>OX438827.1:20235623-21603123 GCA_949315975.1 Eudonia truncicolella | reverse complement strand
CTAACCTAACCTAACCTAACCTAACCTAACCTAACCTAACCTAACCTAACCTAACCTAACCTAACCTAACCTAACCTAACCTAACCTAACCTAACCTAACCTAACCTAACCTAACCTAACCTAACCTAACCTAACCTAACCTAACCTAACCTAACCTAACCTAACCTAACCTAACCTAACCTAACCTAACCTAACCTAACCTAACCTAACCTAACCTAACCTAACCTAACCTAACCTAACCTAACCTAACCTAACCTAACCTAACCTAACCTAACCTAACCTAACCTAACCTAACCTAACCTAACCTAACCTAACCTAACCTAACCTAACCTAACCTAACCTAACCTAACCTAACCTAACCTAACCTAACCTAACCTAACCTAACCTAACCTAACCTAACCTAACCTAACCTAACCTAACCTAACCTAACCTAACCTAACCTAACCTAACCTAACCTAACCTAACCTAACCTAACCTAACCTAACCTAACCTAACCTAACCTAACCTAACCTAACCTAACCTAACCTAACCTAACCTAACCTAACCTAACCTAACCTAACCTAACCTAACCTAACCTAACCTAACCTAACCTAACCTAACCTAACCTAACCTAACCTAACCTAACCTAACCTAACCTAACCTAACCTAACCTAACCTAACCTAACCTAACCTAACCTAACCTAACCTAACCTAACCTAACCTAACCTAACCTAACCTAACCTAACCTAACCTAACCTAACCTAACCTAACCTAACCTAACCTAACCTAACCTAACCTAACCTAACCTAACCTAACCTAACCTAACCTAACCTAACCTAACCTAACCTAACCTAACCTAACCTAACCTAACCTAACCTAACCTAACCTAACCTAACCTAACCTAACCTAACCTAACCTAACCTAACCTAACCTAACCTAACCTAACCTAACCTAACCTAACCTAACCTAACCTAACCTAACCTAACCTAACCTAACCTAACCTAACCTAACCTAACCTAACCTAACCTAACCTAACCTAACCTAACCTAACCTAACCTAACCTAACCTAACCTAACCTAACCTTTTTTTTTTTTTTTTTTTTTTTTTTTTTTTTTTTTTTTTTTTTTTTTTTTTACCCAGGGGAACTCATTACGAGTACGAGGACCTTGAAGAGGCCCAAGTTATGTGGGACTCACCCGTCCGCCTTTCCACACCCACTGACGAGGAGAGAGCTCCAAGTCAGCTGCCAGGAAGACCCGGCTGGGAGGGCGAGACGGAGGGGGATACCGCACTAAACCCCTGGGGGACAAGGCAATCCGAACACTAAATAAGGCGACAACCACGGTATACTTCCAAAGGAATTGAGCCGCGGCCGCCGCCCTGCGCCCGTGCACCAACCTACGGCCATCTCCGTGCGCTCATTCCCGCTTGCGCGGGAAAATGCGCATTTGACGGCCGCGCGCCAGTGCACGGGCACGTGCTGACAACGCACAGCATGGGAAATTCATAAGGAATTTCGGCTATTTGTTAGGTGGCACATCAGTGCCACTTAACTACGGCTTCGGGGGGGGTAGACGCCCGCCACGGACCACGGTCCATGGCGGGTGCCCCCTTTCCCCCCCGTGCGACCTGAGAACCTTTAAGAGGCGGCCGTCTTTTTGGTACGACGCCCAGAAGGGACGCCGCCAGAACTCCTCTCACTGCTCAGAAGGAGTAGTGAGTTACGCAGGCCAAAGTAGACCACGTATGGGAGCTGCGAGGCCCAGAAGGGACCCCGCCTAGTCAGATGTCAGCCGGCTGGGTCCAAGCGTCTACTACACGCCAGAGCGGGAGACTGTTGGAACCAGCCGTTGCCCAGGGTGCACCAACGTGGAGGTCATCTGACTCGCACCCCAACCTAACCTAACCTAACCTAACCTAACCTAACCTAACCTAACCTAACCTAACCTAACCTAACCTAACCTAACCTAACCTAACCTAACCTAACCTAACCTAACCTAACCTAACCTAACCTAACCTAACCTAACCTAACCTAACCTAACCTAACCTAACCTAACCTAACCTAACCTAACCTAACCTAACCTAACCTAACCTAACCTAACCTAACCTAACCTAACCTAACCTAACCTAACCTAACCTAACCTAACCTAACCTAACCTAACCTAACCTAACCTAACCTAACCTAACCTAACCTAACCTAACCTAACCTAACCTAACCTAACCTAACCTAACCTAACCTAACCTAACCTAACCTAACCTAACCTAACCTAACCTAACCTAACCTAACCTAACCTAACCTAACCTAACCTAACCTAACCTAACCTAACCTAACCTAACCTAACCTAACCTAACCTAACCTAACCTAACCTAACCTAACCTAACCTAACCTAACCTAACCTAACCTAACCTAACCTAACCTAACCTAACCTAACCTAACCTAACCTAACCTAACCTAACCTAACCTAACCTAACCTAACCTAACCTAACCTAACCTAACCTAACCTAACCTAACCTAACCTAACCTAACCTAACCTAACCTAACCTAACCTAACCTAACCTAACCTAACCTAACCTAACCTAACCTAACCTAACCTAACCTAACCTAACCTAACCTAACCTAACCTAACCTAACCTAACCTAACCTAACCTAACCTAACCTAACCTAACCTAACCTAACCTAACCTAACCTAACCTAACCTAACCTAACCTAACCTAACCTAACCTAACCTAACCTAACCTAACCTAACCTAACCTAACCTAACCTAACCTAACCTAACCTAACCTAACCTAACCTAACCTAACCTAACCTAACCTAACCTAACCTAACCTAACCTAACCTAACCTAACCTAACCTAACCTAACCTAACCTAACCTAACCTAACCTAACCTAACCTAACCTAACCTAACCTAACCTAACCTAACCTAACCTAACCTAACCTAACCTAACCTAACCTAACCTAACCTAACCTAACCTAACCTAACCTAACCTAACCTAACCTAACCTAACCTAACCTAACCTAACCTAACCTAACCTAACCTAACCTAACCTAACCTAACCTAACCTAACCTAACCTAACCTAACCTAACCTAACCTAACCTAACCTAACCTAACCTAACCTAACCTAACCTAACCTAACCTAACCTAACCTAACCTAACCTAACCTAACCTAACCTAACCTAACCTAACCTAACCTAACCTAACCTAACCTAACCTAACCTAACCTAACCTAACCTAACCTAACCTAACCTAACCTAACCTAACCTAACCTAACCTAACCTAACCTAACCTAACCTAACCTAACCTAACCTAACCTAACCTAACCTAACCTAACCTAACCTAACCTAACCTAACCTAACCTAACCTAACCTAACCTAACCTAACCTAACCTAACCTAACCTAACCTAACCTAACCTAACCTAACCTAACCTAACCTAACCTAACCTAACCTAACCTAACCTAACCTAACCTAACCTAACCTAACCTAACCTAACCTAACCTAACCTAACCTAACCTAACCTAACCTAACCTAACCTAACCTAACCTAACCTAACCTAACCTAACCTAACCTAACCTAACCTAACCTAACCTAACCTAACCTAACCTAACCTAACCTAACCTAACCTAACCTAACCTAACCTAACCTAACCTAACCTAACCTAACCTAACCTAACCTAACCTAACCTAACCTAACCTAACCTAACCTAACCTAACCTAACCTAACCTAACCTAACCTAACCTAACCTAACCTAACCTAACCTAACCTAACCTAACCTAACCTAACCTAACCTAACCTAACCTAACCTAACCTAACCTAACCTAACCTAACCTAACCTAACCTAACCTAACCTAACCTAACCTAACCTAACCTAACCTAACCTAACCTAACCTAACCTAACCTAACCTAACCTAACCTAACCTAACCTAACCTAACCTAACCTAACCTAACCTAACCTAACCTAACCTAACCTTTTTTTTTTTTTTTTTTTTTTTTTTTTTAACGGAGTGAAAGATCTGCAAACAGACGCATCAGCGGGCAATGAGGGGTCCCGCTGGCTGTCCGAGGATGGCCAAGACTCTGTTCCAGGGCCGAAGCCCTAGAAAAAGCGAGCCGTGGCCGACTCGGTAAAAAACACTCCGATGTCCTCTCGTCACCTTGGGACCAGCAAACCGGCGATCATCGCGTCGTCCTCATCTGAGGAGGACGCATCGAACGCCGGCATGGTGGGGCCCGACGAGGTCATGGGAACCCTTTCGGACACTTCCACAACCCCGTCGGTGACTGCTCGCCCTGTATACGGGCGAGCCCCTCCTCCGCCCCTGATTGGGGCGGGTGACCGCCCTCGAAAACGATGGGCGGACACGCTTGACCCGTCATTTGGTGAGACGGGTCGCCGACGCGCCGGGACATACGGAGCGTCGGCCCTCAGTGGGGACCTGTGCAATGCACGGTCGGAGCCCCCCCTAGGGCTCGGACCGCGCTGGTTCCCCACCGGATGGAGAAGGCGCTGGTATTGCCGCCTTCTCCGCAGGAGGCGTCTGCGGCGGCACGGATTTGCCAGGGGGTCATCCTCCCTGGCCCGTTCCGCCTCCTCCTTCAGCGTCATGACGTCGACGCAGAAGGAGTTGACCGCCTCCCAGGACCCCTCGCTACCGAGCATGGACAGAACCACGGTCGGCAGGGAGAGGTCCGCGCCAATCACAGTGACCAATGCGGAGCGCTGGACACCGAACGCAGAGCACACCGTTAGGGTGTGTTGCGCCGTGTCCTCCGCCGCTCCGCAATGGTGGCACTGTGGGGTCGGCTCTCTTCCGATCCGATGCAAATAGCGTCCGAACGAACCATGTCCGGACAGTATTTGCACCAGATGGTATGTGAGCGACCCATGGCGCCGCTCCGCCCACGCCTTGAGGACGGGGCGTAGGGCCTCGAGGCTACGCGTTTGCGTAGCTGAGGCCCCTTCGCCCAGGTCCTCAGACCATAGGCGGAACATCTCTTCACGCACTCCATCGAGCGCAGCACGCCTCTCTTGGGGGGCCAGTCGATCACCACTGGCCCGCTCCTCCGCTCGCTGCTGGTACGCTGCAGCGAGCACCTCCGCCACCAGCTCCCACGGGGGCGTCCCCGCGAGAGCGCACGCCACTTTCCGGGACACCGTTCGGTAGCCCCGGATCGCCCGCAGCGCCATTGCGCGCTGGGCCCGCTGAAGGGAGGCGGTCGCGTGTGGGCTAAGACTGTCAGCCCACACCGGCGCCCCATACAGCGCCATAGAGCGGACGATGCCGCCGTAGAGTCGGCGGCACGCCACGCTCGGGCCCCCCACATTGGGCAAGAGACGCCCGAGGGCGTCTGCTGCTCCCAGCAGCCGGGGCTCGAGGAGCTTGAAGTGCTCCTCGAAGCCCCACCGCCCGTCGATCACAAGCCCCAAATATTTCATCTGGGGCCTGAGACCGACCCTCGCACCCTCCACAGAGATCGACGCACCCGAAGACGGCCGTCTCCGAGGCCCATGAAACACCATGGCCTCGGTCTTGTGGAGGGCCACCTCCAAGCCCAACGTCCGTATCCGCCGCACAATATGGCTGACGAACACGGACGCCAGGCGCTGGACATCCTCCAGCCGCGTCCCCCGGACGGTGACGAGCGTGTCGTCTGCGTAGCAAAACGACCGCACCGCCGGGGGGAGGCCACACCGCAGGACGTAATCGTAGCCGACGTTCCATAGCAAGGGGCCTAAAACTGACCCCTGCGGAACGCCGCGGGACACCCTGTGACGGCCAAGTTCGCCGTCCCGTCCCACATACGTTACGTCCCGGTCCCTCAGATAGTCTCCCACTATTCGGCGCAGATATGGAGGCATACGATGGTAGTGAAGCGCCTCCATGATGACGCCGAATGGAAGACTATTAAAAGCATTGGCGATGTCCAAGGACACCGCCAAAACTACCTCTCGTCTCTCGACGGACTCCTCCACCAAAGCCCGGAGATCGGACAGGGCGTCAATCGTCGACCGCCCCGTCCGGAAGCCGTATTGGGCCTCAGAGAGGTCGGGGCCCGTTCCCCCTCCCAGCTGCTGGACTATTCGGGAGGCGATGATTTTCTCAAACACCTTCCCGATTTCGTCCAGCAGCACTATTGGGCGATACGCCGAGGGGTCGTCGGACGGGCGACCCTCCTTGCGCAGCAGGCATAGCGCCCCCTCCTTCCATGCTTTGGGAAACTGTGCGAAGCGGAGACTGGCATCACACAGTTCCCTCGCCCTGACTTCCAAATGTTTGAGGGCCAGGTCGAGTACCCTCTTCGGGACACCGTCTGGTCCCGGGGCCGTCTTACGTCCCTTAAGACGGGCAATGGCGTCATCCCACTCGTCGTCCTCAATAAGAGGGGGAGCGCTCTCGCCCTCCTCGTCAGGAGACGGCGGGGCCATACGAGGGGGAACAAAACCCTCCTCGGCCGGGGGAAACAATCCCTCGACGACCGACCCCAGGAGGTCGGGATCCATTGTTTCCGTGAGGGGCGCGCCGCGCGCTCTTAGCTGGTTGCGCGCCAGCTTATACGGCCGCCCCCACGGATCCCGATCCAGACCCTGCAACTGCTCCTCTCTGGATGCCTCTTTCGAGGAGGCGATCGCAGTATGCAGGGTCTTCTTCGACTGTCGGTACATCTCGTACAGTCGATCCTCCTCCGGTCGATCCCTCACGCGGCGCCGACGGGCTCTGGTGTAGGCTCGTCTATGTACGCTACACTCCTCCCTCTTGGCCGCGATGTCCTGGGACCACCAGTGGACTTCACGGCGGTCCCGCGGAGGTTGCGCCCGAGGCATAGAGGCCTCGCACACCTCCGTCAAAGCGCCGCGGAGACGGCGAGCTGACTCATTAATGTCCGGACCGGACATCGGACTTGAGAGCCAGCTCTCAAAAATCGCCGTCTCCTCTGCCAGCTCCGGTTTGAGCCGACTAAGTGCCCAACGAGGAGGCCGGCCTCGGCTCGTGGGCGGTGCAGCCCGCTGATGCGGGGTGGAGATCTCGAACCGGATGTAGCGGTGGTCCGAGAGACTCTCCACATTCTGCACCACCCTCCAGCCGTTAATTGCGCGAGCGAGGGCTGGGGAGGCGAAGGACACGTCCACCACCGAGCCGCCGTTATGCCGCACGCATGTGTTCACTGCGCCCCTATTCAGGAGCGACAGCCCAGCGGCAGCTGCCCACAATTCGACGGTCTGGCCCCGTGCGTCGGTCGCTGGATTGCCCCAGACAACCGACTTTGCGTTCAGGTCTCCGAGGAAGAGAACCTGACGCGGGGCCGCCCTTCGGATGGCTACGCCGACGACGCCCAGAAAACTCTGGAAGTCGGCGAGCGGTCTGTTTGGGGAGAAATAGGTCGAGAATATAACCATATCCTCCCAAACGACCGCCGCGTACCCAGCACCCCGCTCATAAATTGAGGGGGGTGTGTGACCTGGGGCCGCGCGCACCATCACGGCGGCAGAGCCGCTTGTGTCCCCGACCCAGTTGGGCTGGTTGGGGACGAAATACGGCTCTGACACCGCCGCCACATCCACTGACCACTCCGCCAGGCTCTGATGCAGCAGGTCCTGAGCCCTGGCGGTGTTATTCAGGTTGACCTGAAGGAAGTTGACATGAGGTCGTCCCGACATTACTCGACCGTCATATCAACCTCCTCGGGCCCCGTTTGGGGCGCCCTCTGTGTGGCGGGGGCGGCCTGGCGAGCTGGACGCGCCGGCAATTTGCCCTTGGCCAGAGGAGGCTTACAACTGCGCCCCCCCATAACGTGGCCTGCCGGTCGTTTGGCAGCGGCACACACGGCACAGTGGGGCTTCGCGCTACAATCGTAGCCCCTGTGCCCCTCCTTACCGCACCGGTAGCAGAGGTTGCTCCGGTCGGTTTTTGAAGGGCAGCTCGCTCTGGCGTGCCCCACCTGCATGCACCGGAAGCACCGGTCGGAACGGGCTTCCAGTGCTCTGACGTTGGCCGCACTGAACCCTATCAGCAGGCGGCCGGCGTCCACGACCTTCTTGGCAGCGGCGACCGGACACGACACCACTGTCGAGCCAAAGCCGTCAGGGCCGTAGCGGATGGGGCGCACCTTTACGGCGTCCACCCCACATCCACCTTTGGCCGCGATCTTTGCGGCCAAGTGCGCCTCCATCACCGACTCGTCCAGACCGCCCACCCTCAGTTCCGCGGTTTTGGTGGGCCGGATGACAGTGGCCATGCCTTCAAGGGCCTCCCTCATTTTGCCGGCCAGCTGGTCGGCCTTCGCAGCTGAGGCCTCGCCCGAGATCTCTATGATCTTAGACCCGGTCATAGTATTTCGGCACCGACGGTTTGGGATATCCATCCCGTCGATGTCGACCGAGTCTCGGGCTTTGGCCAGCGCGTCGGCGTAGGTGACCCCCTTCTCAACCGCTTCGGGAGTAAGGGTCACCACAACTGCCGCCGACTTCGGCGCAACCAGCTTGGTCCTTTGACCAGCCTTACGGGCCTTCTTAGCAGGAGCAGTGGCGGGCGGGGCTGAGATGTTATTTGGCCTCCGCCGAGGCGCCTTCTGCTGCTTGGCCGCCGCCGAGTAAGATTGGCGGGGCGGAGCCTGTTCCGGAGGGGCCGATGTTGTCGCCTTCCTCCTCCTCCTTTGGCGCTTTTTGCGCGACTCCTGGGTCGTCCATTCCGGATCTGCCTCAACCGGGGGAGGCGCTTTGGCAGCACCCCGGGAGGTGGATGGAACGACCGCAGGAGGTCCGGCTTTCTTCGCCTGTTTTGGCGGGGGATCAGGCTTTTTGGCCGCCACCTTGCCCTTTTTAGCCGGCACTGCTGGTATAGCCGGCTTGGCTTTCCCCTTTGTAATGGGGGGCGTGGGCGCAGCTGCTGCTTTGCGGTCCGCCGCAAGCGGCGGTCGCAGGCTCTTGGCCGGCAGCAGGCGATCCTCCAGACCCTCCAGGCGAGCATTAAGCATGGCCCCGAATGTTCGGGCCAGCCTGGCTTCAAATGCCTGGAGGGCGTCCGGCTCCTCGTAGGCGGCGTTGGTTTGGCCGCGGCCAGTCGTCTCCTGTATCACTACAGTCGGCGAGAGAGGCTTTGGGGGAGGGCTGTCCGTCTCCATTGTCTCCAGTGAGGGCAGAACCTCTGGTAGAGTGGGGGGAGGGGAGATGCATTTCCTCCCACTCTTGAGGTCCCTCACCTCTGCAGACAAAGCTGCTACACTCTTCGTGAGGTCTGCTAGTTGTTGTTGCAGCCTCACGTTCTCCGCCTTCAATATGCGGGTGTCCTCTGAGATGTTCTTTGAGGACACCTCGCGGAAACAATCCATTAGCGACTGCGCCGCTTTCTTCAAAGCCTTCTGGAAGGGGCCCTGGAGGTGCGAGGACTTTTTCGCCACCTCCACTATAACCGCACAGTCCGCCTTCACCACCTCCTCGATGTCGAGGGTGGTCTTCAGGTCCGGATCTGTGGGTGTAGGGGCCTCACCTTCCGATCTACTAGCGTAGAACGCCGCCCTGGTCTCGTAGGCGCGGCGCTCCATATCCGCCACCTCCCGGTCGAGCGCGACCTGCTGCTCCTCGCGGATTGCAGCGGCATGCTCGCGCTTGGCCCGGGCGAGACCAACGTACTCTCCTGTGGTGGGGGGTCTCCCTCGACCACGTTGAGCTGGCTTCTTCGGACCGTCATCAGACGAGTCCGAGACAGCCTCCGACTGTTTGCCCCCCTTAGATGTTTTGGGGGGGCGCTTCCTTTTCAACGAACCAGTGAGCGTGTCAACGCTGATAGAGCTGTCGTCTGACAGACCGCTGCACTGGTCGTTCTTCTGTCCTCTCTTAGGATAAGGGGAGGTGCGGGCAAGGCCCTTGCTACGAGTCGACACTGCCGGCGAGCTGGCACGACTCCCCCTTTCCTTCATATAAGCCGATTTGGGACTTACGACGGAGTCAACAGCCGATCTCATAGAGATCGTCGATGAATCGGACTCGACGTCGACATCCTTTTCGCTTCTTGTTGCAGACACGCTGCGCGATCGCGCGGCGGTCGGCGACGAAATGCCTGCAACTCTGGACGAACCGAAGGTAAGCCTCAGCCCGCCCGTCTCCAACTCAACTCCGCCCTTCTCGGGCCTTTCAACCACGTCCTTCCCGTTGGGGTCGGACACACCATCACCACCCACGACGGATCTGACATCAGACTCCGCCGACTTCTGCGAAACGTCTTTTAAAAAATTATTCAACTTAGGCATTAATCCCACGAGTAGAGAACAACTATTGGTCACCCCGTGCAGTGGCCTCATACACGGGGAACCCTACATACTGTCAAGGGCGGGGAATATTGACAGGTTTTAACGAGTTTTCTCTCGGGTTTTATAGTGTGTCCTTCACGCGGCCGGCCGGTTAAGGCAAGCCCTCGCTCCACCACGGAACCCGCGTACCCCACAACGCCGCGAGTGGGGGTCGTTGCAGAGACCGCAGTGGTTTACGATGATCGGAGGCTGGCGTAGGCCCCCGTTGCACCGCTTTCGCGGTGCTCCCCTTTCCCCCCGTTGCGACCTGATAACCCTTAAGGGGCGGCCGTCTTTGTGTTACTCCTCTCAAAGCTGCTCAGAAGGAGCAGCGAGCCGTGCGGCCCAAAGTAGGCACGCACATAGGAGTTGCAGGGCCCAGAAGGGGCTCCCGCCTTGCCAGATGTTAGCCGATTGGGCCCAACCTTCTCCGAACGGAGAATGTTGGAACCACTCGTTGCCCAGGATGCACCACGTGGAGGTATCTGACTCGCACCCCAACCTAACCTAACCTAACCTAACCTAACCTAACCTAACCTAACCTAACCTAACCTAACCTAACCTAACCTAACCTAACCTAACCTAACCTTTTTTTTTTTTTTTTTTTTTTTTTTTTTTTTTTTTTTTTTTATCCCAGAGAAACTCAATTACGAGTACCAGGACCTTGAAGAGGCTCCTGGTTATGTGAGACTCACCCGTCCGCCTTTCCACAACCCACCAACTATCATGGAGACGCCATTGTCTCCAGTCGGCTGCCAAGGGAAAAGCCCAAGGCCGGGAAGGGCGAGACGGAGGGGGATACTCACTAAACTCTGGGGGTCCGAACTCCGAAAACGGTGAGGCCGCGGGGCCTATTCCGAGGGAAATTGAACCGCGGGGCTCACCCTGGCCCCCATGTGCCCACGCGTGTCGGTCCAGTCACACGGAGTGTGATTAGGACCGGCACGCGTAGGCAAACGGGGGGTAACGCGTACGCGACAGCGATCACCATCACCCCATGCCTCGCAAGGAGTGACGGTTAAGCCCTAGAAGGCTTCGGCAATGGGAAGACTCACAGAGCCCAGTCTGGGCTCGTGTGGTCCTCTTAAAAACTAAACTTATACTAAACTATTTTTGGGTTTACTTTTTTTAATTTTTTTTGGTTTTTATTTTTTATTTTTTATTTTTCTGTTTTCCTAAAGCTAATCTTAACTCTAAAATATACACAAAAACAAAACAAACAAAAACCAAACAAGACAAATTATTTACAACATAACAACCAAAATATTTACAAGGCAAACATACATTTTATACAAGACATATTTACACAAATGTACAACTACAGCACATAGTGCACGACACTGTTCGAGGAGGGGGACTGGACTACGGGGGATTAAGATCCGCACCCCTCCGTCTCCTCCTCCTTCGCCTCCGTCTGGCCGGAGTGGCGTCGAGGGCGTTCTCACGCTCTCTCTCCGCCTCCTCCTTTGTGCCCATGACGTCGGCCGCGAACTGTGCCACCGCACTCCACGAGTCCTCGCTCTCCAGCATTGCGGCCACAATGTCCGGAAGAGCGAGACTCCCTCTGCCCCCGAGCGCTATCTCCATAGTGCGTCGCTGAGAGGCAAAGGCACCACACACCTGGAGAGTGTGCAGCGCCGTGTCCTCCGCAGCTCCGCACTGATGGCAGACGGCGGTCTCCTCCTTTCCTATCCGACACAGATACCTGCCGAAGCAACCGTGTTCGGTCAGTAACTGCGTCAGATGGAAGGACAACTGCCCAAAGGGCCGATCTAGCCACTCCCGCAGCACAGGACGCACTGCCTCGACTGTTCGGTGTCCGGCAACTGGGGACCCCAATTGGTGTTCCCACACCCACACCGCCATCTCTCTACCGCCACGCCGTGCACCCTGGACCTCTTCCAAGGCGAGGCGTTCCCCCCTTCCCCGCATTTCCGTGCGGAGCTCGTAAACCTCGGTGAGCACCTTGGCCTCGAGCTCCCACGGAATCATGCCGGCGAGAGCCGTCGCGGCTGTGAAGGACACGGTCCGATAGCCCCTAATCGCCCTCACCGCAGCCACCCTCTGTGGCCGTCGCAAGAGTGCGACCGTTTTGCGGGAGAGCGAGTCGGACCAGACCGGAGCCCCGTAGAGCGCCATGGAGCGCAGCACTCCAGCATACAGCCGGCGGCAGCTCTCACCAGGACCTCCGACATTTGGCAAAACACGCCCCAACGCCATGCCAGCCTTCACAACGCGAGGCGCCATCTCAGCGAAGTGAGGCTCAAAAGACCAGCGGCTGTCGAGGATGAGGCCCAGATACTTCATCTGGCTTTTCACCTCGACTCGCACGCCGTCTACTGTGATCCTCCAGTCACCTGGGGGAGGGCGCATCCGGGGGCCGTGGAACACCATGGCCTCCGTTTTCGATACTGCTACCTCTAACCCCAGCTGTCGGATCCGCGATACGGTCAAAGTGGCAGCCACTGACGCCAACCTGACCACCCTTCGATAGTCACTGCCCCGGGCAGTGATCAGGGTGTCGTCCGCGTAACAAAGTACACTGGTCCTGGGAAGGGGAGTCCCCCGCAGGACCCAGTTGTACCCCAGGTTCCACAAGAGTGGTCCTAAGACCGACCCCTGCGGAACCCCACACGCCATGCGACGAGCACACACATGCCCAACACCTTTCTGCAGGAATAGGACCTTCCTATCCTGCAGGTAGTCGGCCAGGACTCTCTGGATGTACCATGGTACCCTATGGTACCGGAGAGCCTGGAGGATGCAGTTGAAGGGGAGGGTGTTGAAGGCATTCGCTATGTCCAGCGACACTGCCAGCACCCTCTCCCCTCTTCGCACCGCTTCTTCGGTAGTCTTACGTAGGGTAAGTACTGCATCGACCGTTGACCTACCCCGACGGAACCCATACTGAGTATCCTCAAGATTGGGTCCGTCAGCGTCCAAGTGCTCGACGATTCGGGCAGCGAGCACACGCTCAAAGAGCTTGCCCGCCTCGTCAAGCAGGACGATCGGCCGATAGGCCGATGGCAGGTCCGGCGGACGGTCGCCCTTTCTTAGAAGGACCAACCGGCCCTCCTTCCACAGCTTTGGGAACTTGCCCTGCCGTAAGCAACAGTCCAAGAGGCCGGTCAGCCTTCCTCCGAGATGGTCCAGCGCGATACCAAGCACCTTGCTGTGTACCCCGTCCGGCCCAGGTGCCTTTCTTTTAAGGCGCAGACGGTCCACAGCAACCTCCAACTCTCCCTCGGTGACGCAAGGGATGGACGTTGAGTCGTAATCCTCCTCACTCTCTGGAAGAGAGAAAGGGACGGCCACGAAACCCTGAGACGGGAACAGGCCATCCACGATATGGTCGAGCAGCACCGGGTCAAACGACTCAGTTGGGGGGGCGGAGTTCCTGTACCGGTTTCGGACCACTCGGTAGGGCCTGCCCCAGGGGTCCCGGTCCAAATCTGCCAGAAACTCATTCCAGGCGGCCGTCTTACTTCTCAGGATCGCCACCTGAAGCTCCTTCCTTGCCCCCTTGTAGACGGCATAAAGGCTGTCTTCTTCCGCCCGCGTGTGGTGCCGCCTGCGCCTGCAGTGCTGGTAGCCAAGCCGCGCCAGTATGCTGGCGGTGCGCAGGTCAGCGATGGCTTGCGACCACCAGTACACCGCCCTCTGGTGGGGTCTGTCACCAGCTCTGGGCATACATGTGTCGCACACGCGGGTCAGCGACTGCTGGAACTTGACAGCCTGTCTGTCCACGTCCATCTCCGGGGGGGGGGCCGGGAACCACGTTTCGAGCTGCGCCGCCTCGTTGGCCGCCTCGACATTCAGCTTCGTGAGGGCCCACTTTCTGAAGCGAGCCGTTCGCACTCCATCTGTCGGCCGAAGGGAGTTCAGCGGGACTGGGGCTGGGGAGATCTTGATAGCCACATACTCGTGGTCGGAGAGGGTCTCCGCTCCCTCCATGACCCGCCATTCCTGGACGCGTGCTGCGGTAGCAGGAGATGCGAAGGAGACGTCGACTATCGACTCCCCCTGCCACCTCGAGCACGTGGCCACGCTGCCTCGATTGAGGAGCACCAGCCCCGACGCCACGACAAATTCCTCCACCTCCGCCCCTCGGTGGTCAGTCACTGGGCATCCCCAGGTGGTGGACTTGGCGTTCAAGTCACCCGCTAACACGACTTGTAGCGGGGACAAACGCCTCACCACACCGAGGAGCTGGGCCATGAACTGCCGGAATTCTCGCAGGGGACGGTTCGGCGAAAAATATACGGCGACAAGTGCCCGGTCGCCCCAGGATACCGCCACATACCCATTGCCCCTCTCTCTGAGGTGGATGGGGGTAGGGCTTCTGGAGGGGACAGTTACTAGGGCCAGTCCCTGCTTGTCCCCGATCCAGTTCGGCCCGACAGGCACAGAGTGCGGCTCTGACACCAGGGCCGCACCGACCTCCCACTCTGTCATATGCTGCACCAGTAGGTTTTGCGCGGCGACAGAGCGGTTGAGGTTCGCCTGTATTATAAGCTCGTTAGGCTGAACTGGCATTGGGTCCCGGTGTTGAGCAGTCCATGCTTTCGACGACGGCAGGTGCGGGGTCAACTACCCTCCACAGAGGGGTGGAACCCTTCGTGGGGGGAGGTCTACATAGCCTACTCCCCATGTGATGCTTGGCGGGCAGTTTGTGTTCCGTGCAGATGAGGCACTTGGCCACCGTGGCTTCACATGTTTCCGCCTGGTGTCCCTCTGACCCACAGCGGAAGCACAGGATGCCTCTGTCCACCTTCGACGGACATGTCGGACGCGTGTGGCCGATGCCCAAACATCTAAAACACCTCGTAGGTGAGGGCTCCAACACGGCCAGGGAGAGCGTGGTCCATCTCACCTTTAGGACCCCTTCTTCGGCCAGCTTTTTCGCTACCGGTATCGGGCATCGAACCAAAACGGACCTGGGGGTCCATCCCTGAGGCTCCCGGATCTGCGCCACCGTGACCTCATTTGCAGAGCACTCCCCTTTGAGAGCGACTGCCTCCGCGATCCTCTCCCGGGTCATCGTCTCATCGAGCCCGGTGAGCTTAATTTCGGCCCTCTTCATTGGCCTGTTGATGTGGGCGTCTTCGCCGAGGACCTGCCTCAGACGCTCCGCCAGGCCGTCGGCTTTGGGACCACTGGAGGTTCCGGCAATCTCCAACTTCCTGCCCCCGGAAGCTGTGTTGCGGATCTTTAGGGTCTCCAACCCCAGCTCCGCCAAGTCAATGTTGTCGATCGCTTTTGTCATGACCGACAGGTAGGTTGCCCCCTTGGCTACTCCCTCTTTGCTGAGGGAGATGGTCACGACAGAGGACCGGGGCACCTCTAACTTGACCGGCGCCTTGGCGGCAGCTGCAGGGGGGGCCTTGGTTGGACCCTCTGGTCCCGCCTGGGCAGATGGGGAAGACTTCTTCTTCCTCCTATTCTTTTTCCCCGCAGTTTTCCATTCATTGGCCGGCGTTGCACCCGCGGCGTCAAGCGACGGATCGTGGGCCACGTGGCCAGGAGCGGCAACCCGGACCGGAGGAGCAGCACCCGGAGCAGACTCAGGGACAGGAGTCCTCTTCGATGGAGCAGCCAGGTAAGTCTTTTGACCATCCTTACTAATCCCTTTCTCTTTCGCAGGTACCACGTGCGAGGCCCAGGAGGGTCCGGCAGCAGCACCATCATCCCGGGAGGGAGCAGCGGCAGTGGCGTAGGAGCGACCGGCGGGAGCAGCGGGAGTGGCGGCAACGACTTGGGGGCGACCAGCACGGGGAGCGGCGGCGGCGGCGGCGGCGGCGGCGGCAGCGGCGGCATCCCTCTTCCGGTCCACGGCAAGAGGGGGCCTAAGCATGGGCTCCGGGCCAAGCCTCTGGTCGATTCCGGCCTTGAAGGCGTTGAGCATATTCCGAATCGACTCCATCGATTCGGAGTGCTTGGCCTCCATGTCCTTGAGCATCTCGGAGCGCATTTCTGCCCCGAGAGCCCTGACCATATGGTCCACACCTGGACCTTCCACCACGATGGGGGGAGTCGGGGTCTTCAGCAGGTTATTGACCCTTCCGGCCTCGTTCAGGCCCTCCTTGACGGCCTTGAGTTCCTCCCTCATCTGAGCCATCTGCGCATCCTGAGACCGGATGCACGCTTTCAGACGGCGGATCTCCTCGTCCTGGGTCATCGTCTTGAGGACGTGCACCATCTTCGCCAGGGTCACGGCCGCACAGTTAATGCGTCCATGGACGGCACCGTTAAGATTCCCCGACTTCTTGGCGGATGCGAAGATACTTCGCACCGCCGCCTCACCCTCCAACAGCATATCCATCCTGGTCGAGTCCTCCTTATCCGCCAGGGTCTGGAAGCTCTTGCCTTTGTGGCCCCTGATGGCCCGCATGGCCTCACTGGCCGAGCTGTTCGGACTCTTGCGGAAGTTGGTCTCCTCGTCCGCAGTCCGCTCGTAGTCCGACATGGAGCTCGCCTCCTCATACGACCTTTGGCCTTTGGCCTTCCTCGGCAGGGAACGAGCGTCTTCGCCATTGGCGAGCACATCCTCTATGTGCTCGCTTGTGAGGTTTGCGTAGGCCTCGTATTCTTCCTCGTCGCTCTCGACGAGGGCCCGCCTGGCTGAAGCCACTCCTTTGGAGGTACCTGGGCGACCGCCCCCCCCCACTTTGCCCCCCCCACGCTGGGCGGAGCAGACCTTGGTCGGGCGATAATCAACGGCCTTGACGTCGTCCTCTTCATCCGTCTCGTGGAGCCTTTTGGCCCCCAACGGCACGCTCGAGTCCATCGGCTCCTGACCCGGCTCCGGGGAGGAAGCGGAACTCAAGTCCGGTTGCAGGTGCGCTCCACTGCGCTCACTGCAATCGACAAACTCGTCCGAGAGTATTCCGGAACCTTCCAAAATTACCTCCTCCAGCCCGGAACCAGAGCCGGAACTGGAGTCAGTCTCGTCATCCGACAGCACCGTGACGGGATTAGCCCTCCTGGCCCTTCCCTTGCGGTCAATCTTGCTTTTGGGCATCTTCCGGGAACTAAAAAGTACCGAATTGGTACTCAGCAGAAACCGGAGAAAAAGCGGTTATTTGGTCGCATAAAACCCCCAGATGGTATGGCCGTACCACCGGAAGCCTATGGACAACAATTCGTAACGATCTAAAAATATATTTTAAAACAAGTTTCATACAAATCTAAATTTCGGTCAAGTTCGAGTCGTTTTTTTTTTTCGACAATTTGAGTTGCCGAGAAAAAAATCGACCAAAATTCGAAATCTTGACCGAAATGAAAACTAAAAATACCTACAACTAGAATATGGAATATAACACTAAAAAGCCCTTGGGAACCCAAGCGGGGTCCCAAAGACAAAGAAACTAAAAAATAATTAAAATTTTTGTCTCTGCATTGCAGACGTTTTGACAACAAAAAACAAAAACAAATGAATAACAAATCAAATACTTAACCTATGAAAACAGAAAAAATATCGAAAAATGCACGGCAAAAGTTCACTATTTATCAAAAGATCAGCAGATTTTTAAAGTCATACCGTCTATTTTTAAATAGCGAAAAACAACTTTCAATTTTACGGAGCAGACGTGCGCACGGGTGCTGTGTTCGGGCGACAGAACGCCACTAACCTAACCTAACCTAACCTAACCTAACCTAACCTAACCTAACCTAACCTAACCTAACCTAACCTTTTTTTTTTTTTTTTTTTTTTTTTTTTTTTTTAACCCAGAGAAACTCAATTACGAGTACCAGGACCTTGAAGAGGCTCCTGGTTATGTGAGACTCACCCGTCCGCCTTTCCACAACCCACCAACTATCATGGAGACGCCATTGTCTCCAGTCGGCTGCCAAGGGAAAAGCCCAAGGCCGGGAAGGGCGAGACGGAGGGGGATACTCACTAAACTCTGGGGGTCCACACTCCGAAAACGGTGAGGCCGCGGGGCCTATTCCGAGGGAAATTGAACCGCGGGGCTCACCCTGGCCCCCATGTGCCCACGCGTGTCGGTCCAGTCACACGAAGTGTGATTAGGACCGGCACGCGTAGGCAAACGGGGGGTAACGCGTACGCGACAGCGATCACCATCACCCCATGCCTCGCAAGGAGTGACGGTTAAGCCCTAGAAGGCTTCGGCAAGGGGAAGACTCACAGAGCCCAGTCTGGGTTCGTGTGGTCCTCTTAAAAACTAAACTTATATTAAACTATTTTTGGGTTTACTTTTTTTAATTTTTTTGGTTTTTATTTTTTATTTTTTATTTTTCTGTTTTCCCTAAAGCTAATCTTAACTTTAAAAAATATACACAAAACAAAATAAAACAAACAAAGACCAAAAAGACAAACTATTTACAAAACAACAATCAAAATATTTACAAGACAAATATACAAAATTACATTATATACAACTGAGGCGCATAGCGCACGACACTGTTCGAGGAGGGGGACCGGGCTACGGCGGATTAAGATCCGCGCCCCTCCGTCTCCTCCTCCTTCGCCTCCGTCTGGCCGGAGTGGCGTCGAGGGCGTTCTCACGCTCTCTCTCCGCCTCCTCCTTTGTGCCCATGACGTCGGCCGCGAACTGCGCCACCGCACTCCACGAGTCCTCGCTCTCCAGCATTGCGGCCACAATGTCCGGAAGAGCGAGACTCCCTCTACCCCCGAGCGCCATCTCCACAGTGCGTCGTTGAGAGGCAAAGGCACCACACACCTGGAGAGTGTGCAGCGCCGTGTCCTCCGCAGCTCCGCACTGGTGGCATACGGTGCTCTCCTCCTTTCCTATCCGACACAGATACTTGCCGAAGCAACCGTGTTCGGTCAGTAACTGTGTCAGATGGTAGGATAACTGCCCAAAGGGCCGATCCATCCACTCCCGCAGCACAGGACGCACTGCCTCGACCGTTCGGTGTCCGGCAATTGGGGACTCCAGCTGGTGTTCCCACACCCACACCGCCATCTCTCTTCCACTACGCCGTGCACCCTGGACCTCTTCCAAGGCGAGGCGTTCCCCCCTTTCCCGCATTTCCGTGCGGAGCTCGTAAACCTCGGTGAGCACCTTGGCCTCGAGCTCCCACGGAATCATGCCGGCGAGAGCCGTCGCGGCTGTGAAGGACACGGTCCGATAGCCCCTAATCGCCCTCACCGCAGCCACCCTCTGTGGCCGTCGCAAGAGTGCGACTGTTTTGCGGGAGAGCGAGTCGGACCAGACCGGAGCCCCGTAGAGCGCCATGGAGCGCAGCACTCCAGCATACAGCCGGCGGCAGCTCTCACCAGGACCTCCAACATTCGGCAACACACGCCCTAGCGCCATGCCAGCCTTCACAACGCGAGGCGCCATCTCAGCGAAGTGAGGCTCAAAGGACCAGCGGCTGTCGAGGATGAGGCCCAGATACTTCATCTGGCTTTTCACCTCGACTCGCACGCCATCCACTGTGATCCTCCAGTCACCCGGGGGAGGGCGCATCCGGGGGCCGTGGAACACCATGGCCTCCGTTTTCGATACGGCCACCTCTAACCCCAGCTGTCGGATCCGCGATATGGCCAAAGTGGCAGCCACTGACGCCAATCTGACCACCCTCCGATAGTCACTGCCCCGGGCAGTGATCAGGGTGTCGTCCGCGTAGCAGAGTACACTGGTCCTGGGGAGGAGAGTCCCCCGCAGGACCCAGTTGTACCCCAGGTTCCACAAGAGTGGTCCTAAGACCGACCCCTGCGGAACCCCACACGCCATACGACGGGCACATATGTGTCCAACACCTTTTCGCAGGAACAGGACCTTCCTGTCTTGCAGATAGTCGGCCAGGACTCTCTGGATATACCACGGTACCCTATGGTACCGGAGAGCCTGGAGGATGCAGTTGAAGGGGAGGGTGTTGAAGGCATTCGCTATGTCCAGCGACACTGCCAGCACCCTCTCCCCTCTTCGCACCGCTTCTTCGGTAGACTTACGTAGGGTAAGTATAGCATCGACCGTTGACCTGCCCCGACGGAACCCATACTGAGTATCCTCAAGGTTGGGTCCGTCAGCATCCAAGTGCTCGACGATTCGGGCAGCGAGCACACGCTCAAAGAGCTTGCCCGCCTCGTCAAGCAGGACGATCGGCCGATAGGCCGATGGCAGGTCCGGCGGACGGTCGCCCTTTCTTAGAAGGACTAACCGGCCCTCCTTCCACAGCTTTGGGAACTTGCCCTGCCGTAGGCAACAGTCCAAGAGGCCGGTCAGCCTTCCTCCGAGATGGTCCAGCGCGATACCAAGCACCTTGCTGTGAACCCCGTCCGGCCCAGGTGCCTTTCTCTTAAGGCGCAGACGGTCCACAGCAACCTCCAACTCTCCCTCGGTGACGCAAGGGATGGACGATGGGTCGTATTCCTCCTCACTCTCCGGAAGAGAGAAGGGGACGGCCACGAAACCCTGAGACGGGAATAGGCCATCTACGATATGGTCGAGCAGCACGGGGTCGAACGACTCGGTTGGGGGGGCGGAGTTTTTGTACCGGTTTCGGACTACTCGGTAGGGCCTCCCCCAAGGGTCCCGGTCCAGATCTGCCAGAAACTCGTTCCAGGCGGCCGTCTTGCTTCTCAAGATCGCCACCTGGAGCTCCTTTCTTGCCCCCTTGTAGACGGCATAAAGGCCGTCTTCTTCCGCCCGCGTGTGGTGCCGCCTGCGCCTGCAGTGCTGGTAGCCCAAACGCGCCAGTATGCTGGCGGTACGTAGGTCAGCGATGGCTTGCGACCACCAGTACACCGCCCTCTGGCGGGGTCTGTCACCAGCTCTGGGCATGCATGTGTCGCACACGCGGGTCAGCGACTGCTGGAACTTGACAGCCTGTCTGTCCACGTCCATCTCCGGAGGGGGGGCCGGGAACCACGTTTCGAGCTGCGCCGCCTCGTTGGCCGCCTCGGCATTGAGCTTCGTAAGGGCCCACTTTCTGAAGCGGGCCGTTCTCACCCCATCTGTCGGCCGAAGGGAGTTCAGCGGGACTGGGGCTGGGGAGATCTTGATGGCCACATACTCGTGGTCGGAGAGGGTCTCCGCTCCCTCCATGACCCGCCATTCCACGACGCGTGCTGCGGTAGCAGGGGATGCGAAGGAGACGTCGACTATCGACTCCCCCTGCCACCTCGAGCACGTGGCCACGCTGCCTCGATTGAGGAGCACTAGCCCCGACGCCACGACGAATTCCTCCACCTCCGCCCCTCGGTGGTCAGTCGCTGGGCATCCCCAGGTGGTGGACTTGGCGTTCAAGTCACCCGCTAACACGACTTGTAGCGGGGACAAACGCCTCACCACACCGAGGAGCTGGGCCATGAACTGCCGGAACTCCCGCAGGGGACGGTTCGGCGAGAAATACACGGCGACAAGTGCCCGGTCGCCCCAGGATACCGCCACATACCCGTCGCCCCTCTCTCTGAGGTGGATGGGGGTAGGACTTCTGGAGGGGACAGTTACTAGGGCCAGTCCCTGCTTGTCCCCAATCCAGTTCGGCCCAACAGGCACAGAATGCGGCTCTGACACCAGGGCCGCACCGACCTCCCACTCTGTCATATGCTGCACCAGCAGGTTTTGCGCGGCGACAGAGCGGTTGAGGTTCGCCTGTATTATGAGCTCACTAGGCCGAACTGGCATTGGGTCCCGGTGTTGAGCAGTCCATTTTTTCGACGACGGCAGGTGCAGGGTCAACTACCCTCCACAGAGGGGTGGAACCTTTCGTGGGAGGAGGCTTACACAACCTACTCCCCATGTGATGCTTGGCGGGCAGTTTGTGCTCAGTGCAAATGAGACACTTGGCCACCGTGGCTTCACATGCCTCCGCCTGATGTCCCTCCGACCCACAGCGGAAGCACAGTATGCCTCTGTCCACCTTCGAGGGACACGTCGGACGCGTGTGGCCGATGCCCAAGCACCTGAAGCACCTCGTAGGTGAGGGCTCCAGCACGGCCAGGGAGAGCGTGGTCCATCTCACCTTTAGGACTCCCTCTTCGGCTAGCTTTTTCGCTACCGGTATCGGGCATCGAACCAAAACGGACCTGGGGGTCCATCCCTGAGGCTCCCGGATCTGCGCCACCGTGACCTCAGTCGCGGAACACTCCCCCTTGAGAGCGACTGCCTCCGCGATCCTCTCCCGGGTCATCGTCTCGTCGAGCCCGGTGAGCTTAATTTCGGCCCTCTTCATTGGCCTGTTGATATGGGCGTCTTCGCCGAGGACCTGCCTCAGACGCTCCGCCAGGCCGTCGGCTTTGGGACCACTGGAGGCTCCGGCAATCTCCAGCTTCCTGCCCCCGGAAGCTGTGTTGCGGATCTTTAGGGTCTCCAACCCCAGCTCCGCCAAGTCAATGTTGTCGATCGCCTTTGTCATGACCGACAAGTAAGTTGCCCCCTTGGCTACTCCCTCTTTACTGAGGGAGATGGTCACGACAGAGGACCGGGGCACCTCTAACTTGACCGGCGCCTTGGCGGCAGCTGCAGGGGGGGCCTTGGTTGGACCCTCTGGTCCCGCCTGGGCAGATGGGGAAGACTTCTTCTTCCTCCTATTCTTTTTCCCCGCAGTTTTCCAGTCATTGGCCGGCGTCGCACCCGCGGCGTCAAGCGACGGATCGTGGGCCACGTGGCCAGGAGCGGCATCCTGGACCGGAGGAGCAGCACCCGGAGCTGACTCAGGGACAGGAGTCCTCTTCGACGGAGCAGCCAGGTAAGTCCTTTGACCATCCTTACTAATCCCTTTCTCTTTTGCAGGTACCACGTGCGGGGCCCAGGAGGGTCCGGCAGCAGCACCATCGTCCCGGGAGGGAGCAGCGGCAGTGGCGTAGGAGCGACCGGCGGGAGCAGCGGGAGTGGCGGCAACGACTTGGGGGCGACCAGCACGGGAAGCGGCATCACCGTAGGAGGAGCGACCTGCGGGGGGAGCGGCGGGAGCGGCGGCGGCGGCGGCGGCGGCGGCGGCGTCCCTCTTCCGGTCCACGGCAAGAGGGGGCCTAAGCATGGGCTCCGGGCCAAGCCTCTGGTCGATTCCGGCCTTGAAGGCGTTGAGCATGTTCCGAATCGACTCCATCGATTCGGAGTGCTTGGCCGCCATGTCCCTGAGCATCTCGGAGCGCATTTCTGCCCCAAGAGCCCTGACCATATGGTCCACACCTGGTCCTTCCACCACGATGGGGGGAGTCGGGGTCTTCAACAGGTTGTTGACCCTTCCTGCCTCGTTCAGGCCCTCCTTGACGGCCCTGAGTTCCTCCCTCATCTGAGCCATCTGCGCGTCCTGAGAACGGATGCACGCTTTCAGACGGCGGATCTCCTCGTCCTGGGTCATCGTCTTGAGGACGTGCACCATCTTCGCCAGGGTCACGGCCGCACAGTTGATGCGTCCATGGACGGCACCGTTAAGGTTCCCCGACTTCTTGGCGGATGCAAAGATACTTCGCACCGCCGCCTCACCCTCCAGCAACATGTCCATCCTGGTCGAGTCCTCCTTATCCGCCAGGGTCTGGAAGCCTTTGCCTTTGTGGCCCCTGATGGCCCGCATGGCCTCACTGGCCGAACTGTTCGGACTCTTGCGGAAGTTGGTCTCCTCGTCCGCAGTCCGCTCGTAGTCCGACATGGAGCTCGCCTCCTCATACGACCTTTGGCCTTTGGCCTTCCTCGGCAGGGAACGAGCGTCTTCGCCATTGGCGAGCACATCCTCTATGTGCTCGCTTGTGAGGTTTACGTAGGCCTCGTATTCCTCCTCGTCGCTCTCGACGAGGGCCCGCCTGGCCGAAGCCACTCCTTTGGAGGTACCTGGGCGACCGCCCCCCCCCACTTTGCCCCCCCCACGCTGGGCGGAGCAGACCTTGGTCGGGCGATAATCCCCGGCCTTGACGTCGTCCTCCTCATCCGTCTCGTGGAGCCTTTTGGCCCCCAACGGCACGCTCGAGTCCATCGGCTCTTGACCCGGCTCCGGGGAGGAAGCGGAGCTCAAGTCCGGTTGCAGGTGCGCTCCACTGCGCTCACTGCAGTCGACAAACTCGTCCGAAAGTATTCCGGAACCTTCCAGAATTACCTCCTCCAGCCCGGAACCAGAGTCAGAACTGGAGTCAGTCTCGTCACCAGACAGCACCGTGATGGGATTAGCCCTCCTGGCCTTTCCCCTGCGGTCAATCTTGCCTTTTGGCATTTCGGGATCTGAAAAAGTACCAGATCGATACTCACCAGAATCCCAAGAAAAGGCGATTTTTTTGTCGCATAAAACCCCCAGATGGTATGGCCGTACCACCGGAAGCCTATGGACAACAATTCGTTACAATCTAAGAATAAATTTAAAAACAATTTTCATACAAAACTAAATTTCGGTCAAGTTCGAGTCGTTTTTTTTTTTCGACAATTTGAGTTGTCAAGAAAAAAATCGACCAAAAATCGAAATCTTGACCGAACTAAAAACTAAAAATACCTACAACTAGAATATGGAATATATTACAAAAAAGCCCTTGGGAACCCAAGCGGGGTCCCAAAGACGAAGAAACTAAAAAATAATTAAAATTTTTGTCTCTGCATTGCAGACGTTTTGACAACAAAAAACAAAAACAAATCAATAACAAATCAAATACTTAACCTATGAAAACAGAAAAAATATCGAAAAATGCACGGCAAAAGTTCACTATTTATCAAAAGATCAGCAGATTTTTAAAGTCATACCGTCTATTTTTAAATAGCGAAAAACAACTTTGGATTTTCCGGAGCAGACGTGCGCACGGGTGCTGTGTTCGGGCGACAGAACGCCACTAACCTAACCTAACCTAACCTAACCTAACCTAACCTAACCTAACCTAACCTAACCTAACCTAACCTAACCTAACCTAACCTAACCTAACCTAACCTAACCTAACCTAACCTAACCTAACCTAACCTAACCTAACCTAACCTAACCTAACCTAACCTAACCTAACCTAACCTAACCTAACCTAACCTAACCTAACCTAACCTAACCTAACCTAACCTAACCTAACCTAACCTAACCTAACCTAACCTAACCTAACCTAACCTAACCTAACCTAACCTAACCTAACCTAACCTAACCTAACCTAACCTAACCTAACCTAACCTAACCTAACCTAACCTAACCTAACCTAACCTAACCTAACCTAACCTAACCTAACCTAACCTAACCTAACCTAACCTAACCTAACCTAACCTAACCTAACCTAACCTAACCTAACCTAACCTAACCTAACCTAACCTAACCTAACCTAACCTAACCTAACCTAACCTAACCTAACCTAACCTAACCTAACCTAACCTAACCTAACCTAACCTAACCTAACCTAACCTAACCTAACCTAACCTAACCTAACCTAACCTAACCTAACCTAACCTAACCTAACCTAACCTAACCTAACCTAACCTAACCTAACCTAACCTAACCTAACCTAACCTAACCTAACCTAACCTAACCTAACCTAACCTAACCTAACCTAACCTAACCTAACCTAACCTAACCTAACCTAACCTAACCTAACCTAACCTAACCTAACCTAACCTAACCTAACCTAACCTAACCTAACCTAACCTTTTTTTTTTTTTAATAATCTCACCGAGACAGTCTCGGGAGGTGTGTGGGGATGGGCGATGTTCTGCCCGACCCACTAAAACCACCGGGGGATATTCTCCGAGGCGCAGTGGAGAGGCTCTCACGGTACCTATACCACGAGGGCAATAACTCGCGGGAGCCCTTTTGCGCGCAGAAGCACAACAAAACACAACGACTTTTCAGACTAGCATGCCCACCCTTTGGTGAACATGCGGACACAACAAACAACACGACCAGCACGCCCCCTTGCGGGCATGCGGACACCACAACCAACTGACACGCCCACGTTTGCGTGGGCATGCGGACCCAACAACCTGAACAACATACCCACCATTGTTGGGCATGCGGACTCGACAACCAGAACAAACACCGTGAACAAACCAGACAGACATGCCCCCTTTCGTGGGCATGCGGACACACACAACAACCATAAGGACAGCACAAACAACCTATTGGACCGGGACTCTTGCGTGGTCGCTTTGGGCCAGTAAGACAACTGTCTGTCATCTCGCTGCCCATCGCTTCCATATTCGAGTCCCCGCCCAGGTTCCTACCAAGACACAAATATATATATAAAAACAAATATGTACAACAATCCCGCTGATTTGGGACCCTCTATGGTCGATCAGAGCAGCCAAGCGTTGGCTGCTCATCACTTCTTCCATATCGGGCCACCGCCTCAGCTTACGAGACAACAAAACCACGACCACAACGACACTCAACAACAACAAAACAACGACAACCCAAAAACACAACCAGACAACACAAAGACAACAACAAAAAACAACACAGGAGAAGGATGACCACAAAGCGGTCCATCGGACCCCGGGGGGCATCTGGGGTGCTATAATGAAATAGCCATGCCGATGCCCCCCCCTTCTTTATGTTCCTTTCTTACACTAAACTTATTTCCTACCTAATTCCTAAGTTCCTATTAATTCTTAATAGTAATCTTATTTTCTACAATTTCCTAATTCCTAAATTCCTAACTAATGAGTCTTCGGATCGTCATGGCGCATCAGGTCAGAACCTGACTACGCCAGACGATCCGGCATCACCCTAGGGTGGATTGAGGTCGGCGTGTCTACGACGCCGCCTCCCCGTCCTCCTTCTCCTGGCCGGCGCAGCGTTGGCGGACTCTTCCCGGGTGCGTTCAGCCTCCTCCTTGAGGCCCATGCATTCCGCGGCGAAGTCCGCCACCGCTGCCCAGCTGCTCTCGTCCTCGGCCATTGCCGCACAAACTTCTGGCAGAGCCAGAGTGCCTCTTGCACCCAATGCCATCTCTAGTGTGCGGCGCTGCGACATGAAGGCGCTGCACACTTCGAGCGTATGTTGCGCCGAGTCTACTGCCTCTCCACAGTGGTGGCAGGCTGGCGTGTCCTCTCTACCGATGCCGTGCAGATACTTACCAAAGCATCCGTGTCCGGTAAGTATCTGCGTCATGTGATACGTCAACCTTCCGTGAGGCCTGTCCAACCACTTTCGCAATATGGGGCGGATGGCTTGAATGGTGCGGGCTCCGGCTTCTGGGAGTGCCATATCTTCCTCCCATTGCCACACCGCCATATCAAAGGCCTCCCGCCTCGCTCCCTCAACTTCTGCACGTGCAGGGTTTTCTCCACCGGCCCTCCGCTCCTCCCTGAACTCGTAGGCCTCGGTTAGCACCTTGGCCTCGAGTTCCCACGGGAGCATTCCTGCAACTGCAGTAGCCGCCCCAAAGGAAACTGTACGGTAGCCCCTAATGGTTCGGATAGCCGCTGTCCTCTGCGGTCTACGCAGGTAGGCGACGTTCCTCCTAGACAGGGCGTCCGACCAAACCGGGGCTCCGTACATAGCCATACTCCTTAGTATGCCGGCATATAGCCTTCGGCAACTATCTCCCGGTCCACCAATGTTGGGCAGGAGTCTGGCCAGCGCCATCGCCGCTCCGACCACCCTCGGAGCGAGCTTGGCAAAGTGCGCCTCAAAATTAAGTCGGCTGTCCAGAGTGAGCCCCAAATACTTAATATGGGTCCCGACCTTAACGGGGACCCCATCCACTCGGACATGGGCATTACTGGGGGGCCTGCCCCGAGGACCATGGAAGAGGATGGCCTCGGTTTTCGGCAGCGCCACCTCCAACCCCAACAGCCGAATACGCCTCACCGTGAGGGTCGCAGCCGCAGCCGCTCTTCGTGCCGCCTCCTGGTAGTCACGGCCCCTTGCCGTGACCAGAGTGTCATCTGCATAGCAGATGACACTCGTCCTAGGGAGGAGAGTTCCCCTTAGGACCCAGTTGTATCCCAGGTTCCACAGGAGCGGCCCAAGGACCGACCCCTGCGGAACACCACACACCATACTGTGCGCACAGATCCGCGCGCCACCAGGCTCCACAAACAACACGGACCTATCATTGAGATAGTCCATGAGCACTTGCCGGAGGTACCACGGCACCCTATGGAACCTCAAGGCCTCCATTATGGCGCTGAAGGGGAGGGTGTTAAACGCGTTAGCGATGTCCAGGGACACCGCCAACACCCTCTCTCCTCTGCCGACAGCCTCTTCTGTCGCCCTCTTCAGCGACAATATGGCGTCTATCGTCGATCTTCCTTTTCGAAATCCGAACTGCGTACCCTCCACGTCCGGGCCCTCATTGCCCAGATGCTCAACTATGCGGGAAGCAATCACCCTCTCGAACAGCTTACCCGCTTCGTCGAGCAAGACGATGGGGCGAAATGCTGACGGGGAGTCAGACGGCCGCCCTTCCTTTTTCAGAAGGCAAAGCCTCCCCTCCTTCCATATCTTCGGGAACTTTCCTTGCCGAAGGCAGGCGTCCAGCAGCGCCTTCAGTTTCACCCCAACATGGTCGAGGGCCAGAGCCAGGATCCTGCCATGCACCCCATCCGGGCCCGGCGCTTTCTTCCCGAGGCGGAGGCGGTCGATGGCAACCTCCATCTCACCTTCTGTGACCCGCGGGATGGTCTGCGGGTCCACCTCAGCATCGTGCTCGGGGGCGACAAAAGGTGCCACCTCAAACACCCGGTTTGGAAATAGGGCGTCAACAACTCGGGTCAGGAGCTCCGGCTGGAACGACTCGGTGGGAGGCGCCGAACTTCGCATCCGATTACGGACGGAGCGATACGGGCGCCCCCACGGGTCCCTATCCAGATCGGCCAGGAACTCCTCCCATGCCGACGCCTTTGCCCGCTGGACTTCCACCTTGAGGTCCCACCTCGCCTGGCTGAGTCGACCATACAACTCCCCCTCCTCCTCCGGTGTATGTCTTCTTCTACGGCACCTTTGATACTGCCGCCTTGCATATGTGCAGGCGGCGCGGAGATTGGCGATCTCCACCGACCACCAGTAGACGGCCCGCTGCTTTGGACGATCTCCAACTCGGGGCATGGCAGCGTCACAGATCTTCGTCAGCGACTTACGGAACTTGACCGCCCACTGGTCAATGTCTGTGTCAGCCGATGGGGGCGGCAGCCATCCCTCAATCATTGCCGCCTCGTTTGCAGCGCCTCTATCGAGGTGCGTCAATGCCCAGCGTTTGAAACGCACCGTACGAACTCCTTGTTGAGGAGTGAGGCTAGCAATTGTGGTGCCGGATATCCCAAAGGACACATAGAGGTGGTCACTAAGGGTCTCGTTATCCAGCACCTTCCAATTTATCACACGTGAGGCTATGGCGGGGGTAGCGAACGAGACGTCCACGATAGACTCCCCCTGCCACCTCACGCATGTGCTGACAGCACCCCGGTTCAATACAACCAGGCCAGCCTCCACACAAAAATCCTCCACGACCTCCCCCCTGTTGGTGGTCACAGGGCACCCCCAGGAC
This sequence comes from Eudonia truncicolella, assembly GCA_949315975.1. Taxonomy (NCBI): domain Eukaryota; kingdom Metazoa; phylum Arthropoda; class Insecta; order Lepidoptera; family Crambidae; genus Eudonia; species Eudonia truncicolella. The sequence continues at coordinate 21,573,486 of OX438827.1, read as the reverse complement.
CTCGACTTGGCATTCAGATCTCCCGCCACGACGATTTGCAGCGGAGCCAGCCTACGAACAACTCCCTGGATTCTGCCGATGTATTCTACAAATTCTCTGCGGGAGCGGTTGGGCGAGAAGTATACCCCAACAAGGGCGATTTCCCCCCATGCCACCGCCACATAACCGATCCCCCTCTCCCGCAGAGAGATTGGGGCCAAGATGGAGTTGGCCGGGGTTGTGATGACCACTTTCTCATCGGCAGATCCTATCCAGTTCGATCGTACTGGAATGGAGTAAGGCTCCGCTGCTATCGCTACATCTGCGCCGATCTCTGCCATTTGCTGGACTAGGAGGTCCTGGGCATTGGCGGCGTTATTCAAGTTCGCCTGTAGGATTAGTTTAGGCCGAACTGACATTAGGTCCCTGAGCTATTTCCTCCGTGTCCATCGGCGCACTGCGCTCCGCCGTCCCTGGTGAGGCCCTTGTCCACGGGGCCATCTTCGGCTTTCTTCGGCTTAGTGATAGGGGGCCTACATTTCCTCCCTCCCAGGTAGTGCTCGTATGGGAGCTTGGCCTCTCTGCACACTACGCAGTGAGGCTTTTCCGCTACACAGGCTCCGGCTTGGTGGCCCGGGGCACTGCAGCGGAAGCACAACGCGTTGCGGTCCACCTTAGAATCGCAGGTGTACTTCGTGTGCCCCGTACCGTAGCAGCGGTAGCACCTCACCGGGAGGTTCTCCAACGCAATGACCTGTGCGTGCGCCCACCCTATCGCCAGGCGACCCTCTCCTACCAGTTTTTTGGCATCCGCTATTGGTAGCCGGATCAGCACAGAATTTGACCCCCAAGGGCCGACGCGTATTTCCCCTAATGAGACCATGTCCGGGGAACAGCCTGTCTTTGCCACTATTGCTTCCATGATCTTGTCCTTATTGACACAGTCATTTAGGCCCACCAATTTCAGCTCCGCCTTTTTGTACGGTCTTGCAACGTCTGCCTCCTCCGCAATGACCTCCCGGAGCCTAGCCGCGAGCGCATCAGCCTTAGAGCCGCTTGTTGCTCCCTGGATCTCCAGTTTGCGCCCGCCCGCCGCCGTGTTTCGCATGCGCACTGCCTCCAGGCCAATATCCTGTAGGTTGATGGCGCCGACCGCCTTCTCCATGACGGACGCATACGTCACGCCCTTGGCCTTGGCCTCTGGTTTTAGCGTGATGGTCACCGCCGATGACCGCGGTGGCACCAGCTTGACCACTCTACTTCTGTGCGCCGTGGGAGCAGAGCCCTGGGCTGCTGTCTTATTAGGTGCGTTGGCACCCTTACCGGTGGCTTTGGCAGCTGCAGCGGCAGCCCTCTTGGCCTTTGCTTTGGCTCCCTTCGACAGGCTCTCCTTCCACCCTATTGCCGGCGTACTAGAGGCTGCAGCCAAGCTAGGAGAGGCTGACCGTACTGGGGGAGGCAAGGGTTTGCTCAAAGCAATTTGGGGCAGCGGGGGATCATCCCACACTTGTACAGGGGCCGACCCGGTGGATCCACCCGCGTTGTCGTGATTGGCCTCAGTTCTTCTTCTTTCATGGGCCAACGGCGGCCTCATGGGGGGCTCGTATGGAAGCCTCTTTTCCATCTCGTCCATACGAGCATTGAGCATTCCCCCCAAAGACTTATAAAGGTCGGCCTTAAAGTTGTCCAGCATGCCGCCAATCGAGACGGCCACCTCCTTTTGCACATCCGTGCCTTTCCGGGTCGATCTGCGCTCCTGCTGGTCCTCCTTTACTGCTCGGTTTTCGGCCCGCAGGAGTTCCACCTCGTGCCGGAGCCTCTCGTTGTCCTTCCGGAGCCTTTTAGACTCCTCCGATATGGACATGTCTCTGAGAGACTCCACACAGACCAGCATCGACTTAATCCCTTCATTTATGTCCCTGCGGACCGTCCCCTTTAGGTTCCCGGAGATTGCGGTGCATGTGTACACCTCAATGAGGCTCTTGTATGCCGTCTCTAGGAGCTCCTCTTTTGATTTGTGCATCATTTCGGCCCTCAGGGTTGCAACATCCCTGCTATTTAGAAGTTTGGCCTCTGGGTCATCCTTCCCTCCCTCATCCTCTTTCAAAAAGGCCCTCCTACTGGTGCCAGCCTTTGGTCGATCAGGGACCTCTTCCTCCGACTCTTCCTCCTCCGAGGGGTCCTCTACAGCCCTTTTGGCTGCCGCCAGGCCAACGCTTGTCCCAAGCTTCTCATTTTTCCTGCCAACTCTACCAAGAACAATTGATGGCTTCCTTGTCCTGCCTCTGGCCGTAGAGCTGACCTTCCTACTATTTCCCCTTCCCGAGTCACCAACATTGTCTTCGTCTTCCCCTGAGTCGATTGTAGAGTTGGCGTAAGTACGCTTCCTACAATCCTCAGCTACCTCCATCGGATCAGGGACCGGTTCAAACTCGACTTCAGAGCTGTCTGATTTGCTCAGCTCTCCGTCCAACTCTCTACCCTTTCGGGACATTCCACGCGTAACCACGGCGGATCTGCGAACAGACCTCGCCGACTTCTCCTTAACTTCAGTATAATATTTAGGATCCATAAGTGTTCCCACGAGAAGAGAGCAAATACATGTCACCCTGCGCAGTGGCCTCATACGCAGGGAACCCTACCGACTGCCAAGGTCGGGAAGTATTGGCAGGTTTTTACGAGTTTTCTCTCGGGTTTTATAGTGTGTCCTTCACGCGGCCGGCCGGCTAAGGCAAGCCCTCGCTCCACCACGGAACCCGCGTACCCCACAACGCCACAGGTGGGGGTCGTTGCAGAGACCGCAGTGGTTTACGACGATCGGAGGCTGGCGTAGGCCCCCGTTACACCGCATTGGCGGTGTTCCCCTTCCCCCCCGTTGCGACCTGAGAACCCTTAAGGGGCGGCCGTCTTTGTTGAACTCCTCTCAAAGCCGCTCAGAAGGAGCAGCGAGCAGTGCGGCCCAAAGTAGGCACGCACCTAGGAGCTGTCGGTTTGTTAGCCGGTCAGTCTCACGCAAACTCCTCATTGGAGGAGAGTGTTGAGGCTGCCCGTTGCCCAGGGTGCACCACGAGGAGGTCAACCGACTCGCACCCTAACCTAACCTAACCTAACCTAACCTAACCTAACCTAACCTAACCTAACCTAACCTAACCTAACCTAACCTAACCTAACCTAACCTAACCTAACCTAACCTAACCTAACCTAACCTAACCTAACCTAACCTAACCTAACCTAACCTAACCTAACCTAACCTAACCTAACCTAACCTAACCTAACCTAACCTAACCTAACCTAACCTAACCTAACCTAACCTAACCTAACCTAACCTAACCTAACCTAACCTAACCTAACCTAACCTAACCTAACCTAACCTAACCTAACCTAACCTAACCTAACCTAACCTAACCTAACCTAACCTAACCTAACCTAACCTAACCTAACCTAACCTAACCTAACCTAACCTAACCTAACCTAACCTAACCTAACCTAACCTAACCTAACCTAACCTAACCTAACCTAACCTAACCTAACCTAACCTAACCTAACCTAACCTAACCTAACCTAACCTAACCTAACCTAACCTAACCTAACCTAACCTAACCTAACCTAACCTAACCTAACCTAACCTAACCTAACCTAACCTAACCTAACCTAACCTAACCTAACCTAACCTAACCTAACCTAACCTTTTTTTTTTTTTTTTTTTTTTACCCAGGGAAGGTGTATCACCTACCCGGGCCTTGAAGAGGCCCGTGGTTATGTGGGACTGCCCGTCCGCTTTTCCACACCCACTGACAAGGGGAGAAGCCCCGAGTCAGCTGCCAGGAAGAAATCCCAGCTGGGAGGGCGAAACGGAGGGGATACCGCACTAAACCCTGGGGGTCGCAATCCGATCAGCAGAAGGCTAAAGGTGGCGGTCGCGGGACCTGATCCACGAGGGAAATAACCACGCGAGGGCCACCCTGTCGCCCATGTTCCGACCTGCAGCCCCTGAGATACAATCAGTCGAATTTTCGAGTGATTGTATAACAGTAGCCACGCGCCAGGACATGGGCGAAAACGCGCACGCACACACAAAGTCATCGCACCGTTTCACTGGTGCAATTGGACACACAAAAATTTATTTACACACACACATATATATTTATTTATTTACACACTTTATGCGCTGTGCGCCTTGGGCTTGCACAGGACTCTTACTACATACATATACACTATGACCAATTATATACTATTTACATATACCACCCAGTGGCCAACCATTCACTTCAATCCCTTCGACTTATGTCGGTCGGGCTGTCGTGGATGGAAATCCGCCCAATTCGCTTGTGCTTCACCACACACTGAACCACCCATACTGTAACTTAAATGCTACCACCTATCGTTCTATATACACCATATATACACTCCCACCTATTTTCTGGAGATCCAGTGATGTCAAGGACATCATCTGGCTCTACCTCCTACATTCGTCCCTTCCCCTCCTGCTCATTGAGCTAGCGAGAATGGGACACTCTTGACACTGTTTATATTTACATTTACTGTACACACATTATATATTTACAACATTTATTTATAACTACATTTATTTATATACACTAATTTTCCCCTTTCTTTTCAGGTTCTCCAGCAGGGCAAGCAGACAGTCAACTATGGCGGCTGTAGGTCCGCGTATCGCCGCCTGCGCCTCCCCGGTCTCCTTCTCCTCATCAAGGGAGCGTTGATGGCCTCTTCGCGGATGCGTTCGGCCTCCTCTTTGAGGCTCATGCACTCCGCGGAGAATTGCATCGCCGCGTCCCAGGCTTCTTCATTCTCCAGCATCGCCTTTACAAGGTTGGGGAGAGTGAGGTCGTCACCTCTCAAGGCAACCCGCAACCCGCGCCGCTGTGTGGAAAAGGCGCCGCACACTTGCAATGTGTGCTGCGCCGTGTCCACCCCAGCTCCGCACTGGTGGCAGATTGGGCTCTCCTCTCGCCCGATCCTGAACAGATACTCACCGAAACACCCGTGTCCGGTGAGTATCTGCGTCAGGTGGTAGGAGACGCCCCCAAAGGGCCTATCTGTCCATTCCGGTAGTATAGGGCGTATGGCCTCGACGGTGCGGACACCGAATGTGGGGGACTCTAAGAGTTGCTGCCACCTCCACATTGCCGTATCAGACGCCTCCCGCCTTACCGCCTCCAGCTCAGCATGAGCCGGGCGTTCGCCATTCGCCCTCCTCTCCGCCCGGTATTCGTGCACCTCGGTTAGCACCATGGCTTCAAGGTCCCAGGGCACCATTCCCGCAATGGCTGTTGCTGCCTCGAACGATACGGTGCGGTATCCCCTTATCGCCCGAATTGCAACCACTTTTTGTGGCCGTCGCAGCAGTGCAACGTTCCTGGGCGTAAGGGTATCCGACCATATCGGAGCTCCGTATAGAGCCATGCTCCGGAGGATTCCCGCATACAGCCTACGGCAGCTGTCTCCCGGGCCGCCAACGTTAGGGAGCAGGCGGGCTAAGGCCATTCCTGCTTTTACCACCCTTGTGGCTGTCTCTTCAAGGTGAGGTCTGAAAGACCAGCGACTATCCAGAATGAGCCCCAGGTACTTGAGTCGTGATCCAACTCGTACCCGGGCTCCGTCTACATCAATATGGGCATCTCTAGGGGGGCCGCCCCGAGGACCGTGGAACAGAATGGCCTCAGTTTTAGGCAGCGCCACCTCTAGTCCCAACAGCCTGATTCGCGACACGGTCAGAGTGGCAGCGATGGACGCAAGTCGCGCCGCCTCCTGGTAGTCACCGCCCCTTGCGGTGACTAGGGTGTCATCTGCATAACAGATGACACCCGACCTGGGAAGGGAGACCCCTCTCAGGACCCAGTTGTATCCAAGGTTCCACAAGAGTGGCCCAAGGACCGACCCCTGTGGAACCCCGCACACCATCCTATGCGCACGTATCCGCACCCCTGCGGGCTCCAAGAACAGAACGTGTCTGTCCTGTAAATAGTCCATCAGGACTCTGCGCAGGTACCAGGGCACTCGGTGGTACTGCAGCGCCTGTACAATAACACTGAAGGGGAGGGTGTTGAACGCATTGGCTATGTCCAATGAAACCGCCAACACCCTCTCCCCTCTTTGCGCCGCATCGTCGGTGACTTTGCGCAGAGTCAAAACTGCGTCTACCGTCGACCTTCCTCTCCTAAACCCGAACTGGGAGTCTTCCAGGTTAGGCCCCACGGTGTCGAGATGCTCGATGATGCGGGCAGCGAGCAAGCGCTCAAAAAGCTTGCCCGCTTCATCCAGCAGGACGATCGGGCGATAGGCAGAGGGGGAGTCTGACGGACGACCCTCTTTTCTCAGCAGGACTAGCCGGCCCTGTTTCCATATTTTTGGAAACCTTCCTTCCTGAAGGCAGGAATCCAGGAGCTCGACTAGTCTTATTCCCATATGGTCAAGGGCTAGGGACAACACCCTGCCCGGTACACCATCGGGACCAGGGGCCGTTTTCTTCAGGCGGAGGCGGTCAATAACCAACTCCATCTCCTCCTGTGTCACGTGGGGGATGCTCATGGGATCCCTATCCTCACCGTACACAGGGGCATTGAAGGGGACCGCCTCAAACACCCGGTCCGGAAACAGGCCTTCTACAATCCGGGTCAGGAGTTCCGGCTGGAACGATTCCGTGGGGGGCGCCGAGCTACGGAGCCGACTCCTTACGGAGCGGTACGGTCTTCCCCACGGATCTCGGTCCAAGTCGGCCAAGAACTCCTCCCATGCCGCAGTTTTGGCCTGCATTATTTCCACCTTCAGGGCTTTTCTCGCCAGATTCAGCCGGGCAAGGAGGGCCACTTCCTCTTCGGGAGGATGTCTTCTTCGGCGACATCTTTGATAGCATCTGCGTGCGTGTATGGTGTCTTCGCGGAGGGACGCTATGTCCGCCGACCACCAATACACCGCACGCTGCTGAGGACGGTCCCCTGCTCTGGGCATGGAGGCGTCACATACCCTGACGAGCGAGCTACGTAGCCTTACCGCCTTCTCATCTATGCTTAGATCCGCCGGGGGAGCCGGAAGCCAGCCTTCAACCATGGCCGTCTCTATGGCCGCTTCTTTGTTTAGGCGCGTTAGTGCCCAGCGTCTAAACCTTTCAGTTCTGACTCCTATCTGGGCTGAGAGATTGATACGGGGAGGACTGGACACTCTTATCCACACGTATCTATGGTCGCTCATGGTCTCCGCATCCACCATGACTCTCCACTCAGTCACACGCGAGGCGATGGCAGGGGTCGCGAACGAAATGTCCACGATGGACTCCCCTTGCCATCTCACGCATGTGCTGACATTGCCCCGATTCAGGAGCACCAGCCCCGCCTCAATGCTAAATTCGTCGACTGTATCACCACGTTGGGTAGTGATGGGGGATCCCCAGGACGTCGACTTAGCATTGAGGTCGCCAGCTACGATGATTTGTAGGGGGGCTAATCGGCGCACGACTCCTTGAAGACTGGCAATGTAGACTTCGAAGTCGGAGAATCTTCGGCTTGGGGAAAAGTAGAGGCCGACGAGGGCTATGTCCCCTATGGTTACCGCCACGTATCCCGGACCTCTCTCACGGAGAGAGATGGGGGCCGCGCGAGAATGCGCGGGCGTGGTGATTGCCACTGTTCCGCCAATATCGCCTATCCAATTCGGCCTAGCCGGAACCGTGTATGGTTCTGCCAGGATTGCCACATTTGCCTTCCACTCCGCCATATGCTGCACAAGTAAATCCTGTGCAGTGGCGCAGTGGTTTAAGTTGGCCTGGATTATTGCCAAGTTATGGTGTACTGGCATTTGGAACCGTGGCAGCAATCTCCATGGGCGCACTAGTGGGTGCGACTTCTCTGGGTGGGGCCCTTGTCCAGGGGGCCGCCTTGGCCTTCATCTTAGTGGGGGGAGGGTTGCACCTTCTCCCACCCATGTAATGATCTGCACTGAGTTTAGCCGCGCTGCAAACACTGCAGAAAGGCTTTTCGGCTAAGCATGTGCCCGCCTGGTGCCCTGGGCTACTGCACCTAAAGCACATCTGGCTCCTATTAGTTTCGACGGTACAGGCGTACCTCGTGTGACCCGTACCCATGCATTGAAAGCATCTAAGGGGTAACGGGTCCATCACTGTCACCTGTACCGATGACCAACCCACCGGAATGCGCCCCACTAAAGCCAGAGCCTTAGCAGTTGCCACAGGGCACTTAACCATCATAAACCCGGAGCCCCATTGGCCCGGCCGGATTTCGCCGAACGTGACCATGTGCTCCGGGCATCCAGCCACTCGTAGGACCGCCTCCTTGATGCGCTCCTCCTTCATTGCGTCATCGATCCCCGCGAGACGGATGTGCGCCTTTCTGAAAGGCCGTACCACCTCTGCGTCTTCTCCGATGACCAGCCTCATTCTGTCCGCCAGTGCATCGGCCTTGGCCCCGCTGGTGGACCCTGGGATCTCGAGCTTGCGGCCTCCGGCAGCTGTGTTCCTGACCCGCAGCGAAACCAGGCCGAGGTCCTCCAGTTTGATGGCGTCCATAGCCCTACCCAAAACAGAAGCATAGCTTTCCCCCCTCTCTTGGGCTTCCCTTCGCAATGTCACCACTATGACAGAAGACCTTGGAGTGGTCAACTTGGCGGCCTGTTGCCTCTGGTGAGATTGCGGGGTCGTGCTCTTGGCTGCCACTTTCTTCGGTGCACTTTTCGACCCGTCATTCTGAGGGGCGGAAGCTTTCTTCTTCTTTTTCTTCCCCTTCTTTACAACTTCCGACCACTGGTTAGCAGGGGTGCTCGAGGCAGCGGCCAGACCAGGGGACGGGGAGCGGTCACGATTAGGCGCCCTCTTGGGATTGGTTCTAGCCTGGGGCGGCACATATGGGGCGCTGGACGGACCAGCTTGCGCCTCTAAGGCATCGGCGTGCGCAGCGAGAGCTCTGCTTCTATCGCTGGCCAGCGGGGGCCTCAGAATTGGTTTGGGAGGGAGTCTACCTTCCATCCCATCCATTCTGTCGTTCAACATCTGGCCCAGGCTCAGAAACATCTCCCGTCTGAAATTATCCAGCATCGGGGCCAACACGGATTGAAGATCCTGCTGCGGCGGAGTGGCCCTCGCTACTGCTGCAGGCTTCGCTGGGGTAACTTGGAAGACCGGAGAGGGGGCTCTCTTCTTTCGGGGCACCCTTTCGCCATTATCAAAGGCCGAGCGCAGAGCTTGGATCTCCTCTTCCAGGTATTGGATCCTGAAATTCATGCGCTGGTTGTCGGCTCGGAGACGTCTGGCCTCTTCCGATGGCGTCAGCGACTGCAAGGCATCGACAGTGTCCTGTAGGGACCGCGTGGCCACGTTGAGGTCCCCACGTATCGTTCCCTTCAAGTGCGAGGACTTCTTCACCGAGTCGACTATGACCGCGACACTATTGCGGGCCTTTTCCAGTAGGGCCTCCTTACTGGCCTGTGCCTCCGCGTGTCTGGCTCTAGTCGTTTCCTCGTCTTCCTCCATCCTATCAAGGGATGCAGATTGGCTTTGGGATCCACGGTTGGGTTTCCGGAGGTAGGCGTTTCGCTCCCTTCCCCGTTCCTCCATCTCCGTTTCCTCCTCTGTCCTTTTCCTCAGTTCCCTATTAGCCTCTGCCAATCCGGTGTATGTGCCAAGTCTTGGCCTAGTCCCATCCTTTTTGCCCCTTCGGGCCGCAGACATCTTGCTAGGAGGTGGAGACGTCACAATGTCAAGAACTCCGTCCTCAGCATTTCCACTCTCATCAAGCGAACACTCGGGCCTTTTCCGCTTTTCAGCCAAACATCTATTTACAACGTTGGTCAAGGGCTCGTCCAACATCTCCTCACCCGAACATGAATCGAAGTCCGAGGTTTGCACACTTTGGGGCCGTGCCCAGTCATGATTAGGTCCTGCTGACCCTTCACCGCCCTTCGCGGGCCTTCTTCTTGAGCTTCCAGAGGCATCGTCACACCTTGGGGCCTGGTCGACCACCCCAAGGGGACCATCGGTAACCAATTTCACACACGATGGGCCGGGTCCCACCGTGCGCCGGGCGTCAGCCGGAGAGCATGACAAAGAATTCTCTAAGTCGGACATTTTCATATTTACTGCAGCAATTTGCGGGTTGCAATCCCCGGCTTTTTACGTCTCTGCTGACGGCTTTTTACCTCTGTGCTGAGCGGTATTACGGGTGGGCTCCCGGGTTTTAAAGACTTTTCCTTGTCTGGAGCTCTCCTTGGTCGTGCCGGGTCGAAGCCCCCACGCCAAGCACGCCCTATATACCCACGGAGGGCGGGAGGTGTCCGCGGGGTTTTAACGACTTTTCCTTGTCGGCGCCCAGATGGGCTACGGGACTGAGCCCAGACCACCACGTACCCAGCTTATGCCAGGGCTGGGGTCGTTGTGGCGGACGGGACAGAACCCGTGGCACTGCGAGAACATGTACGAGAGCTGGCATAAGCCCCCGATCCACCCCGTGCGTACGGAGACGCTTGAAAGGCGCCCAGAAGGGGCGCCAACCTACCCTGTTCCCCCCGTGTAACAACGCCCAGAAGGGGCGCCGTCTAAACTCCTCTCAAAGCCGCTCAGAAGGAGCGGCGAGTGTACGGCCCAGAGTGGACACGTACATGGAGGTGCAGGGCCCAGAAGGGGCTCCCGCCTGTGTCGGGTTGTTAGCCGGTCAGTCTCACAGCAAACTCCTCTCAAGGAGGAGGATGTTGAGGCTGCCCGTTGCCCAGGGTGTACCACGAGGAGGTCACCCAACACACACCCCAACCTAACCTAACCTAACCTAACCTAACCTAACCTAACCTAACCTAACCTAACCTAACCTAACCTAACCTAACCTAACCTAACCTAACCTAACCTAACCTAACCTAACCTAACCTAACCTAACCTAACCTAACCTAACCTAACCTAACCTAACCTAACCTAACCTAACCTAACCTAACCTAACCTAACCTAACCTAACCTAACCTAACCTAACCTAACCTAACCTAACCTAACCTAACCTAACCTAACCTAACCTAACCTAACCTAACCTAACCTAACCTAACCTAACCTAACCTAACCTAACCTAACCTAACCTAACCTAACCTAACCTAACCTAACCTAACCTAACCTAACCTAACCTAACCTAACCTAACCTAACCTAACCTAACCTAACCTAACCTAACCTAACCTAACCTAACCTAACCTAACCTAACCTAACCTAACCTAACCTAACCTAACCTAACCTAACCTAACCTAACCTAACCTAACCTAACCTAACCTAACCTAACCTAACCTAACCTAACCTAACCTAACCTAACCTAACCTAACCTAACCTAACCTAACCTAACCTAACCTAACCTAACCTAACCTAACCTAACCTAACCTAACCTAACCTAACCTAACCTAACCTAACCTAACCTAACCTAACCTTTTTTTTTTTTTTTTTTTTTTTTTTAACCCAGAGGAACTCGTTACGAGTACGAGGGGCCTTGAGGAGGCCCCAAGTTATGTGAGGCTCACCCGTCCGTCTTTCCACGACCCACCAACTATACGGAGACGCCATTGTCTCCAGTCGGCTGCCAAGGGAGAAGCCCGAGGCCGGGAAGGGCGAGACAGAGGGGGATACTCACTAAACCTCTGGGGGACCAAACTCCGAGAACAGGTGAAGGCCGCGGGGCCTATCCTTAGGGAATTGAACCGCGGGATTCACCCTGGCGCCCGTGTAATCACCCGCGCCGGCCCATTCGCACATTAATGCGTTTAGGGCCGGCACGCGTGACCACACGGGCGGTACGCGATCGCGACGTCTACTGCCACACCACGCCCTGAAGGGGCATGTTGTGGATTAACCTCTATGGAGGTTACCTCTAGAGGCCACACCATCCCGGGGATAGTGCAACCTTTACACACACATAACATTAACACATTCACTCACACACTCATATTTACAGACCATATACACAGACACAGACTATTGACATCATACAAACAAACATACGTCATTCTTCCATAGGTTCGACTGGCATCAGAGGCAGAACTCGACACCAACCACCCATGGGATCCGGCCTACGGTGGGCGAAGGTCAGCGTCCCTCCGTCTCCTCCTACGCCTCTGTCTCCTGGCAGGAGTGGCGTCAGCCGCATTTTCGCGCGCTCTCTCCGCCTCCTCCTTCAGGCCCATGCTTTCGCTGCAGAAGCGAGACACCGCATTCCAGTGATCCTCGCTCTCCAGCATTGCAGCTACAACGTCTGGGAGAGCGAGACTTCCCCTTCCCCCCAATGCCATCTCCATAGTGCGTCGCTGCGAGGCAAAGGCGCTACACACCTGGAGAGTGTGCTGCGCCGTGTCCTCAGCAGCTCCGCACTGATGGCAGTCAGGCCTTTCCTCTTTACCTATTCGACACAGGTACTTACCGAAGCATCCGTGGTCGGTCAGTACCTGTGTCAAATGGTACGTCATTGCACCGAATGGCCTATCGATCCATCTCAGCAGGACCGGCTGAATAGCCTCGGCAGTACGGACACCGGCAGCTGGGGACTCCAAGTTCTGTTCCCACTGCCATACCGCCATGTCCCGTGCAGTTTGTCTACAGGCCATCACCTCCTCCATGGTTGGCCGCTCGCCATCGGCTCGCCTCTCCGTGCGGAGCTCGAAGACTTCGGTAAGGACCTTGGCCTCGAGCTCCCACGGGATCATGCCCGCTAAGGCCGTTGCCGCCGTGTACGACACCGATCGATATCCCCTTATCGCCCTCACCGCAGCCACTCTTTGTGGTCTTCGTAAGAAGGTAATGTTCCTGCGGGAGAGCGAGTCGGACCAGACCGGCGCGCCGTAGAGCGCCATGCTGCGCAGCACTCCAGCGTACAGTCTCCGGCAGCTCTCGCCCGGACCCCCAACGTTTGGAAGAACGCGCGCAAGCGCCATCGCCGCCTTCACAACCCGAGGCGCCATCTCGGAGAAGTGAGGCACGAACGTCCATCGACTGTCGAGGATAAGTCCCAGATATTTCATCTGGGACCGTATCTCAACCTGGACGCCATCGACGTCAATCGTCCAGTTGCCGCCAGTTGCCGGGGGGTCTTCTACGGGGGCCGTGAAAGACCATGGCCTCCGTCTTGGACAGCGCCACTTCCATACCCAGCAGGCGAATTCTCGAAACGGTCAAAGTGGCCATAACCGACGCCAGCCGAATCGTACGCTGGTAGTCACCGCCACGCGCGGTGACTAGGGTGTCATCTGCATAACAGATGACCCCCGTCCTGGGGAGGTAAGTCCCCCTCAGGACCCAGTTATATCCGATGTTCCACAAGAGGGGTCCGAGGACCGACCCCTGTGGAACACCGCACATCATACGACGAGCACTTATGCGCTCCGCGCCCCTCTCCAAGTACAGCACCATCCTGTCCCGCAAATAATCTTCCAGCACCCTCCTGAGGTACCAGGGTATCTTATGATACCTGAGGGCCTGGATTATGCAACCAAAGGGGAGGGTGTTAAAGGCGTTCGCTATATCTAGCGAGACCGCCAACACCCTTTCCCCTCTCGCGACTGCTGCTTCGGTAGTATTTCGGAGGGCAAGTACCGCGTCCACCGTAGACCTGCCCCGACGGAACCCATACTGAGATGGCTCAATGTTGGGCCCGCCGGTATCCAAATGCTCGACGATGCGGGCAGCGAGCACACGCTCAAAAAGCTTGCCCGCCTCGTCCAGCAGGACAATCGGCCTGTAGGCCGATGGCATATCCGGAGGACGGTTCTCCTTCTTGAGAAGGCAGAGCCGGCCCTCCTTCCAAACCTTGGGGAACTTTCCCTGACGAAGGCAACAATTCAGGAGGCCGGTCAGCCTTCCTCCGAGATGGTCAAGGGCAATTACCAGCGCCTTGCCGTGAACGCCATCCGGCCCGGGTGCCTTTCTCTTCAGGCGAAGGCGTTCAACGGCAAACTCCATTTCCTCCGCTGTTACCTGAGGGATGGAGCCCACATCGCGGCTTTCGTCCACCTCTGGAGCAACAAATGGAGCCACATCAGACTGGCGGGCCGGGAAAAGCTCGTCCACGATCCTATTCAGGAGTCCCGGGTCAAACGACTCAGTGGGGGGGGCCGAGTTTCGGTACTTATTCCTCACCGTACGATATGGCCTCCCCCATGGGTCCCTGTCTAGATCTGCAAGAAACTCATTCCAGGCCGATGTTTTGGCCCGGAGAATTTCTACCTGCAGACTCTTTCTAGCCGCCCTGTAGACAGCGTAGAGTTGGGCCTCCTCGTCTCGAGTGTGCCGCCTTCTCCTGCAGTGCTGGTAGTTCAGCCTCGCTAGTATACTGGCGGTACGCAGGTCGGCAATTACTTGCGACCACCAGTACACTGCCCTTTGGTGGGGCCGATCTCCGATCCTGGGCATGCTAGCGTCGCAGACGCGGGCAAGTGACCTCTGGAAATTCACTGCCTGAAGGTCCGCACCCATAGCAGCAGGGGGTTCCGGAAACCATGTCTCCAACAGTGCCGCCTCGTTCGCCGCCTCTCGATCCAGGCGTGTGAGGGCCCACTTGCGGAACCGCGCCGTTCGGACTCCGTCTCCTGGTCGAAGGGTTGTCAGAGAGACGGGAGAGACCCTCATCCACACGTATTGGTGATCAGAGAGGGTCTCCTCCCCCTCCATGACCCTCCACTCTGCGATTCGTGCAGCGATGGCAGGGGTGGCAAAGGACACGTCGACTATCGACTCCCCCTGCCACCGTACACAGGTACTCACGCTGCCTCGGTTCAGCAGTACCAGGCCACTCTCTACCGCGAACTCCTCCACCTCCGTCCCTCTGTGGTCGGTTCTATTGGACCCCCACGTGGTGGATCTCGCGTTTAAGTCACCCGCTAGCACAACCTGCAGCGGGGACAGACGCCGCACCACGCCGAGGAGCTGCGCCATGAACTGCCTGAACTCGCTCAATGGACGGTTGGGGGAGAAGTACACGGCCACCAGGCCAACGTCACCCCAAGTCACAGCAACGTAGCCTGGTCCCCTTTCTTTCAAAAGAATGGGGGTTACCCTGCTGTCAGACAGGGTAGCAACAAGTGCTAACCCCTTAGTGTCCCCAATCCAATTAGACCCGATGGGCACAGAGTGCGGCTCCGCCACTAGAGCCACACCAACCCCCCACTCCGTCATTTGCTGCACAAGTAAGTTTTGTGCGGCGACGGAGCGGTTGAGGTTCGCCTGCAGGATGGTATAGCTAGGCCGTGCTGACATCGGGTCCCGTTTTTGCGCAGTCCATAGGCTCGCCGCGAACAGGCGCCACTACCACAGGCCTCCAGGGAGGGATCTTACTTTTGGTGGGAGGAGGGCGGCAGGCTCTACTTCCCATCGAGTGTTTGGCCGGCCTTTTGCCGTCACCGCACACCATGCAGTGGGGCTCCGCAGCAGGACATGCCGCCGCCATATGCCCTTCCATTCCGCACCTGAAGCACAGGTTACCGCGATCCACCTTAGAGGGACAGGTCGGTCGCGTGTGGCCCGTTCCTAGGCACTTGTAGCATCGCGTTGGGGAGGGCTCCAGCGCAGTTACCTGCACGGTTCCCCACCCCAAGCTGACGCTGCCCTTCTCAGCAAGCTTCTTTGCCACCAAAATCGGGCATTTTATAATGGCTGTTCTGGGTCTCCACCCTCGACTTTCCCAGATTGGCGCCACGGACACCTCACTCTCCAGGCAACCCGCCACCTGAGCAATGGCCTTTGCAATTGACTCACAGGTCATATAGTCATTTATGCCTGTGAGTTGAATCCCTGCTTGTCTGACAGGCCTGTTGATGCGGGCCTCGTCACCAATCACCTCCTTGAGCTTGGCGGCCAATTTGTCTGCCAAAGGTCCGCTGGTGGCTCCGGAAATCTCCAGTTTCCTACCACCGGCGGCTGTGTTCCGAATCTTCAGGGACTCGAGGCCCAGCTCTCCCAGGTTGATGCCATTCACTGCCTTGCCCATGATTGAGGCGTAGGTTGCCCCTTTCGCCTTAGCCTCCTCACTGAGTGTCATAGTGACAACGGAGGAGCGAGGCACCACAAACCTAACTGGCGCTTTGGTGACTGGAGCAGGGGGGGTCCCATTGGGGCCCTCCGAGCCCGCCTGAGCAGCCTGAGCCGACCTCCTTTTCCTGTTCCTTCTCCTCTTTTTCCTCCCCTCAGCCTTCCTCCAGCCGTTGGCGGGAGTAGCCGCAGCAGCGTCGAGCGAGGACTCATGGCCAGGAATAGGGGCCGCCAAGACAGAAGCAGCCGGAGCAGGAGCAACTGGAGGAGCGACCGAGGCAGGAGTGACTGGAGGAGCGACCAGGGCAGGAGCCCTCTTTGATGGAGCCGCAGGGTAAGTTTTTTTAGCGTTTTTAACACTTTTCCCTTTATTTCCAGGTACGACGTGGGGGGCCCGGGAGGGGCCAGCGACAGCACCATCGTCCACGGCAGCAGCAGGAGCAGCGACAGCGGTGGCGGCAGCAGCAGGAGCAGCGACGGCGGCGGCGGCAGCAGCGGCGGCGTAGGAGGCGGTACCAGCGGCAGCTCTTTTGTTGCCCGCCAGGGGAGGCCTAAGCACAGGCTCAGGGCCCAGCCTCTGATCAACGCTACTTCTGAGGGCCTCAACCATGTTGCGCGTGGTTTCCACGGTCTCGGCGTTCCCTCTGACCATTTCCGACAGCAATGTCGTCGCCATGGTCTCCATCATGCGCTCAATATTCGGCCCCTCCACCACGACAGGGGGAGCCGGAGTCCTGAGTCGGTTATTGGCCCTATTGGACTCGTTGTAGCCGTCTTTGAATGCCCTCAATTCGCCCTCCAGGTGGGCAATTAGCCTATTTTGGACAGCGAGTTGTGCATTCAAGCGGCGGACCTCTTCCTCTTGAGTCATGGTCTTGAAGACCTGGACCATTTGCGCGAGGACCGTGGTTGCGTCATTTATTTGGCCACGCATCGTCCCCTTCAGGTTGGTGGACTTTTCAGTGGCAACCTGAATTTGGGCAATTGCCTCTTCCGCCACTTTCAGCAATTGCGTCCTGGTGGCATTCTCTTCATTCACCAGGGTTGGAGCGGAATTGCTCTTAGCCTTGAGGCCTATAGGACCCCCCCTGGCTTTCTTCCGGTACTTGTTGCGGGGGTCGTTGCTCTCAGTCGCGGACTCCGGGTACTCGGACGAAGATCCATCATCAACGAGCACTCCCTTCACCGCCCTAGGCAACATCTCCCTGCGAGGAACCGTCTCACCACGATTCCGCGAGCTCTCAGCTTGTGCCAACGTCGCAAGCTCTTCGTTGTCACTGCCATTGTTGGCCCTTCTTTTGGCTTGAGCGTATCCTACGGACGTTCCAAGGATAGCCCTGGGTCCCATCTTGCAGCCACCACGTTGAGCCGTGCCGACCTTGGCTGGGTTCGGCCTCCTCGCCGAACGAACAGCCGAGTCACCATCTGAGTCACTCTCTACGTGGGGTCTCTTATTCCCAGTAGGAACACTCGTATCCATAACCTCCCTTTCAGGTTCTGGTTCCGGTTCCGCCTCCACCTCCGATTCCGTCGCCGTCAGAAGGTCAACTGGAGGCATCATGTTTCTTGGAGAAACACACTCCGAGTACTGGTCGTCCGAACTCGGCAACCTTTCCTCCTCCGACACAAGGAACACACCTTCCTCATTATCTCCGCCCTTCTCGGGCTCCTTTCTCAGCCTTCCAGAAGCATCATCGCATCTTGGGGCCTGGTTGCCTACCCCAAGAAGCGTGTCGGACGAGTCCGATAATAAAAGAGCAGTTTTGCCCCCCCCAGAAACGGTGGGGCAGCCTGGGTCCAGAGAACTGGGCCCAGGGAGGGATTCTCCCGCCTCCCGGCGGGTACCCTCCTGGGGTAATAATTTTTTTAGCTGCACTTCCATTATGATTGACATTTTATGGGATGTCTCCCAAACAATTTCAGGGTTGTAATCCCCCTGGCACTTTAAGGGCTGCCGATCCCTAAGAGGCAACAACCAACACCCGTGCGAAGCCCAATCGCTAGGGGCGCCCTACATACCCACGGAGGACGGGAGGTATCCGCGGGGTTTTAACGACTTTTCCTTGTCATCGCCCATAAGGGCTGCGGGACTGAACCCAGACCACCACGTACCCAGCTTATGCCAGGGCTGGGGTCGTTGTGGCGGACGGGACAGAACCCGTGACACTGCAAAACAGCGATAAGGGCCGGCATGAAGCCCTCGCTGACAACTTTGCGCATGAAGCGCTTGACAGACGCCCAGAAGGGGCGCCGACTACCCTTTCCCCCCCGTGTAACGACGCCCAGAAGGGACGCCGCCAAAACTCCCCTCAAAGCCGCTCAGAAGGAGCGGCGAGTGTGCGACCCAGAGTGGGCCGCACGTTGGAGGTGCAGGGCCCAGAAGGGGCTCCCGCCTGTGCCGGGTTGTTAGCCGGTCAGTCTCACAGCAAGCTCCTCTCGTGGAGGAGTATGTTGAGCCTGCCCGTTGCCCAGGGTGCACCACGAGGAGGTCACCCGACACACACCCCAACCTAACCTAACCTAACCTAACCTAACCTAACCTAACCTAACCTAACCTAACCTAACCTAACCTAACCTAACCTAACCTAACCTAACCTAACCTAACCTAACCTAACCTAACCTAACCTAACCTAACCTAACCTAACCTAACCTAACCTAACCTAACCTAACCTAACCTAACCTAACCTAACCTAACCTAACCTAACCTAACCTAACCTAACCTAACCTAACCTAACCTAACCTAACCTAACCTAACCTAACCTAACCTAACCTAACCTAACCTAACCTAACCTAACCTAACCTAACCTAACCTAACCTAACCTAACCTAACCTAACCTAACCTAACCTAACCTAACCTAACCTAACCTAACCTAACCTAACCTAACCTAACCTAACCTAACCTAACCTAACCTAACCTAACCTAACCTAACCTAACCTAACCTAACCTAACCTAACCTAACCTAACCTAACCTAACCTAACCTAACCTAACCTAACCTAACCTAACCTAACCTAACCTAACCTAACCTAACCTAACCTAACCTAACCTAACCTAACCTAACCTAACCTAACCTAACCTAACCTAACCTAACCTAACCTAACCTAACCTAACCTAACCTAACCTAACCTAACCTAACCTAACCTAACCTAACCTAACCTAACCTAACCTAACCTAACCTAACCTAACCTAACCTAACCTAACCTAACCTAACCTAACCTAACCTAACCTAACCTAACCTAACCTAACCTAACCTAACCTAACCTAACCTAACCTAACCTAACCTAACCTAACCTAACCTAACCTAACCTAACCTAACCTAACCTAACCTAACCTAACCTAACCTAACCTAACCTAACCTAACCTAACCTAACCTAACCTAACCTAACCTAACCTAACCTAACCTAACCTAACCTAACCTAACCTAACCTAACCTAACCTAACCTAACCTAACCTAACCTAACCTAACCTAACCTAACCTAACCTAACCTAACCTAACCTAACCTAACCTAACCTAACCTAACCTAACCTAACCTAACCTAACCTAACCTAACCTAACCTAACCTAACCTAACCTAACCTAACCTAACCTAACCTAACCTAACCTAACCTAACCTAACCTAACCTAACCTAACCTAACCTAACCTAACCTAACCTAACCTAACCTAACCTAACCTAACCTAACCTAACCTAACCTAACCTAACCTAACCTAACCTAACCTAACCTAACCTAACCTAACCTAACCTAACCTAACCTAACCTAACCTAACCTAACCTAACCTAACCTAACCTAACCTAACCTAACCTAACCTAACCTAACCTAACCTAACCTAACCTAACCTAACCTAACCTAACCTAACCTAACCTAACCTAACCTAACCTAACCTAACCTAACCTAACCTAACCTAACCTAACCTAACCTAACCTAACCTAACCTAACCTAACCTAACCTAACCTAACCTAACCTAACCTAACCTAACCTAACCTAACCTAACCTAACCTAACCTAACCTAACCTAACCTAACCTAACCTAACCTAACCTTTTTTTTTTTTTTTTTTTAACGGAGTGAAAGATCTGCAAACAGACGCATCAGCGGGCAATGAGGGGTCCCGCTGGCTGTCCGAGGATGGCCAAGACTCTGTTCCAGGGCCGAAGCCCTAGAAAAAGCGAGCCGTGGCCGACTCGGTAAAAAACACTCCGATGTCCTCTCGTCACCTTGGGACCAGCAAACCGGCGATCATCGCGTCGTCCTCATCTGAGGAGGACGCATCGAACGCCGGCATGGTGGGGCCTGACGAGGTCATGGGAACCCTTTCGGACACTTCCACAACCCCGTCGGTGACTGCTCGCCCTGTATACGGGCGAGCCCCTCCTCCGCCCCTGATGGGGGCGGGTGACCGCCCTCGAAAACGATGGGCGGACACACTTGACCCGTCATTTGGTGAGACGGGTCGCCGACGCGCCGGGACATACGGAGCGTCGGCCCTCAGTGGGGACCTGTGCAATGCACGGTCGGAGCCCCCCCTAGGGCTCGGACCGCGCTGGTTCCCCACCGGATGGAGAAGGCGCTGGTATTGCCGCCTTCTCCGCAGGAGGCGTCTGCGGCGGCACGGATTTGCCAGGGGGTCATCCTCCCTGGCCCGTTCCGCCTCCTCCTTCAGCGTCATGACGTCGACGCAGAAGGAGTTGACCGCCTCCCAGGACCCCTCGCTACCGAGCATGGACAGAACCACGGTCGGCAGGGAGAGGTCCGCGCCAATCACAGTGACCAATGCGGAGCGCTGGACACCGAACGCAGAGCACACCGTTAGGGTGTGTTGCGCCGTGTCCTCCGCCGCTCCGCAATGGTGGCACTGTGGGGTCGGCTCTCTTCCGATCCGGTGCAAATAGCGTCCGAACGAACCATGTCCGGACAGTATTTGCACCAGATGGTATGTGAGCGACCCATGGCGCCGCTCCGCCCACGCCTTGAGGACGGGGCGTAGGGCCTCGAGGCTACGCGTTTGCGTAGCTGAGGCCCCTTCGCCCAGGTCCTCGGACCATAGGCGGAACATCTCCTCGCGCGCTCCATCGAGCGCAGCACGCCTCTCTTGGGGGGCCAGTCGATCGCCACTGGCCCTCTCCTCCGCTCGCTGCCGGTACGCTGCAGCGAGCACCTCCGCCACCAGCTCCCACGGGGGCGTCCCCGCGAGAGCGCACGCCACTTTCCGGGACACCGTTCGGTAGCCCCGGATCGCCCGCAGCGCCATTGCGCGCTGGGCCCGTTGGAGAGAGGCGGTCGCGTGTGGGCTTAGACAGTCAGCCCACACCGGCGCCCCATACAGTGCCATAGAGCGGACGATGCCGCCGTAGAGTCGGCGGCACGCCACGCTCGGGCCCCCCACGTTGGGCAAGAGACGCCCGAGGGCGTCTGCTGCTCCCAGCAGCCGGGGCTCGAGGAGCTTGAAGTGCTCCTCGAAACCCCACCGCCCATCGATCACCAGCCCCAGATACTTCATCTGGGGCTTCAGACCGACCCTCTCGCCCTCCACAACGATCGACGCACCCGCTGACGGCCGTCTCCGAGGCCCATGGAACACCATGGCCTCGGTCTTGTGGAGGGCTACCTCCAAGCCCAACGTCCGTATCCGCCGCACGATATGGCTGACGAACACGGACGCCAGGCGCTGGACATCCTCCAGCCGCGTCCCCCGGACGGTGACGAGCGTGTCGTCTGCATAGCAGAACGACCGCACCATCGGGGGGAGGCCACACCGGAGGACGTAGTCGTAACCGACGTTCCACAACAGGGGGCCGAGGACCGACCCCTGTGGAACGCCGCGGGACACCCTGTGACGGCCAAGCTCGCCGCCACGTCCCACGTACGCTACGTCCCGGTCCCTCAAATAGTCTCCCACTATTCGGCGCAGATATGGAGGCATTTGATGGAAAAGAAGCGCCTCCATGATGACGCCGAAGGGGAGACTATTGAAAGCGTTGCGGATGTCCAGCGACACCGCCAACACCATCTCCCGCCTCTCAACGGACTCTTCTACAAGAGTCCGGAGATCAGACAGGGCGTCAATTGTCGACCGCCCTGTCCGGAAGCCGTATTGGGCCTCGGAGAGGTCGGGGCCCGTTCCCCCTCCCAGCTGCTGGACTATTCGGGAAGCGATGATCTTCTCGAAGACCTTCCCGATTTCATCCAGCAGCACAATGGGGCGATATGCCGAGGGGTCATCCGCCGGACGCCCCTCTTTGCGTAGCAGGCATAGCGCCCCCTCCTTCCATACTTTTGGGAACTGTGCGAACTTCAAACTAGCGTCGCACAGTTCCCTGGCCCTGGCCCCTAGATGTTTTAGGGCCAGGTCCAGTGCCCGCTTCGGGACGCCGTCAGGTCCCGGTGCCGTCTTCCGCCCCTTAAGACGGGCGACGGCGTCCTTCCACTCCTCCTCATCAATAAGAGGAGGGGGATCGCTCTCTCCCTCCTCATCCGGAGCTGGCGGGGCCATCCGAGGGGGAACAAAACCCTCCTCGGCCGGGGGAAACAATCCCCCGATGACCGACCCCAGGAGGTCGGGATCCATCGTCTCCGTAATGGGCGTGCCGCGCGCTTTCAGCTGGTTGCGCGCCAGCTTATACGGCCGCCCCCACGGATCCCGATCCAGACCCTGCAACTGCTCTTCTCTGGATACCTCCTTTGAGGAGGCAATCGCAGTCTGCAGGGTCTTCTTCGACTGCCTGTACAGCTCGTACAGGCGGCCTTCCTCCTGGAGCCGGCGGGCCCTAGTGTAGGCCCGCCTTTGGACACTGCAGTCATCCCTCATGACTGCAATGTCCTGGGACCACCAGTGAACTTCACGGCGGTCCCGCGGAGGCTGCGCCCGAGGCATAGAAGCCTGGCACACCTCCGTTAAAGCGCCGCGGAGACGGCGAGCTGATTCGTCGACGTCCGGACCGGACATCGGACGCGAGAACCAGTCTTCAAAGATCGCCGTCTCGTTCGCCAGCTCCGGCTTGAGCCTGCTGAGCGCCCAGCGAGGAGGCCGTTCACAGCTTGTGGGCTGTGGGGGCCTTTGGTGCAGGGTGGAGCTCTCGAATCGGATGTATCGATGATCCGAGAGAGTCTCCACGTCCTGCACTACCCTCCAGCCGCTGATCGTGCGCGCGAGGGCTGGGGTGGCGAACGACACGTCCACCACCGAGCCTCCATTGTGCCGCACGCACGTGTGGACTGCGCCCCTGTTGAGGAGCGACAGCCCAGCAGCGGCTGCCCACTGTTCCACAGCCTGGCCCCTCTGGTCGGTCGCTGGACAACCCCAGACGACCGACTTGGCGTTCAGGTCTCCAAGGACGAGAACCTGACGCGGGGCCGCCCTCCTGATGGCTACGCCGACGACGTCCAGAAAACTCTGGAAGTCGGCGAGCGGTCTGTTTGGGGAAAAGTAGACCGACACTACTACTATTTCTCCCCAAACGACCGCCGCGTACCCAGCACCCCGCTCATAAATTGAGGGGGGTGTATAACCTGGGGCCGCGCGCACCATCACGGCGACAGAGTCGCATGTGTCCCCCACCCAATTGGGCTGGTTGGGGATGAAGTACGGCTCTGACACCGCCGCCACGTCCACTGACCACTCCGCCAGGCTCTGGTGTAGCAGATCCTGAGCCCTGGTAGAGTGGTTCAGGTTCACCTGAAGGAAGTTGATATGAGGTCGTCCCGACATTACTCGACCGTCATATCAACCTCCTCGGGCCCCGTTTGGGGCGCCCTCTGTGTGGCGGGGGCGGCCTGGCGAGCTGGGCGCGCCGGCAATTTGCCCTTGGCCAGGGGAGGCTTACAACTACGCCCCCCCATTACGTGGCCTGCCGGTCGTTTGGCAGTGGCACACACGGCACAGTGGGGCTTCGCGCTACATTCGTAGCCCCTGTGCCCCTCCTTACCGCACCGGTAGCAAAGGTTGCTCCGGTCGGTCTTTGAAGGGCAGCTCGCTCTTGCGTGCCCCACCTGCATACACCGGAAGCACCGGTCGGAACGGGCTTCCAGTGCTCTGACGCTGGCCGCACTGAACCCTACCAGCAGGCGGCCGGCGTCCACGACCTTCTTGGCAGCGGCGACCGGGCACGACACCACCGTCGAGCCAAAGCCGTCCGGGCCGTAGCGGATGGGGCGCACCTTCACGGCGTCCACACCACATCCACCTTTGGCCGCGATCTTTGCGGCCAAGTGCGCCTCCATCACCGATTCATCCAGGCCGCCCACCCTAAATTCTGCCGTTTTGGTGGGCCGGATGACGGTGGCCATGCCTTCAAGGGCCTCCCTCATTTTGCCGGCCAACTGGTCGGCCTTCTCCGCAGAGGCCTTGCCCGAGATCTCTATGATCTTGGACCCGGTCATGGTATTTCGACACCGACGGTTTGGAATGTCCATCCCGTCGATGTCGACCGAGTCTCGGGCTTTGGCCAGCGCGTCGGCGTAGGTGACCCCCTTCTCGACCGCTTCGGGAGTAAGGGTCACTACCACTGCCGCCGACTTCGGCGCGACCAGCTTAGTCTTCCGACCGGTCTTACGGGCCTTCCTAGCAGGAGCAGTGGCGGGCGGGGCTGAGGTATTAGTAGGCCCCCGCCGAGGCGCCTTCTGCTGCTTGGCCGCCGCCGAGTAAGATTGGCGGGGCGTGGCCTGTTCCGGAGGGGCCGATGTCTTGGCTTTCCTCCTCCTCCTTTGGCGCTTCTTGCGCGACTCCTGCGTCGTCCATTCCGGTCCTGCCTCGACCGGGGGAGGCGCTTTTGCAGCACCCCGGGAGGTGGACGGAACGACCGCAGGAGGTCCGGCTTTTTTCGTCAGCTTTGACGGGGGATCCGGTTTTTTGGTCACCACCTTGCCCTGTTTTGCCGGCATGGCTGGTTTAGCCGGCTTGGCCTTCCCCTTAGTGATGGGGGGCGTAGGCGCTGCTGTTGCTTTGCGGTCCGCCGCAAGCGGCGGTCGCAGGCTCTTGGCCGGCAGCAGGCGGCTCTCCAGACCCTCCAGGCGAGCATTCAGCATAGCCCCGAAAGTTCGGGCCAGCTTTGCTTCGAAAGCCTGAAGAGCGTCCGGCTCATCAACCGCAGCTTTCGTCCTGGCACGGCCAGCTGTCTCCCGCACGGTGACAATCGGGGAGAGGGGCCTTGGAGGAGGACAGTCCATCTCCATGGAATCCATTGTCTGGGGGACCTTGGGGAGCGTAGGGGGAGAAGATCCGGGCTTCCTCCCGCTCTTAAGGTCCCTGACCTCGGCAGACAGAACTGCCACGCTCTTTGTGAGGTCCGCCAACTGCTGCTGCAGCCTCACGTTCTCCGCCTTTAAAATACGTGTGTCCTCCGAGATGGATTTGGAGGACACTTCGCGGAAACAGTCCAGGATAGATTGTGCCGACTTTTTTAGCGCCTTCTGGAAGGGGCCCTGGAGGTGCGATGACTTCCTCGCAACCTCCGCTATAACCGCACAGTCCGCCTTCACCACCTCCTCGATGTCGAGGGCGGTCTTCAGGTCCGGATCTGTGGGTAGGGCCTCATCTTCCGTCCGACTGGCGTAGTAGGACGCTCGGGTTTCAATGGCGCGGTGCTCCATGACAGCCACCTCCCGGTCCAGCGCGATCTGCTGCTCCTCACGCTTTGCAGCGTTGAGCTCGCGCTTGGCCTGGGCAAGGCCGACATACTCCCCAGTGGTGGGAGGTCTCCCGCGACCGCGCGGAACCGTCTTCTTTGTCGGACCGTTCTCCGACGAGTCCGAATTAGACTCATTGCTTTTGTCCCCCTTAGATGGTTTAGGGGGACGCTTCCTCTTTAAGGGGCCAGTGAGGGTGTCGGTGCTGACACAACTGTCGTCCGACATCTCGCTGCACTGGTCCTGGTTCTTCCGTCCTCGTGTGGGATAAGGGGAGGTGCGGGATTCGCTCCTGCTGCTGCTGCTGCGAACCGACAATGCCGGCGAGCTTGCCCGACTCCCCTTTCGGTAATAGTCCGATCTTGATTTTAGGACGGAGTCCACGGCCGATCTCATTGAGACCGCCGACGAGTCGGACTCGACGTCCTTTTCACCATCACCAAGTGCAGCGGGCAGAACCACCACACTTTCTCCCTTCACCGCCGAGCTCACTGAAGAGCTGCGCGATCGCGCGGCAGTCGGCGTAGAAACGCCATCCCTCTTCTTCTGAGTGTCGGGCGTCTTAAACATTAGTTTAAGTCCGACCAACGACTCCCTCTCACCGGTAGCCTGCTTTCCAACTGCCGGCCCGGATACCGGCAGTGGCCTGCTCTCAACAGGTTCGCATCTCCCTTCCTTCCCTCTTGCGCCCACTTGCGCAATCACGCCAGGTAGAATTTTGCCCCCCCCAGAAACGGTGGGGCAGCCTGAGACCGAAACGGTCTCAGGGAGGGATTCTCCCGCCTCCCGGCGGGTACCCTCCTGGGGTAGTGTGTATTTAATCCTACTTGTCATGATGGTTTTTGACAATTTGCGGGTTGTCATCCCCCTCCAAACGATGGCACTTCAGGGGCTGCCCTTCCCCGGACCAAAAGAAGTCACCCACGCGTCGTCCACACGCCGAGGGCGCCCTATATACTGTCGGGGGCGGGAGGTACCGACAGGTTTTTAGCCGGTGTTCTCCGGGGTGTTATTGAGTTTTCCTTCTCTTGGCCGTTTGGCCTCCGGTCTGCCCGATCGCAGCGTACCCACGGCGCCAAAGGTGGGGTCGTTGCCGCAAAAGGGCAGATAACGACTTCGGGGTTGGCGTACACCCCGGTTGCACCGCTCTCACCGGTGCCCCCTTCCCCCCCGTGCGACCTGATAACCCTTAAGGGGCGGCCGTCTTTGTGTTACTCCTCTCAAAGCTGCTCAAAAGGAGCAGCGAGCTGTGCGGCCCAAAGTAGGCACGCACATAGGAGTTGCAGGGCCCAGAAGGGGCTCCCGCCTTGCCAGATGTTAGCCGATTGGGCCCAACCTTCTCCGAACGGAGAATGTTGGAACCACTCGTTGCCCAGGATGCACCACGTGGAGGTATCTGACTCGCACCCCAACCTAACCTAACCTAACCTAACCTAACCTAACCTAACCTAACCTAACCTAACCTAACCTAACCTAACCTAACCTAACCTAACCTAACCTAACCTAACCTTTTTTTTTTTTTTTTTTTTTTTTTTTTTTTTTTTTTTTTTTGTTTTCCCGGTGGAAATCTGCTCCATCAGACCGTCTCACCGAGACAGTCTCGGGAGGTGTGTGGGGATGGGCGGTGGTCTGCCCGACCCACTAAAACCACCGGGGGACATCTCCGAGAGCGCAGTGCAGAGGGGCACTCGCGGGACCTATACCACGAGGGCAATACCTCGCGGGAGCCATATACTGCGCGCCTGTCGCACAACAAAGACATATAACCACTTTTTTGACCGGCGTGTCTACCCGTTTTGTAGACACGCGGACCCAGCAATCCGACTGACGTGCCCACCCATTATGTGGGCACGCGGACACAACGAACCTTTGACATACCCATGTTTGCATGGGCATGCGGACTCACCAACCAGAACAACATACCCACCGTTGTTGGGCATGCGGACTCAAAAACCAAAACACAACACGAGAACCAGACAGACATGCCCCCTTTTGTGGGCATGCGGACACCACAACACAACTACCTTAAGGACAATACAAATGACCTTTTGGACCGGGACTCTTGCGTGGTCGCTTTGGGCCAGCAAGACAACTGTCTGTCGTCTCGCTGCCCATCGCCACCATATTCGAGTCCCCGCCCAGGTCCCTACACAAAACCCGCTGATTAGGGACCCTCCATGGTCGATCAGAGCAGCCAAGCGTCGGCTGCTCATCATTTCTTCCATGTCGGGTCACCACCTCAGCACCAACACCCGTTAAGACAAACACAACCAAGACGACACGACAACACGACAACAAACCCAACCAGACAACACAAAGACAACGACAACGACAGGACAACAAAGGAGAACGTACATCGGACCTCGGGGGCATCTGGGGTGCTATAATCAAATAGCCATGCCGATGCCCCCCCCCTTCTTTTGGTTCCTTCCTACACTAAGACGTTTATACACACACACAAAATCACCCCTAGGGTGGATTGAGGTCGGCGTGTCTACGACGCCGCCTCCCCGTTCTCCTCCTTCTGGCCGGCGCAGCGTTGGCGGACTCTTCCCGGGTGCGTTCGGCCTCCTCCTTGAGGCCCATGCATTCCGCGGCGAAGTCCGCCACCGCTGCCCAGCTACTTTCTTCCGCAACCATCGCCGCAACTACCTCTGGCAGGGTTATCGTGCCTCTCAATCCCAAAGCCATCTTGAGGGTGCGGCGCTGGGGTAGGAAGGCACTACACATTTCGAGTGTGTGCTGCGCAGTGTCCACCTGTTCACCACACTGGTGACAGACCGGAGTCTCCTCCCTTCCGATCATGTGCAGATACTTACCGAAACACCCATGTCCGGTAAGTATCTGCGTTAGGTGAAACGTGGTCACCCCATGTGACCTCTCAAGCCACCTCTGCAAAACTGGGCGGATTGCCTCGATGATGCGGGCTCCGGCTTCTGGGGTTCTCAATACCTCCTCCCACTGCCACACCGCCATATCGAAGGCATCACGCCTCGCCCCTTCAATCTCCGCCTGTGCGGGTCTCTCGCCTCTGGCCCTCCACTCCGCGCGGAACTCGTAGACCTCAGTTAGCACTTTGGCCTCGAGTTCCCACGGAAGCATGCCTGCGATGGCTGTCGCTGCCCCAAACGACACCGTACGATAGCCCCGAATGGCTCGGATAGCCACTGTCCTCTGCGGCTTACGCAGGTAGGAGATGTTCTTCCTCGACAGGGCGTCCGACCAGACCGGGGCTCCGTATAGGGCCATACTTCTTAACATGGCGGCGTAGAGTTTCCGGCAGCTGTCGCCCGGTCCGCCAACATTGGGCAGAAGCCTCGACAGGGCCATTGCCGCTCCGACCACTCTTGGAGCGAGTTTCGCAAAATGCGCCTCGAAGCTCCAGCGGCTATCCAGTGTTAGTCCCAGGTATTTCAACTGGGACCCGACTCTGATAGAGACACCATCAACTCGGACATGGGCGCCACTGGGGGGCCTGCCCCGAGGACCATGAAAAAGAATGGCCTCGGTTTTCGGCAGTGCCACCTCCAACCCCAACAACCTGATCCGAGTGACTGTCAGAGTCGCAGCCGCGGCCGCTCTTCGGACTACCTGTTGGTAGTCACGGCCCTTTGCCGTGACTAGAGTGTCGTCCGCATAGCAGACGACACTCGTCCCAGGGAGAAGGGTTCCCCTCAGGACCCAGTTGAATCCAATGTTCCACAGGAGCGGTCCCAATACCGACCCCTGTGGAACGCCACACACCATTCTGCGCGCACAGACCTGCGCGCCACCTGGCTCCAGGTACAGAACGTGTCTGTCCTTGAGGTAGTCCTCGAGTACCCTTCTAAGGTACCACGGAATCTTGTGGTACCTGAGGGCCTCTTTTATAACACTGAAGGGGAGGGTGTTGAACGCATTGGCAATGTCAAGAGACACTGCCAACACCCTTTCCCCTTTTGCAACGGCCTCTTCCGTCGCCCTTTTAAGCGAGAGGATGGCGTCCACAGTCGACCTCCCTCTCCGGAAGCCGAACTGCGTTTCCTCCAAATCCGGACCATTACCACTCAGGTGCTCATTAATTCGAGAGGCGATTATCCTCTCGAAGAGCTTCCCTGTTTCGTCCAACAAGACGATTGGACGGAACGCCGACGGTGAGTCAGCCGGACGTCCTTCCTTTCTGAGGAGGCATAGTCTCCCCTCCTTCCAAATTCGCGGGAATCTCCCCTGCTGGAGGCAGGAATCCAGCATCTCCACGAATTCCGGTCCGATGTGTTCGAGGGCAAGGGCTAAAACCCTACCATGGACGCCATCTGGGCCTGGTGCCTTTTTCTTGAGGCGGAGGCGGTCCACGGCCATCTCCATCTCTTCACCTGTCACACGCGGGATCGTTTGTGGGTCCACTTCTACATCGTGCGCCGGTGCCACAAAAGGCGCCACCTCGAAGACCCGGTGTGGAAACAACGCATCGACAACCCGGGTCAGGAGCTCCGGCTGGAACGACTCGGTGGGGGGCGCCGGATTCCTCATCCGGTTTCGGACTGAGCGGTAGGGGCGTCCCCACGGGTCCCTATCCAAGTCGGCCAGGAACTCCTCCCATGCCGACGCCTTCGCGCGCTGTACCTCTATCTTGAGGCTCCACCTCGCCTGGCTAAGGCGAGCGTACAGCTCTCCCTCTTCCTCCGGCGTGTGTCGTCTTCTGCGGCACCTCTGATACAGCCGCCTTGCGTACGTACAGGCGGCACGGAGGTCGGCAATCTCGGGCGACCACCAATATACTGCTCGCTGCTGCGGACGGTCTCCGACACGGGGCATGGCAGCATCGCAAATCCGCGTTAGAGCCCTCCGGAAGTGGATTGCCCTGGAGTCAACGTCCGTGTCAGCAGGTGGTGGTGGCCGCCAGCCTTCCATCATGGCCGCTTCGACTGCGGCGTCACGATTGAGACGCGTTAGCGCCCAACGTTTAAATCGCGCAGTTCGTATCCCCTGCTGGGGGGTAAGGTCAGCTATTGGGGTGCCGGATATCCTGAAAGACACATAAAGGTGGTCGCTCAGGGTCTCGTGATCCAGCACCCTCCAATTAGTCACGCGCGATGCTATGGAGGGGGTTGCAAACGAGACGTCTACGATGGATTCCCCCTGCCACCTTACGCATGTGCTGACGGTACCCCTGTTCAGCAGTACCAGGCCGGCCTCGACACAAAAGTCTTCGACCACCTCTCCCCTGTTGGAGGTTACGGGGCATCCCCAGGACCTCGATTTGGCGTTGAGATCGCCCGCCACGACGATTTGCAGCGGGGCCAGTCTGCGAACGACTCCCTGGATTCTGCCGATATATTCCACGAATTCTCTGCGGGTACGGTTGGGCGAGAAGTATAGCCCGACGAGGGCGATGTCCCCCCACGTAACCGCCACGTAACCGATACCCCTCTCCCGCAGAGATATTGGGGCCAGGATGGAGTCGGCCGGGGTTGTGATGACCACTTTATTATCGGCAGATCCTATCCAATTCGGTCGCATTGGGATGGAGTAAGGCTCCGCTGCAATAGCCACATCCACACCGATCTCCGCCATATGATGGACCATGAGGTCCTGGGCGTTGGCGGCGTTATTCAGGTTCGCCTGAAGTATTGTTTTATGGCGTGCTGACATTTGGTCCCGTGTTTTGCTCTACAATGTCCATGGGCGCATTTCGCCCTGCCGTCGCTGGGGTGGCCCTTGTCCAAGGGGCCATTTTCGGCTTAGTTATGGGGGGCCTGCAAGTCCTTCCTCCCAGGTAATGCTCATGTGGGAGCTTGGCCTCTGCGCACACCGCGCAGTGAGGCTTTTCCGCCGTGCAAGCGCCCGCCTGATGACCTGGGCCACTGCACCGGAAGCACAGAGCATTGCGATCTACTTTCGAGTCACATGTGTACTTGGTGTGACCCGCACCGTAACACCTGTAGCATCTTATCGGCAGGGTTTCAAGAGCAACAACTTGCGCATGCGCCCATCCTATCGCCAACCGCCCTTCATCAGCCAGTTTTTTGGCGTCCGCTACCGGGAGCCGAACCAGAATAGAGTTGGACCCCCACGGCCCAACACGGATCTCTCCTGTCGTGATCATGTTTGGCGAGAGGCCTGTCTTCTTTACTATTGCCGTCATGACTTTTTCCTGATTTATGTAGTCAGACAGGCCCACAATACGGAGCTCGGCCTTTTTAAACGGCCTTCCCACCTCCGCCTCCTCCGCAATGACCTCTCGCAGCCTTGCCGCGAACGCATCGGCTTTAGGCCCATTGGCCGCTCCCGGTATTTCCAATTTTCGGCCGCCCGCTGCCGTGTTCCTCATGCGGACCGCCTCCAAGCCAAACTCCTGCAATTTAATAGCATTGGCCGCCTTCTCCATTACGGAGGCATACGTGGCGCCATTAGCCATGGCCTCCGGCTTGAGGGTGATGGTCACCACCGATGAGCGTGGTGGCACCAGCTTAACCGCCTTCCCACCCTTTGCCACAGGAGCAGAACCCGCGGCAACCGTCTTGCTGAGTGCATTGGCACTCGTCCCAGCCGCTCGGGCAGCCTTCGTTGCAGCCTTTCTGGCCTTGCTCTTTGTGCTCTTGGAGCGGTACTCCTTCCACTCTACCGCCGGTGTGCTGGAGGCCGCGGCCAGGGCAGGAGAGGCCGATCGCGTGGGGGGTGGCTCCCACCTACTCAAGGCACTTTGGGGCAGTGGGGAATTTTCCCACACCTGCACAGGCGTCGGCCTATCTACAGGTGGCACGGCGTAAGGGGCCCTAACAGGCTCAGCCACCGCGTTAGCGTAGCCGGCCTCAGTCCTCTTCCTGTCATGCGCCAGTGGTGGCCTCACAGGGGGCTCATACGGGAGTCTCTTCTCCATTTCGTCCATGCGGGAGTTTAACATTCCCCCGAGGGACCTGTACAAATCGGCCTTGAATGTCTCCAATGTGTCGCCAATTGAGACAGCCACCTCCCTTTGCACATCCGTGCCTTTCCGGGTCGATCTGCGCTCCCGCTGTTCCTCCTTTACAGCCCGGATTTCGGTCCGCAGGAGCTCCACCTCGCGCTGGAGTCTCTCATTGTCCCTGCGGAGCCTTTTGGATTCCTCCGATACAGACATGTCTCTGAGAGACTCCACACAGACCAGCATCGACTTTATCCCCTCGTTGATGTCCCTGCGGACCGTCCCTTTGAGATTTCCGGAAATTGCGGTGCACGTATACACCTCAATAAGGGACTTGTATGCCGTCTCCAGGAGCTCTTCTTTTGACTTATTCATCATTTCGGCTCGCAGGGTCGCCACATCTCTACTATTTAGGAGTTTGGTCTCTGGGTCATTGTTCCCTTCCTCATTTTCCTTCAGAAAGGTCCTTCTGCTAGTGCCAGCCTTTGGCGGAGCAGAAACCTCTTCCTCCGACTCTTCCTCCTCCGAGGGGTCTCTGACAGCCCTCTTGGCTGCCGCCAGGCCAATGCTTGTCCCAAGCTTCTCCGTTTGCTTGCCAACTCTACCAAGCACTATCGACGGCTTCCTAGTCCTGCCTCTAGCCGTAGAGCTAACCTTCCGACTGTTTGTCCTAACATCTTCTACGTCTTCCCCTGAGTCGATGGTGGAGTTGGCGTACGTACGCTTTCTACGCTCCTCGGTTACCTCCATCTGGTCAGGCACCGGCTCAAACTCTATTTCGGAGCTATTGCCGTCACTTTCCGACAACTCGGGCTCCTTGCCCTTCGCTCCATCTTTCCTAGCAAAAACCACGACGGGTCTGCAAGCAGACTTCGCCGACTTCTTCAATTCGTCAGTTAAAATGATTTTAGGTTCCATAAAAGTTCCCACGAGAAGAGAGCAAACAAATGTCACCCTGCGCAGTGGCCTCATACGCAGGGAACCCTACCGACTGCCAAGGTCGGGAAGTATTGGCAGGTTTTTACGAGTTTTCTCTCGGGTTTTATAGTGTGTCCTTCACGCGGCCGGCCGGCTAAGGCAAGCCCTCGCTCCACCACGGAACCCGCGTACCCCACAACGCCACAGGTGGGGGTCGTTGCAGAGACCGCAGTGGTTTACGACGATCGGAGGCTGGCGTAGGCCCCCGTTACACCGCATTGGCGGTGTTCCCCTTCCCCCCCGTTGCGACCTGAGAACCCTTAAGGGGCGGCCGTCTTTGTTGCACTCCTCTCAAAGCCGCTCAGAAGGAGCAGCGAGCAGTGCGGCCCAAAGTAGGCACGCACCTAGGAGCTGTCGGTTTGTTAGCCGGTCAGTCTCACGCAAACTCCTCATTGGAGGAGAGTGTTGAGGCTGCCCGTTGCCCAGGGTGCACCACGAGGAGGTCAACCGACTCACACCCCAACCTAACCTAACCTAACCTAACCTAACCTAACCTAACCTAACCTAACCTAACCTAACCTAACCTAACCTAACCTAACCTAACCTAACCTAACCTAACCTAACCTAACCTAACCTAACCTAACCTAACCTAACCTAACCTAACCTAACCTAACCTAACCTAACCTAACCTAACCTAACCTAACCTAACCTAACCTAACCTAACCTAACCTAACCTAACCTAACCTAACCTAACCTAACCTAACCTAACCTTCGAGTTAAAGAGGCAGCCGCCCTTTACAAGGCCAGAAGGGGGGTACCCCGGTCAGATCTCCGGGGTAGAGACATAGAAACTCCACATTCATTCCTACACACACCACACCCAGCAGAATACATAAACATAGACATCAAACACATCACCGACGACGCACAGATACACGCACATACACACAACATTTACATTTACACAGACGGCAGTAAGATCGACGGCAAGGTGGGAGCGGCACTGTCTCTGTGGGATGGAACTGCCGAAACCAGGGCCGTCAAACTTACTCTACCGCCATACGCCACAGTATATCAAGCAGAATTACTAGCACTCAATAAAGCCTCGGAGGTGGTGCTGAGTAGAAGGGAAGTTTCCTTTGGAGTGTACAGCGATTCCATGGCAGCCTTGCAAACGGTCGTGAATGTCTCCTCCCTCCACTCCCTCGCGGTCAGCACGAGGTATAACCTTGGGCTGGCTTTTGGACAGGGCAAGTCTGTTGACTTGTACTGGATCAAAGCACACGCAGGACTAGAGGGAAACGAGAGGGCCGACCAGCTTGCCAAGGATGCAGCTCTACACTCCAAGAGAAAACCTGACTACGACAGGTGCCCCGTTTCCTTCGTCAAGCGACTCATCAGAGATGGGACGCTGGACGAATGGAACGAGCGATACCAGGCAGGCACAACAGCTGAGGTCACCAAACTATTCTTTCCTGACATCACTGCCGCTTACAAAATCATGCGCCATATCACCCCCACACAACTCACCACACAGGTGTTCACAGGACATGGCGGGTTCTCAGCGTACTTAAATCGCTTTAAGTGCAAGGATAGCCCGTCGTGCGCCTGTGACCCAAATACAGACGAAACTCTCATACACATCCTCTCCGAGTGCCCTATACACACTTTGGAGAGGTACAACATCGAGGCCTACTTGGGCATCCAAATCTTACCAAAAAATTTAGCAAAAATACTGGCTGGAGACAGTAGAGATAGAGATAAGTTTTTAGAATATTGCACAAAACTGACAGATGTAGTCAGACTTAGAAATAAGAAATAAAGCAAAAAATTATATAAGTATAAGATAGTATAAAGGGTAACGCAAATATATCTGAGATATATTCGTAGTTCCCTAGATGTATTAGTAAATAAGTGAGTAATTATAAGAATAAGTTTAAAATGTAATTAGAAAAGTAAAAGCTAGCAAGTAAATAAAACTGTATAAGGACCTAGAAAAGGCCACCAACATATAGTAATAAATAGTCATAAGAAAATGTAATAGAATTAAGAAATATTATAAGAACAAGAAAGTCCTGAGCAAATAGCTCAATGAAAAAACTTATTTTCCCAACCTAGCATAAGAATAAAGATATTAATTATAGTGTAGTAGAGTAGAGTAGGAAACGGGAGTCCCACCCGCAAACGAGCAAAAGATGATGAATGAATGTTAAGGATGAGGTATAAAAGTGCGAGAAGAATAAATGCGAGAACTAGTATGAAAGAGAAAGCGTATATAACATCTCCGATTATGTTGGAGGAGAACTAGAAAAAAAAAAAAAAAAAAAAAAAAAAAAAAAAAAAAAAAAAAAAAAAAAAAAAAAAAAAAAAAAAAAACCTAACCTAACCTAACCTAACCTAACCTAACCTAACCTAACCTAACCTAACCTTTTTTTTTTTTTTTTTTTTTTTTTTTTTTTTTTTTCCCAGTGAAAATCTTTATGTATATTACAACACGCATCCCCAATAAGGGGCAATAGGCGTGAGGTACAGGACTCTCCTGGCCCGTCCGTCTCCCTTACCCGGCGCAAAAACGCCGAGAAGAAAGAGGGAGGGGAAACGATTAAAACGCACAGGCCTACCTGCCAAAAACACTGGGGATCGCCGTCTTGTCCGACGCCAGGGGTCCGAGTTTCCTGTCTGTGAGATATTGATCCTCGGCACCCCCGTTAGCCGGTGGTTGTCACACCCCCGATCTCAGCGCATTCGCACTGCAAAGTCCGTTTTGGGACTACCCTC
Organism: Eudonia truncicolella; assembly: GCA_949315975.1. Classification (NCBI taxonomy): domain Eukaryota; kingdom Metazoa; phylum Arthropoda; class Insecta; order Lepidoptera; family Crambidae; genus Eudonia; species Eudonia truncicolella. The sequence continues at coordinate 21,537,306 of OX438827.1, read as the reverse complement.
TCAGGGAATACAGACAGCTAGAAGCTGCCTTCCCTCGCCGGCCCTCGCCGGGCAGCGACCGCGGACGGCCGTATTGGCAGCGTCGACGCAGCGTCCTCGAACGCACTGCTGTGTTGCGAAGTCAGGGTCTCCGCCTCTGACAACGCCTCCTCCTCCGCCTCCACCTCATCCATCGCCTCAACAGGCTCTGTCTCGGCGGGCTCCCTCCGCACAGTGCTCCGCGCTCTAGGAATCGCTTCCCGCGCCCTTTTGACAGGGGGGTTGCAGATCCTGCTCCCCATAACGTGCCCATATGGCCGTCCTCTATCGCTGCATACGGCGCAGCGTGGCTCCTTTGCGGTGCACGTCGAAACTTTGTGCCCCGAGCGACCACAGCGAAAGCAAATTTCACTGCGGTCCACATCTGACGGGCATCGCAGTCTTGCATGGCCCATGCCCATACACCTGAAACAGCGCATGGGACGTGGGGCGAACACTTCCACTTGTGCTGTTGTCCAGCACAAGTGTAGCCTGCCATCTTTGCTCAAGTTCTTAGCGGCCCCTATCGGACACCGCACAAGAACCGAGTAAGTTCCGTTAGGGCCGTCTCTTACTGCCCCTAATTTGACGCGCTCGCGCGCGCAACCTCCTTTTTGGGACACCGCCACGACTATGTCCTCCGAAGTGATATAATCGTCCAGGCCCGATATACGCACATCTGCGCACTTCTCGGGCCGGACGATTGATGCCACCTCATCCACGACTTCTCTGAGTCGCACGGCCAGTCGGTCAGCCATATCAGCGCTGTTGACCCCAGGGATCTCCAGCAATCTGGCTCCGTTCTGGGCAGTCCGCGTGCGCATGCCCTGCGGGATCCCAAGTTCCTCCAGGGAGATCGCTGCCCTAGCCCGATTTATTACCTGGGCATAGGTAACGCCATCGGCAATGGCTTCGGGCCTCAGCTGTATCACAACAGCGGTGGACCTGGGCCTCTTCAGGTGAGTCCTTTTCCTCTTAGGCCTCCCGGCTGCAGCATTTGCAGCAGTCGCAGGGGGCGCTCTCTGCTGAGCTGCAGTTGCGCGACCTGTAGTGGTCGGTGCAGTCGCAGCTGTGACAGCCGACTTCTTATTCCGCCGACGGCGACGGCGGGTTACCGTCTCCCACTTCTCGGAATCCCCTTGGGGAGCCGAGGCCAAGCTGGTGGTCTGCTGGGGTGGGCCGGTAGAGGAACCCGCGACGGGGGCTGCATCAACGCGGGCAGTCTGTTTTGCCGATACGCGCGATCTCGGCGGTCTTGGTCCTGGCGCGGGGAGAGGGGGGAACTCCTCTCTTCTCCCAGACGCTGCGGGATGACCTCCCTCTGAGGGCCGAGCCGGCTCAGAGAGCCTGACCTCGAGCCCGTCTAGACGGGAGCTTAGTGCCCCGATGGAACTGCTAAACGAGCGCTGAAGCTCTTGGATAGCAGTTGTCATCACCGACAGATCCGGAGGGGGGGGAGGGTGAGCGACCTCACCACGAGGAGAGGAACGCCTCACCCTCGCCACTTCCTTACGCAGGGCCTCGACCTCAGTCTTCAGCTCCTGCACCTCCTTCGTGAGCTTGGAGTTGGCATACTCCAGACGCTCCGTCTCGTCCGAACTGCACCGCGAGGTGAGGTTTGACAACGCCCTCTGCAAGTTGTCGGCCGCATGGTTCAGCTGAGACTGGCACGAGCCATTGAGGTGTCCGGACTTCCTGGACACCTCTGAGACTGCCTTCGCGCACAGGATGCCCTGCTCAAGCACCTGTCCAGCTGATGGACCCTCTTTCTCAGCAGACCACGGAATGACCTGCCGCACCGCAGCACTTATTTTCGCCTCGTCCTCTTTCGCGAGGCGGGCGATTTCCTCTTGCTCGAGGAGCTTCTTGCGTCGCAACTGCTTCGCAGTGAGCTGTTCCGCCTTCTCTTGGCGCACTTGGCGATCTTTGGCCAGCTGCGCTTTTGTCGCCTTGCGGAGGCCTTGCAGATCCGTGCCGAGGACGGCAGCGGATTCCTCATCCCGAGTGCGGCTGTTTTTGCGCAGCTCCGCAACAGCCCTTTCTTCGGCTTGGTTTTCGGCGTCGAGCTCAGCGTCCAGGTCCGCGAGCTCTTGCCTACGTAACTCCGCATAGGCCTCCTTCAAACCTATGCGTGTACCGTCCCCGTTGTCTTCGAGATCCTTAGGATCAGGATAGACCATGGGTGAACGGTCCCTCGGTGCCGGTTTCCTCGACCGGGAAGCACCTCGCCCACGACTGGAAGCACCTCGTTTTGAGGCACTCGACCTTACCGACTCCGCGCCAGAGAAGTCATCACTGTCGATGTCCTCATCTAGCGCACGCGACCTCTTACGGCTCTCGCCAGCCACCTCTCTTTCGTCCGAAACGGCGGATCTGGAATCAGACTCCGCCATCTCCTCCCAAACGTCAGAAAAAAATTTTGCCATAGTTGTTCCCACGATTATGAGAGCAACTAAATGTCACCCTGCGCAGTGGCCTCATGCACAGGGAACCCTATCGACTGCCAAGGTCGGGAAGTATTGGCAGGTTTTTACGAGTTTTCTCTCGGGTTTTATAGTGTGTCCTTCACGCGGCCGGCCGGTTAAGGCAAGCCCTCGCTCCACCACGGAACCCGCGTACCCCACAACGCCGCGAGTGGGGGTCGTTGCAGGAACCGCAGTGGTTTACGATGATCGGGGGCTGGCGTAGACCCCCGTTACACTGCTTTCGCAGTGTTCCCCTTCCCCCCGTTGCGACCTAAGAACCCTTAAGGGGCGGCCGTCTTTGTACTCCTCTCAAAGCCGCTCAGAAGGAGCAGCGAGCAGTGCGGCCCAAAGTAGGCACGCACCTAGGAGTTGTCGGGTTGTTAGCCGGTCAGTCTCACGCAAACTCCTCATTGGAGGAGAATGTTGAGGCTGCCCGTTGCCCAGGGTGCACCACGAGGAGGTCAACCGACACGCACCCCAACCTAACCTAACCTAACCTAACCTAACCTAACCTTTTTTTTTTTTTTTTTTTTTGACGGAGTGGAAATCTGCTAACAGACGCATCAGCGGGCAAAAGGGGTCCCGCTGTCCCGCTGGCTGTACGAGGCTCTTGCTAAGACTCTGTTCCAGGGCCGAAGCCCTAGAGAAAGCGAGTATAGGCCGACTCGGTAAAACCACTCCGATGTCCTCTCGTCACCTTGGAACCAGCAAACCAGCGATCATCGCGTCGTCCTCATCTGAGGAAGACGCATCGAACGCCGGAATGCCGGAGCCTGACGAGGTCATGGGAACCCTTTCGGACACTTCCACAACCCCGTCGGTTTGCTCGCCCAAATGGGCGAGCCCCTCTCCCGCCCCTGGTGGGGGGCGGGTGACCACCCTCGAAAACGAAAATGGGCGGACACACCTGACCCGTCCTTACAGACGGGTCGCCGACGCGCCGGGACATACGGAGCGTCGGCCCTCAGTGGGGACCCGTGCAATGCACGGTCAAAGCCCCCCCTAGAGCTCGGACCGCGCTGGTTCCCCACAGGAGGCGTCTGCGGCGGCACGGATCTGCCAGAGGGCCATGCCCCCCGGCCCGCTCCGCGCCCTCCGCTGACCACCTCCCCAGGACCCCTCGCCACCGAGCATGGACAGAACCACGGTCGGCAGAGAGAGGTCCGCGCCAATCACAGCGACCAATGCGGAGCGCAGGACATCGAACGCAGAGCACACCACTAGGGCGCGCTGTGCCGCGTCCCCCGCCGCCCCGCAACGGTGGCACCGCGGGGTCAGCCCTCTCCCGATCTGGTGCAAACAGCGTCCGAACAAACCATGTCCAGACAGTATCCGCATCAGATGGTACGCGAGCGACCCATGGCGCCGCTCCGCCCATGCCCGGAGGACGGGACGCAAGGCCTCCAGACCACGCATTCGCGCAGCCGAGACCCCTTGCCCAGACCCCCAAACTATAGGCGGAACGTCTCCTCTCGTGCTCCCTCAAGAGCAGAGCGCCTCCCTTGGGGGCCAGGCGACCACCGCCGGCCCCCTTCTCCGCTCTCTGCCGCTGCTTTCGCTGGTAGACGAAAAGACAACAAATCGCGAAGCCCGCCTGCCCTTCTTTGGTGACCCGGACCCCGACTCAGCTTCCGACTCCGACCACGAATCTGACCCGACTCGGACTCCGACCCTCACAAACACTTCCCAACCCTCGACACTCGGCACTCGATGCTCGACACTCGACGCTCGACGTTCGATACCCGAAGTCGTGTCCTACAACAAAAAAAAAAAAAAAAAAAAACCCACAAAGACGGAGCTCAGAAGGAGCGCCGCCGAGACTCCTCTCAAAGCTGCTCAGAAGGTGCAGCGAGTTGAGCGGCCCAGAGTAGGCACGCACACAGGAGAGGCAGGGCCCCAAAAGGGGGCTCCTGCCTTGCCAGATGTTAGCCGACTGGGTCCAACTTTCTCCACGGAGACCGTTGGAACCACTCGTTGCCCGGGATGCACCACGTGGAGGTATCTGACTCGCACCCCAACCTAACCTAACCTAACCTAACCTTTTTTTTTTTTTTTTTTTTTTTTTTTTTTTTTTTTTTTTTAACGGAGTGAAAGATCTGCAAACAGACGCATCAGCGGGCAATGAGGGGTCCCGCTGGCTGTCCGAGGATGGCCAAGACTCTGTTCCAGGGCCGAAGCCCTAGAAAAAGCGAGCCGTGGCCGACTCGGTAAAAAACACTCCGATGTCCTCTCGTCACCTTGGGACCAGCAAACCGGCGATCATCGCGTCGTCCTCATCTGAGGAGGACGCATCGAACGCCGGCATGGTGGGGCCTGACGAGGTCATGGGAACCCTTTCGGACACTTCCACAACCCCGTCGGTGACTGCTCGCCCTGTATACGGGCGAGCCCCTCCTCCGCCCCTGATGGGGGCGGGTGACCGCCCTCGAAAACGATGGGCGGACACACTTGACCCGTCATTTGGTGAGACGGGTCGCCGACGCGCCGGGACATACGGAGCGTCGGCCCTCAGTGGGGACCTGTGCAATGCACGGTCGGAGCCCCCCCTAGGGCTCGGACCGCGCTGGTTCCCCACCGGATGGAGAAGGCGCTGGTATTGCCGCCTTCTCCGCAGGAGGCGTCTGCGGCGGCACGGATTTGCCAGGGGGTCATCCTCCCTGGCCCGTTCCGCCTCCTCCTTCAGCGTCATGACGTCGACGCAGAAGGAGTTGACCGCCTCCCAGGACCCCTCGCTACCGAGCATGGACAGAACCACGGTCGGCAGGGAGAGGTCCGCGCCAATCACAGTGACCAATGCGGAGCGCTGGACACCGAACGCAGAGCACACCGTTAGGGTGTGTTGCGCCGTGTCCTCCGCCGCTCCGCAATGGTGGCACTGTGGGGTCGGCTCTCTTCCGATCCGGTGCAAATAGCGTCCGAACGAACCATGTCCGGACAGTATTTGCACCAGATGGTATGTGAGCGACCCATGGCGCCGCTCCGCCCACGCCTTGAGGACGGGGCGTAGGGCCTCGAGGCTACGCGTTTGCGTAGCTGAGGCCCCTTCGCCCAGGTCCTCGGACCATAGGCGGAACATCTCCTCGCGCGCTCCATCGAGCGCAGCACGCCTCTCTTGGGGGGCCAGTCGATCGCCACTGGCCCTCTCCTCCGCTCGCTGCCGGTACGCTGCAGCGAGCACCTCCGCCACCAGCTCCCACGGGGGCGTCCCCGCGAGAGCGCACGCCACTTTCCGGGACACCGTTCGGTAGCCCCGGATCGCCCGCAGCGCCATTGCGCGCTGGGCCCGCTGGAGAGAGGCGGTCGCGTGTGGGCTTAGACAGTCAGCCCACACCGGCGCCCCATACAATGCCATAGAGCGGACGATGCCGCCGTAGAGTCGGCGGCACGCCACGCTCGGGCCCCCCACGTTGGGCAAGAGACGCCCGAGGGCGTCTGCTGCTCCCAGCAGCCGGGGCTCGAGAAGCTTGAAGTGCTCCTCGAAACCCCACCGCCCATCGATCACCAGCCCCAGATACTTCATCTGGGGCTTCAGACCGACCCTCTCGCCCTCCACAACGATCGACGCGCCCGCTGACGGCCGTCTCCGAGGCCCATGGAACACCATGGCCTCGGTCTTGTGGAGGGCTACCTCCAAGCCCAACGTCCGTATCCGCCGCACGATATGGCTAACGAACACGGACGCCAGGCGCTGGACATCCTCCAGCCGCGTCCCCCGGACGGTGACGAGCGTGTCGTCTGCATAACAGAACGACCGCACCATCGGGGGGAGGCCACACCGGAGGACGTAGTCGTAACCGACGTTCCACAACAGGGGGCCGAGGACCGACCCCTGTGGAACGCCGCGGGACACCCTGTGACGGCCAAGCTCGCCGTCACGTCCCACGTACGCTACGTCCCGGTCCCTCAAATAGTCTCCCACTATTCGGCGCAGATATGGAGGCATTTGATGGAAACGAAGCGCCTCCATGATGACGCCGAAGGGGAGACTATTGAAGGCGTTGCGGATGTCCAGCGACACCGCCAACACCATCTCCCGCCTCTCAACGGACTCCTCCACTAGAGTCCGGAGATCGGACAGGGCGTCGATCGTCGACCGCCCCGTCCGGAAACCGTATTGGGCCTCGGAGAGGTCGGGGCCTGTTCCCCCTCCCAGCTGCTGGACTATTCGGGAAGCGATGATCTTCTCGAAGACCTTCCCGATTTCGTCCAGCAGCACAATGGGGCGATATGCCGAGGGGTCGTCTGCCGGACGCCCCTCTTTGCGAATCAGGCATAGCGCCCCCTCCTTCCACACTTTGGGAAACTGTGCGAACTTTAAGCTAGCGTCGCACAGTTCCCTGGCCCTGGCCCCTAGATGTTTTAGGGCCAGGTCCAGTACCCGCTTCGGGACGCCGTCAGGTCCCGGTGCCGTCTTCCGTCCCTTTAGACGGGCGACGGCGTCCTTCCACTCCTCCTCATCAATAAGAGGAGGGGGATCACTCCTTCCCTCCTCATCCGGAGCTGGCGGGGCCATCCGAGGGGGAACAAAACCCTCCTCGGCCGGGGGAAACAGTCCCCCGATGACCGACCCCAGAAGGTCGGGATCCATCGTTTCCGTGATGGGCGTGCCGCGCGCTTTCAGCTGGTTGCGCGCCAGCTTATACGGCCGCCCCCACGGATCCCGATCAAGACCCTGCAACTGCTCTTCTCTGGATACCTCCTTTGAGGAGGCAATCGCAGTCTGCAGGGTCTTCTTCGACTGCCTGTACAGCTCGTACAGGCGGTCCTCCTCCTGAGTGTCCCTCACGCGGCGCCGGCGGGCCCTAGTGTAGGCCCGCCTTTGGACACTGCAGTCATCCCTCATAACTGCAATGTCCTGGGACCACCAGTGAACTTCACGGCGGTCCCGCGGAGGCTGCGCCCGAGGCATAGAAGCCTGGCACACCTCCGTTAAAGCGCCGCGGAGACGGCGAGCTGATTCATCGACGTCCGGACCGGACATCGGACGCGAGAACCAATCCTCAAAAATCGCCGTCTCATTCGCCAGCTCCGGCTTAAGCCTGCTGAGCGCCCAGCGGGGAGGCCTTTCACAGCTTGTGGGCTGCGGGGGCCTTTGGTGCAGGGTGGAGCTCTCGAATCGGATGTAGCGATGATCCGAGAGAGTCTCCACGTCCTGCACCACTCTCCAGCCGCTGATCGTGCGCGCGAGGGCTGGGGTGGCGAACGACACGTCCACCACCGAGCCTCCGTTGTGCCGCACGCACGTGTGGACTGCGCCCCTGTTGAGGAGCGACAGCCCAACAGCGGCTGCCCACTGCTCCACAGCCTGGCCCCTCTGGTCGGTCGCTGGACAGCCCCAGACGACCGACTTGGCGTTCAGGTCTCCAAGGACGAGAACCTGACGCGGGGCCGCCCTCCTGATGGCTACGCCGACGACTCCGAGGAATGCCTCGAAGTCGGCGAGCGGTCTGTTTGGGGAAAAGTAGACAGACACTACTATCATTTCCCCCCAAACGACCGCCGCGTACCCAGCACCCCGCTCATAAATTGAGGGGGGTGTATAACCTGGGGCCGCGCGCACCATCACGGCGACAGAGTCGCACGTGTCCCCCACCCAGTTGGGCTGGTTGGGGATGAAGTACGGCTCTGACACCGCCGCCACGTCCACTGACCACTCCGCCAGGCTCTGGTGTAGCAGATCCTGAGCCCTGGAAGAGTGGTTCAGGTTCACCTGGAGAAAGTTGATATGGGGCCGTCTTAACATTGTTCGACCACCATATCAACCTCCTCGAGCCCCGTTTGGGGCGCCCTCTGTGTGGCAGGGGCGGCCTGGCGAGCTGGACGCGCCGGCAACTTGCCCTTGGCCAGGGGAGGCTTACAACTGCGCCCCCCCATAACGTGGCCTGCCGGTCGCTTGGCAGCGGCACACACGGCACAGTGGGGCTTCGCGCTACAATCGAAGCCCCTGTGCCCCTCCTTACCGCACCGGTGGCAGAGGTTGCTCCGGTCGGTTTTTGAAGGGCAGCTCGCTCTGGCGTGCCCCACCTGCATGCACCGGAAGCACCGGTCGGAACGGGCTTCCAGTGCTCTGACGTTGGCCGCGCTGAACCCTATCAGCAGGCGGCCGGCGTCCACGACCTTCTTCGCAGCGGCGACCGGGCACGACACCACCGTCGAGCCAAAGCCGTCAGGGCCGTAACGGATGGGGCGCACTTTCACGGCGTCCACACCACATCCACCCTTGGCCGCGATCTTTGCGGCCAAGTGCGCCTCCATCACCGACTCATCCAGACCGCCCACCCTCAATTCTGCGGTTTTGGTGGGCCGGATGACCGTGGCCATGCCCTCAAGGGCCTCCCTCATCTTGCCGGCCAGCTGGTCGGCCTTTTCGGCAGAGGCCTTGCCCGAGATCTCAATGATCTTCGACCCGGTCATGGTGTTTCGGCACCGACGGTTTGGGATATCCATCCCGTCGATGTCGACCGAGTCTCGGGCTTTGGCCAGCGCGTCGGCGTAGGTGACCCCCTTCTCAACCGCTTCGGGAGTGAGGGTCACTACAACTGCCGCCGACTTCGGCGCAACCAGCTTAGTCTTTTGACCAGCCTTACGGGCCTTCTTAGCAGGAGCAGTGGCGGGCGGGGCTGAGGTGTTATTTAGCTTCCGCCGAGGCGCCTTCTGCTGCTTGGCCGCCGCCGAGTAGGATTGGCGGGGCGGAGCCTGCTCCAGAGGGGCCGATGTTTTGGCCTTCCTCCTCTTCCTTTGGCGCTTTTTGCGCGACTCCTGCGTCGTCCATTCTGGTTCTGCCTCAACCGGGGAAGGCGCTTTTGCAGCACCCCGGGAGGTGGACGGAACGACCGCAGGAGGACCAGCTTTTTTCGCCTGCTTTGGCGGGGGATCTGGCTTTTTGGCCACCGCCTTGCCCTTTTTAGCCGGCATGATTGTGTCGGCCGGCTTAGCTTTTCCCTTGGTAATAGGGGGCGTGGGCGCAGCTGCTGCAGCTGCTTTTTTGCGGTCCGCCGCAAGCGGCGGTCGCAGGTTTTTAGCCGGCAGCAGGCGGTCCTCTAGACCCTCCAGGCGAGCATTCAGCATGGCCCCGAATGTTCGGGCCAGCCTTGCTTCAAATGCCTGGAGGGCATCCGGCTCCTCATAGGCGGCCTTAGTTTTGCCGTGGCCAGTCGTCTCCTGCACGACGACAGTCGGCGAGAGAGGCCTTGGAGGAGGGCAGTCCGTCTCCATAGTGTCCACTGAAGGCAGAACCTCAGGGAGAGTGGGGGGAGGGGACATGCACTTCCTGCCACCCTTGAGGTCCCTCACCTCTGCAGACAAAACTGCAACGCTCTTCGTGAGGTCTGCCAGTTGCTGCTGCAGCCTCACGTTTTCCGCCTTCAGGATGCGGGTGTCCTCTGAGATGTTTTTTGAGGACACCTCGCGGAAGCAGTCCATAATCGACTGGGCTGCTTTTTTCAACGCCTTTTGGAAGGGGCCCTGGAGGTGCGAGGACTTTTTCGCCACCTCCACTATAACCGCACAGTCCGCCTTCACCACCTCCTCGATATCGAGGGTGGTCTTCAGGTCCGGATCTGTGGGCGTAGGGGCCTCATCTTCCGTTCTACTTGCGTAGAACGCAGCCCTGGTCTCGTAGGCGCGGCGCTCCATTTCTCCCACCTCCCGGTCGAGCGCGACCTGCTGCTCCTCGCGGATTGCAGCGGCATGTTCGCGCTTGGCCCGGGCGAGTCCAACGTACTCTCCCGTAGTGGGAGGTCGCCCTCGACCACGTTGGGCCGGCTTCTTCGGATCGTCCTCAGACGAGTCCGAGAGAGCCTCCGACTTTTTGCCCCCCTTAGATGTTTTGGGGGGACGCTTCCTCTTCAACGAACCAGTGAGAGTGTCGACGCTGATGGTACTGTCGTCTGACACATCACTGCACTGGTCGTTTTTCTGTCCTCGCTTTGGGTAAGGGGAGGTGCGGGTTAGGCCCTTGCTGCGAGCCGACACTGCCGGCGAGCTGGCACGACTTCCCTTTTTCTTCATAAATGAAGATCTCGGATTTGCGACGGAGTCAACGGCCGATTTCATAGAAACCGCCGATGAATCGGACTCGACGTCGACATCCCGTTCCCTCCTTGCTGAAGACACGCTGCGCGATCGCGCGACGGTCGGCGATGAACTGCCATCAGCCCTGGACGAACTGAAGGTGAGCTTCAGTCCACCAGTCTCCATTTCAACTCCGCCCTTCTCGGGCCTAGCCAAAAGGCTTACATCCACGTCCTTCCCTTTGGGGTCGGACCCACCACAAGTAACCACGACGGACCTGGAATCAGGCTCCGCCGACTTCTGCGAAACGTCTTTTAAAAAATGATTTAGCAACTTAGACATTAATCCCACGAGTGGAGAGCAAATAAAAGTCACCCCGTGCAGTGGCCTCATACACGGGGAACCCTACATACTGTCAAGGGCGGGGGATATTGACAGGTTTTAACGAGGTTTCTCTCGGGTTTTATAGTGTGTCCTTCACGCGGCCGGCCGGTTAAGGCAAGCCCTCGCTCCACCACGGAACCCGCGTACCCCACAACGCCGCGAGTGGGGGTCGTTGCAGAGACCGCAGTGGTTTACGATGATCGGAGGCTGGCGTAGGCCCCCGTTGCACCGCTTTCGCGGTGCTCCCCTTTCCCCCCGTTGCGACCTGATAACCCTTAAGGGGCGGCCGTCTTTGTGTTACTCCTCTCAAAGCTGCTCAGAAGGAGCAGCGAGCTGTGCGGCCCAAAGTAGGCACGCACATAGGAGTTGCAGGGCCCAGAAGGGGCTCCCGCCTTGCCAGATGTTAGCCGATTGGGCCCAACCTTCTCCGAACGGAGAATGTTGGAACCACTCGTTGCCCAGGATGCACCACGTGGAGGTATCTGACTTGCACCCCAACCTAACCTAACCTAACCTAACCTAACCTAACCTAACCTAACCTAACCTAACCTAACCTTTTTTTTTTTTTTTTTTTTTTTTTTTTTTTGACGGAGTGGAAATCTGCTAACAGACGCATCAGCGGGCAAAAGGGGTCCCGCTGTCCCGCTGGCTGTACGAGGCTCTTGCTAAGACTCTGTTCCAGGGCCGAAGCCCTAGAGAAAGCGAGTATAGGCCGACTCGGTAAAACCACTCCGATGTCCTCTCGTCACCTTGGAACCAGCAAACCAGCGATCATCGCGTCGTCCTCATCTGAGGAGGACGCATCGAACGCCGGCATGCCGGATCCTGACGAGGTCATGGGAACCCTTTCGGACACTTCCACAACCCCGTCGGTTTGCTCGCCCAGATGGGCGAGCCCCTCTCCCGCCCCTGGTGGGGGGCGGGTGACCACCCTCGAAAACGATGGGCGGACACACCTGACCCGTCCTTACAGACGGGTCGCCGACGCGCCGGGACATACGGAGCGTCGGCCCTCAGTGGGGACCCGTGCAATGCACGGTCAAAGCCCCCCCTAGAGCTCGGACCGCGCTGGTTCCCCACAGGAGGCGTCTGCGGCGGCACGGATCTGCCAGAGGGCCATGCCCCCCGGCCCGCTCCGCGCCCTCCGCTGACCACCTCCCCAGGACCCCTCGCCACCGAGCATGGACAGAACCACGGTCGGCAGAGAGAGGTCCGCGCCAATCACAGCGACCAATGCGGAGCGCAGGACATCGAACGCAGAGCACACCACTAGGGCGCGCTGTGCCGCGTCCCCCGCCGCCCCGCAACGGTGGCACCGCGGGGTCAGCCCTCTCCCGATCCGGTGCAAACAGCGTCCGAACAAACCATGTCCAGACAGTATCCGCATCAGATGGTACGCGAGCGACCCATGGCGCCGCTCCGCCCATGCCCGGAGGACGGGACGCAAGGCCTCCAGACCACGCATTCGCGCAGCCGAGACCCCTTGCCCAGACCCCCAAACTATAGGCGGAACGCCTCCTCTCGTGCTCCCTCAAGAGCAGAGCGCCTCCCTTGGGGGCCAGGCGACCGCCGCCGGCCCCCTTCTCCGCTCTCTGTCGCTGCTTTCGCTGGTAGACGAAAAGACACAACAAATCGCGAAGCCCGCCTGCCCTTCTTTGGTGATCCGGACCCCGACTCAGCTTCCGACTCCGACCACGAATCTGACCCGACTCGGACTCCGACCCTCACATACACTTCCCAACCCTCGACACTCGGCACTCGATGCTCGACACTCGACGCTCGACGTTCGATACCCGAAGTCGTGTCCTACAACAAAAACCCACAAAGACGGCGCTCAGAAGGAGCGCCGCCGAGACTCCTCTCAAAGCTGCTCAGAAGGTGCAGCGAGTTGAGCGGCCCAGAGTAGGCACGCACATAGGAGAGGCAGGGCCCCCAAAGGGGGCTCCTGCCTTGCCAGATGTTAGCCGACTGGGTCCAACTTTCTCCAACGGAGGCCGTTGGAACCACTCGTTGCCCAGGATGCACCACGTGGAGGTATCTGACTCGCACCCCAACCTAACCTAACCTTTTTTTTTTTTTTTTTTTTTTTTTGACGGAGTGGAAATCTGCTAACAGACGCATCAGCGGGCAAAAGGGGTCCCGCTGTCCCGCTGGCTGTACGAGGCTCTTGCTAAGACTCTGTTCCAGGGCCGAAGCCCTAGAGAAAGCGAGTATAGGCCGACTCGGTAAAACCACTCCGATGTCCTCTCGTCACCTTGGAACCAGCAAACCAGCGATCATCGCGTCGTCCTCATCTGAGGAGGACGCATCGAACGCCGGCATGCCGGATCCTGACGAGGTCATGGGAACCCTTTCGGACACTTCCACAACCCCGTCGGTTTGCTCGCCCAGATGGGCGAGCCCCTCTCCCGCCCCTGGTGGGGGGCGGGTGACCACCCTCGAAAACGATGGGCGGACACACCTGACCCGTCCTTACAGACGGGTCGCCGACGCGCCGGGACATACGGAGCGTCGGCCCTCAGTGGGGACCCGTGCAATGCACGGTCAAAGCCCCCCCTAGAGCTCGGACCGCGCTGGTTCCCCACAGGAGGCGTCTGCGGCGGCACGGATCTGCCAGAGGGCCATGCCCCCCGGCCCGCTCCGCGCCCTCCGCTGACCACCTCCCCAGGACCCCTCGCCACCGAGCATGGACAGAACCACGGTCGGCAGAGAGAGGTCCGCGCCAATCACAGCGACCAATGCGGAGCGCAGGACATCGAACGCAGAGCACACCACTAGGGCGCGCTGTGCCGCGTCCCCCGCCGCCCCGCAACGGTGGCACCGCGGGGTCAGCCCTCTCCCGATCCGGTGCAAACAGCGTCCGAACAAACCATGTCCAGACAGTATCCGCATCAGATGGTACGCGAGCGACCCATGGCGCCGCTCCGCCCATGCCCGGAGGACGGGACGCAAGGCCTCCAGACCACGCATTCGCGCAGCCGAGACCCCTTGCCCAGACCCCCAAACTATAGGCGGAACGTCTCCTCTCGTGCTCCCTCAAGAGCAGAGCGCCTCCCTTGGGGGCCAGGCGACCACCACCGGCCCCCTTCTCCGCTCTCTGCCGCTGCTTTCGCTGGTAGACGAAAAGACACAACAAATCGCGAAGCCCGCCTGCCCTTCTTTGGTGACCCGGACCCCGACTCAGCTTCCGACTCCGACCACGAATCTGACCCGACTCGGACTCCGACCCTCACAAACACTTCCCAACCCTCGACACTCGGCACTCGATGCTCGACACTCGACGCTCGACGTTCGATACCCGAGGTCGTGTCCTACAACAAAAAACCCACAAAGACGGCGCTCAGAAGGAGCGCCGCCGAGACTCCTCTCAAAGGTGCTCAGAAGGTGCAGCGAGTTGAGCGGCCCAGAGTAGGCACGCACACAGGAGAGGCAGGGCCCCAAAAGGGGGCTCCTGCCTTGCCAGATGTTAGCCGACTGGGTCCAACTTTCTCCACGGAGACCGTTGGAACCACTCGTTGCCCAGGATGCACCACGTGGAGGTATCTGACTCGCACCCCAACCTAACCTAACCTAACCTAACCTAACCTAACCTTTTTTTTTTTTTTTTTTTTTTTTTTTTTAACGGAGTGAAAGATCTGCAAACAGACGCATCAGCGGGCAATGAGGGGTCCCGCTGGCTGTCCGAGGATGGCCAAGACTCTGTTCCAGGGCCAAAGCCCTAGAAAAAGCGAGCCGTGGCCGACTCGGTAAAAAACACTCCGATGTCCTCTCGTCACCTTGGGACCAGCAAACCGGCGATCATCGCGTCGTCCTCATCTGAGGAGGACGCATCGAACGCCGGCATGGTGGGGCCTGACGAGGTCATGGGAACCCTTTCGGACACTTCCACAACCCCGTCGGTGACTGCTCGCCCTGTATACGGGCGAGCCCCTCCTCCGCCCCTGATGGGGGCGGGTGACCGCCCTCGAAAACGATGGGCGGACACGCTTGACCCGTCATTTGGTGAGACGGGTCGCCGACGCGCCGGGACATACGGAGCGTCGGCCCTCAGTGGGGACCTGTGCAATGCACGGTCGGAGCCCCCCCTAGGGCTCGGACCGCGCTGGTTCCCCACCGGATGGAGAAGGCGCTGGTATTGCCGCCTTCTCCGCAGGAGGCGTCTGCGGCGGCACGGATTTGCCAGGGGGTCATCCTCCCTGGCCCGTTCCGCCTCCTCCTTCAGCGTCATGACGTCGACGCAGAAGGAGTTGACCGCCTCCCAGGACCCCTCGCTACCGAGCATGGACAGAACCACGGTCGGCAGGGAGAGGTCCGCGCCAATCACAGTGACCAATGCGGAGCGCTGGACACCGAACGCAGAGCACACCGTTAGGGTGTGTTGCGCCGTGTCCTCCGCCGCTCCGCAATGGTGGCACTGTGGGGTCGGCTCTCTTCCGATCCGGTGCAAATAGCGTCCGAACGAACCATGTCCGGACAGTATTTGCACCAGATGGTATGTGAGCGACCCATGGCGCCGCTCCGCCCACGCCTTGAGGACGGGGCGTAGGGCCTCGAGGCTACGCGTTTGCGTAGCTGAGGCCCCTTCGCCCAGGTCCTCAGACCATAGGCGGAACATATCCTCACGCGCTTCATCGAGCGCAGCACGCCTCTCTTGGGGGGCCAGTCGATTGCCACTGGCCCGCTCCTCCGCTCGCTGCCGGTACGCTACAGCGAGCACCTCCGCCACCAGCTCCCACGGGGGCGTCCCCGCGAGAGCGCACGCCACTTTCCGGGACACCGTTCGGTAGCCCCGGATCGCCCGCAGCGCCATTGCGCGCTGGGCCCGCTGGAGAGAGGCGGTCGCGTGTGGGCTTAGACAGTCAGCCCACACCGGCGCCCCATACAGTGCCATAGAGCGGACGATGCCGCCGTAGAGTCGGCGGCACGCCACGCTCGGGCCCCCCACGTTGGGCAAGAGACGCCCGAGGGCGTCTGCTGCTCCCAGCAGCCGGGGCTCGAGGAGCTTGAAGTGCTCCTCGAAACCCCACCGCCCATCGATCACCAGCCCCAGATACTTCATCTGGGGCTTCAGACCGACCCTCTCGCCCTCCACAACGATCGACGCGCCCGCTGACGGCCGTCTCCGAGGCCCATGGAACACCATGGCCTCGGTCTTGTGGAGGGCTACCTCCAAGCCCAGCGTCCGTATCCGCCGCACTATATGGCTGACGAACACGGACGCCAGGCGCTGGACATCCTCCAGCCGCGTCCCCCGGACGGTGACGAGCGTGTCGTCTGCATAGCAGAACGACCGCACCATCGGGGGGAGGCCACACCGGAGGACGTAGTCGTAACCGACGTTCCACAACAGGGGGCCGAGGACCGACCCCTGTGGAACGCCGCGGGACACCCTGTGACGGCCAAGCTCGCCGCCACGTCCCACGTACGCTACGTCCCGGTCCCTCAAATAGTCTCCCACTATTCGGCGCAGATATGGAGGCATTTGATGGAAAAGAAGCGCCTCCATGATGACGCCGAAGGGGAGACTATTGAAGGCGTTGCGGATGTCCAGCGACACCGCCAACACCATCTCCCGCCTCTCAACGGACTCCTCCACTAGAGTCCGGAGATTGGACAGGGCGTCGATCGTCGACCGCCCCGTCCGAAAGCCGTATTGGGCCTCGGAGAGGTCGGGGCCCGTTCCCCCTCCCAGCTGCTGGACTATTCGGGAGGCGATGATTTTCTCAAACACCTTCCCGATTTCGTCCAGCAGCACAATGGGGCGATATGCCGAGGGGTCATCCGCCGGACGCCCCTCTTTACGAAGCAGGCATAGCGCCCCCTCCTTCCACACTTTGGGGAACTGTGCGAACTTCAGACTAGCGTCGCACAGTTCCCTGGCCCTGGCCCCTAGATGTTTTAGGGCCAGATCCAGTACCCGCTTCGGGACGCCGTCAGGTCCCGGTGCCGTCTTACGCCCCTTAAGACGGGCGACGGCGTCCTTCCACTCCTCCTCATCAATAAGAGGAGGAGGATCGTTCCCTCCCTCCTCGTCCGGAGCTGGCGGGGCCATCCGAGGGGGAACAAAACCCTCCTCGGCCGGGGGAAACAGTGCCCCGATGACCGACCCCAGGAGGTCGGGATCCATCGTCTCCGTGAGGGGCGCGCCGCGCGCTCTGAGCTGGTTGCGCGCCAGCTTATACGGCCGCCCCCACGGATCCCGATCCAGACCCTGCAACTGCTCTTCTCTGGATACCTCCTTTGAGGAGGCAATCGCAGTCTGCAGGGTCTTCTTCGACTGCCTGTACAGCTCGTACAGGCGGTCTTCCTCCTGACGGTCCCTCACGCGGCGCCGGCGGGCCCTAGTGTAGGCCCGCCTTTGGACACTGCAGTCATCCCTCATGACTGCAATGTCCTGGGACCACCAGTGAACTTCACGGCGGTCCCGCGGAGGCTGCGCCCGAGGCATAGAAGCCTGGCACACCTCCGTTAAAGCGCCGCGGAGACGGCGAGCTGATTCGTCGACGTCCGGACCGGACATCGGACGCGAGAACCAGTCTTCAAATATCGCCGTCTCGTTCGCCAGCTCCGGCTTGAGCCTGCTGAGCGCCCAGCGAGGAGGCCGTCCACCGCTTGTGGGCTGTGGGGGCCTTTGGTGCAGGGTGGAGCTCTCGAATCGGATGTAACGATGGTCCGAGAGAGTCTCCACGTCCTGCACTACCCTCCAGCCGCTGATCGTGCGCGCGAGGGCTGGGGTGGCGAACGACACGTCCACCACCGAGCCTCCGTTGTGCCGCACGCACGTGTGGACTGCGCCCCTGTTGAGGAGCGACAGCCCAACAGCGGCTGCCCACTGCTCCACAGCCTGGCCCCTCTGGTCGGTCGCTGGACAGCCCCAGACGACCGACTTGGCGTTCAGGTCTCCAAGGACGAGAACCTGACGCGGGGCCGCCCTCCTGATGGCTACGCCGACGACGTCCAGAAAACTCTGGAAGTCGGCGAGCGGTCTGTTTGGGGAAAAGTAGACCGACACTACTACTATCTCTCCCCAAACGACCGCCGCGTACCCAGCACCCCGCTCATAGATTGAGGGGGGTGTGTAACCTGGGGCCGCGCGCACCATCACGGCGACAGAGTCGCACGTGTCCCCCACCCAATTGGGCTGGTTGGGGATGAAATACGGCTCTGACACCGCCGCCACGTCCACTGACCACTCCGCCAGGCTCTGGTGTAGCAGATCCTGAGCCCTGGTAGAGTGGTTCAGGTTCGCCTGAAGGAAGCTGACATGAGGTCGTCCCGACATTACTCGACCGTCATGTCAACCTCCTCGGGCCCCGTTTGGGGCGCCCTCTGTGTGGCGGGGGCGGCCTGGCGAGCTGGACGCGCCGGCAACTTGCCCTTGGCCAGGGGAGGCTTACAACTACGCCCCCCCATTACGTGGCCTGCCGGTCGTTTGGCAGTCGCACACACGGCACAGTGGGGCTTCGCGCTACAATCGTAGCCCCTGTGCCCCTCCTTACCGCACCGGTAGCAGAGGTTGCTCCGGTCGGTTTTGGAAGGGCAACTCGCTCTGGCGTGCCCCACCTGCATGCACCGGAAGCACCGGTCGGAACGGGCTTCCAGTGCTCTGACGCTGGCCGCACTGAAACCTATCAGCAGGCGGCCGGCGTCCACGACCTTCTTGGCAGCGGCGACCGGGCACGACACCACCGTCGAGCCAAAGCCGTCTGGGCCGTAGCGGATGGGGCGCACTTTCACGGCGTCCACACCACATCCACCTTTGGCCGCGATCTTTGCGGCCAAGTGCGCCTCCATCACCGATTCATCTAGGCCGCCCACCCTCAATTCTGCCGTTTTGGTGGGCCGGATGACGGTGGCCATGCCTTCAAGGGCCTCCCTCATTTTGCCGGCCAACTGGTCGGCCTTCTCCGCAGAGGCCTCGCCCGAGATCTCTATGATCTTGGACCCGGTCATGGTATTTCGACACCGACGGTTTGGAATGTCCATCCCGTCGATGTCGACCGAGTCTCGGGCTTTGGCCAGCGCGTCGGCGTAGGTGACCCCCTTCTCGACCGCTTCGGGAGTAAGGGTCACTACCACTGCCGCCGACTTCGGCGCGACCAGCTTGGTCTTCCGACCGGTCTTACGGGCCTTCCTGGCAGGAGCAGTGGCGGGCGGGGCTGAGGTATTAGTAGGCCCCCGCCGAGGCGCCTTCTGCTTCTTGGCCGCCGCCGAGTAAGATTGGCGGGGCGTGGCCTGTTCCGGAGGGGCCGATGTCTTGGCTTTCCTCCTCCTCCTTTGGCGCTTCTTGCGCGACTCCTGCGTCGTCCATTCCGGTCCTGCCTCGACCGGGGGAGGCGCTTTTGCAGCACCCCGGGAGGTGGACGGAACGACCGCAGGAGGTCCGGCTTTTTTCGCCAGCTTTGGCGGGGGGTCCGGTTTTTTGGACACCACCTTGCCCTGTTTTGCCGGCATGGCTGGTTTAGCCGGCTTGGCCTTCCCCTTAGTGATGGGGGGCGTGGGCGCAGCTGCTGCTTTGCGGTCCGCCGCAAGCGGCGGCCGCAGGCTCTTGGCCGGCAGCAGGCGACTCTCCAGACCCTCCAGGCGAGCATTCAGCATGGCCCCGAAAGTTCGGGCCAGCTTAGCTTCGAAAGCCTGAAGAGCGTCCGGCTCATCAACCGCAGCCTTCGTCCTGGCACAGCCAGCTGTCTCCCGCATGGTAACAATTGGGGAGAGGGGCCTTGGAGGAGGGCAGTCCATCTCCATGGACTCCATAGACGAGGGAACCTCGGGGAGCGTAGGGGGAGAAGATCCGGGCTTCCTCCCGCTCTTGAGGTCCTTAACCTCGGCAGACAGAACTGCCACGCTCTTGGTGAGGTCTGCCAGCTGTTGCTGCAGCCTCACGTTCTCCGCCTTTAAGGTACGTGTGTCCTCCGAGATGGATTTGGAGGACACTTCGCGGAAACAGTCCAGAATTGATTGAGCGGACTTTTTCAGCGCCTTCTGGAAGGGGCCCTGGAGGTGCGATGACTTCTTCGCAACCTCCACTATGACCGCACAGTCCGCCTTCACCACCTCCTCGATGTCGAGGGCGGTCTTCAGGTCCGGATCTGTGGGTAGGGCCTCACCTTCCGTCCGACTGGCGTGGTAGGACGCTCGAGTTTCGATCGCGCGGTGCTCCATGACAGCCACCTCCCGGTCCAGCGCGATCTGCTGCTCCTCACGCTTTGCAGCGTTGAGCTCGCGCTTGGCCCGGGCAAGGCCGACATACTCCCCAGTGGTGGGAGGTCTCCCGCGACCGCGCGGTACCGTCTTTTTTGTCGGACCGTTCTCCGACGAGTCCGAATTGGACTCATTGCTCTTGTCCCCCTTAGATGGTTTAGGGGGACGCTTCCTTTTTAAGGGGCCAGTGAGGGTGTCGGTGCTGACACAGCTGTCGTCCGACATCTCGCTGCACTGGTCCTGGTACTTCCGTCCTCGCATGGGATAAGGGGAGGTGCGGGATTCGCTCCTGCTGCTGCGAACCGACAATGCCGGTGAGCATGCACGACTCCCCTTTCGATATAGGTCCGACTTTGATTTAAGGACGGAGTCCTCGGCCGATCTCATTGAGACCGCCGACGAATCGGACTCGACGTCCCTGTCATCTTCACCAAGTGCAGCGGGCAGAACCGCCACACTTTTTACTCTCCCTGCCGAGCTCACTGAAGAGCTGCGCGATCGCGCGGCAGTCGGCGTAGAAACGCCATCCCTCTTCTTCTGAGTGTCGGGCGTCTTAAACATTAGCTTAAGTCCGACCGACGACTCCCTCTCACCGGTAGCCTGCTTTCCAACTGCCGGCCCGGATACCGGCAGTGGCCTGCTCTCAACAGGTTCGCATCTCCCTTCCTTTCCTCTTGCGCCCACTTGCGCAATCACGCCACGTAGAATTTTGCCCCCCCCAGAAACGGTGGGGCAGCCTGAGACCGAAACAGTCTCAGGGAGGGATTCTCCCGCCTCCCGGCGGGTACCCTCCTGGGGTAGTATCTCTTGAATTCTACTTGTCATGATTATTTTTGACAATTTGCGGGTTGTCATCCCCCTCCAAACGATGGCACTTTAGGGGCTGCCCTTCCCCGGACCAAAAGAGGTCACCCACGCGTCGTCCACACGCCGAGGGCGCCCTACATACTGTCGGGGGCGGGAGGTACCGACAGGTTTTTAGCCGGTGTTCTCCGGGGTGTTATTGAGTTTTCCTTCTCTTGGCCGTTTGGCCTCCGGTCTGCCCGATCGCAGCGTACCCACGGCGCCAAAGGTGGGGTCGTTGCCGCAAAAGGGCAGATAACGACTTCGGGGTTGGCGTACACCCCGGTTGCACCGCTCTCACCGGTGCCCCCTTCCCCCCCGTGCGACCTGATAACCCTTAAGGGGCGGCCGTCTTTGTGCTACTCCTCTCAAAGCTGCTCAGAAGGAGCAGCGAGCTGTGCGGCCCAAAGTAGGCACGCACGGAGTCGCAGGGCCCAGAAGGGGCTCCCGCCTTGCCAGATGTTAGCCGATTGGGCCCAACCTTCTCCGAACGGAGAATGTTGGAACCACTCGTTGCCCAGGATGCACCACGTGGAGGTATCTGACTCGCACCCCAACCTAACCTAACCTAACCTTTTTTTTTTTTTTTTTTTTTTAACGAGCGGAATTTGCATCCAAACCTTCTCGACCGGGCTGTTGCAAGGCCCGGGAGGTGTGTGGGGTTGGTGACTTGATGGGCTGTGACCGACCCACTAAACCGCCCGACATCCGTCTACCGCTTTTGCGGGACCCCGAGCACTCGGTGGAGTCATTCGCGGTCCGCGCGGTCGCCCCCTAAGGCCCACCACTTTGGCCCGTCAGCCATTGAAGGCGCCTTACCTCCCGGATGTGAGAGGGGCGCCTTCTCTCCTGAAGGCTAAGTCGCGGGGAGTGTGGGGAAGATGTTGACCCCCACCCCCGCGCTGGGCTACGATGGGTGCAACAGCCCATGTAGCCGCCTCCGACGACCCGTTCGTCTGCGTCGCGAAGCAACTGACATCGGGTCATCCTCTCTCGCCCTCTCCGCCTCCTCTTTCCGCGAGATGACATCTTCGCAGAAGGAGGCGAAGGCGTCCCACAACCTTCTGCTCGTGACCATGGCGTTGGCCACGGCCGTTAGCGTCAGGTCGGGTCCGATGGCGGCGAGTAGAGCCTGGCGTTCGCTGTCGAACGCCGGACAGAATGCCAGCGTGTGGGTAGCCGAGTCGGCCCCTGCACCGCACTCGTGGCACTCCATAGTAGGCTCCCGACCGATCTTGTGCAGGTATCCACCGAAACAACCGTGTCCGGTGAGGACCTGCGTGATGCGGAAGGAAAGCCCACCCTCCTTGCGATCAACCCATCGCTCCAAGACGGGCCGAATCGCTCCGATGGTCAAGTGGCCGGCAGATGGATGCTCCAGGCGTTGTCGCCATTGTCGCAAAGCCATCTTTTGGGCGCGCTCCCGCCATCGGGACACCTGTTCAGGCACAGCTCTACTGCCTAAGCTGCGTACTTCAGCACTCTGCTCGTAGACAGAGGCTAGCACTTCTGCGTCTAGCTCCCATGGGGGAGTCCCTGCTAGTACGCAGGCCGCCTCAAAGGACACGGTGCGGTAACCGTGTATCACCCTTAATGCCATAGCCCTTTGGGGCCTCCTGAGAAGGATTTTGTTTTGGGCATTAAGGGCGTCCACCCACACCGGTGCCCCGTACAACGCCATAGAGCGTACGACGCCAGTATAAAGCCGGCGCGCGCTGGAACTGGGGCCGCCAAGGTTTGGCAGCAAGTTTCCTAGCGCGTGAGCTGTTTTCACCAGCTTCGATGACTGGCGTCGGAAATGCTCATGGAATAGCCACCTTCCATCCAGATACAGCCCGAGATATTTGATACACGGGCTGATATCGATGCGAACGCCGTTGATCCGGATATGAGCATCCGGAGGCGGTCTCCTGCGAGGGCCGTGGAACAGCAGTGCTTCCGTCTTTTCCAGGGCGACCTTTAACCCCAACTGCTGTATTCGGCCAATCACGTGGGATACCCCAACTGTGGCCAATCTGGCCGCCTCGGGGAACCCTTCGGCGCGAGCGGTCACAAGCGTGTCGTCCGCGTAACATACCAAACGGAGACCTCGCAGCATCGCACCTCTGAGGGCCCAGTCGTAGCCTACATTCCACAGGAGTGGCCCGAGAACCGACCCCTGTGGAACGCCGCAGGACACCATTCGGCTTTGCAGCCTGCCGCCCTGATCCACATATACAACCGTTCTACCACGCAGGTAGTTGTGGATAATGCGCTGTAGGTATCCAGGTATACCGTGATACCTCAGCGCCTCGCCGATGACCTCAAAGGGCAAGCTGTTGAAAGCATTGGAGATGTCGAGCGACACCGCCAACACCACATCCCCCTGAGCCACTGCCTCCTGAGAGTGCCCCTTAACACTAAGGATGGCATCCACCGTGGACCGCGCCTCCCGAAAGCCGTACTGGCAGGGTGCCAGATCAGGACCGATGTTATTCAGGTGGCTGTTGATGCGAAAAGCCAGGACGCGCTCGAATAGCTTCCCGGCCTCGTCCAAAAGAACGATGGGCCGGTAAGCTGATGGTGAGTCGAGGGGTCTGCCCTCTTTCCGAAGTAGTACGAGGCGTCCCGACTTCCACCTTGCGGGAAATTCACCCGCCACGAGGCACGCGTCCAGAAGAGCCCTGAAGCGCTCCTCTACAACCTCCTCGGTCAGCACCCAGACCTTACCGAGGATCCCATCTGGCCCTGGAGCCGTGTTTTTGGCCTTGAGCCGCAGGAAGGCCGCACCCAACTCGCCGGTGGTTATCGGCGGCACATGGGTGTCTTCCCCGTTTGATGTTGCCGGGGCCATCCGCGGAGGCACAAACTCGTCCCTTTCTGGGAAGAGGGCACGGACGATGGAGTCGAGCAGCGCCGGCTCAAGAGACTCAGTCAGAGGGGGGCCTATGTTGCGCAGTTTACCCCGAACTGAGCGGTACGGGCGCCCCCAAGGATCCCGATTGAGACTCTCGAGCATCTCCTCCCTTGCCCGATCTTTGGCCTGGCATATAGCGACCTTTAAGGCCTCCTTGGCCTCCTTATACGCGGTGTACAGTGCCGCATCGTCTGCTATGTTCCGCCTACGCCGCCTAAGGTGGTTTGTGTAGGCTCTACGCGCAACAATGCAGTCTTCGCGTAGAGCAGCTACCTCCTGCGACCACCAGTAAACCTCACGCTTGTGAGGACGCCGTCTGACACGGGGCATTGCCGCGTCGCAAACCTCCGTCATGGACTCGGCGAACCAGTTCGCCCCTTCGTCCACCTGTACCAACTGAGTGGGAGGGCGGGCAAACCACGATTGAACCATGGCTGCCTCTATAGCCAGCTCCCGATCCAGCTTGGTTATTGCCCAACGCGGGAACGGCGATGGACCCGTGTTACGCGGTTGGCCGGTATTGACACCGGTCGAGGGGGCGAGGTCGAATCTGATGTACAGATGATCCGACAATGTCTCAACCCCCTCGACAACCGTCCACCCGGACACACGATGAGCGACGACAGGAGAAGCGAAAGACAGGTCCACAATGGACCCGCCCTGCTGTCGTACGCACGTATTTGTGCTGCCCTGGTTTAGGAGGAGCAGGCCGGATGTTATGGCCCACTCTTCCACAGCTTCACCACGTTGATCAGTGGCCGGGGAGCCCCAGGTCGTCGACTTGGCGTTGAAGTCGCCGAGGACGATTACTGGCAGGGGCGAGGCACGGTGAACCGCAGCGCCCAGTTGACCAATAAACGCCTCGAATTCCGCCACGGTCTTATTTGGGGAGAAATATACCCCAATCAGGGCAAATCCTCCCCACTTGACGACGACAAAACCGGCTCCCCGTTCGACAAAGACGAACGGAGGAGCCGTATCCGACGAACCTCCTACAATTGCCACAACTTTTGTGGAGTCCGCAACCCAATTGCTGCGGTCAGGCACGTAATACGGCTCTGCCGCTACCGCTATACCTATCGACCACGCTGCCATTGATTGCACAAAGAGGTCTTGTGCGCCAGCAGCGTGGTTAAGGTTCGTCTGGAGAATGCGTAGTGGGGCCGTGCTACACATTGGCGATCTCCATAGCATCTGCTTGAGGCGTCTGCTGTGCGCCTCTTTGGGAACTAGTGGCCGGTGTTTTGGCCGCTCTCCTCTTCCGCCTTGGGGCTTGGCACGATTTGCTGCCGATGATGTGAGACGCAGGCCGCTTCGCCTCCGCACACATCGGGCAGTGTGGTGCCAAAGAGCACAATGCCGCTATGTGGCCTGCTTTACCGCAGCGATAGCAGATATCGCTACGGTCTATCATGGCCGTGCATTGGGCTTTAGTATGTCCCCTTTCGAGGCAGCGGTAACATTTAAGCGGCCGCGCCTCCAGACTCTCCACATGGGCAATGCTCCAACCAACGTGAATACGTGCCTCCTTCAGCAGGACTTTGGCCGCAGCAACTGGGCATGACACATAAATCGTGTACATACCCCCAGCGCCACGGCGCATTTGTCCGACCCTAACATGCTCAGGTGAGCATGATCCCACCTTTGCCACCTGTGCAACGACTTGCGCTGGAGTGATGGTGTCATCCAGGTCGAATATGCGCAGGTCTGCGCATTTCACCGGCCTGGAGACTCTGGCATCATTACCCAGAGCGTTCCTAATTTGGAGGGCCAGTTGGTCGGCTTGCTCCTCCGTGGCCGTGCTCGGAAGGTTGAGGATCCGAGCACCCGTGATCGCCGCTCTGAACCGTACGCCCTCGATCCCCAGGTCAGCAGGATTCACGGACTCCTTCGCCTTGAGGAGGACGTTGGCGTATGTCAGACCTCGCTCTCGCGCCTCCGGCTGCAGTGTTATCACCACTGCCGGCGAGCGAGTAGCCCTCAGCTTGGGCTTGGGCTTTTGTTTGGCCTTCGGTTTGGCCTGCGGTTTGGCCTGCGGTTTCGCCTGCTGTTTAGCCTTGGCCGCCTTCTTCCTGCGGGCCTTTCGGCCGTTGGTGACCGGGGTCCACTCTCCCTCAGCTGAGGTGGACGGGACAGGCGCCGCAGGAGTTTTGGTGGCCCGTGGGGTATTACCCTTTTTGGGTTTTCCAGGAGACGGGGCCGCCACCACCACCTTGCCCTTTTCCTTGGGCGCTGACGTCGGCACGCTTTTAGCGACCGACGCAAAGGTCGGCTTGGCCTTGTTCTTAGCGTCAGCCGCAAGCGGCGGACGCATACGAGGCTCTGGAGGAAGCCTAGCGGCGAGGGAGTCGAGCCTGGTGTTCACCATCAGGCCCACTTGTCGCATCACCTCTGCCATCATTGCCTGATCCATCTCCGGCTGGGGCGGTGGTTCTACCCTAGCTTTAGGCTTGGCCTTCGGCTTCGACTTTGCCTGCGGTTCCTTTCGCTGCGCCACGGGGGCGTCCAGCGCTTTGGGGGCTGCAGGCGCAACCGAAGGTACGACATCGGTCATCTCCCCATCCCACGTATCGGAAGTGGGTGTTACCACAGGGGACAACCTCTTCTGGTGGCAATGCTCCACCGTGGCGCGTAGAGTCGCCATTTCCTCCCTGAGGCTGGCCACCTCCGTACTAAGACGGAGGTTCTCAGCCTTCAGGGCTTCGGTTTCTTGCGAGACCGTTCGATGTCGCAGGAGTCCTATATTATCCTTATAGGACTGGGCAATCGCCTTAAGGGACCTAACATAGGTACCCTTGAGGTGTCCGGACGTGTTGGCCACATGAAGTAGCATTTTTATGTCGTCTTCCACCTCTCGGACGACAACCTCTGCGCAGGCCTCCTCGTCTTTATCCAAGCCACCCATTAGGACAGCTTTGGATGCCCTTGTGACACGCCTCTCGTGCACCATTTCGGCGTACTCCTTTTCGGCCTGAAGTTCCAAGGCCCTCCGCTCGGCTTCGATGTGCCGTTCTTTGGCAGCAGCGAGACCTACATACTCTCCGGTGGTTGGCGGTCTGCCACGCCCCCGGCGAGCTGTCGACATCTTGGACGAAGAGCGGACCGAGTCTTGGTCAGACTCCGAAGAGGTAAGATCCGCACACGTCCTTGTCCTTTTACGACCTCCTTCGGTCGTAACGGTGGCCACCGAGGAGTCAGACAAGTTGTCCTCCTCCCCAGCCGACAGAAACACCGTTTCTTCCACCTTCATGGTGTTGCCTTCACCACGACGACGGTTGCTCCGGCTCCGAGTTCGAGCCACGTCGAGTCTGGTCAACGACACCGACAACACCTTGCCCATTGCGGGACTTCCGCTGTCCTTTTGGGACAAGCCACCTCTGCCCGATCTACTGGGCCTCGTCTTCGCACCCTTGTCCTTCCCGGACTTAGCGCTCAAAGCGCCACACCCATCTACGTCCCCGACAGACTCATTCCGGCCGTCTTCAGCCTCACCACTAACCACGACGGACCTGGAATCAGGCTCCGCCGAGTTCTCCGAAACGTCAAGAAAATTAATTGCACACTTAGACATTAATCCCACGAGTGGAGAACAAATAAAAGTCACCCCGTGCAGTGGTCTCATACACGGGGAACCCTACATACTGTCAAGGGCGGGGAATGTTGACAGGTTTTTACGAGTTTTCTCTCGGGTTTTATAGTGTGTCCTTCACGCAGCCGGCCGGTTAAGGCAAGCCCTCGCTCCACCACGGAACCCGCGTACCCCACAACGCCGCGAGTGGGGGTCGTTGCAGAGACCGCAGTAGTTTACGATGATCAGGGGCTGGCGTGGGCCCCCGTTGCACCGCTTTCGCGGTGTTCCCCTTTCCCCCCGTTGCGACCTAAGAACCCTTAAGGGGCGGCCGTCTTTGTGATACTCCTCTCAAAGCTGCTCAGAAGGAGCAGCGAGCAGTGCAGCCCAAAGTAGGCAACCTAACCTAACCTTTTTTTTTTTTTTTTTTTTTAACGGAGTGAAAGATCTGCAAACAGACGCATCAGCGGGCAATGAGGGGTCCCGCTGGCTGTCCGAGGATGGCCAAGACTCTGTTCCAGGGCCGAAGCCCTAGAAAAAGCGAGCCGTGGCCGACTCGGTAAAAAACACTCCGATGTCCTCTCGTCACCTTGGGACCAGCAAACCGGCGATCATCGCGTCGTCCTCATCTGAGGAGGACGCATCGAACGCCGGCATGGTGGGGCCTGACGAGGTCATGGGAACCCTTTCGGACACTTCCACAACCCCGTCGGTGACTGCTCGCCCTGTAGACGGGCGAGCCCCTCTTCCGCCCCTGATGGGGGCGGGTGACCGCCCTCGAAAACGATGGGCGGACACACTTGACCCGTCATTTGGTGAGACGGGTCGCCGACGCGCCGGGACATGCGGAGCGTCGGCCCTCAGTGGGGACCTGTGCAATGCACGGTCGGAGCCCCCCCTAGGGCTCGGACCGCGCTGGTTCCCCACCGGATGGAGAAGGCGCTGGTATTGCCGCCTTCTCCGCAGGAGGCGTCTGCGGCGGCACGGATTTGCCAGGGGGTCATCCTCCCTGGCCCGTTCCGCCTCCTCCTTCAGCGTCATGACGTCGACGCAGAAGGAGTTGACCGCCTCCCAGGACCCCTCGCTACCGAGCATGGACAGAACCACGGTCGGCAGGGAGAGGTCCGCGCCAATCACAGTGACCAATGCGGAGCGCTGGACACCGAACGCAGAGCACACCGTTAGGGTGTGTTGCGCCGTGTCTTCCGCCGCTCCGCAATGGTGGCACTGTGGGGTCGGCTCTCTTCCGATCCGGTGCAA
The DNA here is from genome assembly GCA_949315975.1 of Eudonia truncicolella. Lineage (NCBI taxonomy): Eukaryota > Metazoa > Arthropoda > Insecta > Lepidoptera > Crambidae > Eudonia > Eudonia truncicolella. The sequence goes on along the minus strand of OX438827.1, from coordinate 21,508,658 downwards.
ATAGCGTCCGAACGAACCATGTCCGGACAGTATTTGCACCAGATGGTATGTGAGCGACCCATGGCGCCGCTCCGCCCACGCCTTGAGGACGGGGCGTAGGGCCTCGAGGCTACGCGTTTGCGTAGCTGAGGCCCCTTCGCCCAGGTCCTCAGACCATAGGCGGAACATCTCTTCACGCACTCCATCGAGCGCAGCACGCCTCTCTTGGGGGGCCAGTCGATCACCACTGGCCCGCTCCTCCGCTCGCTGCCGGTACGCTGCAGCGAGCACCTCCGCCACCAGCTCCCACGGGGGCGTCCCCGCGAGAGCGCACGCCACTTTCCGGGACACCGTTCGGTAGCCCCGGATCGCCCGCAGCGCCATTGCGCGCTGGGCCCGCTGAAGGGAGGCGGTCGCGTGTGGGCTAAGACTGTCAGCCCACACCGGCGCCCCATACAGTGCCATAGAGCGGACGATGCCGCCGTAGAGTCGGCGGCACGCCACGCTCGGGCCCCCCACATTGGGCAAGAGACGCCCGAGGGCGTCTGCTGCTCCCAGCAGCCGGGGCTCGAGGAGCTTGAAGTGCTCCTCGAAACCCCACCGCCCATCGATCACCAGCCCCAGATACTTCATCTGGGGCTTCAGACCGACCCTCTCGCCCTCCACAACGATCGACGCGCCCGCTGACGGCCGTCTCCGAGGCCCATGGAACACCATGGCCTCGGTCTTGTGGAGGGCTACCTCCAAGCCCAACGTCCGTATCCGCCGCACGATATGGCTGACGAACACGGACGCCAGGCGCTGGACATCCTCCAGCCGCGTCCCCCGGACGGTGACGAGCGTGTCGTCTGCATAGCAGAACGACCGCACCATCGGGGGGAGGCCACACCGGAGGACGTAGTCGTAACCGACGTTCCACAACAGGGGGCCGAGGACCGACCCCTGTGGAACGCCGCGGGACACCCTGTGACGGCCAAGCTCGCCGCCACGTCCCACGTACGCTACGTCCCGGTCCCTCAAATAGTCTCCCACTATTCGGCGCAGATATGGAGGCATCTGGTGAAAACGAAGAGCCTCCATGATGACGCCGAAGGGGAGACTATTGAAGGCGTTGCGGATGTCCAGCGACACCGCCAACACCATCTCCCGCCTCTCGACGGACTCTTCGACGAGAGTCCGGAGATCAGACAGGGCGTCGATCGTCGATCGCCCCGTCCGGAAGCCGTATTGGGCCTCAGAGAGGTCGGGGCCCGTTCCCCCTCCCAGCTGCTGGATTATTCGGGAAGCGATAATCTTCTCGAAGACCTTCCCGATTTCATCCAGCAGCACAATGGGGCGATACGCCGAGGGGTCGTCCGCCGGACGCCCCTCCTTCGCGATTAGGCACAACAACCCCTCCTTCCATACTTTGGGAAACTGTGCGAACCTCAGACTAGCGTCGCACAGTTCCCTGGCCCTGGCCCCTAGATGTTTTAGGGCCAGGTCCAGTACCCGCTTCGGGACGCCGTCAGGTCCCGGTGCCGTCTTACGCCCCTTAAGACGGGCGACGGCGTCCTTCCACTCCTCCTCATCAATAAGAGGAGGAGGATCAGTCCCTCCCTCCTCACCCGGAGCTGGCGGGGCCATCCGAGGGGGCTCAAAACCCTCCTCGGCCGGGGGAAACAGTCCCCCGATGACCGACCCCAGGAGGTCGGGATCCATCGTCTCTGTGGTGGGCGTGCCGCGTGCTTTCAGCTGGTTGCGCGCCAGCTTATACGGCCGCCCCCACGGATCCCGATCCAGACCCTGCAACTGCTCTTCTCTGGATACCTCCTTTGAGGAGGCAATCGCAGTCTGCAGGGTCTTCTTCGACTGCCTGTACAGCTCGTACAGGCGGTCTTCCTCCTGACGGTTCCTCACGCGGCGCCGGCGGGCCCTAGTGTAGGCCCGCCTTTGGACACTGCAGTCATCCCTCATGACTGCAATGTCCTGGGACCACCAGTGAACTTCACGGCGGTCCCGCGGAGGCTGCGCCCGAGGCATAGAAGCCTGGCACACCTCCGTTAAAGCGCCGCGGAGACGGCGAGCTGATTCGTCGACGTCCGGACCGGACATCGGACGCGAGAACCAGTCTTCAAATATCGCCGTCTCGTTCGCCAGCTCCGGCTTGAGCCTGCTAAGCGCCCAGCGAGGAGGCCGTCCACCGCTTGTGGACTGTGGGGGCCTTTGGTGCAGGGTGGAGCTCTCGAATCGGATGTAACGATGGTCCGAGAGAGTCTCCACGTCCTGCACTACCCTCCAGCCGCTGATCGTGCGCGCGAGGGCTGGGGTGGCGAACGACACATCCACCACCGAGCCTCCGTTGTGCCGCACGCACGTGTGGACTGCGCCCCTGTTGAGGAGCGACAGCCCAACAGCGGCTGCCCACTGCTCCACAGCCTGGCCCCTCTGGTCGGTCGCTGGACAGCCCCAGACGACCGACTTGGCGTTCAGGTCTCCAAGGACGAGAACCTGACGCGGGGCCGCCCTCCTGATGGCTACGCCGACGACGTCCAGAAAACTCTGGAAGTCGGCGAGCGGTCTGTTTGGGGAAAAGTAGACCGACACTACTACTATCTCTCCCCAAACGACCGCCGCGTACCCAGCACCCCGCTCATAGATTGAGGGGGGTGTGTAACCTGGGGCCGCGCGCACCATCACGGCGACAGAGTCGCACGTGTCCCCCACCCAATTGGGCTGGTTGGGGATAAAATACGGCTCTGACACCGCCGCCACATCCACTGACCACTCCGCCAGGCTCTGGTGTAGCAGATCCTGAGCCCTGGTAGAGTGGTTCAGGTTCGCCTGAAGGAAGCTGACATGAGGTCGTCCCGACATTACTCGACCGTCATGTCAACCTCCTCGGGCCCCGTTTGGGGCGCCCTCTGTGTGGCGGGGGCGGCCTGGCGAGCTGGACGCGCCGGCAACTTGCCCTTGGCCAGGGGAGGCTTACAACTACGCCCCCCCATTACGTGGCCTGCCGGTCGTTTGGCAGTCGCACACACGGCACAGTGGGGCTTCGCGCTACAATCATAGCCCCTGTGCCCCTCCTTACCGCACCGGTAGCAGAGGTTGCTCCGGTCGGTTTTGGAAGGGCAACTCGCTCTGGCGTGCCCCACCTGCATGCACCGGAAGCACCGGTCGGAACGGGCTTCCAGTGCTCTGACGTTGGCCGCACTGAACCCTATCAGCAGGCGGCCGGCGTCCACGACCTTCTTGGCAGCGGCGACCGGGCACGACACCACCGTCGAGCCAAAGCCGTCTGGGCCGTAGCGGATGGGGCGCACTTTCACGGCGTCCACACCACATCCACCTTTGGCCGCGATCTTTGCGGCCAAGTGCGCCTCCATCACCGATTCATCCAGGCCGCCCACCCTCAATTCTGCCGTTTTGGTGGGCCGGATGACGGTGGCCATGCCTTCAAGGGCCTCCCTCATTTTGCCGGCCAACTGGTCGGCCTTCTCCGCAGAGGCCTTGCCCGAGATCTCTATGATCTTGGACCCGGTCATGGTATTTCGACACCGACGGTTTGGAATGTCCATCCCGTCGATGTCGACCGAGTCTCGGGCTTTGGCCAGCGCGTCGGCGTAGGTGACCCCCTTCTCGACCGCTTCGGGAGTAAGGGTCACTACCACTGCCGCCGACTTCGGCGCGACCAGCTTGGTCTTCCGACCGGTCTTACGGGCCTTCCTAGCAGGAGCAGTGGCGGGCGGGCCTGAGGTATTAGTAGGCCCCCGCCGAGGCGCCTTCTGCTGCTTGGCCGCCGCCGAGTAAGATTGGCGGGGCGTGGCCTGTTCCGGAAGGGCCGATGTCTTGGCTTTCCTCCTCCTCCTTTGGCGCTTCTTGCGCGACTCCTGGGTCGTCCATTCCGGGTTTGCCTCAACCGGGGGAGGCGCTTTGGCAGCACCCCGGGAGGTGGACGGAACGACCGCAGGAGGTCCGGCTTTTTTCGCCAGCTTTGGCGGGGGGTCCGGTTTTTTGGACACCACCTTGCCCTGTTTTGCCGGCATGGCTGGTTTAGCCGGCTTGGCCTTCCTCTTAGTGATGGGGGGCGTGGGCGCAGCTGCTGCTTTGCGGTCCGCCGCAAGCGGCGGCCGCAGGCTCTTGGCCGGCAGCAGGCGACTCTCCAGACCCTCCAGGCGAGCATTCAGCATGGCCCCGAAAGTTCGGGCCAGCTTAGCTTCGAAAGCCTGAAGAGCGTCCGGCTCATCAACCGCGGCCTTCGTCCTGGCACGGCCAGCTGTCTCCCGCACAGTAACAATTGGGGAGAGGGGCCTTGGAGGAGGGCAGTCCATCTCCATGGACTCCATAGACGAGGGAACCTCGGGGAGCGTAGGGGGAGAAGATCCGGGCTTCCTCCCGCTCTTGAGGTCCTTAACCTCGGCAGACAGAACTGCCACGCTCTTGGTGAGGTCTGCCAGCTGTTGCTGCAGCCTCACGTTCTCCGCCTTTAAGGTACGTGTGTCCTCCGAGATGGATTTGGAGGACACTTCGCGGAAACAGTCCAGTATTGATTGAGCGGACTTTTTCAGCGCCTTCTGGAAGGGGCCCTGGAGGTGCGATGACTTCTTCGCAACCTCCACTATGACCGCACAGTCCGCCTTCACCACCTCCTCGATGTCGAGGGCGGTCTTCAGGTCCGGATCTGTGGGTAGGGCCTCATCTTCCGTCCGACTGGCGTAGTAGGACGCTCGGGTTTCAATGGCGCGGTGCTCCATGACAGCCACCTCCCGGTCCAGCGCGATCTGCTGCTCCTCACGCTTTGCAGCGTTGAGCTCGCGCTTGGCCTGGGCAAGGCCGACATACTCCCCAGTGGTGGGAGGTCTCCCGCGACCGCGCGGAACCGTCTTCTTTGTCGGACCGTTCTCCGACGAGTCCGAATTAGACTCATTGCTTTTGTCCCCCTTAGATGGTTTAGGGGGACGCTTCCTCTTTAAGGGGCCAGTGAGGGTGTCGGTGCTGACACAACTGTCGTCCGACATCTCGCTGCACTGGTCCTGGTTCTTCCGTCCTCGTGTGGGATAAGGGGAGGTGCGGGATTCGCTCCTGCTGCTGCAGCTGCGAACCGACAATGCCGGCGAGCTTGCCCGACTCCCCTTTCGGTAATAGTCCGATCTTGATTTTAGGACGGAGTCCACGGCCGATCTCATTGAGACCGCCGACGAGTCGGACTCGACGTCCTTTTCACCATCACCAAGTGCAGCGGGCAGAACCACCACACTTTCTCCCTTCACCGCCGGGCTCACTGAAGAGCTGCGCGATCGCGCGGCAGTCGGCGTAGAAACGCCATCCCTCTTCTTCTGAGTGTCGGGCGTCTTAAACATTAGTTTAAGTCCGACCAACGACTCCCTCTCACCGGTAGCCTGCTTTCCAACTGCCGGCCCGGATACCGGCAGTGGCCTGCTCTCAACAGGTTCGCATCTCCCTTCCTTCCCTCTTGCGCCCACTTGCGCAATCACGCCAGGTAGAATTTTGCCCCCCCCAGAAACGGTGGGGCAGCCTGAGACCGAAACGGTCTCAGGGAGGGATTCTCCCGCCTCCCGGCGGGTACCCTCCTGGGGTAGTGTGTATTTAATCCTACTTGTCATGATGGTTTTTGACAATTTGCGGGTTGTCATCCCCCTCCAAACGATGGCACTTTAGGGGCTGCCCTTCCCCGGACCAAAAGAAGTCACCCACGCGTCGTCCACACGCCGAGGGCGCCCTATATACTGTCGGGGGCGGGAGGTACCGACAGGTTTTTAGCCGGTGTTCTCCGGGGTGTTATTGAGTTTTCCTTCTCTTGGCCGTTTGGCCTCCGGTCTGCCCGATCGCAGCGTACCCACGGCGCCAAAGGTGGGGTCGTTGCCGCAAAAGGGCAGATAACGACTTCGGGGTTGGCGTACACCCCGGTTGCACCGCTCTCACCGGTGCCCCCTTCCCCCCCGTGCGACCTGATAACCCTTAAGGGGCGGCCGTCTTTGTGTTACTCCTCTCAAAGCTGCTCAGAAGGAGCAGCGAGCTGTGCGGCCCAAAGTAGGCACGCACATAGGAGTTGCAGGGCCCAGAAGGGGCTCCCGCCTTGCCAGATGTTAGCCGATTGGGCCCAACCTTCTCCGAACGGAGAATGTTGGAACCACTCGTTGCCCAGGATGCACCACGTGGAGGTATCTGACTCGCACCCCAACCTAACCTAACCTTTTTTTTTTTTTTTTTTTTTACGGAGTGAAAGATCTGCAAACAGACGCATCAGCGGGCAATGAGGGGTCCCGCTGGCTGTCCGAGGATGGCCAAGACTCTGTTCCAGGGCCGAAGCCCTAGAAAAAGCGAGCCGTGGCCGACTCGGTAAAAAACACTCCGATGTCCTCTCGTCACCTTGGGACCAGCAAACCGGCGATCATCGCGTCGTCCTCATCTGAGGAGGACGCATCGAACGCCGGCATGGTGGGGCCTGACGAGGTCATGGGAACCCTTTCGGACACTTCCACAACCCCGTCGGTGACTGCTCGCCCTGTATACGGGCGAGCCCCTCCTCCGCCCCTGATGGGGGCGGGTGACCGCCCTCGAAAACGATGGGCGGACACACTTGACCCGTCATTTGGTGAGACGGGTCGCCGACGCGCCGGGACATACGGAGCGTCGGCCCTCAGTGGGGACCTGTGCAATGCACGGTCGGAGCCCCCCCTAGGGCTCGGACCGCGCTGGTTCCCCACCGGATGGAGAAGGCGCTGGTATTGCCGCCTTCTCCGCAGGAGGCGTCTGCGGCGGCACGGATTTGCCAGGGGGTCATCCTCCCTGGCCCGTTCCGCCTCCTCCTTCAGCGTCATGACGTCGACGCAGAAGGAGTTGACCGCCTCCCAGGACCCCTCGCTACCGAGCATGGACAGAACCACGGTCGGCAGGGAGAGGTCCGCGCCAATCACAGTGACCAATGCGGAGCGCTGGACACCGAACGCAGAGCACACCGTTAGGGTGTGTTGCGCCGTGTCCTCCGCCGCTCCGCAATGGTGGCACTGTGGGGTCGGCTCTCTTCCGATCCGGTGCAAATAGCGTCCGAACGAACCATGTCCGGACAGTATTTGCACCAGATGGTATGTGAGCGACCCATGGCGCCGCTCCGCCCACGCCTTGAGGACGGGGCGTAGGGCCTCGAGGCTACGCGTTTGCGTAGCTGAGGCCCCTTCGCCCAGGTCCTCGGACCATAGGCGGAACATCTCCTCGCGCGCTCCATCGAGCGCAGCACGCCTCTCTTGGGGGGCCAGTCGATCGCCACTGGCCCTCTCCTCCGCTCGCTGCCGGTACGCTGCAGCGAGCACCTCCGCCACCAGCTCCCACGGGGGCGTTCCCGCGAGAGCGCACGCCACTTTCCGGGACACCGTTCGGTAGCCCCGGATCGCCCGCAGCGCCATTGCGCGCTGGGCCCGCTGGAGAGAGGCGGTCGCGTGTGGGCTTAGACAGTCAGCCCACACCGGCGCCCCATACAGTGCCATAGAGCGGACGATGCCGCCGTAGAGTCGGCGGCACGCCACGCTCGGGCCCCCCACGTTGGGCAAGAGACGCCCGAGGGCGTCTGCTGCTCCCAGCAGCCGGGGCTCGAGGAGCTTGAAGTGCTCCTCGAAACCCCACCGCCCATCGATCACCAGCCCCAGATACTTCATCTGGGGCTTCAGACCGACCCTCTCGCCCTCCACAACGATCGACGCGCCCGCTGACGGCCGTCTCCGAGGCCCATGGAACACCATGGCCTCGGTCTTGTGGAGGGCTACCTCCAAGCCCAGCGTCCGTATCCGCCGCACTATATGGCTGACGAACACGGACGCCAGGCGCTGGACATCCTCCAGCCGCGTCCCCCGGACGGTGACGAGCGTGTCGTCTGCATAGCAGAACGACCGCACCATCGGGGGGAACCTAACCTAACCTAACCTAACCTAACCTAACCTAACCTAACCTAACCTAACCTAACCTAACCTAACCTAACCTAACCTAACCTAACCTAACCTAACCTTTTTTTTTTTTTTTTTTTTTTTTTTTTTTTTTTTTTTTTTTTTTTTTTTTTTTTTTTTTTTTTTTTATCCCAGTGAAAATCTTTATGTAAATTACAACACGCATCCCCAATAAGGGGCAATAGGCGTGAGGTACAGGACTCTCCTGGCCCGTCCGTCTCCCTTACCCGGCGCAAAAAAACGCCGAGAAGAGAGAGGGAGGGGAAACGATTAAAACGCACAGGCCTACCTGCCAAAAACACTGGGGACTTACGTCACAACCGACACTTTAAGGGCAACGCGGCGCCTATGGAGATATTGATCCGCGCGACCCCCATGGCCGGTGGTTGTTACACCCCCTCTCACAACGTGTACGTTGCAAGGCCCTATTTGGCCTTGGTCACCCTCTCCGAAAGCGGGACATCCAAAATGTCCTCACTCACCGGCCCTCGTCGGGCTGGGGCCGCGGACGACGTCGACGCGGTTACGTCAAACACCACGCTGTGGTGAGAGGTCAGGGTTTCAGCCTCTGACAGTGCCTCCTCAAATGCCTCTGCCTCTTCCATCGCCTCATCAGGCTCTGGAACTGCAGGCTCCCTCTGCGCAGTACTCCGCGCTCTGGGTATGGCTGCCCGCGCCCTTTTTAAAGGGGGGTTGCATTTCCGGCTCCCCATGACGTGGCCGTGCGGCCGCCCTCTCGCAACACACACAGCGCAACGCGGCTCTCTGGCGGTGCACGTCGACACCTTGTGCCCTGGTTGCCCACAGCGAAAGCAGGTTCCGCCGTAGTCAGCATCCGAGGGGCACCTCACCCTAGCGTGGCCCAAGCCCATGCACTTAAAGCAGCGCATGGGACGTGGGTCGAGTACTGACACCCGAACCGACGACCAGCGCAGGAGCAATCTTCCGGCGGAGCTCAACACCTTTGCTGCCCCGACCGGGCAGCGAACAAGGACGGAGCAGGAGCCATTAGGGCCGCCTCTGATGGTCCCAACCTTCACGCGCTCGCGCGCACAACCTCCTTTGCTGGACACTGCCGAGGCTATGTCTTCAGCCGTGATGTAGTCGTCCATGTCCGAGATGCACAAGTCTGCGCACTTCTCGGGCCGGACGACTGTTGCCGCGTCGTCCACGACCTCACGGAGCCGCTCAGCCAGTCGGTCTGCCAGATTAGCGCTATCGACCCCAGGGATCTCTAGCAGCCTGGCACCGTTCTGGGCTGTGCGGGTACGGAGCCCCTCCGTGATTCCGAGGCTCTCCAGGGAGAAGGCGTCTATGGCCCGAGCCATTACCTGGGCATAGGTTACGCCGCTGGCGATAGCTTCGGGCCTCAGCTGGATAGCTACGGCTGTGGACTTTGGCCTTTTAAGGCTAGTTTTTCCCCTCTTAGCCCTTTTTGGGGCTGCAGCAGGCGCAGGGGGCGCTCTTCGACTGGCCACAGGTGCGCGGCCTGTTGTGGCCGGGGCAGTCGTGGCCGTAGCCGTCTCCGCAAGACGGTTTCTCCTCTTTCTCCGTTTCCGACCAGTGGCCGTCTCCCACATCTCGACATCCACAGGGGGAGCCGAGGCGGAGCTGGTGGTCTGCTGCGGTAGGTCGGAGGGACCAGCAGCGGGGGCCGCGTTTGCACGGGCTGCCCTCATCGCCGATCCGCGCATGGTCGGCGGTTCTTGCCTTAGCGCAGGGAGAGGGGGGAACTCCTCCCGTCTCCTAGGCGCTGGGGGACGTCCTCCCTCTGAGGGCCGAGCCGGCTCAGAGAGCCTAACCTCGAGCCCGTCTAGACGGGAGCTCAGTGCCCCGATAGAGCTACTAAAGGAGCGTTGCAGCTCCTGAATAGCCGTCGTCATGATTGTTAGGTCCGGAGGGGGAAGGGGGTGAGCGACCTCTCCACAAGGAGAGGAACGCCTCACTCGCGCTACTTCCCTACGCAGAGCCTCAACCTCAGACTTGAGATCCTGCACCTCCTTGACGAGCTTGGAGTTTTGATACTCCAAGCGCTCCGTCTCGTCCGACATACACCGCGAGGTGAGATTGGACAGAGCCCGCTGCAGGTTGTTGGCAGCGTTGTTAAGCTCTCCCTGGAACGTACCCTTTAGGTTACCAGACTTTCTGGAAACCTCGGTAATGGCCCGCGCACACAAGATGCCCTGCTCGTGCACCTGGGCAGCGGTCATACCATCCCGCTCTGCCGACCACGGGATAACCTTGCGCACGGCATTGGCGATCTTGATCCCATCCTCTCTTTCAATTCGAGCGATCTCCTCATGGTCACGGACCTTGCGCTCTCTAGCCTGCTTGGCCGTTGGCTTGACCGGCTTTTCAGGAGCTCGAGCTTGGCGATCCTGTGCCAGCTGCTCCTTCGTCTTCTTGCGGAGGCCTTGCAAGTCCGTGCCAAGAGCGGCAGCGGATTCCTCGTCCCGAGTGCGGATTTCCTTACGGAACTTCGCAGTGCTCCTCTCTTCGGCTTCAAGCTCAGCAGCGAGATCAGCATCCATCTGCTCGAGCTCCTGCCTACGCAGTTCCGCATACGCCTCTTTGAGGCCGATACGCGTGCCGTCTCCGTTATCCTCCAGATCTTCTGGATTCGGATAAGGCGTAAGCGAACACACCGGCTTCGCTCTCCCTCCTCGACCACGGCGAGAAGTACCTCGTTTTGAGGCACTCGACCTCACCGACTCCGCGCCAGAGAAGTCATCAGTGTCGATGTCTTCAATTTGCGCCCGCGACCTCTTACGGCTCTCGCCAGCCACCTCTCTTTCAACCGAAACGGCGGATCTGGAATCAGACTCCGCCATCTCCTCCCACACGTCAGAAAAAATTATGGACATTGCTAAACTTATCCCACGAGTATGAGAACAACTAAATGTCGCCCTGCGCAGTGGCCTCATACACAGGGAACCCTAAGTACTGTCAAGGTCGGGGGGTATTGACAGGTTTTTACGAGTTTTCTCTCGGGTTTTAGAGTGTGTCCTTCACGCGGCCGGCCGGCTAAGGCAAGCCCTCGCTCCACCACGGAACCCGCGTACCCCACAACGCCACAGGTGGGGGTCGTTGCAGAGACCGCAGTGGTTTACGACGATCGGAGGCTGGCGTAGGCCCCCGTTACACCGCGTTGGCGGTGTTCCCCTTTCCCCCCGTTGCGACCTGAGAACCCTTAAGGGGCGGCCGTCTTTGTTGAACTCCTCTCAAAGCCGCTCAGAAGGAGCAGCGAGCAGTGCGGCCCAAAGTAGGCACGCACCTAGGAGCTGTCGGTTTGTTAGCCGGTCAGTCTCACGCAAACTCCTCATTGGAGGAGAGTGTTGAGGCTGCCCGTTGCCCAGGGTGCACCACGAGGAGGTCAACCGACTCGCACCCCAACCTAACCTAACCTAACCTAACCTAACCTAACCTAACCTAACCTAACCTAACCTAACCTAACCTAACCTTTTTTTTTTTTTTTTTTTTTTTTTTTTACCCAGGGGAACTCATTACGAGTACGAGGACCTTGAAGAGGCCCAAGTTATGTGGGACTCACCCGTCCGCCTTTCCACACCCACTGACGAGGAGAGAAGCTCCAAGTCAGCTGCCAGGAAGACCCGGCTGGGAGGGCGAGACAGAGGGGGATACCGCACTAAACCCCTGGGGGACAAGGCAATCCGAACACTAAATAAGGCGACAACCACGGTATACTTCCAAAGGAATTGAGCCGCGGCCGCCGCCCTGCGCCCGTGCACCAACCTACGGCCATCTCCGTGCGCTCATTCCCGCTTGCGCGGGAAAATGCGCATTTGACGGCCGCGCGCCAGTGCACGGGCACGTGCTGACAACGCACAGCATGGGAAATTCAAAAGGAATTTCGGCTATTTGTTAGGTGGCACATCAGTGCCACTTAACTACGGCTTGGGGGGGGTAGACGCCCGCCACGGACCACGGTCCATGGCGGGTGCCCCCTTTCCCCCCCGTGCGACCTGAGAACCTTTAAGAGGCGGCCGTCTTTTTGGTACGACGCCCAGAAGGGACGCCGCCAGAACTCCTCTCACTGCTCAGAAGGAGTAGTGAGTTACGCAGCCCAAAGTAGACCACGTATGGGAGCTGCGAGGCCCAGAAGGGACCCCGCCTAGTCAGATGTCAGCCGGCTGGGTCCAAGCGTCTACTACACGCCAGAGCGGGAGACTGTTGGAACCAGCCGTTGCCCAGGGTGCACCAACGTGGAGGTCATCTGACTCGCACCCCACCTAACCTAACCTAACCTAACCTAACCTAACCTTTTTTTTTTTTTTTTTTTTTTTTTTTTTTTTTTTTTTTTTTGACGGAGTGGAAATCTGCTAACAGACGCATCAGCGGGCAAAAGGGGTCCCGCTGTCCCGCTGGCTGTACGAGGCTCTTGCTAAGACTCTGTTCCAGGGCCGAAGCCCTAGAGAAAGCGAGTATAGGCCGACTCGGTAAAACCACTCCGATGTCCTCTCGTCACCTTGGAACCAGCAAACCAGCGATCATCGCGTCGTCCTCATCTGAGGAAGACGCATCGAACGCCGGAATGCCGGAGCCTGACGAGGTCATGGGAACCCTTTCGGACACTTCCACAACCCCGTCGGTTTGCTCGCCCAAATGGGCGAGCCCCTCTCCCGCCCCTGGTGGGGGGCGGGTGACCACCCTCGAAAACGATGGGCGGACACACCTGACCCGTCCTTACAGACGGGTCGCCGACGCGCCGGGACATACGGAGCGTCGGCCCTCAGTGGGGACCCGTGCAATGCACGGTCAAAGCCCCCCCTAGAGCTCGGACCGCGCTGGTTCCCCACAGGAGGCGTCTGCGGCGGCACGGATCTGCCAGAGGGCCATGCCCCCCGGCCCGCTCCGCGCCCTCCGCTGACCACCTCCCCAGGACCCCTCGCCACCGAGCATGGACAGAACCACGGTCGGCAGAGAGAGGTCCGCGCCAATCACAGCGACCAATGCGGAGCGCAGGACATCGAACGCAGAGCACACCACTAGGGCGCGCTGTGCCGCGTCCCCCGCCGCCCCGCAACGGTGGCACCGCGGGGTCAGCCCTCTCCCGATCCGGTGCAAACAGCGTCCGAACAAACCATGTCCAGACAGTATCCGCATCAGATGGTACGCGAGCGACCCATGGCGCCGCTCCGCCCATGCCCGGAGGACGGGACGCAAGGCCTCCAGACCACGCATTCGCGCAGCCGAGACCCCTTGCCCAGACCCCCAAACTATAGGCGGAACGCCTCCTCTCGTGCTCCCTCAAGAGCAGAGCGCCTCCCTTGGGGGCCAGGCGACCGCCGCCGGCCCCCTTCTCCGCTCTCTGTCGCTGCTTTCGCTGGTAGACGAAAAGACACAACAAATCGCGAAGCCCGCCTGCCCTTCTTTGGTGACCCGGACCCCGACTCAGCTTCCGACTCCGACCACGAATCTGACCCGACTCGGACTCCGACCCTCACATACACTTCCCAACCCTCGACACTCGGCACTCGATGCTCGACACTCGACGCTCGACGTTCGATACCCGAAGTCGTGTCCTACAACAAAAACCCACAAAGACGGCGCTCAGAAGGAGCGCCGCCGAGACTCCTCTCAAAGCTGCTCAGAAGGTGCAGCGAGTTGAGCGGCCCAGAGTAGGCACGCACATAGGAGAGGCAGGGCCCCCAAAGGGGGCTCCTGCCTTGCCAGATGTTAGCCGACTGGGTCCAACTTTCTCCAACGGAGGCCGTTGGAACCACTCGTTGCCCAGGATGCACCACGTGGAGGTATCTGACTCGCACCCCAACCCCAACCTAACCTAACCTAACCTAACCTAACCTAACCTTTTTTTTTTTTTTTTTTTTTTTTTTTTTTTTTTTTTTTTTTTTTTTTTTTTACCCAGGGGAACTCATTACGAGTACGAGGACCTTGAAGAGGCCCAAGTTATGTGGGACTCACCCGTCCGCCTTTCCACACCCACTGACGAGGAGAGAAGCTCCAAGTCAGCTGCCAGGAAGACCCGGCTAGGAGGGCGAGACGGAGGGGGATACCGCACTAAACCCCTGGGGGACAAGGCAATCCGAACACTAAATAAGGCGACAACCACGGTATACTTCCAAAGGAATTGAGCCGCGGCCGCCGCCCTGCGCCCGTGCACCAACCTACAGCCATCCCCGTGCGCTCATTCCCGCTTGCGCGGGAAAATGCGCACTTGACGACTGCGCGCCAGTGCACGGGCACGTGCTGACAACGTACAGCATGGAAATTCAGATGGAATTTCGGCTAAATGTTAGGTGGCACGTCAGTGCCACTTAACTACTTCTGGGCTTCGGGGGGGGTAGACGCCCGCCTCGGACCGCGGTCGGATCCGGTCGGCGACATCACCCTCTCCGTGCCACCTTCAGACGCCACCTTTTTGGGGCCGCGTCTTACAGCTACAGGCCGAGCGGGGCGCGCGACGGCCTCCTCGCGCTTTGGCCTCCCCTCAGCCTCCCTCAAGCCCTCGCGCTCTCTCACCACCTCCCTTGGGGGGGAGGGGGGAGGTACCGGCGCTAAGACAGCAGGCGCCACGGCATCGGTCGCCTCCATCCTCTCAGGCGCCATTGGCGCCGACATAACAGGCCCCGCCTCTTGTCCCGTCAGGGCCCTCCCTTTAATGGCAGGGGGGCGGCACCCCCTGCTTCCCATCACATGCCCATGGGGCAGCGCCGCCTCAGCGCACACGAGGCAGTTCGGTGGCCCGGTGCATGCTTCCGCCCTGTGGCCACCCATGCCACACCGGAAGCAACACCCCATCCTCTCCGCACTGGAGGGGCACATCGGCCGCGTATGGCCCATTCCCATGCACTTGAAGCAGCGCATGGGTCTGGGTCCGACGACCTCGACCCTGGCCAGGTCCCAGCCGACGCGGACCTTCCCCAAGATAGTGAGGGCTCTTGCCGCCCTCACTGGGCACTCCACAAGCACCGACGAGTAACCGCCGGGGCCCGGTCCGACCCTCCCCACCCTGACCCTCTCCTCCGGGCAACCTCCCTGCGCCGCCACCGCGGCAGCAATCATCGCCGGCGTCGTGGACACGCCCAGGTCTAGCAGCCGGATGTCCGTCCGCTTTTCCGGGCGGGCGACCGTCGCCACGTCCGACAACACCTCGGCCAGCCTTTCCGCCAGCCGATCAGCGGCCTCCCCGCTGTCGGCACCAGGCACCTCAATCAAAGTGGCCCCGGTCTGGGCCGCCTTCGTCCGGACACCAGGGATGCCCAGCTCTTCCAGCGAGATGGCCTCTCTGGCTCTCGCGAGGGTGGCCGCGTAGGACACCCCCCGGGCGACAGCCTCCGGCTTAAGCTGGAGGACCACAGCCGTCGACCCGGGCTGCCTCAGGGCTGCCCTCCCCTTTGGCTTCCCTGGCGGTGTCAGCCTTGCGTTGGGCACCACCACTGGCGCCCCAGCCTGTTTAGGGCCCTTCGCCCTCTTCCTCCCTCGTCTGCGGGTACTGGCATTTCGGGTCTCAGCAGGGGCAGAAACCACTGGGGCCAGAGCCGGAGCAAGCTGAGCTTTCGGCAGCATCTCTCCTCGTCGAGGCACAGTATTTGTGGAGAGGGCGGGATACTCCTCCGCACCTCTACCCGCAGCCACCGAACTGTACCTTGTCCGCTCATGCGACGAGAGCTTGGCCTCCATCTCGTCCAGCCGCCTGCCGATTCCCTCAATGGAGGTCTCCAAGGTGCGCTGCATAGCCGCCAGCGCAGCCATCACGCTCCCAATCGACTCCGCATCGGGGGGAGGAGCGACCTTCGCCTCTGCAAGGCGCTTCCCCTCCTCAGCAGCCTTTCTGGCCTCATTGGCCTCCAAGGCCTCCCTCTTGCGGATCCTCAACTGGTCCTTGAGCGACTTGACCCGCTCACTCAAGACCTCATTGGCCTGGATAAGGAGTTGATTCTCCTCTCTCAAATCCTCCCCGCCTCCCAGGTCCTCCTCCACTTTGGATTCAGATCTCCCGAATCCAGCTTTCTCAAGCTCATTCCTGGTGATTTCCATGAATCTTGCCGAGAAAGCCTTATTGTTTTCCTCCTCCTTCCGCACGTACACCTCCAACTGTTCGTCAAACATCTCTGCACACACCTTCGCCTCATGGCGCCTCCTTGCCGCTAAGTCATCTGGCGTTTTTGTGCCCCCCCCAGAAACGGTGGGGCGGCCTGGAACCAGTGAACTGGTCCCAGGGAGGGATTCTCCCGTCTTGCGACGGGTACCCTCCTGGGGTAGTTTAGTTTTCAAAGACGCTTTCATCATTGACATCTAATGGGGTGTCTCCCAGACAATTTTGTGGGGTTGTCATCCCCCTGGCAATTTGAGGGCTGCCGGTCCCTAGGTAGGCCATGAGTTTCACCCATGCGACGCCCACTCGCCAAGGGTGCCCTATATACTCGCGGAGGGCGGGAGGTATCCGCTGGGTTTTACCGACTTTTCCTTGTCGACGCCCAATCGGGCTGCGGGACTGAACCCAGACCACCACGTACCCAGCTTATGCCAGGACTGGGGTCGTTGTGGCGGACGGGACAGAACCCGCGGCACTGCAAGACAGCGATAAGGGCCGGCATGAAGCCCTCGCTGACGACCTTGCGCATGAAGCGCTTGACAGGCGCCCAGAAGGGGCGCCGACTACCCTTTCCCCCCGTGTAACGACGTCCAGAAGGGACGCCGTCAAAACTCCCCTCAAAGCCGCTCAGAAGGAGCGGCGAGTGTGCGACCCAAAGTGAGCACGCACTGGAGGTGCAGGGCCCAGAAGGGGCTCCCGCCTATGTCGAGTTGTTCGCCGGCCAGTCTCAAGGAAACTCCTCATGAAGAGGAGGATGTTGAAGCTGCCCGTTGCCCAGAGTGTACCACGAGGAGGTCACCCGACACACACCCCAACCTAACCTAACCTAACCTTTTTTTTTTTTTTTTTGACGGAGTGGAAATCTGCTAACAGACGCATCAGCGGGCAAAAGGGGTCCCGCTGTCCCGCTGGCTGTACGAGGCTCTTGCTAAGACTCTGTTCCAGGGCCGAAGCCCTAGAGAAAGCGAGTATAGGCCGACTCGGTAAAACCACTCCGATGTCCTCTCGTCACCTTGGAACCAGCAAACCAGCGATCATCGCGTCGTCCTCATCTGAGGAGGACGCATCGAACGCCGGCATGCCGGAGCCTGACGAGGTCATGGGAACCCTTTCGGACACTTCCACAACCCCGTCGGTTTGCTCGCCCAGATGGGCGAGCCCCTCTCCCGCCCCTAGTGGGGGGCGGGCGACCACCCTCGAAAACGATGGGCGGACACACCTGACCCGTCCTTACAGACGGGTCGCCGACGCGCCGGGACATACGGAGCGTCAGCCCTCAGTGGGGACCCGTGCAATGCACGGTCAAAGCCCCCCCTAGAGCTCGGACCGCGCTGGTTCCCCACAGGAGGCGTCTGCGGCGGCACGGATCTGCCAGAAGGCCATGCCCCCCGGCCCGCTCCGCGCCCTCCGCTGACCACCTCCCCAGGACCCCTCGCCACCGAGCATGGACAGAACCACGGTCGGCAGAGAGAGGTCCGCGCCAATCACAGCGACCAATGCGGAGCGCAGGATATCGAACGCAGAGCACACCACTAGGGCGCGCTGTGCCGCGTCCCCCGCCGCCCCGCAACGGTGGCACCGCGGGGTCAGCCCTCTCCCGATCCGGTGCAAACAGCGTCCGAACAAACCATGTCCAGACAGTATCCGCATCAGATGGTACGCGAGCGACCCATGGCGCCGCTCCGCCCATGCCCGGAGGACGGGACGCAAGGCCTCCAGACCACGCATTCGCGCAGCCGAGACCCCTTGCCCAGACCCCCAAACTATAGGCGGAACGTCTCCTCTCGTGCTCCTTCAAGAGCAGAGCGCCTCCCTTGGGGGCCAGGCGACCACCGCCGGCCCCCTTCTCCGCTCTCTGCCGCTGCTTTCGCTGGTAGACGAAAAGACACAACAAATCGCGAAGCCCGCCTGCCCTTCTTTGGTGACCCGGACCCCGACTCAGCTTCCGACTCCGACCACGAATCTGACCCGACTCGGACTCCGACCCTCACAAACACTTCCCGACCCTCGACACTCGGCACTCGATGCTCGACACTCGACGCTCGACGTTCGATACCCGAAGTCGTGTCCTACAACAAAAACCCACAAAGACGGCGCTCAGAAGGAGCGCCGCCGAGACTCCTCTCAAAGCTGCTCAGAAGGTGCAGCGAGTTGAGCGGCCCAGAGTAGGCACGCACACAGGAGAGGCAGGGCCTCAAAAGGGGGGCTCCTGCCTTGCCAGATGTTAGCCGACTGGGTCCAACTTTCTCCACGGAGACCGTTGGAACCACTCGTTGCCCAGGATGCACCACGTGGAGGTATCTGACTCGCACCCCAACCTAACCTAACCTTTTTTTTTTTTTTTTTTTTTTTTACCCAGGGGAACTCATTACGAGTACGAGGACCTTGAAGAGGCCCAAGTTATGTGGGACTCACCCGTCCGCCTTTCCACACCCACTGACGAGGAGAGAAGCTCCAAGTCAGCTGCCAGGAAGACCCGGCTGGGAGGGCGAGACGGAGGGGGATACCGCACTAAACCCCTGGGGGACAAGGCAATCCGAACACTAAATAAGGCGACAACCACGGTATACTTCCAAAGGAATTGAGCCGCGGCCGCCGCCCTGCGCCCGTGCACCAACCTACGGCCATCTCCGTGCGCTCATTCCCGCTTGCGCGGGAAAATGCGCATTTGACGGCCGCGCGCCAGTGCGCGGGCACGTGCTGACAACGCACAGCATGGGAAATTCATAAGGAATTTCGGCTATTTGTTAGGTGGCACATCAGTGCCACTTAACTACGGCTTCGGGGGGGGTAGACGCCCGCCACGGACCACAGTCCATGGCGGGTGCCCTTTCCCCCCCGTGCGACCTAAGAACCTTTAAGAGGCGGCCGTCTTTTTGGTACGACGCCCAGAAGGGACGCCGCCAGAACTCCTCTCACTGCTCAGAAGGAGTAGTGAGTTACGAAGCCCAAAGTAGACCACGTATTGGAGCTGCGAGGCCCAGAAGGGACCCCGCCTAGTCAGATGTCAGCCGGCTGGGTCCAAGCGTCTACTACACGCCAGAGCGGGAGACTGTTGGAACCAGCCGTTGCCCAGGGTGCACCAACGTGGAGGTCATCTGACTCGCACCCCAACCTAACCTAACCTAACCTAACCTAACCTAACCTAACCTAACCTTTTTTTTTTTTTTTTTTTTTTTTTTTTTTTTTTTTTTTTTTTTTTTGACGGAGTGGAAATCTGCTAACAGACGCATCAGCGGGCAAAAGGGGTCCCGCTGTCCCGCTGGCTGTACGAGGCTCTTGCTAAGACTCTGTTCCAGGGCCGAAGCCCTAGAGAAAGCGAGTATAGGCCGACTCGGTAAAACCACTCCGATGTCCTCTCGTCACCTTGGAACCAGCAAACCAGCGATCATCGCGTCGTCCTCATCTGAGGAGGACGCATCGAACGCCGGCATGCCGGATCCTGACGAGGTCATGGGAACCCTTTCGGACACTTCCACAACCCCGTCGGTTTGCTCGCCCAGATGGGCGAGCCCCTCTCCCGCCCCTGGTGGGGGGCGGGTGACCACCCTCGAAAACGATGGGCGGACACACCTGACCCGTCCTTACAGACGGGTCGCCGACGCGCCGGGACATACGGAGCGTCGGCCCTCAGTGGGGACCCGTGCAATGCACGGTCAAAGCCCCCCCTAGAGCTCGGACCGCGCTGGTTCCCCACAGGAGGCGTCTGCGGCGGCACGGATCTGCCAGAGGGCCATGCCCCCCGGCCCGCTCCGCGCCCTCCGCTGACCACCTCCCCAGGACCCCTCGCCACCGAGCATGGACAGAACCACGGTCGGCAGAGAGAGGTCCGCGCCAATCACAGCGACCAATGCGGAGCGCAGGACACCGAACGCAGAGCACACCACTAGGGCGCGCTGTGCCGCGTCCCCCGCCGCCCCGCAACGGTGGCACCGCGGGGTCAGCCCTCTCCCGATCCGGTGCAAACAGCGTCCGAACAAACCATGTCCAGACAGTATCCGCATCAGATGGTACGCGAGCGACCCATGGCGCCGCTCCGCCCATGCCCGGAGGACGGGACGCAAGGCCTCCAGACCACGCATTCGCGCAGCCGAGACCCCTTGCCCAGACCCCCAAACTATAGGCGGAACGTCTCCTCTCGTGCTCCCTCAAGAGCAGAGCGCCTCCCTTGGGGGCCAGGCGACCACCACCGGCCCCCTTCTCCGCTCTCTGCCGCTGCTTTCGCTGGTAGACGAAAAGACACAACAAATCGCGAAGCCCGCCTGCCCTTCTTTGGTGACCCGGACCCCGACTCAGCTTCCGACTCCGACCACGAATCTGACCCGACTCGGACTCCGACCCTCACAAACACTTCCCAACCCTCGACACTCGGCACTCGATGCTCGACACTCGACGCTCGACGTTCGATACCCGAAGTCGTGTCCAACAACAAAAACCCACAAAGACGGCGCTCAGAAGGAGCGCCGCCGAGACTCCTCTCAAAGCTGCTCAGAAGGTGCAGCGAGTTGAGCGGCCCAGAGTAGGCACGCACACAGGAGAGGCAGGGCCCCAAAAGGAAGCTCCTGCCTTGCCAGATGTTAGCCGACTGGGTCCAACTTTCTCCACGGAGACCGTTGGAACCACTCGTTGCCCAGGATGCACCACGTGGAGGTATCTGACTCGCACCCCAACCTAACCTAACCTAACCTTTTTTTTTTTTTTTTTTTTTTTTTTTTTTTTTTTTTTTTTTTAACCTGGGGAAAATTCCCTACGGAATCATCCCGCGGGTCGGGGCTACCCGCGGGGGTATGTGGGGTTGACCTGAGATGTTGTTCGGCCGACCCACTAAAAACCCCAGGAAAACCAGACACGCCGGTTCGTGGCTGACGCGGAATCTGTTGGAATAATGGGCCGCGCCATCCACCGGCCACGCCCCATCGGGCGTCCCACTGCTGACTGCCATTAGAGCCCCACAATCAGCGTGGCCCTTTGGGGCCTTCCTCCGGTTTTTGGGCGATAAAGCGCCCATCCTTGGACCTGGGTCTGAGCCGGGCTAAAGCACCGGAACTCATTCCTGGATCCTTTGTCTCCCTCACGCCTTCATCTCCGGTGCCTCTGGAAGCAGAGGCATTGGGAGGGTAGGGCGCAGGGCTTGCGAAACGAGGCGTTGCGGCCTCCTCTGCCGTCTCCATGGCCGACTCTTCCGCCAGTGGCGGGTCGTCTTCCCTCGGGGTAGTCTCAGGATCAGGGCGTGGCTCCGGCATCTCCGGACGAGCCCTGACGACAGGGGGACTACATCCCCTGCCACCCATCAAATGGCCGAATGGCCTGCTGGCATCGGCACAAACTGCACAGCGTGGTTGGCGTGTGCAGACCCTCGCCTGGTGACCTTGCTGACCACACCGGAAGCAAAGTCCAGTGCGGTCTGCGGCGGATGGGCACCTCTGCCTCGTATGGCCCACGCCCATGCAGCGGAAACACCGCATTGGGCGGGGCTCAAGGGCAACCACTGAGGCAGTACTCCACCCCAGGAGCAGCTTGCCTGTCACCACCAGCGCTTTGGCCGCTCGTATGGGGCAGCGCACAATGGTGGATCGCGCATTGTCAGGGCCAGCTCTGATTTGGCCCACCCTCACGCTCTCGACGGAGCAATCCGCTTTCGCAGCAACGGCTGCAGCGACATCGGAGGCGGCGATTGCGATGTCTAGCCCTGATACGCGGAGATCCGCGCACTTTTCAGGCCGGACAACCGTGGCCACCTCTGACAGCACCTGCTCGAGCCGTTGAGCGAGCAAGTCGGCCTTTTGGCCGCTTCCAGCACCCGGAACCTCGATAAGCCGCGCTCCCGTGGCGGCAGTTCTCGATCGCACGCCTTCCCCTATACCGAGGTCGGCGAGCGAGATCTCCTGTCTGGCTTTTGCGATGGTCTGGGCATACGTCATCCCCATCGCGATCGCTTCAGGGCGCAGCTGGACCACGATAGCCGCGGTTTTCGGCTGCCTCAACCCGGCCCTCTTGCGCTTCCTCTTTTTCGGCGCCGCTTGCGCTACTACCGGACGAACCGGTGGCACAGCTGCACGGTCCGGCACTGAGGCCGAAGGCGGAGTCGTCGTTCGAGGGCGAGTGGAAGGATTCGCCTCAACTGGAAGTGCCTTTCGGCCCTTCTTCCTCCTAGCACCATGGGGCACGCCTGTCCAGGTCTCAGACGGGAGTGGGTCCAGCGGCTGCGCTCGACTAGTGCCCGCTTGGGAAAGCGGGGCTCTAGGAGCCGACGTCGGTTCGCTAATGAGCGACACTCGGGGTAGAGGGGTAGACACCCGTTTGCGCCCAGCCACCCTTGCAGGAGTAGGGAGAGAGGGGAAGTCCCCAAATCTCTCGCTCTCAACCACAGAGGGCGGGCGGACACTCTCAGATGCCACCGATCTGGCCTCTAGGCGGTCCAGCCGTGCACCCATTGCAATGGCGGACGCCTCCATCATCTCCCTCATGTTGGCGATAGCTGCCAGCAGAGGGTCGTCTCGTCCGGGTTCGGAAGCGGCGACTTGAGGGCTCTGTGCCCAGCGCGGTGACGCACTGTTCCGGCCAACCTCACTCCTCAACGAGGCGACCTCTGCTCTCAAGCTCTCCACTATCTCTTGAAGGCGCAGGTTTTGCGCCTCAATCCGCTTGGACTCTTCGTCCAAAGTCCTAGATGCCAGATTTGACAAGCATCGGCGGATTACAGCTACGGCATTATTTAATGTGCCCTGGCACGAGCCTTTCAAGTGCCCAGATGTCTGGGCCACCCTCTTGACAGCCAGCGCGCATCTAATGCCCACCTCCTGAATTTCGTCGGCCGTTAAGGGGTCCGACGGTTCCGCCACAAATGGAATCTCCATTTCCAAAGCTGCCTCGCTAGTCAGCCCAACAAGCTCCCCAAAGGAGTCTACAGAGGCGGGGCGAGGTGACGGGTGTCCTTCGGACAACCCCTCTCGCCCATCCCTCGCGACATCCCCGGCGCATCTGCTCCGCCGACTATCGGCTCGCTTCTCCTCTCTTGTGCCGTATGTTCCAGCGGCGACTGAGCGTCCTCTTCTCGCCGACGACACCTTGGCCGAGGCCGACGACACCACAGACTCGTTCTCCGACTGATCGTCAGAGTCCAAGTCGGGGTCAAGTGGCCTCTTCCTAGCACCGCTAACACTCCCCACGATCACGGACTCGGAGTCCGAATCCATGAAGCCCTCCTTCTCCTTCGCCTCCACACGCAGAAATTTGCCCCCCCCAGATACGAGGGGCTTGCCCGGTGCCAACGAGACGGACGACTTTGCGCCCGACTTGCTAGCCCCGGGGAGGGGTTCTCCCACCTGTCGGTGGGTACCCTCCTGGGGTAATACGTTCTTATTTCTGCTCGTCATGTTTAGGCTTGGCAATTTGCGGGTTGCCATACCCCTCCTCACAGTGGCACTTTAGGGGCTGCCCTTCCCCGCTGGACCAAAAATATCACCCACGCGTCGTCCACACGCCGAGGGTGCCCTATATACTACGGAGGACGGGCGGTGTCCGTAGGTTTTTAGCCGGTGTTCTCCGGGGTGTTATTGAGTTTTCCTTCTCTTGGCCGTTTGGCCTCCGGTCTGCCCAATCGCAGCGTACCCACGGCGCCAACGGTGGGGTCGTTGCCGCAAAAAGGCAGATAACGACTTCGGGGCTGGCGTAAACCCCGGTTGCACCGCTCTCACCGGTGCCCCCTTTCCCCCCGTGCGACCTGAGAACCTTTAAGAGGCGGCCGTCTTTTTGGTACGACGCCCAGAAGGGACGCCGTCAGAACTCCTCTCGCTGCTCAGAAGGAGCAAACGAGTTATGCGACCCAGAGTGGGCCACGTATGGGAGCTGCAAGGTCCAGAAGGGACCCCGCCTAGTCAGATATCAGCCGGCTGGGTCCAAGCGTCTACTACACGCCAGAGCGGGAGACTGTTGGAACCAGCCGTTGCCCAGGGTGCACCAACGTGGAGGTCATCTGACTCGCACCCCACCTAACCTAACCTAACCTAACCTTTTTTTTTTTTTTTTTTTTTTTTTTTTTTTTTTTTTTTTTTTCCCAGGGGAAACTTGCAACCAAGTTCCCGTAGGCTGGGACGACCTACGGGATATGTGGGGTTGGCCTAAACGCGGCCGACCCACTAAAACCCCTGGGGAAACCTCACACCGATTTCGTGGTTGGCGCGGGAGCTGTCACGGGGATATTGTTCCGCGCCTCCCACCGGCAACGCCGTTGGGCGTCCCGCATCTGACCCGTACAGTCCCAAGGTCAGTGCGGCCCTGTGGGGCCGGCCTTCGGTGTGGGTTTCACTACGGTCGCCTTCGCGAACCGCCCGTCTGGCGCGCGTGGACGTGTCCACGCGGGAGGGGGGGACCCAGTTGTAGGCCTGCTTAGGCCCTCGCCCGGGTCCTCCTCCTCAACCACCCTAGAACCTTCCGACCCTGTACCTCTCATTGGAGAGGCATTGGGGTGGTCGGCTGTAGGGCCCTCGGTCCGGGACGACTCCTCCGTCGTCTCCATGTCCGATACGTCTAGTGGGGGATCCACCAACGGCTCTCCAGGAGCTGGCTCAGACGGGGCAGTCTCCACCCCCGTTGCGGGGGGATCAGGGCGACCCCTGACAGCAGGGGGACTGCAGCCCCTGCCTCCCATCAAATGTTGGTGCGGTTTGCCTGCAGCGAAGCAAACCGCACACTTCGGCCCTCTAGAGCACGCCCTCGATTGGTGCCCTGGCAGACCGCATCGGAAACAAAGTTCAGAGCGGTCAACCGCACTGGGACACCTTTGCCGCGTGTGGCCCACGCCCATGCAGCGGTAACACCGCATTGGGCGGGGCACTAGGGCAACCACCTGGGCAAAGCTCCACCCAAGGAGGACTCTGCCGGGCGACACGAGCGTCTTTGCCACTCGAAGGGGGCAACGCACGATAGTGCTCCCCTCATTGTTGGGGCCCATTCGTATGCGCCCCACCCTCAATACTCCCACTGGGCAGCCAGCTCTCGCCGCGATTGACGCAGCGACGTCTTCGGTGGAGTAAGAGTCGTCCAACCTTGACACACGGATATCCGCATGCTTTTCAGGTCGGGCGACTGTGGCCACCTCGGACAACACCTGCTCCAGCCTGCTGGCGAGCAGATCGGCCTTCGCGCCGCTCTCGGAACCGGGGACCTCAAAAAGCCGCGCTCCGGTGGCTGCCGTCCTCGACCTAACCCCCTCGATACCGAGGTCGGGTAGGGAGATGGCCAGCCTGGCCTTTTTGATGGCGTCAGCGTACGTGACACCCATCGCCAAGGCCTCCGGACGCAGCTTTATAACTACCGCCGATGTTGTGGGCTGCCTCAGCCTAGTCTTACGCCGCCTTCGCGGCTTCCTCTTCGGGGCTGCGCTTGTCGACGCTTGTGGCGCTGAGCGAGGCGGCACAGCGAGGCGAGTCGGCGCAGAAGCCGAGATGGGGGCAGTCAGAGGGCGGACAGCTGTCGCCCGAGTGGCAGGAGCACCACGTGCCCGCTTCCTTCTTCCACGGCCCACCGTCGTCCAACCAGACATGGGCGGATCCGGTGGAATAGAGGGATCTCTCACCGGGGCAGTGAGGCGTACCTCAGGCAGTGCGGACGAGGATCGAGCAGGCGAGGCCAGCCTCCGTCCAACGACCCTATCGGGCGCAGGTAGCACCGGGAAGTTATCTCCCCGGTGTCCGCGTTCAACCGCACGGGGTGGACGGGCACGCTCAGGCGCTGCTCGACTCATCTCAAGTCCGTCGATACGGGCGTTCATGGCTGCGTTAGACGCCTCCATCGTACGCCTCATCTCCGTGAGGGCCTTCAGTAGGACCTGATCCGATCCGGTCTTTATGGCCGGACGTTCCCGGACGGGACAGCTCGGTCCCGTCCCCACCTGATCGACGGCAGTCTTCAGGGACGCCACCTCTCGTCTGAGGGCGTGCACTTCCTCACGGAGTCGGCGATTCGCTTCCTCGGTACGACGCGACTCGTCAGAAGCGGTCCGAGACGCCAGGTTGGCGAGGCACCGCCGGATCGTCATGGAGGCATTGTTGAGAGTGCGCTGGCAGGTACCTCTGAGGTTCCCGGATTTCCGGGAAACCTCCTTCACTGCAAAGGCGCACTTCAGCCCCACCTCATGTATCTCATCAGCCGTCATGGGGTCCGACGCACTGGCGATAAATGGAATGTCCACTCGAGTGGCCATCTCTGAATCCATCTCATCAGGGACCGCGGAATCCACCGTGGAAAGGCCAGGAGTCGGGCGTCCTTTGGACAGCCCCGCTGGCTCAATCACGGCTGGCAATACCACGCCCCTGGCTCGACGGTCAGCAGACAGCCGCTTATCCAGCTCTGCGAGCTGTTCCTCCTCACGGTCTAGCTGCTCCTCGTACTCTCGCAGTTGATTGCGGGCAAGGGCAGCTTTAGACGTTGCGAAGCCGGTCCCGACCGTGGGCGCTCTCCCACGTCTAGACGACGAAATCTTCGGTATTGAGGCCGCAGACGCCACAGACTCGGCCCCCGAAAAATCATCGGAGTCCAAATCCGCGTTACGCGACCTCTTCCTCCTACTGCCTTCGGGTCTCAAGAACACGGAACCAGTGTCCGAGTCCGAGCACCCCGCAGTCTCCACTCCTCTCTCCTCTCTGCGCATTACGTTGCCCCCCCCAGATACGGTGGGGCAGCCTGAGACCGAAACGGTCTCAGGGAGGGATTCTCCCGCCTCCCGGCGGGTACCCTCCTGGGGTATAGTTTTCGTGCTGCGACTTTTCATTTTCGTTTTTGCAATTTACGGGTTGCAATCCCCCCCTCGCGATGGCACTTTAGGGGCTGCCCTTCCCCGGACCAAAAAGGTCACCCACGCGTCGTCCACACGCCGAGGGCGCCCTATATACTGTCGGGGGCGGGAGGTACCGACAGGTTTTTAGCCGGTGTTCTCCGGGGTGTTATTGAGTTTTCCTTCTCTTGGCCGTTTGGCCTCCGGTCTGCCCAGTCGCAGCGTACCCACGGCGCCAACGGTGGGGTCGTTGCCGCAAAAGGGCAGATAACGGCTTCGGGGTTGGCGTACACCCCGGTTGCACCGCTCTCACCGGTGCCCCCTTTCCCCCCCGTGCGACCTGAGAACCTTTAAGAGGCGGCCGTCTTTTTGGTACGACGCCCAGAAGGGACGCCGTCAGAACTCCTCTCACTGCTCAGAAGGAGCAAGTGAGTTATGCGACCCAGAGTGGGTCACGTATGGGAGCTGCAAGGTCCAGAAGGGACCCCGCCTAGTCAGATGTCAGCCGGCTGGGTCCAAGCGTCTACTACACGCCAGAGCGGGAGACTGTTGGAACCAGCCGTTGCCCAGGGTGCACCATCGTGGAGGTCATCTGACTCGCACCCCAACCTAACCTAACCTAACCTAACCTAACCTAACCTTTTTTTTTTTTTTTTTTTTTTTTTTTTTTACAACACGCATCCCCAATAAGGGGCAATAGGCGTGAGGTACAGGACTCTCCTGGCCCGTCCGTCTCCCTTACCCGGCGCAAAAAACGCCGAGAAGAGAGAGGGAGGGGAAACGATTAAAACGCACAGGCCTACCTGCCAAAAACACTGGGGACTTACGTCACAACCGACACTTTAAGGGCAACGCGGCGCCTATGGAGATATTGATCCACGCGACCCCCATGGCCGGTGGTTGTTAAACCCCCTCTCACAACGTGTACGTTGCAAGGCCCTATTTGGCCTTGGTCACCCTCTCCGAAAGCGGGACATCCAAAATGTCCTCCCTCACCGGCCCTCGTCGGGCTGGGGCCGCGGACGACGTCGACGCGGTTACGTCAAACACCACGCTGTGGTGAGAGGTCAGGGTTTCAGCCTCTGACAGTGCCTCCTCAAATGCCTCTGCCTCTTCCATCGCCTCATCAGGCTCTGGAACTGCAGGCTCCCTCTGCGCAGTACTCCGCGTTCTGGGTATGGCTGCCCGCGCCCTTTTTAAAGGGGGGTTGCATTTCCGGCTCCCCATGACGTGGCCGTGCGGCCGCCCTCTCGCAACACACACAGCGCAACGCGGCTCTCTGGCGGTGCACGTCGACACCTTGTGCCCTGGTTGCCCACAGCGAAAGCAGGTTCCGCCGTAGTCAGCATCCGAGGGGCACCTCACCCTAGCGTGGCCCAAGCCCATGCACTTAAAGCAGCGCATGGGACGTGGGTCGAGTACTGACACCCGAACCGACGACCAGCGTAGGAGCAATCTTCCGGCGGAGCTCAGCACCTTTGCTGCCCCGACCGGGCAGCGAACAAGGACGGAGCAGGAGCCGTTAGGGCCGCCTCTAATGGTCCCCACCTTCACGCGCTCGCGCGCACAGCCACCTTTGCTGGACACTGCCGAGGCTATATCTTCAGCCGTGATGTAGTCGTCCATGTCCGAGATGCGCAAGTCTGCGCACTTCTCGGGCCGGACGACTGTTGCCGCGTCGTTAACGACCTCACGGAGCCGCTCAGCCAGTCGGTCTGCCAGATTAGCGCTATCGACCCCAGGGATCTCTAGCAGCCTGGCACCGTTCTGGGCTGTGCGGGTACGGAGCCCCTCCGTGATTCCGAGGCTCTCCAAGGAGAAGGCGTCTATGGCCCGAGCCATTACCTGGGCATAGGTTACGCCGCTGGCGATAGCTTCGGGCCTCAGCTGGATAGCTACGGCTGTGCACTTTGGCCTTTTAAGGCTAGTCTTTCCCCTCTTAGCCCTTTTTGGGGCTGCAGCAGGCGCAGGGGGCGCTCTTCGACTGGCCACAGGTGCGCGGCCTATTGTGGCCGGGGCTGTCGTGGCCGTAGCCGTCTCCGCACGACGGTTTCTCCTTCTCCGTTTGCGGCCAGTAGCCGTCTCCCACATCTCGACATCCACAGTGGGAGCCGAGGCGGAGCTGGTGGTCTGCTGCGGTGGGTCGGAGGGGCCAGCAGCGGGGGCCGCGTTTGTACGGGCTGCCCTCATCGCCGATCCGCGCGTGATCAGCGGTTCTTGCCTTAGCGCAGGGAGAGGGGGGAACTCCTCCCGTCTCCTAGGCGCTGGGGGACGTCCACCCTCTGAGGGCCGAGCCGGCTCAGAGAGCCTAACCTCGAGCCCGTCTAGACGGGAGCTCAGTGCCCCGATCGAGCTGCTAACGGAGCGTTGCAGCTCCTGTATAGCCGTCGTCATCACAGTTAGATCTGGAGGGGGAAGAGGGTGAGCGACCTCTGCACTAGGAGAGGAACGCCTCACTCGTGCCACTTCCCTACGCAGAGCCTCAACCTCAGACTTGAGGTCCTGCACCTCCTTGACGAGCTTGGAGTTTTGATACTCCAAGCGCTCCGTCTCGTCCGACATACACCGCGAGGTAAGGTTGGACAGAGCCCGCTGCAAGTTGTTGGCAGCGTTGTTGAGCTCTCCCTGGAACGTACCCTTTAGGTTACCAGACTTTCTGGAAACCTCGGTAATAGCCCGCGCGCACAGGATGCCCTGCTCGTGCACCTGGGCAGCGGTCATACCATCCCGCTCTGCCGACCACGGGATAACCTTCCGCACGGCATTGGTGATCTTAATCGCATCCTCTCTTTCGATTCGAGCGATCTCCTCGAGGTCACGGACCTTGCGCTCTCTAGCCTGCTTGGCCGTTGGCTTGACCGGCTTTTCCGGAGCTCGAGCTTGGCGATCCTGTGCCAGCTGCTCCTTCGTCTTCTTGCCTTGCAAGTCCGTGCCAAGGGCGGCAGCGGATTCCTCGTCCCGAATGCGGATTTCCTCACGGAACTTCGCAGTGCTCCTCTCTTCGGCTTCAAGCTCAGCAGCGAGATCAGCATCCATCTGCTCGAGCTCCTGCCTACGCAGTTCCGCATACGCCTCTTTGAGGCCGATACGCGTGCCGTCTCCGTTATCCTCCAGATCTTCTGGATTCGGATAAGGTGTCAGCGAACACACCGGCTTCGCTCTCCCTCCTCGACCACGGCGAGAAGTACCTCGTTTAGAGGCACTCGACCTCACCGACTCCGCGCCAGAGAAGTCATCAGTGTCGATGTCTTCAACTTGCGCACGCGACCTCTTACGGCTCTCGCCAGCCACCTCTCTTTCGTCCGAAACGACGGATCTGGAATCAGACTCCGCCATCTCCTCCCAAACGTCAGAAAAAATTATGGACATTGTTAATCTTATCCCACGAGTATGAGAACATCTAAATGTCCCCCTGTGCAGTGGCCTCATACACAGGGAACCCTAAATACTGCCAAGGTCGGGGGGTATTGACAGGTTTTTACGAGTTTTCTCTCGGGTTTTAGAGTGTGTCCTTCACGCGGCCGGCCAATTAAGGCAAGCCCTCGCTCCACCACGGAACCCGCGTACCCCACAACGCCGCGAGTGGGGGTCGTTGCAGAAACCGCAGTGGTTTACGATGATCGGGGGCTGGCGTAGACCCCCGTTACACTGCTTTCGCAGTGTTCCCCTTCCCCCCGTTGCGACCTGAGAACCCTTAAGGGGCGGCCGTCTTTAGAAGCGACGCCCAGAAGGGGCGCCGACCTACCCTTTTCCCCCCCGTGTAACGACGCCCAGAAGGGGCGCCGTCAAAACTCCCCTCAAAGCTGCTCAGAAGGAGCAGCGAGTGTGCGACCCAAAGTGGGCGCGCACGTTGGAGGTGCAGGGCCCAGAAGGGGCTCCCGCCTGTGTCGAGTTGTTAGCCAGTCAGTCTCACAGCAAACTCCTCTCAAAGAGGAGGATGTTGAGGCTGCCCGTTGCCCAGGGTGTACCACGAGGAGGTCACCCGACACACACCCCAACCTAACCTTTTTTTTTTTTTTTTTTTTTTTTTTTATCCCAGTGAAAATCTTTATGTAAATTACAACACGCATCCCCAATAAGGGGCGATAGGCGTGAGGTACAGGACTCTCCTGGCCCGTCCGTCTCCCTTACCCGGCGCAAAAACGCCGAGAAGAGAGAGGGAGGGGAAACGATTAAAACGCACAGGCCTACCTGCCAAAAACACTGGGGACTTACGTCACAACCGACACTTTAAGGGCAACGCGGCGCCTATGGAGATATTGATCCACGCGACCCCCATGGCCGGTGGTTGTTAAACCCCCTCTCACAACGTGTACGTTGCAAGGCCCTATTTGGCCTTGGTCACCCTCTCCGAAAGCGGGACATCCAAAATGTCCTCCCTCACCGGCCCTCGTCGGGCTGGGGCCGCGGACGACGTCGACGCGGTTACGTCAAACACCACGCTGTGGTGAGAGGTCAGGGTTTCAGCCTCTGACAGTGCCTCCTCAAATGCCTCTGCCTCTTCCATCGCCTCATCAGGCTCTGGAACTGCAGGCTCCCTCTGCGCAGTACTCCGCGCTCTGGGTATGGCTGCCCGCGCCCTTTTTAAAGGGGGGGGGTTGCATTTCCGGCTCCCCATGACGTGGCCGTGCGGCCGCCCTCTCGCAACACACACAGCGCAACGCGGCTCTCTGGCGGTGCACGTCGACACCTTGTGCCCTGGTTGCCCACAGCGAAAGCAGGTTCCGCCGTAGTCAGCATCCGAGGGGCACCTCACCCTAGCGTGGCCCAAGCCCATGCACTTAAAGCAGCGCATGGGACGTGGGTCGAGTACTGACACCCGAACCGACGACCAACGTAGGAGCAATCTTCCGGCGGAGCTCAGCACCTTTGCTGCCCCGACCGGGCAGCGAACAAGGACGGAGCAGGAGCCGTTAGGGCCGCCTCTAATGGTCCCCACCTTCACGCGCTCGCGCGCACAGCCACCTTTGCTGGACACTGCCGAGGCTATATCTTCAGCCGTGATGTAGTCGTCCATGTCCGAGATGCGCAAGTCTGCGCACTTCTCGGGCCGGACGACTGTTGCCGCGTCGTTAACGACCTCACGGAGCCGCTCAGCCAGTCGGTCTGCCAGATTAGCGCTATCGACCCCAGGGATCTCTAGCAGCCTGGCACCGTTCTGGGCTGTGCGGGTACGGAGCCCCTCCGTGATTCCGAGGCTCTCCAAGGAGAAGGCGTCTATGGCCCGAGCCATTACCTGGGCATAGGTTACGCCGCTGGCGATAGCTTCGGGCCTCAGCTGGATAGCTACGGCTGTGGACTTTGGCCTTTTAAGGCTAGTCTTTCCCCTCTTAGCCCTTTTTGGGCCTGCAGCAGGCGCAGGGGGCGCTCTTCGACTGGCCACAGGTGCGCGGCCTATTGTGGCCGGGGCTGTCGTGGCCGTAGCCGTCTCCGCACGACGGTTTCTCCTTCTCCGTTTGCGGCCAGTAGCCGTCTCCCACATCTCGACATCCACAGGGGGAGCCGAGGCGGAGCTGGTGGTCTGCTGCGGCGGGTCGGAGGGGCCAGCAGCGGGGGCCGCGTTTGTACGGGCTGCCCTCATCGCCGATCCGCGCGTGATCGGCGGTTCTTGCCTTAGCGCAGGGAGAGGGGGGAACTCCTCCCGTCTCCTAGGCGCTGGGGGACGTCCTCCCTCTGAGGGCCGAGCCGGCTCAGAGAGCCTAACCTCGAGCCCGTCTAGACGGGAGCTCAGTGCCCCGATCGAGCTGCTAACGGAGCGTTGCAGCTCCTGTATAGCCGTCGTCATCACAGTTAGATCTGGAGGGGGAAGAAGGTGAGCGACCTCTGCACTAGGAGAGGAACGCCTCACTCGTGCCACTTCCCTACGCAGAGCCTCAACCTCAGACTTGAGGTCCTGCACCTCCTTGACGAGCTTGGAGTTTTGATACTCCAAGCGCTCCGTCTCGTCCGACATACACCGCGAGGTAAGGTTGGACAGAGCCCGCTGCAAGTTGTTGGCAGCGTTGTTGAGCTCTCCCTGGAACGTACCCTTTAGGTTACCAGACTTTCTGGAAACCTCGGTAATAGCCCGCGCGCACAGGATGCCCTGCTCGTGCACCTGGGCAGCGGTCATACCATCCCGCTCTGCCGACCACGGGATAACCTTCCGCACGGCATTGGTGATCTTAATCGCATCCTCTCTTTCGATTCGAGCGATCTTCTCGAGGTCACGGACCTTGCGCTCTCTAGCCTGCTTGGCCGTTGGCTTGACCGGCTTTTCCGGAGCTCGAGCTTGGCGATCCTGTGCCAGCTGCTCCTTCGTCTTCTTGCGGAGGCCTTGCAAGTCCGTGCCAAGGGCGGCAGCGGATTCCTCGTCCCGAATGCGGATTTCCTCACGGAACTTCGCAGTGCTCCTCTCTTCGGCTTCAAGCTCAGCAGCGAGATCAGCATCCATCTGCTCGAGCTCCTGCCTACGCAGTTCCGCATACGCCTCTTTGAGGCCGATACGCGTGCCGTCTCCGTTATCCTCCAGATCTTCTGGATTCGGATAAGGTGTCAGCGAACACACCGGCTTCGCTCTCCCTCCTCGACCACGGCGAGAAGTACCTCGTTTAGAGGCACTCGACCTCACCGACTCCGCGCCAGAGAAGTCATCAGTGTCGATGTCTTCAACTTGCGCACGCGACCTCTTACGGCTCTCGCCAGCCACCTCTCTTTCGTCCGAAACGACGGATCTGGAATCAGACTCCGCCATCTCCTCCCAAACGTCAGAAAAAATTATGGACATTGTTAATCTTATCCCACGAGTATGAGAACATCTAAATGTCCCCCTGTGCAGTGGCCTCATACACAGGGAACCCTAAATACTGCCAAGGTCGGGGGGTATTGACAGGTTTTTACGAGTTTTCTCTCGGGTTTTAGAGTGTGTCCTTCACGCGGCCGGCCAATTAAGGCAAGCCCTCGCTCCACCACGGAACCCGCGTACCCCACAACGCCGCGAGTGGGGGTCGTTGCAGAAACCGCAGTGGTTTACGATGATCGGGGGCTGGCGTAGACCCCCGTTACACTGCTTTCGCAGTGTTCCCCTTCCCCCCGTTGCGACCTGAGAACCCTTAAGGGGCGGCCGTCTTTAGAAGCGACGCCCAGAAGGGGCGCCGACCTACCCTTTTCCCCCCCGTGTAACGACGCCCAGAAGGGGCGCCGTCAAAACTCCCCTCAAAGCTGCTCAGAAGGAGCAGCGAGTGTGCGACCCAAAGTGGGCGCGCACGTTGGAGGTGCAGGGCCCAGAAGGGGCTCCCGCCTGTGTCGAGTTGTTAGCCAGTCAGTCTCACAGCAAACTCCTCTCAAAGAGGAGGATGTTGAGGCTGCCCGTTGCCCAGGGTGTACCACGAGGAGGTCACCCGACACACACCCCCCCCAACCTAACCTAACCTAACCTAACCTTTTTTTTTTTTTTTTTTTTTTTTTTAACCTGGGGAAAATT
Source organism: Eudonia truncicolella (assembly GCA_949315975.1). Classification (NCBI taxonomy): domain Eukaryota; kingdom Metazoa; phylum Arthropoda; class Insecta; order Lepidoptera; family Crambidae; genus Eudonia; species Eudonia truncicolella. Next base: position 21,474,426 of record OX438827.1, on the reverse strand, counting down.
CCCTACGGAATCATCCCGCGGGTCGGGGCTACCCGCGGGGGTATGTGGGGTTGACCTGAGATGTTGTTCGGCCGACCCACTAAAAACCCCAGGAAAACCAGACACGCCGGTTCGTGGCTGACGCGGAATCTGTTGGAATAATGGGCCGCGCCATCCACCGGCCACGCCCCATCGGGCGTCCCACTGCTGACTGCCATTAGAGCCCCACAATCAGCGTGGCCCTTTGGGGCCTTCCTCCGGTTTTTGGGCGATAAAGCGCCCATCCTTGGACCTGGGTCTGAGCCGGGCTAAAGCACCGGAACTCATTCCTGGATCCTTTGTCTCCCTCACGCCTTCATCTCCGGTGCCTCTGGAAGCAGAGGCATTGGGAGGGTAGGGCGCAGGGCTTGCGAAACGAGGCGTTGCGGCCTCTGCCGTCTCCATGGCCGACTCTTCCGCCAGTGGCGGGTCGTCTTCCCTCGGGGTAGTCTCAGGATCAGGGCGTGGCTCCGGCATCTCCGGACGAGCCCTGACGACAGGGGGACTACATCCCCTGCCACCCATCAAATGGCCGAATGGCCTGCTGGCATCGGCACAAACTGCACAGCGTGGTTGGCGTGTGCAGACCCTCGCCTGGTGACCTTGCTGACCACACCGGAAGCAAAGTCCAGTGCGGTCTGCGGCGGATGGGCACCTCTGCCTCGTATGGCCCACGCCCATGCAGCGGAAACACCGCATTGGGCGGGGCTCAAGGGCAACCACTGAGGCAGTACTCCACCCCAGGAGCAGCTTGCCTGTCACCACCAGCGCTTTGGCCGCTCGTATGGGGCAGCGCACAATGGTGGATCGCGCATTGTCAGGGCCAGCTCTGATTTGGCCCACCCTCACGCTCTCGACGGAGCAATCCGCTTTCGCAGCAACGGCTGCAGCGACATCGGAGGCGGCGATTGCGATGTCTAGCCCTGATACGCGGAGATCCGCGCACTTTTCAGGCCGGACAACCGTGGCCACCTCTGACAGCACCTGCTCGAGCCGTTGAGCGAGCAAGTCGGCCTTTTGGCCGCTTCCAGCACCCGGTACCTCTATTAGCCGCGCTCCTGTGGCGGCGGTTCGGGATCTCACGCCTTCCCCTATACCGAGGTCGGTCAGCGAGATTTCCTCCCTGGCTTTCGCGATGGTCTGGGCATACGTCATCCCCATCGCGATCGCTTCGGGGCGCAGCTGAATCACGATAGCCGCGGTCTTCGGCTGCCTCAACCCGGCCCTCCTGCGCTTCTTCTTCTTCGGCGCCGCCTGCGCTACCGGATGAACCGGTGGCACAGCTGCGCGACCTGGCACTGAAGCCAAAGGCGGAGTCGTCGTTGGTGGGCGAGTGGTAGGACTTGCCACAACAGGAAGTGCCTTTCGGCCTTTCCGCTTCCTCCCGCCACGGGGCACATCCGTCCAGGTCTCAGACGGGGGTGGGTCCAGCGGCTGCGCTCGACTAGTGCCCGCTTGGGAAAGCGGGGCTCTAGGAGCCGACGTCGGTTCGCTGATGAGCGACACTCGGGGTAGAGGGGTAGACACCCGTTTGCGCCCAGCCACCCTTGCAGGAGTAGGGAGAGGGGGGAAGTCCCCAAATCTCTCGCTCTCTACCACAGAAGGCGGGCGGACACTCTCCGATGCCACCGATCTGGCCTCTAGGCGGTCCAGCCGTGCACCCATTGCAATGGCGGACGCCTCCATCATCTCCCTCATGTTGGCGATAGCTGCCAGCAGAGGGTCGTCTCGTCCGGGTTCGGAAGCGGCGACTTGAGGGCTCTGTGCCCAGCGCGGTGACGCACTGTTCCGGCCAACCTCACTCCTCAATGAGGCGACCTCTGCTCTCAAGCCCTCCACTATCTCCTGAAGGCGCAGGTTTTGCGCCTCAATCCGCTTGGACTCATCGTCCAAAGTCCTGGATGCCAGGTTGGACAGGCATCGGCGGATCACAGCCACAGCATTGTTTAGCGTGCCTTGGCACGTGCCTTTAAGGTGCCCAGTTGTCTGGGCCACCCTCTTCACGGCCAGCGCGCATCTGATGCCCACCTCTTGTATTTCGTCGGCCGTCAAGGGGTCCGACGGTTCCGCGACGAATGGGATCTCCATTTCAAGAGCCGCCTCGCTGGTCAGCCCAACAAGCTCCCCAAAGGAGTCTACAGAGGCGGGGCGAGGTGACGGGTGTCCTTCGGACAACCCCTCTCGCCCATCCCTCACGACATCCCTGGCGCACCTGCTTCGCTGATTATCGGCTCGCTTCTCCTCTCTTGTGCCGTATGTTCCGGCGGCGACTGAGCGTCCTCTTCTCGCTGACGATACCTTGGCTGAGGCCGACGACACCACAGACTCGTTCTCCGACTGATCGTCAGAGTCCAAGTTAGGGTCAAGTGGCCTCTTCCTAGCACCGCTAACACTCCCCACGATTACGGACTCGGAGTCCGAATCCATGAAGCCCTCCTTCTCCTTTGTCTCCACACGCAGAATAATGCCCCCCCCAGATACGAGGGGCTTGCCCGGTGCCAACGAGACGGACGACTTAGCGCCCGACTTGCTAGCCCCGGGGAGGGGTTCTCCCACCTGTCGGTGGGTACCCTCCTGGGGTAACACGTTTTTATTGCTGCTCGACATCATTGGGTTTTGGCAATTTGCGGGTTGCCATACCCCTCCTCACAGTGGCACTTTAGGGGCTGCCCTTCCCCGCTGGACCAAAAACATCACCCACGCGCCGTCCACACGCCGAGGGTGCCCTATATACTACGGAGGACGGGCGGTGTCCGTAGGTTTTTAGCCGGTGTTCTCCGGGGTTTTGATGGGTTTTCCTTCCCGCGGCCGTTTGGCCTCCGGTCTGCCCAATCGCAGCGTACCCACGGCGCCAACGGTGGGGTCGTTGCCGCAAAAGGGCAGATAACGGCTTCGGGGTTGGCGTACACCCCGGTTGCACCGCTCTCACCGGTGCCCCCTTTCCCCCCGTGCGACCTGAGAACCTTTAAGAGGCGGCCGTCTTTTTGGTACGACGCCCAGAAGGGACGCCGTCAGTAACTCCTCTCACTGCTCAGACGGAGAAGTGAGTTACGCAGCCCAAAGTGGGCCACATATGGGAGCTGCAAGGTCCAGAAGGGACCCCGCCTAGTCAGATGTCAGCCGGCTGGGTCCAAGCGTCTACTACACGCCAGAGCGGGAGACTGTTGGAACCAGCCGTTGCCCAGGGTGCACCAACGTGGAGGTCATCTGACTCGCACCCCAACCTAACCTAACCTAACCTAACCTAACCTAACCTAACCTAACCTTTTTTTTTTTTTTTTTTTTTTTTTTACCCAGGGGAACTCATTACGAGTACGAGGACCTTGAAGAGGCCCAAGTTATGTGGGACTCACCCGTCCGCCTTTCCACACCCACTGACGAGGAGAGAAGCTCCAAGTCAGCTGCCAGGAAGACCCGGCTGGGAGGGCGAGACGGAGGGGGATACCGCACTAAACCCCTGGGGGACAAGGCAATCCGAACACTAAAAGGCGACAACCACGGTATACTTCCAAAGGAATTGAGCCGCGGCCGCCGCCCTGCGCCCGTGCACCAACCTACGGCCATCTCCGTGCGCTCATTCCCGCTTGCGCGGGAAAATGCGCATTTGACGGCCGCGCGCCAGTGCGCGGGCACGTGCTGACAACGCACAGCATGGGAAATTCATAAGGAATTTCGGCTATTTGTTAGGTGGCACATCAGTGCCACTTAACTACGGCTTCGGGGGGGGTAGACGCCCGCCACGGACCACGGTCCATGGCGGGTGCCCCCTTTCCCCCCCGTGCGACCTAAGAACCTTTAAGAGGCGGCCGTCTTTTTGGTACGACGCCCAGAAGGGACGCCGCCAGAACTCCTCTCACTGCTCAGAAGGAGTAGTGAGTTACGCAGCCCAAAGTAGACCACGTATGGGAGCTGCGAGGCCCAGAAGGGACCCCGCCTAGTCAGATGTCAGCCGGCTGGGTCCAAGCGTCTACTACACGCCAGAGCGGGAGACTGTTGGAACCAGCCGTTTCCCAGGGTGCACCAACGTGGAGGTCATGTGACTCGCACCCCAACCTAACCTAACCTTTTTTTTTTTTTTTTTTTTTTTTTTTTTTTTTTTTTTTTTTTTTTTTTTTTTTTTTTTTTTTTTTTTTTATCCCAGTGAAAATCTTTATGTATATTACAACACGCATCCCCAATAAGGGGCGATAGGCGTGAGGTACGGGACTCTCCTGGCCCGTCCGTCTCCCTTACCCGGCGCAAAAACGCCGAGAAGAGAGAGGGAGGGGAAACGATTAAAACGCACAGGCCTACCTGCCAAAAACACTGGGGACTTACGTCGCAACCGACACTTGAAGGGTAACGCGGTGCCTGTGGATATACTGATCCACGTGACCCCCATGGCCGGTGGTTGTTACACCCCCTCTCTCAACGTGTACGTTGCAAGGCCCTACTTGGCCACCCTCTCCGAAAGCGGGACATCCAGGATGTCCGGGCTGTCCTCCCTCACCGGCCTTCGCCGGACTGGGGCCGCGGACGACGTCGACGCGGTAACGTCAAACACCACACTGTGGTGAGAGGTCAGGGTTTCAGCCTCTGACAGTGCCTCCTCGAATGCCTCTGCCTCTTCCATCGCCTCATCAGGCTCTGGAACTGCAGGCTCCCTCTGCGCAGTGCTCCGCGCTCTGGGTATGGCTGCCCGCGCCCTTTTTAAAGGGGGATTGCATACCCGGCTCCCCATGACGTGGCCGTGCGGCCGCCCTCTCGAAACACACACAGCGCAACGCGGCTCTCTGGCGGTGCACGTCGACACCTTGTGTCCCGGTTGCCCACAGCGAAAGCAGGTTTCGCCGTAGTCAGCATCCGAGGGGCACCTCAACCTAGCGTGGCCCAAGCCCATGCACTTAAAGCAGCGCATGGGACGTGGGTCGAGTACTGACACCCGAACCGACGACCAGCGCAGGAGCAATCTTCCGGCGGAGCTCAACACCTTTGCTGCCCCGACCGGGCAGCGAACAAGGACGGAGCAGGAGCCGTTAGGGCCGCCTCTAATGGTCCCCACCTTCACGCGCTCGCGCGCACAGCCACCTTTGCTGGACACTGCCGAGGCTATGTCTTCAGCCGTGATGTAGTCGTCCATGTCCGAGATGCGCAAATCTGCGCACTTCTCGGGCCGGACGACTGTTGCCGCGTCGTCAACAACCTCGCGGAGCCGCTCAGCCAGTCGGTCTGCCAGATTGGCGCTATCGACCCCAGGGATCTCTAGCAGCCTGGCACCGTTCTGGGCTGTGCGGGTACGGAGCCCCTCCGTGATTCCGAGGCTCTCCAGGGAAAAGGCGTCTATGGCCCGAGCCATTACCTGGGCATAGGTTACGCCGCTGGCGATAGCTTCGGGCCTCAATTGGATAGCTACGGCTGTGGACTTTGGCCTTTTAAGGCTAGTCTTTCCCCTCTTAGCCCTCTTTGGGGCTGTAGCAGGCGCAGGGGGCGCTCTTCGACTGGCCACAGGTGCGCGGCCTATTGTGGCCGGGGCAGTCGTGGCCGTAGCCGTCTCCGCACGACGGTTTCTCCTCCTTCTCCGTTTACGGCCAGTGGCCGTCTCCCACATCTCGACATCCACAGGGGGAGCCGAGGCGGAGCTGGTGGTCTGCTGCGGTGGGTCGGAGGGACCAGCAGCGGGGGCCGCGTTTACACGGGCTGCCTTCATCACCGATGCGCGCGTGATCGGCGGTTCTTGCCTTAGCGCAGGGAGAGGGGGGAACTCCTCCCGTCTCCTAGGCGCTGGGGGACGTCCTCCCTCTGAGGGCCGAGCCGGCTCAGAGAGCCTAACCTCGAGCCCGTCTAGACGGGAGCTCAGTGCCCCGATAGAGCTGCTAAAGGAGCGTTGCAGCTCCTGAATAGCCGTCGTCATAACTGTTAGGTCTGGAGGGGGAAGGGGGTGAGCGACCTCTGCACAAGGAGAGGAACGCCTCACTCGCGCCACTTCCCTACGCAGAGCCTCAACCTCAGACTTGAGATCCTGCACCTCCTTGACGAGCTTGGAGTTTTGGTACTCCAAGCGCTCCGTCTCGTCCGACATACACCGCGAGGTGAGATTGGACAGGGCCCGCTGCAGGTTGTTGGCAGCGTTGTTGAGCTCCCCCTGGCATGTACCCTTTAGGTTACCCGACTTTTTGGACACCTCGGTAATAGCCCGTGCGCAAAGGATGCCCTGCTCTTGCACCTGCGCAGCGGTCATACCGTCCCGCTCTGCCGACCATGGGATAACTTTCCGCAGGGCATTGGCAATTTTCACCTCGTCCTCCTTCGCGATCCGAGCGATCTCTTCGAGATCACGGGCCTTGCGCTCTCTAGCCTGCTTAATCTGCTTAGCCGTTGGCTTGACCGCCTTTTCCGGAGCTCGAGCTTGGCGATCCTGTGCCAGCTGCTCCTTCGTCTTCTTGCGGAGGCCTTGCAAGTCCGTGCCAAGAGCGGCAGCGGATTCCTCGTCCCGAGTGCGGATTTCCTTACGGAACTTCGCAGTGCTCCTCTCTTCGGCTTCAAGCTCAGCAGCGAGATCAGCATCCATCTGCTCGAGCTCCTGCCTACGCAGTTCCGCATACGCCTCTTTGAGGCCGATACGCGTGCCGTCTCCGTTATCCTCCAGATCTTCTGGATTCGGATAAGGTGTCAGCGAACACACCGGCTTCGCTCTCCCTCCTCGACCACGGCGAGAAGTACCTCGTTTTGAGGCACTCGACCTCACCGACTCCGCGCCAGAGAAGTCATCAGTGTCGATGTCTTCAAGTTGCGCCCGCGACCTCTTACGGCTCTCGCCAGCCACCTCTCTTTCGTCCGAAACGACGGATCTGGAATCAGACTCCGCCATCTCCTCCCAAACGTCAGAAAAAATTATGGACATTGTTAATCTTATCCCACGAGTATGAGAACATCTAAATGTCCCCCTGTGCAGTGGCCTCATACACAGGGAACCCTAAATACTGCCAAGGTCGGGGGGTATTGACAGGTTTTTACGAGTTTTCTCTCGGGTTTTAGAGTGTGTCCTTCACGCGGCCGGCCAATTAAGGCAAGCCCTCGCTCCACCACGGAACCCGCGTACCCCACAACGCCGCGAGTGGGGGTCGTTGCAGAAACCGCAGTGGTTTACGATGATCGGGGGCTGGCGTAGACCCCCGTTACACTGCTTTCGCAGTGTTCCCCTTCCCCCCCGTTGCGACCTGAGAACCCTTAAGGGGCGGCCGTCTTTAGAAGCGACGCCCAGAAGGGGCGCCGACCTACCCTTTTCCCCCCCGTGTAACGACGCCCAGAAGGGGCGCCGTCAAAACTCCTCTCAAAGCTGCTCAGAAGGAGCAGCGAGTGTGCGACCCAAAGTGGGCGCGCACGTTGGAGGTGCAGGGCCCAGAAGGGGCTCCCGCCTGTGTCGAGTTGTTAGCCAGTCAGTCTCACAGCAAACTCCTCTCGAAGAGGAGAATGTTGAGGCTGCCCGTTGCCCAGGGTGTACCACGAGGAGGTCACCCGACACACACCCCAACCTAACCTAACCTAACCTAACCTAACCTAACCTAACCTAACCTAACCTAACCTAAAAAAAAAAAAAAAAAAAAAAAAAAAAAAAAAAAAAAAAAAAAAAAAAAAAAAAAAAAAAAAAAAAAAAAAAAAAAAAAAAATAAAAAAAAAAAAAAAACCAATATAATTGCAGAGGGACAAAATGGATTTCAGAAGAATAAATCTACAACCTTAGCAACTTTCACTTTGATAAAAGCAGTAACCGAATATATTGACAACAAAGTACCTACGGTGACGGTATTTTTTGATATGAGCAAGGCATTTGACCGCGTTAATCACCAGATGCTCTTGCTAAAATGTTATGAATATGGAATCAGGGGAATAGCACTTGACTGGATCGCTAGTTACTTAACTAATCGTCAACAATGCGTGCAAGTGACTAGATCTAATGCTACCTATGAAATAGTATCGTACAGATCTCCTTATTTAGAAAATAAACAAGGTATTCCTCAAGAAAGTGTTATGGGTCCGCTTCTGTTCCTTATCTATATCAATGATTTGCCATTTGATTTTCGTCGTGCGGTAGTCTTAGAAAGTAAACCTGTTTTCATTGCTCCGTAAATCTTAATTCAATAAGTACTAGTAAAAGTGATTAGTGAACACATAATTTATATTTATCAGAAACCCAGTGAAATCACTAATTGTTTGGTGAAAACCGCTACTCGATATTCAACTTAGTGACGAAAATATAGCGAATCAAAGTTTGAAGATTTTAAATACTGACCGGACCACTATTGTCAACACAAAAAGTACGCTGTCGCTGAGTCACCTAGTGGGTCGGCCGGCCCGTGCTGCGTTTGAACGTACTTGACAGCAGCCGTGCTCCGTTTGAACATTGTTTTGTGCGCGCTACAAAGTGGGTCTTTTTTATTTTTTTATTTTATTTTTTATTCTCGAGAATATTTAATTCTTCCTTTTGTTGACGATATGTCATCTATGTCTAATATATGCGCAAAATGCAAAAGGAAAATCCAAGACAGACGATATCTGAAATGTGTCTCGTGCAAATGCAGCTACGATATCGAATGCGCAAATGTCTCGGAAAAGCTTTTTTATATTATGGAACCGACTAGGAGGTCATTATGGACATGCGGGAAATGTAGCAAACGACAAAATAGACCCAAAACCAGTACTCCGGTTCTGAAATCACATACACAGAAGTTGCCAGTGGTGACAAAAAATAGGAACATTTATCAAAAATCCGAGACCGCCGTGATAGGCAAAGATAAAAATGAGAATGCTCAAATGGATAATCACCAGCCGATATTATCTCCATCCTCATCAAAGGGGACTGCTACCAGTGCCATGCTAACGTCACCTTCACTACCGGTTCAAGAAGAAACACCTCCAAATGACCTGAGCCAGACCACTACATTACCCCCAAGTACTACAAACACAGTGTTTGAATCCTCCGAGTACGTAACAAAAGAAAGAAGGAGGAATTTTTTCGACACTTCTTTGCCTAACTTGGAAAATACTAATTCTTCCCTGTCCGAATCGGAGTCTGGCAGCCTAGCAAGGAGTTTACCAGATTTGTCTACACTCCAAAACCAAGAAATAGAAATGATGAAAAATGAAATTTTAGACTTAAAAGTAAAACTTCAATCTACGGAAAATGAAATGGATAATTTAATGTTGGAAAACAACACAATGGCGTTAAAATTAAAAGAACAAGACCGAAAAATCAAAGATTTGTTAACTATATGTTCCAATACTACAAGCAATAAAAATCAAAGTTTTAAACAAAAGGATAAAGTAAAACACAGGAAACACAAGCTTTACCAGAGCTTACAGATTCAAGATTATAATAAGGGAAATACTGCCAACACCGACTTATCGGAACAAGTAATTAATGAGGAACAAACAGTACTGGATAAGGAACCTGAACACACTATTGTAGCAACGACTGTAAAGAAGAACAGGGTCTTCGTGATTGCTGATCAGCAGGGAAGAAACTTACAACGGGCGTTGCAGCAACTAATCTACGAGAACTATGAGGTGACGTGCTTCTGGAAGGATGGAGCTTGCCTTCAGGACGTACTAAACACTTGCAATACAGAATTAACACGCCTCACTTTACAGGACTTTATTATTGTAGTTGCAGGGATGAATGATAGCGATTCCCTAAATTTAATAACGAAACTTCTAAAATGGTTAAGCTGTATATGTCATACTAATATTATTATTTGTGGTCTACCTAATAATGCTCACTTAAATGTTTCTCTAAATAAGGAACTAGAATGGATATGCAGGGGCTTTGCTCACTGCGTATTTGTAAAACATAATTATAATAGATCTCGTCTAGGGTCCAAATACTTTTTGCCAAACCTAAGTTTCAGTATCATTCGAGATATTTCACATGTATTACATCATAGACAATTATCGTATGAATCTCAGGGTCATACAAATATAAACAATGAAGATTTGCACTGTTCACCCATCTGTTCAAAGTCGCTTGTAGGAGTCCCTCTAGAATGTAGTCAGACACAAGCCTCTCGAGCGCACAAGACTCCTGCTTTTTTATAAGGAATGATTCGTTGTTTTTCATGCATCAAAACATAGGTGGCTTCCTGAGTAAAAAAGAAATATTAGGAATAACTTTGAATGAAATGTCAGAGAATAAAATAGTCCCGGATCTTATTTGTCTTGGTGAAACTTTTGTTCAAGAACATAGTGAATCAAATATACAACTCAATGGTTATAAATTAGGTGCTTCGTTCTGTAGATTAAAGCAAAAACGTGGTGGTGTTTGCATCTTACATAATAACACTGTTAAAACAAAAAAACTGTCCTTTCTCAATGACTTTGCAACGAAACTTACTTTTGAATGCTGTGGTTTAGAATTAACAGAATATAAAATAATACTAATATGTATTTACCGAACCCCAAAATCAAATATTAGATTTTTTTTTTTGATAAATTGCAACTTCTTCTTGATAAATTAAAATCTTTTAAGAAACATATTATCATTACAGGGGATTGGAATATTAACACTCTAAATAAGGACAAATTAACAGAAGAATTAACAGAAATACTACATTCTTACAATTTAACTTTACATATTAACACACCTACTCGACTAAAATCGTGTATAGATCATTTTGCCAGCGACATCGAGGGAGCGATCGGAAATACTATGGCCTTGTGCTTATCAGATCATAATACTGCACAATTTTTGAGCGTGCCTGTTAAAACTCGCAAAACACCGCTTGTTCATTGGTTTGAAGTACGGCGAGATTACAATGATGATAATATCATAAAGTTCAAATACTTCGTAGAAAATTATCCATGGTGTAGAATTAAACATACGCCTACAACTTAAGGAAAATAAGTTCTTAGATGTGTCAACAGATGGCGCCACTATTAACTTTTGTTAGATGGCGCTATTAACTTTTTTATGTAATTGCTATATAGGAAAACTTCGTGAGAATAAAAAAACTTTGTTTCAATATAAACTAACTGTTTCATTTACTCTTCCTTCGGGTGCCTTAGTACGAGTTTGTACATGGTCCTTCGAGAGCCGGATAATAACCGCGATTCCGCGCTTTTTTGAACTTATACTTGCGGGCAGTGGATCGCTGTCGCAAACGCAAGTAACAGGAGCCGACCGAGGCTAAGTGCAGCACCGGTCAGCTTCAGACCGTGTCATCAGTAGAGGACACTGGTCAGGTCACGGTGGGCGGCGCCCGCCCATTATCAGCAAAGCAGCATCAGTAGTTCAGAATCCTGAGGTGGAAGGGAAGTCAGGGCTTCCCTCCCTCAGGGCACGTCGCATAGTGAAAAGGTGTTTATGTTTGCTAGTGTAAAGTGAAGTGTTACCAGTGTGAGTAAATCTGAAGCCTGGAAAACTGTAAGTACTTTCAACCTTAATTGTTAGAAGAATTTTAACTTTGAAGAAATTCGCGTTGCTTCAGACTTATAAAAATATTTGGGACTTGTAAAATGTGTGTTATTTTAAAACTTAGCTTCATATTTGCATGATAGAAATTAGAACTTAGAATAATTTAAGCAAAAACGGAGGTACGGGGAATCCATGCCCGATCTCTGTCAGAGTTCATTTGTATTTTAAAAACACTTAGCATTTTTGTATATTTTAAGCTAACTTATAAAGATGGAGAACATTATTAATTTTCAAGAAAACCTATATGAGCGCATGATTAAGGCTAAAACTAATTTTAAAAAATCGCCTAAAGAGCGCATAACTAAAGAATATGTTAGTGGTAGATTGGAGATTTTGGAACAACTTTGGTTCGAATTTTTGTCCGGACACAAAGATTTAATGAGAAACTACGCGGCTAAAGATGTCAAAGCTTCATCTTATATAACTAACGATATCTATGATAAAGCTGAAGAAAGTTATCTAGAATATAAATGTGAACTAAAAACTATATGTAACAAATTTGAATCGAAAAAAGTGGTTCAAACTGATGAACCCATCTCCAACTCTTCAAGGAAAACAAACGCAAACTATCCACAAATTAATATTCCTTACTTTTCTGGGAATTATCAGGAGTGGACGTCGTTTAAATCTCTCTTTAAGTCGCTTGTTATAAATAATGAATATTTTGATGACGTTCAGAAACTACATTACCTAAAAGCATATTTAAAGGGGGAACCAGAACAGTTAGTCAGACATGTAGCTATAGAAGAGGGTAACTTTGATCGATGTTGGAACATTATTAATGAAAGATACAATGACAAAAAATGGATGTGCTATAATGTTTTAAAACGATTCATGAGTCAAAGAAACTTGACTACGGAATCAGGGAGTGGATTAAAGGATCTTGTCGATACAACAAATGAATGCCTTGCATCGTTGGAAAGTTTGGGTGTAAAAACTAGCGACTGGGATGTCATTGTTATTCACATTGTAAACTTAAAGTTAGACCCGGAATCACGGCGACAGTGGGAATTCCACGTCACCGCGAAAACAACTTCCGACGAATTGCCTACTTACCAATTATTTGCTAATTTTCTTAAAGAACGATTTTCCGCTATTAATCGTCTTGATTCAAAAACACATTCAAATAACAAATCTTATCAAAGTTCAAATGTAAATACGAAAATAAAAACGTTACATATTACAAACAGCTGTTGCGCTTTTTGTAAAAATGATCATAAAATTAACCAATGTACTAACTTTCACAAAGCGACGGTGGATACACGCCGCAAATTTGTATTCGATAATAAGTTGTGCTTCAACTGTTTGGGAGGCAATCACTCTGTAAATGAATGCCACAGTAAAGTCAAGTGTCGCGTGTGCAAGCGCGCACACAACTCGCTCTTGCATCCCAGGGGAGAGAACGTAACCGTACGTAACGATACAGACAATAGTGTTGCCTCTTCGAGTGAGACTTCGACACAACTAGTCTCATGCGTAGCGTCAAGCAGGATCATGCTCCAGCGAGTATTACTTGCGACGGCACTAGTCAGAGCAGCTTCTTGAAGCGGAGAGAACGTTATACTGCGTGCCCTGATCGACCAGGGCTCACAAGCGTCGTTCATCACCGAAGCTACTGTACAGTACCTGGGACTAAAAAAGATGCCTGCCACAGGTCGGATATCAGGCTTAGGTAGCGGCGCAACCGTCGTGTCCAAAGCCGTGGTTGACATTCAATTAAAGTCTCTGCAAGATAGTAACTTTATGATAACAGTAAAGGCACATGTAATTAATAAGTGCATCACGTCTTTTCTACCTAGCAAAAAGATAGAAGCCATACAATGGGATGAACTACAATCCCTAAACCTAGCCGATCCAGAGTATCACACGCCTAATAGGATCGACATACTTTTGGGCGCAGAAGTGCATGCGCAAATTATCCAAGACGGTATAAAAAAGGGACCGCTTGGTACACCACTTGCTCAAGCAACCAGCTTAGGGTGGATCATATCCGGTGTAGTCAACGGTTCTGCCGATTCGAGTTTTAAACTAAATACGTTCCATTGTTGTGATCGCTCAGACGACGACAATAAATTCTTAAAGAAATTTTGGGAACTTGAGACCGACATTCCAATGCCTAAGCAACGATTGTTCACAGACGAGGAACAATATTGCGAAGAGAATTTCACAAAAACAACTCGTAGAGATGCAGCCGGTCGATACATCGTTCGGCTTCCCTTCAAAAATGAAAATCCTCAAGTCACGTCGTCGCGAGAAATTGCAGAAAAAAGGCTGAAATCTTTGGAAAACAAATTATCCAAAGACGAAACTTTAAAAAGCAGATACACAGAGGTACTCGAAGAATACATAACCCTGAATCATATGGAACTTATTCCAGAAAACGAAATTAACAAAGAAAATGCAATTTATTTACCTCATCACGCAGTCGTAAGAGACGATAAATCAACTACAAAGGTAAGAGTCGTTTTCGACGCCTCCTGTAAAGGAAAAAACAACTTGTCACTAAACAATCAACTGCTGGTTGGACCAACTATTCAACCAGAACTCAGACACATCATTATGAAGTGGAGAATGCCACCCATTTGTCTGTCAGCCGACATTGTCAAGATGTATCGGCAGGTAAAAACAGATGAAGAAGATAACGATTTTCAACGAATCTTGTGGAGAAAAAATCCTAGCGACAACATTCAACATTACAGACTTACCAGGGTTACGTTCGGTACAGCTTCCGCACCTTACCTGGCCGTGAGAGCACTTCAACAAGTAGCACGCGATCACGGTGACGAATATCCGGTGGGAGCTCAAAACACATTAAATAGTTTTTATGTCGATGATTACATGTCAGGAGTACAAAGCGTATATGAAGGAATAAAGCTATTTACTGAAATGAATGAACTACTAAGCAAGGCAGGATTCGAGTTACAGAAATGGAATAGTAACAATAATGAACTTATGGAAACAATGAAAAGAAAGGGAATGGACAAAGTGGTAATAAAGGGAAAGGATAAGGAAATAAAGGAAGATAAATTAATGAAAATAATGGGACTTACCTTTAACCGCAGCGAAGACAACTTCCGTTTCGTCGTAAATCTCCCAACACTACAGGAACCTGTAACGAAAAGAAAAATCATATCAGACATATCACGTCTTTATGACCCACTAGGCTGGGTAGGACCTAGCGTAATATTAGCAAAAATAATTATACAAAAACTATGGCTTGCAGGTATAGACTGGGACGAAATCGTCCCAGACAACTTAATGAAACAATGGTTATCTTACCGTGATGAACAGATGAATTTAAGCGAAATCCGAATACCTAGATGGGTTGGCGCTTCCAGCGGCGATCATGTAGTCGAACTACATGGGTTTTGTGATGCGTCGAAATCGGCTTATGCAGCAGCTGTGTATATTCGAACCGTCAATTCTGAAAACAAAGTAAACGTTTCATTGGTCACCGCCAAAACTAGAGTAGCACCTGTAAAACAGGTGTCCATACCAAGACTTGAACTATGCGGTGCAGTATTACTTGCCAAATTGTTAATGGAGGTCGCAACCGTACTAAACATTACCAAACCCAACTTACACGCTTGGACAGACTCAACTGTCGTTCTTGCATGGTTGAACAAACATCCTAATAAATGGAGTGTGTTTGTAGCAAACAGGGTTTCGGAAATTCTAACCAATCTAGATCCAGAAAACTGGTCTCATGTCACCTCGAAGCATAACCCTGCGGATTGTGCATCGCGAGGTCTAAGTCCATCAGAACTTGTTAACAGTACCATATGGTTCAATGGACCAGAATTCTTACTTAACGAAACCATAATCTACAGTAAACCTAAATCACTGGAAACAGAGCTAGAAACTATTAAATCTCATTGTACTATTTTAGAAGATGACAATTTGTTGAACAGATTTTCTTCCTTAACTAAAGCGATGCGAGTGATGGCCTATTGCATGCGATTTATTAATAACTCGAAGAAAAACTGTACTAAACCTACAACTATTTATCTTAATACTATAGAACTAAGCGAAGCTTTAAATCTATATATTAGAAATTGTCAACTCACTAACTTTAGTGAAGGAATAAGGAAAATTAAACAAAAACAAGACTTACCAAGAAATTCTAAAATCAGGTCACTTTCTCCATATCTTGATGAACAAGGCTTATTAAGGGTAGGTGGAAGATTGAACCAATCCGATATGTTAACTTTCCATCGGAAACATCCCATCTTGATAGCCAAACAGTGTCAGCTAGCTCGTCTTATAATAGCTGACGCTCACAAAAACACTCTTCATGGTGGACCACTAGCTACTTTAAATCACGTTCAGACAAGGTACTGGATAATTGGTGCAAAACAGATGGTCAAAACACATTATCGCAACTGTGTAATCTGTGTAAAAAATGCAGCCATTACTAAATCTCCTTTGATGGGTCAGCTACCACCTGCGAGAATCACGCCATCACGAGCATTTAGCAACAGTGGCGTCGACTATGCAGGTCCAATCCAAATTAGGACAAGCAAGGGTAGGGGTCACAAATCTTACAAAGGGTATATCGCCTTATTTATCTGTATGGCAACACGAGCCATTCATTTAGAAGTCGTTAGCGACTTAACCTCAGAAGGGTTTCTGCAAGCGTTCAAACGATTTGTGGCCAGGCGCGGTCATTGTTCGCATATCTGGAGCGACAACGGCACAAATTTCATAGGAGCGTCAAGTGAGCTCAAAAGGCAGTGTATTGCAGAGCAAAAACAAATGCTCACAGAAGTTGCCAAGGCATTGGCAAACAATCAATGCGAATGGCATTTCATACCACCTCACTCTCCCAACTTTGGTGGGTTATGGGAAGCCGGGGTCAAGTCGGTGAAATACCATTTGACTCGGGTCATCGGAAACGCCACATTAACGTATGAAGAGATGGCAACCGTCCTCTCACAGATAGAGGCTTGCCTCAACTCTCGCCCCCTGTCCGCTATCATGGACGACGTAGAAAATCTGACCGTTCTCACTCCCGGGCATTTCTTAATTGGAGAAGCTTTGTTGACAGTGCCGGACCAGAACTTTGAAACTGGAAACGTAAGTTCGTTGAGAAGATGGCAACATACTCAACGTGTATTTCAATCGTTTTGGCGACGATGGTCGCAAGAATATCTTTCTAAATTCTTACAACGGTATAGCCCAAAATCCATAAGTACACAAGTACCTAAGGTGGGCGACATAGTAGTCATAAAGGAGGACCAAATGCCTCCATGCCGATGGCTCTATGGCAGAGTGATTGCCGTCCATCCTGGGTTAGACCAAATAGTACGAGTGGTCACTGTAAAAACCAAAACGGGTTCTTTTAAACGACCCACTTGTAAACTGTGCATTTTACCTATTGCCACTAATTAATTTACAATATTCTTGTGTACTATTATTTTACTTTTTAGACTTAAAGAACATTTATGTTAACAATTTATTCTTTTACTTTATATACAGTCCATTTATTCGATGTAACTTTTAGACTTAAGATTTGAACTTGGTAAGGCCAAAGGTCAACTTTGCCCTTGGTGGGCGGTATGTAGAATTAAACATACGCCTACAACTTAAGGAAAATTAGTTCTTAGATGTGTCAACAGATGGCGCCACTATTAACTTTTGTTAGATGGCGCTATTAACTTTTTTATGTAATTGCTATATAGGAAAACTTCGTGAGAATAAAAAAACTTTGTTTCAATATAAACTAACTGTTTCATTTACTCTTCCTTCGGGTGCCTTAGTACGAGTTTGTACACATGGAGAAGCCTTTTTAGCTTCAAAGATGTAGATGCTGATTTTACGCAATTTCACAAAGAATTAGTCCTTTTATATAATTTATGTTTCCCAACATACAAGATTAAAATTTTAAATAAAGCTAGCATAAAAACTAAATGGCTGTCCAAAGGCTTAAAACTTCATGTAGAACTAAAAGAAAACTCCGTTTATCGTATTATAAAAAATCGAATAATATAAATAAATTGAAATACAGAAGTTACTCTAAAATATTAAAAAAATGCATAGAATTGTCCCAAAGATTGAGAAATGAAAAATATATCAATACTGCAAAAAATAAGTGCTTAGCAACTTGGCAGATCATAAACAATAAAGATAACTTACATAATAAACATAATATTGAATACTTAAAAATTAATGATAAACAAATTAATGATCCCACCGAAATAGCAAGCGTATTTAATAACCATTTCATTGACCCCACTAATCGTCAATTTGATTCAAATGTAAATAAACAAATATTAATAGATAGTAATCCAATGTCTTTATATTTATATCCTACTGACGAAAAAGAAATAAGGGACACCATAAAATCTTTAAACAATACAAATTCTACTGGCTATGATGACATATGTACTAAAGTAATTAAAGCTAGTATTAATGAGCTGGCACCGTTACTGGAATATTTTGTAAATCAGTGTTTTGCAGAAGGGAAATTTCCAAGTATTCTTAAGGTCTCGATTATCAAGCCACTGTTTAAGCGTGGAGAGAAGCACGAATTAAGCAACTATAGACCAATTGCCCTCATCCCAGTACTGTCAAAGATATTTGAAAAAGTTATGCAAATGAGACTGATATCATTTCTAGATAAACATAACATAATCAGAGAAGAACAATATGGGTTTCGCAAGGGTAGATCTACGGCACTCGCTTGTTACTCCCTCATTAGGAACATATCGGTACAAATGGACAAGAAGGTTCCTCTATGCTGACGACATATCCGTAATGATTTATAGACAGCTTAATATTGATTATAATGATGAAATTAATAAGGTAATTGGGAAAATAACTAAATGGCTAGAAGATAATAATTTAGATGTAAATGTGAATAAAACTAAATTTATCCAATTTTATAATAAGAATGCTGATCCTCTACAGTTATCCATACGTCATAACAATGATCCTATCGCAGAGATAAAGTCCGCTACCTTTCTTGGTGTAGTGATAGACTCAAGACTAACATGGCAACAGCACATTGACATGGTATGCCAGAGGATAAATAGGTTTGTGTACGCTCTGTACCATCTTTCGAAAGTAGCAAACCTAAAAACAGCTCTGATGGCATACTATGGATATGTAGAATCTATACTAAGGTATGGGCTTGTGATGTGGGGAAACTCGACAAATATTAAACGTGCCTTCATTTTACAAAAAAAATGTGTAAGATCTATTTGCAATGTTGGACAGTTGGAATCATGCCGTCCTCTCTTTAAACAATTAAACATTCTTTCTCTACCATCGTTGTACATACTCGAGATACTAACACTTATAAAGAAAAACTTAAATCTTTTTACAGAAAAACGTGAGCAGTGTAATTTTCATACAAGATATCCCAATCAGTTAGTTGTACCTCCATCAGCTACTACCTGTTTCTCAAGAAATTGTTACAGTATGGGTATTAGATTATACAATTTACTTTCCAACGATATCAGAAATATGCCATTTAATCTCTTTAAAAAGACTGTTTTTGGAATCCTTGTGAAAAATTGCTTTTATGACATAAATGAATTTATTAACTTTTGTCGTAAGGGAAATCTTAAATAAAAAAATAACATCTGAATAGAATTAATTAATTAAAATATGACTAATAGAAATATTGTTGACATCTTATTATTTCTCTGTGACGATGGCTTTGATCCTAAATAAATAAATAATGAATGTTTTAATATAATTTACTTTTATCTTAATTTTATTATATAATTTTACAAATTGTTATTGACACATCTAATCTAAGTAAATATTGTAATTTTTATTTTTAGTAAATTATATGAATTATAAATAAGTACCTAATTAATTTCAAAAGCATGACGACAAAATATTTGTATATCGACAGATCGATAAAACATGTATGTTGCTATCCTCCAATAATTACATCATTGTTACCATGTTTTACGCAAATAAAGATTTTATGATTTATTTATGAAAATCCATTAACTATTAGAGTATTCTATTCGCAGATGATGTATCAATTATTATTCCACAGCAAATAGACACTTTAAATTACGAGCATGAAATAAACATAGGTGTAGAAAATGTTAATAATTGGATGAATCACGATGGACTTAGTGTAAATGTCACAAAAACCAACTATGTATGTACAATTTTCTAATTATAAATCAGAGCGATTCAAACTTAAAATAGAATGCGACGGGAGGGAAATAGAAGAAGTGAATGAATACAAGTTTTTAGGAATCACTCTCGACAAAAACTGTAACTGGAACGCGCACGCTCACAACATTTGTACAGGGCTGAGTAGGTTTGTGTATGCGTTAAACCGACTCAGACATACATTAGGCCAAAGGGTTGCCCTAACCGCCTATCATTGTTACGTTTTATCGGTTTTGAGATACGGTATTATATTATGGGGGAACACCCCGGACATAAATAGGGTATTCATTATGCAGAAGAAATGTGTCAGGGCTGTTTGTGGTGTAGGGCCAATTGAAACATGCAGACCGTTATTTAAGAATCTGAGATTACTAACGTTAGCCTCAATATATATATTAGAAATGGGAATGTTTATTAGACGTAACCCCACACTATTTGAACCGGGTGGGAGATGCTTACGGTTACGGCCGAAAGACACAGCTTTGTTAAAAATGCCTCCACACCGTAGTGCATATTTTGAAAAGAATTGTTATGGCATGTCGATACGTATTTATAATAATATACCTGTTGAAATTAGAAGGTTACCTTTAAGTAAATTTATATCGCAACTGCGTAGTTGGCTAATAATTAAATCCCCGTATAATCTTAATGAGTATATTGACATAAAATGATGTTATAATTTGAATTTAAAATAAAATGGCAATGTATTTGTTTAATTTTTAATGATGTTGAAATGTTTATTAATTATTATTAGTGATTATCTGTTTTAGTGAAATAATTAATTAATTAATACTTAATTGTTATAATTTTGCACGCCAAATTGTGGCAAAACATGCTGGTTTTATTTAAGTAAGTTTTACCATGTTTAAGTAAACTTTACCATGTTTTATGCAAATAAATTCTATTCTATTCTATTCTATTCTATTCTATTCTATTCTATTCTATTCTATTCTACAACGAAACCCTCCCCCAATCACGCTACGTGAGCTCAAAATTGCTCTCACAGAGGAATGGGAGAATATTCCCCAAAATCTTATAAGGAACTTGGTGTACAGCATGCCAAACCGCGTAAACGCAGTTATGGAAGCACGAGGAGGCAATACGAAGTATTAAAATTCAAGAAAATTGTAATGATGTTCAAAAATGTCATGTTTCCTATTTTTATTTTAAGGCGAGATCAGCAGTTTTTTTAATAATTTTTCATAAGTAATTTTTTGTAAATAAAATGTAGTGGCTCATACATTTTATTACTTTCCTTTAAGGAGTATTTAATTGTCCATTAAACACAATTTATTTTATTAAGCTAACATACTTAGTTTCCGAGATTTATAGGTTTCTTTAAATTACCCGGATTCATTGCTCTCGAGTGTATTTGCCAAAACACGATAGCGCGATAGCGCGATTCAGTCAGAATACCAACCGTCCGCGCTATCTAGTAAGAACTATAAGAACTAATCTTATTATTTATATACATACGTCTTCAACAAACTGCATTCCTTCTCTGACCAATAAGACGGTTCCGTATCTAGTGTTTTATTTTGCTGCAATATCCATTCTTCCTTATGGGGTTCCATTTTCGATTTGCCCGGTTAACGAACAATATCTGCTAAAGTTGTTGTTTGTTTACATCGGACCCACTTGCTTGCGCCCACTTAATGCGTACCAGGCGAGACAGATTCATTTGTTTCACGTGCCGTCAAAGAAGGACGTGGCGATTGCGACTGCGCGCACTCAGCTCCCGACACATTGCCAAAAAGCCTAAGCCCATCGGCCCGCCTGTCACACAAACTGTCGCGCATACATGCGTCACCTTTGCCACCGGCGCCGGTACCGTTACGGCTGGTTTAAATTCCGCCTCCTCGTCTCGCATTTATATTACAGATACCCTCAAAATTATTAACTATTTGGGCCTGTTTTAAATTACTAAGCTCGTTTTTTATTAAATTTAAATAACTTATAGTAACATAATCGGTTTAACGCATATACTTTTGAATAATTATAATATGTATATATTAGGCTACACAGTGATATTCTTAGTTTTGATAAAGCTTGTATAATTTTTTTTACCAACGTTTTTATCCGAAGAGCCTTTGGCGCCAGATCGCACGGTTGTCACCTGGACCACAGTACCATATTAGCTTATAAATATACTGTGCCTAGACATTTCCGTGTATTGACAGTTCGTGGCACTGACGTTTGAGTGGTTCAACCACTGCACCATCGAGCTCCACCGATGACCAACCCACTAAGAATCGACACTTAACAAATAAAGTGCCTAAGCCGCCACGGCCACACGAATCTTAACTGTCCTGACATTTTCAGCCGAGCAGCCAGATCACACGACGATAACACTGATAATTTTTTTATATAGGTCAAGTCGAGTTTCATAGCAGCTAAGCGTTGAGCAAGAGGGAGCTAATGAATAAACAATTAGTGAAAAGTTGTTTATTTTACTGAAAAAATACACAAATCACCCGATTTAAATCACATTGGGAATCATAGGTGCTCTCGTAATAAAGACGCTATCCTAAGTTGATCACAACAAACACTCCTGTTCTACGAGCGGGACGTGCCGGGACGTGCCGGGCCGCGCTCTGCTACCGGGGGACACTACGCAAGGTGCGGCACGTTGATGCACAAATGCTGCTAGAGTAAACATTGATCAATTGTTAACGTAGTTACTGGATGCAGGGCAGGCGAGGCCGCCTCGCATCATTAAAGTCACAGTACACTCGGAGACTGTAAACTTTGTACTACAAAACTCGATTTTAGAAAAATAGAAGAGATTTTAAATATGTTATCTATTTACAACAATGTACCGATTGTATAAATCTATAAACCTATATCAACGATTTGGCTTCAAATACCCGCGGAGAGCATGCGGTCAAACTGCGTTGTTCGTAGAAATTATTTTGATCTACATCAACTGACACTATGGAGTGAATATACAAAGTTACATAGTTTCGGGGCAAGAGTACAAAGCGGCTTCGCGTATGGCGTCGACCGGCTACGGCGAGGCAGCTCTACGAAAATTATTGTCGTTCAGCGACGAAGCGCCGTCGGCGCAGCGTCGTGAGGGCGGCGCGGCGGCGCTAAGGCGGTCGGGGCGGCGGCGGCGGCTCCTCGTCGGGCGGCGGCTCGGGGCGCGTGCGGTAGCGGGCAGGCGGGGCGCGCGCCGCGACCGGCTGCAGCGCGGCGGGCGGCTGCAGCGCGGCGGGCGGTTGCAGCGCGGCGGGCGACTGCGGCAGCGGGTCGGGCGCCAGCGCTGCCGCCGCCGCCAGCGCCTCGCCGCGCTCCAGCGACCACTGGCGCCGCAGCACGCGCGTGCTTCCCGCCAGGCACCTGCGACAAACGCACGTTCACTGTGCTGACGAAAGTGACTCTACGGTCGGTAACACCGCAGCCCCAGGCCACGTGCCGTGCATACCTGTAGCGCGAGTACGAAGCGCTGTGGTCGAGCGACGGCGCGCGCCCGGCCGGCGTGCGAGGCGGGCTGCTGTCCGCCGACATAGCACCCGACCGCTGCCATGCTGCGCCGACAGATGCATATATATACAACTTATATTTTAAGAGATGTAGAAAAAGGATTTTTTATCAGAGCACAAGTGTTTTCTTATGATATGTCAAGTATCTTTAATATAAACTTTTAAACAGTTCTTTTATCTCTTACAGTGGTGGTCATATAATTAAGAACGATTTATAAAACAGAAAGTTTTTCAACAAATCATGTAATATATTGTTTTCTAAAGTTTACGCGAACACTACACATTGAAATGAAACAACTTTTACGGATCTACTCGCGTTTATTTTACACATTAGTTTTAATTAATGTTTATCCTGACGTTTCGAACCCTTTGCAGGGTCCGTGGTCACAGGGAGACTGAGGTGTTGGTCGTCTCATAATTAGTTAGTAGCTTGTATACCCTCATTTAAATTAATCAGGTGCGTTCCGTTTTACGCAGAAAGAGCTCACAGTATCTTTTGGTCTGGCAGTATGGTGTTGGGGCTGGGATTTAATATTCTGTATGATGGGATCCCAGGCTGGTGGTAGATTCTAACCATCTTCTCTATTAAAATTAGTATGTTTTTTAATTTCAATAGCCTCGCGTATCATCCTAGGGATGAATCGTTGTTCTCTAGCGAGTATTTGTGGTTTATCAAATCTGATGTAATGGTTGGGCCCCTCAAGGGAATGTTCGCATACTGCAGACTTATTTTCGCGCCTATGCTTGACGTCGGCTATATGTTCTTTAACCCGGGTTCTTACACTTCTCTTTGTTTGCCCGATGTAAGAGAGCCCACAGTCGCAGTCCAGTTTGTACAGAAGTCAGAAACTGATTGTAATTCGAGAAATTCTTTTACTGAGCGTGCCGTATGTTTAGGGTCAATATCGTGCTGAAATATCCAAATTACCGGAAGAACCTCTTCAGCATAAGGTAACATTGTTGTTTCCAATATGTTTTTGTACTGAGTTGATCCGTGTTACCATCTACGAGCTTAATAGGCCCGGTTCCGTGACCAGAAAAGCACCCCCAAATTTCCACATTTCCACCGCCATGCTTTAAGTAAGGTCTTTTTTGCATATTATCTAGAGCTACTTACACAATAAGGTAGAGCATGTTCTGTTATATTTCTAGCGGCTATTGTAGGAATCTTTATAGGAAGCAATGATCCTGTAGAAGCACTCAATAAAATAGTAATAAAATCAATTTGCACTTTACCGGACTGTAACAAAATTACTATAGGACGCAATAGTCCTATAAAGTGCGCCTCAATGCGGGCTTGTAATCGTTAATAGGATTTCTATAGGACTAAAAAATATCTAGTTCTAGGATACTTACACGACTACATTTTGCTACTTGGGTAGTCATGTTATAATCAGTGTAAAGTTTATTGGATGTATAAAATTTATCCGTTTTATTTTTTAATTAGTCACGTGTGTAAATGATATATCGATAGTATGAAAATCATTTTGCAATGGCACAAAAATGAATAAACCATGTGTAAGAAAAGCAAGTGTGTTTGAAAGAATCTTGTATCACACATAAGCGTTCTTAATTATATGGCCACCACTGTATATTAAATGTAGCGTGCGGACAATCTAGCAGCTGACTCGACTGCTCGACTACTCATTTAGACTTGTTAAATGGTCAGTTGCTAACAGTTCACGCTTCGACGTAGTAGCTACCGTATTTGTCTGGGGTGGAGCAGGGGTCGGAGCTCTGCCGCGCGATGAGCGTGGCGCGCGGCGGTGGCGTGGCGGCCGGCGTGGCGGGCGGCGTGGCGGCCGGCTGCGACGATGACTCGCTCTCGTTCTCCCCATCGGTCTCGAATAGCACTTCTTCAGATCTGCAAACGAGCGGTTGAGCATTGTCTTCAACAAACTACGAAATACATTGAAATATTTTGAAGGGGAACGACTTACTCGAGCGGTGGCGGAGTCGGTAGCGGTTTGTCGAAGCCCTCTTTTCCCAATAGCCAGTAAGTGTGCATCGCGCCTTTCCCCTTGATCTGAATGAGTCCCCGCGAGCGCAGGCGGTAGCCCCCAGCGGCCGTCAGCCGTTCCGCTGTCGCCGCCGACACCTGAATACGCCATGCTGCACCTGCAGAGTGTGAAAACTTCGATACATTTTCTTGATATGACAAGGCATCGGCTGTTGTATAATTCTTGCTCTCATAGGATGAACTGAGACGTGGGTCTCGAGCATCTGAGTTGGTTTAGATTAGCTTGTATAATAGATTATATTATTGTAATTGTGTGATTGCATATTATGGGTTCCTATTACCTGAAATTAATTAAATTAAATTAAATTAATTTAGCACGGACCCGTAGATTCCATGCGCGAGGCGGTGTTGACCGTGTCGCCGAAGAGGCAGTAGCGCGGCATGGTGAGGCCGACGACGGCGGCGCAGCAGGGGCCGGAGTGCAGGCCGATGCGCAGGCGCAGCGGCGTGCCGGGCAGGTGGCGCACGCGGAAGCGGCCGGCCAGGTGCAGCAGGTGCAGCGCCATGGTGGCCACGCTGGTGGCGTGGTCGCGCGCGCGCGTCGGCAGCCCGCCCACCACCATGTACGCGTCGCCGATGGTCTCCACCTTGTACACGCGGTACTGCTCGATGGCGGCGTCAAACGTCGTGTACAGGTCGTTCAGCAGGTCCACCACCTGCACGGGCGTGGAGCGCGCCGCCAGCGCCGTGAACCCCACGATGTCGCTGAAGTATATCGACACCTCCTCGAATTCCTCGGGCTCCACGCGCGAACCCAGCATCAAGCGCTCCGCTACTGACCTATTTGTAAGATTACCAATGAGCACGTCGAACTGTTTTCATCAAGACAAAAAAGTTTAATTAATGTTAGAATAGAGAGCACCTGCCGGCTACATTACAATAGACTAAGTACCTGGGGAGCATCCTATTAAGGAGCTGTTCCGTTTTTTTCTTTTCCATATCCAGTTGTTCGGTCCTTTCTCTAATTAGTTCTTCCAAGTTATTGCTATATTTCTCGAGCATCTCGAACATCGAGTCCACGATATTAATTTTACTGAAAATAAGGTTTTTAAGTTAAGTGCAAGGTAGACTGGGTACGGTTGAAACAATTAAGCTGATGTCAATGTCTTCAATGCATTGCAATTAAGCTATTTAAAAGATTATGTTAGATACAAGAGAGTTGTCAATCGTTAGTTAGGGTCTAATGCACTAAATTATAACATGTTTTCTTAGTTCAACTTGCCATCCAATAGCGCTAATAGGAGAAGAAGGAATTCAAATAAATGATGACGATATGTAGAATAAAGAAATCTTATATTTCAAATAATAAACAGATTCTTTAGGCAGTTTGAGTTGAGCAAATAAAACAATGCTGAAAATTTAGGTTTACGAGTTTTAAGAGTTTTTGGTCATACTAATATAACAATTTAAAAAGGGTGACTTTGGTCAAGTCACCGTTTTTAACCGACTTAAAAAAACGAGGAGGTTATCAATTAGACTAAATGTTACTATTTTTTTATGTTTGTTACGCGATATCTCCTTAAGTTGTACACCGATTTTAAAAATTTTGTTCGAAACCGTTCGAAACACTGAGCAAGCAAACCCATGCTTGCTGAGTGGTCCCATTGTCACCATGACAAAATCTGATGATGGGATCCCAGAAAAATCGAGGGGAACCTTCGAAAATCGTAGTGGCGACTAGTGCGTTCGTTATTTTTTTTCATGATAATTTTGTTAATTTATATTTAATGAAGACCTGGATTCGATCTGATGATGGAGCCGAAAGACCGTCGAGGGAACTCCTCAACGATTTATAGCAATTACCTGGTGGTGATGGGCTTGATAATTTTACACCTAGATGGGTTGTGACTGTCATTAGGGGTCTGATGATGAAGACGAAGAACAGTCAAGGGAACTCCTCAACGTTTTACAGAGCTACCTTGTCTTTGGACTTAATTTATTTCTATTGGTGAGAACTTTGCACCCATATGGGTTATTACAGGTCTGATGATGGAGAGCATAGACAGTAAAGGAAATTCCTCAACGATTTACAGCAGTTACCTTTTGCTGGGCTTACTTTATACGTTTCAATATGCCAAAATGTTCAGTTCGTACAAAAATAATACCTAATATTGAAGTTTTACATAAGAATACCACTACCTACTAGGCCGTCGTTTCCTCATCCGAGAAGCACCCTTGTTAGGTCTACCCATCACTAGAAATAAAAAAGTGAAAAATATATTTACTTAGCACAAAGTAATCGTAATTTGATTTAGTTAATCAGAAATGATTATATAAGTATTGTTTTCTAAAGTTAACGCGAACACTACACATTGAAATGAAACAACTTTTACGGATCTACTCGCGTTTATTTTACACATTAGTTTTAATTAATGTTTATCATGACGTTTCGAACCCTTTGCAGGGTCCGTGGTCACAGGGATACAAAAGTATATAAGTATACTAAAAACAGCTCTTAAAAGCAAGAAATAATATTGAAATCATTTTATTATTACCTAGATACGCATATCAGTTTTAAAGAAGGTCTATTGAAGGCGGGTGGGTCTTTTACAATAAAAAACTGGTTATAATGGAACAACTTTAAAAGTTTAAACGAAACAAAATTATCCCCCAGCCGACCACCAACCACCCGACTGCAGTGGACATTCTTTAAAACTGATATGCGTACTAGGTAATTAATAATATTATTTCAATATTATCTCTTGCTTTTTAGAGCTGTTTTTAGTATACTTATTTAATCATTTCTGATTAACTAAATCAAAATACGAATTACTTTGTTCTAAGTAAATATACATTTTTTTTTTTTAAGTCGGTTTTTATTGTTTAGGTTACATCCTATTTGAAAAGCTTTAACTTTTAGCTATAAACGGTATGTGAATAAGTTACAAATGTAACAGAATGTTTCTGCAATGTAAAGTATAATAATATAGTTTGTCTGACCGGCCGCGGTGCAGGTGGCGGAAGATGTCGTGCAGGCGGGCGAAGTCGGGGCGCGCGTCGGCGGCCTCGCTCCAGCACTGGCGCATCACGCTGACGGCCTCGGGCGGCGCCGCGCCCATCGACACCGACGGCCGGATCAGCGGCGGCGGCCGCGACAGCTTCTCCACGATCTCGTCGGGCGTCAGCGCCAGCATGCAGTACGGCTCCCCACGCACGATCACCTCCTGCATCACGATGGCGAACGAGAACACGTCGCCTGCCTGCGAGCCGCGCCCGGCGCCGCGTGACTCGCGCAGCAGCTCCGGTGCCGTCCAAAGGAGTTCTGCAACATCAATTCGCTTATCATATATTAATTAAAACAGTAATTTCCTCAAATATACTTGGAAATGAGGTCATCATTTTGACAACTTTCTTACAGATATATCGAATTTTCGAATTCATTGATTGTTTTTAAAACTAAAATAGGTGAATTGGTTTTTTATTAATTCAATAGATATTTATAACTAGATTTTTAAAATATTTTAATATAAAAACAATAAAACATATTACAAAAACACAATGTTGAAAAAATTTCCACGAGCAGGATTTGAACCTGCACCCTTCTGACATACCGGGTCAGGTGCTCTTCCAATTGAGCTATCGTGGTTCTAACCAGCCCGCCGAAATTATTCAACACTATTTACTTTTTTACTTTGAAAGCCAAAGGCGCCAATTCAATGTCAACAACTACCGTCATTAACATCTGATCATAATATTTTTACAAATACTAAAGATCAGTTAAAACATTATAAAAACCTAATTCTAGAGTACCACCAGCAGCGGGGCAGGGCCCAAGCTACCGGTGGTCAGGGCTGCAGAGTGAGGATCCTCCTGACAATACGTGCCGTGTCAAGGAGTACTGCTTTCTGAATCTGGGGCCCGACCGCCTAACCGATTGCTTTGGCTACGTGTATAGTTTATGACGTCATCTTGTCATCTAGCTAATAGGTAAAGGCATATATCGAAAGCTATAGCCTATAGCTATAGATATTGCTTTCATAGGCGGTACGAAATGACAAGATGACGTCATAAACTATACACGTAGCCAAAGCAATCAGTTAGGCGGTCGGGGGGCGGACCCTTGATCCAACCATCAAGCGAGAGCCTCTTAAGATGTTGGTCGAGGCTCTTCGCTATCAGACCGTTCGCTGAAACGACTATCGGGACAATAATGGTTGAATCAACATCCCACATGGCGGTCACCTCGTGAGCTTAGTCAAGGTACTTTATAGTTATATACTTTATTATTTTAAAGTTATATCAATTTTATATAACTCTAAAATCTTTGCCATGAATGCGGCACCGAATCATAAGCCTTCTTATAGTCAATCCTGGCTGTGGAGAGAGTCCCTCTGCCTCGCCGAATCTTCTGGCATATGGTCATGTAAATGAGGAGAAGCTCCTTAGTACCACGGGACCCAACCCTACATCCATTCTGAGTCATGTCCAAAATATTGTGTGCAACAATGTGCGAGTTAATTTTTGTTCTCAGAATGGATATAAGGAGCTTATATAATGTTGGTAAGCACGTGATGGGTCTATAATTTTTCGGTTCCGTGGTACTACCTGATTTATGGAGCAGAAAAGTGACACCAGTAGTCAACAAACTTGGGAGTGAGCCGAGCTCTATGGCTTCTTGGAATTGCGTTGCCAGTAACTCGTGTGAACATCGAAACCACTTGATCCAAAAGTTGTGCAATCCGTCCGGTCCTGGACATTTCCAATTTTGGGCCGTACGGATAGCACAACTTACGTCAGCTGTACTAATATGTATAGCCTGCATGGTCTCGATAGGTTATTATTATTACATCTGTCGCGTTTAGCGGCGCGGCGCAAATTGTCACATTTTGTTCATCAAAACTGCTTTGCCGGCCGCTGCAGTAATGAACAAGTCCTTGCCGATCAGCCATGAGTTGGTGGGGTGGGGGTGATGTACCTCTGGCGGAGCGGTCGGGCGTGGGCAGCGCCTGCGCGCGGCTGAAGGCAGGCAGGCCGTAGTCGGTGAGGCGCAGCACCCAGCGCGAGTCCACGACGCAGTTGCGCGAGGACAGGCGGCCATGCACGCGCAGCGGCGACGCGTGCAGGTAGCGCATGCCCTTCACCAGGTCCGTGAGCAGCGACAGGCGGAACGTCCAGTCCAGCTTGATCTCGTCCGCCATCAGCACGTCCTCCAGCGAGCCGCGCCCGCAGTGGTCGAACACCAGCGCCGGCCGTGCCTCGCACAGGCACCCTGCACCACGGACGCACACCATGCTCAACTACTCACATTCTCTAACAAACAGTTTGTACATTGGTACATTGGCTACGAGTACATAAATACGCATCTGAACTAGTAATTCTTTCATGGTCAGAATATAGTAAAATTTCAAAATTAAGTATTTTGCACTATAAAGTTTTTTTAATACTATGAATTTTATTTCATTCTTATTTACTAGTGTAAGTGATTGTCTTGCAATTGTAAATTTTTAATAATCAAGATCTTCAAGATCAGTAGGTGCCTATTGGGCATTCTACTTCACTTTTTCTTCATCGTTCACTCACTCCGTTCAATCACTCGAAAAAGTGAAGTAGAATGTACAATTATCATTATAAAAATTGGTCTACAGGAAAAGACTTGCGACCTTTAACTTTAACCGTTTATATATTTGAGCGCTATGTTTCACTGTCATTTCATTGAGACTCTCAATTCACTCCAGCGATCTCATGTTCGTTCGATCTTTGTCGTTCAGTGTTCCAGACGGCCCAATAATCGCCTCGATCACTCTCGTGAAGTGTTGTTGTGTATTTGATGGAGTTGCATTACAGTCAATTAGGTATAGAAAAAGTATGGTAAACATACTAGTGTACAACTTACCAATGATTTATACTGCTTAATTCACTACACATTTTTATTTATCACAGTTATTTTGAATTACACTCAGAAGCAGACGTTATGGAGCTTATCGTTTTGTGTTTAGACGGATTGTTCTTGTCAGTGGCCAAATTTGGCTGGTGGCACCTAGAATCGAATTACTATCATAAATCATAACGCTCAGAAAAATATCAATCTTCGGCTGATTGCTCGTGCTGATCGCCTATTAGCTGGTGGCACCTTAAAAATGATTTCCATCGCGATACGATTAAGAACATCGGATGTAATTCAATGCCAAAGCTGTGGAAATTAGCCGAAGACGGCTGATTGCTCGTGCCGGTCACCCAGTGGCTGGTGCCACCCAGAAACGATAATTCCAATGCTAAGGCAAATAAACCTCTGACGAACTCGATAGGTAGGTATTCTTCAGACAGATTGCTCGTGCCGGTGACCAAATTTAGTTGGCGACACCTAAAACGATTGCTTCATTACGCCGCCATCGAGAGATGGGTGACCGTCCATCTATCCAGTTATCGGCTTTACTCAAGACCTGCACTTTTCACTTCGATTTGAGACCAGATTGACTCGTGTAATACCATAAACTGAACCTATGTGTGTATGATCCAGCTTACGACCCGATTGGTTCGCACTACACCACAAATCAACAGCATCAGTAGGTTTGACGCCTGATAGGCTCATGCAATGCCATAAACTGAGACTTTATCGCTGAAGCTTTGGCTAGGATTATACCCAAGGGTGAACGTAATGGACGATCTCGTTTTGTTCTAGGCCGTTTGTTCGTGTCATTAACCAAATTTGGCTGAAGGCACATTTGAACGAGTTTCTATCGTAACGCTAAGGAAAATATCGTTCAAGGCCGTTTGCTCGTGTCGGTCGCCCACTGGCTTAAGCCTTAAACATACAGTTCAAAGTCTATTGAGGAAATTTGACAGTTTGTGGTAGGTTGATGTGCAGGCGTCTGAACACTGTAATTTCCAGTCAGCATTCGATTGACCTTCTCTAAGCTAAGAGTCGGCAGCTACAATGGAAGTGCACAATGTCTAAGATATCATAAACTTGATGTGCATAAATAATCTATCAAACACATGAACACTACGCATTCAATATTTTATCCTAACTGAGGATCTATTAAATGCAATCTCATTTAGTTATATTTATTTAGGCTTGATTTGTCCTATAAGTGAGAAAAGAATATTGACTAGCAGAAAAATACCAAATTTCTTTAAACATGATGTTACTTTGTACGCATCAGCAGAGGTACTCTTGCTGGACAAACGATATAATGTGACGTGTGTCATGCTCCATCATGCTCTAACTTACATCAATTGTCACACCGTAGAGCGGGTCAGGCCTTGATAAACTCGTTTTTACACGACTTGCACTACAACAATGTTCACGTCTGACTTGCTGTTGTATGTACCATGGCGTACCCCAACTTAGTGATAGGGTAGACTGGTAGAATGGATTATGTGAAAACCATAATACAAAATTATATGTTTACCTACCGTTATTAAAAAACTGAAAACGTTAATTGTGATTAAATTGTTTTTATTAAAAAATATTTTTTTCAGTTTGTAAAACTACAAAATGGGGTAAAACTTCCATTATGATCCAATAGTTTGTGAATTGTAGATATTTTAGCGTTATTAACGCTGAAATAAAAACAATGAAAGAATTCGAAACCTCAGGCGGGAATCAAACCACGCACCTTCCGCATTCCACACTGCATTAACCACTTGGCTACCGAGGTCTGGTTTTACCCCAAAAACGAATTTTTAAATAAAAACTATTTATGTATTTGTCTACATAAAACAACACTTCATTATTTGTTACTGAACTTCGTAAAATTAAAATGTTTTGTTATGTTGTTGTTTTGCCCGGTCTCCCTCACATAATCGGTAGCATTATCGTGCCATTTCGCGGCAATAGTGAAAACAATTTCCGCAATCTGAAACCTTTGTTTTCAATTATGAATTGTCGTTAGTTTACACAACTTAGCGCTGACGGGTGTCAGTGATCGCAAACTATTTGTATGTTTCAATGAAATGTTATTTTTCAATTTATAAATTTTTTTTTAAAGATACTGGCAGCGTTCCACCTTTGAATAGCTAGACTAATTCTTTGTCCGAGGTAGCTGCCAGCTCTTCGGTCTCCTGTGATGTCGACTAACCTTTTTGCTATTTCCTTAAAAATTCTTAAAGCGCTAGGGTACCCCACGGACCAAGGCTCTCGACACCGAATGGGACAAGATCCTGTTCGGAGCCTAGACCCCTGTATTTACATGCTTTAGCTTTTTCAGCCGCTTCACAAGCCGCACCAGCTCTATTGTTGGTTCCATGTAGATATGAAGGGGCCAGCGTGTCTGAACAGGTTGCATCCCATACCAGCACCCGGCTCATCTTCAATGGAATCAAACTCATACCGTCTGGTCTCTTGCCATCGTCTCTTGCAATACCAGTCGGCTCAAGTAGACTTGGCACGTTGACGGTGGCATGGGACCGGCGTATGATACCGTTAAGTGCGGCATGCCTCGAGAGGCGGCCTGCACTTTATTGGCATGACAGTCCGTGATGGCCGAGCTTGTCGACATCACTGCCACAGGGACATTTATAAATTACATGTGACTTAATATCGGTATAGGAAAATTTATCGAAAGGTCAAATTAATAAAAACATCGGTTTCATTATTACCATAACCATTAAATTGGCAGTCCCTTATCACAAAGTTTTTTTAACAATTTTTTAAATTATATTTCGTTAGGGGTAAATAAAGATCACATATGGGACATTTTTACAATTTTAATATATCTTCATAGGTTTTTTAATATCACTTGGTAGTATCAGGTCTTCATCATCACTGAGACCTACTAGCCATTTAACATTTAACTCGCCGCTCTGTGAATTTCTTCTACTAGATCTCTTTTACTCATTTTTGTTTGACTTTGATTGAATCATACGATCTATATCTGTTTTTGAGTAAAACATAGTAGACAAGAGATTGGAAGTAGCGGATTCTAAGTAATTTTTACCTGACTATGAACTTTATTTATATCTAAATACGCCTTATTTACAGCTTCGTCAAATTTATCAATATTCATTATAGTCTCGATGATTTGTTTACTTGCTGCTTAATTTTTCCGGCGCTATTTGTTTATCTTTCTAATAGTATATAAAATTCTCGTGTCACGGTGTACGTTATTGAACTCCTCTGAAACGGCTCGACCGATTTTCGTGAATCTCGGCGTGCATATCGGCTAGGGTGGAGAATCGGACAACATCTATTTTTCATCCCCCTAAATGTTAAGGGTGGTCCACCCCTAATTTTTTTTTAGATTTTTGAAATTTTTCCAATACAAAATGATTTGTTTGTAGTGTTGTCATGGAAACTGTCAAAGCGGTACGAAGTCCGCCGGGTCAGCTAGTAGTCTATACAAAAATACTTTTAACACGGAGCAAGTAATAAGGAACCGATTGATTATTAAAACGATTTTAGTGTAAATTAGAATAGCGACCGTCGATTGACGAGAATAGGGGTGCGGACCGTAGTAGGTAGATTAGAGCGCAGCGGGCGGACGTTAAGCCGATGAACTTACATAAAGTGGCTTACGCTTACGCTTACGCTTACCTTTACGCTTACGCTTAGTATACGTATGTTTACTTTTGTTGCAATATTATTTTGCAATGTAGAATGTTCAATTACTTATTAATAATAATTAACACAATTAAAAAATAATAAGTACTCACCGATCAAGTTTAAGATACTCGCAGGTACTGCTCAAAGTGGGCACTTCACGTTCTATGCACAAATGAGCACGGCGCGGCGCCTTAAGTTTCTAAGTTACTTTTGCCTTTAGCCTCAAGTGACTGATGCTGCGTTGTTTTCACGCTGCACCAGTTGTCCTTGCGTCTGGACTCCATTTCCACTTAACATCAGGTGGAGTGGAGTCATTTGTCGAGCTACGTATAAAATAAAAATAAAAAAACACTACGATTTGACCTTACACTCTCAAAAGCCATTAAAATATTTTGTTTTAACTGCACAACACTCGTGATTTCGTCTTTATAAACCATTCTTTAAATGTCTCCCCACAAATAAAAGTCACATGAAGTCAAGTCTGGTGACCTCGGAGGCCAGGGTACTGGCCCACCTCGACCAATCCACTGGGTTCCGAACACTTCGGCCAAATAATCGCGCACTTGGCGACCATAATGGGTAGGAGCCCCATCCTGGGGGCCTACCGCCTAACTCTATCGCTATCGCTCTTGCTATCCCGCTCTATAGTTTATGGCGCAATATCGAAAGCTATAGGCCATAGCTTTTGATATTGCTTTCATATTGCTTTCATATCGCTTTCGAAATGACAAGATAACGCCATAAACTATAGAGCGCGATAGCGAGAGCGATGGCGATAGAGTTAGGCGGTTGGGGGGCTGGTGATAATAGAGATTCCGGTGAAAAGCTAGTGGCACGTCGTCAAGCATTACGTCAACTACGTGCTGCAAAAGTTGCAAACACGAGTTGGTGTTGAGATAACCCTCGATGAAATAGAGCCCGAGTAAATGTCCACCAACAATGCCAGCCCATATTGATGTTAAACCTATGCTGGAATGAATATTTTTGGTAACGTTGAGCTGGCCATGATGCCTCAGTCGTTGCATGGCAGCAAGCATTACCTCGCGCGATGGAGTTGGTCCGTTTGGAACATTTCCACGAACATGAGCACGGCTCGACGTAGACTGTTCCCAGTAATCACGTATAATGGCACCATCTCCACGCAAGCAGTAATTTTAATCGTTCTATTAATTCATTTAGATCATCCCAATAAACTAAATCTGTATTTTTTTTAAATTTTTTTACAAGTTCGATACCTTTTCCTTGTGTAAGACTTTCAGTACTAGTAGTTGGTTGTCGAGAGAACTTAAATAATGGTTTTATAATATTCATGTATTTAAATCCTTTATTGGTGTTTATTGGTTTGGTAGATTCAAAGTTACGCATGAGTGCATTGGTGTTGATAAGTAGTAGCTTATAGTTTGTAAAGTCATCATCTGTAATAAGGTCTAGATTTGGTACCTTTTTAAACAAAAGTTCTTCACCAAGTGTCTTTTCAAAAGAAATTTGAAACATTTCTCGGAATTGAGATCATGTCATGTCAGATCCTACATGTTCATCATAAACATGTTTTAAATCATCTTGTTTAAATAATATTATTAGATTTGAATTATTCCTAACAAGTTGTTTTGGTATTTTTGTAT
Organism: Eudonia truncicolella; assembly: GCA_949315975.1. Classification (NCBI taxonomy): domain Eukaryota; kingdom Metazoa; phylum Arthropoda; class Insecta; order Lepidoptera; family Crambidae; genus Eudonia; species Eudonia truncicolella. The sequence goes on along the minus strand of OX438827.1, from coordinate 21,438,212 downwards.
AAGTTTGATTAATATAAAAACAATCGACATTTTTATGTCGTCCCATAGCAAAATAGTCCCGGATGTTGTTTTGTTTTTCACAAGCAACATTGTCAAATATAATAATTGAGACAGGCAAAGCTGTAAAATGTCACTGTTGTCATTATATTTATTAAACGAAGTGCCGGCAACCATTTGTAATACCTTTTTTTAAGAATATATATCTAGGTTGATTTAAAGATTTAGAATATACATAAAGGTTACAAAAACGTGGACCATCTTCATGTAATAATAGGCTGATTACTAACTTGGTCGTTCCACAATTTGAAGAACCACAAACAATACAACGAATACTGTTTGGCGGTAAGTTGCCATGCCGTTTTGGTTCATTAGATAACGGAGGGCAAATGCATTTTAATTTTTATGATTGTTTTTGTTTGACATATCTCATAGCAGCTGCTTTGTTCTTGACCATAGTATTTCAAGAGTCTCAATGAAAAGACAGTGAAACATAGCGCTCAAATATATAAACGGTTAAAGTTAAAGTTCGCTAGTTTATTCCTGTAGACCAATTTTTATAATAATAATTGTACATTCTACTTCACTTTTTCGAGTGATTGAACGGAGTGAGTGAACGGAGTAAGCGAACGATGAAGAAAAAGTACTATAATCACCTACTAAGATCTTAATCAGATCATCCCTTTATGTATTGAATAAGGCTTAAATTCATTACCGATAAATGGATTTAGATTTTCATGGCGCAGGTTTTGCATAACGAGAAGCACGTCCGTCGCCTTTCGTTTGAGCTCCAAGGCTACCGTAGTCGCCAGATACTTCATGAACACTGCATCTCCCTACAAAATAAATCATAAAAACATACGAAAACTTTATTCAACTTTATCAATATGTATTATTATTAAAAGCATTATTTTTATAACATAAAACACACACACACACACACTCACATCACGGGCTCCTCTGAAAATCAGCGTTGCAGTTTCTTGAAGCTGCAACTTATGCTGAGAGGAGTCCAGTTCGTCGTAGCTTTTTAATTTGAATATTTTGTATTAGTTTTATTGTTAGAACCTAAGCCTGCTACGCCGAATAAATTTTTTGAATTTGAATTTGAAAACCTTACTCCTTTTAGTTTTTAAATATGCTACATAGTTGGTGGTGAGTCAAAAATAATTAATATATTTAAAAAAATTGTTGAGAGGTTGATTTAATTACCTTATATCGGGTGCGTCGGTCGAGTGCGACGCGGTTGATGCTGCAGGTGGAGGAGGGCGCGGAGGCGGGCGCGGGCAGCGGCGGCTGCTTCAGTAGGTCGGGCCGCTCCAGCTCGGGCCCGCCGAACTCGTGCAGCTGCTGCAGCCAGCACGACAGCATGGTCTCCATGCCCTCGCCCACGCGCCGCCGCTCGTCCGCCGGGAACGAGAAGTCAGCGGGCGGCAGCACCACGTCCGCGCGCCGCCGCCGCCGCCGGCGCCGCGCCGCCGCGCCACGCGAGCCCACTGCCAGCGCCGCCGCCGCCGCTGCCGCCAGCGCCAGCACCCACGCCAGCGCCGGTGCCGACACGCCTGCCGGCGCCGTCTCCGCCTCCTGCTCCTCGCTCAGCCGCTCGAACACGTGGCTGGAGTTCGTCATCTCCACGCTGGTTGACCATTCGTCTGAATCGTCGCCGGAGGCCGTCGAAGAAGTTGTCAAAATTGCGATCCGCTCCCATTTCATCACTGTGCTTCCTTTTGCTCTTTCGTACAAGAAAAACTGGTTTCGTCCTACCTCGGCAGTTCTGTTTCTCTCTAAGATCTGCTGGACGGCTTCGAGAATTCTATCGTACGCCTCGTGTATGAGAGATGGGGCCGGATCTCCTGGCTCGAGGCTTTGTTGACTAAGAAATAATATCCGTCGTCGCGAGGTGTCGTTCACCTGAGCAGTGGCTGCGTCGAGGTCTCGCAGCATGGCGTTCCCTGCGCCCGGTTGCTCTGCGCGGCGTACCCGATGAGATCCATAATTAAAGGTGTTCTCGATTTTGTTACTGAGTCCTATTTTTGTTGCCAATGACAATTTGTACATTAAGGAGATGGAGTCGCTCTGTGTTAAATGTGAGGCGATGCCTGTTTTTGTCTTGTTTACGTCGTTTTCGCGCCGAAAAACAGGCTTCGAGGTCAAAGATTGCGACGTTTTGTGCCCGTAACGAGTTCTCTTATTGCGATAGGGAGCCGCGACGTTGTTTACGGACGCAGCGGTCGGTGGCGGCGGGAAACTTTTCTTATACGATTCCGGATAAAATAACGATAAATTGGAATTTTCCGGGAAAGGCGTTAGCGGGGAACGCGACAAGTTTTCTATTTTTCTTTCGGAAGGCGGATTTACTACATCTAAAGGGATATTGCTCTTTGAAATGGCGTGGAGGGCCACCGGCGTAGGGAGTGGGGGGTTTGTGGGGGGCGGCGGCTCCTCGTCGTGAAGCAGCAGCACGGTCCGCCCCGCGCCGCCCCACGCCGCGTCCGGCCCCGCCAGCGAGGTGCACAGCACCACCACTGGGGACAATATGTACGATTTTTGATTCCGTTACAGGTATCCATTGTAGATTCCTATAGAAATATTTTATTCACCTTGCTCTTCGGCGGGGTGGTATCCGATGCGGACAGAGACGCCGCCGGCGAGCAGGTGCCGGCGCAGGTCGCGCAGCACGGCGGCGCACTCGGAGCGTGGCGGCGCGGGCAGCAGCAGCGCGCGGCGCCAACGCAGGCGGCCCGCCAGCCACGCCGCGGCGGCCACGCGCGCACGCCCCCCCGCACAAGCCGCCGCCCGCGGCAGCCGCAGCGCGCGCGCCGCCGCGTCCAGCGAACCACACGCCGCAGCGCCCGCCCACCCCGCCAGCGCCACCGGCGCACCCGCGCTCATGGCCGCCAGCGCCCCACGCGCTACTACTGATTGCCATTCCGGCCCGCAGGTTTCTATAGGGGAAACCAATGAAATTCAGTTGGCCGTTTCTTATCTAAAAGAGCCTTGCCGAGATCGGTAGAATAGAACTTACGTTCGTAGCTCAAAATGCGGAAAGATTGTGGTAGTAGAGGCGCGCGGCTCGTTGCGGAGGCGTACAGGCGCAGGCGGGCCTCTGAGAAGGCGGTGGGGTCCCCGGCGGCGCAGGCGGCGCGCAGCACCAGCAGCGGCGCGGCGGGCGCGGCGCTGGCCGGCTCGGCGCCTGCGGCGGCCGGCAGCGCGGCGGTGGCGAGCAGCGCGGCCAGCAGCGGCAGCGCGCGCATGTCGCCGTTCACGTGACGTCCGCCATGGGGCGGCGGGCGTCCGCTCCGTTGCACCGATTACGCTCTCGGCCGGGTGCCCGAGATCAAACGGGCGGCCTTCGTTGCTCCCGCCTGTTACGCGAATACCTCGATCGATGAGATGTTGTGAAGATCGAGACGTGCCCTTAAACTATCTTATCTTTGATTCCTGAGTGATGTAGTATAAGAACTCAATAACTGCACTTTTTAGTTAGGCTTTAAATACAAAACTGTGATCTATTAATAGATAACTTTAACAGCCACATTTTTAATCTTCTATGTACACACGCCTGCACATCAACCTACCACAAACTGTCAAATTTCTTCAATAGACTTTGAACTTTATGCCTTAATGATATGGTTGAATGCTATGCTTCAATACATTGATGAAATTTGACAGTTTTGGATAGGTTAATGTGCTGGCGTCTGTACTTTATCTCTTTGATGGTTTTAATCGATTAGGTTTAATAATATAACAATATTCTTATTACTTTCTTGATTGCATGAATTATTTGAACAAATAGCTCAGGAGGTTCCAGCCTTGACATTTCAATCATATAATCTATGTTTCATCAGAGGATTATATTTAATTCGGTACCACAAAATATGTAATTTAAAGTTTATTAAGTTCTACGGTCACTAGGAAAAGTCACCATGTGTTTGTTGATCTTCCGTTCTTAGACATTCTCAGAGTACAATGTTTATAGCATATATACATTTAGTAGTAAAACTGACCAAAACCTTCGTTTCTTATGTTCGATGCACATTGGCTGGAAACGACGTGCAACGAATGTTGATGCTTCACAAAAATGAGCACCACGAAAAAACGAGGTATTCCACGAAGCACACCTACAAATATAACTCGCATAGTGCGGGGACTAAGAAATAAAAATGTCGACAGAAGAAAATATTTATTATTTAATAAGACCAACTTTAATTTTAAACATCGAAAAAACATTCATTTACTTTACCGTGTATTTAAAATTCTTTATTGTATTTAAAAGTATTTTCAATTTGTAAATAAAATAAGCCTCGTCTAAAAGTTGATGTATTTTAGGTCAAAAAATCGCAATACATTTTATGGGTTAAGCAATGGGTTCTTATTACTAGTGTAGTTTTAAAATTGTATGTTATAATCACCATTGTCTTACACCATAGTTATGTCCAGTGTTTTGTTATACCAATACCAATACTAATTGTATCGCTTTTTAGATTAATCTGTTATTTAACGTAAGACCTAAGATTTACTTTTACTAATAAAACAATAATTGCTTTACAATCGCTAAGTAAAGGATAATAAATACTGTCAATGATCGTGATCCCGCAGCTGCCTGGGCCCAAGGACGGTCACCCTTATTTAGACACAAAGGTCATATTTTTAACAGACGTGGTGACCCAATTACTCAGGTGCTGAAATTTCATTCCTGTGAGTTTCGAATACTTTCGAATCACAGCGAGCCTACTCAACCTCGGCGGGGTAAAAAACATTTAAAGTTGTCTTTCGGTCGAGACATTAGTAAAATAAATACGCAACTTTACCCTGGTTGAATTAAATTAAACAAAGAACATTCTTCGTTTTCATTCGTTCACTTAACTCGAAGTGTATTTGCACTATATTATTGAAGATTTGCAAAACTGCGAAGCGAGTGGAAGAAAATAAACAACGGTTGTGTAGCGCGGTCGCGGCGGCGCGTGTGGCGGGCGCGTCGGGCGGCGCGCGCCCAGCAGTGCCGCGCCGCCCGCCCGCCCGCCGCCCGCCGCCCGCCGCCCGCCGCCCGCCGCCCGCCGCCGCCGCCGCCGCGCGTGCGCCCGCCGACGCCGCCGACGCCGCCGCCGCCGCCGCCGCCCGGGCCCGCCAGCCACCGATCGACACCGGCCTGCCTGATGAATGACCGGAACTGAGACCTGCCTCACCTTCACTCGCGGCCGCTCCGCTGACACTTTACAAGGAAAACTCCACATACGTTACCTTGACAGATATTACATTCAAACTGTTTATATCGAAAGTGTTCGAACACGTAAAAATAAATATTAAGATCGGATGTTGTTGACGTAGTTGTAGACATCTAATAAGACTCCTTTGGCTTACAAAGTAAGAGTACCCAGATAGTGTTGATTTTGCACAGGTTGGACAGTCACGATAGGATGAAGCTTAGAAGTGCACCTGACCCGGTCAGAGGGTGCGAGGGTAATCCAATTTTCGACACTCACCTCATCAATTAATTATTAATATCATAATATTCATTAACATTATAAAATGCTTTACTAATTAGCCACTCTTTCAACATTCTTATAAATTTATAATCGGGAAGGCGCTTTAATTCAATCGGCAATTAATTGTAAATACGTATAGCAGACACATAAGTACTCCTGTCAAAAATCATAGAATTGATTCGCGGTAGTTGCAAAGCATCGAAGCGCCTCAAAGGAGCTTGTCTTATTCTTGTATCTGATATTTTTGGAAACAAAGACATTTGATTTCTCACGAATTTGCACATTTCTAAAATGTATATGCTAGGCTTAATAGGGCTCTGTCGATATATTAGACACCATAATTTTAACTTTATTGCCTTAACATAAGGTCGAAAACCAATGAAAAATTTCAACATGCTCTGCCCATTAAAGGGTTGAGAGTCTCTTTTCTCTATATGTGTTTCGAACGGGTTCTCTTTATCTGGCAGAATTTTGTTGTTCCGCATTTTATTTGGCATAACACACTTGGCATAATTTTCTTTAAACGAATATGTTCAATGCATAAAAATCATTTAGTATAACGATAGAAATAGCTGAGAGAGAAGTTTTCTTTTTTCAATTTCAAAAATAGAATGTTCCGTGCATGCTTTTCTAAAGTGTTTCTAATTAGGCGTCCAAGCGGCCAGTAGCAGAAAATAAGCTACGTATGCTTTAAACTCTTTTTCTGATTGAAGTTTAGATAGTTTTGTTTTTTAATGTTTTTTTGAGTATTCTAATTGAGTGGCTATATTGTTGCATGATTATTAAATATTGAATCTATACATTTTCACGAATATTGTATGTGGACTTCAAACTTTCATAATTCATATGAAGTGTTTCTAAGTATAAGGCCACCACTGTATATGGCATTCCATTTACAACTCTGACTTAACTTTCAATAGGTTACGGGCCCAGAGCTCGCGTACACTCTTATTAGGTAAAAAAGTAAATTTCATTTTTCCGCGGTCAGACAATTTTCACCATGGAAAATTTCAAAGCCAAACGAAATATAAAACCCTTTAATGGTGAAAAATACAGCGTATGGATACGAGCATTATTAAGTGAATTAGACGTGATAACAGTAATCGTAAACGTGGGAGAAAAATAACCGGATTGCAAATAGTATACTGATTGAGAACTTATTGGATTCCTATCTTGGTATTGCCAAAGAAAGTGCTACGGCAAAAGAGATTTTGGAGAGTTTAGATTCAATTTACGAACGTAAAATTATTGCTACGCAATTAGCATTAAGGAAAAAGTTACTGACTTTAAAATTAAAAGGTGACGTCTCTTTACTGAATAATTTTTTCTATTTTTGATTATTTAACCACGGAGCTTCTTGCGGCATTTATTGCTTACGTTACCGTCAAATTATGATGGCGTTATTACTGCAATTGAGACTCTCTCTGAGGATTACTTGACGTTAGCTTTTGTGAAGACCCGACTGCTTTATCATGAAGTGAAACTGAGAAATGAGAGTTGTGATACAAGTTTTGCAAGTGGAAAATAAAAGTGAAATATTCGGTAAAGCAAAAGACAGTTTGAAACTAAGACGTAGTTACTACCATAATACAATTACAACCATGGAAACAATTTCACACAAAAGAATAATTTAAATCAAAGAAAAAGTCTTTTATAAAATGTCCCATCATTGTGGGCGAAAATGACACATGAAAAATGACTGCAATTTTTTCAAAAATAGTTATCAGCCGAAATACATGGATAGGACAAGAACAATCAAAGCAGTTGAATTGACTGAAGCGTCAAAGTCATATGAATATTCTGGATTTGCGTTTATGACTGCTGGCTATCAAGATCAGTTTGTTAACCAAAATAATATAACATTTATTGATGATTTCGGGGCTTCAGACCATGTTATAGGCTGGGAAGAGTAGTTTACCAGTGTTGTCAGTTTAAATCTTATAATAATAACGCCTAGAAACCGAGTAGGCGCAAGAAAGGTGAGGAAATTCAAACTAAGCCATTTTGGCTCAGTCCGGCCGAACGTTCGTTAGTTGTCAAGCTAGTGTGAACATCTCCGACAATTATTCACATTACAAAAAAAAAATTATCGAAAATATTTTTTGAAACCATATATTGTAAGTGTTGCCAGTAAGTAAGATATCGTTTACTTTTTGTGTCGATACAATCGATTTGTACAATCTTTTTTAATGCGCTCCCCCCTTCCGTGACTGGCCCTCGATAAGCTACGCTTCGCTCGGGAAAAAAAATTTAACTTAACCTAACCAACAGTAAAGATTTCCTACATTAATGATATGGCTAAACGAGGAAGGGCATATCATCAAACGTTGACGCTTTGACGATGTGATCAGCTTAAGCTGGGCATATCATGAAATACAACCATTTCATGAAATGGTCGATTACATCATAAAGTGATCTATTTTAAGATCCGGCCACGACATACATGTTAATGCTCATAGCTGTACACCTCAAATGGGTTTCGTAGCCGAGCCAGGCAAACGGTCGTATTTCGGAAGGTGCATATAAATATGATTATATTTATTATGACCCCCTTACTCCATGTCTACTCCCGTCGGACGTTTGCAATAAAATTAAGGAAGAGGAATATTAGGTAGTTGCGGAAATAAACAGCTGTGACAGACAGGCGGGCGATACGCGCCCTAAGCATTCCTTCAATCTCCTTCGCGAGATGTAAGAATCAGTTTTAGGAAGTTGATAGGGACAGCGACAGATATTTTAGTCGAAATTAAGCTAAATGTGGATTATAAGATTGTGGTTTTAGCCATCCTCGCTGCTTAACTTCCAGTGAGACTTCATCTATTTAATAATTTATTGGATAGCGTCACAAAAGAAATCACGCCTATTTTAGGTTTGTAGCGAATATTGCCGTAGTGGCTACGGCAAAGGCTACAGCGTAGCGTGCGGCCCACGCTCGCTTGCCCCGGCTCGCCCTGGCCGGCCGGAGCCGGCGGCCGGCGCGGCGATCGTGCCTGCCTGCGATTCACTAAAAATAGATGAAGCAGCCATTATGTTCCCTATCGTATTGCCGTTGCGGTAAATTGTCTTTTTAATCTGTTCCAGTCACGATTCGAATAGCTCTTCCATTACGAGATTTGAAAAAGCAAGTCTAAATTCATTTTCTTGGAAAGATATCGATGGCAGAAAACATATTTGCTGTAAGCAAAAAATCTAAAATACGTTTTTTACATAGTTGGAATCAGAAAAAAAAATTGCGTAAGTTTTTTGAAAAATCTTGTGTTCCCATTGCTGTAAGCTTATCAAAAATTGATCATTTTAATGCTCTTTGACTCACCCCGAAACTAAGGTGAGTGTGTAGATTACCATTAGAGCTTACAGCGTTCTTGCGGACAGTGAAAATAACGGACTAAAGCTTACGCCGTTTTCTTGAGGATGATATTTTATGCATAGCGTTACATATGTCATTGGAGTGGTTCGAAAAATAGTCTTAAAACTGATTACGCTGTTATATCTATAGGTTTTTATAGTAATTAGAAATCGGTTGCTACCTTTATGTAGTCTTTATTTTAAAAATAATCGGAGTTAAACGCATTTATACTGCTATAAGAGCTCATTTGAAATTGTTGTTTTATGATTAAAGTGAAATTTTGTTTGTGGTTGTGTTAACGCGTGATTAAATACTAATAAAGTTATGTAAGATTTCTGTTTTTATTAGTAATTTATGTCGTTTTGTACATTTTAATCAAAACCTAAGTAATAGTGTACTATTTGTTTGTTTATACTTTAATAAATAAACAATTTAAAATATGAAAGTTTCGATGTATACTTATAATTTATTAAGTTACCGAAGGAATGAGAGGTTTTTCTGTGGTAAAAGTATCCTATTATTTAATTGATAATAATATAAACTTAAATTATTATCGATTCAATAATAGGAACTTATTATAAATGCTAGTACAGGTACTTTAAATGCGAAAGTTTGGATGTTTCTTTGTTCCTTGATTACTGTGAACCCATAGAACAGATTTAGTTGAAATTTGGTACAGGTACAGGCAGAAAAATTATCCTCCTCCACCAGAGGATGCCGCGAGGAGGGGTTCTCTCGTCTCTTCTGTGGAGCCTTGTGGTTGATTCAATTGTAGTCATAGTGTCATATAGTAAGGCTGAATAAACTACGGTTGGTTATGCGGTGATCTGGTCATCTCAGTCAGTGGGAAATTTCCATCTTCGGTATCGGGGTTAATGCAACGTGACCTGGGTCTGCTAGAGGAATGGTGCAATGCCCATCACTTCTCTGTAAACCCGGGGAAAACAACAGCCATCCCCTTTACAAAAATGATAAACACTACGGGACTGGGTAACCCAACACTATGGCACCCGGTTCTCTTAGTCCAAAGAAGTTAAATATCTAGGCTTAACGCTGAATAGGGAACGTACTTGGAAACAGCATGTGGACACAACCGTAGCCAAGGCTTACTGAGTCTTTGGCGCGTGTTGGTCTACATATGGCAAGGTATGGGGACTCAACCCTAAGGTCATTAGGTGGATCAACATGACGATGGTGTGACCGATCCTCACATATGGCATCATCGTCTGGTAGCCCAGAACAAGGCTGAAGTTCTGTAAGAATGCTCTTAGCATACTTCAGAGAACAGCTTGTCTAGCAATCATTGGTGCCTTTAGAACCACTCCAGCGGCAGCGCTGGAGATCCTCACAGACCTTTCACCCCTGCACATTGTAATAGAAACAGAGGCAAAGAAAGCGTTACAAAGACTAAAAGTGGCCGGGCTATAAAACGCATCTAAACCTCTGACCAGACACACAAAATGGGAACCAAGTGACATTCCTGACAGGGTCATGGAAATGGGGTGCGTTTAAATATCCCCCATATTCATGTTCGAAAAGAAATTTAAAGTTTTTGTTCCAACCAGGGACGAATGGAAACGAGGGCCACCGTCTCCGGAAAAAGACAGCCTAATCTGTCAATTAATAATTTTACTGACCAAATATTTATTTTGTAATACAAATAAATTATTTATAAGTAAGTATTATATATAATGTAAGTATGTCTGTCTGTTAGTACATTTAGAATTTGAATTTATTTAAAAACGAGAATCTTATCCTATCTACTTTATTGTTTTCTAAGATCTTGGCGCTCCCGCGTATATCTTCAACCAATCAACCAATTTTTACGACCTGTCAAGTGCAACATACCCCTTCAAGATGCAGGCGTGTACAAACTGGACTGCGACTGTGGGCTCTCTTACATCGGGCAAACAAAGAGAAGTGTAGGAACCCGGGTTAAAGAACATATAGCCGACGTCAAGCATAGGCGCGAAAATAAGTCTGCGGTATGCGAACATTCCCTTGAGGGGCCCAACCATTACATCAGATTTGATAAACCACAAATACTCGCTAGAGAACAACGATTCATCCCTAGGATGATACGCGAGGCTATTGAAATTAAAAAACATACTAATTTTAATAGAGAAGATGGTTAGAATCTACCACCAGCCTGGGATCCCATCATACAGAATATTAAATCCCAGCCCCAACACCATACTGCCAGACCAAAAGATACTGTGAGCTCTTTCTGCGTAAAACGGAACGCATCTGATTAAATTTAAATGAGGGTATACAAGCTACTAACTAATTATGAGACGACCAACACCTCAGTCTCCCTGTGACCACGGACCCTGCAAAGGGTTCGAAACCTCAGGATAAACATTAATTAAAACTAATGTGTAAAAAAAACGCGAGTAGATCCGTAAAAGTTGTTTCATTTCTATCTACTTTACTTATTTTATTTATTACGGCATTTAATTGTTTATGAATTGTGTGAATATGTGTGTGAGGGTGTGTGGGGGTGTGTGTGTATGTGTATGTGGAGGTGTGTGTATGTGTATGTGGGGGGTACGTGCGTGCGTGCGTGCGTGCGTGCGTGCGTGCATGCGTGCGTGCGTGCGTGCGTGTGTCTCTGTAGTGAAAGTAATATTATTTCATCTAGCTATGTATAAACACCTAATAAAAGTTCTGTATCTCTATAATTTTGTGTGAGGAGCCATTGCTCCTCACACAAAATTATAGAACACGACTGCTGCTAAAATTGAGATTATTAAATGTAATAATCTCAATTTTAGCAGCAGTCGGGTCGGGTCACCTGGCCACAACTTTATTATATATGTAAGGATAAAGGTATCTATGCCTTTTGGCAAATGTGGTGCGAACTGACGGTGTTGCAATTCTGAATGCACGTTTTTTGAGTAGCTCTTTGTAGTTCTCGTAGCAGACGTATTTATTTACTTAGAACTTGGCTGTCTTCGTACAGCTGCCTAGTGGGATAGCGACGCGGCTTATTCAGCATCACCTTTAGCACTGCTTTCTGGGCTCTCTTGATCTTTAACGTCCACGTCTTGTCCGTACGGCCCCACGAGGATATGCAGTAATCGACGACCGATTGGCAGAGCCCAAGATAGACCATCCGTAGGACTGAGAGTGATGCCGCGCCTCTCATTAACAGCATTACGTGAATGATCTTTCTAATACGATTATATAGTGAGGTTATATGATGGTGATAATTTATCTATAAAAACACCGACGTATTTCAGGACTTCGACCTCTTCAATGTTGTCACATCCGCAAGATGATAAGCTTAAACTGGAATGGACATACTGACAGTTACTTTTATGAATTCTAACTGAAGGTATTAGGGAAGGCTTCGATGAAGCTGTTTTATGAAATGTCAAAAACTTTGTTTTGGTGATGTTCAGGGATAAGAGATTGTTTTCCAACCAACGGGCCACAGAGGCCAGGCTTAATCTACTTTCTGGAAAGTTTGCGACCAGGAGGTTCCATTGAACAGGATGGCTGTGTCGTCGTAGCAAACTATCTCAGCTTCAGGCAGCGGTATGCAAGTGAGGTCATTAATGTATATGTTGAGGAGGGTGGGACCTAAGACGCTGCCCTGGGGTAGCCCGAAGTGAACGGACTGTACGTCACTTACAAATTCACCCACTCGCACACATTGCCTCCGTTCTGTAAGGTAACTTCTGAACCAATTCAGGGCCCCTCTAATACCCGTTTTTTCAATTGCAATTGTCATAGATTCCTGGGTTGTGTTAGCTCTGGAGAGTATCATTAGCCAACTTCTCACCTAATGCTGAAAAGCATGTGTTACAGGTTGAGAGTGGCCCCGTTCCTCGGTCGGTTGAGCGCAGTAGTTCTGAAGGTTGTCTCTTCTTCTTACAAGTGTATATCTATATATATATCATATCTTTCACGTAACCCACAGGGGTTACGTGAAAGATATGTAAAATAATAAGTAAAAATACAAACTTTCTCAATTATTTTTTATTTTTACACAATGTTTTACAGTAACAAATATAGCAAACCATAAAAACTCGCTACGTGCGAGTTGGACTCACGATTCATAATTTAAGTAGTTTAAAACAGATATACCTAATACGGGTTATACCTACCTATTACTCACGTTCGAAATTTGGCCCACTTGTAAAAGATCATTTGAACTTATTAAGCTTTAGTTTAACTATTAAAAAAAATACAGAGCAATCTATTTATTACAACACACTTAAAATGCAATTAGCCCTCATCTATTTGCGATTGTGAGTTCTAGTGCCAAAATTGTAAGGATTGAAATAAAAGTCGCAACAGAAAAAAAACTGTTGACCGTCCAGAGTGAATGCACTTGAATGACACGTTGACTTTGACATTTGTGCAATATTATTAGCTGGTGTGGTCCGTGTCGTCGGCGGCGCCGGCGGCGGCGCGCTCGATGTGGTGGCGATCGAGGCGCAGCGCGGCGCGGCCTTCGCTGGCGCGCAGGTCGCGCGCGCCCAGGTGCGCGTAGAAGGCCTCCGCCGACGCGTTACCCACCAGCACGTGCCAGTCGATGCGGTGCACGTCCTCTGCCAGCGCCAGCTGCCAACCACACGTACAGTTTATACAGCATCATCATCAGTTCATTTTATGTCCCCACTGCTGGGACACGAGCCTTCCTTATGGATGGATAAGGAGAACGGGCCATAAACCACCACGCCGGCCCAATGCGGATTGGTGGTTATTAACGACTGCTAATGCAACCGGGACCAACGCCTTTACGCAGCTTTCCGAAACACGGTCACCCATCCGATGACCGGCCTTTGCGAACGCAGACCGGGCGTGTTAGCCACTGTTCCGTCGAGCTTGTCCGATACACAGATATTAAATACATAGATCATCCGTTCACTCCTCCCGTTTTACTTTACAATAACTGTTTTTCATTGACTGTTATCGATGAGATGGGATTGTACAATAATTAGCTTAGCAAAAGATCCCTCAATGTTGTCGAGCAATTGCAGCTACTTTGAAACGAGCTATTTGCTTACAATCAATAGCATTTTTGGCACATTGCCTAGTAAGTTATTTCAAAGTGAGAGCTGGATAAAAAAAATTCTTAAAAATAATTGAGTCATTGCTCAGTTAAAATATGCAACAATTGAATTTAATGCAATTCTCCGGATATAACCCTTTTAAGTGTAATACAAAAAAATCATAATTATTAAATTATGTTTTTTTAATTATTTATTATTTCACTATGTGAGGCACTTAAACAGTCTTTAATTCCAACGTCAAGTCTGTCCTCCTCTGCGAAAGTTGGCTCGTCAAAAATGATCTCACCAGTAGGTTTTAAGGTGTTTGTGAATAAATGTTTGCGACGCATCTTGGGGATCTATTGACTACGAACAATCACGAGCACAAGGCTGTGAGAGCTCACTGACCAAAAGCCGATTGACCGGGAGATCCTTTTAAGGAAATGGCGCTGGATCGGGCATGTGCTACGAAGGCCGTCTATCCAAGCAAGCGTTGGAGTAGCACGCTGCTGGTCGCAGAAGGCCAGGCCGACCTCGCACAACCTGGAGGCGATCGGTCGAGAAGGAGATCGCAGCGATTGGTTGCAGCTGGCGGGAACTCGAAGCCACAGCACAAGACCGCAACGAATGGAAGTCCCTACTACGAGCTCTATGTCCCTGATGAGGACACAGGACTTCATCATCATTCCCATCAATGTGAGGCCGCGAATCGCATGGTGTGAGGTGAGTGGTGCCGTCGGAGGCGAGCACCGACGCTCACCCGGCATATCTCCCGCAGCAGCGCGCGCGCCACGCCGCGGCGGCGCAGCGCGGGCCGCACAAACAGGTCCTCCATGTAGAGAGCGCGCCGCGTCCAGCTGGAGTAGGCGCGGTTCAGCAGCGCGTAGCCCGCCGGCTCCTCCGCCCCCGGCACCTCCGCCATCAGCACCAAGAACCACGCCGGCGAACTCTCGAACCCGTCCGCTATCAAATCTGATGAAAAACCGCATTCGCTAAATATTATATACCTCTATTATATACCTGTCTACATTTAAAAAAATAACGCACACACACACACACACACTCTCACTCATTACTACAAAAACACACATTACCGATTCAGTAAATTTGTACACTGGTAAAAAAAGCTTGTCATTGCTCCTGTGCGACATATTTACTGTGCAATGTTTTTATTCCGACAAATATTTGACGGGTCTTTGTACGAAGTTCTTTCTGCTTTGCGACTGCAACTCAGCTTACTGGGAAAGTTTCACTAAAATCTTGTTTTAGTCTCTGAGAGGCCGTACTAACTACTTGCTAACTACAATATAAGGAGGGCGGGCTCACCGTCAACGCTGAGGCGCGGGCCGGCCGGCTCGCCCTCGTGCGCCGCCAGCTCCTGCAACCAAACACAAGCTTTAACCTACAACGGGGCGTCAACGACGACCGACAAACCATGCTTAAACCACAAAATAACAGAAAACTATGTATCTATAGACACAGTTTTCTGTTATTTTGTACACTTTTTTTATGTTAAAAGGAGGCAAACGAGCAGGCGGGTCACCTGATGGAAAGTAATCACTGCCGCCCATGGACACCCGCAAAACCAAAGTAATCGCAGATGCGTTGCTGGCCTCAAGGAAGGAGTTGGATCTTGAGGAGGGAGTAGGAATTGGGAGGGGGGAGGGGTGAGAGATGGGCCTCCGGTATTTTCACTCACCGGACGAAACACAACACCAACGAGTGCCATTGCTTCACGCCGATATTCTGTACAACTCCTCGGCCCACCATACATAATTTACCTGGTTTAAATACCAGTATTGAAACAAAGTGCGTAGTTAGACGGGTAAGTTAATTCCTTTAAGTTTAGCCCAGAGTATGTCATAAGAAATCAACTCAAACGCCTTTGACAGGTCCATAAAACAAGCATAAATCCTACCTACCTAATACCTCTTAGTATAATACCTGGCCGTGTACTTAAGACACAAGATGGCACTTTTTGTGGATACTCCTGACCTGAAGCCAAACTGCGCATCTGTGTAAGTTGAGAAAGCGGCTAAGTCATAAATAATAATTAAGCATACTGTCAAGTACCTTTGCAATTGTGGTCGCTAACGATATCGGCCTGTAGTTGTTTTTGTCAGCCACACCACTATAGTTTTCATGAGGTCGTGAGGGAATTATGAGTGACTCATACAAAGATGACATAACATAGACAGATACTCTAGGCAGATGAACACCAGCACATACCAGGTGTTCGATACTGAGCCCGCCATGACCGGGTGACTTAGTCATTCCACGAATAACCTTATATATCTCATTGGCAGATAATCTAGTCTGTGGTTCGTCAGGACGATACTCATTACCGGGCACCGCATGCAAAGCGGGGAAAGGCGATTTTACTTGGGAATGATCTCTCAATAAGTTAGCTATATCCTTCACTTCACACACTCCATCTAGCTCACGGGCAGACTTTGCTCTTTATTTAACTTTTTAGTATTTTTTTTATCCATTCTCTTTTCACCAATATTGGGAATACACGAAATATTGTATTAAAACTAACTCTACTCTAAAAAAGGTGACATTACAAGAAAATAATAATAGAATTCACAATAATATAATAACCTAAAGTTACTAAAACTATTACGAAACTAAAATATGGCGTCAAAAAATTCCTCCGCGTCGCTGTCGACTGGTAATGTACCCAAGAGACTGGCGGCATTGCCACGTTGTATGGCAATGCTTAGGCTCTGGCCAAGGTAAAAGCCAGCCCTTGGGTCATGGGAAGTGTGAACCAGCCGTTTGGAGATGTCAGTAAATAAAACATGAGCACTCGGACCCCATGGCCCGCGGGTTTCAACCCCAAACGGCTCGAAAATATAATTGCCGATAAGGTTATTAACTCTACTCTTAGTTATATAAGTAACTAGTTTTTGCTCGCGGCTTTGCCCACGTGGGCTACACGACTTGTAATTGTTTTTAATAAAAGCCAAACTTATTATTGTAAGTATCTGTAGGAATAATCGTGAAACACTTCATAATTTTAACATGGCAAATACCGAAATTGAAGGATTTAACTTTGAAAATGACAATTTTCGATACTTCAATCTTTCCTCCCCTTTTTAACTTTTTATTTTTATTGATATCTGTAAATATCGATTAAATTATTAGTTTTTGTAGTACTTACTTACTTTCAAAATAACGATTTCCCCAAAAAACCTTTTTCCGTTGTGTACCTACTATTTTAAAGGAAAATAAACAAAATTCCTGAGACAATTCTTCCTTTATTACCAAATTTCATGTATTTTACTTCAAAACTGACTATTTGACCCCTTTAGGGTGTGATTTCCATATAATCCTCCTAGTCACTAACTTAGTCCAAATTTCATCTAATTAGCTTCAGCGCTTTCGGCATGGTGATGATGAATCAGTCAGTCAGCAGGACAAGTCATTATATTACCTAGTCCGGCCATAAGTTCTGTTACAAATGAAAATGCATTTTTTTTATGAAGTAATGTAATAGTACATATTTATTAAAGTCTCAGCAAAAAATAAAAACAATATATAATTAAAATGGTCACCCTTGGCTTTTATACAGGCCTGTAATCTGTCTGGCCACCAATCTATGGATTTACGCACTATTTCCATAGGAAATTTCGCCACTGCTTGCTCCAGACATTTACTAAGAGACTCAATGTCGCCGTGTCGTTTAGAGCAAGCCATGTCCTCTACAACTGACCATAATTTGTAGTCTAAAGGTTTAAAACTGGGCTAGATGAGGGCCAGTCTTCAGCTGTTATAACGTCCGGAACGTTGGTTTCAAGCCAGGCTTGGGTAGTTCGTGCCTTGTGACCAGGAGCAGAGTCCTGCTGGAAAGTCCACGGTACATTTTTAAACAGTGTATTGCTGAGAGGTTTCACAACACGATCCAAGACTGTCTCTTGATACACTTTGGCTGAAGTTTTCACTCCTTTTTCACAAAAATGTAGCTTTGTGACGCCTTGATAAGACACGCCCCACCAAACCATCACTGACGCAAGATTTAAAATAATAAACGCGTTCCAAATTCAAAATAATTAAAAAGTATGTAACAGTATTTACGGCCAGACTAGTTATAAAGATAGTAGTAGAAGTAGTAGTTGTGGTAGTAAGACCACAATATAAGGAGCCTGCAGAAGGTAAGCTTTATACAAACGCGCTCAAGCAACGCACACATAGACACCTTACACAGACACGGATCTCGGAACAGCTTGAGACAGTCCGAGAGCAGCTGTTGCAAGATTCCGTGCCCGTGAGAGGTTGTCTATGTGTGCGTTGATCGAATGCGTTTGTATGAAGCTTATCTGCTGCAGTGTCCTCATTTTGTGGTAGTACTATTAGGTCGGAGCTGCAAGGGGCCGCGCGTTGGTGGCGTATGGCAGGCCGGTGACATGAGAGTCGGGCAGCCCTACCGCGCCGCGCACGGGCGCCGGGCGTCGGGCGCTCATTGG
Source organism: Eudonia truncicolella (assembly GCA_949315975.1). Taxonomy (NCBI): domain Eukaryota; kingdom Metazoa; phylum Arthropoda; class Insecta; order Lepidoptera; family Crambidae; genus Eudonia; species Eudonia truncicolella. Next base: position 21,419,911 of record OX438827.1, on the reverse strand, counting down.
CACTCACGTGTATCATGCGGTGCACGGCGGGCATGTCGCTGCGCCGCGCCGCGCGCACCGTCACCGCCGCCGGCGCCGCCTGCTCCGCCGACTCCGCCATGTTCACTCGCGTCACTCACACACGCCGTGGGTCGCAACACCACAGCGTACGCTCTTCACTGTCCGCTACCAATCAAATATTTACACAAAAATTACTAAATAAACTACAAGCCAGTGATGTCATCGACAGCTGAGGCGGTTGTGCGCGCGCCCACTCGGCTGACTGGTCGCGACTGACATTCCTTAACATCTTTCGATTGTAGCCTCTAGTAATCACAGCGTTCGCTAGATGACGTTGTGTTTACTCAGAACTCAAACAAAAATTAAGAACTTAGTTATTTTTAGTTAAAAATATAGGTATATTTTTAAAAATGTTTCAATAAAACTAATTTCAAAAATATTCAGAAAGTGAGTATGACCAGAAAGTAGAGCTGTTAGGAAGGTACAATAAACTACTACTTGCTCCAACTGGTATAAAGCGCAAAATATTGTAATACATTTAGATTTGCCTGTGCGAACTGATAGATACATGTCTATAAGATATTTTATACATAATTTACAAAGTATTGCCATAAAATTATGTACTCAACAACACGCCCTCTGTCGGCCACATGGCGCACTGCGCGCCAGCATGCCGCTGTAAGTGGCTACTTGCTGAACTAAAAAGTAATGCCGCGACATGTGCCGTCAGGCCGTGAGATGGCGCTAGGTATTTTGTTAACTTAAAAAAGTGTAAAGTATGATGCTCTCACAAGTATTGTTATAAGTAGATATCCGCTTATATTAAAAATTAACAATCTAAATGGGTAAGTATGGGAAAGCCAAAAATTACAATGTCGATCTTTGAGTTTATAAAACTTGCACTTAAAGATTAGTCGTATAAAGTAATTTGTACCAAGGAGTTAACATGGATAAATGCTTGACAAGAATGCTTGAATCCGAGAACTCATGGTTCAACCCTTTAATAAACTACTGGCGTAAACCCTCATCCCCTGGAAGGAAGCTAGGTTATGTATTGATTCTTTCGTCCTGTGTCGCCCTTCCCAAGCAAGAATAGCTCAAGCCGTGCGTAAGAGCGAAGACCATATAACCACTAAACGCTGGGAGAATCAAAATCTTTGAGCAAATTAAAAGAATGACCCCAAAAATAATTTGTGTAGTACAAAGTGTTGACACGGAGCAGTGAGACTGGCGCCATCGCCAGCGACTGGATCCAAGAAGATCAGCTTTGGGTGACACTCCGTTGAAGCTGAGTCGAGGTGGGCTGGGCTGGGCGGAGGGACTTTGGCCGCACCTAAACACCATTGAAGCGGGACTGTGTGAGCCGAGCAGGGTGGTGCGACGGACGTGACGGTTTTACTCCCGCCCAGAGTAGACTTACGAACCGATGGCATAGTGACATTAACAAGAGCTACTTGTAGCCTAAACTGAATTAATGATTTTGCATTTTGATTTTTTTTTAATTTTACTTACAAATACAATACGACGCCGCTCACGTCTGCTGTGTTGACCACCGGCTACAGGAGCGGAGCTGAGATGAGCCGTTGAAATAAAGGGACTCTATTGGCTTATTTTCATTCAATTCAGCTCAGCTCAGCTCAGCTTCTTTGGGGGGTGATTGGAGTGTCACCCTTAATCTGCATTCGGCCTGTGCGTGCTCATGTCGCACAGACGCGACCTGAAGAAAACGTGAACTCAGATCTCACGCTTTTCGTCCCCATAATTGTAGGTACCTATCTCTTTTAACAGGCTTAAAAAAATGTAGGAGGTTCTGAATTCATCTGTATGTTTTTTTGACGATTTTTATGGCGATTTGTAGGTATGTGTATGAACTAAACATTTTTAAATAGTTATTTTATTTATTTTTTAAATAATTCATTCCATCTGACTTATTCTGAAATTTAGCTTATTTCATCATTAACCACGTATAAATGATTCAGTAATCAAGCACGCGCACGTGCCAACCGGCTAATGCAGTATCTGTTTACGTACCTATAGTGCGGAATATCACGAATTTCACAAGCTTGAAATACTTATACTTACTTCCGAAAAATAAAAACAGATACAAATGCAACAAGCAACTATCCACTTTTTTCGTTTAATAAAAATGCGCTTACACGGGTACATGGCTCGAGAAACGAGAGTTCTTTGAGCCGTGTGATCGAAACATCGTTGTAAGTTTCTAGAGGAAATACTAGACTCTCAGAGGGGTTCGATCGGTTTTGAGAGCGGAAACCCCGAGAGCGAGCACCTCTAATCTAGAGGCGGTTGCGCCCGGCGCCGGCGCCGGCGGTGGTGACTCGCAACGATTCGCTTAAAAGATTTAGTTACTGAAACACCAATAGATAGCGCATATTGTAAAGCTGAATAAGTACCATGCACTTTTAACAATTTAGCGGAATTTTATCAATGCATGGTGTGTATGTCATGTATGGGATTACAGGGTATGGAGTGCACGCCCCTGCCTCTAAAAAGGCTAGGACCTGGGTTCGGGTTGACCGTGCCGCGGGTGGCACAGTTATGTATCGGTAACCGGGTCGGCGTACTGTTGTTCCACGATGACGGTGTCTAGGCACTAAGCCAGCCTAGGCCATCTCAAGAGTAGTTGTTTCAAAACCGCATTTTTCGTTAGTACGTCAGATATGTAGTGAGTGAAAGAGATTGAGAAGGTAGGGAGAAGACGACGAAGAAGAAGAAGGGGGTTAAAGGGGGGAGGCGGGGCGTTCACTAGTGTGATGGGATCATCCGGGCCATCAAGGATGTGTGTAAACCGTCGGGAGGAGGACGTTTTGGAGTTAGAAAGTAAAAATATATAAGATAGAGGCTGCAACTACAGGCGGGTTGGGCTAGCGAGCGGCCTAAACGATTCAGTCTAGGAACGACCTTTTTCTAAAAGCCAAATGTAAAGTAGGTGATGAGCACTGAAAAATAACTTGCAGTAGAATCTCTATCTTAGTGAGGCCTGCTCAGGTTGCCCTCACGCAGTCGCACTTCACTTCACTTGTCTTCCTCTGTAAACATAGATGCCATAAGTTTGGCAACGTCTTTGAGAGCGAAGAGCCCGAAGTCTTCTGGTTCCGGATAGGCCGATCCCTTTATTTTTCTAGCTAGAGAGTCGCAGTCGCTCAGTAGGTGTTGCATTGACTCCGTTTCCACTCTACATGCCGTACACAAACTGCTTGCTCATAGACGCATTCTGTGGAGCATTTGTTTTGTGGCATAGTGCCCCGTCAAGGCACCGATGGTTAGTCGCGCCTGCCTTCTACTGCCTCCGCATATGAACTTATTCCGTCACTGAGCATTTTCGCCTAGGAAGGATTTGGATTGTTGCCCGACTGCTCTTTTCATTCGATGCCGTGCGTGTTTTCGATGTAATCTGTTAGGGCCTCGTTGATGGTACTTGGTGCAAGAGTCTCAAACGGGTCAGGACCAATAAGTTGGTTCTCCGAGCACACCCTGGCAAGTGCTCAGTCATCTCGTTGTCGTTCTATTCCTAAATAGCCTATACCCAGATCAGTTGTGATTTGTGACAGATCTTGTTATGTTCACCTATAGCTTGTGTAGGGCTTTGGTGGTTTCTAGTACAAGGCCTAAGTACTTATCTCATACTCGAGCGTAAAATAAACCCGGGACAATACAATTTGGTGTGTTGTATTTAAGTACCGGTCCTCTCTTCATCTAAAGCACAGATTTAATGTCAGTGATTTTGTTGGAAGAAGTGAGATCCGTCAAATCGGAGCTAGAGCTTAGTGATTCTGTAGAAAAAGTGAGTTGCCCAAAATTCGTGGGCATGCCCACGAATTATATAATATATATTATATTTCTTTAATTGACCTATTTTGTCCCACTGCTGAGCAAAGATACACACACATACAATTATTACACATATTCTGCAAACAAAAAAATAGGGTTGAAGCTCTCTATCTATATCTAGTAAACATCTAAAAATGTATAACAAACAATCATTAGCGTGTTACATTTTTTAATGTTTGGAATGTAGCAAAACATTTTTTCACATGTTTTTTTTATGGTTTTAAAAAATTCGATGGGTTAAGAATTTTGGTCTGTCAATTTGAAAGTCTGATTTGAAATAAAAGCGTAGTTTGAAAGTAAGAAGCTGCGAGGGAGCTGCGAGAGAGTTGCGAGGCGGCGGCGGCCGTCGGCGGCGTCGGCGGCGCCGGGGTCAGGGTGTCGGCGTTGCGTCAGCAGGGCGCGGGGTGCGGCGGGCGCGGGCGGAGGGACGCGCGCGCGGCCGGACTCGCGCGCTTTCGGCCGCAGCGCGCACGCGCACTCTCCGCGCGCTCACTCCCGCGCGCCGGCATGCTGTCGCGGCCCCGCCATGGACGTCACCATGACCACCACTAAGACAGAGTACCACTTTGGTGAGTTGCGCTTTTATTTACAAAAAATCTTGGCCCGCAGCTGAAGCTCGGCAGTGCCGCAGATCTGGAGTTCAGGTTAGGTTTTCTATACAAATGTTTGCTTTAACTAAAGATTGACAAAGGCGTATGTAAGAAAATACATAAAAAATGAACTTACTCGTAATTAAAGTTATTGTTTATCATTTAAATAGTTATAATAACGTGAACAAAAGCGGTGTTTGAAATGTCAAACATTCATAAAGCCACGTAGTGAAGTCTTAGCTGGCCGATTCAATATTAAAGCAAATCGTAGTCGGTAATTGTCTGTCGGTCACTGAATGGTAGAAATGCATTTTATAACCAATAATAACTGCTGAACGTCGCGCTGATCCTCAAGAAACTTGCCAGCGTTAGTCTCCCCGCTACGGCAGAGGCTGCAACACTGGTTGTTATTTTTTTTATTAAATGATTATTTACCGACGAAAATTAAAATGCCACTTTAAACACGAAGATTCTTTATTTAAATAGCCCTCACAAATAAGTAGGTTACGGGTCATTTTCTTTCCAATCGTTTCTTAAAATATATTTTATATAATTGTAAATATAATATTGAATGATTTGGTAACGGTGCCTAGCCTAGTAGTTGTTCAGCAATATTATGGTGCGAGTCGTGTAGGAAGTGGTCGGAGGGCCCGCCGTACGCCGCAGCAGTCAGCTGTGCCGCAAACAGCACGCCGCCGTCGGCCACCGATAACGTTGTTTACAGCGCATGGCGGCGGCGGCGGCGGCGCGGACGCATGCGTTGCTCATATCTGAATATTAAATAATAAACTCACCCGCCTCTGGCTCACCCAGGCGAGTCAATGCTGCGGCGAGCCCATAGCGACAGCCAGCTACATAGGCACATTAGATAATATTATTTATTTACAACAAATAGTCAGTAGCAATTATCTAGTTTTCTATAACCGCTTATCGCTCCTCGTTCATTTATATAATACAGTAATTATCTAAAAATATACAAAAGACTTATTTAATGAATATGTCGTGTAATTAAAAAAGGTTATATACGTCGTTTATAATTTATTTATTTTTATAAAAAATGTAAGAGCTATTTGTCCTATACATAAAAAAGGATGCAAAAAGACCTGCGCTAACTACCGAGGAATTGCCCTTTTGCCGACGGCTTATAAAGTCCTATCTTACATCCTACTGCGACGAATGGAACCATACTCGGAAGAAATCATCGGAGACTACCAGTGCAGCTTTAGACGAAACCAAAGAACCAACCAGATTTTCCTCTTGAAACAAATTATGGAGGATAAGTGGGAGTATGCACAAAATGTTCACGCATTGTTTGTGGACTTTACAAAGGCCTACGACAGTATGCATCGAAACGCGCTTTACTCGATTCTAGAAAACTTCAACATCCCAAAGAAGCTAACTTCTCCGACTGATCAAAATGGCTACCGACATGGAACAGTAGGATGAAAGTAAAATCGAGCTTCGATGTACTAACAGGTCTTAAACAGGGGGATGCCCTGTCACCAATCTTGTTTTACCCAGTTCTGGAACACATCATGAGGACAGTACTACAGTCAAATTGGTACGCCGACGACCTTGCTTTGTCAGGACAGAATGCAGAGGAGGTAAAGGCTAGAGTAAAGAGCTTGGAGAAGGAAGGAGGAAAGGTTGGCCTGAGAATAAATCGCGAAAAAACAGTAGCTGTAGTAGTAGTAACAGTATCTGCATATGAAGAGGTACAGAAAATTGACGGAGACACCGAAAAACCTAACGGCCAATGGAGGAGGAGGAGGAACATGGAGAACGAAGACCTAGTGTCCGAACCCAACATTATCGGAGAAATAAAATCTACCAGACTCCGTTGGCTTGGGCATGTGGAGACAATGGAGGAGGATTGGAAAAAAATCCTACATGGGACGGCCAAGCGGGCGACGTCCAGTTGGGCGTCTCAGGTACCGCTGGAGTGACGAAGTGGAGACCAGTGAAGTGGAAGGACCTACGTGAGCTCCAGATCGACAACTGGTTTGAGATGGCCCAAATTAGGGCAGAATGGCATCTTGTTGTGTCGGAGGCCAAGATCCACTACGGGTCGCTGAGCCAGCGGAGTAAGTCAGTAGGTAGATAAGTGTATAGAAAGACAATACAAACTAACAGCTATACAAACAGCCAACACGCTTATATGCTAGGGTATTACATCAAATAAACACTAAATACAAATTTATTATTATACTCTTTATTTATTTTCTTTCTTAAAACTAGATTTTTACAATATTTTAATAAAAAAACAATAAAACATTATAAAAAACTAATTATAGAGTACCACCAGCAGCGGGGCAGGGCCCAAGCTACCGGTGGTCAGGGCTGCAGAGTGAGGAACCTCCTGACAATACGTGCCGTGTCAAGGAGTACTGCCTTCTGAATCTGACCCTTGATCCAACCATCAAGCGAGAGCCTCTTAAGATGTTGGTCGAGGCCCTTCGCTATCAGACCGTTCGCTGAAACGACTATCTGGACAATAATGGTTGAATTATTATTATTATTATTATTAGCAACTAAGGTTAATATTATGTTATTTGATAAATAAAGGTATAAAAGCTTTTTCTCGTAAAAGTTTAACATTAAATTGCTTTCTATTTAGATTGTTTACCAATGTAGCCTTATTATAGAAATAATCACAAAACAAAATGTATGACCAACATATCAGCAACCGTACAAAATGCGTATTTTATATTTCCGTTCAATAACATATTTAATTTCATAGCAATATAATTAATACCATAAATTACAGACAGACAGACAAATTTATATGTGTAATAAACTCAATGGCGGCGGCGGCGGTGGGACGCGCACTAGCCGTACGCCCCCCCTTGGCCACCTCTCCTGTTTACATTTATGAAATATCTCGAATGTTTCCAAGACCGAGGTGGAGGTCACGCCACGATGATGACTAATGTTACTTTTTAGGGTTCTGATTACCTAGGTATTTGTTTTTTCCATCGTACCAACCTTACCAATACGCGTTAATATTAAATTATTTTTTTGGTGATAATAATATCACCAAATAGTTATAGCAGCTGACGTCAAGCAGAGGCGCTATAATAATGTTGTAGTGTTCGGACCGCGGACTGCAAGGCGGGCGGTGCACAGCTCATTGCTCCGTGCATAGACCATGACCATTCATATTTGTGACTATGTATATATGCGTTCACAGCAGACTGTAGGCATAGGTATTATAATGAGGCTGGTGAAGTATCGAGGTAGTTCTGCTATATTTTACGACGCCGACGTCCCGTGATACGTGTTTACCGTCCATCAACAACACAAACCTAATTTTCTAAATTTGAATGAACTCCAAATCCAATTTTATTAAGAAATTATTATGAACGAGAGCCAATATAGTACTGTAAACATTTGTTTTCAAGTCTAGATTTATTAGCACTTGCAGTGACTAGGTTTTATTTAACGGGCGTCTACGACTGCCGTCTTTACTGCCTGCGCGAGAGTACTCCACGCACGATGCTCCAACAAAAGGAGCTCTCTTTGCTATAGCCGGACGGTCGATAGTCGCTTGCGATGTTGCAACACATTTGACCTTTATGGTCCTAGAAGGCCTTATCGCTTTACGTTTGTACACCGTTTTTATATCCCTCGTATCGTTCGAGTTCACAACGGCCGGAGCTGCGGCGCCGCAGCGGTTCCGCGGCGGCTGCGGCTGGCTCTGCGGCCGCGCTGCACCGGCTGCGCGGGTGCTGCTGGCGGGCGGCCGGGCGGCCGGGCGAGGCACTCGGAGCGCTTTATCTTCCAGCGATTAGATAAAGCAAAATCGGTGTGCGGGTGCGCGCGGCAGTAGGCTCGCGCGCGCCCGCCCGGCCGCCGCCGCGCGCGCAGCCTCCGCGCCGCTTCCTTGTTATTGTTAGCGAGTGTTGACCGCGTCCGAGCCCGCGCCCGCGCCCGCGCCGCACCCGCCGCCCGCTGACCTCTTTCCAGCTACAGGCAACGGGCGCCAAGCATGTTAATAAACGCTACTGTTGAGTTTCACATTTATGGAAAGGACGACCCGTGGATAATGCTATAACGTGTAAAAAGTGGACATCTCAAAAATGTTTGGATCAGGACATTATAGCTTTAGTTTTGTAAGTACATAATAATACACTAACAAAACTATTTAGTTTCAATGTTTTAGTGATTTAAACAGCACCTTGTCTTCTCCACTTAATATCACTGGGCTGGCACCGGTCTCGCGCACCGCCGCCGCCGCCGCGCCGCCCGCAGCACGCGGCCCGTCCGCTGGCATCCGGCCGATAAGGCGCGCGGCTAGGACCGCAATGTTTGCCAACTCATATGCGCTGCCTTCAAATGAAGCTCGCACTGGCGACGGCGCGATGGCGATGGCGTGGCATCTCGCTGAGAGCAGGCCATTACTTGCATTGTCGTAACCTCATGACGTTTTAAAACGTCAAATTATGATTGTTAATAAGAGTATCAGGTTCTAAGTTTCTGTAGACATGTAGGAAAGAACGAACGCCCTTCAGAAGCAAACTACGCTCAAAACTAAAAATAGCTTCTTTAAAAACTATGTGATTATACAAATCAGATTTATATAGATTTTTTAGGATTTATATAGACTCTATAGTAGAGTATAGAGCAGGGGTTCCCAACCTTTTTTTGTCTACTGCCCACTTTAAGAATAAATTATTTTTTAACGCCCCCCTTTTTAAACATACTTAAAAACCGCTAAGTACTAATAACTGATTATTGAAACGCAACTTTATAGTATTCGGACAGAGTATCTTTTATTGAAAATAAAACAAACATAATCAATTCTTATATAAAAACTAATGTGAAGGTTGAATCTGATGCTGTTCAATAAGTTTGTTGATATCAGGTTCCAATTTACTCAAAAACAGCCGCAAGTTGCCACGTTCGGTAACACGCAAACGATTTCTCTTTTTAGTAAGCAGCGTTGCCACAGCACTAAATCCACGTTCACACAAATATGACGATGGGAATGCTATCAAGAATCGTTGAACAATTAACCACAATCCAGGGTACAATTGCGGGATCGGTTTTTGTAGCCAAAATTCTTGATATCCATTTTTGAACTTGATTTTTATTTCTTCGTTTGTTGTCAATTCTATAAGTTCTTCTTCCAGCTGAGGTGACATTGCTGTGTTGACATTTGAAAACGGATCCAACACCCAGTCTGGTATTTCCAAGTTTAAAATGTCCTGGTATCGTTCGGTGAAGTCAATGTGGAGGTTTTCCAAATGTTGGCAGTAGGCAAACAAGTCGTCGTTACTGCAGGATACTGATAAATTCGGAAAATTGTGAAACTCACGTCTGCCCATATTCTTTTTGTGCAGAAGCAGTTTGGCTGCGAAAGCAGCAACGACATTTTTTGTTTTAATTAAATTTAGTTCATCGCCTTGCAGTTGGAGGTTCATGTCGTTGAACAATTTATACAGGTCTGTCATGTAAGCTATATCATTCTTTGATGTTATGAGCTTGTTGCGCAGTTCTGTATCTTTAGTTTCCAAGAACTCTATCACAGAGTCAAACAGGTTGTAAAATCGAATCAGACAATTGCCTCTTGACAGCCAACGAACTTCAGTATGAAGCAACAAACGATTGAAATCTTCGTCATTAGTAACACAAAGCTGATGAAATAATCTACCATTCAAAGAGCTGCTACGGATTTTATTGACTGCTTTGATGACATATTGCAGTGATTGAAATAGTCGTTCACTTAAGTTTCTAGCAACCAAATGTTGTCTATGAATAACGCAATGTATAGCAAGGACATCTGGAATTTTATTCTTTAAGTACGCTATGAAGCCTTTATGGCGCCCTGTCATAGCCGGAGCGCCATCCGTAGCAACTGATATAATATTTTTCAAAGGAATCTCTTTCTCTTCACAAAACTTTTCCAATGTATTGAATATGGTTTCGCCTTTTGTATCTGTTTCCAAATTTCTGGCAAACAATAGTTCTTCACGTATTTTCTCATCTTTAATAAACCTCACGTAAGATAGCAACAACGCTTCATTAGTTGGTAAAGTGGACTCATCGAGCTGAATTGAGAATTGACTAGTCCTCAGATGATTGCACAATGATTCTTCAATGTTTTCAGCCATTTCATCAATTCGTCTTTGCACAGAATTATTACTCAAAGGAATTTTTCGGATAATATTTGCGGCCGGTTTATGAAGCACAGTAGTTATTACTTCCTTTATTGCTGGCAAAATTAACTCTTCTCCGATGTTGTGTGGTTTGCCTTTTTGAGCAATTAACAAAGAGATATTGTACGAAGCTCGAAGTCCGTCGTCATCTTGCTTAGCAGCCGCCGAAAATAGTTTTGATACACTTGGCTGAGTATTATGCTTTTTCTCTAGGTCTTGAAAATATGCTACATTCTTGTCTTTCTTATCTGGATGCATTTTATTCAAATGATCTTGCAGTCTTGAAGACTTCATTGCTTCGTTTGAAAATGTTTTTAGACATAGAAGACACAAAGGCGACGACGGGTTTGTGGGATTTTCAATAAATCCGAATTTAATATATTCCGCAGAGTATTGCCGTCTCTTCTTTTTTACTTCCGACATTGTTTTGTTTTGAGAAATACGTAAGTGTTGAAATCAAGTACTGCTTATCTATTAAGCGCGAAACCGCAAATGAAAATAAAATAAATTTACGTCGTTTATATAGGATTGCATAAGCAGCACGCACCAACAGGAATAAGACAAACGTGCATAAACTCGTTTATCTCATTCGACGCCCAATCGTACTCGACAAGCAAGAACAAGTATTATAGAACCAGCCGATTGATACAGGAATGTACAAATCGGATTATTTAACAAAAACTTGTTAAAACATGATTGCCCGCGGTCTATTATATCGAACCGAGTTTGAGCTATATCTTAATATTAGTTGATGTTCACAAGATGTAGTCGAGAGTCGAGAGCTCAGTCGGTGTCTAAGAGTCTTCCTAGCTAGGTAGATGAAATTATAAATCAACCCCAAAGCCCTACACAACGCCCCCTTTTTTTTCTGGGTCTCTTACCGCCCCCCTTTAGGCCTGCAGCGCCCACAAGGGGGCGTTATCGCCCACGTTGGGAAATACTGGTATAGAGTATAGATTTTCATTGTGCTCGTAAAATCTATGTAAATATTTTTTTTGTCTACTTTTGATTACAAATAGAATGTCTCTTTGATGGATATCATCCAATTCAGTGACATAAACGGATTTAGATAGGCTTTAATGTTGATGGTTTGCCAGGTAGACCTAGAAAAGATTCTATAACTAATCTGATAATTCACAAACTGAAATGTACTGACAGTTACAAAGTTCTTAAATAACAGGAGTTGTTACAATGTTTTTTGTTTTGTTAATATAATTTTTACGTAAATTATTATGATCGGATGTTAATGACGGTAGTTGATGACATTGAATGGGCGCCTTTGGCTTTCAAAGTAAAAAAGTAAATAGTGTTGAATATTTTCGGCGGGCTGGTTAGAACCACTATAGCTCAATTGGGAGAGCACTTGTCCCTGTATGTCAGAAGGGTGCAGGTTCAAATCCTGCTCGTGGAAATTTTTTCAACATTGGTTTTTCTAATTAGTTTCGCAACTAAATTTGCGATAAAAATATATAAGTAAACAAAACAAAAACATTTTAAAATAAAAAACATTTTACATATAGCTTGCCTACTTCTTAACTGATCTTTAGTATTTGTAAAAATATTATGATCGGATGTTAATGACGGTAGTTGTTGACATTGAATGGGCGCCTTTGGCATCCAAATTAAAAAGTGTTGAATAATTTCGGCGGGCTGGTTAGAACCACGATAGCTCAATTGGGAGAGCACCTGACCCGGTATGTCAGAAGGGTGCAGGTTCAAATCCTGCTCGTGGAATTTTTTTTCAACATTTGTGTTTTTGTACAGTTGTTAGACCGTTGTACTCAGACCCCATGATCTTAGGTTTCAGCTTTAACTGGCGATAGATATTATTATTGTCGGAGGGATGTTGTAAGTCCGGTTGGCTAGCTACCATCGTAGTATCTATATCAGTGTCCATTATAGCAATATGTGTTACGACGGTCCGAGTGAAGTGTGTACTTTTGGCTGTCGTCACTAACCGCCATGAGACGAGGCCCAAGCGCTCCCCGTGGTAAGCCAGCCGCCGCCAGCCGGCAGGGACTTGGCAACTCCATGAGGGCACGCGCTTATGTTGCAGCTGAAGAGGCTGCTAAATAGTTCAGTTTCACAACCAACAAATCAGTTTAACTAAGCGTGTACTTACTACAAGTTATATCACTACTGAAATCCTTATATGTAATGTAATCATAGGTAAATAAATAATAAATTCTTAAATCACCACAAGGTTTTGTTATAAATGTTACGATTTTGTTATGGCTAAAGTTGGCTGAATTCATTTGTAAAAACCCCGAGTAAATTTGATAAATAATCTACTCAAGCCGAAACCGAAAACAAGCCACACTATCTGCGCCATTTCGCCGATTTGTCAGCTAGACTACAAACAGTAACTTCAGGACATTTATGATCATTGCGCATGAAATTGTGCAGCAATGTAGGCACAGACTGATCTGTGAATGCAGGGTACTCCAAGGTCACGAGAAACAGTATTAACAATCCGTTAGTAATAGTAGATTACAGCTATTTTCCAATAGCTGTAATCTACTATTTTAAAAATAAAAGCCTTTAAAATATATAGCTGTTGTAATGCGAACTCTGCCCGAACCAGGTCTTCTTCTAACACTGCCGGTCTCTTGGAAACGATTCCATAGATTTTGAATAGCTCTTCGAGAAAATCCCAATTGCAAACCCACAGATCGCTGCGAATGACCTTCTTCAATCATTGTAACGGCTCTGGTTGCTGTCAGCGAGTCCATATGACGCCTGCGTGCTTGTGGCATATTGCAAAAGATGTTTCTGACTCGAGATATCAATGAACTCTGATAATTTCTAATAAACCAAGAAGCTAAGAAAAGCAAAACGTCAAAGAAAATGGAATCAAAATTTTCAAACATAATTTTAAATCAAATTTTATTTAAAATTGTTGCCAGCATTAGATGAATACTACAATATTAAAAAGTTTAGGTATCAAAGAGTTTGTATACTCAATATTTTACTACTTTCAATATGTAAATGTTTAATAATTTACACCAAAATGAAAAAATACCTCGTGGCCCTTATTTTGTTTTGAGTAGTATTTATAAACAGCTTTCTGTGTGTAACAGAAGTAAGAATCATAGGAAACGATAGAAACAAGTAGTGTAAAAGTAGTTTTAGTTACAAATTATGCAGAATCTAATCTTTTCCAATTTGTCCAAATAAAATAATCACAGCCATTGAACACAAGTGCGCGCGGCGGCAGGCGCGGCGGCCGGCGTGCGCTGCTGCGGCACAGATCAAATAGTGCTGCGGGGACTGTTCGTTGCCTCTGTGAAGGAAGGCTTTGTCAATGTCAACCCTTATTCAAAAATCTTCTGAATGTTCTGAATCTTCTGAATGTTGTGTATACTCGTGACGTTGTCCATGAAGTCCTGCTAGCTTTAAAACCAATTCAACCAATTTAATTGTTCGGATGCAATAATAATATGTCAGTTAAAAGTTGCCTTTTTAAAATAATGGATACATTTTTCTTGAAACTAAATCATCTAGTAGACTCGTAATTGATTTGGCCAAACGTTCAGCTGGAGGCAAGATATTATGGAGTTTGACTAAATTAACTTTTCAATGTCAATAATTGTGTTTTAAATAAATAATTATAGAAAATAAAAAAGGGCTTCAACAGCAACTTCGAACAGACAAAACTCGTAAAAAAGAAGAGAATTTAGGCTAGGTAACCATTTATAACATAAACAATATTATCGTGGCTTATTAAAACTATATATACTTATCTAGCTATATCATATGCCATTTGCTTTTTTATATGTACTGATGAGTAATGTCGTTGGTGTAAAATGTCCACGTTTATTTAAGCATTTGTACTGCGCACGCCAATAAAGCAGTCATGCAGTACTTTGTTTTCCGACTTTATTTACTGCGCGTCTTCCGCAGCATGGCGCCAGGCATCGCATACACCAACATGTATTCAATATTAGTAACTATCGCACTGAGGTTAACATTCGATGGTCATTTTAAAAATAAATTAATACTTCAGCGAATTATTTCATTGCTTCAGCGAAGCAATTAATACGTCATTTTAAAAATAAATTATTATACCCATGAAACTTAGAAAGTCATTATATGTTTTTGACATTGACAGATTCAAATTATCCGCATTGTGCACAGTACGAGTACTTCAAAGATTTTTTGTAACAGTCTTTTATTATACATAGGTACCTACATTTTATCTTCCGCTCTCCTCATAAACTTTAACTATGCCAAATCTTATATTCCTCCGTGCGCGCAAAGTGCTTAAAAAGGAGTGCAAAGTTTTTTCTTCACGTGTAAATATATATGTATACGTAGATTACCTTATAATTATTATATTACCTATGTATATTTTACTCAAGACCTTTGTAAGGTTTCAATTATAGTAGTGCAAATATATCGTTAACGTCTCCGATTGTTACTGTATTTGTATACTACACCAATTATTTTTTTTTTGAGAGAGGTTGCTGATTGCCGCTGCTGCATTTTCAGCTTCACCGGGCTTTTTTGGGGGCGGCGAGGAACGTAAAGGGTCTTCAAGCCGTGTGAAACGAAACACCTTCAGAGGTTATCTAGAGGGAACTGCATCGCGCACTAGTGCGCGTCCCCGTGCCCTACTAGATTCTACGAAGGGTTCGGATCGGATCGGGGAGCGGAGCAACCCGAAGGCGCCTCTAAAGGCACGGACCTCGGCTCGGGTTGACCGGGCCGTGGAGGAGGAGAGAACCGCCCAGGTACATGTCTGTACCTGGTGTAGAGCGAGTGTGAACCGGTTCTTCGTACCCTTGTTCTACGAGTACGGTGTCTTGGGCCTAAACACACCAATGATAGGTAATTAAACAGTTTTTAAGTATTCCTTTTCTAAGGATAAATTAATGCGTGTGATTTTATAAAATCGAGATTTTTTATTGTGCGCCAAAAACTGTTGCTGGCGACTTGTAGCAAATTTACAAACAAATTTAATCAGCTTCGGCAGCGGCGGCCGGCGTCACGACGCGGGCGGCGGCCGGCGGCCGGCGGCAGCACGCGGCGCATTCTCTGCACATTCGTTTAGTAAGCGATTATGGGCTCACTAAGTTTCAGAAGCAATCACATTGTGATTGCTTCTGAAACTTAGTGAGCCCTGTAAGCAAACACATAAACTGTGATATACTTACTTATGACATCATCTTACAATAGATCACATTCGGTAGGTACACAGTTACATAAAACCAAATGTCATCAGAGAACAAACGATTGTTTATAAAAACTCACTTATTGTGATCATTTAAGATATGAACAAAGCATAATAATAAGTCCGTTGAAGGTGACACGAGGCGTCACAGTGCTTCAAACCACACGGAGAGTGGATATGTTTTGCATCGAGGCACCAATCGAGTAATAATAATTGTTCATAAACTATGTACAGCAAATCATCACAATACGCTCTATTGCGGGCAGCGGAGAGGCGTCCGGCGGGGGCGCGGGGCGGGGGCGCGGAGGCGGCGGGGCCGGGGAGGGGTCCGCGGTGATAAGCGGCGGCCGCGCTGACCCCGGCCGCCCGCGCCCGCGCCCGCGCCGTCCCCAGCGCTATCGGCGGCGCGGGCGGCGCGGGCGCGCGGACGTGCTGCCTGCGGCCACGGCGTCGCCGAACGTGACGTCGGTCGCGATTATCGGTTGAAACGCTAGAATTGCGACACGCGTCCACCACTGCACGTTTTGTTATGCATCGCCCGCGCACTGCTATGTGCACACATGGTACATACATGCACCAAAATATTGCTTTGCCCGTTATTGTTTAAACTATACTGAACACCAGTATGCGAGTACGTTCTGGTAGAACTATATCTTATATATATTATACGTTAAGAAAAACCTTGTACCCCTTTTTAAGCACATGTGCTCACCATTGACCGACCACTCGCTCAGTATCAAAGCAGCAGGGAGCGGTTGAAAGATATTAAATTATTCACTTTGTAGAATTCAATGATTAAGATTTCAACACTTCTTAATATACTTGCTTTCTGGCAATAATTTCCACACCATTTCAGGACTTTTAAGGTTTCTGTTTATATATTTTTTTTAAATTCTTAAAACAATAATGAGTAAATAGTGAGATTTATCATTGACTGATTGAATCAGCCGCAATGACCAGACGTTCGTGTTTTGCACCATCAGCGGCCGGCGCGGCGCCCGCGATATTGGCATTGATTTTGTTTCAATGTCGATGACTTTTTTGAGTCTGCACAAAACTTAGGATCGTCACGTTATGGAAGTTTTCATTGTCAACTTTTGTAAAGTTTTCCATAAGTCGGCCAATGTGTGAAAATTCTTAACGGTATTGCTTTTCCAGAATACATGACTGTGTTTATACAGAATAATTGCTTTTAAAAAATTCAGACATGTAAGGCGCACGATTTATATACGCGAGATACGCTAATAATCTCACCTGATGGTAAGTGATGATGCGGCCTGTGGGATGCATGCAGCATACCTACTTGCCCACAAATAGCTTATTCACCCTTGTCTTTAAAAGGTCCAGGTTTTAATTAACAGGAAACTGACACGCTGCCCGCATCAAGCAAGAGTGATGTGATGACGCAAAGCGCTTTCTGTGTATAGCTGTTAGGTACGTATATCATCAGCGTGAGGGTATGACCTCAGCCCGCGTCTACTCCTCTGGAGATGTGAGGTTCCCAGGAGATCCCACCTAAAACATTTTCATGTAAAATGTAGCCAAGACCATATAGCTCGCACTGTCAAAAAGTTATCAGATCTCATAGAGCCAAGCTTATAACTGTACACGCACTAAGTCTACAAACCAACTTCTCCAACTCTACACCTTTATCAAAATTTGTGGTTTGGCCGTTTGGCCACCGTCACACAGGCGTAAGGTGAAACATTTATTCATTGTTCATTAATAATTTTCTGTTATACAGTAGTCCTTTTAGTGACACTACCGTGCTCCCAGATTTCCGAGGGGTGAAATGGTTTATGAAGAACAGGGTGTAATTCCTTAATTAATGCGCATCGACGCCTAGGAAAACCTATTAGTTAGTTTCGTAGTGATTGATTGCTTGCCTACTTAGAAGATTATATATTATCTTAGGTATTATTAGGCATCACCTTTTATGTAATTCATTATTAATAATATTATTTTCATAATTTGGATACACAAACTTTTAAATGTTTGAAGGTCTCAGCAGCTACGATATGTACGTATGATAAAACATTATTCTCTCCCCTTAAAGGCAGCAATGAATATTTCGAAGTCTTTATACCGATAGACATAGTAATAGTGATTGATATCTGGTTAAGGAGTGATAAAACAATATTCCGTCGATAATGCATGGCAACACAATCGCGGGCGCCGCAGATGCGCTGCGATGGTGTGGCCATAAATTTCTCTCGTTTATCTGTAGGCGCGGGGGCGCGGGGACGCGGGGGCGCGGGGACGCGGGGGCGGGGACGGGGGCGGCCGCGGGGGCGGCGGCGCTGATAACGCGCTGAACTGGCGACCTCCAGCCGCGGTTGAAAAATATTAATGTCTGTATTTTTATTTAAACGTCCTTCCACTATCCCTCTCCCCGCGCCCTGCACCCCTCCCCCGCGTAATAAGCGTACAGCATCAGATCAGTCACAATTGGCTTGCCGCGGCCATTACCTACGCTTCGAGCAACGTGATCCTAACTATGCAAGTACCTATAATACCTATTTCACACAAATGTCATTTCCCTAATAACCCCTAGTTTTTGGTATAAACCAGTTGTTCGACAACTTCATTTGAACATTTATCAAATGTAAGCGCTTGGGGACCCGAAGTGTGCTGGAAATACCAACTTCAAAAGTGGACGGTGAAATTTGGAAGTTCATATTTTATGCCGATGCACTTTGTATGGGTAATAAAAATGTTAATGTAAATATCTCCAACGACATGATCGGTTCATAATCGCCTGCTCCTAAACGCATAACGTAAAACAAGTTATTAGATAATTGTTATTTTACAATCTCCCCTCCCAATAGCCTATCGTAGCCAGGCTTCATTTTTACATCATAGGTGAGAATTCAGAGAAATATACCGGAGTTTAAATTATTATAAATGATATTTATCAAACTTGCCATACATGATAGCTTTTGATAACAATAAATTTAAGTAAAAGTACATACATTTTAACACCAACACCAACTCCTCGGGTCCCTTAAACTCTGATCTTAATTATAGCGGTCCGTCGCGTCGGTCGTAGCTCGTAGCACATTTTCAGTAGAGATTTTAATGAAAGGCAAACAAACATGTCTTATATTAAGCACCTTACCGCATTACTTATATAGAGGACTTTAAAGTGAGCTGAGCAAATAATCTTTTGATTTGAAATTTAAAACCGGAGTAGGGAAATTTACATAAACGTTTGTAAGACTTACAAATGAATGAAGACGTTGGTGCCGGTGTTTGTTTACTCGTTTGCTTGCGCTCTACTTTACGTTACCCCTACGTTGTACGCGAATACGACTGTTTTCATGACATGATATGATAGTTTCATTCAACTATTATTTGCTAAATACATATTGGGAAATAATTTATTTGTATTACAAAATAAATATTTGGTCAGCAAATTATTATTTAGTCAGCAAAATTATGTAATTGGTCACCATAAGAAATCTTTACTGTTGGTTAGGTTAAGTTAAATTTTTTTTCCCGAGCGAAATGTTAATGATTGGCGTCAAAATGAAGTTCTCGGATTATAGAAGATCGGTTCACAGCTTTCTCAAATCACTCATAAACACAATAGCAATGAAAATACGTATTACAAATACTGACATTTTAATTAATTTAATTTAATTGCAATAAGTGCGTAATCCACTGAATTCAAATCAAGAAATTCGAAAAGCTCTATTCATATAAAACATAATAAAACTAAATGTTTTATTAAAAAAACAATAGCATTTAAAAAAATAAGTATTATGAATAAGTATACTTAATTTCATCGACGTAAGTACTTAAGTGAATGAAAAAGGTTATCTTGTAAATAAATACTATTTAAAGGTATATGATTCGTCATTTTGGAAACAATATTTTTTTTCAAATATAGTGTATAATTATAACATATATTTTCTTGGCGTTGTATGATACATACTACTTTTTGTACAGTATAAACCATGCATAAGTGAAGCGCATTTCACAGCTGTGAGCAGCCGCGGAGGCGCGGACTCCACGGCGCGGACACGAAGACAGTTTGCGGAGCAGGACTTATAACGATATCTTGATGACCTGAAAGAATTTAATTCCGCGCCTTTACCAACATATTTCCGAAACTATACCATTGGTTGAAAGAGCATAAAATCGCGTATTTGGTCGGGTGACGGCCGGCGCTGCGCACACGCACGCCTCGCGCGTCGTTACGCAACGAATAATGAGAACGAACACATACAACTCCGCACACCAGTTACATGTAGAGATGAAACCCAGAAGTAACCTTTCACACGTATTCAATTACCTATGTGTATTTCTATGTTAGAAGGTAACTTATTAAATATGTTTACTGGCATGACAGGGTTGAAACGGTCTCGGTTTTATACTCGCTATATAGACTAACATGTTTTAAAGATCTGACACGTAGCGCGACACTTCTGAACGAGAAATAGCACATTTATCTTGACTAGTGGGCGCCGGTAATATTTCACAAAATAGACAACTTTATACATACCTACATTTATCCCTCCACTCCTCCATGTGAACTTGGGCTATGTTCATATTTCATCGGGCAAAAGTAACACGTAGAAATAGATTAGAACAGATTTATTCACTTCAGACAATAATGCACAATGCTTACATTATGGCAGACAGGAGGCGAGAGAGCGATCCCTACGCATCTGTCAAAGTCAATGACAGGTGACGAATAGAAACATATTATTATTATAATTACTATTTGAACAGGTTAAGCGTAATCTCACACTCCGCTGTGCGCGCATTGTGCGTAAAAAAGGAGTACACGAACAATGACTCCAGCGGAGTGTCTATGGTTAACTTGTAGCATGTGACAGTTGTCTCTCGCCCCCGCAGTGCCCCGCACCCTCCTAACTACAACTCTTGCCTCTTAGCAGCACCTAACTAACTGTCAAAAATAATATTCTATCAATAAAATACCGATAACCGCCATTGCAGTAACAAATAAACGATGTCTGCTTCCACTTTTGAAAAATGTATAAAACAATGTTTATTTAATTTAATGTATTTGTAAGATAACACATAAGTACAGTTTACGTTTGGTGACTCCTTCTCCATACTGTTTACCTATTGGGATGTCTTTAATATAAATTAAAGACATTATCATCAAACATCCGTTAGAAAAGACTGACTTCGACTTGCCATTGATTTCAAAAACTATAAATTGTTAACTAAAGAGTTAATTATTAAGATATTGGTTAAAAATATAGTACAAAGTGGTATTCAATTGGCTTGGCATGGCTGGAATGACTGACTCATTGGTCAAAAATATTTAAGCATTTAATTTGAAAGCACAGTCATGTCGTTGCACACGTGGCGCTGCGGTTGTGGACTGCGGAGCGGCCAGTGAACGCAATGGAGAACAGAATAGGAGACAATAAATATTTGTACTGATAACAAATATTCTTGTTTCTATTTTTTGTGAGGTGACTGATAAGGACGCAAAAAGTTCGTGTTATCACGTCACGGACGGAAAATGCTTCAAATAAATTCCTTCTTGCTTGCTTGCTTTAAGGTTAAAGCAATTAATATTATTTTTTTACTATACTGTTTTGGTAATAAACAAATCATCTGTGTTAAGATAAACCTTAGATATTTTAACATTACTCGTGGGCATTATTAGTAGTATACAGAGCTTAATATAAGTTTACAGGTATTTCAACATTTTATTGTAAATTAAAGAGTATACAGGGCTATGTAAAATAATATTTGTCTTTAACTTATCTATATTGTAGTTATTGTAATAGCCACTTAAATGTTCATATACATAGCCACTAAGACAGGGACACTTAACTCTCCGGTTGGAAATGAGTGCAGATAAGGAAAGCGCCGGCAGTGTCCTGCCGGAGCCACCGAGGCTCGGCCGCGGCGGGCGGGTTCATGAGTCAGCCGCCCGTGTCGCGCGCAGGTACCACGCTTGCACAATGGTCACATCCGATAGTTCCTTTTCTCTAAATAGGATTACGATAACGTCGAAGTCTTGCGGAATTTCGTCACTTCTACATCGAAAGCGAATAGAGTAAAAGATCAAAGTCTATATGGCGACGCCCGAACCCGCCACAGTCGCGGAGCTCTCTGCTAAACATATAGGTAGAGCTTCTTTGTTGTATCTTTGCTAAGAGGCATCCTTACATTTTAAAATTGCAAAATACAAACACCTGCAGGGTGGCGAGACACCATGGTAAACTGATGGTGCGAACAGCTCGAGGTATAAATCGAGTTCATTTGACGATTATTAGTACTTTTGTGAGTGAGATACAATTTTAATAGAAGAACACTTCTTAAAAAATGTGTTTGAGGTACCTTTGAGGTACCTACATAATTATTTAACGATGTGCTAGCGTGTGCAGTTGACAGTGTTTCGCCTAACTTCAACGATGCCTCCAGGACACCGGTTGTTCTAGTTTCTAGAAAAAAATAACAATGGCTATAGAATAGGATTAGAATCCTGTTCTTGAAAATATAATCCTTTGAATATTGCCAGAGTACTTCCTGAATTAGTTTGTGTAATTGTATTGTAGGTCACAATGAGCATTATCTGTGGGAACGCATCGGTTTTGACTACTTAAGCTGACCTTTTTAAGTAATTAGCAGCAACAAAGAAAGTTTTGTGTCGCGAAACGCGTCGGTCGCCGGGCGGGGGCATTCCGCGCGCGTGCGTCACCGTCCGCGCTACCCCGGGGAATAACTATGTTCTTACACACATATTTAAAAACATTTATTTATTTAATCTTTATTGCCCAATACAATAAAATAAAGTACAAAAGGCAGACTTAATGCCAAATGGCATTCTCTACCAGTCGACCTAAGGGCTAGGCAGAAAAATTGGTAAGCGGTGCGACAAAGAACGTAAACGAAACAGTACCATAAAAAAAACTTAAATAAAAATAGACTACATGAACATACTTATACATAACAGAAGAAAAGACGATGGGAATCTCTTACGTGGGTGTTGATTCCTGTAGAAACAATTTATACACCATTGTTTTAAAGACCATTTTACTTGGAGCTTGTCTGACTTTTTCGGGGAGAGCGTTCCATAATTGATTGGTCTGAACCGTGAAAGAATTTGCAACGAATCCTGAATGATGCAAAGGAGTGCCGAGGAGGTGATTATTTGATGAGCGAAGTTGGCGGGCATGAGTTGAGCTAAGGAAACTGAAACTATTTTTAAAGTAAGAAGGAGAATTCAATTCAACTCAAAACATCAAATTAAATCACCTTTAACATTAATATACAGAGGATAACAAACAAACACACATCAAATTTGACGTAAATATATATACACGTATATTCGTAGAAAAAGTTGTGAAAGTCAGGCGCATTACAGTTAGGCTATGTCCGACCTATGATTATTCATCAACACTATCTTTTCTTACTTTGTAAGCTAAAAGAGCGTTCTTCAATGTTAACAACTACATCATCGACATACGATCTTAATAGTTTTACAAATTTTAAGAGCCAGTTAAGAATAGGTATGCTATTTTTAGTAAGTAAGCTATTTTTATAAAAAAATGTAAAATAAGTACATGCAAAATGCATGTACGCAATGTTTATTTGCTTACATACCTAGTACACATTCGGATTTTTTTCGAAAAACATTTACAAAGTTTGTGTCAAATTTATATATGCCCATATTTATAATAATAATAATAATTGAACCTTATCACGATGTTTGTAACAAATAAAAATAAAAAATAAAATACATTTATTTCGACCACATTATATCATACAGGCAATTCATTACAAAACATCATACAATTAGAATCAAATCTTAAAAGTATAAAAATCAAATATCATGCAATATTAATAACTAATAAATATTTTTCATTTCATTTTCATATATAAAATAAAGGACTCTCTTTAATGAAATCGATTAGGTAGTGATTAAAAAGACTAAAATGTTCTTAGCTTACATTGGAACTTTTATTTGTTTACTCATTCAAAGAAACAGCTTTTCGATTATTATTTTACTCATTATCGTCTAAATAAATCCTCTGACCTCTTTTAAAGCCTGTATGTTACAGTATATTGTGTTAATAAGTGCATATTTTAAAGTCTCACGGGCAAGTTAGTGCTTCGAACCGCTCGTTAACGAGCTCGAACAAAGGGCCACGAGCGACTGGGACGTACAAACCCTCGCCGGGTAGCTGTGGACAAAAGAACTTAGCGAAAAGCTAACGATTGTGTGGGAAACAAACATAATATTATGACCATAACTATTATTACTTAGAGTGAAGATCACATGGATTATACCATGTGTTTCATAAACATGTTTGTTTTTCATCATAAGGATGAAACTCAAATTAGCTGTAGTAAATCGACTGTGGTCGGTAAGTAGGCACCCCACGTGGCCGGGTCTGTGAAAACAAAACAAGAGCTGGGTTATGAATGGTCCGTCCCGCGGGAGCCGCGCGGAGGCTGCGCCGCGGGGCGCCGCCGGCCGGCACGGCACTCGCGCTCGCGACACGCGCGCTACCCGGAACTGTAAAAAGTGCAAGCGGCGCGGTCCCGCTAATGCGATAACATTTATTGGTTCCCGGGAGTGCGCGGCCGCGGCGCGGCGGCGGCGAGGAGTGCGGACGGCTTTATGGGTCGGCGCGATTCACGGAAGCAATGTTGTTCGCACTCTCCTAAGTTGTTTAATTTATTGTACTTCTAAAACTGTTTCGACTACTATAAAAACGAGTTTCTATTTAATTTGGAGCTCTTAGTTTATTAGAGATAGAGATAATTACTTAACACTATTTCATGTTTTTTGTTGGACCAGATGTTCTGGTTAGTCTTTACTTTATGAGGTGTTATGGAAAGTATGTCGTATCATGGTATTAAATATGTTGAATGGCATGAAGGCCTGCGTCCTATTACGCCCTGTGGGACCATCTTTGTAAGGCTATAATAAATTTGTTAATTTGTTCTTAAAACAGGTTAATTACCATGAAAGCCTGTTATTTCCAGCCGTGGCACCGCGCGTCGCTATCTGGCCGATAGCGGCGCGGGCGGCGCGGCGCAGACGGTGTGTCTGCGCCGCGCCGCCCGCGCCGCCCGCGCCGCCCGCGCCGCCGCCGATAGCTCGCGTACTACGCGCATTTATCGCGCTGCTTATCCGCCACTCATTCACTTTCTAATACAATATTACATGCAACCATCGATGTGCGATACCGTCATCTTAATACGCTTTTGATAGCTGATTAGCTCCCGCCGCGTCTGCCGCATTCGGTTCTAGGAAAGGCGCTTTCGAAGCTGATATTACAAACACGTCCAAGGATATTTTGTGGTCAAAACACTGCGTAATTTTAAAGTAGTAAATTTTAGCACAAGCATGCTTTTTTGATGTAAGTCGGTCATCGCAACATGACATCGCATCAGAGCACGAGCTGACCTGCGCGTTGTTGACTGCGCCACCTCGGTGAAGTATGACGCCTCTTGCCGGGTAATTTGCGGGATTACATAGCCTTCGGATCGGAACCCATCATCGTGGGGACATTTAAGTTTGGCAGCCGAAGCAATCATGCAGATGGTTGTCATTTACACGTTTTTTGATTGTCGAGCAAACCTTTTATGAATTTCCACCGAACTATCTGAAGAACATAATTGTTTCAGTAGTAGGTACTTTCCATTAGTGGTTGACGAGTGACAAGAGGGTCGTCGATCCAGTGCAATTAGCCTCTATACATATTCATCGGCCGCCGCCGCGCCACCGCGCCGGGCGGGCTGTCGGCACAACCCATCAACAACCTACAATAATTACTTGGCTATCTATATACATATAATGACTTGTCCAGGCTGACTGATTCATCATTGCCGAGCCAAAACCGCTGGAGTTAACTACATGAAATTTGGACGGTCGGTTAATTGAGTGATGTAACCAGCCACCAAGAAAGGATTTTACCACAGAACACAAGAATTTACGGGAATCATACCCTAAGGGGGTCAAATAGGGGGTGAAAGTTTGTATGAGTCTGTCAGTTTTGAAGTAAAATACATGACAATTTGTATAGGCTTTTTGAAAATAATGACATGTCTCAGGATTTTTGTTTATTTTTCTTTAAGTCTTTAATCGCCGCGGTGGTCCGGTGACCGACAAACAATAAATTTTCTATTGTGTCTGGTTTTGCGGCAGTCAACGCGTTAAAGGAGTAAAAAAGGGAAGAAAGTTTTTATGGGGAAATCGTTATTTTTAAAGTATTCTCAATAAACATTAATAATTTAATTGGTTTATAGACTTTTCAATAAAAAAAAATGACGCGTTTTTGCATTTTTAGAAAAATCTCCCCTAGAGTGGTGAAATAAGGGTGGAAAGTTTGTATGGAAATCTGTCGTTCCTTAAATTTCGGTATTTGGCATGGTTGGAAATTATGTAGTGTTTCAGGATTTTTGGAAAATTATCCCTTAAGTAGGGGATGACAATTTGTACAGGAAGTTTTTAAAGTAGTAACCTACTGAGTGATCTTTGTTACGTGATTTTGTGTTAGACACTTTTTACTTCAAGCCCGGTAAAGCTGAAAACGCCGTCTGAGGCAATCAGCAAAATCTGTGCAAAAAAAAATTTACTAATTCTAGCTAGCACGGATGGGTTTAATGATACAAATGAAAATCTTAATATTGAAATAACGTGACCTGTCTAGTTGTCTAACCCTTATTACTTATACCTTTATGATTACCTTTAATAAGTTTGGCTTTTATTACGAACAAACACAAGTCGTGGAGCCCACGTGAGCAAAGCCGCGAACAAAAGCTAGTTTTACATAGGAAACGAACGATCGCACTATCTCCACGGTTCAACGAATAGACATAGTCTTATTACTTTATAGTATGTGTTGGTTCTAGTACTATGTAACATCGCCGCTGCTTGGTGCGGTGTCTCGTCGTTTTCGTCTGGTCGCGGCTCGTCTCACGTCTCGACTATGTTGTAAACTAAATAATTAATTAATTAATTAATTTATCAGATAACGACACATTAATTAATTATTTATATAAGTATAATTTATTTTTTCTCATATACATTTACATTTTTAAATATTTTCTAAAAACAAAATAAATAAAACATTTAAAAATAAAATAAATAAATAGGGGTCCGCCGGCATCGGGACCAGGGTCCAAGCTACCGGTGATTAGGGCTCCAGAGACAGGAACCTCCTCACAATTAATTATTATTATTATTATTAATATAAATTATTAGTTATTATTACTATTATTATTATTAACCAAAATCATAATTTATTGCAATTATTTTTAGTGTTAAACTTTTTTGTTACATCTTGAAAAGACTAGTTGCAGCGCGTTATCCACACAACAAAGAACGAGTTACACTTGCGGAACATGAAATGATAAATTACTATCGAGCGGTACAGTCGCTGAGATAGGGAATCTATCGAAGTCATATCAAAGTGATCAATCCTCGGACCCGCGTCATTATCAGGACTGAAAAAAAACGTACTTTTTGATCTAAGTAGTTCTGTTTATGAATTCATGAAGTGTTTTAAGATATAAAAGACAATTACATTTAAAACTTATAGTTTCTTATTCATAAATGGTTTATATGTAACTACTAGCGGCCTGTCCCTGCTTCGCACGGGTGGACATTTTTTTATAGCCTATGTTACTCAGTGCTAATATAGCATTCTAATGGTGAAAGAATTTTTTAAATCTGTCCAGTAGAGAGTGGTTTGTATGGGAGAAGAAAATTGTAGTTTTTACTATTTTCCTCGCATTTTTTACATTTTTTCTTTTTATAAGAACCTTCTTCAGACTTCATCAAACACAAAAAAAAAGAAATCAGCTAAATCGGTTCAGTCGTTCTCGAGTTTTGCGATTAGCAACACATTTAGCGATTTA
The DNA here is from genome assembly GCA_949315975.1 of Eudonia truncicolella. Lineage (NCBI taxonomy): Eukaryota > Metazoa > Arthropoda > Insecta > Lepidoptera > Crambidae > Eudonia > Eudonia truncicolella. The sequence goes on along the minus strand of OX438827.1, from coordinate 21,392,273 downwards.
TTTTTATTTATATAGATTTAAGAATAAAAAAGAAAAAACTTTAGTTATTTTTTATTATTAGGTGAATTATTAGTAGTATTTCCGGAGAAATTATAATGTATTATAAGTTTAATCTTTTAAATCATTCTATTGTTACACATTATGGCCAGCAGCCAGCCATATTTGCAAACAACGTGCGCTTGAATAATTTGTGAATCACTCGGTTGAACAACCATTGCTCTACTGTTTCGTAGGCAGATAGATGTTTTCAACAAATTCATTTAAAAAAATTAAAGATTGTATAACTATCTTTATCTGTAATATTGTAAGTATTTCTTTAAACCCCGGCTCTTATAAATGGTAATTCTCCTGCTCAAATGCAACGAAGCTCTCTAAAAGCTTCCGCCGAAAAAAAGAAACGATTTTGGATTTCAAATCATTTTGTCGGCTCAGTTTTCTAGTAGGTACAGGGGATAATGATGAGGGTCGGAGTAAGTTATTTTGTCACCTAATGAGTCCGGGACGACGGCGACGTCTGCACCCATTTATTTTCCAGTCAAGGAAATAGTCCCACATAACTGACCTAGCAAAATAGTGCTGGTTCCCGCATTTGTTGTATCCCGCGTTTTCAGTTTTGCCCTAGCTTTTTAGAAAAGACAAATTGATCCAAATGCTACATATGGATGACCTGGAACTGTTTGCCCCCAACAAATTGCGATTGATGCAGTTATTGCAGGTAACTGACACTTTTAGTAGGTAATTCCATCAGGATGCATCATGCATGTCATGCGTGTAAAACGAGGCGGGGTTGTAGAATCTGAGGGATTACAATTCTCAGATTCTATAAACCTGAAATCTCTCTCCGAAAATGTTACCTATAAATACTTGGGTATGTCAGAGGGGCTAGGAATAAGTGTGGCTGACATGAAGCAATCGTTGCAGGAGCGTTTATTTGGTCGCCTGAAAGAAGTGCGGGGGTCGAGGTTTTTTAAATGCTAAGACACTCCACAACCGTGAGGTGTGTAGTCTCAGGGAATATTTCCTAAAAACCGATATGGGTATGCACCGAGATGTGGTAGCAGTGGACAAGGGACTCGGCCGCTGTCCTTGGCTAAAGAGTACTGGCACAAACCCGTAGTACTTAGTGCCAATGACCGCAGGGAGGTATGGCAAGGCAAGGAGCTACGGGCGCTTTTATCGGGCCCTTCATGGACCCGATGTAGACTTTTTATAGCGTCCGTATCCTGGCTGCGTTTTGGTGACCTCTTTGGGGATAATGAAGGTTTTATCTGTGCAATTATGGACGAAGTTATGCGAAGTTATGAATAACTACCGAAAATATATTATGAAGGACAGAACGGTTCACATATGTCGGGCATGCCAATTTTTCTTAAGATACATATTTAATAAAGAGAATAATAAATAATAAAATAATAAATAATTAATATCAGTGACCGAGAAATCGTTTTCTTAATTTGTTTTTAACCTTTGTTAATGTACAAAATCAAGAACTAATAGTTCCTACCTATCAAGGAATCACTTTTAGTTTAATAACATTTAGGTATAATATAACCAACCATTTCTAAATCCACTAGTTTCGCGAATGTTTAGCAAAAAAAATTATTATGAACTTTAAAGAAAAATTGGTAGTTTTCACATAAAAATCAGGCGATGGCGCAAAGTATTGTTTGTTAAAAACTAGCTAGAATTAAAATGTAATATATTGGTATATTTTCTGTAATTGGGAAAAGCTTGACCTTCTCACATGTAAGTAAAGATAAAACCGGCGGCGGGAGCGCCCGCCCGGAATCCTCAACCACCGAGTTTGGGAGCTTTTGATTGCTCATAAAAAATACTTCAACGTCGTATCAATTTAAATGCAGTTGACATTTCAGGAGTCAATAGATATTCCTTTTTATTTTGATGTTTGTAATTTAAATTAAAAAATACTTATACTACAATGTAATTTTATAAATGTATTTTACTAAAATTACAATGCTTGGAGAACACGAGGCCGTGATGCACCGCGGGGCAGCGTATGTAAGTAACTAGGTGATGTGTCCGGCTCGATCGAGATTGGTTCTCCCGAAATTGGTGAAAAAGGAAAAGGACAAAGGTTGGAGCACGGGGCGGCGCGGCGGCGGCCGGCGGCGGCGGCGCGCCAGTCTCAGTCTCCGCTGAGCTGGCGGCGCGCGCGCACGTTTGCACTGAGTTCGCGGTCCGCACCATGCTGCACGACGCGTGGCCGGGCGCCTGGCGCAGGCCCGACAATTTCGAGCTAGACGAGTTTATTTCTGAGGTTCACAGCATTTGTGTCAAAGGAGGTCAGTAATATAAGCCATTATTGTTTATTTATTACTAAAATTTTGTCGTGGCTTAGGTACATAATTAAAACTGCATCGAGAGCTATCTTGGACGACCATTCAAATATTTTTTCCATACATTATAATGTTTGAGAATTTCACTCAAGTTCTATTAAGTGAGGCGTGCAGTGCAGTTATTTTGTAAACACGCGTGCGGCGGGGCGGGGCGCGGGGCGGGGCGCGGGGCGCGGGGCGGGCGCGCTGCAGGGCTGCTAGCGCTAGCGCTGGTAGTATTTCGGTTTATCAGCGCGACCTTGCCAAGTTGTTTATCTCAGTGTTTCATTCATGACTTTCCATAATTATCGGTGCACGATATCGACGATTCACATTGATCGGTTTACTTCTGTTATCTTTCCTATATAAGTTTATTGGCCCCGCAGAATGTAGTTGCCACAGCCATTTGGTTACCAATTTGATGTTGTAACAGCAGCACAGTGTCATTAGATATTTTGTTTATTTTTGTATGTTATTTCCGAATTAAGCCAATGGTGCCGCAAAATTGCTTTCATACTTCGTTCAATCGTTTGTGCCACCGCTAATAAGAAACTGTTTTGAAAATTGTAATGGCTAACCTGATGTGTTTAACCTCTTTGCTGCCACTCCGCGCGTCCCAGGGAGGTCTATCTACACAGCGTGGACAACGGAGTAAGACCTTAACGATTTAGAAGTTTAAAGTTATTGAGTATGCTTATAAGGTTCAGGCCAGTTTCAAAGATCAGAGAGTTGAGAAAAAACTCTTAAAAAATCTTGTTTTATTGTTGACTGTAAACAACAAAAACGGTTTTGATCAATTGCTAGGTTGGCTTGGCAGATTTTTCTTACTCTGCAAACCGTTTTAACACTGACATTCAATAGTCTAGATTTTATGAAAAGCAAACTTATCTCATTGTAATGAAGTTTTGCAACGGTTTAGTCATTGGAACATTTACATTGAGGTACATCAATATAATTATTTATTAAAATATTCAATCCCCGCTCCAATAAGTGACCGCATACGTGTAGAAACCGAAGAAAGTTCAATAGTATATCATCTGCCGTCTGTGGTCCACTCAGCATTGCCTAATTACCTATCATAAATGGTGTTGTTGTAATTGTTGTTGTTGGTTTTAATTAGTTCAATTAGTTAATTAGCAGTAATGAGTTTGTTTAGGTTTTATACTGTTAACGAGCAAACTACTATTAGCTAATTAGTTATTGTTTTGTTTCCTCTTATTACACTTTTTCGGAATAAAAATATACTACGACCGTTTCTTGAAAATAACTTTAGAATACATTTTAGAAATGTATGATAAGTACGTGTATCGCTTGTCGGTGAGTGTCGATTGGCTCGCGTCCCTGAATTGTAATTGGAAAGCGGCGTGTTACGCGCGATGGCCCGCGAGACAGCGCGCGGCAGGGACGCGCGCCAATCGAACCGCGCCACTGACAACGGCTGCGTGTGTGCGTGCAGAGAGCGAGGCGGAGTGCGGCGCGGAGGGCGGCGAGGCGGAGAGCCCGCCCCCCCTGCCCGCGTTCGGCTACGCCCACCCAGCGCCGCTGTCGCCGTCCCACTCGCGCAGCTACCAGGAGCTGCGGCCGGCACACGCGCGCGACATGCACGCCTACGCGCACCTCGAGGAGGCGCTCTTCAAGCCGGCACCGGGCTCCACGGACGGCGCGTACCTGCGCGGGCGCAGCCCCGGCCTCAGCCCCGAGCGCGACGAGTACCGCGCCGTGCACTACGAGCCGTACCCGCCGCCGCCGCCGCCGCCGCCGCCCTACACGCACGAACACCACCACAATATCGACGGGTGAGTGACACCATACTATCTTTCCATCAAATGTTCGGTATGTTATTTCCCTTCAACCTGGTTCTACATATTTTAAAAAGTTTTTTTCTACTATTTTTAAGGCAAACCTAAACCGTTTAATAATTACATAAAACGGCCTGACAGAGCGTCTCTTTCAATAATTTCAAGGTTACATTAGTTTCTTTAAGAGTTTTTTTATAGGAGCAAGTAGAGCTGATTTAAAATATAAAATGTGAAAGTGATTTACTATTATCATGAGAAAGAAATAATTAGCATTTTTTGGTAGAGTTTCAGTGCTTTAGCCACAATTTAGGTAATTAACAATGGAATGAAATGTTTTCATGGGATACAATAGATTGAATGTCAATGAATACTCTATCCGTTAAGCTGAGTGAAGAAGAAACAAACATCCGTGCATAAGTATTTTGACATAAGCAGTTCGTGGTGATAATGTGGCAATGCCATTAGTAATGTCACGTGTCGTTGGTTTCTTAATCTGTTATTGTTACATACAGCGCTGCGTGCCACCAAACTGCATTGTGTTGTGAGCCTGCACGCATGTTCTTAAAATTGGGGTCTACTGCCTGGACACGTTTATTTTAGTACTTCGTATAGTAGGTAGGTGCTGTACTGTCAATATCTAGGAAAAATAATGTGTTTTCCTTAAAGGCATAATTTGTAGCCTAAATTTGACGTAGCGTAACGAACTCGCGACTCTGCTATAATTTCCGTTTTCTAATGCATGATTTTTATCTGATTATTGACAAACATCTTTGCAATTCTGTATGTAGATACTGATTCTAGATCTCAATAGGGTCAGTCCTGGTACTGGTACTAATATTTGGTCTGTGCTGTGCCGGCGCCTGTTTACTATCAGAGTATAATTAAGAAGTAGCGTTGAAACCACCGCATCCGGTTCGCGAATAGTTACTATCGTCGTGTAGTCAATTATCCTTGTTCTGTGGGTGCTCTCATTTTCTGGGGGCACGGCAGTGCCCCTGCCAAGTCGAGCAAAAATGCGGCGGCCGTACCATCCTTTTTATCGAAATAGTTCAGGTCATTTTCGACCCCCTATAACTACGTTGTGGATAAAACTATAAGCCTGAATTTTCAAAAACCAAGCAGGCATTGTATAAACACGGTATATTTCAAATTCCATTCAATTTGAACCAGTAGTTTAAGAATTATAACTAGTCAAAGTTTCTTAATTTTGTCACTCACTCACTGACTGACTGACCGATCATCAAAAGTCTAAGGCACTTCTAGCATATATAGAAGCTTCAAATTTGGAATACAATTAGGGTTTAGTGTATAAATCGAGTAAAAAAATTTTTTTAAATATTTTGCAATTTCGGTCCGGTTTTCTAGATACACCAACTGCATAGAAAACTTTCTAATCCCTTATAAATGTATAGGATTACAAAGTTACATTTGCAGTTAGCAACTCGGTTCTTCTGCCGTAAAAAGTTGTGAGATCCATGTAATACCAAGTCGGTTAATTTATTTAGTCCCTACTTAAGGGACCTTCTGTCTTAAGTTATTACGTAATTAGCTAACCTAACAACATCTATAGTGACCATATCAATATTAAAAATCTTTCGTGTTCTAAATAAATAGATTGAGAGTAACTTGTAGTTAGTCCGAGGCGATAAGCCGCTTGCGCGCTATCAGACAGGTGTTTAGTGTAAATAGTCGGCGAATCGTCAAAACTTGAGCTTCCGTATAAAGTTCTGCTTTTGGGTGTTTTTTAAAGCTGCATTTAAAAAACCACAAACAGTCTCTCTTCCAATAAGATATTAAAAGTCAAAAGTCAAAAGTTTAAATTTTTTATTCGAATAAACTTAGGAAAAGTGCTTTTGAATCGTCCATACATTTGTACCCCATTCATATCACTAGTGTTACTTCCAAACACTTCTAAAACATTCACAAGACATAACAATACCTCGTCGAACAAAACTGTCTGTCTGAAAGTAGACAAGTAGGTATTTTATTAATATATCATAAAGATTTTTAATACTGATATGGTCACTATAGATGTTGTTAGGTTAGCTAATTACGTAATAACTTAAGACAGAAGGTCCCTTAAGTAGGGACTGAATACATTAACCGATTTGGATTTATTACATGGATCCCACAACTTTTTGAAGAACTGAGTTGCGAAACTTGTTTTTTTTACAAGTATGTTTTTGATGGCATTATAGTTATTCTGTTCTCTCGTTTAGATCTGATGTAGGTGTAAATATTGAGGGAAACCCCGTTTTATATGACTACTTTCTTAACTTCCTGTTTCACACAAGATTAAACAAAAAACTTTAAGCAGATTCTCCGTTCTATTCACAGTTATATTAGTTTTATCTGATGTATCAGATCCGTTCTAACTCGAAAAAAGGTATTTTATGCAACTTAAGTAGGTACATTTTGAATATACTGACCGTTCACGGTACACCTCTGTCTTAGTGACCTGATTTATTGTACTATAAAGATTCACATATTAGAATGCAAACCTGAAACATATTTCACAAGTTTCAAAGTACCTAGTAAAGTATTTTCGTAGCCTTTTAGTATGTATGGTTCGTCAGAGGCCATGCATAACGTTTAGCGCGGACGTCGGCTAGCGGGCTGCGGTCGGCGCTGATCACTTTTTAATGGAACAATGATGACTGCACCCAAAGAGTTGGTGCGGGCGGCGCGGCGCGGCGCGGCGGGACGCGCACATTACGCGTCGCGTGGATTTCCCTGCAAATGGAAAATTCCTTTATGCGTACGTAAAATAATAACAAATAATCACGTATTTCGCAACAAATTTCACAATGTGTTGAAATCTTCATTTCATATATATACTTAGTTGAAAACATTAATTAAATTCAGTTAACTTAGATTAATATTGAACACGTGAAAGTTTACACAAAACAAACATTTGTAATAACGAGCGCCGTCCGTCGCGCCGCTGAGTGCCGCTGAGCGCCGCTGACCACACACGAGGAAAACTTTTGGTGGTTTTGCAAGATTGCTGCTCCTATTTTTATGTCGTTCGAGTATACGTAGCGTTACATATATCTAGACTTCTATTTTAAAATTAGTACACCGTTATTTTTAAATTGTTATTTGCTATAGGTATTTACATCGAAACTGACCGATTGTTAAGTAAATACAAATGTAATTATTTTGGATTTTCGAAGTGTAAGGTAATACAGCATTGATGAAACAACGCTGGCTAATAAATACCTACTGTGCTGGAAGCGTTTAACAAGTGCTTAAAATGCGTCAGGAAAACCAATGCCGCGGTAGCGCGGTCGGATGGAAGTGCTGTCGCAAGTAGTCGCCCGGGTCGTGACAGGTTGTTGCCTAAACATAGTCATAGTTTCAAGTGCAATAAATATTTAGTTCACTGTTTAAAAGATATGTAACCGGGTAGGTACAAGATACATCTACTGATAACAAAAATAAATCAGTGACGATGTATTTATTAATTATCATATCAGTTTTATTTCGTTAACGTGAAATGTGATCGTGTTAGTAAAGGGTAGAGGACATTTTTTTTTTTTTTTTATACTTAGCACGGCAAATGACTCCACACCACCTGATGTTAAGTGGAAATGGAGTCCAGACGCGAAGACAACTGGTGCAGCGTGAAAACAACGCAGCATCAGTCAACCTCACTCTGCCGGCCCACAAGGTGCTTCTTCACGCCTCGTTTGAAGGACCCCATATCATAGGAAAGAGGGAAAACATGTGCTGGTGGACTATTCCATCTTTTGGAGGTGCGACAAAGAAACGAGTCACCAAATTTCTTTGTGCGCGATGGGATATGTGTGACAGTGAAGCGGTGACACCGGAGAGCAGCACGTGTACTCCTATGGAGGAAGGGAGAAGGTGGGATAAGGTCAAAGAGTTCTTCAGAGCACTCGCCGTGATATAAGCGATAGAAGACGTTGAGTGACGCTATATCTCTACGCAATTGCAGGTGTTCGAGAGTATTAGATACCTCTGCATTGCCGATAATACGTACAGCGCGACGCTGCAATCCGTCTAAGGCATCGAGAAGATACTTTGCGGAACCGTCCCAGATGTGCGAGCAATACTCCACGCAAGACCGTACCTGTGTCTTGTACAAAAGACACAACTGGTCAGGCGTAAAGAATCGCCGCACTCTGTTCAGGACACCGAGTTTTCGTGAGGCTGTTTTGATCACGGCTTCGATATAGTCCTTTTGATTCCTTCCCCCCGCCCGATCCTCTAAACCCCCCGCCCGATCCTCTAAATGACAGCACACATTTACAGAATACACTAAACATGCACACCAGTTTAGGCCCAAGACACCGTACTCGTAGAACAAGGGTACGAAGAACCGGTTCACACACGCTCTACACCAGGTACAGACATGTACCTGGTCGGTTCTCTCCTCCTCCACGGCCCGGTCAACCCGAGCCGAGGTCCGTGCCTTTAGAGGCGCCCTCGGGTTGCTCCGCTCCCCGATCCGATCCGAACCCTTCGGAGAATCTAGTAGGGCACGGGGACGCGCACTTGTGCGCGATGCCGTTCCCTCTAGATAACCTCTGAAGGTGATTCGTTTCACACGGCTTGAGGGACCCTTTACGTTCCTCGCCGCCCCCAAAAAGCCCGGTGAAGCTGAAAATGCCGCCGCGGCAATCAGCAATCTCTCTCCAAAAAAAAAAAAAACCTTTTGATTCAGATCGCAGCGAATCGTCATACCGAGCATGTTGATATTGTTCTGCAGGCTTAGAGATGTGCCCTGAAGAGTTGGAAGAGGAAGGAATGGTGACTTTTTGGCCGTAAACGCACACACCTGTGTTTTCTTGGCATTGAACTCAACCAGATTATTGGAGCCCCAATTAGATATGAGGTCCAATACCCGATTGAGCTCAATGACAAGATTCACTCGTTTCTCTTCACTCTCGACTCGCCCAGCCGCAGGGTGACCGTTATACCCACCGTGCACTGTACTATCATCTGCATAGCAATGAATATTTCCAAGTGGAAGCATATCATTGATATGCAGAAGAAACAGCGTGGGGGACAGAACGGAACCTTGAGGGACACCAGCATTTACTGACATGAGCCGTGATGCGCATCCATCAGACAGGACACGGATTCTACGCTCATGCAGGAAGCCACCGACCCAGTTGCAGAACTGAGCAGGCAGACCGACCGACCGACCGACATGACATGATTCTTTTGAGCAAAAGCTTTTTTCTACACTTACGCACTGTCTGTAAAAAGCATGTCTTCGTGAGGCACACGCACGCAGAGCGGCGGGCGCGGGCGCGGGCGCGGGCGCGGGCGCAAGTAGGCCGGTGTTTTCGGCGGTTGCTGTCCTCGGCGTTATCAGCGCCGCGCGGCGCCCCGCGACGCCGCGCCGCTGTGCCGGCAGAGGCCGCGGCGCGCGCCAATCTGTACCCTACACCGCCCGCGTAAGGCCCACGCCAACCGACAGCCGCGCTCAGCTGGAAGCGCTCCATGTCTCGAGTGCGCGTGTAGGTACCTACTGCTCATACGCCGTTACATTTATAATGTTTTCAATTGTCGCCAGTAGGTACATGCGGCTCTCGCATCGGCGCGCGGCGGGTCGGTCGCAACACGCTATTGTTTACACGAACAACATTTAATGAGGTACAAAGTTTTGTTATAAATGATGATACGAAGCAAACTTAACGTGTACCTACATGATATTGATTTCGTTCATTGGTTGCGCCTAAAGCTATACATATGGCTATGTGTTTTACGATTTCTTCAAATTAGGTTACTAATAAGTAAACACCTATAACACTATTTAATTAAGACAACTTCATAGATATTTGGGCACGTAGGCCAGGCCCACCGTCAGAGTAGTCATTGAAATTTAAATATATGCTCTGTCTGAAATACCTATTCGTCAGATATTGATTGTTGCCTTGTTGGGCCGGGTGGCCGCGGTGCGGGCGCCATAGCCGTGACGTCACCGCGCCGTGTAGCGCTGAGCCAGCGCCCGCGCAGCTCGCGAGACGCACATTGTGCACTTCTTCATGTTCATTCACGTCGACAGTTCTTATAGCGGTGGCGTGAGAAAATGATGTAATATAATTAAAGTATTTATCAACATTACCTTCGAGGAAGATTCGCTCATTGTGATGATTTGTTCGGGATGAACCGAAACTAAATGATTGATAAATGATAAACTTGAAAACTTGATTATAAAATATAGGTAATTTGTAAATATTCAAAACTTAAAACAATACTATAAAATGAAATGATTAGATTGATAATATGAGTCAGCGCGGCTGACTTGATAGCTGGTTGTATACTAAAGTGAAAACGGTGAAAATTTTCAATAATGACTAAATAAGGGCAAGTTAGTTATTATAAAATGTACCTACGAGTTGGCCGAACTTTGAGCGACAATACGCTAAACGTTGGAAACGCATGAAGAATGTTTGTTTTTTCATCATGCATTTTCATATTGAATTGTTTTTAAAATGTAGGTAATATGTTTCAAATAGTCGTCCCTTTGGTGGTAGTGCGCGCGTGTGCGTGTTTCTGCGAATGAGTAATGGCGTGCCTACTTCCTGCGCGCAGCCGCGTCGACGCCGCGCCGCGAGCCCCATCCATCATCGCTAACTCGCGCCGCAAACGAACCTTCCAAACAGGCTCGATTCCTTGTGCAAATACACGCGCCCCGATCGGGACGCAAGTTTTTTCATCTCGCCGAACGGGACCTTCATAATACGGAACTAAGTCGGGACTTGAGTTTTTTAGTCTCTCTTGACACAAAACAATATTGACATATTTTATTATAAAGACCCTCGAGCCCAGTATTGCTGATACACAATGACAATGGAAGTGTTCATCGTTAGCTGCTTCCCAGATTAGATAAGACTTATTATTAGGTTCATATCTCCTCAATTACGGAGGCCGTAAAAACGGTTATTACAAAATTTATTATTTTTCAAAAAATTAAACTTCGTATACTGAATGAATTGCTTTAAAAAGTTTAATGTAGGAAAATAATACATTTTAATATTAATTAATAGCTCACCGCCCCCAAAAGCTATCAAGTAGGTAGGTACGGTCACTATTAATAATAGGTTGCCTACGTGGCGACCACAGCAACAGCAACAGCAATAGCAACACTAAGTAGCACCTACTCGCGTAGACCTCAGACCTTATATAGTCTAAGGCGTAGACGGTCAAATTAGAAACGAATTTAATTAAAATTAGTTAATTATAAACAGAATAAAAGCAACATTTCATTTCCAGATAATATGTAGGTAAGTACTAGGTTAACAATAAGTTTGAAAAATTCGATATAATTGTTATGATTAGGGTTGCCACCTTTTTTTGAAGGTAAAATAGTTTTATTTTCAAAACATTGCAAAAAGTATAATTGTATTAATTTTTTTTTTTTATAACTTATAATAGGTACAATTTACTGAATTATAGCACGATACTTTATAATAAAGTACGGGTGGCAACCCTAATTACGATTGGCAATGCAAGTAAATTGGGAACATATTATATTCCATATACTCTTATTCCGATTTTCATTAATCCGAACTTTCGAATTATAATTCCGATTAAAAAAAATTGATTTTATTGATAAAATAAGATTATATAAGATTTGTAATTTTTATTTACCGAAGTTTTGTTTTAACTACAGCTATCGGTTAGGTTAGGTTAAATTTGTGAATAAAAGCAGCAAACTACAAAGCAATTTTTAATGTTTCGGAATTTTAAGATTCAGGATTTTAAAATTCGTGAAACCAATAGGTATTCCGAATTAAGTTTTCGTACTTATGTAGTGAACGTATGAATCATCTATTGACTTATCGTATTCGCAGCCTTTCGTTAGACCAACTGGCAGGTTGGTGGCCAAATAATTAGTAACATTTTTGATGTTGTCACAAACTAACAACGTTTTCCTTTAATACCGATCGATAGAGAGCGCTGATCAGCGCCGCCAAACAAATAAAATTCTATTGTGCCTGTATTCACGGCAGACGACGGATGAATCGACCATATTCTAACCATACTCCACATCAATATTGGCATAACGTAGCATAGGCACCTATCCAGCAACATCATAACATAGTCAACATAGTCTTGGAATTATTATTAACAGACTCATTAACCTGTTTAAAAAAAAGTTACGCTATAACAGCTGGATATCATTAGGGTAGATGTATGCTGTTATGGCATAACATCTACATTAGAAATTTTCATGGTCAATTCTACACAAGTAGTTCAACTACATCATGAGTGAGCTGTACACAGCCATGTGTAGCGAGGCGCTGCAGCATCAGCCGCAGCGACGCCAGACATGCGCACGCTGCAGAGCGGTCGGGTGTCGCGCGGGCGCCGGGCGGCTCCCACGCGCCGAGACACTTGATCATCACACGCTATGAGAACTTTCATTTGGGTTCGATTAAGAGAACGCAAGACAACTGCTTACTTAAAACACAGCAAATACTTTCGCTGAAGTAAACCAACATGAAAATCGCCCCGATTCCCTTAATGTTATTGCGATAATTAATTTGATTAAAAAAGAGTCAACCTCGACTCCTAATGCGAACAAACAAGCATTGGAGTAGGTACGACATTGTTTTCCTCCGGAGCACCAGCTTAAGCAAATAAAACAAGGAAAATTGGTGTCCAGCGCTGGCGGAGGCGCAGGCGCGGGCGCAGGCGGGATGCTGAAACGGCTATAAATAATCGACGCACACCGCCGTATGCGCGCTTATCGGACGCGCTGCAGGCGCTGCTTTGTTTTCAATATTATGTTTTATAGTTTCTGTGTCACTTTGTTACTTCCGTCCTTTATTATGCCACAACATGGAGCGTGCTGGAATAAAACGTTAAATGTAATGATTATTACATTTCCTAGATTGTCTACATTCCGCGCGAGCACATGCTTACGATTTGCTTCATTCATTGGTTACATTTTAGCACTTATATTATCATTGTATTATGGTGAAAACGCTTGCGGTTTTAAGATAGCTTTACTGTTCTTTTGAATTGTGCATGTTAGTTCACAACAGGAACACATTACAATTACTGTGACTTTCCTTAACATAACGTTCTTAAAATAAAGTTTTTTCGCATCGCTGAAAAACCTTTGAATTAGTTATTACGTAACATTTAAAACTCCTTTGTTTACCAACCCTGCTGGCGCACGTACCATACCTGGAGAAATATATTATAGTGCTGAGATGTATTTGAACTGTTTCTGATTCTTTTGAATTTATTGATTTCCTCGCTTCCGTGCATGTGTCTCCGTCCAGGGTTCCTTGGCACTCTGTCTCAACAGCCTTATCTTCAGACAACACTCGAACAGTTTAATCCAATAGCACTGTTGCATTCTAGTTAATGTTGTTCCGAATAGTTTGTCTCTCATTTCCCCCAATAAGCTCTAATCTCACATCAATAATAAAAATATAATTTCTTGTGTTTGTTGATTATACATATTATTCAATGAGATATTTTTATTTTGGTTAATGTGTTTTTTTAGAGCCAAGGTCAATTTAGAGTTTAGTTTTTATTTCTCGCTTTCTTGAGATTAACCAATCGAATTTACAAAGGAATATTGTATATTGTTAGAAATTGTAATTTGACAAAATAAAAAACAGGGCGCGGCGCCGCGTGTGCGCCGAGGATCCCCGGGGTTTTGTGGCCGTCTCTAACGCGCCATTTTACACGTTTTAAGAGCTCTCGGATCGTTTCCAAATTTGTACTCTTTATTTTTTGTCATTGTTGAGTGACGGCTTAAGTGTCTCGAAATGACTTATTTGTATAGGCTGTTAGCGTTCCGGTGTGGGTTTATGTCGATGATGCGCAAATAAGGGTCGCGTCTGGTATTAGTTTAATGTATTAAAAGGATGTTAATTTTGTTGGGGTTGTTTGTTTGGTTGCGATTATTGAGCGTGGCATTCGGGCCGGGCGGCGGCGGGCGGTGCGGCGGGCGGTGCGGCGTGCGTGCGGCGTGCGTGCGGCGTGCGTGCGGCGTGCGTGCGGCGTGCGTGCGGCGCCGGCGCGGCGCGGGTGCGGGCCCGCACGTGCGCCGCGCCGGTGGCGGCGGACACGCGCGACTCCAGGCTCATTACCGCCACCAGTTCGTTTCCGCGTATCGCCTCTCGCCATGCGGGCGGACAGGGCGCATTACACGCTGCCTGAACACGCACTCTTTATGTTGTTGTCTCGTCAGTGTGCATTTCATCAGTGAGATACTGTCTGTTTTGAATCAGTTGCTTTCCAATGCGAACGGCTAATTCGCTTCCGGGTGACAACGGTCCTTAAGGATTGCCACACCTTAGTTATAAAGATGTTTTGAAATGTTGCAACCGTTTCGGTTTATCTGGCGAGCGCGAGCACGTCGCACACGCGCGCGCCAGAGGCGTGTTCTGTAAACACAGTAGTGAACGCGACATAATGGGTTTTAAATGCACTAGTAATTGGTCCCTTATCTGTTCCGGACGAGTTTTCCAAATTTGTCGAGCCATCAGCATCGGCGGCGGTGCCGCGGCCGCCGCGCCGTAATGAATGCAAGCGGGTCGAGGGCGACGGCGGCGTGGGGCGGGGCGGGGGGCCCGCGGCAGGCGCTGCGATAACGCGCACCTACTTCCGAGACGTTCCGAGCCATTAGCCTCGACGCTGACTGCGCTCTACTTAACAACAACGTGTAGTTGCGACGTGTACTAAATAATGTCGGTGCCTAAACTAATAGAGTTGGAGTCGATGAACCCCGCGCCGGCAGCAGCGGCCCGACCGCGGCCGACCACGGCTCCGCGCCGCGTGGCTGGCTCAGGCTCCGATAAACCGCGCCGCCCAGGACGTCCATGTCACGTAGAAGGCAATCGCTGTTGCTCAAGCGGCGGCGCGGCACGTAGCACATGTCTCAACTGTTTCGTAGTGACCAGTGTCTGTGTGTTTCATAACTTCATGAAAACAGAAATATTTGATACCCGTGCCGAATCAACTGTTGTTGGATACCTACGCAAAATAACTGCAACACAGAACCGCAATTGCCAAATCCTTCAAAACATACTACGATGATAACAGCAATATGTTGTGGTTCTTATCATGTTGATAGTATATGACTCAGTAACATATGAGTGGCTTCATGCATGGTATGTAACTATGCAATAATACGTGTATGAAAACTCTGATTTTCACGTTCTATGCAAAAAAAACAGGTTTTCATTGCTTTGCTTTTTTCCATCCATCAATATGCGGCTGCTCTTCTAAAGTCGAAGAATATCGTTTGGCAACAGATAGTAACGGTATGATTGCATTGTATGTGATCTGAAAAACATTCCAATCCCCATCTGCAAACTAATATGGGAAATATAGAATTAAAGGGCAATTTTAGCACCGACTAACTAACTATTTACTTCCATTTTCATACAAAGATATTTGTATATTGACGCTTAAACAGCTGAACTGATTTAGATGAAAAAATGAAGAGGGTAAAACTTGGGTGGGGGGAGGGAGGATAGGGCCTCTGGAACTAAATAAATAAATAAGTTTAAATATATACGAGTTATTTAAAATGAAAATACAATTTCAACTATTATTTTTAAGAATGCAGGACGAAATTGGTTGCTATAGAAATAACTATTCTATGCAGACGAAGTCGTTTTTTTTTTGGAGAGAGATTGCTGATTGCCTCAGACGGTATTTTCAGCTTCACCGGGCTTATTTGGGGGCGGCGAGGAACGTAAAGGGTCCCTCAAGCCGTGTGAATCTAATCACCTTCGGAGGTTTTCTATGCCGTGCCCTACTAGATTCTCCGAAGGGTTCGGTGGATACCAGCTAGTTACATTATGTTTATAATATAAAATGATATAAGTATTATCTTTATAAATATATAAATCTTTTGTGCGTGTGTAATTGAACTCCTTCTAAACGGCTGGACCGATTTTGAGGAAATTTTGCTTGTATATTCCAATGGGCAGGAACCCATGAATGGCTTGCAATAGCAGAAGCGGACGAAGCCGCGTGCGGGCCACTAGTAAAAACAGCCGTAGCTGTTTTAAATCTTTTTCCATGTTATGAAACCATGCTTAAAGTAGCACCTACACATCGATGTGATATTGTTATGTGCACTCTTCATTATCGAAAACGAAGGATTTCAAATGAAACCGTCTCAATCTTATTATAGTGACCAAGCCATTATACCTACCTACCACCTTCATCAGTAAATTGAAAGTGGCGGCAAAAAATATCGATTGAATTTATTTATTTATTAATTAATCAATTTGACGAATAGTTTTCAACCTGCCTACTAAGGATTTTATGGTCCTCTTTATTCCCTTGGAGGTAGGAAAATAGGAAACAGACTTGAGGTTAGACGTTATCTAAGATCGTGTGTGGTTGTGTGCAGAGGCGGCGGCGGCGGCGGCGGTGGCGGCGGCGGCGCGGGCGCGGCGTACGCGCGCTGCGGCTACGCGGGCGCCTCGCCGTACTTCACGACGCAGCCCGACATCGGCGCGCAGCAGCAGATCTGGAGCCCGCCTGCTGGTACCTACACACATACTAATCATTCTTAACGGCGAAGCGATAGGACCTTTCCCATGGCTGGTAGTGCGCCTGTAAACGAGCTAGTTAGTTCGTGCTTATTCACCGTACACATGTATTGAGTGATTGCTTTTAGTTGAACTGAACCCTAACGTCACCATTATCATCACATCACCAGCTCATTTTATGTCCCAACTGCTGGGGCACGAGGCTTCCCTATGGATGGATAGGGAGAACGGGCCATAAACCACCACGCGGGCCCATTGCGGATTGGTGGTTATTAACGACTGCTAATGCAACCGGGACCCTTAGCAGATAGGTATGTAGTCTGTCGGCGTTGTGCGGAGGGCATGGTTCTTACGGCGTTATGGTTGCGCAGGCGGGTCGCCGACGTACGGCTCGAGCGGCAGCGGCGGCGCCGGCGGCGTGGTGCTGGGCGACGACTACGCGACGGAGGCGGGCGCGGGCACGGGCGCGGGCGCGGGCGCGGGCGGCGGTGCGGACGGCGGCGGCTCACTGCCCGCCTTCAGCTCGCGCTTCGGCAGCGCTTTCGCCACCTCGCGGCCCTCCACCGTGTACGGCACTCCGGCGGCGCTGGCCACCAACGCATACACACACCAGGTAACACACGTGTCCAGGCAACAGTGCCTAAGCATCAGTTTACAGACTATGTTTGTTAGTAGACCAGTATTCGGTCAAGTATCATACTCGGTAGTACGCCATAATGACGGTGCGACTCGTGTGTTTCAGGAGGTGTGGAGCCTGGACAGCAACCGGCGGCCGCATCTGTCCGCCGCCGCCAGCCTCTCAGCCAGTAAGTACTCGTCCAACCCTTATTTTCTGAATCTTATCTTGATATTATTGTTTTTTTTATCTTACGCGAACACTATGATAATAAAGCACAAACCCTGTAAAATTATATTAAAAACGAACAGCGTTAACTGCGTCAACTTCCTTCAAAGTGTATTCGTTGGTGTGAGGCGTCGCTTGCCTGCAGCGGGTTGGCGCGAGCGGCTCGGGCCGAGGGACGCGCGCGCTCCGCTCGTAATCTTATTGCTCTTTGTTCGAGCGTGATTCGCTGCGGCGACGAAGTCCACTTTCCAAATGAATCACGCGCAGTATTTTGTCGCTAGCTCTCTGTATGATTGTGAATAATGAATTGTGTATTTTTCCTAGTATTTAGGACTTGTTAAATATTCTACAGATCTATGAGTTGGTGTAACTAATAACTACAATCATGCAATACCTATCGATAACAATTTATTTACTTGTGATAGTAAAGTCTGTCTTATATTTGAGTGGTGGCAGTTTGACAGATAGGTAATAATGTAATTTTATCCCGTGAGACGTCAACACCATGGTTACATGAGACAACTAGGGATTATTAAAGGCGTAAACCTTTACCGTTTAGAGAATGACAGGGTGTTAGTGTACCTAATGCTAACTGGAAACAGCAACCAGTTCCAGTCTCCGATTACTACTACAGGGTAATGGGTTGTGTATCTATTTTAGTTAGTACAAGTAATGCGATACACACGGAAGATTGAACAACTGGGTTCTGAATCGGCATAGTCGTTTGTTCGAACAACACCAGCCAAGGTTCAGGCCTTTAGAGTAATACACGGGTGGTTCCGCTTTTGATGCAATCCGTACTCTTAGAAGAATCTAGTGCCTAGAGAACGGGACACGCTGGCGTGTTCCACTCTAGAAACCCTGTGACGATGTTTCGATCAAATGGCTTAAGGACTCCTTGTAAGTTTCTGGCCGCCCACGCGCTCCCTAAATTCCCGATGATGCTGTAAAGGAAAAAGGCGGCCCACAGCACTCTCTCTATAAGAAAAGCATAGTCGTCGCCAGCAGCGAGGGCCCCGCGCGTGTGCGTGTGCGTGTGCGTGTGCGTGTGCGCGTGCGCGTGCGTCACACACCACAGTTTGAGCACGTGGTCTAACGCGGGGCGCGGGCGCCGGGCGGGGCGGGGGTCACGCGCGATAGCCCCGCGCTCACTGTCAAAACTAATAACCATCTCTAAATAACAGATATATTTTTATTGCGATAAGCTATTTCGAAAAACATCGATAATGGAGTCCGGGTAATAGTTTACAGTTCACGCCCGCTCTGGTTTTGCTCGTGAACAATGAACGCGTTTTTGTCGCGTTTTTTCTGCATTTCACATCCACTCGAACCTTCGTCTATCTTCGAAAGCGGCAGTAACACATTTTTATTTCTGTTTTAAAAGCCATTAAATATTAATTGCTTTTCTTTGAACCACTGTTGATTCCGTTTCTAAATTATTTCAAGTGTCTCGAAATGGCGACACTGAGGACTTAACGCCTTTTCTTAAGAGAGTAATATTTTTAACAACTTGAAACTTTGAAAGTTCTCGTCTTGAGCACTCGTAAATGTTGATAGCTTTTGCACGCTGCGGCGTGAGCTAGTTCTGATTTAGCACCATAACGTCGGTCGCAGGGACGCCCGGGGCATCGTTGTAGAAAATAAATAGAGATCCGCCGCGCCATAAGCGGGGTGTTGTCGGAGGCCAAACAGGCGGGCGGACGCGCTGTGTGCGTTGTGCGCCGCGTCGACGACGGGCCGACTCAGAGCCGCCGCCGCATCGCATTCCGTAAATGGTATCGGATAAGGCACGTGCCGCAAACAGCGCGCCCGGCGCGACTTTGTCTCCACCGATATTTGCTCGCGACGTCACTAATGTGGGCTCTTATTATCTGTCGCCGACGGGTTCCTGCTTAGCGCCATAGGACATAGCTTCAAAGTGACGTCAGAACCAACGATTAGCCCACGGCTCACCGACCGCTCGGTCAGCGACAATCAGTAAATCTGCTCGGTTTTCATTTGATTAATTCAGGAACATCCTTTCTCGTAGTACTGGAAACATCTACTCTATACGGTAATTATAAAATATGATTTAATTTGACATTGCAATAGTTTGTCTTATCTGCGAGCCGCGGGCGCACATGGCCGCGTGCGGCTGCAGCCACACATCGCCCGCGCCCGGCCGGCCGCGGCGGCGCGGGTGTCGCGTTACGTTGACACGCGGTCCGGTGACAGTTGGCCCCTTGTGGCTCGACAGACGATCGCATGTTATCTAGCTAATAATTTAATGTTATAGCGACAGCTCATGTTTTGTGTTTCTGTTATGATGACATTTAAAACAAGTACTTTATTAGTGTTAACTTCATGTCACAACAGCCCAGATGAACATAATGGGATGTGTAATAAAAATCAGTTT
Organism: Eudonia truncicolella; assembly: GCA_949315975.1. Taxonomy (NCBI): domain Eukaryota; kingdom Metazoa; phylum Arthropoda; class Insecta; order Lepidoptera; family Crambidae; genus Eudonia; species Eudonia truncicolella. Next base: position 21,372,387 of record OX438827.1, on the reverse strand, counting down.
TGATATTCGATATCCCTCTGGTCGATCTTGTTTCGCCAGTGCATAGTGCAATTGTAGCTAGGCTGGCAGTAGTGGGCCCTGCACGCGGTGCACACGAGGAAGCCGGCGGGTCACGGGGTCGGTAACGGTCGCGGATGCTATTGAAACAGTACGCGCGGTCGTCGCACCGCCGCGCGCTGCGAGTTCAGGAAACCGACGCTGACACTATTATTATTCCAGTAAAGGTGACCGTTCACGCGGGGACACGTATAACACTCGTAGGAGGCCGAGTTTGCTTACGTTGATTTTGCATGATTAAAGAGCGATAATTGCGATCGATCGCTAAGGTCAATCTCTTTAGAGGCGACATCTGGTAGGCAGAGCGTGAGTGACGTCGGCGTGTTGTACCAAACAATGCGCGCGGCCTTGCGCGGACGTGCGCGCGCGTGCAGCGTCAGCAGGCGCGCCGTCAATGAATCAGTCACTGCCAAGGTCGCAGCGGCCCGACGACGTGCTGCGATCGCAGCGAGACGACAGCGACAACAAAGGATCGCCCGCAAAATATGACTAACGACAATCCCTGAAAGTGTTACTGTTAAATGATTGTATTTAAAGCTGTGAGCGGACGCTCGGGGCGACGGCAGCGCTGCTGCGTAGTGTGCTAACGTGCGGTTGTTGCGCGCAGTCGATATGGCGGAGTTTTTCACGGAGGGGCGCGAGTGCGTGAACTGCGGCACCGTGCACACGCCGCTGTGGCGCCGCGACTGCACCGGCCACTACCTGTGCAACGCGTGCGGCCTCTACAACAAGATGAACGGCATGAACCGGCCGCTGAAGCAGCCGCGGCGGCTGGTACGTCAGCGCCACGCCGCGCCCGCGCCCGCCCCCGACGTACGCACCGCCCGCGCTAGTATCCGCGCCCGCCGAGCGTCCGACTCCGCGCTAGACTCTCAGTTGTCCCGTGTTGTTGCAGTGGCCGCGGAGGGGGCCCCGCCGGGCGCGGATTACTACAAGGGCTTCCTGTTAAACGGGCTCGCGTCGCAGCACGCGCACGCGCACGCGCACGCGCACGCCTTGTCCGCGCCGGCGCCGCTCTGTGCGCCCTCGCACGCCGCCTCCACTCCCCCCGACTACAAACAGAAGAAAGGGGTACGAAAGCACCCCGTCCCGTCCCTCCCGCCCCGCCCCTCCCGCCTCCAAACACCGTGCGCACTAACACTCATCGCTTTGTCCTCGTATTATTAAGTTTTATTTCACTAACAGCATGCTCAGGTCCATTAAAATATTTACAGTGTGACCTGGATCACTGGGATCTCGAGGGCTCTCATTTTACAAATAGCCAGGTTTACAATTACATTTGCCTCATTTACAAAGGCGCCGTCATAAAGAGAGGTCAAGATGGCCCGCTTTTCATGTACCCTTTTATTGACATCCAGCAGACCACATTCAAAATAATTAATTATATGTACATATATAATACCTAACATTCTTATTTATACAGATTATTGAGCTAAGAAGTCGAAATTATAGAGGTTATCAAAGAAATCTATGTTATAAAGGTTGGATACTCCCAGTAACGGAGGTATATAAACGTGTTTCGACAACTACGGGACCTTATTGTATTTTTTAGTAGCAGAAGTTTTTCTAATCCGGGGCCCAATTATCCAGATTTCACTGTACTATAATTCATGTCAGTAGAGTACCGCAGTCAATCGATCGCTTAAACAAGCAATGTTATACAACGCTCTGTCAACCAATTATTTTAGTTATATTTTATTTATGTAATCTCAAATGAAACCATTCAGGTTGATGTGCAATCGCATAACATTGCTCGGCCATAAGCACTTAAAGTAAAGATCTTAAAATCTCGAAAGAGGTCGCACCTCATCACTGAGTCGATGCCCTAGCCCTAGTGGCGCTAGCTGCGCTAGTGGCGCTAGTGGCGCTAGTGGCGCTAGCGGCGCAGGCGGCGGCGCGCTGTAGCTCGCGTTTGCGCAGGCGGGCACGAAGCGGCCGGGCACCACGTGCACCAACTGCCACACCGTGACGACGTCGCTGTGGCGCCGCAACGCGCACGGCGAGACCGTCTGCAACGCGTGCGGCCTCTACTACAAGCTGCACAGCGTCAACCGCCCGCTCGCCATGAAGAAGGACGCCATACAGGTACATTACTGCGTGCTGTGTGCTATACCAAGTGACGTCATCTTAAACTCGATCTCCATACCTTGTCTTGATCTGCTGTGCACTAAACAAAACGACAATATAAGAAAAATTGGGCGATTACCGCGCTATTCAGATGTTTCTACAAAATACTCCTTCTCCGTTTCATATCAATAGCTCCGAAACTCGTCGACATTTTCAAATACAATTCAAATTGAAACTTATTTATTTATTTTCCTTCACAATTTAGCTACCTACTTAATCCTAAAGCTAAGTCAATATAACAATTGAATTGAATTGCTTACGTAACGCGGAAGAACCAACAACTACATCTAAGTAGGCTTCTGAAATAGAACTAATTCACGCCGGACAACCTGTATAATGAATGTATCTTCATTTGTTCCGCACGCGGTCGGAAAGTGTCTAAACTGACAAAACTATCATGATGGCATACGGCAGTCACTTACATACTAAGTAAAGAATAATAAGTTTAATTTTAAGTAGTTTAATATACTTGCGATTTTATATGTTTGTAAGTAATAAAGAATAAGAAATAATAAATATTTCGAATTTGAATTGGCTTCCTAATGAGGTGTATTAAAAAATAGATCACAAATTGACAAGTTACTAATATATTTAATTTAAATTTGACCAACACATGTAATTAGTCCTGAAATAAATACACGTACGTGCATAAAGGTTCGACGCACCGTAACATATTAACAAGCGTATCCTGAAACATTATTGGTCCTTTATCGAGGATTGATCGGGATCATAATGGATGACATAGCAACGGAGGGACGACCTGTTTTCACGCAAATGTATTTTAACATCTAAGTAATTTGTCTCCACTAAGGACCACTCACAATATGTGTCAACTGTTATTTGTAAATTAAATGAGACCTATTCATCAAAACCTGTTTGTTATTTTCAGACAAGAAAGCGGAAACCAAAGAACGGCATGAAGTCGGAGCGGAACATCAAGTCGGCCGTGCAGCGCTCGCTCGCCGCCGGCGTCAAGATGGAGAGCCTGCGTGAGTACACACGCAACAACTATTACTAATCCTTCAATACTCTTCCAACTTTAATGTGTTTGTCCATAAAGTATGATACATAAATAGCCCTTAACAGGATGTTTAGAGCCTTATGTTTTTTAAAAATTAATTTGGCCAAATTACAATGAAATAAAGCTGTCGGAAACGAAGGCAACATCCTCCACCCATCCTTATAAAGCGGGTTTCTGCTACGACGGTGAGTGCGAGGCGCCTGAGGTGAGTGAGGTGAGTGAGGTGAGTGAGGTGGTGTTGTGTTGCAGTGGAGAGCGGCGTGTCGCGCGGCGCGGCGCTGGGTTACTACGCGCACGCGCAGCACATGAAGCTGGAGGAGCCGCCGCCCGCGCACGCGTACGACGAGCCCGGCTACCGGCGCGCGCCCGACGAGCGCCTCGAGCGCCCCACCGTCGTGTCCATGGGCAGCTGAGCGCGCCGCGCCGCGCCGCCGCCGCCGCCGCCACTGAATCTCACTCGTGTAAGCCTAGTGTAGGAGGCCTCGGCCACAGTCGTCGCTAGTTCACCAAATACGCCCGAGCCTCTCGGTGCAGAGGGACTCTCTAGAGTATGTCCTTTTTTGTGGTCGTTACCCAAGTTGGAGTCGATTTCCGATACGGTCGCAATTATAATAATAAATCGGTAGTCGTGTGGGTCGATTTAACTCGTTACCAAATATTTTTTGCTTTGTATAAAACTATAAGACTGGACCTAACCTGATACCATTCCTAGCGGGTTGCATTCCTAAATAAATAATTCGATTATAGATATTATGTATAGAGCTCGTGGTTGAACCTAATCGACGATATTTTTTTTATTGATATTATTAATTATTATAATATTGTTATTACGTGCTGACAATTATTTTATAAAGTATCGAACTAGAATACGTGTCGTTATAATATATTGTAGATTTTATTGAACTCCATGACTTAAAAAGGCATTCCACGAATTTGTCAATAATAAGTAGAGATGAGGCCGGCCCGCCGCGCATCAGGCCGCGCCTTGCACCGCGCGCCCCCGCACAGGCTCCCGGCAAACAATTCAGTTGTGACATTAGGCCGCGGGCTCCAGCCAAGTTAACTAGTATGTTGTAGTTTCAGTAGCACAAGTGAACTTGTTGGATATTGCTCTGTAGAAAATATTTTTGTGAAACTAATGTTGAAGAAATTATTTGTTCGTTTGTTCGAAGCATGATTAAATTTCTGTTCTGCTCTGTTTGTATAATTGTTTAAGACTTGTTACCTATATAAATAAATAAATAAAAGTAATATAAATGTCTACTGGTAACTCTTGGAAATCCCGTCTCATTGTAACGGCGCAGGCTCTGCCCGCAATGCCGTTGCGTCGGGAGCGCCGCAGCGGCCGCGTCCGCCGCCACACAACGTACCCCTTTGCCAACAATTTACGATTACTGGAATGTGACTTACAAAATCATTAACTTGTTTAATTTAATGAAATGAGGCGTAAATGTTATCAAAGCGATGAATTGTTTGTTAGAATGTCGTACGCGCGCCGCCGCTCGATCTCGCCGCGCGCCCGGTGCGCCCGCTATGTGATGTTATATTTTATTTATGTTATCACGAGACGTTGTCGCCGTTAGTCATAATATACTGTTCTTTGTAAATATAAAGAGTACACTTTGAATAAAATAAATTGAATGATAAGAAACTTGCATCTGTTTCTCTTTTCCCTTCTCTCTGATCTTTTAGAGTTATCGTGGGATAGATTCACACATCATAGAAACCATATTGTAGATGTCATGTCGATGGTTTTGTTACACTTCCAGTCCAACAGCCTCGTCTCCGTCCCCTGTGCCCAACCTGAGCTCAACATCTTCTCAACAACTCACTTCTTCTGATCACATTGCTCAAACCGTTGCAAAAAGCTTTCGTCAGACTTGTTTCTTTAAAACTGGGCGAGTCTTTATTTTTTTAATTACGGGGTTTCCTTCTACACTTTAAATTCTCATACAGCCTTCAATTTCGATATCAATTCAATTTCGATTTTCGTTGGTTCTAACCAGCCCGCCAAAATTATTCAACACTATTTAGAACGCGCAAAAATTTGCGTTAAAATTATATAAACAAAACAAAAACATTTTATAAATAGCTTGCCTATGATGATCGGGTGTTAATGATGGTAGTTGTTGACATTGAATGGGTGCCTTTGGCTTTCAAAGTAAAAAGTAAATAGTGTTGAATAATTTCGGCGGGCTGTTAGAACCACGATAGCTCAATTGGAAGAGCACCTGACCCGGTATGTCAGAAGGGTGCAGGTTCAAATCCTGCTCGTGGAAATTTTTTCAACATTGTGTTTTTGTAAGTGTTTCGCAACAAAATTTGCTTTAAAATTTATAAACGAAACAAAAACATTTTAAAATAAATCATTTTTATGATTGACCACGTGATCGAAAACGCACGGGATTTGGCTGAATCTGAAGTGACGTCACCTGCTTGTTTACAGTAAATGTCACTCGAAGTTTTGTATGGTGTGATTTGACAGCTAAAAGTTTGCTTATAAGCATGTGACGTCACGACATCACGTGACCTGCATGTATCATTTTGGCGGCTATTTTATTAATTTTAATTTTAATGACGACTTTTATAAAAAATAAAGAAATTCAGAACGAACTAATCAAATTGCAAATATATTATGTTAATGTCAATCGATATCAATACCAATGCATGGAGTTAGGTGAGCGCGTGCCGCCGCCGCCGCTGCCGCCGCCGCCCGGGAGCGCACCGGCATCACTGCCTTTCCAAATTGTGCGTGTAAATTTAATATAAGCAAAGAAAAGCATTATTGTGTTAAAAACAATGATTGTTTTAAAATCCGCATAGTTTAGAAAAAGATACTGTAGTTGGTAAAAAATAGGTAGGTATGTTTTAAAATAAATACTGTACTCTGAATGGTTTGATAGACTTACTAGATTTTTTTAAATAAGCGGTCGTCTTGTTCACAAGGTTTTGCACAATTAACCCAAAATCCTCATCTAAATATTAATGTTACCTCTAAATTGCTGGAACACGTCACTGCCAAACTGGAGTTGTTGTATTAGTCAGTGGTGACACCTGCCTAGGTCAACTCAAAATATCTTCTGCCACCAACCAAACAGCATAGCCGACGGCAACGTTATTATTAAGCAAAATGGCTTCATCATTAAGATATGATTATCAAATTAGTGAGAGCAAACCCACTCACATAGGCATAGGCTGAAAATACGAAACGCATACATGATAATAAGCTATAAACTAAATTATATAAAATTAATTCATTAATTATTATTTAGGTGAACAAGAATGAGATTCTATCGGTCTATATTTTTTCTATTTCAGAGCATCTTTTTAAATATTTATTGTATTTAACCTGAAAAAAAGCGGCGAGGATCTAATAAGTGTCTGCAACAGTGCAAGGCTTGGAGACGAAGCTCGCAGGTGACAAACAGGCTCCCTCCTAGCGGCAGGCACTATCATTATCATCATCAGCTCATTTTATGTCCCACTGCTGGGGCACGAGCTTTCTCTATGGATGGATTGATGGTTGTTAACGACTGTTAATGCAGCCGCGACCAACGGCTTAGTGAGCCTTCGGAAGCACTGAGGAGCTCGAGATGATAAGTTTTCAGTCACCCATCTGATGACTGGCCTTTGCGAAAGTCGCAGCAGGCACTAGCTGGCTGTAAACTGGGGTTTTATTGTCTTACTCTAATACCTATCGTAATACCTTTCAATTTGACATAAGTATGAAAGCTATTCAAGAACTTCAAACTAATTCACAAGTGTCCGTGATTGCTATTGCGACCATGAAGCTGGATTGCGACGCGTGTTTGAATGATGTTGAATGAACGACATCATCAATTTGACATTTATTTGGAATCTTCTATGTAAAATGACTTTCATCCCGCAGCCTCGCTCTCGCACCTTTTAAAATGTTGGCATTCTGATTGGCAAATCACGAGAAACCATGCGGGTAGATATTATTTTGACATCCAACAGCACATCCCCAGTCCTAAAGCATGGTTTTTAAGCAGAAACTATACAATAAGCATTCTGTTTCTACCATCAGCCGCCTAAGAATTGAACACGCTTGCATAATCGGGCACGGGATCGCTCCCTTTGTGATTGTGGGTTGGACGAAGGCTCAACTGACCACATATTTTTTAGCTGTCCAAACTTTTCCTCCTCCCTCTACGATCTCTTACCTCAAAATATACCCCGTCCTTCTAATTGTAAATGCATTTTAAGTATGGTAAATTCTCCAACTTTAAAAATAAAATATAATTTTTGTCTGTAAACAATATTAAGTTATAAATAACTCTTGTGTGTGTATTATATTTATTGAATTGTTTTTAAATTATAATTTATTCTATATGAATCCTTCCGTGTATTGGCGGAATTGTGTTCGGCTGTGGACACAAAACATGCCGTAAATAAAAGAAGAAGAAGATGTGAAATGACAAGATACCTTTAAAAGGTCGAAATTAGACAATAAGCTCGTTTCAAATTTCGTCTGTCCTTGGTTCCTTGACCCTACGGTGGCTCAAGGAACCGATAAAGTTAAAGCAGGTGCTTTATGAAAAAGCGCAGACTGTATCTAGGACTAGAAAGACTTATAATTTCTGAAATCAAGCGGAGAATAGAATATAGTGGTATCTACAGACTCTTATATCATCATCCTGTTTGGTGTGTTCGGGTTACAATTTAATAGTTTACTAAAAATTTATGCGTTTTGGAACTTCCCATATTGAACTTAAAAACGCAGTGATTTAGTGAACAAACTTTAAAAAAAATGTGTTCTATCATCTGTCATCAACTCTGTACTCCCCTTATGCATAGAAAACTTTAAGCAAATCGGATTATTGATTTGAAAGACTTAGAGCTTTGATGTTTGTTTAGGATACCAAATCGAAGTGAAATTACTCTTAAGTTGAATCTATCATCAGCATCATACCGATAGGCCGATGCCCATCGCAGCCCACTGCCGGACATCGGCCCTTACGCCAATAGTGCGCCTTGGGACAATTGCAAGGCGCACATTTGAACCGCAATTCGGCTCTTCGCATCCAATTTATGCTAGCCGCCCGCGCCCTGAGCAGAGACCGATCTAGTCGTAGCAATCCATCGTAATGAAGAAATATAAATAACAAAATGTCAGCCAATGATGCTTATGATGATGGAAAAAAAAATGTTTCCGAGAGTTAAAAACTCCTTCAGCTATTAATACATCCATAATGATTTGCTTTTAAGCATAGTTACTTGTTGTTTAAACGTTGCGGATGTTACAAAAGAAGTGTTGTTACGAAGTGTAGGTATATTTACTTCTCTTGTATGTGCGAGTAACATCATAACATAATATATGATTCTGGTACATTACTATGTAAGATAAGTGCCTGATATTTTCAGATAAGTGCTTTATATTTTCAGTCAATCATAATTATCTTAATTGTATGATGCGATTGAGAAGTTATCTACTTTTGGATATATCATATTGAGATTGTAAAGCATAATTATTAAATGGATGTACATGGAACGGAACACACGTATAGATAGTTATGGAAGTAACGTGGTGTTTCTACGTCTTGGAGTTGCTGCTCAGGCAGTTGGTATCGAATAACTAGAGGAGGACGCAGCAGTAATATTGCGAGCGGCTGTAGCTGTATCACGGGGTTGCTTCGTGATGTACAGACACTTCAGTGGAAGTGGCGAGGCGCGGGGCGCGGGCGGAGGCGCGCTGAAACAATATGGCCGCTATCAGCCGCCATCGCTCGTCACGTGCCCGCCCCGCGGCCCGCGCCCCTCGCTTCCCCACTTGCTTTATTAGCTTTCCACGGAAAAATGTTCGAGGAAAAAAACAACTGATAAGATCACGATGAGGTCGAGCGGCGCCCATCAATAATCTGTCGATCGAGCTATCAGATTTGGGCGAGGATTACGGCCGCCGCCCGCGACCCTCCGCCCGCCGCTGGCCTGGATACTGCTGCGCGCACTCGGCAGCTCCACTCGGCACACACTTCACACCACGCACTTAGCTAGTTAAGCAGCAACACTGCGACACGCATAAGTGTTCAGGACTAAAACTCCTTTGTAACATGGTGAATAGGCCGATGACTTAGGCTACGCTTTTAAATCCCGAGATGTGGGCAGGAATAGATCTCGCAGCGGTGGGTGCGCGGGCGCCGCGTCGACTGTAATGAGGTGGCGACGCAGATACGCGCTCTCGTAATCAAATCTGTAGGCCTTCTATCTGATAATTACTCGATATCAGGGATGGTATCGCCATATCTTAGGTCCCGCAGATACCGCGCAGCTCGCGCCCTCGGCCGGCGCGGCGCGGGTGGGGGCGCGGGGGCCGGGGGCGGCGCTCTCAACAAATATTGACTGTGTGGTCGTCGTCGTGTTTGCCCTCATTATCGCCGCGCGCGAACACACCCAGCGCGCCCGGCCGCTGGCGGCGCGGCGGCGGCGGGGCGCTGCGCTGCCGGGGAACTTCACCAACTCATCGCTATTATTAGTACGCACAGCCATCATTATGTGACTAATGGAAACTTCACGATTGATATCTGAGTGATTTAATCATCCTCACCGTATCACTGATTAGATTAAAATGATTCAGCGAATGATAAAGCAATCCCCTAAGAACGCATTGTCCAGGACGGGCTGTGCCGGTCGGGCGCGGGCCTGCGCATGCACATGCGGTTAGCGGCACTGTCACAGATAGTGACAGCTGTTCTACTAGATATAGTATCTGTAAGATGCGATTAGGTATCAAATGTTAAGATAACCGGTCTCACATTAACGCCTAGTTAAGATAGCTGAGATAAAGATTTGCATATCTAAAGGAAACCGCGATACGGGGGTGCTCTATCTATGAGGTCGTTGCACTGGACATCAGTAACTGTTCAGGATCGTTTCCGGTGGGATGATTTTGACTTCATTAGAATTATTTTAACAGACTTATAATTTGGTAACATTATTCGTATATGTTGGAGTCGCACGCGCATAAAAAAACTTAAATTTATCTCATTGTACACACTAGGTATTTGTTTATAGATGGCATCATTTTAAAGTGCCAGTTAAGCTCAAATACTGATAATAATAAAAAGGAAAATAGAAAACTCAGCATTACCCTAGCTATTACGACACGATTCACTCACATTCACTTAAATAAGCAAAATTAAGTAACAGTCGAGTTTTTTGAAAATCATTTTTTTTTTTAAATATAAGATCGATGTCATTGATAAAACGAGGTCGAGATATAAACCCAACTAGTCTGCGATAAAAACAGTTAAAGTATTACTATCGATATCAAAGATAATGCATTTTTATTTATTATCGTGAATAACATATTTTGGTAACGAGGCGCGGCGGCGTTGTGCTAGACGAGTTTTTGAAACTAATCGAAGTGAAAATGACAGCCATGCCAATGGTGCCAATGGTGTCGACCCGCCGCGCGAGCCGCCGCGCGAGCCGCCGCGCGAGCCGCCGGCACCGGCTGCAATACTTCCCGCTATATACGCCGCTATTGTACACTTCATTAGTTTCCTTTAATTTTGGTTTATTTACATAATTACTTTTTCTTCATGCATATAATTTTCTTTCCGAAGACGTCTTCAAATTGTATGTACTACGCACTATGTACTATACTTTCTGAAATTTCTTCGTGACAGGAACGAGCATTACAATATCTGTTCGACTGATATTTGTTTGCCTACCTACCTATATACATATAGCGCGCGTCGCGTTCATCGGACAGATAGTCGATGGGAGACGGCTTATCCGCTGATTTTAATGAAACTTTCTATGCTTAAGGGAAATACAGAGATGACTGTTAACAGTTAATAAAAACTTAAGAAAACTTTGTAGGTACTGATCCGATTTTTAATGTTCCATAGTGGACGCATAAATTCAGTTATGGAAACATTTTATTGCAAAGAATTGGAGCTTTTAACTTTATATACACTTTTAAACTTTACTTCCATAGTTAAACAAAGAATTTAAACTTTTGTTAAACTAAAATTTTGTTTGAGATACCGAATTGAAACGAAAAAACTTTCTAAGCCCCGCCAAAATGCGATGGCCCTTGACGATCACGCAATGGCTCTACGGCGTAGTCCAAACCAATAAATCATTTGTCATTGCGACTAGATCAGTTTGCAATGCAAGATAAGAAAAAATATGATAAATTGACAGTTGTTGTAGCGAATGGATTGTTTTTTTAATTGTTCTAAGCTATTGCGTTATTTTATATGTACAACATAGGATACTTTATAGTACTTTGTAACGCGACAGTGTGAGCCGGCCAGCCGATCCGAATCGATGGAGGTCGGTTACCACAATCTATTGAACCTGAGGCGTAATAACTGAAGTAAACAATTTATTTTTCTGTGAAGTTGGTTTGATCTCACCTGTTTGCTTTTTGCAACAGATTCTATCGGCGGATCACAATATGAGAAGTAAACAATGAATCACACAGATATAAGTGGTACAGCGAGATATCGATAGGTCTGAAATATTTATCGGAGGCGTCAAGTGCGGGCTGATAAGACAAGCGGTGTTTGCAGCGAAGCCCCCCCCTCCACCCCGCACTCCGCACCCCGCACCCACCACCGCTCCTCATCAGTCGGCACGTACACCCTCGCATTAAGACCTGATGTTTCAAGAACGGTTTGTATTTATTTGTAGCAAGAACCGGTGATTTGTGACGATCCTTCATTTTAATATACCAATCTAACTACTATAATTATTAACAAGTATGAAGCATATCGAATCTTACACAATACACGTATTGACAAGAAGACTAAAACCATCATGTCTTTAAACAATATAAATCATAAGTTGATACTGTTTACAGTACCTCACAGTTCGAAACCAAAATAAGCGAGGGGGCTGCCTGCATCTATAACGTCCAACTGTAACTGTAAATTGAACATACATACCTCAGTGTATGGATGCTAGCTTGTGCTATAGGGATGCAGCTGTGTCGTTAGAACACGAACCGTACGAAACTGTAAAATATTGTTGTGTGTAACATGATTTAAAAACATTTCTTAGTGGCTCAACAACTATTAGCTTCTTTGGTATACTGTTACAAAACAACCTGGAACACGATGGAATTAATTCCACGCATTTGAATTGAAACGGGTGGACACAACATTAGACTCTTTGCGTTACTATAGACGCCAAAAAAGAGGGTGAAATGTCACTGTGTAAGTAATGTGCTTACACTGAACTAGCCCCGCTCTATACGTCGACCAATGATCGACGGATCACAAAGTGGGTACTTCTGTTGGTGCACGCTGAAATACATGGTTACGACGCAAATATAAACTACTAAAGAGGAGCAGCATTGGCCGGACGTCTGACACCGCAGTTTATTAAGTTTAGGGAAACACGACTTAGTGATTATTGCTAACGATTACGTTTATCACATTTGATTATTCCAACACTAGCACTGCTAGGTTTGCCAAGACATATAAACAAAGAAAAGAACCCTCTTGTTTGTATGATGTAATAGAATAATGTTGGTTCAGGAGCACCGGGCCGGGCGGCCGGGCGCGCGGGCGCGGCGTGCGTCACGCGCAGCGCCAGCCCTGCGCTCCGCCATAAACGGAACTCGCCAGTTTGCCGAACCGCTATGTAGGCCAATATCTTGAAAAGGAGCTCTTCAAGGAAAGCAAATGTTTAACTAACTCCGAACGTTTTAGTCAGCCGTTAATAGTCACGGTTGTCTTTTATTTAATTTTAGCAAATAAAAGCTGCTCATTTTCCTCGCACAAAATTATAGCGGTAAAAATTGTAAAAAACGATATTACAGACTTTGGATGTTGGCACCGAACATCGATACAAGTCAACTTGAGAATATATGGTTAACATAATCATTCATTATTATTAGATACATAATACTATATTCAGTTAATTTCAGCGGCGTGTCTGTTTGGGGCATTTTGAATCATCCCCCTGTTAGATGATTAAAAATGCCCCAAATAGGCACGCCGCTGAGCTTGTACTGTTATCAAATCAAAAATAGATCAGCGATTATTTCGAAACATAACCTTTAATCTATGTAACTATTGCAAGTGACTATTTTGTATTTTTTTTATTGCTAACGGGTAAGCACGTGGCCTTCATCTCACCTGATGCTAAGTGACGATGAGCCCGAAGGTGGAAGCGCACTTCACCCGCAACCCTCAACTACTGAGGCACTGGCTATCTATTTTGATGTGGTGGTTTCCCTTTGCTTTGCGCTGAAGTGCTCGTATACCTATCTGGGTCACTGTCGAATGCTGTTCGGAGCGCAACCCTTAGCGCTTGCTGGGAGTAGCCGTTGGCATCACGTTGATCAGTTTCTCGGAAAGTAATTTATTAAACCTACAAACGGCAGAACACACATTGCGATGAAAAATCTCCTCTCAGGCTTTAGGATATTTAATATTGCGTGTAAGCTCAGGATCGTCTGCGATAGCACGTCGTTGCGAGCTGTATCTGCAGTCTTTGACCCAATGGAAAGGGCCGCTTCCTGCGGGGCGTGTTACTAGTAGTTTTCTTGACATGTAATCGAATATCGAAACATACTTTGAATTAATTATTGCACCATTATGGTTATATATAATTTAACACAAATCTTGTTTCGAACAAATTGCAATTTGAAAGAAGACAAAGTGTTGAAAAATTTATTGTGCTCTATTGAGCGAGATCTATCGTAAAAGTTAACTGAAATCTACTTTTTCTTACTTTACGTTTACGTCAATGAATAATTTAAAAACTGTTTTGACAGTTCAATTAAATTACATGTGTTTGTTGATGTTTTTATTGATATTGTTAATTATGGGATGTGGGCCTTGCAGCATCGGGCATTGTACATTAATCCCTTAAAGATTTTAAATCACGTAAATTTCTTACTTTTTTTCGATTTCAGCCATGAGTCCACATGATTATATTAGGTATTATCGCCCGTAATTATACCGATGATCGATGTCTCAAGTCAGTATTTTGTCGATTAGATAAAAGTTTCCAGCGCATTATCAATTCCTTTATCGCATTTTTATTGTCAAGATACGTATCATAAAAATAATACATTTATACCTAACGTTCGAAGTATAAATTCAGGGATATATTGGATTTACCAACAATTATTTATATCCTTACTTGTTTTATCAACCGGGCCTTACGACTGACCATGTTACCCGTTAGCTGGTGTAATCCACTCATCATCTCGGTTGGACGGTCACTGTAGCATAGGTTTTATAATCAAATACAATAGTAATTTAATTGTAGTTTTTTACATGATTTGACTGATAGAACTTAATTCCCTTAACTTTTGCCATATGACAATGTTTTCCAAGGCCTTTTTTCTTACAATATTACGATCGTCACATATTTCTGATCCATTTTTTTATATATTCAACCTGGGTACAGTTATACAGGATGTTTGGTAATAGGTGTATATTCCCGAAACAAAGCCATGCAACCAAGTATAGAGAGCACTGTGACCTTGCTAAATCATTATTACGTAGATTTGTTTTTCCATAAATAACTCAAAAAATATTTTTGTTCAGTCCTGCTGTTTTGACTTCTGGGTTGTCACTTTACAGTTTTACTTAGCAATAGCTTAGCTTAGCTTAGCTTAGCAATTGCTTAGAATATCTCGGCCATGTGGTGCTTACAGTTATCTGCCATATTCGGGATTTTACAGGTATTACCAAACACCTTTTATAATAATAATAAGGGTCAAGGGCCAGATGCAAAAGGCAGTACTCCTTGACACTCCTAGGTTAGGTTTTTTATAAAGTTTTATATTGTAAATATGTTTTTATATAAAATATTGTAAAAAAAAATTCTTAAGAAATATATTTAATAAAGAGAATAATCATAAACTCAACCTAGTAGCCAGGATCATTGACCAGCAACTTGCTATTCAATACGGCCTTGTTGAGTCTGAAGTGCCGTACTACAAGTAGGTACGCACCGGCGCCCGTTCTTGAAAATGGTCGTGCATTGCTCTATTGGGACCGGTCAATCATCACGGACAAGACTATTGTTGCCAATAAGCCTGATATCGTGGTGGTAGACCGGTCTCAACGTCGGGCGGTGCTCGTTGACATCACCATCCCGCATGACGAGAACCTCGTGAAAGCTGAGAAGGACAAACTTAGCAAGTACCTTGACTTATCTCACGAGGTGACCGCCACGTGGAATGTTGATTCCACGATCATTGTCCCGATAGTTATTTCAGCGAACGGTCTGATAGTGAAGAGCCTCGACCAACATCTTAAGAGGCTCTCGCTTAATGGTTGGATCAAGCTTCAGATTCAGAAAGCAGTACTCCTTGGCATAGCACGTATTGTCAGGAGGCTCCTCCGAGGCGCGAAAATAAGTCTGCGGTATGCGAACATGCCCTTGAGGGGCCCAACCATTACATCAGATTTGATAAACCACAAATACTCGCTAGAGAACAACGATTCATCCCTAGGATGATATGTGAGGCTATTGAAATTAAAAAACATCCTAATTTTAATAGAGAAGATGGTTGGAATCTACCACCAGCCTGGGATCCCATCATACAGAATATTAAATCCCAGCCCCAACACCATGCTGCCAGACCAAAAGATACTGTAAGCTCTTTCTGCGTAAAACGGAACGCACCTAATTAAATTTAAATGAGGGTATACAAGCTACTAACTAATTATGAGACGACCAACACCTCAGTCTCCCTGTGACCACGGACCCTGCAAAGGGTTCGAAACGTCAGGATAAACATTAATTAAAACTAATGTATAAAATAAACGCGAGTAGATCCGTAAAAGTTGTTTCATTTTAAGAAAGAAAATAAATAAAGGGTATAATAATAATAATATAATTCATTTATTCAGACAATCAATTTAATTTCATTACTAACAATAGATGCTTAAAATTATGTTAGTACTTATAATTATTAGCCGGCACTGGTGCATGCGACGACATCCAGCGTCCAAAACCGGACCGTCCCTCCGCTCTGTTATGTTTTAGCTGCGGCGATTATCAAGAAACACCTTTCAGTATTTTATAAACACTAATGAAAAATTATTGCGGGTTTCAAATATAGAAAAAAAAAGTTTTTTTCAATTTACAACATATTTGTAGTTTGATAGTGTAATTAGAAACAAGAATTTAAAGAAATGGGTTTAATGTTGTAGCTTTGAGGATGTGGTCTACAACGGTCATGTAATACTCATTCTGGAGGAAATGTCTAATAAGGTGACACATTAATCGAATTAAGGAGTAAAACATATTAAAATAAAGCCAATTGTAATAAATGGCTACGCGCGCGTAGCGCGACCCTTTGCTGCGGCCGCGCACCGGTGGCAGATGGAAAACCTCTGAAAACTGAACAGCGAGCGATGCGGCGGCGGGCCAATGGGAAGCGGCGTGGCTTCGCGGCGAGAGTTGCGCGCGGGCGATTGGCGCGCGGGCGGGCGGCGCGGCGCGGGCGGCGGCGGCGCGGCGGCGGCGCGGCGGGCGCCCGCGGCGGCCAGTGACGAGCGAGTCCATGCCGGCCGCGAACGCAGCCCCGCCAGGTGAGTGAGCCGACCTTACTCCAGTGTGTTCAGCAATTCGTCAATCAACTGTAAAGCGAGTCCGAACAGTCATTAAACAACTGTTCATCCAAGCAAATGTATCCAAATCTTTCGACATTAAAGAGTCTAACAGAAATAAGATAAAATTAGTAAAAATATAGAACAATAGTGAAGTTGTTCTATTATTTGTAAGAAAATATTACGTTAGAGAAATATTGATCGAAAAAGTGTTGAAATAGCGCGGCGCAAAAACATGGTGACTTTTTATATAAATACGTTTTTCTTTTATCTACTTTTATCTACCAGTGCGTAGGTACAACAATGGCTTTATAATTTTCGTCTGTTTTAAGACATTTTAATCACATTTGGTTCATTTACCAAATCGTATTTTTTTAAATATCTATGTAGTTGCGTCGGACGTGAACGAGGCAACTATATAGACATTACACGTCATTACACGCCTATAATACCAAATAACATTTTAAAACTTTTCCCCTTTTTCATTAACAAAAAAAAATGTTTCATTTGTATACTATTTTTGCTCATTTGATAGAGATAAATTTCCAATATTTCTCGATACGAATAATATGAAATAACTGTTATTGATTTGATATGATTATTATAAATGAATAGTCATAAAAGTGTCCAAAAACATAATTTGATTATTATTATTTTTACCAAGATTGTGGTTAATAAATAGTACGTGATTAACAAATAATACGAAACTTATTCAAATTTTCTACATTAGTTCCGTGCGTGTTTGAAGATTACAAGAAGACAGTATAGTCTAACATAAATGATAAGATAGAAATTATTTTTATATTTTTCGCTCACCTGTTTGGAATAGTTTAACTAAAATACAGCCATAAATAAAGGGTATGTAATATGTTCAATAAAGACATCGTTGATGTCTTTTGTAAGTAAACTAATTTTCTAATGTTTGTAAATATAATCTATTGGCCTACCACTAACGCTAACAAAATTTGCTATATTTGATTGAATTTTGATAAAAGTAATAGAAATCTTAATCTTTGTTGTGCCTGCTCTATGAATAAAATTGAGAGAATCAGCTGTGGAGCGCATGAGCTGTGCTATACATATTGCCAGGACATTTTATATTACTCATTCGTTATTGTTAAGTTTTTCGATTACATTGCGTGGTGTGAATGTTGTAGAGAACTATGTTTATTTATTTATTTCTTCTATATTATTTCTTGTTTCACCAAAGACTTTCTAAATTGTTTAAACTTTTTTTTTTAATCTTTCGTCTTTGGGAATTCATTTTCCACAAGAGTAAGTAACAGTTCAAAATGAGTACAAGTCCGTGAATAAAACGCATCGTCATCCTCGGCTTCAACACACAAGCCACCTTCGCTCAATTTCATTTAAATCAATTTAATAGTGTCCGCATGATGTGTATCAAAGTTTTATAAGACTATATCGACTCTATTTTCTTGTTTATTGATAACTCATCTATGTATTTTGTTTTCGACGACGTGATCAGAGTCGTTGTAACCATTATATTTAACACCTCTAAAGTCAAGTCAAACTGAATAGATACTGCTTAGTTTTTAATAACTGTGAGTAATAATAAATGAAAATCTTTTTATTCGAAATTTACGGACTTATATAAAAAGTGTTTTTTGAACATGAATATGTAAGCCAAATCCACTTTCTACTGTTTTGCTCTACTTTTTTAATATTTACTCGAGAATTATTATTATTTAAATAAAAAATTGCACCCGTTTGATCGATGTCAAATTGTGAATGGCTGGTGACATACGAGTTAGTTCTAACTTTACCAAATATTTATTTTTATTGGTTGGGAAGTAATTGCTTCGATCAAACCTATGACTAAGCGTGACCAATAAATAGCCCACCCGGGAACGCGACAGAATTTCAATATCCTTTTTAGCGGATGTTTACACCCTATGAGGAACCTGCCAGCAAAACGTTTTGTTTGTAGATTTTATAGTACCTGCGAGTATGCGATTAGTCAGTACAAGGCGAGAGTGTGTAGAATGGTGTCCGATGTTTGGATTTTATATTTTATATTTGCACATTGGCACGTATAGTTTTGTAATATTGCTATAATGTCTTATTAATTCCTTCATTCCTTCTTCTTTAATAGTAAGGTAGATTAGAGTAGGTAGGCTTTTGCGTCTGTAACAGACGACTCACGGCGACGTTGTGTCTGAGAGACATCGGTTTACAAAATTTTGAAGTGTTCGCTTTGCAATGTGACCTGTATATACTAATGTGATATATACCTAAGTAAGACTGTACATCTAGTAAACCTGGAGCTCGGTTGGTAGGTTGGTTCCCAGGCGCGAGCCGGCCGGGTGGGGCGCGTTATTAATATGATGAAACTGTTATCATTGGATGTGACGTTATCGCCATCGAGCAAACAGCTCGCCATAAACGCGGCGACGCAGGCAGCCGCGCCAGGAAGTGCGCAACCTCTCCAAAAGGCACTCTATGCTGTAGCGTTTGGATACATAATTGCGTGCGGCGAGGGGTCTAGATTTAGGAGTCAAAGTGACACTATTACCGGGAGGGAATGTTATTTCCAAACAAGCTACGGTGTTTGCCAGCCCGCAGCGCGGCGTGAGCGCAGTGACGCCACTAGCAGGCTTAATCAAAGCCGGCCCAGGCTTTACACCAACGGTTCTTGCATTTTTAATTTGACAAAAGGCATATTCTAAAATTTCTTCTAAAAAAGGCTTCAGTTTCTGCGGGTTCAAAAAACACATCATTCACGTTATTAATACTTTGCTTATAAGATAGGTACCTTCTTTATTTATACTGTAGTCGTTTCATTATTATGAGTTTGAATAAAAAACAGATGCATTCTGGACTCTGAATTTTAAAATTCAGTTTTAAGTTAGCTTCTTACGTGTTGAACTCAATTAAAAGCGCAATCCTCGCCGGCACAAGCGCGGGCGCGCGGCGGCGCCGGCGCCGGCGAGCTCTCTCCCTATTTGTATTTCCGCGGCTCGGCTCTTCCGGCTGCGAGCAGCCTTCCTTAGAGCTTGTTGTTTGTCGAGACAGGTGAAAAAACTTACCTTTGTCATAATACTCAAACTGTAACACTATAGTCGTAGTGTAGAGTTCGTTAGCGCAATACAAAACGCGTTCAAGTTGCGATTGTGCAAGTTGGACCTTAAAATGCCAGGTCACAAATGGACACTAAATAAGGTGACCAAAACTTCTTTGTGCTTCGGTTGATATCATATAATGGATGATCGTTAATACCTACAAACCCGCATTGGGTCTGGGTCGAGGGTATTGGCCCGATCTTTCGATGATCATACTAATTGCGAAAGCTCGATCCAAACATGGGAACGTTAATAGGCCGATGACCATAAAAGTGATATAACATAGTTACTTATTTCACAGGTTTCAAGCATGGAAACTGTACCTGCAATGGGACGAGTGGGAAACAAGGAGCAACGCGATGAGGAGCCGTCGGCAGAGGCTCTGCAGCTGGTGAAGAGCGAGGAGCGCTCAGAGCAAGAGACCGGGCTTGAAGAGCAAGGGGGGGCGCCCGCCGAGCACGGCGCCGCAGCGGCCGCGGGGGGTGCGGGCCGCGAGCCCTCGCCGCACGCGCACTCGCTGTCCGTGATCACTTCGCGCCGCGCTATGCGCACCATCACCGCCGCCGGCCACATCACGGAGGCGGGCGAGCTCGGGCCTGACGACGGCGTCAAAGACGAGCCCCCTGAGCTCCCGCAGCCGGACCACGAGCTGCATCAGTACCAGCCTAAGCTGGAGGAGGCGGCCGACGCGCACGCGCACTATGACGAGGAGCGGCTGCGGCTGGCCGAGGCGGAGACGGCGCGCTACCTCGCCTTCAAGCAGGAGCCCTACCGCTCGCTGGCGTCGCCGGCTGACAAGCGCGCGCCGCCACAGTACACGCGCACGCCGCAGCGGGCGCCGTACGGCCGGCCGCTGGCGCTGCGCTACGGCCCTCCGCACGGCGCGCCGCAGGACGACGCCGACGACCAAGCATTCCTGGCTCACAAGGACAAGTCCGAGCATCTTCAGATGTACGCCACCGCCGACGATGGTGCCGGCGGCGCGGTGGACGGCCGACAATATGCCGCCGTGCTCAGCGATCAGGCGACGACGCCGGCCGCGCTGGAGATCATCCAGACGACGTCGCTGAGCAACCAGCAATCGGTGGGAGTCGCCTACCAACAGGTGAAGTACGAGACGCGCGGCGAGGGTGAGCCGCGGCCCAGCACTTACGCCAGCCTGCAGCCGGTGACGTCGGTGCACGGCGGCTACGCGTACGCGAGCAGCCCGCAGTACGCCGGCGCGGGCTACGGCGCGTATGCGGGCGGCGGCAAGGAGCTGCTGACGCTGTACGGCGGCGCGCGAGGCGACGACTCACCGCCGGGCCAGCTGCTGTACCGCAGCGACCCCACGCTGTCGTCGTCCTCGCTGCCGACGCGCGGCACGCATGTCGTATACGGCTCCGTGCTGCCGCAGACCCAGGCCGTGTACGAAGCCCCGCCCAGCCCCAACTCTCAACAGGTCAGTATCATTTGCTCATGCTGATTTATCAAATTTATAGATTGGTATACGAGTTGTGTAACCGCAGCAACGATTTCTTTCGATAGGTAACACTCTATACGCATGGAAACACAGTACAATACAAAGTGGGCGGCGATCATTACTTAGGTCAAGGAAGCGGAGTAGAATACGTGCCGGTGTCCGGCTACGAAGGTGGACTGTTAGTAGAAGGATACGCAACACAACCGCAGGCGTGGCCTGCACACAATTTGTTACCTATGGATGAAGGATTTGACCCAGGTTTGTATAACACATGGCTTGTAGTATAGTATAAAGAATTGTATGAAATTAACTAAAAATACATTTGGAATAACCCAGCGATGGCGGGCATGGGCGAGGTGAAGGAGTGCGTGAACTGCGCGGCCGCCACGACGCCGCTGTGGCGCCGCGACGGCACCGGCCACTACCTGTGCAACGCGTGCGGCCTCTACACGCGCATCAACGGGGTCAACCGGCCGCCGCTCAAGGGCCAGAAGACCAAACCACCTCAAACACTGGTAAACATTGTTCAAACTGTGCTTCTCCATACACAGCTGCTACAGCTAATGTTTCTGTTGATGTCCGCGAGTGTAAAATGCAGTGCTATCTAATGAGCAGTATGCTTGGCAGCCGACGAACGGCAACCGGCGCGTGGGGGTGACGTGCGCCAACTGCCGCACCTCCAACACCACGCTGTGGCGGCGCAACAACAACGGCGAGCCCGTCTGCAACGCCTGCGGCCTCTACTACAAGCTGCACAACGTAAGACTTCCCTCCCATGTTGTTATCATCGACCCGTGGCGCTCACAAGCGGTATCACATGGATAGTACCGGGTGATAGTAGCGTAGTACACTAGAACTATCACAGTGATTGTGCATCGATTACGCCGGGTTATGCTGATTAGATGAGCCGCAGTCGCGCAGGTATCTAATCGCAGACCAGTGCATCATTATCAGGGAACTCCTCGGCAAACATCGGGCCCGTATAAAAAATCAAAACACAGGGTCTCATCTAATCTCGTGAGATAAAACTCGGGGCTACCGACTGATAGAGAATTATCATCGCGCGACCACGAATATTCATAATGAGATAAATAATCTTTTATCAATTATCTCCTCGTGAGTAGATACGCTTGTTTAAAGGATGATAGGAGCGCGTGGCGGCAGATTACGGGGAGTTTCCCCGTCGGTTGACGCGTACCCACTGACCGCGCGCTGTTGCAGGTCAACCGGCCGCTGAGCATGAAGAAGGACGGCATCCAGACGCGCAAGCGAAAACCCAAGAGCATGGGCGGGCACGGCGGGCCGGCGCGGCCTGGCGGCGCGCCACCTCTCTCCGGTACGTGGCGCTGACGGCTGCGGTGTGAGACGCCCGACGCTAACGTAACCGTGTGTGTGCTCCGCAGTGGAGGCTCACTCGCACAAGGTGCTGCCTCCGCTGTTCGCGGCGGTGGAGGGCGCGGGCGCGTGCGGCGCGGGCACGCCGCTGCTGCTGCTGCCGGCCGGCGCCGCGCGCCACCTGCCCGACGCGTGAGTAACGCGCTCCGGTCCACGCTCTTGGGATCTGATCACTTCAAGGCATGTTTTCACATGACCGCGTTCTCATTTTTCTGCACTCTTGGTGTCGGCACTTCTTTTTAAAGCAACTATCCCTATAATTTCAAGGTAAGCTTACTCTTACTTCCTGCTTTCAGCGGGTTGTGTTGCCACTCCTTGAAGAGCTCCTAAGAATAGTCAAGGTGTGTTTAATTTAGTCAGTTGGCGAGTGGTGTGTGTGACGGTTTCTTGCCACGACGACGTGTTTGTACGTGTCTTACGTTATCTCAAGGTTTGCGCTCTGCTTACAGCACGCAGCTGTTGTTTCACTTTCAGCTATTTTACAATGTGTGTTCACCTACATAGTGGGATATCTACTCACTCTTAGGATAGTTTCTGAAATATGCATGGTATACATTTACTATATTCGTTCATTGTCCAATTAATTACCTACAACAAATTATTTGATTATTATTAAATATATATGATATTCCTTACATGAACCGTAATTCCTTAAACCGTACGTGAGTACCCCCATGACCACCTTGCTGGTGTTTGCAGGATACCAGCGCTAGAGCGTGGTGCGGTGCCGCTGCTGGCGCACTACCGGGCGCTGTAGCCCGCGGCGGCTGGCGGCGGTGTACCGGCGGCGTGGCGGCGGCGTAACGGCAGCGTAGCGCGGACGGTTGCGCCCTGTGGGCTGTGCCCTGGCAACGCCGCCCAAGGCTTCAGTGCACTGTGAGATATGACTCAATAGAATCGAAGACTTCGTGAAATGTGTTGGCAATATAAGTTGTTGCCTACTAGGTACGTTTGAAGCGGCTAGGCGGCTCTTACGTTCTCTGTACATATGTGTGTCTCGTGACGTGTCTGTGCGTGTTGCGTAACTGGAGTGGTGCGGCCGCCGGCGCGGCGCACACCGATGGTGACGAATTTATTACTCTAAGTTATTATGTTTTAGGGTTATTATTTATAATTTAATTTACAGATTCAGTGTATGTGTGTTCTGTTGAATTAGGTACTATTTATACTTTGGAGGTTGATATAAGCAAATGTTTTAAGTATAGATAATAGTAAAACTGAAATGAGATGTCTGTGTTTTATTTACCGTGTTCAGTCTCTTCATTGTGTTGTTGTCAAGTGGGTGACATTACGTTATTTTTATTGAATTGCAACTTTTGTGATAGGTACTTACACATGAGGCGTTTTGGTTTTCATACAACTGCTGACAAATATTCCACGTTTCCCTTATAAAACTATTATCTTTGATCTACAATTTGAAAAAAGGCAAAGTGTTGAAAAAATCCTTATATTCTTCTTAAGATCGTAATATTCTTAATATTGAGTTGGATTGAGCCACGACAGCATAGTTGGCAGTGCACCTGACCCGGCATGTCGTGAGGTGCGAGTTCGAATCCCGCTCGTGGAATTTTTTCAGCACTTTGTCTTTCTTGTTCTCCTTCTTGCCCTGCCCCGACCGCCTAAGCGATCGCTTTGGCTACGTGTAAAGTTTATGACGTCATCTTGTCATTTCGTACCGCCTATGAAAGCAATATCGACAGCTATAGGCTATAGCTTCCGATATTGCTTTCATGGGCCCCTGGTCCCATATTACTTGGAGTTGATGCAAAATGTCTGTTTCTTCCACTCTCCTCTATCAGTCGTCACCTGTACAATGTACAGTCACTCCCTTCACATTAAAATATAAATAAATAAATAAATCTTATATAACCGCCTCTGTGTCCTAGTAGTTAACACGTCTCAGTAACAGTAACAGGTAACAGTCTCAGACCAAGAGGTCCCGGGTTTGATTCCCAGCGGGTACACATCTTTGTGTACTCGGTTTGGTCAACCAAACATGGTAGGCCACCAATGGTAGGGCTTGTTTGTCCGCCTGGCTAGCTACCACCATCTTAGCTAAACATGTCACCATAACGTCAATGTTTGTAGCATTGTTATGTTCCGGCAGCTAGAGATAAGATAGCCAGTGCCTCAGTACCTAATTGGGGATACCGGGTGAAGTGCGCTTCCACCATTGGCCTTATCATCACTTAACATCAGGTGAGACGAAGGCAATGTGCTTGTCCATAAGATCATCATCATCAGCTCATTTAATGACCCCGCTGAGGCACGAGCCTTCCCTATGATGGATAGGGAGCATAGGTCATAAGCCACCACGTGGGTCCAGTGCGGTGCGTCGGTGGTTGTTAACGACTGCTAATGCAGCCGGGACCAACGGCTTTACGTGCCTTCCGAAGCACGGAGGAGCTCGAAATTATACATTTTGGTCACCCATCCGATGACCAGCCTTTGCGAAAGTTGCTTAACCTTAGTACTCGCAGACCGGGCGCGTTAGCCACTGCGCAATCTAGCTATAATTTTTTTTTGTATCCACATGCGCAAGATACTAAAAAACTTGAAAAATAAACAAATTGACGTTTTAACAAAAACAAATGAATAATTATCAGTGTCCAATAAAACTTAGGCGCATGTGTCATGAATTATATGAAAACATACAACCAAGCCCGGCGACGCTTAGCGATTTGCACTTTGATCTCCACACTTCAGTTTGTTGCTATCTACGAGGACGTCATTCGTTTTAGTATCATTAGCAGCTACAGACAAACAACTCAACTACAAACCGCCAGCAAGTAGCTAAACGTTATCTACAAGCCAAGATCTAAATGGCTGCCAAGTTCAAAGTTCTAAATTCTTATTTTATTCTTCCGGAAATATAGCTGGCTGGTAGAAACTAGCCGTCGAACATAGGGGTTTTCCATTACTGTTTTAGTAGGTACCTACTTAATAATAATTCGTATATGACAACTAGCCAAGTCCGACCTTAGGCTTTGAACTTGGCACCCATTTAGATCTTACTTCTTTTGTCGTTATAGTCAACAACCAAGGCATATATCATAATATGGAACTTGGCTCTCATTTCACATTTATGTTTTTGTTGGGTTTGTATAGCAGCGACATCTGCTCGCAATGTATGTAACTAGGCAACATCCCTGCCTTGCGCTACGGGCGACGGCGGCCGCTGCTACGGGTAGTGCGTCTCATGCTCCCTCGGCTGGGCCGTAGTTAGCGCTGAGCACGGTAGGTGGCGCTGCGTGTCCTGAGATCTTTTAATTTAACTTATGTACTTATCGAAACTTGAGGACATTAATCAAAGTAGCAGTTCAGCCAAAAAGATTTCTAACTTCCTTCATAATCATAAAGGACATATTTGATTATTTAAGTTTCATAATGTTTAATGTGTTTTCTGCGAGTGTACCTGCTAAAATAAATACATTAATTAATAAGTACCTGTAGGTGACTTATGCTTATTTAACTTCATACCATATATATGTTGTAAATATACATTGATATAATTCCACCTACTTGCTATAGTACCAAATAATTAGAATAATAAGTAATAGTACAGTTAAAAATTTAAAAATTGTAAGAAAATATTATAGTACACTATGTCCAGCAGTGGACTAAGATAGGCCGATTATGATGATGATGATTATAGTACACTAGCTGTATTGGTTGCCGACCCTTAAAAGAAGAAAAGAAGAAAAAACATTTATTGGAATCACTTAACAACACACAATTAAACTTATAACATGTAACAAAAAGAATAAAAAATAATAACAATTAATATTGCGCCTAGAACTTAATATTTACACAATTTTATGGCAATAAAAATGTATTTTACCTTATCTTATCTTATCATATCTTTTAACAAAATCACGGATACCTACAGTAAGTGGGTTAGTCGAACACAGAAAACTAGCACGCGTGGTATTATGAAGGAAGGGTGAAGGATGGATAAGAGCGAATAAATCCTATGAGCATTTATTGTCGTATAAACAATAGCAAACGCTGAGCGCTATAACATCGTGAAACGACTGCAGAGGTTTAATGTTGTTGGCGAATGGCAACCAACATCTACGACATCATTAATGTAGATTTAAATTGTGTTCCACCCACGCGGATGGCTGTACACAGGTGTCTTTATTAGTTATTCTAAATAGTATCCAGAGATACGTCGACTTACTAGTCGAATGGCCAATGTGAAACACCGGATAAAGCAACCGACTTTAACGGCACATAGCGGGTTCCGTGCCCCGCAGAACCGTTGGCTTTGGACCCCGCCTAAACCGCCAGGTACTAGTAGGAATCGCTCGCTACGCACTAAATGGGAGTTCGCTCGACACACTAACGCGAAGATGGACATTCCCTTGCTTGTTGCAACCACCCACCCCTACGAGTCCAAACAGAAGCCCGCTGGAGGAGAGAGACAACAGACGGCGGATGAACGCCCGTGGCCCCGCAACCCTGACCGCCAGACCCGCGTACTTCCAGCGGCTGCCACACGCAGGTCAGAAGACAGGGATGTGTACCTTAAAAACATTAAAAGCAAAGTGAAGTTTGTATGTACATACTCGATTAATATCAAGAGGATGCAACATTCTTGGGAGAATAATTTTTATCGAATTTGGTTACACGTGTTGCTACGTTGGCAACGATTCGCTGGAGTAGAATATGCCACACCGAAAATGCCAAAGACCAGTTAGTATAAAAATCATTTAAAATAATTCCTTAAATTTTATTAAACGCAGCTAATTTTTGGAAACATTTATACTATGAAAAGTAGCCAATAATGCAGATGGCTAATAGAAAAACTATCATTTATCGTTTTGTGAATGAATGATTCAGTTTTTGTTAGTAAATTTTACGGATCTTTATTTAGTGAATTGACTTTTCAGCGATTTTAAAAATACCTACCCATGAAAAACGTGATATACATAGGTAATGCGGTTATGAAATAAATAATAAAAAATAAATAATAATAATAATAAATAATTTTTCACCTGCAGCGACCGCGGTCCTCGGTACGACTTTTCCCATATGTCTTCGGAGCATATGTCTTTACTGGGCTTTACTCAATGTTTACAGGTAACCTGTAGCGAAGTTCATGCCTAAGTCTTATTTATTTCAGAATGTACGACACCTTCTGCTTCCTTATCTTTGATCAGCCTCGAATTTGGCTGCCTTTTAAAAATCGGCATTATTCTTCATTTTAAAAGAAATTAAAATTAATTTCAAAACGTACTTATTTCAACTAGTGGGAGCCCCGTGGTCGATATTTGACCGTTTAACAAATTTAACATGAATTCTCACAAAAATCACTCACACTTATCGTACACTCCTCATTAAATATTTATAAAATACAGTGAAAAAATTAAACGCCCACCTGACCCAGCCAGGAATAGAACCTGGGTTTTCCGCAATCCGGGCGGCTGCACTGACCGCTATGACCGGGAAGGCTGACGTAAGCGCTGAATTTTGTCACTGCTTTTTAATGTTTTGAGTGCTAATAGCGGCACAGTGCGCCATCTATCCAACGGTTATTGCAACCGATAGCTGTGAATTTCATCATCTTTGCAGATGAAATACCACAAACTTGATAACACAACGCTATAGTAAATTTTAACTTTTTATTTTTAAGTGCTTGCTGCACTGAAGCTAAATTAAATATTTATAAAATTTATAAAATACAGTGAAAAATTTAAACGCCCACCCACCATTGTATTATATAAATTTTATAAATATTTAATTTAGCTTCAGTACAGCTAGCACTTAAAAATAAAAAGTAAAAATTCACACTCCTCATGTATAAAATGAATAAAAAGCTTTTTCTTCATGTAGTATACCTTTAAGTTAGTTTGTACATTAGTAATACCTACTTAGATAAACAAAAATTAGACTGAATTTCTTAGAAACAATCTACAGCCACGCTGGTGAATGAAACTCGCACTAGGCACCCAGACTAATAATTATGGAGTCTTTTCGCGAAAAATGAACATGGCAGTCAAAATTATTATAATTATCTCAGTCTTCCAAATTGGCTTCATATTGAATTAAAAAACTTGTGAATTCATGCGACCAGACGGGCCGACCTAAGGCGCTGCGTGATTTTGACTGAAGAGTCTTCCAGAGTCATTGAAAAGTGTCACACCTGCATGTCAAAGACTTAAAAATTGTTATTTATTTTATTTAGTTGGGCTGAAGTCATTTCAATGCTAAAGAAGACCTGAAAAACTGTTTCACATTTCGGCTGCATAGATTGTGTTCATGGACATGAAAAATTAGAAAAGAACTGAATATGTGTTTTGTTTCGCATTGACAGATTTCATTTCATTTCATTCATTTCTACCATGTTTGAAACAATGTAATAACGTCACAGACCTATATTGGTCTGTGAATAAGGCCAACAAAAACATATGTTATAAAATACTTTATTTGCAACAACGTCGTTATTTCAAAAATGCAGAATTAAGTGGTTGAACGAAAATAATCCAAGGTCTCCCCTAAACAGTACCTATTTACATTGTTATCTTTTTCATTTAGTTAAAGTACGTCGATAAAATAAGTACGGATCACGGCGCGAAAATGATGTCGCCCTACCCACACCGCATCTCAGAATATAGAAAAGCGGCGGGTCGTTGTGGTAGACCCAGGACAATTTCTTTTGGTTCTGACTGAACTTCTTAAAAAGTTTTATGTTTTTTGTTAAAATGATCAATTACTGTGACCTGTTCTCTATTTTGCAAGTAGCTTATGAAAAGATTTAATACTAAACCACGTACACCTAAATTGTCCAACATACGCAATAGAGAATCATGCACAACGCAGTCAAATGCCCTGGACATGTCAACGATAAATCCAACGCGAGGAGTTTTATTATTTATTGACTCCCACACAGCTCTAAGTATCTTATATATTGCACGCGTGTTACATTTATTGATTTTTATTAAGTAAACTATATTTATTTAAAAAGTCCAACAATCTGTTATAAATTACTTTTTCAAATATTTTTGAGAAGTTTGACAACAATGCTATGGGTCTAATAATCACTTTTATTGCTCTTGCTTCCTTTTTTGAAAGTGGTTTAACTTTCGCTTTTTTTAATTCATCAGGAAACACACCTGTCTGAATCATTAAATTTAAAATATAAACAAGGGGTTCGCTTATGTACTCAAGATAACTTTCAATAACTTGCATTGGCACATCATCCAAGCCACAGCTTTTTTGTTTTTTGAACCCACTACGATTTTTTAAATTTCTTGTTTATCTACTGGTGTCAAGTATATACTATTTAAATGTGCAGAGGGGAGGAAATATTGTGTATTTACATTGTTACAACTATTAGTTGTAATAAAATGAGTTAAACAAGATAACAAAATTATTTAAAAAAACACAAATGTTGAAAAAATTTCCACGAGCAGGGTTTGAACCTGCACCCTTCTGACATACCGGGTCAGGTGCTCTTCCAATTGAGCTATCGTGGTTCTAACCAGCCCGCCGTAATTATTCAACACTATTTACTTTTAAAGCCAAAGGCAATGTCAACAACTACCGTCATTAACACCTGATCATAATATTTTACAAATACGAACTATATATATATATACTATATTATATTATTATATTATATATTCTATATATATTATATATTGTACATTTCGAGCCTTTGTCAAGCATAGGCGCAAAAATAAGTCTGCAGAATGCGAACATACCGTAGAGGGGCCCAACCATTACACCATATTTGATAAATCAAATTTATAGGTTTACCACAAATACTCGTTAGAGAACAACGATTCATCCCTAGGATGATACGCGAGGCTATTGAATTTAAAAAACATCCTAATTTTAATAGAGAAGATGGTTGGAATCTACCACCAGTCTGGGATCCCATCATACAGAATATTAAATCCCAGCCCCAACACCATACTGCCAGACCAAAAGATACTGTAAGCTCTTTCTGCGTAAAACGGAACGCACCTGATAAAATTTAAATGAGGGTATACAAGCTACTAATAATATACTAATTTTGAGACGACCAACACCTCAGTCTCCCTGTGACCACGGACCCTGCAAAGGGTTCGAAACGTCAGGATAAACATTAATTAAAATTTATGTGTAATATAAACGCGAGCAGATCCGCAAACGTTGTTTCATTTCAAGCCATACAATATTACTTATTAACAATACTTTTCGACAAACCCTTGATTACAAAGTACGCTTATCATTTGCCCTTATTGGACTTTAAACTGTTGTGGCTACTAACTTAGTAGAGATCTAATTATTTATCTGAAAATTGACAGCATATTCTGTTTCAAGCATTGTCTAACTTAAGCCATTGTTTTGTATTAAAGCCGAGTAAGTTACATTAAAATTGACTTATTAGTTGAAAACTATTGAACTTTGCAGGTAGCAGGTACCTATGGGATATCAAAATGCAATTTCCATATTTCCTCTGCACAAAACTAATATATTTTCTTGTTCATTTGTTAAATTCAACTTTTGTATTCTGATAACTTCCCAAAAGCTGGAGCCTAGCGTGCATAGAGGACACACGCGAGCAGACGCCACAGCAACGGAGTACCTTATAACTGGTACGTGTGTCGATAAGAGGCGAATTGGGTCGTGGCCGCGGCGCTTTGTGGCGTTCTATTATTCCGAGCGCCGATAAAAAAGGAATGGAGGCTCGCGGCTAAACGCAGGAATGCTGTAGCGCTCGTTTTAGGCGGCGCCGGCGCCGGCCGCATTAGTGCCCCGCCGACAACGCTCGCACATTAGCCCCTGCGGCCGAGGCGCGACGTTGACGCCGCTGCAACCAACAGAAGTCAGCTCCGGGTATTCAAAGTTTAATTCTTTAACATAGAGTGCAGTTTACGACTAAAACTGTATGTACTTGAGTCGTTTGATATCAAAACGCACCTTGAGTAGTTGTATTGGAACTGTTGTAAGTCGCCGGTCGCGCGGGGTCGCAGCCCGCGTCCCCGCCCCCGCCCACCGCGCGGGTGACGTACGAGCGCGCGCTAATGAGCCGCCGCCCTTATCGCCACCCTCCCTAATGGGCGCAGCGGCCAGACCCGCGACTAGACGTTACAAGAATCCTTTTACACGGCCTCAGACCAGCTCTTAGGCCGTAAACAAAATCGAATTCCAAATCCAATGTTTTTGACAATGCTTGAATGCTTGAAAGACCATGCCGTCTGAAATAGAGATTACAGACGACATGTGTCAAAATAAGTAGTAAGTAACAAAACAAGATGAAAACGTGATTTCGTGACTAGAGGCGAAATCAACTATACCTAATAATATTTAAAAACTTATTAAATATAATTACAAGAATTTTCCTTTTCCATTAGTCACAACAATACTCGTTCTCGACTTCGCCACATAAATTGTAAAAAAAGCTTTGGCAAATTTCGAATCACATATAATGTGTTTCTTGTTTTTTTTATTAAAAAGCACTTTTAGTAAAACATGCATTATCCCTTAAAAGAGTCATTAACCCTACTTCAACAAAAAAGCTTGCTTTTTCGCCCGTCCACTTGGATTGAAATTTATAACAGTGCCAAACATATCCGGTCCGGTGACGCGCGATAACCATCGGGCAGCCTCCGCCGGCGCCGCGCCGCCCGCGCCGCCCGCGCCGCGGCGGCCACGGGACGCACCGGAAGCCTTCCTTACAGCCATTACCTTAATGAACCTCAATGCATTTTTTATTATTGAAGCTGTGTAGCCTTACATTGTTTTTTTAAAACAGTTGTGATTGTGATTATTTAAATTCAAGCTTTATATATTACTTAGCAAAATGTGCATTGGACACACCAGCATAATAATAATTTAACCGTTTCGTATGATAGTTATTTTCAATCACATAAAAGTAATTTTTTGAGAAAAATTATGATTAACCGCTTATAAGCGAGTACCTAATTAGTCGAGTCGGAATGCGCGCCAAAAAACAAATGAATGAGAATACCTTAAAAATATAATAAAGTTTATTTATAGAGATCGCTTTTCAATGTTGTACGACATCAACGAGCTTTCGACGCGGAGCCGGGTAGCAGTGCCTCCTACAGAGACAAGGTCGCTCTGTTCACACAGGGCTCCTATTTTAATGAACCATTTTAAGTTGTTTATGATGAGTGGGAAATACAATAGTGGCCATGAGGAACGCGAGTTAGTTTACAAATTTTCGGATATCAAGCAACGAAACACAAATTCATTTCACAAATCAATAAAATTCCACATAAAAATTGTTTCCCAAACCACATAGAGAAATTGTTTTATACTTTGTCATTTTGCAAGGGTTCTCTCTATCTGGCAGAATTTTGTTGTTTCGAATTTTATTTGGCATAACACACTTGGCATAATTTTCTTTAAACGAATATGTTCAATGCATAAAAATCATTTAGTATAATTATTTGGTCGAATGTTTATATGTCCAAATTCCCAATGGCATACTTTTAAGATGGCAGATTTTCACTAGGCATAATTTCATTCAGCAAAATTTCATTACGCATAATTTCGTTTAGCATAACACTCATTTAGTGCGATGATTACTCGGTATAATTTCACTTGGCATACTACGATGATGGCAGTTTTCCATTTGGAATAATTTCATTAGGCATACTATTTCTAATGAATTTTATGCCATCCGCTGGTATGCATAATAATATTGTGACATAAAAATGTTTGCGACAAAGGGTAGATTCTGAAGATTGTGCTACATTAGTGACAGAAACGAATCGCTGCAAAACCGACTCCACGCAGTCTTGTCTGCCCTACCCCTAGAGTGTATTTCAAGCCCGCGTAGGCGCGGAGGGGCGAGGCGGCCCGCGAGCTGAGGAGCAGGTGGATTGAGCTCGCCGCTGCGGCTGAGGCTGGCCAGCTAAGCTGGTCAACAGGCCGAAACCTTGCATGCTGCATGCTTGCTTGCTGCCTGTTGCTAACATGCTGACTGTTGCTTGCATGCTGCATGCGTGCATGGTGGATGCTAGTATTGCTTATCTACAGAAATGAAAAGTATGCTAAAAGAAGATTCTGAATATTGACTTTCTGCGATATGATGGTTCTGCCTCTTAATATTATGGATATTAAATATATGCCTGAAGATGATTCTGACTTATAAAATTATAGGTTTAAAATGTATGATTAATGAGTGTGTGCCAAATGATTTTCTGCCAAATGAAGTTTATGCTTTCCGCTGTTATGCATAATAAAATTATGACATAAAAAGTTCTGCGACAAAAGATAAACCCATTTTGCAAAGTTATTCCTATCACAAATACATCAAATGGACAAACAAATATTAATCAACTTGAATTTAATAAATAGTTACTTGGCCAGTAAAACCTTAGGCAATATCCCGGCCAGGAAGAACAGAGAGTAGGTGTACGTGGGCGCAGCCCCCCACCAGGGGCTCAGAGAACAGAAAGGTGAGGGTTGGTTAGGTTTGAAGTGGTTAATTAATTAATTTATTTATTTATTCTGATACACAAAACAGGTGACAGCCACCAAAAGGTTACAAACCACATGCGATAATAAACACTTAAGGCTAGGTTGAAACCCTTAATTATGTACATACTATTTAACATCTACTGAGCAGACAATAATGTTATATATAAAAACAATACGAACAATACCCTTAAATTTTACAATTTAGGTTATATCAGTGACTAAAACAAAGCGCGAGCCGAGCAAGCGAACCGAGTGAACCGAGCGAACCGAGCGAACCGAGCGAACCGAGCGAACCGAGCGTGCCGGCTGGCGAAGCGCCAAAAACATACTTTTGAAGATTATTATTGCAATCTTTAAAAATATTAATAATCAGAAAGTGAAGATGGGCAGGACACCAGGATGACCAGAATGAACCACAGCCGATGAGCGAGAAGATCGCTAGCGTAACGACCCCGCGCTAACACCCGTGGCAGAGGTTGACTGCCCAAGAGAAGGACGGATGGTATCCGGCAGCAAGCTGGCACCAACTGAATGCGTGTGGCAGCAGACCGTCAAGAGTGGAGAAGCAAAGAAAGGCTTATGTCCGAAGACGGCCGCTACAAGGGCTGCAATAGATAGATAGATAGAATTATTTGTCAAACGTTCCCTTTGTTTACTGAAAAATGTTGATAAGTCAGTTTATCTTTTAACCCTATAATTGGCAGAGTTTTTTTTGTGAAATTATATATACTTTTTGTATGAAATATGTCCTTTTTTCACTACTCGTAATTTTTTGTAAGTTAAGTGTCTCAATTAATCCACTATGCCAAGAATAGGGTTAAAACAAAATAGAAATATGTATTTTTAAAATGGCAGCTTGCCATTTGAATGTTTTGATGCCATTGTTAAAGCAATGGTTTGTGAAATGATACGTTGACAAATGTTTGTCAAATGATTGTTCTTATATCGTACATTACTCATTAACTTTGTACATTTGACAGTTGGTAGGTTAGAAAGTAAATTACTATCTTTTAAAAGAGTGCATTTTATATGTGCTTCTACTTTTAAATTCGTAATTAGATTGTTATCTTTAGTCTTTTATGACAGTAAGGTTTTCAAGGTTTAAGAGGTTTCATTGTTCAGATTAACTGTACATAACTGCTTTTAATAACGATTTTCTTTGCTTGAAATTTAAAATTTGAACGTTCTAACCCGAATGGGGAAGCGTGTATACAACTACCTCCTGAGGAGCGGGCGACTTTAGGACACGTAAATTTAGCAATGAGAAAACACGGAACATTAAGTATAGTGAGTGCGGTAGTACTTACACAAAGATTATCAAACAACTCGCCGAGATTAAGAAGGATAACCAATAATCCACTCGATGCTGACCAGATCACGGCTTCCAAGTCTGTCTAAGGCTCCTGAGTCCTGGCTATTCTCGGTTGGCACGTCCCGCAGCACCTTCGCTTAAATGTCTCTTGCACAAGTGTCTGTCCAAAGTGTTTAGAATGTTAGCGTGTAGCGCATTTACTTAAATCAATTTATTTTTTATTTATCAGATGCACAAAACAGGTTACCTCCACAAAAAAATATAAAAATACATGAAAATAAAAACTTAAAGACTAAAATACAGCAATCACTTAAAAAAAAGTAAAAATTTATCAATGTTTGTACCTAGTATTTTTGTATTCCGGCGGCTAGAGATAAGATAGCCAGGGCCTCAGTAGTTGAGGATTTCAGGTAAAGTAGGCTACAACCTTCGGCCTTATATCACTTAACATCAGGTAAGATGAAGGCCAAGTGCTTACCCGAAAGTAATAAAAAATACTACTAGTATTTTAGCAGTCAGCCACAATTTTTTCGCTTTTTTTGTAGAGAGTTTGCTGATTGCCTCAAACGGCATTTTCAGCTTCACCGGGCTTGTTTGGGGGCGGCGAGAAACTTAAAGGGTTCCTCAAGCCGTGTGAAACGAATCAACTTCAGAGGTTTTCTAGAGAGAACAGCATCACGCACTAGTGCGTGTCCCCGTGACCTACTAGATTCTCCGAAGTGTTCGGATCGGATCGGACTGTCATGGTGGGATACGTGTCGGATAATCCAACGGTCAAATATTGTCTACTAGAGAGCTACGGCATCGCCTACCAATCTTGACATTTTTATAAATGTAAGATTATGATGGCTATCCTTAAAATATATATTTTAGCAATTGTGAAACTACATTTTCTCGCGCGTGGTTAAATTGTTAACATCATATTTCAGTTTTAACTCTCAATACTTACAAAAAGGCTAATCCTTAAAGTTTCTTGAGATTCCGAGACTAATGAGTGTATGCAAATGTATTGTCAATACTGTAACATTAGAATTGTGGGGTATTGTGGCGGGCACAGGGTGCTCGCAGGGCTGCGCGGGCGAGGCTTTGGCGGCGGCGGCGGCGGCGAGGGTCGCTGCTGTGGCCTATTGTCCTCTTATCACGCTCTTTGTGACCTTTCCCGGAACACGTAAGTGGTCGATAATCCGTTTACAATCGCCCTTTGTTCTTGGTTTGACTTCAGTTGCCGAGCTCGAGTGCAGCGTGGGAATGACCCCGCCGTCAACCCTCGAGGCAGTACAGGTAGCTACGTAGAAATTGGCAAATTGGATTAGCTGACGTTTCGGACCCATAACAGGGTTCTTGGTCACAGGAAGAATGGTTGCCTTCAAGTATTTTTTAGTTTCTAGTGTTGCATTACTTTAAACGGAAGCTTTTTGCTTTATAAATACGGTGAAATAAAAAACACTAAGAAAGTTTATTAATAAATGTTAGACTCGTTATAAGCATGTAGGTACAGATCTATGTACTGTATAAAGAGTTTCATTGCAACAGGCGCGGTCAACCACTCATGCAGGAAAGAAGATACGCGCGACCCCGACGGAAAAAGTTTATGACTGTGTAGATTTATAGATATAGTTGACTTAATATAATTTAAATTACAATATAACAAAAGCAAAGCAAGATATAACAAAAAACACAATAATATTATGACTCGTGTCAATTAGTAATAATTTATTTGCTATAAACATGGGTTCATTACAGTTGGGATTGAAAAAATACAATTGGTTTCACATGTTCAGCTAGACATGCAATTGTTTAGTTTAGCTACCTATAATAAAATAATGTGTGATGTAAATAATAATTACTAAAATAATAATTACTCTAATGCAAGTGGCCATGATAGTTTGAAAAATTATATAAATGTCAAATCTGAATGTGAATGCAACAAAAACATAGTACTAAGTAAATTGCCTATAACTGTCCCACCGCTGGGCAAAGGCAGTCATTGAAATCAAATCATCACTACAACTGATGGGTAATGGCTTTATCACCACGCTTGCCAAATGCGGCTTGGTGATCACAAACCCGGGCTATGCATTAAAAAATACGAAACATTTTGCCTGTTCTGGGAATTTAACCCGGGACCTTTGGGTCGAAAGCATTGCCAATCGACCTCGGTGGCGTCTACAAAATATAATGTCAAAAAAATTAAATTAAAATAAATTTCGCCTAATTTTGCATACGAATTGACAACGTCATTGTACACCTAGGATGTTATGATACTCGTAGTATGTATTATACGTTTAGTGTTGGTCTAAAAGTGGGTAACACGCATTCTGCTAGAATTCATTTATTTGATGTGTAACATCTTTCCGCTCGCCTTTTATATATCCTACAATTTGTGGGAGTGATTGCGTAGAAATGGGACGGAAGTGTGTAACAGTTAGTCGGAAGAGCGCGCAAGCGCGCGCCATTTTGTGAATTTTAAATCGATATTATGAACATGACATATTATTATTATTCTAAGTGACATATTGTGGTCATCATTTTGATATGTTAATTGTCTTCTAATGAGTATTTACTGCATTCTCTTTATGATTTCTATGTTCTATTATAATATTGATTTCAACCATTTCGTGGACTTTTAAACTACTTAGGGTAAGTCCGGGGGAGATGACCGTAGTTTTTATGAGACGCTATAAAAATCAAACTAGTGGCATTTTTCCCCAAATATTTATTTTAAATCAGTCTTTAATCATTTAACCATTCAAAAACACAACATTATCAACAAATTCTAATCAAATAAAATTATTAAAAAACATAACTATAAGTCTCCATTGGCCATTGTAGTAGGGGGATGATGGCCAGTAGGTACTTAAACTTTTTTATTCTGCTTCTCTTATCTTTTTTTCCTTTGGCCACAGTTTCAGCATATATTGTTAAACTCGGTACAGTTTTCATAAACCCAAAATGAACAAAAGACACATTGCGACCAGTCCTCAATAAGTTTGGTAAGTATTGTAATAGTTCTCCCCACATCCAGCACAGTTGTCTTATTCATTTTCAGTATCAACATCTGAGTCGCAATATTTGGTTCTTCTCCATCTTCACTACTTTCTGAGATCTTGCGAACAGCCTTTCGCTTTTTAGCTACCATAGTTTTATCAGTCTTATTCTCATTTTTTGTTATTATTTTTTTTAATTAATTTTTGACTTCTCTTCTTTGGCATATTGGCTGCTGATCTTTGGCTTTTCCTATAGAGATTGAGAAGTTAAAAGAGTACCTACTTGTTTTGACCGTTTTCTTGCTGCAACAAGATTCTATGGCATTGGGAAAAGTTCTTTCAGGATTTGAGATGGTGTAAATCCTTTATCAGGTGTTTTCACGTCAACCTCGTTAGAAGCATCTAAAGTTCCTTTTGATTTGCGAAGTGTCGTAAGTCCATGTCAGCTAGGAGTATTTTCTTTGAAAGAATTAGGTAATAATAGTTTAATAATAAGGCCATCTTTACCGGAACACATGTGGCCATCTCTCCTTAATTGACCGGGAGAGATGGCAATATCGATATAAAAATTAACGACTAAAACTTTGAGGTTAGAACACAGT
The DNA here is from genome assembly GCA_949315975.1 of Eudonia truncicolella. NCBI lineage: Eukaryota > Metazoa > Arthropoda > Insecta > Lepidoptera > Crambidae > Eudonia > Eudonia truncicolella. Next base: position 21,333,346 of record OX438827.1, on the reverse strand, counting down.
GCACTGATCATACCAAACATGACAAAACATAATAAGTATAAGTTTCCATTGAAATTATTTCACCACGAGTCAAGATGTAAGCCCGTTAAAAAAAGATTCACTTTTGAAAACAAATAAACTGCTTTTTACTTACATTTTGATTTAATTTCACTATAACTTTGCATGTGCTGCTAATGGCCTCCGCTGACGGAAGCGAACTAAGCGCCATCTAGCTATTAGTTTTGAAAATAATTGAACTGGCCATCTCTCCCGTACGGTCATCTCCCCCGGACATACCCTATATTAATAAATATTTACTGTTGATAATAAGTCTCAATAATGTACAGATCATAAATAAAAAATCCAAGTATGTCAAATGTCTTCCAATGAGTATTTACTGCATTCTCTTTATGATTTGTAAAAAAATATACGTCATTGTTAATTCTTTATTCTATTTTCTGTTTTATTATTGATTTCAAAAGGTGAGATGTCAAATGTTACACATCATATGCGACTACTGTAAGGCTCGTTCGTTATTTTATAGATTGAACGGTTATAAATGTGATATTTTTATTATCTTTATTTTTTAATGAAGTCATAAGAAACTAAAAGCGATTGCTGAGTGTCTCGCGGCTTTTTCTCTGAAATGGGTCTCCGAAACGTATGGTGCACGGTACGAAGATATGGTTTAGATTTGACGTTTAAAAAACTATTTGTAAAAAGATCCTTTGTAATAAAAAAGAGGTGACTTTGTGGGTTATGTTAGTTTGATCTCTAAGTTGGTCTGAAGCATAAGTTAGTTCCGGGTCTGATATGTAGGTATGTTTGAAAGTCGTCGTTGCGACGCGCGCTGTTGCGAAAATATTTCAAGTGGTACGCCCTTTAGAAAAGACGTATCGGAAACCGCTGTATCGAATGACGGATTGGCGAAACCGCTGTTACGAAAATCCTTTTATACCTATGTGGTAGGTACGCCAAATCGATAATCACGATATCGAAATCCATTGTTGCGATTAGAGTAGGTACCTATTCAAATCTATTGTATAGGCATCGAACTTACTACCCCGATGATTACTTAAATCTTCCTACGCTTACATGAATAAAACTTACATTGAGTACCTAGTTATATAAATTGAATATCTTAAAAGAAATAAAGAGAATTTAATAATGACTTATTAATTTATTCCCATGCTTTTCAAAATGCTTTTCTAAAACAAAGTGTGTCCATCAAATAAAAATATTGCCTCACAACTTAGAACACATTTAATTTTGAGGCACCTTTACTATCGGGTCGGCTTAATAATTATGTAATAAAAGTTACATAATTAAAAAGGTAAACAAAAAAATATATTTTTCACTCCTCTTCCTTCCAACCTATAGGTACTAATCACATCGTACGTAAGTTACCGTGTTTCATCGGAGTCGTGAGTTCGATACCCTTGCAATAGATTTGAATAGGTACTCTAATCGCAACAATGGATTTCGATACCGTGACTATTACCTAATCTAGCGTACCACATATAAAAGGATTTTCATAACAACGTGTTCGCGAATCCGTCATTCAATACACTTGAAATTTTTATCGCAACTGCGTTCGTCGCAACGACAACTTTCAAACCTACATATCAGACCCGTTAATTCCACACGACAACACAAACAACAGAAAAACAGTAATAGGAGGGTAATTCTCCAGTATCAGAAACAGAATTAGGTTCCAATTATTCAATATTGGTATAAAAAATTAAAATTAAAAATACCTATGCCTAAAAAACTATAAATATAACGGTAGCGTCCGTTAGTCAGTACACTTTCGGGCTAGGAATAAATAATGTAATGATGAGAAGCCATCGTGACAAACGCATGGTGCTATCTTATAACTAGCTTACAATAGCTTAATTACTAACTTACACGAAACGAAAAAATGGTTTAAACAATTTGTAGGTATACCTACAGTAATTGCTAAACTAGAATTATCTGTTGCTTTGGGTATTCGTGCCTCAATTTTCTTACTACTTACCGACTAATTATTAAATAACACGGTTTCATGTTATATACGTCTACCTAGGAACTAGTTTTAGTACCCACCTTGTAAACATTATCATATCACAGATGTGTAGGTAAATTGATATTGTTAAGCGATTCGTGTGAGTCATAACATCACTTAACCTCCAAAGCTGTCGGTAGGTATTTATGACGTTATCGTAGAGGTCGTTCAAGATAAGATTAAATGTAACATTTGGTTATCTGTATAATGATTTCATTCTGTTACAGGAATTGTACTCAAGTATTTAACAATGTGTAATTAGTGATAATGAGACTGATGCGCAAGGAAGCTACTATAGGTACCTACCTATACAATTTCTTAAGTACTTAATCATTTAATATTTTAAATAAATACCGTGACTTAGTTAAGTTTTGGCGGGTTTTGGTAACGAATGAGACATTTGTTATTTGTCTTAAGTGTCAATTTAGAAGTAGGAACTTCTTGGTGATGATTAAACCTTCGCTACCTCCGTGTAGGTACTAGACGGTTCATATTTTGTAAATTTGTAGTTCATTATTTCAATTGGTAAAAATCAGCTAACGCAAGTGTGATAAACAGTCGCGGGCTAATCGCTACCGTTCAATTAATCAGTAACCATCAGTCCCTCTATTAGCATTGCCGTGGGAGAATTGGATCAACGGGAAGCTGTCGAGCTCCAGCCGGCCGGCGGCGAGCCGATTTACGAGCGGCGTCAATTAACGTCTAGCTTGATTTAGAATAATTCCTCGCCTGCCAATTAATTAGGGGGCTTTGATGTGCGGCGCGCGGCGCGGTCCGCCATGCATGCGTCCATAAACAAAAAACCAGGCTTCATTCCATTAGGGCCGAAAACTAACCCCGCTATAAATCTCCGCACCCATTACGCGCCTGCCCGCCTACCGCCTTGCGATTTATGGAAAAGCGCATTTTCCACAGCCACGGCCCGGCCCGCCCCGGCCCGCCCCGCCCCGCCCACTGCGCCCCGCCCCCGCCCCCGCGCTGGCAGGGCTGCGGCGCGCGGGGCGGCGCAGTGCTCCCGCGCGCCTCGCGACAGACGCACGCGCAGATTACGATCGAGATCGCGCCTGATAACGCCCGGCAGTGCCGCAAGTGCAGTGATACTTTGTGATCTAGTATTTGATTAGCCCTTTTGCAACAATTTACGCGACGTCAGCCTATCTGCGGATCACTTAAAGGGCCGACGGAAATTGGTAAGTCTGTATGCCGTGACCTCGTCTTTTTACACGTCAAATAATGCAATGTTACGTACAATTTTGTTGTTTGCCATAAATATGCATGTCATCTCTTATAGGCGTTTAGATAATCAAGCAATCAAAGGCTACCGTAGAAGTCATTTACTTTAAACCTTAATTTGACATAACCTTAATTTTACTTCATTAAAAAAAAAGATTTCTGACAGCTACTATCATAGATTTATTATTGTGCTATGAGTGTTGCAGTATGGTATTTTAAGCTACAGTTGCCGGAATAAAACGGTCACCTAAGGTATATCTAAGGGTTACCTGAAATCAAGAAACCGTTGGTGGAAACTTGCATAAAAGTCTTAAAATCCTTGATGTTTTTGCAGTGTCGCGTAGCAAGAAGAAGAGAATTCTTGTAAAAGATACTTTACTTACTCATTTTGCGTATTCCTAGATGTTTTTTAGATATTAAAATCATGGCCGGTGTTCAATATCTAAGGTTAATTCTATGAAGGTGGAATGCCGCTTACATAATACAACTTAAGTTACCTAAACTATCGGCGGTTATATACAGTGTAAGTTGTTGTTGTTGGAACTAAACAGAACAGCCGTTGAAAGAAACATGTTATCGAATTAACTTTCGTTTATTCAATTTACACTTAATATTAATATAAAAGATGGTTTGAATATGAAACCTTTTGCACTTTTACATAAAATGAAAAACATAATTCCGATTTGCCACTCCTGCAAAGGTATCAATATCAGTAGATACACACGCCTGCACATTAACCTACCCAAAACTGTCCAATTTCTTCAATAAATATTCTTCAATAATATAGATGTGCAGGCGTGTGTACTTATATTAATTGCGAACTAACATTGTCTATAAATGCGAGTACGGCGATATTATTAGTAATAATAATAATACCAAAGTGGTTACGTTCACAGATACTCTATAAAAAAGTATCATAGGTATTGCTTTGGCCCCTAAACAATATTGTTATTATTATTATATATAACCAAATTTCGTAGTTATGCTAAATGCGTTCTCATAATATTTGAAATGATCGCTGTTTGTAACTAAATTTGTGATTTAAAAAATATGTGTTTAATGTCTAAAGCACCTTTCATCTTATCCCAACCCTGCTAATACAGATGTTAATTTTTATTAAATACTACTTGAACGCAGCTTACCTTCCTACCTCACCTAAGAAACAAAATCACGGAAATGTTTATCTGAAAATAATAACTTTAAGACTAATTTAATCACATAGGAAGGTACAGCTTATTTTCCACTTATAGAAAAAAAATACAATCTTATATAAATTTGTAGAGAAATTAGGTACTTTATTCTTCTTTACAGCTATATATAATATAGATTTGACGATATTTAATTAACTGTAAAATACTAGGACAAAGCACATTATATTGAAGCACCCTTGCTTTGCTACCCTACGAACAATAGCGAGCGCTGGAGCCCTCGAGGCGGCGGCGCGGCGCGTCGGCTGCATTCCGCCCATAGCGAACGCAACAGTCACCTTACGGATATTTGCCAACAACTAACTGATAACGACACCTAACGGCTGAGACATTTTCATCCCAGCGGCAGCATTTTATTGTTTGGGTAAAAATGTATCAAGTCGTTATCTCTAACAATTGAGGAATCTATTTTCGAACGCAGTCATTTGTGGTTCAGTTGTAATTTGTAATAGCGGTCGCCCAGTGGTTGAAACTCGACCGTAATTAACAAAATATAAAATATAATGTTAATCTTTATACATACATTTTACCTCTGCTCTCCTCCGTGTGCGCGCATTGTGCTTAAACAAATGAGTAAAAATTTTTTAAAAGTTAAACAGTTTTATTGAAAATTGTGCTAAAAGCTAAGTACAGGTAAAAAATAAAATCGTTGGGCGTGTGAAATTTCTATGAAGTCAACCGCTATATCATAATAAAAAATGCTATTAAGGGCAAGGGGGCCTAAAGTGGGCACCAGCCTAAAGCGAGCACCATACTTCAAAGTCACACTTTTAAACTAACCGCGGTGTTGCGACCCGTTGACGTTACCCCCTGTCCCGCCTCAGGTTGCGACAGTCGTGAGCGCTACCTCCGAGTGATAACATAGCGTGCGCGCAACAAAAACAAAAATCGAGATTTTTATGCAAAAAAAAGAAGGTATGTAGATTGTGTTTTGTTTTATAGTGAATTAGGTACGTTACTATCAATATGTGCCTGGTGTATTGTGTCTATTTCATTATGTTTTCATCATATTTGCATGCGAATATATTAGCAGAAATTTTAGGTTATGCTTTACGAAACATGAGAGTGTCGCTAAAGGCAAAGCGGGCAGGGCAAGCGAGCATGCCCGCTATGCCCACTATAGCCATATCCAACATTCACTGTTTAGTATTTATTTCCTTACATTTTGTTATTGAAGCTTTTACTATTTCACTTTTCAGATGGTGAATAAATGTAAAAGAACATCACAACAAGGTTCTTGAAGTGAAAACATAATGAAACAAGCTATAGAGGAGGTGACTAAAATTGAGAAAGGCTATAAAAGCTATGGCAACAAAATCCCACGGCATCCTACATGCAACGTTACATCGACAAATAAAAACAGGTTCTCACAAAAAACAATTAGGAAGGTTTACCACAGTATTTAGTACAGAACAAGAGCTAGAATTATTAAATTATGTATTGGAAATAGACAGTGTGTTTTATGGATTATCCAAAGAGGAATTTCTCCAACTTGTCTTCCAATATGCTGAAAAAAGTCGCACAGTTCACCCATTAAAGGATGGTTCTGCTGGAACTGATGGGTACAAAGGTTTCATTAAACAACCCTAACTTGACCTTAAGAAAAGCAGAGCAGCTAGAGCAAGAGGGTTTAATAAGCCCCTAGTGTACAGGAATTTTGATTTATTAGAAGAACAAATGCTGGGATTGGGGCATTTTATTGTGATGATTGTCAAGAGATTTGATTCCATTGTTTGGTTATGTGAAGACTGCAGCCTGCAAACGATTATTAAAAATTAGATTTTTATAAGATTATGATAGAAATTCTTTTTTATTTTGTTTGATAAACCACTTTGAATTTATTTGTAGAATTGATTACAGGTACTTTGATAATAGATAAGTATTGAAGACTGCAAACTTACAGTGTTCTTAATGATGACTGATCTGACTAGTTATAAGTATATTGGTTGTTTTTTATTTAGACGATGTTGATATATTGAGTTTAATTAAAAGAAGATCTGTTTTTTTACCATAACCTGCAATACAGGAAGTATGATTCCCAATTTGCGTTTTATTACAGCTATTCCTTAATATTTGTCAACTATTTTTACAATAATAATCAAAGTTGTTGTATGTTCACTTTGCCCTATGCGTGCCCGTTTTACCCGTATGCCCGTGCCCGCTTTAAGCCACCCCCCCGGGCAAAGCGAGCATTCGTAAGGGTTTCATATTTGGGTTCCTATTTTATATTTGAAAGACGAATCAATAGTTAGGTATTATATTGTCAAACTACTATAAATTTGGCATCAGATCACGATAAAAGTGAATCGAATTTAACATAATCGGACTGGTTTTCTTTCACATTACCTTACGGTGCCCGCTTTGGGCCCCCTCCCCTACATATTTACGCAGGTTACGTGCGCCCAATGATTTTATTTTTACTTGTACCTGTACCTAGGACCTACCGAATTATTTTTTAGCTTTTAGTACAATTTTCAATAAAACCTTTAAAAACTTAAAAAAAATTTTTACTCATTTTTTATTTTCAACTATTTATATAATAACTATTCTACCAATCAAGCCCTTTTATTTGATACCCATATTGAGGTAGTAGTGATATAAAAAGATGTAACCCGCCATTATGTAGCGGCAGCCATCTTGGATTTCCAATGATACTGAATGTATTGAATTATTGTCATCAGAACAAAGGTGTGTACCAAATTTCAGATTAATCCGTCAACAGGAAGGGGGTCAAATCCATATCCGTTATCCATTTTCAGATATCATTCGTTTAGTTTTTAAAAGCCGGTTTATTATTGGGATAGATATTTATTAGATACACTTAAAACGACACGTTGCGACACATACTAATATAAATATTTGTTATTTTTAAGCACAAACGCACCTTACTGAAATAAATGGGGAGACATCAGTCAACATATTCAATGTCGCAGATGGGTATAACATACAGACGTTTTATGTGAATGTCGCCGCCGCCGCCGCCGCCGCCGCGTTATGAAACTGCTCCATAATTTGCCGTCACCGTGACTTTAGTCAAGTTCTCTTTTACATTTTAAGCCTTATCTTATAGTTATGAATAAAATATGCTGTTTATACAAATACGCCGGTCGTTAGATGTACTCCGATTACTTAGCTGAAGAAATGCATTACGAGAGGGCCAAAAAGAATATCCACACATACCTAGGAACATGTTTTCTGTTCATTCTATCTTTAAGCTGTCCAGTTGTTTATGTTGTTTTTTATAATTCATTGAATTTACCGTTTATCTTGAGGAGCTCGATGGCGCTGTGGTTAACGCGCCCGATCTGCGAGTGCTGAGGCAAAGTAACTTTCGCAAAGGCCGGTCTTCGGATGGGTGACCATATTTTTTCATCTCGCGTTCCTCAGTGCTTCGGAAAGCACGTAGAGCCGTTAGTCCCGGCAGCATTAGCAGTCGTTAATAACCACCAACCACTAGGGAAGCCTCGTACCCGTATGATGACGGTATGACGTATGATGATGATGATGATGATGATAACAACTTTTTTGCTTTTCTTCGTGTCTTCTTCGCCTACGGGCCTGCTGGTTAGCAGTCGTAGTCAGTAGTCCCGGCTGCATTAGCAGTCGTTCTTCTTTCTCAACCGTTATCCACCCAATGTTGAGTGAAGGTCTTTTATAATGCACTCCATTTCCTTCGATCTTGTGCCTTCTCATCCAACTCTTCCCCGCTACCATGACAAGGTCGTCGGTTCATCGCATTGGTTGCCTTCAGTAAGCAAGGTCTTGACATTATACGTAGCCAAATAAACGTCGTGCTGGCAGCCGTAATCTTTCCCCCAGTTCTTCTTAGCACCCTCCGTCCTGCCGGTTCCCCTGCCGCTGCCGTAGCCGGGCCTAGCAGGACCGCTGGGGACTGAGGGCCTTTCTTTTGGTTGTCCGTGCATGAAGGTAATTGGCCTTTAAAACGCCACGCAAGCCACTGCGGATTGGCGAGTCTACTTGTTTGAAGGTATTTTAGCTTCTCTCGGCTCGTAGTAGCCGCCCAGGGGGTCGGGTTATTTTGAACCCGAAATGAGCTGATAATGAGTGACCGTTTATCTCATTGTTTATCTTATTGAGTTCTGTAATTTTATATTATTTTAATATCTCACCCAACACAGTTATCATTTGCCGCAAGATTCCAAGGCATTTTGATTTCATGCGTTAAGATAGCGTTACGACACAAAACCTAGGAAATAAGCAAAATCGGTGGAGCGCCATTGAAAAAATCGATTGTTGGTGAATTTTAATTTAATAAAATAATATCATTGAATACTGGACTAGTTTAATTGACATTTGTCACCCAAACTATTTAAAAAAGAATTGTTGTGCTGTTGGGAAACCAAACATTTATTGAGAAAAGTTGTTATTTAGATTATGTTTGAGAGAGTTAGACTGTTCGATTGAATTGTTTTACTTTGAGAACCTGTCGTTTGTGCACTCCTTTGTCGTATCTGTGTGTCGACCACAAATGCCGTAGACTAGATTCCAGATAATGTTAAGTGAAAACAAGTTGATTTTCAAACTTACATTCTAAATGTATTTAATAACTAGTCCAGAGCTATACATATACATTTATTATACATTTTGGGAAAAAAATCCAGGAAATCTATATTTTCCACTACGACCATCATTTCATAACAGTTTAGTTGGTATTAACTATAGAGAACTGTCGGTTTTATACTGCTCGTGTTTTGTATGGTTTAAGAATTAGTAATTTATGACCGGTTTCGCGTCGGGGGCGCGGGGCGCGGGGCGCGGGGCGCGGGGCACGGGGCGGGCGAGCTTAATGGATGGCGCGGATCCAGCACGCCGGACCTTCCGAGCGATGACACCTTTAAGTTTGAAATGAAACAACGTTTACGGATCTTGGCGCGTTTATATTACACATTACTTTTAATTAATGTTTATCCTGACGTTTCGGACCCTTTGCAGGCTCCGTGGTCACAGTTGTTTCATTTCAGTGTAGTGTTCGCGTTAAACTTGAGAAAACAATATGTGAACCTTTAAGTTTTTCAAACTTAATAAGTATTTTGACAAAACGTTTTTTAAATGTTAGGCCTAGACTCCACATTAAAATAAAGCATACGGATCTACTCTGGTTTATTTTAGGCGTAGTATTTTCGTAGTCCGTCCGTAGTCACTGGCATAGGTAGGTACTGAGGAATTGGTTGGCTTAAAATGGTTTGTAACATGCTACCGTTATCAATATCTTTTAAACACTACAAATCCCCTTGTTTAAGTTGGTATACCATTGGCAAATACTTATTTGCCAGACAAATAACAATACAGACAAATAAATTATACTTTAAAAATATAGTAAACTGACGCGGATTCCAAGGGGTCTCCTATTTAATTTCGATAGTCTCTGATCGACTTTCATTTCAACGAACACCTTTGATCGATTGCTCTATTCAACGATGCCTTATTGCAACGACACACAATATTCGATTCGATATTCGATGTAACAATTAATCAAAAGACAAAAACCTTTCAGCGACCATACATAAATAACCGTCAAATTAATTAATCAATATAACATTTCACCGAAATGTAATATTTTTTTTATAATATAATTATTTCTTTATAATTTTTATATATATACAGAAAATATAAGTGATTTGCGATAATTTAGATGTAGTAATGTAGGTATCGTTGTGGTAATATGGCATAGTTGAATGGAGCAATCGATCAGTGGTATTCGTTGAAAAGAAAATCGATCAAATGACTTTCGAGATTACATAGGAGACGAGCTTCCAAGCGTGCTAATTAGAATCATTCAAAAACCAGATGTAAAAGTAACTGTTGATCCTCTTCAAACTACAAAACGTATAATACCTACCTATAATACTATATTGACGACCCTCTGGCTCCGAATAATAGTAATTGTATTGAAAGCAGCCACTGAACCTTGCCCCTTATTGTTCTGACTACGCGAGGCACCGCCGGCGTTGCGTGTCGGCGCGCCGCCCGCCCTCTTCTGAGTCCTCAACACTTCCCTATAATCAAGGAGAAACGACTTCATAAGTAAACATCACACGTCTAAATGCTTGTTTATTATTTTGGCATAATACGTAGTGAGGAAGTTTTTCTACCTGCTCCAACGATGACAGCTCAACATGCTGACCGCGAAAGCACCCCGGGAGACCGGAGACTAGAGTCCGGGTGCGGAGGGTCCCCAAACATTTCGCACTTAGCGAATGGACACTGTTCCCGACGCCCGCCGCGCCACGCACCGGGATGAGTAGTCTTGATATTTTCATAATTCTTATATTTTATCATACTCTTTCGCACGACCACGTTTAGAAATAAATAATGATTTTCTATAAACTATATAGTTAGATAAAGATAGAAGATATCGGGTGAACTAAGGAATTTCACGATTAAATAATGGCGTTGATAACGAATAAAATTCGACATCGTAGCCAAGTGGCTTACACGCCAGACTTTGGGCGGCGCCGGCGCTAATTCTGAGGTCGTGGGTTTGATTCCCGGTCGGTTCAATGTTGAAAATTAACTTTTCGATATCGTGTCGGGTCGGGTCGTGTCGGGTCTGGGTGGTTGTGGTACTGTCATTGTTTCAGATTTCCATAAAACGAGTGCTTTAGCTACTTACCTGGGGATCAGAACAATTGTATGTGATGTTGTCTAAAAACAATATAAACATCATCATTATAGATACAAAACATAATTTAGATAAATATAATAATAGATACATACAATAATGTTCAATATTTCATAAATATGTTATTGTAAGTACATGTTGTTAACCGAATTTTAGTCGCTCAGATGGATGAGTACGCAGCATTATTATTCAGAATTACGTTATGTCATTAGGTGTATGTATAAAAGTTTTATGTCAAAAAACAATTTGTACAAATATCAAGTATCAAATAAGATTGCTAGTCAATTTAGAAAAATCACAATCTAAACACGACACATCTGTTAACTGCCATAATAAGGTAAATAGCAACGTTTGAAACATAAACTCGCGACCAAATTGCAAGAGTGGCGAGCCAGTCGGATGCGCCCGCAGATAAGTTAGATCCGCCGATACCGGCCGGCGTGCCTACTCGCGGACATTTGCATACGACATGTGTTGCGGTCAATTGACAGCCGCCCATAAGCAGGCTCCATTTAGAATAAACTCGGCGTATTAAACAGCGTCCAACTATGTAAATGTTCAGAATACACATGTAATGTAATGTATAATTTTTATAAGTAGGCAAAATCGTAAATTAGTCAAGTTATGTCCAGCAGGTGGCATTTCGTTACTGCGAATCAAATCCAAGGTCCTCAGTCCATCACAAGGTCGCCACGGCCAACCGTTTGTTACTATAAGTGATTTTTTTATCGGGTAACCGATTTTCAATTATTCTACATATCTTGTATAAGCATTCTACATCTATTGAATGTATTATAAAAATTATTCCCGCCGACAAAAAATTTAAATAAATTAAAGTTGTATTGGTTATTAATATAACGAACAATGCTTTTAGTATTATCAACGTAGCTGCTTGCAACGTATCGATTGTTGTGGTCAATATAAATGAGTGAGGCTTTCCGTGTATTGTTTGTTATCTGTATTTCGACGTTAAGTATCAAGATCGTCCGGTCGTATTCGAAGGTAAAAACTCGCGGCGCCTACACATTAGGAGTTTAGAAGCCTGGTTATTTATAGAGGGATCACAAGGAGTCGCTGCGTCCCCCTCTAGCGTGCCGTCCGGTGGTATCTCTGTCCTCGTCGGCGACAATTAGCCAGCCCCGCCTGCGACCACGCACCACAAGCAAGTCGCCAAGCTGGCGCTTGCGCAACGTGGCTCGTGCGCGTCGCAAGCATTCCACGAATCCTTTTTTTGCCACTCTCGAATTACGTCATCACTTTATTTTGCAAAAGACCCCAGTCCCTCAAAGGATTATAAAAGGTATGGTCACCTCACCTCCAATAATTATAGTTCGGAAATGAACAATAAATTTGTTCTATAAAGGCCAAATATAAAGTACTTGATGAGTAAAAGGTGCTTTGTAAAGACATAAATATAGTTCTATGAATGCATTCCTAATGATTTCGATATATTTGGAGTTATGTTTCATAGCTAATTGGAGACAATTATCAGTAAACTAAAATTATGATTTACTTAATAATTTATTTATTTATTTATTTATTTATTTATTTAAACGAGCAACATAGTGTACACCATTACAATTTTAAAGAAAATACACACATAGAACGAGACAAACCAAATGCCACTACAATTATAGGTGTGGACAGCATGCAATAAAAAAAAAATAGCGAGTAACAGGACAGACCACAATATTATAAAAAAATGAGAAAAAACAATAACAATTAATCAATTTATAAACAAATTTAAATTTAAATTAAAATCAATTAAAAAAAATTAAATACAAAACTAAATTTTACAATAAAACCAAAAACGGGAACAAAGTCAAAATAAAAAACATAAAATTAAGATTATTGAATTAATAGAAACCTAGATCAAGAAGCATTTTAAAACAATTTATCATCAATGAAACAGGCTTTGAGCTTCATGACATTGTCTGCAAACATGTCTATATAATAATTAACTAAGATATTTTTATTATACATTTATAAAAAGTAGAGCTTCAACTGTCTCGATTGTTGTAAAACGGTTTGCTCCTCCGATTTCTCATAATTAGATTTCGGTGTCCCGCATAACACTGACATTTGACAGTTATGTTGACAGTGTTGCAACTGAAGCCTTTAATTCTCTGGGATTCGTGATGCGTAGTTCATTGGGATTAGCCAAAGCTACAACATTGAAAATATTATACGGCACTTTTGTTAGAAGACATCTGGAATACGCGGCACAGTCCTAAGACCATAGATACCAAAAAAAAAGTATACATGACTCGTCTTGAGAATAGAAAATAATACTTTTTTGAATTTCCTTTGCTATCTTTTGAAGGATACTTTTAACTCTTCCCATTACCTAAATGTCTGTAAGAAACACCACCTTTTACTTTTTGAACTGAGACACGAGACAACTGATATAACATAATATGTGCTTTGTCCCCAACATTAAGAAAAGCTTTTTTAAAGAAAAGTTCCTCAAAAAGCAATTCAAAGGAATTTTAGAAGTAGCCCTACCTTTTGTTTACCAAAAGCGAATATTAGGCAGAATAGTTATTATGGTGTGTGTGATAAGTTTAACCAACTTAGCATGCAGAACTGGACCTTTTCTGCACCCGTGTACTACAACAGCGAGTTGGATGTTGAGCGAGGGGTTCTTTGAGCACACTTAATATTCGTTGATATTCTGTTGCGGTATCACCGAGCCATTCTATGGTTCAAAGGCTAATTGGTCTAAGCGACATTTGTAGTGGGCTTCATCAAGCGCGTTGATGTCTTTTTCTTTACAGAGATTAATTCGATGCAATTGACATCAACATAAAAGATATGTGTTTATTTGATCTACTTTGTTGTATTACAATGATTCTCTTTATCATCATCATCATCATCATCAGCCTATACTAGTCCACTGCTGGACATAGGCCTCTCCAAGTGCACGCCTCCGAGCGCGATCCGCGGCTACACTCACCCAGTGATTCTCTTACATCAGTTTATTTTGTTATACCATAAAACTTAAGTAAATTTAAATATTAACTATTAATAATTTATATTTTATTAAATATTTTGAAAATTTTGGACCTGTCACCCAGACCCCTGAAAATCGGGACGTCCCGCGCAAATCGGGCCTACCTGGCAACGCTACTACTGACAGCCTCGTTATTGCCATGTTAACGTCAAAGTAGAAAAACAAAACGTTCGCATCTGACCTATGATTAACAGCAGATACAGGGACAGGCACGCAGTCGTTGTAAAAAACTTCTGTTTTCTAAATGAGGCGTCCGTCGCGTCGTAACGGCTCGAAAGTCACAACTTGCACATATCCAGAGTTATATACATCACGTCTAGTACACGTACTATGTACTTTCGGGTTGCGGGACACGTTTTACTTGGAATGTATCTTCTATGACCTTTCAAATATATAATTGTGTCGCAGCGTAGCAATATTTTAAATACATTTGAAAATACAATAAAAACTTGTTTTATTAATACTTTAATTTGAAACTAGGTGAGATTGCTATTCAATTGCTGTATTGACATATAAATAGTTAAATTAAATATATTTGCCCTGATTATGTTAATATAAATTTAATTCCTACTGAATGTGATCAGGCCATCTCTGTATGATACTCGTAATCAATAATTTATACACATAATAATTGAACTAGAAGAACAATCAGAAACTATTTAGCGAAAGATATACCCACATACCCGCACCATGACGGTTACCCAGCTGTTGTTACATTTTAATTGTACCTTACAGTGAGGGTCTTAGGTGAAAGTCATAAGGTTACATATTACAAATTATTTACTTTCTAAATAGATGTAACCGAATTGTTGGTGAATGTAGGAAAAATTCAAATCAAATTATTATATTTTTTTGCAGTTGCAGCTCAAGCAAAAGGGAGGGGAACCATGCTTGATTTAATATGCTTAGCTGAGTAATTAAATATTTTCCCAAAATTGATTTATCTAATTGGTTGATTGCAAATAAAATGAAATGAATGAAATTTATTCGAATAAACTAAGTAAATAAAAAGTAAACTAATCTAGCTGTATCAATGTCAGTTATCTAACAAATTTTCAATAGTGCATAAGCCGTAGAGCTTTTTAATATGTGCCCAATTGAAGCCATCCATCCAATATAGTAATGTCTAAATAACTGTGCAACATTTGGTTTATACGTATCCCCACACCGCGAACATGGCACGCCGGCAAACCTTACCACTAGCTTTCGATTGGAAACTCCCGTGACATTCGCTGAAGCGTTTGATATTTAATATATATAAAGACTTTTATATACAAAGACTTTAAAAGAACATTTATAATTAACATTAGATCTTCCTAGTTGCATAATGCTTACTATAAGCATTCCAATGACAGTTAATAAATATATCTATTAAGGGTTTAGTACCTGCCTAGTAATAAGAAACCAAATTTTTATTAATAAAAAACTTTATTACAATATTGAGTTATTAGCCGTAGCATTAGAAACTTGAAAAAACCTTAAGCAGATCAATATCTCAAATACAGGATTCGCGACACAAATAAAGACCCTTCTTGGTGACACTCGGTTTTTATGGTCTATTTCAACAAAAACGTTAACAAAAAATCTTTTAAAGTGGCCTAATGAAAGAGCTAATCGAAGGTGGAATTAAATATCCGTGTTCCGACATTAACGCGGCCCGCTCGGGCGCCGGCGCTAGCCCTTCCTGCGCTCGCCTGAAGCCCGCCCTGCCGTATCCAAAGTGATCTGTAAGTCGTTGAGCCAAGGTACATGTTCGCGGCTGGTGTGGCTCCCGCGGCTGCGTCGCATCGGTGACATTACCGAGCCGTCGGAGGCTCCGGCGACACCGCGCCCGACGCACGCAGGTATCAGTGACGCACACTCACTTTTGGAATTAATTTAAAACTGTGAGGACATCTTGATGTACCCCTTATCCTTAGAATAAGTTGCCTAGAGGGTTTGGGATTGGACCAACCAGTGGTTACATGCACTGGTTGGTCCAAAAAGCAGGACATACAATATCTTAAAATTTTAAGTTTGCTAAAGTATTCCTTATTAAATATATTACAGTCACTATTATGAGAAACATAGCAACAGTAATATAATTATACTAGTGGCCCGCTTGCGACTTCGTCCGCTTTTGCTATTATGCAGCGTCACCTACCGGGACCAATTGTGAATCAAAACCATTCTCGAATCCACGTTTAGAACGAGTTCAATTACAAACACACGCACAGAAGATTTATATATAAAAAGATACACATATATTTGTAATTGTGTTATTCAGTTGGTAGATGTCAAATACAAACACTGACTAAGTTTTTCAGACACTTGCATCATCTGATAAAATATGACATTTTAATCTTTTATTGAAAATACTTATGTTATATTCTGCGCCCTTTACATAATCTGGCAAATTAATATATAGATGTGCACCTTCAAATATTATTACCGTTTAAAAAAATATTTTAAGTACGTAATATTTCGCATTTGAAAGAAACTTATATTAAGTTCCAAAAACGTTAAAGAAATATAAATAGCAACATTTAAAAATACATTAGCTTATAAACTTTTTTGTGTGAACAAACATTATTTTAACGATATAAATGAGTGAGTAGATACTTTATCTGTGATGATTATGCGATAATTTTAGAATAAAGATAAGTTATCAAAATTAACACGTTTCTTATCGGGATAACACTGAATCAGCTCACAACGGAGATTAAACTTGGTTGGTGTCGTAAAATCTTGAAACATTGCCTTTTTGCAATGCTGCATAATACGCCTCTGCGCGGCGGCCAAGTTATGCTCAATTCCGGCTTTTGGTTGACAATTATTTCCTCTATTTCTGCAAACAGTTCACAATATCTAAATGCAAAAATGCGTCATAGCAGCGTCCGCCGGCCCGCTGCCTCGCGTCTTTAACTTTATGCGCTGCCGCATACACATACAGGTGTCAAAAACAAAAATTAACGTTAGCTATATTACATTTTTTAAATGTCTGTCTGAGAGTCAATGTGCTGTAGGGATCGGGACAAAATCAAAATAGATATTTTAAGAATAAATGCTTTTTTTTTTTGTTGCAGATGCTGTTAATTATAATTATTAGCATATGTGTTTCAACCTCCTGTAGCTTTTCAGTGTACCGTAAACTTTAAATCGAGTACGAGTAGTAATTCTGGAGGTAGTCACAGTAGTGACGCCTAAACCGCTTGGGACGCCCATTTCGACACCCTTCATTCAAAAGTAACCCCATTTCAGCGTATCTGCCTAATTATAATGACCTTTACCGTATCGACAGAAATGACCTCTTAGTCTCAATTTCCATCCGGCGGGCTTCTGTTATTATTAGCCGCATCTTTGGGGCCTAAATACCTAAACATTATATCAAAATACACAACAAACCCACCTAAGGTGATATGATTTTTGGACGATTAGATGACCTGTATTTAAATCGTAAATTTTTTAAGTACCTTTGAATATTTTTATTGTATTAGGAAACATGGTTTTAAAATGACAATAAAATACCAATTAAACCAGTAAACCGACAGGTTTTATGTGTAGGTACCTACAGATGTTATGAGGTGGTCAATAGATCGAAAAGTTTCGATAGAATCGAAATTACATTAAAGATAGACAACATACCCGAAATGACCGTGCATAAATTAGACATTGGAATTGGAATAAAGAAGGTTTAGTGACGGCGGGCGGCGGCGCGGCGGGCGGCGGCACTCCGCTAATCTGTCGGCGCGCGCCTGTGAAGCGCCGCCCGAAAGCCTTTCCGTGTTCCGCACCTCCCCCTCCCGCGCCGCGCCGCCGCCAGCCGCCCGCGCCCCGACCCGCGCCTCCACCACAATTAAATCGATCCACGTATGAATTAACTGACCGCAATAGGAATGTCCTTATCTACTTCAGATACGTTGCTAACATAAATGCTAGAAAAACAATCAATATCGGCTATGCGGCGACCTGTCCTGCGGCTGACCACGTGCTTGATAGCGAGCTTAGTCCGAACCACACGGAGCGCGAGCGCAGCTGTCACGGCCGTAGAAAGTTGCCATTAGGTTTAATACAAATGCTAAAATAATGTTAATTTCTTTTGCTTCCATTGACTGAGCAGTGTTTCTATTGAGGATAACCTTTGCTTGTTGATTAATTCAATTTGATAACTAATTTCACTTCAACCAAAAATATTAGCAATAAAAAATAACATTGAACATAGTGTAAAAGCGGTATAGTTATCCTGTGTGCTACAAGCGTCCATCGTAAACCTTCATTGCAAGACCGGCAAGACGACAACTATCAAGTTAGGGGAGCGCGGCGTGTTAATGAGGCCGCGATGCTTTTATAACAATTTATTCGATGTGTTTCTCACAAATTTAAAAAAGGATGCATATTCAAATGAATGAATATCCTTTATTTGACTCGGCTGTTGTTAAAAGTGCTTTCAAAAGCGCCTGCAACGATACCAACTTCTTTATACGCACAGCCATAAAGCCTAAATTTCTCAGTTCCACGTGTTGCTCAAGTATGCGTCAGATAATATACTATATGTATATTTTAGTTTACATCACATTCGTCTAACTTGAAAAGATCTTTAAAAAGGTATTTAAGCATTATTATGCGACTTTAACTTCATGTCTCAGTTTTTTATATTTTTTACATTAAAATTGGTGTTGTGAACTCAACCTATGAAGAAACTGAAGTTCAGTTTGAAAAAGTAAATTTGAATATCATCGCTATAATCAATTGCAATAATCACATAAAAGCAAAACGTTATGTTAATTATGACATACAATAATATTCGTTAAGGTTTTCCTTTACACCAGTACGAAGTTAATCCTTACTCACCCAACCCGAAAAACAAAATATGTCAATACCTTATTCAATAGTATTTTAAATGGTTTGCTGTTATTGATTGCAGTATAAGTTAGATCACTGGTCACCGTGGTTGAATGACAATTCCGTTGTCCACCGTAACCGTACCTACTCGACTTGCCAGTCAGCATTTGGTTATTTCATCGCCACCGGCCGCGCCGCCCGCGCCGCCGCCGGCGGCGGCGGCGCATGCGCCGACAAGCTCTACTAATTGATCCCCGCTCCCCGCCGCACCTCACATGTCACCGATTTTTTTTCTCTCAGTCCGTGACAAGCACCGGGAATGCTTTTATTCTGGTGACAACGGACCTGTTAATGTGTTAATCCACTCCGATCGGCTTGTTTTTCTGTTATTAA
The DNA here is from genome assembly GCA_949315975.1 of Eudonia truncicolella. Classification (NCBI taxonomy): domain Eukaryota; kingdom Metazoa; phylum Arthropoda; class Insecta; order Lepidoptera; family Crambidae; genus Eudonia; species Eudonia truncicolella. Next base: position 21,314,012 of record OX438827.1, on the reverse strand, counting down.
TAGCCAACAAACACGAATGCATCCTCCCGCTCTCTCTCAAGTGTAGGACCCGCTCGAGACAAGAACGGGTATGTCGCCTTTTGCGAGTCGCCGCCGCCGCCGCCAGGTCGGATGGCCATCTCTAAGCCGGGAGTACCCACGTTATTGATGCTGCATTTGAATTATTAATCCGCGGCATGCGCGCGGCGGCGACGGGCGACCACGGGCGCCCGTCAGTTGGCAACTATAGTATCTCCGCATCTCCTTTTTTGTGAGTCATTTGTAAAAGGGTCGTTACGCAACGGGACAGAGTCACGAGCACTCGCTACAAACATCCTTTACTCGTGTGACACACGCACCACTGACGCGAATCTTTTCCGTCACATCACAACAATGGCATTCCTCGAAGCCACGCCACGCCAAGCAAAAAATACGTAACATTTTGTTTTACGAGCAAAAACTAAAGCAGTTACAAACACATTATCGATAATTGATTAGGCTTCATTCACGCCAAGCGGTTGGTTGCAAGCAAACGGTTTCTCATTACACGTGTGTTTGAGTAGTAAGTGCTTCAGCATTAGCTTAATTGTGTAAGGTTAGTATCCCAGTGCGTTTGATCCTTATCATAAACGTCGTGTGGCTGGGATCATATATTCACTCAATGATTCCAGCTGATGCCTAACGTGATTGAGATATAACCCCGGCCATCGGACCTCCACTGTGCTGGCCCAATGCGGGCAATACAAGAGATATGAGCTTGCAAATTTAGATATTAAATTATTTTTTGTCGAACAAATCCAAACGTCATTAGACGCGGAGCACATGTGGCCCCGTCGAGCATAGGCCTGATTACATCATTCCGAAAATGGTTCACCAGCCAGTGCGAGCGTTGGAGCCGTAAAGTGTGCAGATCACGCGTGGAGTGTCGCTTTCCCACAGAGGGCCGCGGCCTAATTAATTACCTTCTACAACGAGAGGGCTCACAAAAAAACCGAAACCTTGTCGTGGCTTAAGAGCAGCGGCGCCGGCGCGCGGGCGGGGGCGCGCGGGCGGGGGCGGGGGCTAATGCAGGCGCCACTTGATAAGCTCCGAATGTCCCTGGGAAAGTGTCCCCGAGGCGCGGATGCTGCCTTTATAGCGGACCTCCATAACGTATCGACGCAGACGAATATAAAACAGACTTATCGCCGCTCTCTCCGGCTGCAGATACGCTCATGTTAAGTTATTGCCGTCATGGATATTTCTCCAAATTTAGATATCAATATGTAGGGACGACTACTGACCATCGTAGGAGTTTCATTAAAGTATGTTATAAATATGCAGCAGCGACTGCGCTCCGTATCATTTATTGGATCTTCCATACCCATCTAAATACCTGCATTCATAATATATCCACACAAGTGATATAGACTTACTGACTTATATACAAAATTTGTGACCGTTCCCCTGGTGAAAAGCGGCGATGAAATTTGAGGCGGCTCAGTAAACATGAGTCTGTTAACACACAGCCTGAGGAAATATGTCATCTGTTTAAGTTATCTTTATATAGTTATCTAGATAAGATCTACTGCTATTGAAAAAATCTTACATCAAACAAACCAAAAAGTGATGAGCAAGAAAACAATAGAAATATGATAGGACTCGGTTAGCTGCCAGGCACTCACTTAGACTTGACAAATATACCTGCGTACTTTATAAAGTCAGTACATTAAATATGCATAACAACACAATATGTATTTGTGATGTTCATAAATTTTCACAATTTTTAGCTAAATTTTACATAATTATGAAATCAAATCTCAATTTTTATTCTCATTCTATATTACAATAGTTTTCTTTAAATTTTATTTATGTGATTGCATGCAGTCTTCACCTATAATTGTACTAACATCAAGATCATTACAATAAATAAATAAATAAACACAACACACAATCAGTCTACTATGGATGAAAATATTCGCAAGCAAGTGTGCATTGTTTGATTGAATGTTGCTGAGTTACTAGGAATAGGAACGGCATCAGGGGTAGAAATGAGATCTGGGGGCTGGCGGCGTAAGTATCATAAACGAGAAGTGGCTCAGCAGCTCGCTCGTGACCCACTCCGCGCTAATGACCTTACGCTGCGTGAAGTATTCCGCTGTGAAAACAGCCCTCATTAAGAAATGAGCAAGCCGCGCTTCGACGGTCACGGTTGTTTTAAGAAAATGAATATCCAGATTATTTAACAGGAGCTTAATGCCAATTTAATGTAAAAACAGTATTTCTACATTTGCGTTACTAAATAAAGTGAGACGTATACCTACCTTACTAGAGCTTGATTGGTATTTGTACTATATCGCATTGTTTTCTAAGTTTGAACAAACACTTTTTACATTCACACATTTAAATAAATAATTTATACCTTATCCCCGACCGAAATCGAAGATGATTTTAGCTATTAAGAAATATTTTCTGGTTTCTAGGGCCGTTTGTGCTAATACTATAGATACTGCAATGAATTTAAAAACCTAAGTGAACAGAATCGGCATCGGTGTGGTGTAGTGGAACAATCGATGGCACTGACATATTTTTTACACATTTTACATTTTCTCAAAGTATGCATCAGGCACAAATTAAAATATTAAGCCACAATGTTATTTATAATAGAAAATAAATAATTTGCATTGCCAAAATTCTAATTTATTAATTTACTAACCCAAAGCAGCTCCAGTGCTTAAGCCGTGGCAAGCTATTTTCTTGGGAAGGAATCATCGGAATGCCTTCAACCCCAAGGCGATAAATACCAACGCGCTGGCACGCCGCCGGGCGCGACATGCCTGCGACTGCGAGGAGCTGGGACGGTGATGAACTACAATTCCAACTTTATTAGTGTCTTCTACTTTTAACAACTCACTACAAAATATTTGTAGCTGTCTTAGTTAGTACCCGTGCGTCAGAAATAGGATCTACAGCGTTAAAGTTTCTAAAACGTTATCATGTTTGCAGCCGTAACTCAAATACGCTCTAAAGTACTTTTATACCATTAGTTTGACGTATCATCACTTCAAATAACATTCAGCGACATTACCGGGTGCAGTTTGCGTTAGACATCGTCAAAAACTAAAGTAAGCTTTACAATATAAAACAGAAAATGCCAAAGATCTAAACAGAGCAAGTTCAGTGGTGATACTCACAATGAATTGTTACTTTAAAACAGAAGAAATTACATCGAAATAAGATTAGGGAACATTAAAACTTTACAGTTAAGTTTGAATAAATATATATATGCGTGGGCCAAATAATTATCTCCCAATAATTTGATGTGCAAGAAAAACGCCAGAAGGATATGTTATTCGTAGACGAACTATTAGTTATTTGAGGAAATAATGAGGGTTAAAAACACAAACACAAGAATAGAGAGCAGATTATACAAGACATCTATACTAATATATAAATCTGAAGGCTCTGTCTGTACTCATGCAATTTTTGTGACAATTTTTTTTGATAAATATTCGTTTTATGATTCACTGACACCAATTTTACAATTTTAGAAATTTTTGTCTGTCTGCTGTATGTCTTCTTATAACTCAAGAACGGCTTGACCGATCTTTTTGTACGTAGTAAGAACATGAGATCGTGGTAATGATAAGCTTTAAAAAAATATATATATTCACAAGTTTGTTTACGCTAAGCGAAGCGGGCTGGTGACGGCTCTAGATGAAAATTTGTACCTATGTAGTAAGAATATTAGACTATGCAAATGACAGGCTATATATGTTGGTAAACATAATAATTGTTTTGATTAGCATTCATTGATCTATTATTTTCGGAAGCGGGCGGGTGACGGCTAGTTATAGTATATTATTACTTCCTAACCTCACATAGGGATGGCTTTCAAACGGGGGCACTTACAAAGGTGAGCAGTGGAAAACGAATCACGACACAGCGAGTCACAGACAGGAAGAAGTACGGATGGAGAGAAAAGAATAGGCAGGACAAGCAACTCCATACTCAGAGACTACGCCAAAGTATTTATTTATTTATTAAGTCCCCCGCGCCGCATCTCACATTTTACAAAAGCGATATGGCTGTTACAATTTATAACTTGCCCAACTCCTTGAAGGCCCTCCAGGGTAGAAAGTATGAGACTGAACTAAAGGATTTTTTAGCAAAAAAGACATGTCATAGCTTGAAATAATATTTTAATGAAACTTTTTAATCTGTATCTAATGTGGAAAAAATTTAACTTGGTTTTTTTATATGTATAAATTGTGTTTTATTTTATTTATTTCTGTATTGTTATAACCGTATGAGTAGTATTTAAATTATTGTGTTTTATGTTTGCAACACTCTAACCAGGGTCATGTTCTTTACCTACCTTATACCTATACAAAGATCTGATATATTTTGTACATGTAGCAAATAACATAAATAAATAAGGCTTGCCAAAATAAAGTTCGGGAGTCCACGTCGATCTACTCGGTTCAGAAGCGCGCCAAGGAGTGCGTTTCACTTGAGCATGTCATCGTCATTGCACACCACGTTGGATAGACTGTGGTTATTATATTATACTCCTTAACTCCTCCACTCCTTGAATTTTAAATTTTGTTATAAAACGAGCTGATGATGATGACACTTTTTCTACTTTTCTTTGTGTCTTTTCCTTCTCCGGGGCTGCTGGAAGAAATTTCACTGTGAAATAAGCAGAGCCCTTGTACTTGTCCATTCTTGCTATGTTCTCCTGTTTGTTTGTGTATACATAAATTATAAAATAAATATAAATAATATGAATAATTCGAATGACAAAGTTTGAGAAGCACTTGCACTTACTTTAAATTATAGATATGCACTACGTTTAGATTCTTATCCATCCATCCATCCGTAAAAAATAAATAGCGTTGAATAATTTCGGCGGGCTGGTTAGAACCACGATTGCTCAATTGGGAGAACACCTGACCCGGTATGTCAGAAGGGTGCAGGTTCAAATACTGCTCGTGGAAATTTTTTCAACATTTGTGTTTTTGTAACACATATATATCTAAATAAATTACCCTAAAATTAACATTTTAGTACAAAATTCTTGGATTATTACCATTAAACACATATTATGTAATTCAGTTTTAAAGTTTTTGGATTCGATGCCAAAAAAGTATCTACTTACAAATACAATGCGTTTCAGATCTGTACATTTCTACAAATCTTCAAAGTCAAAAGTCAAAAATCAAAGCAGTTTTTTTTTTTTTTTGGAGAGGGATTGCTGATTGCCGCTGCGGCATTTTCAGCTTCACCGGGCTTTTTGGGGGCGGCGAGGAACGTAAAGGGTCCCTCAAGCAGTGTGAAACGAATCACCTTCAGAGGTTATCTAGAGGGAACGGCATCGCGCACAAGTGCGCGTCCCCGTGCCCTACTAGATTCTCCGAAGGGTTCGGATCGGATCGGGGAGCGGAGCAACCCGAGGGCGCCTCTAAAGGCACGGACCTCGGCTCGGGTTGACCGGGCCGTGGAGGAGGAGAGAACCGACCAGGTACATGTCTGTACCTGGTGTAGAGCGAGTGTGAACCGGTTCTTCGTACCCTTGTTCTACGAGTACGGTGTCTTGGGCCTAAACTGGTGTGCATGTTTAGTGTATTCTGTAAATGTGTGCTGTCATTTAGAGGATCGGGCGGGATCAAAGCAGTGGGAAAATTCAGTGCTTACGTCAGTAGCAAAACGGTAAGTGCAGTCGCCCGGATTGCGGAAGACCCAGGTTCGATTCCTGGCTGGGTCGGGTGGGCGTACAATTTTTTCACTGTATTTTATAAATTTTATAAATATAGAATATTTTTAATATTATTCAATGTAGTTAACAAAACGAAACAGACGGACACAATAATTTAAATCGGCAAAAACAATTAAAAAAACAAATAATTTAAATCGGCAGGATTCAATACAAAAAAATAAAGGAAATAATAATAGAATTCACAATAATATAATAACCTAAAATAACTAAAACTATTACGAATCTAAAATATGGCGTCAAAAATTCCTCCGCGTCGCTGTTGACTGGTAATGTACCCAAGAGACTGGCGGCATTGCCACGTTGTATGGCAATGCTTAGCCTCTGGCCAAGGTAAAAGCCAGCCCTTGGGTCATGGGAAGTGTCAACCAGCCGTTTGGCGATGTCAGTAAATAAAACATGAGCACTCGGACCCCATGGCCCGCGGGTTTCAACCCCAAACGGCTCGAAAATATAATTGCCGATAAGGTTATTATACTTTCGCCGCTTGAGGTTTTCTGCAGCTTTATTTGTAATGGAAAGTGTCCTGCTATGATAGGGTATTTTCCAATATTTTTAACGCTGTAAGGGAGAAAAGAGCTGGATACTTGCTGAGTTTTTTGCCGGTTCTTTTCAGTAGTAGACTTACGAACCGACGGCATAGTGACATTCACAAGAGCTACCTGTAGCCTAAACTGAATAAATGATTTTGAATTTTGAATTTTGAAGTTATTCAATACGTCTAGCAGACATATTACCCTGGTTAATTTAAAATACGCAGCGCCATTTGCTCAGGCATGGCATGTATGTACTTTTATGCTTGGTGGTTAATGTTTTCGTTGGTTTCATTCGTTCATCGTCACGGAGTAACTATGCGAGACTAGGGTCTGTGCGTTTAATAATTTCACTGTATTTTATAAATTTTATAAATATTTAAATAGCTTCAGTGCAGCAATTAGCACTTGAAAATAAAAAGTAAAATTCAAATATTCTGTTGTGTTGATTGTTTGTTGACAGATAATATTGCAAGGCAATAAGAAGATATGAATAGCGTAATTCTTTAATACGTACCAGCACGTAATACAACGAGCGCATACCTACCTATTTGTTGCAATTCAATTTTTGTCAGCAAATTCTACACAGACGCTTTCGACAAACGGAACCTTATATGGCGAAGTCATAGTCGTCGTTATCTTCAAAGTACTATGTCCTTTCATTAAACCATGTTGGGCGAGGGCCACAATAATCTTCATCGTCATTAGTCAATAAATTGATTCAAACATAACGACATTTTGTTTGGTTATTTATAAAATTTATCCGTGACAGTTATTGTGACGCAACTTAATCTACGAATAACGGCTTACTCGGCCGAAATCGGCGGTATAAGAAGTTAATTAGCGGTTTACTCTCGGAATAAGACATATACTACCTCGGTGAAATCCGCCCTTAGTGTCGTTACGTTAGCTTTTTATTAATTCTCTTTGTTAATTTTAAGAAGTGTTGAAATCATTTTCACGAGTTGGACTTGATCCCCTCGATCCCCTCGATCCCCTCAATCCTCTTACAATCCAACTAAATCACAATTAAGTGGTTTTGTCTACTAAGAGGTACCAAACCAGCTACTTTCTTTCGTATAAAATACAATAACCAATCACAATATCTCCACTGTTCGTCGTTCAGTAGGTCCATGCGGTATCTTCAAAGTCCCTGGTCCTTTGTCCACGGGTAGATACCGATCCAACTCCTTTATTTCGTATTCAATGCGATAAATAATCACATTAACACCTTCAAATTCCATGGTCAGTTCACTACGTATACGGTACCTAGCCATCTATACTTTCTTTAATCTTTGGTACAATAACCAAATCACAACACGCGTACTGGGACTTCTTGGCGGGAAAGTGAAGAGTCATGTCTGCGGTTTTGTTTTATTTTCTAAAATTTGTGTTATGTCGAATATTAATGTGAAATAATGGTGGATTATTAACCGTTAAGTGTTCGTGAGTGTGCATGAGTGTTGGCAAATGAAACAAAACAGTGTAACGTCACTTTTCAAATTCTTTCAAGAAGTCTGCGTGAGGGCTTAGTAAAGCCCCACATCTTTACTGAGATACTCGAGGGGTTGGGGGGTATATCATTTCTCATTTCATTTTTATTATCATTCATCATCATCATACTGACTGGAAGGAAATATTGTATATTTATATATTACTTGTAAGAAAAATTACTTTGACACTGGCTAAATGTGCTAATCGCACGAAGCCATCAACTAAAAGAAAAAAACACGCGTACTGTTTCTCATTGAGGAGTTTTGTTATCTGTCTGCAAAGTTCTTCATCAGATCTTCACCATTATAATGGGACCACTTCAGGAGATGAGATTATAGGAGACGATAACCTTTCGATTAAAAAAATATTTTTTTTAAATCGATCCACAAATGACAGTTAACGCGATGAACATACATTGAAAAGTAGAACCGGATAAAATGGGGTTAACTGATGGCGACATGCTACCCTGGAAACAGCTAAAGGAAAAGAGGGAGACGATTAAAAAAGATGGGAGGATGAGATAGTGGAGACGGAGGGCAACGCTTGGACCAGAGCGGCGGCCGATCAGACCGGAGAGAACTTTGGGAAGGTTTTGCCAAGAGACTCACTCAGCATCATTCTGGAAACATCTCATATTATGGTTATACCTATAAACATTTTACGCAAATTTTCGTTGCAAACAAATTACAATTTGAAAAAGTGATGAAAAAATTTCATCCACCGTGATTCGACCCCCAACCCATCCCATGACCCACGCCACGGGTCAGGTATACTGCCTACAGTGCTACCATGGCTCTTTCCACCCCGCCGGAATTTATCAACATTTTCTACTCTTACTTTGTAAGCTCAATTTGCCAAAAAAGCCTTACTCAATGTCGACAACTACGTCACCATCATCCGATCTTTATATATTTTCAAACACTAAACAAAAATTTAAACATATAAAGAGATAAATTATTTGTTCTAAATCAAATAGTGCAGAATTAGTAAGCACTTAATAGTAGTTATATTGTATAATGTCCCGTTGGATGGGGTTTAGATTAATCATGGGTATGTAGCCAGCATTAGTAGTTATCTAAGTCCATCAAGACTTCGTAGAATTAGTATTAGTAACTAGCAATTCGTATAATTTCGGATTTTGCCGTCCACTAATTATTAAAATAATAGACCCGACAGATGTTGTCGGTCAAATTTTAACAAGGTCATCATTATTGAATTTTTGAAAAACTGTTAGAAAATTTGTAAAAAATTTAAAACGAAGTAGTTTTTAATGAATATCGTAGTAATTAATAAGACGACTATGGATATGGATTTCAAATTTGAGAAGGAGGTGCACATTCAGAAGAACACTAATGGAACAGTTTTATTTTACATTGTCTGTTTTCTAGAAAAAATAATTCATAGAGAGATCTTGTGCAAATCCTTACTCGGAGACTAAAAGATATATCGAACAGTTATTTAAAAGTGAATGTAGTAATATCTCCTTAGCATTGTATGAGCGAGCTATAGTACTAATGGGCGCGGGAGTCAGTGACCTGCGCAGCCGCCGCTAGAGCGCGCTGCGAAACTAGTTCCGGGCCGCGAGTGGCCGCGACCGGAGGCTGAGCGCAATGATAGCGTTCAACGAATATGAATATGAATATGACAAAAAAGTGTAAACACTTACTTTTTACTTTTTACTTTTTAAAAGGGGCTAATTACGAAAGAGGCTTTATCTTCTTATAACTTTGACTAGGTGTATGATTAAAAATGCATTATTCGGATATCTTAACTAATTCAGTCGATGCCATTCCATATAGTATAACTGCTATGGTCAATGATTCTATGGCAAAAGTTTTGTTTTGTTTTTTCTAACAAGCGTAGTGAACGTTTAACGTAGCGTTTTTGTAATACCACAATATTACAATGCTCATGTTCACTTAAAAGTAACAAACCTAAGTATTATAAACGCAAATTGTGCAAAAACAATTAATAGGAAATAAGTTTACGAAGTTCTTTGTTTTTTCTCGTAGCATTTCGTAGCAAGATAATCCCGCCGTAGTGACAGAATAAATTGTTATAAAGAAATATACTTAGAAATAGACTTTTTATTGGCCTCGTAGGGGTAAGAAATTAATTAATTAATCTGTCCCCGGGCGCGCTGAATTATGTCCGCCGCGGCCGATAAATCTCTGTCAATATCGAATACGCAGATAGTATGTGTCCGCGACGCACGGGCCGGCGGGCGCAGGCGGCGCCGACCAAGCGGTGCTTTGGCCCTGAGTCTTCTTTATTCCTCAGTGATAAGCGCCGTTTTGACCATTGGGTCGTCACGCTCGTTGCGTTGTCGCCTGTACTTACATTCCATGATGTTGCCCGAGCAGAGGGTCCCGGGACGGGGGCAGGCGGCCGGGCGTGGCGGGGGCGGCGGGGGCGCGGCCGGCGGGGCGGGGCTGGCATTGTCGTTGTCCTTTTTCTTGTTGACCCTTTAGCCGCATTGTTTCCGCCATGTCCCGCGTGTAACGCCACCGTTTTCTTTTTTTTCGACTGCGCTGGTGGAATGTTGCTCATTGAAACGTAACGACGCGACGGGGATTTATCTGAAACAAGTTTCCTTTATTGTTTATTATTACAAAATTGTTAACTCGCTGTGCAGGCAGATATAAAGTTAAGTCATGGACATGCAATTAAAAATGTATAGTTATTTCAGGGTCAATTTTAAATAAGTCGGTACTCTTGTAGGAAAAAAGGCAATGAAATCGCTTGTTCAGCCTTTAGAGCCGGCGCGCTGGCCCGCACGCCGCCGCCGCCCGCCGCCGCGCGCCAGGCGCTGCCAGTGCGGGTCTCTGGCGGCCAGTTACTCGTCCCGGTAATGAGTAAGCCCGTAAGTCATTGCGGCTGTCGTTACGCCGGTTAATTAGCGGCGTGATTTAGCGCCGCATGTATCGGAGCCCGCCCACGGCTCTTTGTGCAGCCGCCGTGACCCGCAACTGGCTATATAAAACAAATAAATACACTTCTAGGTATTCCGTAATTGGGTGAGAGTCGGCGTAAAGTTTCCCGTGGCGTGTTAGTCGCACAGTTTTCGTGGTTATTTAACTCTTAATGAGGAATGAAAAAACACATAGGGATTTTTTAATAATGTATTTTCAGTAATTCTAAATATCGAATTGGTTACTTCATAACGAATTGGCAAATTGTTTTACATTGGTTCATCTTTATCACACACTATCAATAGTGCGTGATCATAGATATCATGATAGTAATCAATAGTTACTCAAGTAATAGGTAGGAATGAAATTGGAGGGATTGTTTTGAATCCCAATCACAATGCTAAGCGCTTGCCCTCGATTTTCCTAATGAAGTGGTTGTCGACGGCGGTTTGGGCCTTTGGGCGCCGCCCGTATGGGCCTAATAACTTAATCGGCCGGAGTTGGCGATATTTCAGCGGTTATCTAATCTAGGGGTGCCCCGCCCGCCGGCCCGCAGATGGCGTTGCTAATGACGGATCGCGCTGCGCACGCTTCTCCGCAGTTTTTGCCATTTATCACCCATATTTAACGACCGCCGCATTAAAATCGACACCCCGTATCAGCGGCTGCCCAATATTGGCACGCAAGGGTGTCAATGCTGCGGAGTCGCCGTGACACACAATGATAATGGAAGGCGTGCCTTTTATTTATAGGCCCGCGACACTTTTAACAAAAACAATTAAAACTAAATTTATTTTTTTACTTATTTAGTCTTACTTATATATATTATCTTCTAAACTAGTCTCAAATTCTCAATCTCTTTAAGTGCCCAGATCATTAAAATTGCATACTACTAACAAATCCAAATAAAAAGTTAAATTCATTTGATAATAAATGATTGCGTTAACGAATAGTAAATAGATGTCGCAATAGTTTTTTCCCACTTTAAAATGTATGTCAAGAGGTTGTCCTTTTGCAAAAAGGTCCGCGTCCCGTTACGCGGGGCTCGCCGTGCGCGGGGCCTCGAGTGTCGGGTGCCACTTGACGCCACATGCGCCTGGGAACGCATCTCTTTTTTATGGAGAGAGTTCGCTATTGGCCTCAGACGGCCTTTACAGCGCCACCGACGTAATCGAACCACCGTCAAAAGGAATAGCTTTAGACAAGCGGGGTCCTTCTCAACATGCAAAATCAGTATATAAAGTGTTCTTCAAGACTACTTTTTTTGTACTTATAAGATACTTGCGGTTTGCTACAAAGCTGGATTTGGGCGCAGTTATGGGAGCATTATTTTCTAATAACAATCTTACAATCAACACGCAGAATGTCACAAAGGCCTATAAGACTTACAGAAGCGCAATTGCTTCTATAATGCTCTGAGACTACACATTTTTAAACACAAATACTCTTATTTGTGTCTGACATAATTTACATAATTATTAGTTAGTTATAAGTACGATTTCTAAACATCTATTTGTACTTTCGGCCGGTTGGTGCGGTTGTTTTGTGTTATACATTTAAATACTTATTTCTTATAAATTAAACTATTATAATTTGTATTATTGTAGAACATAATAAGTCAGTATTGTAAAGCGTTATATTTATAGTGTGTGAACTCGCCGGGGAACTCATTTTTATTGTAAATTTCTACCAAAATTTGGTAAATTTCACAACGCCCTTTGAAAAATACCACATAGCATACTTATTGTTAAAATATTTTTTCGACAATTATTACGAACATTCGCCATATTTTGAAAATGATCTGCATTGAGTATGTTATAGAAAAATTATAGGTAAATTTGTACTTATAGCAGTTTCAATCCGGAAAACTCGCCGCCATATTAAAACTTATTAGGGTTCCTCGCGAAATCTGCCTACTAACCTATAAATTAAATAATCTAATCTAAAAATCTGGCTTCACTAATTCTTTATACCACCGCTCCTTTTAAATCGTTTCCATTCTCTTAAATCTATATTAAACAATTTTTTAAAGCAAATACGAACAATTGAATCAGAACGATATGGCTGACGTTTACTAGTAAAGTGATTGATCAAGTAGCTTATTCTTTTTTTTTATACGTAGCTCGACAAATGACTCCACTCCACCTGATGTTATGTGGAAATGAAGTCCAGACGCAAGGACAATTGGTGCATCGTGAAAACAACGCAGCATCAGTCACCCTCACCCTGCCGGCCCACAAGGTGCCTCTTAACGCCTCGTTTGAAGGACCCCATGTCATAGGAAGGAGGAAAAAAGGGCTGGTAGATTATTCCATCTTTTGGAAGTGCGACAAAGAAACGAGGCACCAAATTTCTATGTGCGCGATGGAATGTTCGAGACAGTACAGGGGTGACTCCGGAAAGCATCACGCGTACTCCTATGGCGGAAGGGAGAAGGTGGAATAAGGTCAAAGAGCTCTTCAGAGCACTCGCCGTGGTATAAGCGGTAGAAGACGCTGAGTGACGCTATATCTCTCCGCAATGAACCGTCCTAAAGGTGTGAGCAACGCAAGATCGCACCTGTGTCTTGTACAAAAGGCACAACTAATCCGGCGTGAAGACTCGCCGCACCCTGTTCAGGACACCGAGTTTACGTGACGCTGTTTCCATCACGGCTTCGATATAGTCCCTCTGGTTCAGATCGCAGCGAATCTCCATACCGAGCATGTTAATGCTGCTCTGCAGGCCGAGTGATGTGCCTTGAAGAGAGGCAAGGGGTAGGAATGGCGACTTTTTTGCCGTGAACGCGCATACCTGTGTTTTCTTGTCATTGAGTTTAATCAGATTATTGGAGCCCCAATTAGATATGAGGTCCAATACCGAATTGAGCTCTATACGGTTATTTTATATCTAATATCGCTCTAAATAAGTACAATTACATTTAAAATAATCTCGAACAATACTAATAGCGATGCATACTAATAATAACCTCAGCTCAGTGTATTATAATATCTTGTTCTCTTACAAAATACTTACTACTACAAATATCAGTCAGGACTATTTGATTTTTCTGCTAACAATTATAGTATACTTATAACTAGAAGACTGAATTAGAAACAAATGTTCTTGAGAATATCTACGCTTGTGAAATGTTACTATAAGTAAAGTATCCGGATACCGATCTGTGCGTTAGTCTTGTAGCAAACTATAAGACTAAGATACAAAAATGAATGCTCTTGAGTATATTAAAGCTTGTCGAATGCTATTGTAAGTAAAAGAGTATATATGTTTGTATATAATATTGCTTATTAGAAAAAAAAAATATATTAATCAGATTACAGTAAATACTTGTGCAAGGTGTTTTTTAAATATACTAATTCGTGTAGGAAACTTGTCTATGTCACTGAAGTATAGGTTAAATGGGTTAAACATTCTATTCAATGGAGATCTTTTGCCAGCATTAGTGCGACATAGGGATGTAGCAAACAAGCGTGCTGAATCACGACTGTGTGTTGTGTGAGGTGTATGTATAATTTGTTAGCAGGATTTAGTAAAGTATGTCTGCCAAATGTAAAGTCACGCGAACAAATTCGCGGGCATTGCTAGCTAATTATTAAATGAACGTTTCCTTCCACACTTTCATCTTTACGCAGAAGTTACCTACGTACATCTTAAACATGATTATTTTGTAAATGTATCAACTTAAACAGATCTAACAATTTCATAAAGTCGATATATCAAAACGGCCATGATTATGTAGACGTTGAACAAACAGACACATCTCCAGAGATGTGACCGACCGCAGAGCAGAAGCATCTGCTTGAGAAGCGAGCACTTTAGCGTATCGAAATAGCTGCGGCGCAATATCTGTGAGTAATGAACGTGATTGATTATCGAGTGCGATACCAGACGCGGGCGGCGGCGGCGGCGGCGGCGGCGCGGCGCTGCTGAGTGCGCGCGGCGCCGGCGCCGGCTCAAGTGGCCGCCGTTGGCGTAGGTCGGACGATGCGGACACTCTCACGCCTTATTCTTAGTTACAACGACTTAAACATGACATTGAATCTTCGTGTAAAAACAAACCAAGAGAATAGTTGGTACATTATTCTTCTTTATTCTATACAAAATAACAGTTCAGGGCCCAATAATTAGATAAAATATTTTTAAAATATTGAATTGGATTGACTCCTTTATATTAATATATATTTATATTAATTTGGATATATTTCTAGAAAATAAGACACTTGACAATATTGTCTTATTCCTAACAAAGTAACTAATGAGTAACTGTAATTTTATTACATAACTTCTATATTTCCCGCCAAAATGTCCGCGTAGCAAGATTACGCGCCTCTCATTACTCGAAGATGTTACAACCGTTATTTATGCCAATATGAAAGGAGTGATAGATAATTTCTCAAATATACTCAATGAATACTCAATTAATACCTACTAAAATATCTTCACTCCTTTTACAAAAGTAGCTCAATGTAGCCAATCAACAAAAGACAGTTATTCTTTGGAAAAGCCAGGAGTTTAAAAGATCGATTGCAGCTGTGGTAGCTCCTACATTGGTCAAACAAAATTCACATTAGCCTGCCAAAAAAGGAGCATATCAAAGCTGTAAAAAATTACGATACGTAAAAGTCGGCACTTGCAGGACATTTGATTCCATCGGGTCCTAATCACTGGATTGAGTTTTATAACATAATATTGTAAATGTTTATTTGAGTACGAACTAATAAATAAAAATTTAAATAAATAAATTGCAAATGAGTTTTACAACAAAAAGATTTGTTTACATCGAAGTTAAGATAAATATAATTTAAATTTCGCATTTAATAATGAAACAATTAATGAATTTACACAACAATTTTTTTGGATTATTAGTCGACGGCAAATGTTCTTGGAAAGAACGTATAAACCAACTTTGTAATAAAATAAATTGGTTTGTTTATGCGTTGTTGAGGTTGACTAAGATTAGTAGCTAGCTTGTTGCTGTTCAGGCTCGTCACGGTTACACCGGCAGCTTAGATACCACATTCTCCTTTGGGGAAACTCATGTCACTCAAACCAAGCATTCATCGCACAAAAACAATGCATTCGTGCTATTTCTAGCATTCTTTAAACAGCTTAAGCTGCTGAAGGTACCCTGCATGTACATTCACGAAGTGTTGTGTGTTTGCCAAATCTAATCCCGAGTTATTTACAAAGAAAAAAGAACATTGTAATTTCAACACTATAGATATGCTAATAAACTAGCTCTTCCTTTAAAAACTAATAGACTCTTTACCATAGAAACGCGCATTGTATGACAATAAGTATTTATAAGGACTTCTTGGCGGGAAAGTGAAGAGTCATGTCTATGGTTTTGTTTTAATTTCTAAAATGTGTTGGTGGATTATTAACCGTTGAGTGTTCGTAAGTGCGCATGAGTGTTCTCACGAAGTCCGCCGAGGAATTAGTAAAGACCCACATCTTTACTGAGATACTCTCATTTCTATTATCATTCATCATCATCATACTAGAAGGAAATATTGTATATTTATGTATTACTTGTAAGAAAAATTACTTTCGCACAAAGCTATCAACTAAAAGAAATAAAAAGTAATAATATAATAGATTGCTGGATGATCAAGATTTTGCCCATAAAAATACGTTTAAAAGAAAATTTTAAAGTTGGTTAGTTGAGAACTGTTTTTACTCCATTGAGGAATTTATAGATTAAGTACTGTAAAAGACGACGATAGGGAATTAGGCTTATATAAAATCTATTATATGTCTATAAATTACTGTAATGTTTTGCATTGGTACACTATGAAGGTGCTTAATTTTCAATAATTGTGTGAAGATATTATTTGCATGCCAGTTTCTGGTAAATAGTGAGCGACTCAACACTAATGTAAGATCTTTTGTACCACTTTTCATGCAGATAAATATACCTTTTTGATTTGATTCGATTTGATTTAAAAACACACTCAAAATTGTAATAAATAAATTAAAATAAATTCATTTATTACGGATTTGCGCGTAAAATAAGTGGCTAATTGCAATACGGCGGCGGTAAGCTTCTTCACCACAAATAGTGATTTCTGTTCTACATAATGTAAAGACTTGCATGTAAGTAAACCCTAAATAACTGTTGTCTGTAGTATATATAATACAATAACTTGAAATACATAACAATAGATGCACACGTAGCGTAATGACACTAGGTATGAGACAAAAGTATTTTTGACGTTGAGCCCATTACTCAGTATTCCAAATTATTTTCAATACCATTTGGCAACTGCAATAATAAACAAAATGTTAATATTTATGTGATAATCCAACATGTTTTTGTTTTGTTAACATAACCTTCAACTTCACTTTTTATTGTTTGAACTAATAATAAAAAGTTTAATCACAGAAAAATAAAAATTACATTTGTATGTAAACTTACACCAAAATGATCTTTGCAAACATACATTTAAGATTGAGTAGATAAAGAGCAGGATCTGTTCGGGCGAGCTGAAGCCACTTCTTTCTGATACATTTTGCGCGTGGCACGGAAGTGAATAATTGGTCAGGTGCCTTTGTCGAGGAATCACTACGCTCAGATTGACATTATAAGATGTACTATTAATTGAAACGAACAAAGTAAAAGGGAATTCAAGATGCTCCTTGTATGTATGATAATGTTTTGCAACCCGTGACATCACCGCGCTGTCATTTATTAGCGGGAAAATTAAAACTACATAAAAATATTATAATTATAAAACATTATGCATCGAATTTTTTTTTGTAAAATATCCGAGGCTATATCGGCTATATCTCTACCAATTTGAACACTTTTGCGAATAATGTCAACAACCCTGTTCAAAGTGATTTCGTGGCTGATGTAAGTGGGTCCTCCCCTGCGCCGCACCACTCTGGTCGGCTAATTCGAGTGGAGACAGCAGTATCTGCGTCCCCGTCAGGTGCGCATAATAACGAGCGGATTGCGGAATGTTATCGGCTGCCTCAGAATAAATCCAATGTATAATTTTTCGGTGCCGGCCATAAATTGACGCGGGCTGCGCGCGCGCTGCGCTAATGTATCGCGTAAATCAGCTGCCAGCGCGCCGCGGCCATACACTCTCCTTTCTATGTCTTCAGCTATCGGCGTAAGGTCCTTTATCGGCTGGCAGCAGCGCGTGCACTTGAAGCCGCATAACGGCGACGTCCAGGAATATGGAACACTGGTCGGCGTCTTAATATCCAGACATTGCTGTAAAATGTGGCGGCACCATTAGGGGTTTATTGTGCGCTCAATAAGGACGCCCTTGTTGTTATTCGTATAGACAAATTTAAGATTTGAAGTTATTGTCACTATCACCAGGCCGCCGCCGCCGGCCGTTCCTTTAGTCGAGTCTGTATTTATCTCCCCTAGCCGCCGTCTCGGAGCGCGCAGGGTGCACTGGATTCCCGGCATTCGCACCGCGTGATTTACGCCACCATAGCTTATACTACAACCCCATTTCTCTATTTCAGGCGACGACAGTCAATATTTATGGTATAGAAAAAATAAGAATTATTTGAGTTCATTTACAATTCTCATTTTTGCATTAACATTTCTGAATCTGTACCGAACTATTTAACACTTCGACATTGACATTGAACTAACATTTTAACTATTTAAAAGTATTAAGGTATTATAAAGTATTAAGGTATATACCCCTGCCTTTTTTAGTTTTTTATGATTCGGAGCCGTCCAACAAACAAGAGCGCGTATCACTGGTTGACATTAAATTACTAGTTGATATTAATTAAGCTACTTTCTTGCGAAATACATAGGTATTGATTATAAACAAGATAACGTAATAGTCTACCTGGCGTCTGTTACAACTTAGCTGCCGATCACACTTCACATGGCTTGCTCTGGGGTGTTGGCTGCTGGGTTGTTTTATCGCGCCGGTACAAGATTCATTGGACGTTTCCTCGGCCTCTAAAAGCCTGAACGGTTTAAGGCTCCGTTGGGCCGCCCGCTAATTGCCAGGCCGTGCTATAAATCGCGCGGTGCGTCGGTCGGTACACTCGACAACAAAACTACCGCGCCCGCGCGGCGGGCGCGGCGGGCGCGGCGGGCGCGGCGGGCGCGGCGGGCGCGGCGGGCGCGGCGGGCGCGGCGGGCGCGGCGGGCGCGGCGGGCGCGGGCATAGCGCGGCGCGGCGCCACTAATAGTTACAAATCTCGTCTGCCGCCACATCTGTCGCGTAACGCACACCCGCGCCGTAAATAACACCTATAAATTAATAAAGATAAAGAATCACTAATAATTTCTTGTAGACTAATTACGTGTAGGTAATCAGATATGCGAGACGAAGTCGAAAACAAATGGGTGCTTGAATGTGAACATGGAGACGAAGGGACTCGTGGTAGATATTATTACTATTATTATGTTTGAAAAAATATAAAGCACTACATGCAGTAATAGCCTTGATTGAGAATAACATCATTTGGTCTGAGTTCATAGCCGTAGCATCGAGTAGCACCGCCCGCCGCAGGGACGCGCGCGACCGCTGTTTGCTGCTCATTTATCCTCCTCGAGTTGTTGCAGTGCCACCACTTATTAGAAATCTAGTTTTAGTTTTCTTAATTGGAAAGTACCGCGATAACAAGTTACGGTTCAGGTATACGTCAACGGCTACAATTTCCACACGGACGTAATACTTTTGTTTATCGTTAATAACCACTAAACCAATTCCACCAATTTCTTATAAAATGAACACATATTTAAGCAATTTACTATAGGCCATAGTAAAACATGGTACTATTTAGCAATATTAGCACGTAACTGAAACGTTTTGCTATACACAAATAGTCATAATCAACAATAGTTTCTACAGTATTACAATAAACCGTTTGATTGACACAGTTTAATCACGTGTTGATTGGCTATACCTACTTTAACTAATCAATATATTACTACGAACGAGCGAGATTGGATCTTTTCTTTATATAAATAGGATTGAATGTTGGTATATAGCGCGGTACGTGCCGTATCGCGGGCGCGTGTTCCGCGGGGAGCTGCGCCCGCGCCGCCCCGCGCGCTTGCATCACCTGCTACAAATCTTATGTCCGATATCCGACTATATTTATATTAAAGTAGATAATTGTCATTGTGTTTTTTATGTGCAGTAACCAAGCATCATATATCGTAAAGTATTGAATCAAAAAGTTCTAAAAATCTTATAGGTACGTAGGCAGGTACTACTACATTGTTAAATTGAATAGGAAATTATATATTCTGGATTACAAGGTATTTGACTAAGTCCCCAACACGGAATTTGAGTAACAATGTTATGTTACCTACTTATATTATTTTGAATGTACTATAATAAGTATTTAACCTTTATTAAATAAACTTTTCATTGTTAATAAAATAGCTACTACATTTAATTATAAAACTTTTTGTAGGGCTTGTTAGCATGTACTTATGTAAGTACATAGTCAATAAAAAATTTGTTTAAGTACAACATGTTCCTTCTACTTGTAAAATTATGTTATTCTAAAATGACTCACAATCACAACGATTTTCTTTACACGATTAGGTGATACGTGATGTGTGCGCGCCGCTGACCCGTAATGTGTTGTTCCAGATAACCGTTGAGCCGCGGCATGCGCGCGTGAGGCGGCGGCGGCAGCGCAGCGATGTTCGGCGGCGGCGGCGGCGGCTACGGCGGCGGTGACTGCGCCGACGCCTACGGGCTGGGCTACGGCGGCGGCCGGCTGCAGCAGTACGCGCACTTCCCGCACCAGAACGTGTGGCACCACCACGCCGCGCACCACGACTCATACGGTACCAGCCGACCACCTTTTTTATACTTGGCACGGCAAATGACTCCTTTTTGTCCGATGTTAAGTGAATATGGAGTCCAGATGCGACGACAACTGGTGCAGCGTGAAAACAACGTACCATCAGTTACCCTCACGCTGCCGGCCCACAAGGTGCCTCTTCACGCCTCGTTTGAAGGACCCCATGTCATAGGAAGGAGGGAAAACGTGTGCTGGTAGACTATTCTATCTTTTGGAGGTGCGACAAAGAAACGAGTCACCAAATTTCTTAGTACGCGATGGAATGTTTGAGGCAGTGAAGCGGTGACTCCGGAGAGCACCACGTGTACTCCTATGGAGGAAGGGAGCAGGTGGGATGAGGTCAAAGAACTCTTCAGAGCACTCGAGCTCAGGGACGCAATATCTCTACGCCATTGCAGAGATTGTATATTGACCTATAGGCTATGCTAAACTACTATGTTGCAAAAGCTGTATCAGATTCGATCACCTTCTTGGTTTAGAGTCAAAACTATTTAAGTCAATTTGTTAAGGGTTGTTTGTTTGCGAAGTTTTCAGATGATCATTTCCCAGCTCATGCTCAGGTTGCGGAATGAGCTCCCTACATGGGGCTCTTCAAATTTATGTTCAAACACCCATAACTGTTTGCCGTCAGCCGGGCCTTGCGCGTGATTATAGAATAGAACAGAAAACATTTATTAGTGACACAACACAAACGACATTACTACATATAATTTGACAATAGTAAGTGGCACTTAAAGGTGCCCCGCCGTCGACGAAAGGTGGAGGTGACAAGTTAGATGTAGCCCGATCTAAGCGTCAGGCAGCAGTGGAATGTCAATGCAAAAGGTCATAGTAATTAATAAACGCACAATAGTCTTTTTTTTAAAACGGTATAAAGTTTATAACAATAATTAAAGAAACAATATTTGATAAAATTCAATTTAAATCACATAGTCATACAATAATTATAAATCGACAGTAAAACAAACATATTGTAATACTTTTTATAAAAAAATAAAATAAAATAAATTTACTAAATACAAATATCATCACTAAGTAACTAATATGAAATTCAAAAAATTCAAAATTCAAAATCATTTATTCAGTTTAGGCTACAAGTAGCTCTTGTGAATGTCACTATGCCATCGGTTCGTAAGTCTACTCTGGGCGGGAGATCTTGTACTGAGAAGAACCGGCAAGAAATTCAGCAAGTGTCCAGCTCTTTTCTCCCTTACAGCGTCAAAAATATTGGAAAATGCCCTATCATAGCAGGACACTTTCCATTACAAATAAACACAAAATTGTAGAAGACAACCACAACATGTAAATAAAAAACAAAAATATCACAAAATAAATAAAAAAAAAAAACTAAGTTAACAAATTTACATCAGGTAAAAGTTTCAATTTCCACAATGTCATACAGTACCACTACAGTACTCAAAAAAAAAAAAATTGGTTAAGAAAAACCAAGTCAAACTACAGTAAATAATATTAAAAATAAGATAAGTATGCAAGAGCAGACCAGCCTCCACAGGCAGCACCCGTTCACGAGTATGACATATGAATCAGCCATCGCTTCGCTCAACCATATTTTAGGGAACGTAACGACCCGACGCACACGCCACCACCGCAGAGACAAATAAAGAGAGCATGACATACTCAAGATACTCTAAATAAAAACTTAATGATCTATTTAACGCAACGCTGTTTGTTATCTGTAGGACACTGCTGATAAAGGCTATCATATCAGTATAAAAATTATATAAATTAATTTTATTATATTAATTCAAATAGAGTATATGTTTTTCATTATAACCAAGCTGTTTTATCATCTAAATATTCTTTGACTGTATAATAACCTTTTAAAAGTAATATAGATTTCACATGTTTTTTAAACTTATCTAAAGGTAAATCTAGTACAGTACTTGGTATTTTATTGTAATAGTGTATACCTTGCCCCAAGAAAGAACCAAGAACCTTCTGTAACCTGAACAGTGGCATTATAAGTTTTGTCTTATTCCTAGTATTGAAATTGTGTACGTCACCATGTTTAGTATAGGAGTTGATATTGCAACGTACAAAAACTATACAATTATAAATATATTGAGATGCAACTGTCAGGACACCAATCTCCTTAAAAAGATTTCTTAAGGAAGTTCGTGATCCGAGTCTATAGATTGTTCTTATTGCTCGTTTCTGTAAAATGAATATAGTTTCAATATCAGCCGCTGTTCCCCACAGTAGGACGCCATACGACATGACACTGTGAAAATAACTAAAATAGACCATTCTAGCAGTTTCAACGTCTGTTAACTGCCTAATTTTTCTAATGGCATAAGCAGCAGAGCTGAGTTTACCGGCCAATTTCGATATATGAGGATTCCATTGAAGCTTTGAGTCAAGGGTTATGCCTAAAAGACTGTAGAATCTACCAAATCTAATTGATCACCGTTTATTTTAATATCGGTTGGTTCATATTTGACATTTGGTAATATAAATTTAATACATTTTGTTTTCTTAGCGTTAAGCTGTAAATTATTAATAGTAAACCAACGGAGTACCTCTGAAAGAGCTTTATTTACATTTTCATAATTAGTTTTTCATATTAGTTAGTATGTTTTAATTATTAATCTTTACTATCCGTTTCCATATTTGCTATTTCGATAGTCTTTCCTCTTTCCCGTTTCTATAGTAAACTATATTCGGCGCACGTCTCCTTACAAATCTAAAATTTATTAATGAAGAAAAGGAAGTTATTGTTGAACGATTAAAAGTAGGTGAAGGTAATTCAGTAGTTTCACTAGCCTAAGGTAAAACAAACAAATATTAAAAGATTCTTTAACTGCAAGAACCCGAAAGCTGACATAGTTGTTTGTTTTCGTTTGAAATATCCAGTGACGCACGCGCACTGCGCTGCGGCGACGGCAAGCGTCGGTGGTGCCGCAGTCATTGATACAAATATATATTTTTCCTTTGTAGCATAATTCATTCTCTACAAATCGGAGGATAAATTCACGAATAGTAATTATTCGCAACACTACCATCCTATATTGTGCCTCTCTTTCTCTAGTGTTTTATTTCAGAAACTGTTAATGCGATGATAAATACATATTCAATATTCTTGATATTAGACTAGTCAGCTTTCTCTTTGTTTATTTTCACACGTGTGCCCATTGTGTATGATTACTATATGGATGAAGAGGAAGGACGATAATCCAACCATACGAACGCCAGCCAATAATAACAAGCATTCACCCAACAATGGGTTAGTACAGGCTAACTGTAACTGTAATGACCTTACCGTGATATTTATGGGGGAAAAGGTAGATTGACAGAAAAACTGAGGTCATTCATTGTTTGAATTAGATGCGTCATTATCGTTACGCATATAATTGACAATGGTAAGCTAAAACTGTGATAACGTTACGGGGAAGTTAAATAAATGCACCGCTGACAAAACTGATCATAGTAAATTCCGATTTAGTTGGATTTGCTTGAAAATAGTACACGTCAAGTCGATTCCATATTATTAATGTATTTAATATATTCTATGTTTGAGCGATGAAATCACCTTTTGAAGGGAACATATTTTTTTGCCAATTAGTGTAGTTTAAAATGGATATTTATTTATAAGCCACACACATTACGAGTTTAAAAAAAATCAGATTAACACATGAATCGAAAATAATTTATAAATAAACAAGGAGTTACATTAAAATAAAATTAACACAGTCATGTACTAACTAAATATTATGCACCACGCGAGGCTTCAACGATAACTTATTTTATTTCTGATTAGTTTCTAACGACAATTTTACTTTCCACTGAGAAATTATTGATGATCAAACGAACTTCTTGAAGTGAAGTTCGATCGATATTATATTAGTTGCTTCATTCGAGGATATATTATTATTAACCATGTAGTCCTTTTAACTTACTAGGCATAATCGCACGCAGTTTAAAGAGAATCGATAACTCGATTTCCTTTGCCTTATTTTTTTTTTTTTGTTTGGCGCCTTCTTTCTGTCATACGTAATCAGACGCTTCATTTATTTAGAGTCTTCGCCTTATTAAATGTTTTCTAGTTTATATCGGGCTTAGGGAGGGAGGGTCTTTTATATCCTCGAATGAAGCAACTAATATAATATCGATCGAACTTCACTTCAAGAAGTTCGTTTGATCATCAATTATATTTCGTTGCTTCATTCTTCGGATATATTATTATTAACCATGTAGATGTTTAGAGACAGCTGAATCTAAAGTACATATAGGTATAAATGACACATCATATTCAATAGAAAACCATTTAATATGGAAACCAAACAACGTATTCTTTCTTTATAATCAACTTCATCATAGTTATGATGTTACAAATTTTAATTAGTTAATTACTTTATCAATGGAACACACCGCATTTGCGAATGTTTCTTCGTTATTTAGGGGACGATTATAAAATCTGGCAAATACTGAAGAAGAGCTGGTCCAGCCAGCCGTCTTCCTAATTATGTTTATATCAACTCCGGCGGAAGCAGCGGCCGACGTGGATGCATGTCGCGTGCTATGCGCTCCAAACACATTCACGTCGACGCCGCTTTCTGAAAGTACCTGTCTAATCCATCTACTGATGGTTTGGGACGTAGCTTTTTTGTGTGGTCTCTTAAAAGTCAACAGTAAGTTGTCAACATTTGTTGGTCTTAAGTTTTCGGTAACAGTTAGGTAATCGTCCATAGTTGAGGCTGGACAAATTTTTACATTGTCCGTAAAGTAAGGTAATTGAAGCACGGGTGGCTCGCGCCCCGCTGCTGAGGTTTTGATGATGTCGGATATCAAAATTCTTAAACCAGACGGAGACCTAGCGATATGAGAAATCTTTATGAAGGACAGGGTCTGTATCCGCTGTCCAGTACAAAGTGCTAACAAAATAGTTAACTTTTTGGTTATCCTTTCCAAGCTAAGAGATCTATTTGGGTACCATTCGGAAACTAAATTTAAAACTATTTGCGGATCCCATGTATTAGAATATTTCGGACGTGGGGGTCTTTGTTTGTACATGCCCTTTAGGAGCCGCTTTATTAGCTCGTCTGACCCTAAATTATTCCCTAAGAGTAACGATAGGGCAGATCGATGACTATTGATAGAGCCGTAGGAAACCCCTTTTTGGAAAACGTCTACTAAAAAGGTTACTATAGAGGCTATTGGAGGACTCAATACTTCTATGTTGTTCTGTGAACAGAACTGCCACCATAACTTATATGAAACCTCATACTGTTTCATGGTACTTTTGGAGATAGATGCTATTATGATATCAAGCGCAACGGGTGGGACTTTTCGTCTTATAAACGCCGCCCTGAGAGCGTCGCGGCCCCTAGGGTAAGCCGATGGTGCAGTGGGTGTTCTGTCCTGAAACGAGAACGTAAAAGGTCTTTGTTAGGCTTAAAAAATATGACCTCAGTATTGATCATGCTTTTAAGTAAAGGGAACCATGGTTGGCCCGGCCAATAAGGGAATACTAAAATACCCGTTGCTTTTTCATCCAGAATCTTACGCAAACATTTGAGTATTAAACAAAATGGTGGAAAGGCATAAAAGAAGTTACTTTGCCAATTCACGGTAAAAGCATCGACTGTTATTGCTTCTGGATCCGGCTTCCAGGAAACATAATATTGGCACTTGGCATTGGTGCGTGTAGCAAATAGGTCAATATCAGGTTGACCCAGAGTGTGAACTATGGTTTTGAATGCATTGTCGGATAGTTCCCACTCTGTATCAACGTTGATTTTTCTGGATTCTTCATCCGCTTCTACGTTATCATGAGTATTGATGTATGAAGCGAACAGGAAAATAAGTCGCAGTTCGCACCACTGCCAAATTTTTCTAGCTAGGTCGTTAAGGTGAGGAAACTGGATACCTCCGAAGCGATTTATATATCTTATCGCGGTGGTATTATCAATACGGAGTAATATTGTGCAATTTGATAAGTTCTTTACAAAACATTTTAATCCCATAAACACGGCGAGTAACTCTAAAAAGTTTATGTGAAAGGATAGTTCGTCTTCTTTCCAAGTACCGTTTGCACGGGAGCCGTTGCAGAAAGCCCCCCAGCCGGTTCTAGAGGCATCGGTGTATATTTCTAGAGCAAAGCCCTGACCCGACCTTAAAGAGTTGGTCGCAGTCATTATGTTTTGTGCCCACCAGTGTAGATCAGGTAAAATAGAATGACTTAATTTAATTTTTGCCTCATAATTTTGGTATTTGTGAAGAGCTAAGTACTTTTCACGTTCAAGCTTCTTTGTATAAAGCCATCCATATTTGATGGCTGGGCAAGCAGCTATAAGTACACCGATCAACCGAGAAAAATCTCTAAAACCTGGGGAGCAAACAAAACCTTTTTATTAATAGCAGGATGCTACTTCGTTTATCAATCGGCAAGCCTAACGTCAAGTCAATGGTTTCGTAGATAAAACCTAAGTATTTACGGGTTTGTTGTGGTATTAAAATGCTTTTTTTATAATTTATTACGAACCCGAGACATTTCAACGATTGTAATGTTGCCTCGACGTTCTGACGGCTCATCTAAATATATTACGGATTTGTAACCTTTGCATCTTAAGTAATTAATGACCTCTCTCATTAGCTTTGTAAAAACTCTAGGAGCGACAGAGAGGCCATAGGGCATGGCGGTAAACTCATAAAAATGGCCGAAATAAAAGCGCAAGTATTTGCGATGTTTTTCAGCAATGGGAACTAAAAGATATGATTCTTTCAGGTCAATGGTTGCTAAAAATCCTGCTTGTGGAATGAGTTTAGCAGCTGTTCTATGGTATTCCATTTTAAAATGGGTTTTAAAATTTTAAAATTTTAGTGGTTTAACACCTTAAACGCCATTTGACCGACAAACAATTGAATTTCTATTGTGTCTGGGCTCGGCGGCAGTCAACCTGTTAAGATTAAGTATAAATCTTTTACCTCCGTTAGGTTTAGGGGCTAGAAATATATTTGGAATAAAATCGCCTTTAGAGCGGTTACAAACAGATATAGCCCCTAAACTTAATAAATCTTGAATGGCCAAAGACATGTCAGATTTCTCTTCATGGGACAGTTTGGTACGTGGAGTAAAGTTCTGTTTTACCTTACGACTAAATGGGATAGTATAACCTTCTGAAATCCAATTAAGAATGGTATGATTGTCAGTAATTTTTTGCCAACAGCTGTAGAAGTGTTGGATTCTGCCCGCATGTACCTCTATGTTTGTTGATTTGCAGCACGTTGTTTGTGGTAGCTCGACGACGAAGTCTTCGATTGCGGAGCTGGTGCTGTTCGACGGCTTGGTGGTGCTGTCTTCTTTGGCCCTCCTCGCCCCCCCCTGTTCGACGGCGGATAGCGAGGAGAGCCCCTCCAGTTTCCCTGGGGCCGAAAATAACTAGTTGAGGGTTGTGGAGTTGACGTGGTTGTCGGCTTGACGTTTAAGGTGTTCTTCTTTATTTGTAAGCTTTGCTTTTCAATAGCCCTCGAAGCTCTTATTTTATCGGATAGTTTATTTCCGAAAAGCATGTCATCTCGTTCAACGTCTTGAATGATATTGATGAAAGCTTTATCTAAGCCGGGTGTCACAAATTTCTTGCGGGCCTCTGTTTCTATAAAATGAAGGTCGCATAATAGACGACAACTATCACTAAGGTGCTTGACTGCCAGAAGTCTGTCTGTGTCAGTCTCTAAAAGCATCTCCAGACCCTTATTGAGAGCAGTGATACCAGCTCCTAGTTGCTGTTGAACGCTCTCAACTCTTTTGTCACGAAAACGCGCCGTGTCTGACGCGGCCGCCGAAATCTCTGGGTTCAATTTCGGAGCCTGTAGTAATGGACAGTTTTCCGGAATTGGGTTTTGCTTAAGTAGCTTGTCTTTAATCTCTTTACTCAAACCCTTTCTTAATATGGGTAACCACAAAAGTGACAAGTTATCATGTATCTTCGGGCCAAATTTTGGAGCCTCTTCAATGGTATCTCCCAAGGCAGACAGAATATCAGGATTCAATTCGGGCGTAACCACTAGTTGCGGATCGGTCTCGACATGGTTAGCAGGAACCTCGTCGCAAGCAGTTTGCGAATTAGTCTTCTCAATATGGAGCACTGGTTCGTTATCTAAAACAAAATAAAAGCTTATTAAGAACAGGTAAGTACTTAGCTTTCTTTTTTTTTTTTTTTTGTGGGTAGATTTTTTATTTTTTACTATGTGTTAACACAATATGTTAACATCCTGACCTTAATAACGTTTAACAATTAGTACTCATATGTGAGGGCCCACGGTCCCCGTCAGAGTATGTTTAACGTATAATGTATATACAGTATATAGTCAAAATTATCTTCATAGATAATTTTTTGTACCATCGTGTTAACCCACGGTTAACGTCTTGGCAAGAAATGCTACGTTGTGTTGACCCTCGGCCAACGTCTACGTGCAATTATGTATGCAATGTTGCATACGCGTTCATTCTCTAACTTTTAACACTTAATATTTAAATGTAACTAACCTGAATCTCGGTTGGAGTCTGCAGTGTCGGATTCAACGATTCGTTGACGTCTACGCTGCTGCTTTACCTCTAATCTTCTTATTTTTCGGTGATAATGTTCAATCTTATCACTATGTTTCCTTTTTGGCATGATGACGCACAGAATTGCTTATTTTAATACTAAGATTTGAATTTTTCTTAGCGACTTTTCAAGGCGCGTGCGTTCTTGCCTCGCACGAAAAAAGAATGAAGCGTCTGATTACGTATGACAGAAAGAAGGCGCCAAACAAAAAAAAAAAAAATAAGGCAAAGGAAATCGAGTTATCGATTCTCTTTAAACTGCGTGCGATTATGCCTAGTAAGTTAAAAGGACTACATGGTTAATAATAATATATCCGAAGAATGAAGCAACGAAATATAATGAGTCGCACCCACGAAACTACCCGTTCTTCTGATTTTATATAGAAAAGTATAGTAAAGGAAATCCGTTTTACATCTCTTAACAATAAAGATAGGTTATCAATTTAAACATAAATTAATAAATAACTTACAAAATTTTAAAAATGGGTTCATTGATATATAAAGATATTCCTTATCAGCTAAACGCTTATCTCACTTAAATAACTAAGTTCCTATTTTCTAATGAGTGATGCTTCTTTTGAAATAGACTGTCGTTGAAAAGTATTGAACTGAGGTTCTAACATCTGACCTATTCATTGATTTGGTGTTCCTCGCGATTGCTTTCCGATTGCGCGTCTCTTTTGAAAGAACTACGATGTATTACGTTTACATTGTGTTAATTTTTTTACAGTATAATCAAATTGATGTAATGTCTATAAAGTTATGATGTAAAGTTATATATAAATAAATAAACTTTACAAAATAAAGAATTAAGAACGAGACGCAATCATAATTAGATGGCAACGATTTTACGTTTCATCATACGGATCATACGGATGTTGGATTTTGTTGATTTATTTTAGAAATTTTACATGAGTAAAATGAGCACGCACATATGAGATCTGTCCGAGGTTCGAAATGTTAACTTGCTTGCTACCAAACTAAAGTAATCAACCTCAACACTAGCATACCGGGCGCGTTAACCACTGCGCCACCGAGCTCCTCAATCCATCCATAGGGAAGGCTCGTGCCCCAGCAGTGGGGACATAAAATGAGCTGATGATGATGAAAGTAATCAACGATTATGGCCAAAGTGGCACGCGGCGGAGTCATGACCGCTTGTGGAGATAAACCGTGGTTTCCTCCTCAGAATGCGAGCGTTGTTTACAGGAAGGAGCGGGGATCAATGGGGCTCACCGCGCGCGCGGGGAAACTGTGTGGAGCGCGCCCGGCCCCGCGCTGCACGCGCTCGATTCTGAGCACTGCTCTGTGTACACCGTATGGCCTCTAGTAATAGTAGGTATTATAGTACTTTCAACCAAGGTCACAAATTAATTTGTGATGCGCGAACATTTTTTCCAAAAACCGTCGTCAGCTACATTGTGATATCAAACGACATCTGTATCATTTTCCATGCCAAAAGTGTCCTTTTAATAGCTTTAAAAGAACAATAGGGATACCTACATTGACTTTTAGGTCAAAGATATAAAATTCTTATAAATTCATATATAACTAATTTCTAGTGACAATGACGCAGACTAACCACAAGTAAACACAGGTTCTGGTGAACCTGAGGTACTTCACCTATTCACGGGCGTACTAGACAAACATGGCAGGAACCATTTACGTCACTTATTTTCAATATGTAAGGATATTACAAAAAACAAATGTTGAAAAAAAATCCACGAGCATGATTTGAACCTGCACCTTTCTGACATACCGGGTCAGGTGCCATTTTTTCAACATTTGTTTTTTTCTAATTTGTTTCGCAACAAAATTTGCGATAAAATTATATAAGTAAACAAAAACAAAAAAATATATGTAAGGATATTTAGATAGTTACTGGCGAGTAAAGGCTTACTGCTTGCGCAACAATTGCTGGTAGGTAACGTAGGTGACGTAGGTCTTTCTTAATTAGGTGCCAGTAGCCATTTAGTTATGTTCGGAATGTTCCAATATCGTTGATCCAATCTTATCTTATCTCTTTTACTAAGGAAATAAGATTTCTCATTCATCAGATTCGGTTTCAGACCTTTCATAAAAATAATAGGGGTGTTTATAATGCAATTTGACTGACTTAGAAGTGAAAAAAATAGTTGACGGCTAGGACTGAATAACACCGTTTTTGTCAAGGTGCGGTTTGCGTCTTCGGTGCTAGGAAGGCAATTGTCGGTCGGTATCAGCTATCAACGTCATTACTCAGCAAAGTTAAGGAAAACAACAATCATCCAGCTTAACTGTAAGCCTGCGACATCGGATCATGCGTCAGCGGCGATAAGCCGAGCGCGGCGCGCCGCCGGCGCCGGTCAGTCGCTCCCGACCTCTGACCGGAGCCGCGCTGATGCCCGCGCACACCTCGCTCGACATGTACAGCCTGCCGCTCATTTCCAACTGGCTGCACAGCCTGCACGCCACCGCAGGTCTGTCCGCGCCTTACTCGATGGATCTTCAGCGATGCTCAACTGTCAAGTTGACAAACAATTGTGAGCTGCATTGCATTTGCATTTGTTTTACAAAATTCAGACATTAACAGTTTTCTATCGTCATTTACGCTTTTGTTTATCCTTAATGTAGTCTTGTGCGGACTGTTTAGACTTCTGTTTGATTTATTGTTTTTATCTATCAAATGTTTTTACCGGCTGTTTATATATTTATTTTGTTGATCGAAACGTCGTCGCACCGGGTTCCCTGATATCTCTAATCACTGTGAATTGAATTTAGTTAGTAGAAGACTGTGTCTACTCTATGATGTGAACTGCAGTTAGTAGTATAAGCGTTGTGCGAGTGCTGTAGCGTGTGTGGTGACAGGTGGCGGCGGCGTGGGCAGTGTGGGCAGCGTGGGCGGCGTGAGCGGCGTGAGCGGCGTGGGCGGAGTGAGCGGTGTGGGCGGCGGCCTCTACTCCCAGAACGTGGTGATGGGCTCCTGGTGCGCGCCCTACGACGCGCTGCAGCGGCCCCCGGCCTATGGTGAGCGCTTCCAACTCATTACATATATTCCTGGAATTGTCCAAAATGACGAGGTGGTGTATTATCTCATCAACCATGGTGCGCATCTAAAGTGGAAACAAATATTTCGGTCAAGAGTGGATGTTTAAAGCTGCAGTCTTTTGTCCATCTATTGCTTGCTCTTTTTTGTCGCGATCCTTTCACTTTGTGTATGCAGAACAGCACCACCTTACCACCGCCGTAGATTATGAAATACGCTACGAGAATATCCGTGAAAGTAGGTACGTACTCGGAAGGTGTACAACCGAAATTGACGTGTTGTTTAACAAAAGTGTTAGACACTTTTTGCAATAACTTTAGGAATTAGTGAAACGTATTGTCGTATACCGAATAATGTAGGTACCAACCTACAACTCGCAATTACTCTGCTTTAAATCTTTTGTTTATTTTTAAACAAACTCAAAATAAATTCTACAAGTTGTTATTTATCATTGATTGATAGGTACGTTACAACGAAGAATGAAACAAGTATTTTATTTAAATTGTAAGTACAAGGAAACTACTACTTTTTTGACATTTTACATTCGACATAGGTACTACGATAAATAGTTAAACAAATAATTGAAATGATTGAATTGTTTAAGGTAGAAAAACCATAGGCACAAGACACTGTTTTTGATTTCTTAATTACGCTCGAGACCGAGATTACAAATCTTACATTCCACAAAAATTCTTAATTTTTATAAGGTACGTACATAAACAGTACGTAACTATCAATAGCTTAGAAGCTAATAATTAAAAAAAAACGTAGCAGATTAGAAGTAGTTTAAACCGATCTGACAAAACAATTATACAGAATTTGACAAAGAAGCACTTCGTAGTAATGAATCCCAGGCACAGTTTGCGTGATTACTAATCGACACCGTGGAACAGCGAGCTGAAGCTACGCCGCCGCGCGCCGCGCCGGCGCCGGCCGCGAACTAGCGCGCGGGACGCAGCGGCCGGCAGCGGCGCGCACAGGTTGCGACGCTTTTTCGCGAGCCCATTTACTTTACCTAGGACTCGCTTTAATAGTAACTAGTAATGTAATCTTTACAGTAAATGTTAATTAAAACTGTGAAATTCTTTTTAGAAGCTTAAGAAAGTCAAAAAGAATATCCATGTTTTATACAACAATGAGCGGTTTATTGCAACAAAGCAAAGTTATCAGTTAGTAGATTACTCATTATTACGCATTGTGGCTATCGTCCTGCGATACAACTGACTGGGCGATAAGGGGGCAGGCCTATCTTTAGGTATAATTGTTTATTATAACGAACATTAGTGGGTTACGTATCTGTCCGTGTGTCATCGTGTTTGCGCGTATCTGCCGTTATCTGCGCTATTTACGTAAATCCCGACCGCAGCGCCGATTAGGGCCTCATAGGACGAGGAAGCCACGACAATAACAACTGCTCGCTGCGCCCGCAGCTTCCCGCGGTCCATTCGCTTCACATTACAACGATTTCCTGTAGAATATCATTGATACGATATTACATTACAATATAATATATCTTTCTATCTTACCTACCTAAAAATAAAATATCAAAAACTTTATAAGTAAGTTTTTATAATATTCCTTCCTAGAGTGAATTCTTTATCATAATCTTTTTTAATAACTGCTGGTACATACAACAATGGAGACACACTATTTTAGAATTAGTAATATCCAGTGAACGACGAAGCTTGACGAATCTACCAAATGTAACAAATAATAATAAATGAAATTTATTTGTGGACCATCAACAAAGTTAAACGAAAAAATGCAAAGTATCAAGTAGGTAATAGCTACAATATATTACTCTAATCTTTGACAGATACTCATGTCCTAAATTAAAAAGTTAACGTTTAAAAAATTCCTACCTACTAACGAATACTTAACGATTTCGAAACCAAATATAATAATACCCTTGCCGTTTCGTGTCAATCAGCAATATTAC
Organism: Eudonia truncicolella; assembly: GCA_949315975.1. NCBI lineage: Eukaryota > Metazoa > Arthropoda > Insecta > Lepidoptera > Crambidae > Eudonia > Eudonia truncicolella. Next base: position 21,279,996 of record OX438827.1, on the reverse strand, counting down.
GATAAACCATGTAGTTATGTTGTACGTCACGAAGCGAGTGCTTAAAGGAAAACAAAGTAATTATGCGGCGCGGCGTGCGGTAGGCGGGCGGCAGGCATGCCCGCACGCTGCAACCACCAAATAGAGACTCGAAAGGACGCAACGTTTTTATTTTAGACTATCGTGGTCATTAAAGTTAGAGTAGTTATTAACGGGAGTATTACCATGTTTTTGTTGTTTTTGAGTAAGTATACGATATTTCGGCAAACTTACAGCAATATCAAGGACAACGTACCTACATTGTTATGTTACCTACGAATGTTGCGTTCGACTTCTAGTAGGACCTACGCAGTGTCCAATCTTTATTACCGCCAGAAAAAAAATATTATAACCTAAGTTACTTACCTTATTTGGGAATCTAAGTAATGTTTTTGTTTTTTTTTTTTTGAGAGAGATTGCTGATTGTTTTAGACGGCGTTTTCAGCTTCACCGGACTTTTTTGGGGGCGGCGAGGAACGTAAAGGTTCCCTCAAGCCGTGTGAAACGAATCACCTTCGGAGATTTTCTAGAGGGAACGGCATCACGCACTAGTGCGCGATCCCGTGCCCTACTAGATTCTCCGAAGGGTTCGGATCTTATCGGCTGTTTTTTGGTAGTTAAGGAATCGTTTAAGCCCCACCTCCAAGTTTACGGCTTTTATGACGCTTGTACTCGTAGGTGTAATTATTAAAAAAAGATATACTTTTCTTGAAAATTGTGTTTTTCAAGGGATCCAACTTTCAATTGGTGATGCCTCACAAAGTTCCAAAACAATAGGCTGCGTATTGCGGCACCTGCGCGCCGCTATCTGCGCCAGCGCCGATAACAGCGCCGAATTAATGGATCTGGGTCGCCGGGCGGCGCAGACGCCACCGCGGCTCACTGCCACTCCTCGTTAGGAACTTAACGTCTTTCTAATAATTCTAATCGGCAGTAGGTATCTAGTGAACACGTAATTTTATCGTAAAATAGGAAAGCATTTTTACCATATACGATAATTTGAAAGTTTCTTATGGTTCTAAGGATGGTATCCAAATGGTTATCTACCTATACCTTAAATGAGTCTATTAGGTAGGTAGGTACTTGAGCAGGGAAGGTAGGTACTTGAGAAGGGAAGGTGATTAAATTATTAATTTAAAACTACTTAGTTAATATAAGATATTCAATAATATTTTCTAAAGTTTCTACATTTAAGTCAAGACGTTTAACTCTTTTGAATTAAATATTAGTACTTGCACGAAATAAGCAAAAAATATGGTTACCGTAATGATGATAGATAGACGTAAGCTAACTTGGTAAGCTAATGTTAGTGGGGCTTGGCGAGGATTCCCTCTCCGAAGTCCCAGTAGCACTTGTACTTATCTTTATTACAAAGTGATTACATCCAGCAGACCATGGTGGCAGGATAGTATTAAAGAGATAACTAGCTAAATAGACAACAGCTACGCACAGAGTTATGTGAAAATTAAGGTTCCTTTTTTATCGACAAAAATACTTGAAATTATTAGGTATTCAATTCCAATATAACACATATTATTAGCGGTTTTTGTATAGGTACGAGGCATATAAAGATGCAAAGATATTGCTATATTACTGGTAGAAAATCTCTGCTACATAATTTTTGCTACGAAAAATCAGAAGCAGCGTCCACGTAGCTACAAGGTAATTATTGTTGTTTTACTGACAAACACAGTAGGTACCTACGCCTCACCTGCCTTCGAAGGTGGTAGCGCTAAGTAGGTGCTGAGTCTGCCAGCCTTGCGCCGGCCGGATATCGCTCGTAACCAGCGAATATTGTAAGGCGTCGCTCTCAGAGCACAATTAGTTTCTGTTGTAACCTTCTCAGAACTGATTGGCGACAATATCAACATTGTAAGTGCGAGGGCTAAACACTACTCTTTGTTCGGGACTCTAAACTCACAGGGCAAACAAACTCCTCTTTGACAGTCGTCAATAACTGTTTTTAGTTCCACTTAAATGTTTGAGGTTAATTAAAACTGCCTAATATGATATGACCGGAAAAAGAATATGAAGCAATCAAATCTAATCGGGAAAAGCTACACTGCCGCTGGTCGTAAACTATAGAAACTTTGAATCGTGGTGACCTTAATTAATACGTATTATGTACCTACCTATGTAAGTAGATGTTTTGCCTACCTATGTAAGCAGGCATATTAGTATTTTGTTACCAAACATAGGTAAATTTCACTAATAAAATTATTTAATTTCAAAAATTCAAGTATATGCGTGAAGTTACACCTGACATTTACCTAATCCATTATAATTTTATGCCGCATTCCAAGTAATATCATCTACCTACATCATATCTACATCATTGGAAACATGAACCATAGGCCTAACGCAGTTTCGTGGTGTTTACGACTCCCATATTAGGTACGACTTTGCCGGGACTACCAGCTTAACATGTCTTTTCAACCATAACCGCCTATTCGTCACTCAATCACCTTTTCAGTATATAAAGCGTCATCACCACCCCAATGTCCCCACATTGTTTGAAATGGGTGTCATAGATATGTAGGTAAGCGAGTAGTGACGAGGTAGTTCGAGTATGTAACGCGCATGGCGGCTGGTGGCGTGCAGATGGCGGGCTGGAGCTGGAGGAGGGCGCGGGGCGCGAGTGCGTGAACTGCGGCGCCAGCAACACGCCGCTGTGGCGGCGCGACGCCACGGGCCACTACCTGTGCAACGCGTGCGGCCTCTACACGCGCATCAACGGCGTCAACCGGCCGCTCGTGCGGCCCGCCAAGCGGCTGGTGAGTGTGTGACCGCTAGTAACCGCTCTCTCTGCGACAGGTGCCGACGCCGAGCTGCTCTCGCGCTTCTATAAGGACGGCTCCGTGCACAGGTGGATGAGTGTGGAGGGCATGGCCCGCGGCATGAAGAAGGTGAGTCGGTGGCGTGTAGACTAGTGCATGCCCCGCGGACACTGCCGCACGCACGCGCTCCCTTCCTCCTTCTTTCTCTCACTTTCTTTATAACTGCTTTGGCGGGTGATAGGAGACTACACGCTACCGCTCCCCAACTATTAGATCTGCCGTCTCTCGAGCACCGAATCTGCACCTCGATAAATCATACAGCCGATTATGTAGTGCGGTTATGTTTTGTATGTTCATATTTACTGGATCGTCGACCTGAACGTGTGATGCGGTGGAGTAAGTAGACAGAGTCCGAGTTAATCGAGCATCTTTCGCCGAGATAACTAATCTTGCATTAATTGCGTAATGCGTGGACGTAGGATTGCTTGCAGCCGATGTTACGTCGCGTAGTAATGAGTCTTTATTAATTATCAATGTGAACGCGGCGAGAGACGGGCCGGCCGCGCACAGCGACCAGATAACAGGCCGATAGCGCATGCGCCGCACACAGGGCCACTTTAAGCGTAGATACGCGCACCGATTGCGTGTACGGCCGCCGGCGCCGGCGTCGCACGCGGCGCGCGCGCGGCCAATGGGCGGCGGCCCCGCCCGCCAGCCGGGGCGAGGCGAAGCATTGTGTTGGTGTTGTAAATAAAGCATGCGCATTGGAAATTTATCACCTCTGCTGTCGGGTAGCATTTACATTAATGTAGATTGTATGCGACGAATGGATAAATTTATTATGGCGGTTGTTCGGTTTGTCTGCTTATACTTATTGCCTGTGTGGATGTAAAGTGAGTGCAAGTTTTGTATTAAAAAAACTTTCACTAGGTACCTAGGTAGGTATCTGTAGGTCGTGTTGTTCTATCGCATCTCTTAACCAAATTAACATCGGTAGGTACCTGGTACGTATGGTAACATAATCATGGTCTGCCAAGAAAGTGGTTTATCAGTTTTGTCTAATCAATACCTACTGTTGCCATCAAAGGTGTTGCAAGCTAAAATAGACATTATTGTTTAATAATGTGCAATTCTAATGTGTATCCTTTAAATAAAACAATTTAAAACTGGTATATCAATTTCCTTAAACATAATAAATATTTTGAAAACTTTATTATACTAGAAGAACCAGGTAGGTACATATATATCTCAACCTCCCTAGAAACATTTTATAAGGAGGACTTGAAGTTACAATCTTGCTTTCTATTTTTATTATTATAAAACCATTAAAAATACCTACTTACCTATTTACCAGCTAGGTACCTACTTAACCTGTTTTATTTCTACCAGACAACTTCAGCATGCTTTAACTTAGATCTAACATATCTACCTACTTACCTATTAGCTTAGTGCATGATTCTACCTATCTTTTTTTCTTATATCTATGTGTAGGTACATTTGTTGAAATATTCATTTAAACAGTGTCTATTAAGTAAGTAGGACCTATAACATCCTAGAAAAATATTATGCAATAAACTAGTCTGTTGTCATCGAGTGTTACCTACCCAGCTCGGGTAGGTACCATAAATTGCAGCAGCTTATTCACCAATGAAAAAAAATACATTGATTAAAAGTATATCAAGTAGGTACCTACCTAATTGCAGACATAGGTAGGTACATCAATATGGGGAAATATTTTACTGAAAATTGCCATAACGAATCTAAGTAGGTGGTGTTAAAACTTAAGAAACGCATTGCAAACTATACCTGTGGGTGTAATCAACTTTTCCGTGAGAAGTCAGCAATGTCATGCTGCTGCTGGGCTGGTCGTTGGCAAACCCATCTTAGCACACATAAATACCTACCAGTCCATCGGCATTCCCCCCTAGCGTTCATGTTGCATCGCAGCCCCTCTGACGTTCTTAAACTGATCATGCACTGTCCCAACATTGAAGTTATTGTAATTGGAACTTTTACTATCGAAGTAAGACATCTCAAGAAGAAATCGCAGCTACATGAAATATCATTAGACTCACAAAGAGAAATAAATATGGTAAAAAAATCCGTTTACAATATTTCCATTGACAGTTTCCCGTGGGGCGGGTCGGTATATAGTAGGTAGTGTATGGCGTGTGTTGTGATGTGTGCGTGTGCGCAGTCAGCGGCGCGGCGGCACGGCCAGTGCTGCACCAACTGCGGCTCGCGCACCACCACGCTGTGGCGGCGCAACAACGACGGCGAGCCCGTCTGCAACGCCTGCGGCCTCTACTACAAGCTGCACGGCATCAACAGGTCACTATTTATTTATTGATACAGTGCAGCATCAGCACAAAACATTAATCTATCTTAGTAGGTACAGATCACAAAGGTCGTGTTTTACTAGGAATGTTACATTGCACACAGAGACCGTAGTAGCCACACACAGTAAGTAGGTACGCTTAGCAAATCAAACAACGTCCAAAAGCTAAATGGACTTTCATAGTATAAAACTACCCCATGATCATTTATCTGAGAGATCCATGCACATTGCAATATGTAAAGCAAGCGAGGTCCCTACCGGGCAGGATACAAGATTAGCTATTCTGTGATACAAGATAAAAGGAACGACTGTAAGTAACTACCTACATCAGAAAAAGACTGCGTAGGTACCTAATAGCAAACGTATATATGTTTGTGTAATGTTTTAAAGGGACCTATGTGTAAATTAGATTATATTTGACATTTCTTCCGAAAGTAATACCCGCAACTTAATTTATGAAAATATTGGGATAAGTCTGTAAAAGAAAGACAGAAAAACGTGTATGAAATAGCCTACAGCACCAAACCGCCTTTATTTGAAATTTTTAGACCTCTGGCTATGCGGAAAGATGGCATACAAACAAGGAAACGCAAGCCGAAGAAATCAGGCAACGGAGCGAAACCCAACCAAGAAGCCCTGAAGAAAGACGGACACAGCTCACCTAGCATAGAAGGTGAGAACTTGCCTACCACTACTTGCTCTTTTAAAAATACATCAATTTCAAATCAAATTTCTTGTTATTTGTTGCCCAGTCACATAGTTACCTAAGCACAATGTAGGCTCTCAATTAGAATGTTTGGCGAGCCATGTGCCAAACTTTTTGAGGGATCGCGGAGGTCATTTGCTAGTTTTAACCCAGAGACCATTGTCCTTAGTTGCGGTGATACCTACTACTTCATCACAACAAAGCACTTGCTCTCGACTTCCAGAATGTAAGCCGAGCGTGGGGGAGGTGCCGCTGCCGCTGGCGTCGTCGCTGTCGGGGCACAGCGCGGGGCGCGCGTCGCGGGAGGCGCACGCCACGCCCGACTCGTCGCCGCACGCCGCGCACGCCGCCCACGCTGCGCACGCCGCGCACGCCGCGCACGCGCAGTACGGGCTGGCGGCGCCCGCGTTCCTCTCTAACCCCGCGCTGTTCAACATCAAGAGCGAGCCCAGCGCCGCCGCCGCCTACGACAACTACCCCGCGCACGCGCAACACTACCACTCGCAGCAGCACTACCTGCACGCGCTACAGGTAACTTATATAATTATTTATGAGCTTGGCTCATGATGGAATGTGTGCCGGCCAAATGTTTAAATTACATTGGCACACGAGGGAGATGGACTCACACAGTTTATTCGCCGCACGAATGGTGTCAACCACCAGTGTTCGACACAGTTTTCGACGCAAACAAATATCAGATTTTCATTAAAAATGTACGGGATGACAGCCACGAGCAGGGAGCAGGTGGTCTGAACTCAAGACCTCTAATATTTTTAATGAAGAAAGGAAAAAATTACTATCACTGGTTCCTGTCGAACACTGCTGCCACTAACCTAGAGCTTTAAGTGAGCATTTGTGCGTTCCACATGATCATTGATCACCTTCCTCTAAGTTATGAAGATTGTAGGTACCTATAATAAATAAGTAGGTAATCTCGATAAATTCAAATTGTAGATATAGCTACCTAACCTATAGGAACGATGAAGCGATGACGATCTCGTATTTATACGTAGGTACGCTTGTCTTTCAGTATGGGCTGAGTAACGGCGAAGAGGAGGAAGGCAGCGGTTTCCTGCACCAGCGCAACGTCACGGCGCACGCCAAGCTCATGGCCTCCACGTAGCGCCCGCGCCGCCGCGAGCCGCGCAACGGGACCTACAGCCCGCTGTCACTCGGAAGATACAGACGCCGGCGCCGGGCCGGTGTAGTGCCTCGTGTTCACATCGCGCATATGAATGGAATCTCAACAGTAGTAGCAAAGATACAGGTGTTAAGCTTTCTATAGCCAATCTCAGAGTGATATTATACTTATACTAATCCGATAACTTTAGTCACTAACTGACGAAATGGGCCATGCGTATTTTGCGACCGACATGGTGTGTAGTGATCTCTGATTTATGCTTTCTATAATTTTGTATGAACTTTTTTTAGCGCATGTTATCGAAGAACGCCTATGTACACATTGTAAATACTAGCTGTAAGTACCTACATAATTAATAATTAGGGTATAATTTGTCTGTATGATATAAAATAAGCATAGTATTGTTAGGCTGTACATTATTTATGCGGTCGACAACGAAAGTAGCTGAGCAACAAAAGTACCATGCCACAACAAATTCTTGCTTTTCTCTCATGGTATTCGACAAGTATAAAGACGTGTATAAATATGATGGGCTACTTTCGTCGCCGACTACACGAGTGGCCAGTGAGAGGCCGTAGTAGGTGATGTTAACACGTTGACTGCCGCAAAACCAGACACAATAGAAAATTTATTGTTTGTCGGTCACCGGTGACCACCGCGGCGATTAAAGACTTAACTGACTGAACTATCTTCGCAAGTATTATTAATAACTATTGAGTTCTAGGTAAATGAACATGCTATGTAGTGACGTCACATACCTATGCATTGATTTAACGCATAAGTACTTCTCTTTTTATAATTTGTAATATTTGTGGTTTATTATTATTTCCTATAATTTTTAAATATACCTTTCACTTTTATTGTAAACAAGTTGTCACTTATTAGTAATGGAAAACATGAATAATAAGGTAGGCATGACAACGTTTAGACAGAAACCATCATTCTTTATAAGCTATGGTGACAATTATTGTTATTTATCAAAATGTAACTGCTGCATTAACTATTAACTTCTAAGCGTGTGTCTGACCGCTCTTCCGCACGCGCTACTGGCGCACAGTGCGTGGTCAGACACTTATATGACTTTGCATATGCAGTAATGTAACAAAATTTAACTTAACGTTTATGGTAAGATTGCAACTAAGCATAAGTTAGCCCCGTGTCCTATCCATAATTATAATAAAATGTTGGTCAAAACATAAATCTGAACTACAGTACAGAACATCTTACCTCTTTGCCTTGCAGTTAGTTAATTATGGAAACATGTATTTTAAATTAATCAGTAATTCTTTATTAACATCGTAAAAAAACAAATTCTAATGCTTGTTTTTGAACAAGAACTAAAGGTTAAAAACAAAATAACTAAATGCACTTGCATTCTCAAATCAAACAATCTCGTGTTTATTCTTATGGGCAACATGTGAGTCAGTGTTAAGCAAAATCAATGGCATTTATTAAATAACTGTAAATAGTACTTTTAACTTAGAGCAAACATTATTTTAGACAGAAGATAAATTGTTTTATACCAACAATGCACATATTTTATCACAGAACTTTGATATTGGCTAATTTTATAAGTCAACAAGAAATATATTATGTACAAATGGTAACTTTAACAGGAAGTGAAATAAATATTTGAGCACAAGTAGTAGTTTGTTACGCCTCCCCCGCGTCGCGCACGGCGTTGTGCAGCGCGTCCCCGGCCAGCCGGTAGTAGCACCACTGCTCCGAGTTGGTCAAGTTCACCGCACCCTTGCCTTCATAAAAAGACCGGGCTGGATTCCACTCCAGGACATGAAAATCTAGACGAGAACAGCCACTCGTGGATGCTTCCTGTAAAGTACAACATCATTTATCATTCAGCAATTCAAGATAGACTTATTTTGAAATATTGCCTTTGATATAATTTACTTATGGCCACCTATGGCTTTTGCAAGTTAACCAGGTGGGCATTAGAAGAATCAGCAAGAGGATATAAAATATGTGTTTGGAAAGTTTATGGTAAAAACCCATACTATTTGAATAACAACAGCAAACTCAACAAATAGAGAAGAATGATGGTTTATATAAACCTTAGCAACGGCATTGAAGAGCCGCTGGCCGATGCCGCGGCGGCGCTGCGCGTGGCGCACGTACAGGTCCTCCAGCATCATGGAGCGGCCCTGCCACGTGGAGTACGTGGGGAAGTACAGCGCGTACCCGATCACGGGCTGCGGCGTGCTGGCTCTCAGCTCCGCCACTTTGCAGTGAAACGCAGGAGGGCTCGCATCAAAACCATCACGCTCCAAATCTACCAATTATTTCAATATACCGTTTACGATATTCCTTTAAATTAATCCTAATTCACAAATAATTTCCAACGTCGTGCACACCTTGAACAGACATTTTCGGGCCACCAGGCATTTTCTCAAAATCAGCAAGCTCCTGAAATTTAAATATTTCATTAATAACAAAAATGTAGGTATAACCTGTGAATAAAAAAAATAAATGAATAAAACCACGAAAAAAATGTGAATTACCAATTAACTATAAACTGACCACATACATAGATAAAAACAGAACACCAAATATCTATTTATTATTAAGTCATACTCAATTAGAATGAAAGTAAAATGACAAAAATTACATATTTTTCTCATCACAAACCTGAATCATTTCAGCTACCGCCTTCATATCTTCCTTTATGGCCGGACGAATCTGTATTTCTTTTTCATTATATTGAGCTTCCTTAATTTCACTCATTGTTATTTATCCAGAATATTGAAAGAACATATATCAATCAATAACAACCTTATATTTTTTGTTTACGTTTTTTTTTCTTTAGTTGATTGATGGCTTCGTGCGATTAGCACATTTAGCCAGTGTCAAAGTAATTTTTCTTACAAGTAATACATAAATAAACAATATTTCCTTCCTGTATGATGATGATGAATGTTAATAGAAATGGGAAGTGAGAAATGATATACCCACCCCCAACAACCCCTCGAGTATCTCAGTAAAGATGTGAGGATTTACCAAGTAACTCCTCACGCGAACTTCTTCAGAGAATTTGAAAAGTGACGTTGCACTGTTTTGTTTCATTTGCCAACACTGATGCACACATGTGAAGCTGTTCTACAGATTCATGCATGCACATTCACGAACACTTAACGGTTAATAATCCACCATTATTTCACATTAATATTCGACATAACACAAATTTTAGAAAATAAAACAAAACAGCAGATATGACTCTTTACTTTCCCGCCAAGAAGTTGGTTGGTTTACATATTAACTACCTTTTTTACTTTACTTTTCTTTGGTTTTATGTAAGAAAGAACAAGGGATCTAGCCCATACAGCCACAACTATAGTATCAAATAATAATAGTATCATCATTACGGGCGAATGACTTAGAGGTAAAATTGGCTGACGACACCTTAGTGCAATGATGTCATATCTACCAACTTTTTGGTAGATCTACCTATTTTCACTCCAGTCTACCTATCTACCACCCTAGACCTAAAAACTACCTATTTTTTTAATTAGTTTGACATATCACCACTTTGAATTATTTTTATATCGACGAGCGACGCGTTGCGATGTGTTGCGTGAGCCATGCGACAATGCGTCAAGTATACATAGAGTCCAAGCCATAAACCCCAAAAAAAGAAAACAACGTCAGCAACAGTTCGCCGTTTGTGCCGTTCGCGCCATTTCGCGCCCATAGACATTATTATTATACTGTTCTGCTGTGGCCCATTCCCGGTTGGTTTTTTGCGGAATCAATGGTGAAAACAACACAAAATAGGAGCAAAGGCTCCTATTTTGTGTTGTTTTGTTGATAAAACTAAATAACTACGTATTAACGGTGCTGATTGTTGTTTGTTGTTTTTTTTTTGAGAGAGATTGCTGATTGCCTCTACGGCATTTTCAGCTTCACCGGGCTTTTTTGGGGGCGGCGAGGAACGTAAAAGGTCCCATCATCCCAAGGGTCAAGCCGTGTGAAACGAATCACCTTCGGAGGTTATCTAGAGGGAACGGCATCGCGCACAAGTGCGCATCCCCGTGCCCTACTAGATTCTCCGAAGGGTTCGGATCGGATCGGATGTTTGTTCTGTGTTGCGTGCATTTATTTATATAATGAATTCTGACAGCAGCGAAAGCGATGCAAAGAGTTCTAGGTTAGGAACTCCGCCACGAAAAACTAGAAAAAGGCACTATGACACAAAAATATTCGTAATTATGGGAGAAAGACAAGGAATCTGCAGGTTGGCTTCAAGAAAGTACCAAGGGTGAAGAATCTCTATAATATATAGTATATATATAATAATATAATAGTATTTAAATAAACATTTTAAGAACAGTTCATGCATTTTTAATCTTAAAAAATCTTCTAAATTGAGGTGGTAGATCTACCAATTTTGCATTTTACATTCTACCAACAACAACATTTGGCACATAATCTACTAATTTTCTAAAATTCGGGTTGGCAACACTGCCTTAGTGCCTACTGCCTATAGAGCCTATAGAGTCTCTATAGTATAGACGATCAGCACCCGACGAAATGTACTTTGTGGCTGGTGGCCTGGGTGTCGGAGGGTACCTACCACAGCCAGACCGCCAGTTTACCAATATCTAGTTTTAAAGATGATGATTTCGATGTCATATTTTTATGAAATAATGAACTTATTTACGAGTGCACACCTAAAAACATTTAAACACAGGCACAAAGAAGCCGCGATACTGCTGCTGATTTACCCGTTAGATATGGCGTTGCTAAGGAACGTAACCTTACGGTTGCGTTCCATAGAAACGATCCACGCGCTCTCCTCCGACCATAGGCCGGTGGTTTTACAGTTAGGCCCCCCCACCGACCCCACCCCCGTTATTAAGGTGGTGACTGACTGGGATAAGCTTGAGAAATTACTCGAGCCTACCGCCAGTGAGTCACTAAACCAAATCCCCGATAGCATTGTCTCGCCTCACGAGACAGTGGCCGCGGTCGACGCCCTCAGTAGTCATCTCACTAACGCTATAAGCGAATCGTCCCGGCGGGTTGTTGCGACGGGTGACCATCGCTTCAAACTGCCGGACGATGTGAGGCAACTGTTGAGGGCTAAGAACGCCGCCACGCGCGCTTACGACTCCTATCCCACTTCGGACAACCGAGTTCGTATGCGCTCTTTGCAGCGCGCTGCTAAGGAGCGCATTCAAGAGCTCCGCGGTACGAATTGGGATGGCCTACTTAAAGAGATCTCGCCCTCTCACCAAGCTTATTGGAAGTTGGCGAGAGCCTTTAAGTCGGATACAGTCACTTCTATGCCCCCGCTTAACAAACCCGACAACTCGATCGCCTTTGACGACGACGAGAAAGCCGAATGCCTCGCCGACAGTCTCGAGTCTCAATGCTCGCCTAGCACTCTCCCAGTCCCTCAGGACCATGTAGACATGGTCGATAGGGAAGTAGAAAGACTCTCGTCCCTCCCCCCAACTGCAACCCTCCCGCCTGTTACGGAGGATGAGGTGCAAACGCTCATTAGACGACTCAAACCCCGTAGTGCCCCCGGGGCAGACGGCATCTCAAATAAGATCCTTAAGATCTTACCCGCTCAGCTTATCCTTTTAATAGTAGCTATCTTCAATAGCGCCATGTCAAACGCAATCTTTCCCGCTGCGTGGAAAGATGCGGTTGTCATAGGTATCCATAAACCCGGTAAACCGCGTAACGCCCCTTCTAGTTATCGCCCCATCAGTCTTCTCAAATCGCTGGGAAAACTGTATGAACGCGTTCTAGTATCCCGCTTAAAGGACTTTGTGTCCTCTAACAATATCCTCATAGACGAGCAGTTTGGGTTTCGCCCCAAACACTCGTGCACCCATCAATTGCACCGCCTCACGGAGCATATTCTATCCGGCCTCAATAAAAGGGCCCGTCCCAAGGGCACCGGAGCTCTTTTCTTCGACGTTGCGAAAGCGTTCGACAAAGTTTGGCACAACGGCTTAATTTATAAGCTTTACCAATTTGGCGTGCCAGACAGACTCGTGCACATCTTACGAGACTATTTGTCGAATCGCTCCTTTCGCTTCCGCGTCGAAGGAACGCTCTCCGCCCCTCGTCCCATTCGAGCCGGTGTTCCGCAGGGATCCGTGCTCTCCCCAATCCTGTTTGCGCTTTACGCAAACGATATTCCGATGACCCCACGCGTAGAGCTAGCTCTATTCGCGGATGACACCGCGCTATATTCCTCTGGTAGAGATAAAGTAGCGGTTTCCAACCGACTCCAAACGGCCGCCAACAACCTCGGCGTTTGGTTTCGTAAATGGCGGATCGAAGTTAACCCCGAGAAAAGTGCCGCAGTGTTCTTTTCTCGAGGTAACGACGATCGTCGCCCTCCTATACGTTTATTTGACCGTGCTATCCCTTGGGTAAAGCAGGTGAAATATCTCGGTGTCACCCTCGATAGAAGGATGACGTTTGCGCCTCACCTTAAAATCGTCCGTAACAGGGCCGCGTTTATACTAGGTCGGTTATTTCACCTTATAGGCAGGCGGAGTAAAATGTCTCTTAGATCTTGCATCCGCCCCGTCATGACTTACGCTAGCGTAGTTTTCGCGCACTCCGCGCCCTCCTATTTGTATCGCTTACAAACCCTCCAGAACCGTTTCATGCGTGGTGCCACGGGTTGCCCGTGGTACTATCGCAACGTAGATCTCCACCGCGATCTTGATCTTCCCACTATCAAAGACTTTATCAAGGACGTTTCCATACGTTACTTTGATAACGCCCCCCACCACCCTAACCCGCTTGTTGTGGCGGCCGCCAACTATAATGTTGGAAGCCTTCCACCAACAAAACGGTTCATGTCTAGGCGTCCTAAGCACGTCCTAGATGACCCCGACGATCCCATAACGGTTGCGAACGCCCCCCCGCCCGATCCTCTAAATGACAGCACACATTTACAGAATACACTAAACATGCACACCAGTTTAGGCCCAAGACACCGTACTCGTAGAACAAGGGTACGAAGAACCGGTTCACACTCGCTCTACACCAGGTACAGACATGTACCTGGTCGGTTCTCTCCTCCTCCACGGCCCGGTCAACCCCAGCCGAGGTCCGTGCCTTTAGAGGCGCCCTCGGGTTGCTCCGCTCCCCGATCCGATCCGAACCCTTCGGAGAATCTTGTAGGGCACGGGGACGCGCACTTGTGCGCGATGCCGTTCTCTCTAGATAACCTCTGAAGGTGATTCGTTTCACACGGCTTGAGGGACCCTTTACGTTCCTCGCCGCCCCCAAAAAGCCCGGTGAAGCTGAAAATGCCGCAGCGGCAATCAGCAATCTCTCTCCAAAAAAAAAAAAAAGCTGCTGATTTGATACGCGATATTAGCAGTAAGTGGCGATATCATACATTATTTAGAGTATCAGGTGCAAATTGTGACTACGAAAAGTTTTCGAAATACCGACACTTAGTTAAATGTAAGATCACTGCAGCTTTTAAAGCCTACCAAGAGAGACTACAGCAGACATTTAAAAAAGATCCTAGGTCTTTTTGGAGTTTTATGAAACAATTAGACCGTAATAAGACTCGAGTCACTAAGGATGGAGTAACGTTAAATGAAGGGGAGCGTGCCAGTGTTGTGTCTCATACTCTCACTCGGTGTATAGTCCGGATCGGCCGCAGTTGGACCCGAGGGAGGCGGAGCGCCTGGCGGGCGCGCGTGCGCATCGGCCGCATCGGTGCGGGGGAGCTGCGCTCCTATCCTTAAGCCTAAGCGCTTAGTAGGGCCCGACGGTATACCACCTTTCATTGTGAAAGAGTGTCGTATGGTTTTGGAGAAACCTTTATTGCACATTTTTAACTTGTGTTTAGGAGAAGGTAAATATCCGGACGTATGGAAAACAACTAGAGTTATCCCGGTACCTAAGGCGGGCGCCGGGTCAGATGTTAGCGGATACCGGCCGGTGGCGGTGCTGTCGGCGTTCGCCAAGGTGTTAGTCTGTTTTGCATAGATGTATCTATACGCAAGTGAGTGCAAGACTGAGTGACGCGAGCACGGCTTCCGGCCGGGTCGGGTCCGGGTACGGGGAGTAACCTGCTGGCATTCGTGATGCACCTAGCTCCGGTTGTGGACGCCGGGGGACAGGTGGACTCCGCGTACTTCGACTTCCGAAAAGCCTTCTATGCGGTCGATAATGACATACTTCTGTCGAAAATTTCCGCAATAGGATTTACTCCACAACTGCTCGAATTTATCGCAAGCTATCTGGGTGAGCGTCGACAGTACGTCGAGTGTGCGGGATACGAATCGCAACCGTATTATGACACGTTTTCGGTGGTAAGTAACCTTGGACCCCTCGAGTTCGTCATCATGATAAACGATCTCCCGGATGTACTAACGGAAGCAAAGTGTTTGCTTTTCGTGGACGACCTTAAGGTATTCGTGACCATATTGTGAGCGACTTCAGCAGGACATGGGGAGGGTCGTCCGTTGGAGTGAATCCAACAAGCTATGTTTTAATTTGGCTAAGTGCTGCGTGATGAACTGATGAGTTAGTCGGGCGCGCACGCCTTTGCGTTATCAATACGAAGTCGGGGGCGCGGTGGTGCCGCGAGAAGCGCGGGTGCGCGACCAGGGCCTCGACATGGTACCTGATTTAACGTATCGTCACCACATTGTTGCCATTTGCGCTAGATCCTTTAAAAATCTAGGTTTTATTATACGATAGTGTGAATTTTAAAACTTACATTGTTAAAATGCTTTAGTTCGGAGCCATTTAGAAACTAACGCCTTCATATGGAATCCCCATGAAGCTAAATACAGGCTGATGATTGAGAGAATTTAAAATAAATTTGCATTGTTTCTTTACTTGAAAGAGTGTGCAATGTAGGTACCCTTACTTCCCGTTGGTGTAGGTACCCGAGTCTGTTCGTGTTGGGTATGGTCGGGTACCTACTGTTTACTGCCGGTTAGGAGGGACGTGGCCCTGGTAAAGTACGTAGTGAGTGTATTTCGCGGACTCCTACACTACCGGGAGGTACTTGCGGAGCTGCGGCTGTGCGCGCCCAATAACTATGCGGGCGCGCGGCGTTGCTCAGCCGCCCTGTGCCTAAATCCAACCATCCATCCAAGTTCGCCCCTATGTCACACGCCATTCGCCTCATTAATCTACTTTCGGAGAACAATATAGATGTATTTCGCCACAGGCCTGCCGAAACTCATGGAAATGGATATTCATAAAATTTTATAAAATACAGTGAAAAAATTAAACGCCCACCCGACCCAGCCAGGAAACGAACCTGGGTCTTCCGCAATCCGGGCGGCTGCACTGACCGCTATGCTACCGGGAAGGCTGACGTAAGCAGTAAGTAAGTAAGAATTTTTATGGAAATGGCACAAATTGTTTTTGAGTCTAAAGATGTAGGTAGTATATGATACTGTTAGTTGTATTGTTAATTAAATTGCTAATTTTATTGTTAGATGTATTGTGAATTTATTTATTTTTTGTTTTTGTTAAGTTGTATTTTACTTTTTTTTTACAACATCGCCTTGGTAGGTTCCCAAGGCGATGTTATAAAGAAAAAAAGTGTTATAATTGTTGATTAATAAATAAAATAAAAAATAAATAAAAATATCTTCTTACATAGCGTAGTATAAAACAAAGTCGCTCCCGTTGTCTGTACGAATAGAGGCCTACGCAGACCGGGACGGCATGGCAAAGGATTAAATGGTTACCAATGGACATTCAAACATATCGAAATATAAATAAGATATAAATACATACTTCGACGTGACAAGGCTCTGGAATGCCGCGGTATCGAAGCGGCTATTGGGCGCTGACTGGCGGCAAAATCCTTTGCCATGCCTTGCAATGCCGTCCTGGTCTGCGTAGGCCTCAGATCTTTCAAACTGCGCAACGGATTTAAATGCAGTTTCAGCAATAGATAGTGATTCAAGAGGAAGGTTTGTGAGTTATACATGCATATAATTGGACCCGGTAGGTGGCACTGCTATAGGGTTCTATAGGATACGGGTGTTCACGTGCACGGGCCGCTAGTAAATAAATAAAACAGATTTCCCCACGAACCTCTTAGAAGAGCTTTCTGAAACGTAAAGGGATCGAACAAGCATAGTCAGGATCACCTCGGTATTTACTCCTTTCTTGGCTATTATCATCTTTCTTAGTCTATCCATCTTTTCCTTGCTCTTCTTTTCGCTACATAGCTTTAAACTTTGCTTATTTTCTCAATGCATAACCTTTTTCGTTACATGCTGATACATCATCATTTCAGCCAAAAGACGTCCACTGCTGGACAAAGGCCTCGACTTCCTTCTCAGTCTTTCTGACACTAAAAATATTCACACACTACATTGTGTTTGATGAAATATATTTTCATTGAAAAAAAAGATAAATTGCATTTATAACTATTTATTAGGGTGTAATATTGTATAATGTAATAATTTTAACATTTAATATAACTATTAATTAATTATACATACTTACACTTCAGTCTGCTTAACTTTACAAACGAAAATAATAATATAACTTTAAACAACATAAAGAACAAATTGTTATTTCAGTATAAAAATACGTTTATTATAATTTATCTGTTAATGCTATGCGTTAATTAAATTATATAATCTGAACTATTCTGTATGTTACAATCGAAATGCAAGTGATACGCCGACGTTCTCGTGTGAACAACGCTTGCCTACTTGTCTGCAGTAAAACACTAGTTTGCTATATTTTACAAAACGTAACAGAACCGCAGCCCTTCATCAACGCCGCGCCGACCCGGCGTTACTCAACAGTGCCACACACTTTCCAGTTTCACAATCGACTTTGTATATCTACGCGTATTCAATTATCTCTCCATTCAAATAGAAGCTATAGCTAAGGTTCTATTGGAAATGGCATAGGTAATTGGTCGACGTCGATAGCACGGTAATATTATCTATCAGTATTGTAACTTCATAAAAACGGACGATCGATTTGATCGCGCGCCTCGACGATGCGCCGACTCGACGCGCCTCGATTTCGGCATGCGCTGCCGATGCATTGCAACAGTCGCGAATGTGTTGTTTTTTAAATAGTAATCGTGCTATTGTTTTGATTAAAATAGGTTCAAGTATTTACTTAATATGATAAGGAGCAATTGTAGAATATATTGTGCTGTTTTTGGTTGCATGAATTCCTCAATAACGCACCCAGATATAACATTTTTTAGATTACCTGGATACTCCGAAAGGTAGGACTATAAAATGTTTTTATTCATGTACTTACTAGTAGGTACGTAATTGGTGTCTTTTTTAATGGATAGGTATTTCGTTTTTTCCTCCGAAAAAATGGATGCCTGGATTAATAAATAAAGTGAATAGGGTAAAGAAAAGTGATACACGAGTGACCTAGGTTCATGATCGGTAGGCACGCTCGTGTTAAACCTCCGGGTTGTAGGTTTTTGGAAACTTTACTGAATTAAACGATTAATTGATTTTGAAATTATTATGAGAGAGTGAGATGCCGCTACTAGCCGCTATTAGCACTCAAAAATTAAAAAGCAGTGACAAAATTCAGCGCTTACGTCAGTCTTCCCAGTAGCATAGCGGTCAGTGCAGCCGCCCGGATTGCGGAAGACCCAGGTTCGATTCCTGGCTGGGTCGGGTGGGCGCTTAATTTTTTCACTGTATTTTATAAATATTTAATTTAGCTTCCGTGCAGCAATTAGCACTTGAAAATAAAAAAGTGAAATTATTATGAGACTAATAAATGGTGATGCTATCGAAAAAGCTGGCGGAGAACTACTTTTAAGTTGGAAATCGTTTGCGCTCACGCGTCATTTATCAGCGAAACTACATACACTCCGAGTGATCGGTTTGCTCAACGGTGAAAGGGAACATCGTGAAGAAAACCAGCAAGTCCAAGAAACAAAAAAAAAATAACAACATGCATTTTTATTGAACACTTCCTATTTCATTCAAAAAATATAATATTTACAATCACAAAATACATTCAAAAACTAGATAGAAACTCAAAGTAGGCAGATGTAATTAAAATACTGTAGGTGGGCAGCCCTATCGCGTGTTTACGTACCGCACGGCTGTAGGCGTTTATTTCAAAGATAGGGCAGAGTTACAATACTGATAGATAATATTACCGTGTCGATAGTCTCATCACTACGAGTGCTGCAAGCCCGCATGCGCTCTGTAGCCTCGTAAAAGGTTTTAACAATCTATCTAAGTGATCAAAAATATTAAAGCTAAACTAGTCGTCTACCATACGAGGAGCGCGTTTTCGATTGAATGAATAGTCTAACGGCATGCGATATCGATACAAATGAAAATCTAATTTTGATCATTTAGATTCGCTTACGTCGTCGTCACAGAATCATTGGGAAAACCGAGATCTTCGCGAAATTCAAGTTCGACGAGAACGAAATTTGTAAAATATTTATTATAATCGGGAAACGCGACTCTTCAGGAATAAACTGAAGAAATAACGTTAGTAAAATTAAACGTAGATACAGACAGACAGACGCCTGCTCATCAAACTATCCAAAACTGTACAATTTTAATAGACTTTGAACTTTATGTCTATGGCATATGGTGGAACATTTAAAGAAGTTTGACAGTATGTGGTAGTCCGATGTGCAGGCGTGTGTACATAGGTTAACGCCGTTGCCGTCTTTTCTTTAATCGACGACTAGGTACTAAAAAGTCAAAAGAGATCTCTTCTCTCTTCTAATTCGACTCTGTAAATTTCTCAAAGGGGAGTGAAAATATTTATATCTCATATTCATCGGTTTTCGGAGTTACGTTCGAGCGATCGTTTCAAGAATTTCGCAAACTCGGTCTCTCCAACAACGCTCCGACAAGTCTAACACGCCACGACTCAGTTGTAACATGACGCGCAGTGCGGGCGGGCGGCGTGCGCGCTCAGTGCGGGAAGTCGGCGCGCAGGTTGAACTCCGTGTAGGCGCTGGACCACGAGCTGGCCGCCCCCAGCGCGCCCGGCGCCGCCGCTGGAGGTAACACCACATGTACTACAGCCTACAGCCACCGAACCGCGCGCGTTCCCATGAGCCCGAAAGGCGCAACTGGATCCCGGCTCGATGGCAGCAGACAAGAGAAACTTTGTACGTTTCAGTATCTCATAATTACTACACAATTCAATATAATAGGGTGAAGTAAAATAAAAACAGTCTGTGACTGTCCTGCTGCTGGATAAAGGCTTCCCACAGACTTTACGATATACTTTAAAAAAAACTGAATTCATGCGATTTAATTTTAATTTTAAATCGTACAAAAATGCAATTAAAATAACGCCTGATTTCATTAGTTACTTTGAAATTGCATAATTTTTAGTTGTTTTTTAATGTTGTGTATAAAATCTACAAAATTATAATGTGCGATACACTATACTACGATAAAAGACAAAACTATCAAGAGTATTTTTGTAATAGTATCGATACAAAACTATCGATTGTTTTACACAATCGATGGTAAGCATCTGCACGATACTATCGTTCCTAACATAAAAGTAATTTAATACATATTTCTTTGCTCAAGGGCGTCATACATAATTTTGCGTTACTATCGATAGTATCAAGAGTATTAGATTAGAGTATCGATACTATTGTAAAACTATCGACAGTGTGAGTGATATTTTAGGTCACAAAACATTTTTGAAGTTTGAATGAGATAGCGAAATATTAAAAGCTTCTAAGTGCATTCGAAAATTGTATAGATTTGTTACCCTAACATTAATGGAACGACACTGGCTAATTGTGGGGAATTTCAAAAATATGACTGGTAACCGATGGAATAGAGATCGCTCGGATTGCAAAAGTCGTGGTTCGAATCCCCAATGGTTCAGTATTCAGCCCCTATATTCAGATTCAGAGAAAATACTAATGGAATAAATGTAGTTAGGATAACTTAGGATCACAACTCACACAGCTGTGCGATGAGCTTCTGCGGCGTGACGGCGGGCGCCGAGCGCGAGTCCGGGCTGCGCTCGTCCTTGGGCTCCGGCTCTGGAAGGGCCGGCGCGGTTAACGTCACTGGCCTACATTTAATCTAACGGTGTCGGTGTGTGTGACTAATAATAGACCGTAATACATAGAAAAAGCAATTGCTCGACTCCAAAAAATGAAAAAGAAATTGATCTTTAAACTCTGTCGAAAGATCAAAGCTAGTGAAGTAAAAGAACTTAGTGAGGTAAATAAAACACACTGTTATAAAAAAATCTTGGGTGTGAAGTAACGTGTAGTGTCAGTGAGTAACAATAAGGTCGAAAGTAGTTGGTACGGCGACCCTGCGCCTGCGCTCGAGGGGCTAGCTCGTGGTGGTACGACGCGGGACGTCGATCCAGCATGTAGAAAGAGATTGCTGTTAGCCGTCTACGATGGCCTGAACAGCATAACCGGACTTATTGTTGGTGGCGAATAACTTAAAGGGTTCCTTCTAGACGAAGTGGCAAGGCAACACGCAAGCCAGTGTCCCCGTCCCCTACTAGATTCTCCGGCGGGCTACGTACCGTGGGCGCGGCGGCCCTGCGCCTGCGCCTTGAGCAGCTTGCTCATGGTGTTCCGCGGCGTGGGCGGCGGCCGCTCCAGCGCGCGCCCGTGCACCACCGACATGTGCCGCTCCAGCATGTAGCTGCGGGGAAGCGAACACGGGCGAACGTCAACACTCTAATATCACAGACAGTGTCCACAGTGTCATAGTTGAAGGAAAATTATGCGATACAATGAAGTACAATTCTAGTTAAACACGTTTTTTATATAGTATATCACACTAAACTTCCAGTCATTCAGCGGTCGAAATTCGACCGTTTCATTATAAATAATTTCGGGACTTCTTCTCCATATAAACTTTAACTATACAAAATCTCACACTGCTACGTGCGCGCGATATGCTTAAAAAAAGGCCCGAAGTTTTTTCTCTTCGCATATTAATTTAAATATAAAAGTGGCTTATATTGTATCCAATGAAAAAAGTTAACATAACACAGTAAAATCAAAATGATAAGTGTCACGGAGACGTACCGCCTCTCGAAGCGGTCGGGGCAGAAGCTGCAGCGGAAGAGGTGGCGGCGCGGCTGCGGCGGCGCGGCGGCGGCGGGCGACTCGTGCGACTTGCTGTGCGCCGCCAGGTTGTACCTGCGCCCGACCGTGCGCGCATTACTTTGCCATGTTATCAACCAACGCAAGCCCATACAGATATATCGTACATACTAACTTATTATATACGAATATAAAACAATGTTTGTCAGTAAATTACACTTTATTAAATTAAATTTTTAACTACGTTAGTAATAAGTGTTTTTTATATATTTTAGCGTTTTATTAACGCTTAAATATACTTAAGTAAAATTTAAACACTGACAAAACGCTAAAATATATAAAAAACACTTATCTATAACGCAGCTTCATCTTAACCGAATGTTCAAATATTTGTAAAAATATTTCTTTCGGATCTCAGAGGTGAAAACTTCTAAGATTGATGAAGCAATGTTGACTAAAAAACATAAGCATCAAGCACTGAAAAATTTCGACGGGTGAAAGCCAGACCTCGGTAGCCAAGTGGTTAAGGCAACCGCCCGGAATGCAGAAGGTGCGTGGTTCGATTCCCGCCTGAGGTTGTCGTCTTTTTTCAGTGTTTAAATTTTACGTTAGTAATATTAGGATGTGCGGTGTGACACCTTGTTCAATATGGCACAAACTACTCGCGGAAACGAAACATCAAGTAGGACTGGTTATCTCACATAAAATAAAGTGTACACAGCGTGCAAAACCATGCTGGGCGGCAACAGAAATAGTTATCGCGTGGTGTGGACACCATCCAAACGGAAACAGTATCCTATTATCTAAACAAATTAACTTGTATGTTTGTTTTATAATAATTTGGAAAGAATAAATGGCAAGGCAATCGATTGAATTGAAGCAAACTCCTGAGCACGGAGTTCGTTAGTTTAAAATATATTATACAAAAAGAAACATACTTTTATTCCAGACCATGGTCTATATTCACAATTACCAATTCAAATACAATAAAATTACATATTATTACATTAATTATTAAGGCAGACAAAAGATGGTACTAGGTTCTTTAGTAGGTATCCTCTCTTTCCTTTGTCGAGCTTTACTGGTTAGATGAAAGAAAAGGAGAGTCCCACAAAATGCAGGTCGGTCCTTTTTTCCTTTTTTTTGACAGTGGAAAGCTCGACGTTCGAGTAATACCGCGCCGGCGCCGGGGGAGACGCGGTTGGTTATGTATAGCCGGTCAATGCGCAAATCATTTTACCTAGTTTGAAAAAATGGAAGGTGGTTATGATAGCAGCGGCACGCACCTCTCCGAGAACCGCTTCCCGCAGATGGTGCACTCGTGGCGCTTCTCGCCGCTGTGCACGCGCTTGTGCCGCTTGAGGTGCGAGCGCGTCATGAGCGCCAGCCCGCACACGTCGCACGCGTGCGGCTTCACGCCCGAGTGCGACAGCTTGTGCATCTTGAACGACGACGTGTGGATGAACGACTTGCCGCACAGGTCGCACTGCGGGACGAAAACAACTACATTACACTTACACCAGCACGGGTCCAAAACGCCAGTGTTTCAAATGGCAGGATAAAATAGTTATAAACATGATAAAGAAATGTGTTTCAATTTAATATTTAGGGTACGTGCCATCCGTGCTTCGAAAGGCACGTAAAGCCGTCGATCCCGGCTGCATTTGCAGTAGTTAACAACCACCAATTCGCACTAGGCCCACGTGGTGGTTTATGGATAGGGAGAACCCTATTCATCCTTAAAGGCTCATGCCCCAGCAGTGGGAACATAAAATGAGCTGGTGATGATAATGTAACTGAAAGGGTGATAGCATAACATGTACCTGATAATTGAGTTTGCCAGTATGAATATTGTTGTGTCTCGCCAGGGCTCCCTTGGAGGGAAATAGTTTATTGCACTCTTCACATTTCCAATCACTTATACCTGAAATCGGATAATAAGAAATTCATCAGCGGCGGAACGTGGTCGAAAAGTTTTATAAATAGAACATACATAGCTATAGTCAAGCGAACTTATTATTTTAGGCATGAAACAGTCATGTTTTTACAAAATGGTTGATAATAAAAGACGTTACAGTGCCAAATATGTAAATACCTTTGTGCAGTGCGATGTGTATGTCGCAGGCGCGCTTGTGCTTGTAGTGCGCGCCGCACACCTCGCAGATGTAGGGCGGCTTGGAGCCGTCGTGCTTCAGCTTGTGCTGCTCCAGCCGCGCTGCCGAACGTCACCACCGTCACCCACACAGGACCAGACAGAACTGGCCTCTCAAACTAACCAGTACTCGCCTATGACTCGGGCCAGTACTTGTTGGTTTAAAATTCTTTTAATCTTCAAATACCGACGTTTGGACTAACAGACACTTTGACCGTTCGGAAAATTTTGTTACCTTTATTAGCGAAGTGGTACCACCCTTAACTTCTTGCTAACGATCGCGAGTGGTCGGCCAGACCAATTGCCGGTACTTATATATTTTTTTAAAATTAACGTTTTTATATCATAAGGCTTTACTGGTTTATTATCAGTTTTATTTAGCAATGGATAAGCCAGGCCTTTCAGGCATGAAACAGGCGAGGTCAGGTATGAATATTAGTGTTCTATGTATGTATACATGTATTTTTTACACACACACTACAACAGCACAGACCTGTTATCTATTTATTTGTCCAACTTACTATAGTAAAAAAGTAAATTAAAAATATGTAATACATATTTTAAGGCATATTTGACAATAATAACTTACATGATTGTTGTAAGAATATTCAACTCAACTATGATTAGTTTGAGAAAAAAATATACTATTTTAACATTTGCATTTTAGAAAAACAAAATACTTTTATAAAAAAAAAACCGGCGGCCACAGAATCGGCTATTCTGTCACAGCCTATACTAGGTTACCTATCCAAAGCTTATATTCAGATATAAAAATGGCTTCAAATAAACTTCATACTAACCTTAAGTGATCAAACACAATAAACACACAACAATATCTGAATAAATGATTTTATTACCACCGAATTGTAAGAATTGTAAGAAATCAAAAACATTTGCTTACCTAGTGATGAGTATTTAGCATCACACAGGTCACACCTGTGTGTAGTTCTTTCCCTCTTCTTGGTGCTCTTTTGTACTGAACTGTTTTTAGATTTTAGTGGTCTACCTACTCTAGCTTTTTTAGGCTTAATTGGTTCCAAATCTGGTATATAATTAGAACTGTCATCATCATCATCGTCATCAAAGTCTCCCATTTCAATTTTGGGCATAGTATCAAAACCGTTGTTGAAATTGTGGGACCTGTAAACAAATAAATTATAAAAAATGAGTGTGTCTTTGACCACACGACTGAAGTAAAACTTCTTTAGCTCTATCTATATGTATGTAAATGTTTATAAATTTTTATAAAATACAGTGAAACAAACGAATCCATCTATCAAATGAATCTGCATGGCCATCGATTGCAACGACCGTTGGATAGATGGCACTGTGCTGCTAAAAAAAGCACTCTAAAAACATTAAAATGCAGTGACAAAACTCAGCGCTTACATCAGCCTTCCCGGTAGCATAGCGGTCAGTGCAGCCGTCCAGATTGCGGAAGACCCAGGTTCGTTTCCTGGCTGGGTCGGGTGGGCGTTTAATTTTTTCACTATATTTTATAAAATTTTATAAATATTTAATTTAGCTTCAGTGCAGCAATTAGCACTTGAAAATAAAAAGTAAAAATTTACTATATGTATGTATATACACAGTCAGGTTATAAATTCTGTCACATGTTTAATATAAAATAATTGAGACAAGTTTATTCATTATGTAATCATTTATATACCAAAATGAACTTAACAAAACATAGATTCTTATGACAATAAAGTTTATTTGAAATGACCTCCGTGATTTTGAATACAGGCCTTCAATCTGCGCGGCCAGTCGTCTATCGCAGCACGAATGAGGTCCATGTCAATCTCGGCGGCTGCCTTAATCAAGGATGTCTTGAGTGACTCCAAACTGGGATGAGGCTTTGAGCACGCCTTTTCCTCCAAGTGTTGCCATATCTTGTAATCTAACGGACTCAAATCTGGACTGGAGGAGGGCCAGTCTTCGTGCCGGATGAAGTCGATTTCACGCGCCGCCAGCCAGTCTTGTGTGCTCTTCGCTCTATGAGCTGGCGCCGAATCTTGTTGGAATACCCAGTGCCTGTTATTGAAGATGGTATGAGAAACAGGTTCCACAAGGTTCGTCAAGACTGTATTTTGATACACAACTGCATTCGTTTTTACACCTTTCTCACAAAAATGTACCTCTGTTAAGCCCCAATAAGAAACTCCCAACCATACCATGAGCGAGGATGGAAAATGACCTCGTCGGACACGCGGAATACGGTTGCTCGCTTCTTCACTACTGTGTGCATACACCTTATCATTTTGTTTGTTGTAGCTCTCTTCTAGGGTAAAAATTTTTTCATCCGAAAAAAGAATTTCCCGATATTTTTTTCCTGCGTACCGCTTCAACAAAGCGCGGCATCTCTTCAGTCTCAGGTCCATTAGACGAGCATTCAAACGATGTCCTGATTTTCTTCGATATGCCCGAAGCCCTAAGTCTTCATTTAACACCCTTTTCACCGTGGTTCTGCTTAACCCCATCTGAAGGGCCAACAGTTTCTGCTTACGTTTGGGATTTCTTTGAATTCGCGCCTTCACAGCTTTTATCACTGCTGGAGTCCTAACAGACCGAGGGCGACCACTTCTTGACCTGTCATCTACACTAGAGTCTTCTTTGTATCGTTTGATGGTACGATAAATGAATCTTTTGGTTAAATTCAAATTTTTCAGTATGTCAAAAATTTGAATTTGGCGCGTAACCGCAACGATGCAACGCAATAACTGCAACACGGTCTTCTTTAAGCGTCCACTCCATATTTAAAAATGAGTAAAATTCTAAAAAGTATACATTTTTATTTTCATGAACAATTCGAAATTCGAATTTAATAAACTTTTTTGTGGCCAGCATTCTAAAAGAAAAGTTTTTACTGTGTGACAATACTTATGACCTGACTGTGTATATACAGTGCTGGCCACATAATTAAGAACGCTGAACAGTTTCTTTTTTATTGAAATTTAAATATCGAACACTGTGTCTATGTCACTTCTAGTATAATATTGGCGCCATTTAGTTAATTAATATTATTGAATAGGTAGATATTTTTTCGTAAAGTAACAATGGGAAAAAATAAAAGTCGCGACAAATCTACTGGGGAAGTCATAATAAAACTTCGTGAAAAGAATTGGTCGTACAAAAAGATAGCTGATTATCTGCATTGTTCGAAAACGATGGTATACCATGCTATGAAGCATTTTAATATGTATCAAACGACTTCAAATATTCCGCGCGCGTCTATACAGAGAAAGACATCGCGACGAGATGATAGAAATATCGTTCGTTTAGCAAGACAAGATCCTTTTAACCTTTCGTTATCCATAAAACCAGACACTATAGAAAATCAAATGTTCTACAATGTTCCTAACATCTGGCGAAAAGCCTATGTTTTACCTCTACGAAAATCCTCCAACCCTAGTACTTTAAACAATTTTAGACCTATCTCCATTTCACCCTTCCTCTCAAAGGTCCTTGAAGCAATTCATAAACATTTATCTCAGCACGTGCATAACAACTCTCTTCTCACTGAATTGCAATCCGGTGTTCGTCCTGCTCACAGTACCAGTACAGCTTTGCTTAAAGTGACTGAGGATGCCAGAGAGTATGGAGCGCGGCAGGGTCACCGTGTTGGTCTTTATTGACTTCTCCAACGCTTTCAACACGGTTGACCATGACTTGTTACTCGCCATGCTATCCCATCTTAGTATTTCATCGACGGCTCTAGATTGTAAAATTTAAGTAAAATTTAAACACTGAAAAAAGACGACAACCTCAGGCGGGAATCGAACCACGCACCTTCCGCATTCCGGGCGGCTGCCTTAACCACTTGGCTACCGAGGTCTGGCTTTCACCCGTCGAAATTTTTCAGTGCTTGATGCTTATGTTTTTTAGTCAACATTGCTTCATCAATCTTAGAAGTTTTCACCTCTGAGATCCGAAAGAAATATTTTTACAAATATTTGAACATTCGGTTAAGATGAAGCTGCGTTATAGATAAGTGTTTTTTTTTTTTTTTTTTTTTAAATAAAAAAAAATAAAAAAATAAAAAACACTTGGCTCTAGATTGGTTCTCGGCTTATCTTCGCAATCGTGAGCAAGCCGTTAGAGTTGATCGCAAATTCTCGAAATTAAGTACTCTCTTAACTGGTGTACCACAAGGAGGAATCCTGTCCCCGCTTCTTTTTTCCCTTTTTATTAATTCCTCAACTCCTCTTATTCGCTGTTCTCACCATTTGTATGCGGACGACCTGCAATTGTATCGCGATAGTCATATTACTGACATTGACGCCGCTGTAGCTGCTTTGACGGACGATCTGCGGAGTGTAAGTAAGAGTAACGGTGAATCCTATGAAGTGCCAGGCCATAATTATTGGTAGTCAACGTCAGCTGTGTAAACTTAATGTCTCTGCTGTCTCACCTGTCACTTATAACGGTGTTGACATTCCTTTCTGCTCCTGCGTCAAAAACCTTGGTTTAAATTGACAGCACATTCAGTTGGTCTTCTCAAGTCACCGAAGTAAGCCGGAAAGTCACCGCTTCGCTACGTTCTCTCTACAGGCTTAATAACTTCCTGCTTCACAAAACCAAAGTTTCGCTCGTACGAATCTTTATTCTCCCAATTATTGATTAATAGTTGTTGCCCGCGACTTCGTTCGCGAAGACTACAGTAAAAAAAAAAGTAAAAAAAGACGTATCCTATATGCTGGTCTGGGTCATGGTCTGTATATGAGGAAAGTTTCATTCAAATCCATTCAGTAGTTTTTACGCGAAAGAGTAACAAACATCCATTCATACTTACATACTTTCGCGTTTATAATATTAGTAATAAATTGGATCGTCTTCTCAATAACTTAATACGCTTTATTTTTGGTTTACGCAAATACGACCAAATACCTTCCTATCGTCTTCAGCTTAAATGGCTGACCATCCCGCAACGTCGTAAATCCAGAATTCTAACAACTCTGTTTTCTATTCTAAATGATCCTAATTCTCCTTCTTACTTAAAAAGTAGTTTCAGTTTCCTTAGCTCAACTCATGTCCGCCAACTTTGCTCATCAAATAATCACCTCCTCGCCACTCCTTTGCATCATTCAGGATTCGTTGCAAATTCTTTCACGGTTCAGGCCATTCAATTATGGAACGCTCTCCCCGAAAATGTCAGACAAGCTCCAAGTAAAATGGTCTTTAAATGGTGTATAATCTGTTTCTACACGAATCAACACCCACGTAAGAGATTCCCATCATCTTTTCTTTTGTTATTTTAAAGTATGATCATGTAGTCTTATTGTATTTTTATTTTATCTATATTTTTTATCTGTATTTTTATTTAAGTTTGTTTTATAGTAAGTATATTATACATTATCACTTAATTTAATAAACTTAATATGTATATTTCAGTTCTTATAAATTTATATAGTATATGTTTCATTTACGTTCTTTGTCGCACCACTTACCAATTTTTCTGCCAAGCCTTTAGGTCGACTGGTAAAGAATGCCATTTGGCCGCCTTTTGTACTTTATTTCATTGTATTGTGCAATAAAGATTAAATAATAAATATAAATATGGAGCCACTGGGAGATAAAAGATAAGAAAAGCATATTTTGGAGAAAACAACCCTTAAGCGATCTCAGCACTCACAATTCGGAGACGTTTGGTACAAGAAAAGTTGCACGGACGTATAGCAAGAAAGGTGGCCATGTTGAAACAGTGCCATAGGCAAGCCCGTCTTGCATTTGCAAGAATGTATGAAAACTGGTCAGCTCGACAGTGCAAAAATGTTCTTTTTTCTGATGAAACCAAAATAAACAGTCTGTTCTGATGGCAAACGTTACGTGCGGCGTCTCGCATCATAATCGCTCTCTCGTCCTTTGCATCTAAATTAAGGCATCATTTGATTTCTGATAAATTGCCACTCCTGCTGATCTAACATTTTTACACTTAAATTTCGCAATACAATCAAAAATCGGGATGTCAACATTTTCATCGTCATTTGACCAGGTTTCTGATAGAAACAAAATATTGCGGTTTAGGACAACATACTACATTAACCAATTTATTGAAGTAGATGGCGCAAGTCACAGCATCTTCGTTAACAAGTGTGTTTTTTTCAATGAAACTTAGTTCCGACGCAACACGCTCTGAAATGTCCGCTCCATTGTTCGCCAATTTATACAACAGCTGTATCAGATCCGTCCATCCTATTTCATTGAATTCCTATTTCATTGGCGCTAAGTGTCATGAAAGCTGTTGGTCTGCCTTTCTGGCGAATCATCGCGAAAAAATCTCTTTTTTTTGTGCCAAATACCAAGTTGAATTTGGTATTGAACATAGGAAAGCAAGATTCGATTCAATACAATTGTTGATGTACTCTTCTGATTGGATTTGTTCTCTTGTTATGTTGGTATTAGGACCAATATGCTTAAATGTCACAGTCAAACAGTCTCGAATCCGCAGTCTCATAATCTGCACAGCGATATATAACAAATGGTACGGAGTAATTGCTCGACGGTCAGTACGATGCAATTCACTGGAAGCCATCATGAATGGTGTAGCTCTAATATCTTCTTTAAATGTTCTAAATTGTACCAAATAAATAGTTGGAAATGACAATTATTCCGCGTGTTCATCAAATAATAAACTACGAGGAATATTGTATTCTCCAGGTGAGATTCTTAAATATTTTTCTTCGTTCCCCAGAAGAGTATGCTGCTGAGCTGTAAGATGGAAATATCTTCACTGACTTCATCTATGTTACCTATTAGTTGAGTCTCTTCATCATCATCACTGAGGAATCCACGATTAATTGTGTTATTGTAGTGAGTATAAAGAGGCGTGTTTACCAAATATTGTAACCATGTCTTAATATATTTTTTATTAATTAATCCTTGTAAATAGCTTGACTTGTGAATTCATTTTCTTTTGATACGAACATAGATGCAATGATCATTGCTGATATCTCTTAGAAGTTGATTCACCATTGTATCCGCAGATACTGGCACATTGATAATCTGACCGAATATACCAAATTGCCCATGCACATGCCGTAGTCTTCGTATCTGCGTAAATGGGAGACGAGGAGAAATCTTTCCGAAACTAAGTCAAGTTTCGGTAAATGTGCAGGAATTTTTGAATATTTATAAATCTAAATATTGTTGATATTCTGAAAAGTATAAAATTTATGTTTGTTAATTTCTTCATAGTGATAAAGTATGTGCATATTTCGATATTATTTCTTACCGTTATCACAGAATTGCCGTTATTTTCTTCAACAGATCTTCGTAATTGTCAGATGCCTTTTTAAAGTAATTTTTAAATCTATTGCAGACTGTACATGAATAAATGGATTTTTCCGGAATTTTCGATTGAAATTTTCATGAGTCTTTTAATATTTTGTAATGTCGTCGTACTTCAAAGTCAAAGTTGAATCACGGAGGTCTGATTGTTCTTCATTATTTCCAGACGGATTATTACTTATGAACAGAGAAAGATATATGTATATTTAAACATAAAATATGAGCCTAAAACTTTTTATCAACACAACATATATAATTGCAATAATAATTACGATTCGATGTTGATATTATGATTTCTTCTCTTACGATATTCTCGCGTACGTTCTGATGCTTCAATTTGTTGCTGTGATTGTGAATTCCCTCTTCTAGTTAGCTCTGCGGATATGCTGTTTATTGTTGATGGACTTTGATTGTCTTACGTCTAATCTATATAAGAAAATGCAAATAAGAATTTTACGAGCCTTCAATGGCAAAAGTTTGATAAATTAATTAATATTTACAATTTTTTTCTTTCCCGGTATTCACGCATGCGTTGAGCTGCAGTTTTCGCCTGTTTTTTTGATGACTGACTAACGCCTTTTTTTTTCTCTCTCCATCGCCGTGTTGCCTCTGCAGACTTTGCTCTTTTTTCTATTGTCCTTATTTCAGAGGGTCCAGGGACTTGATTGTCTTCTGCTGGACTAGCAATTCGAATATCTTCTGTAGCAATTTCAGTTATTGCATCTGGTTCCTGTTGTTGCTTACTTTGTTGTTTAAGCAGTGCTTTTCGTGCTCTGAATTCTCGACCACGTTCTGCAGAAGTTTTTGGCGCTTTATTTAACCTATAATTTCATCATTTTAGTTTGGTAAACTTATTAAATTATTATTAGTTATGAATGATTATAAAAATAAAATAAGAAATTATTTACCTAACTCCAATAATTTTTCTCGGTCTTTTTACATGATCTATAGTGGGATTTTCATCATCGACTTCCATTTGATTATTGTCATGTTCAATCACGATGTCACCAATTATTTGTAATAGTGAACCTCTACAATTAATAAGTATTTTATTATTTACGTATTAGTTAAATTGAATTTATAAGTATTTTATTATTTACGTATTAATTAAATTTTATGTTATCCTATTTTAAAAATTTGCTGAAATAAATTGTAGAAACGCGAGGCCGAAATACAGAAGAGTAACAAATTCAAATTCAAATTCAAAATCATTTATTCACTTTAGGCTATAGGCAAATAGCTCTTATGAATGTCATTATGCCATCGGTTCGTAAGTCTACTGAGGGCGGGAGATCTTGTACTGAGAAGAACCGGTAAGAAACTCAGCAAGTGTCAAGCTCTTTTCTTCATTACAGCGTCAAAAATTTTGGAAAATGCCCTATCATAAAAGGACACTTTCCATCACAAATAAAACACAAAATTTAAGGACAATCACAACATGTAAAAAAAAAACAAAAAAGAAAAATAAATAAGTAAATAAAATATTTAAGTCTGCCAAAACATCATTTACCAGTGCAATTTTTAACAACGAGAAAGAGAGAGAGGAAAGAGAGAGAGAGAGAGAGAGAGAGAAGAAAAGGACAGAGAATCAAACGCGCCCCAATGTTGCGAGTAGAATGCCGCGTATTAATAGAGGGAGAAAATAGACAAGGAAAAAGAACGCTGCATAATGACGCTACGACGCCAGTAACTACGCACTCGCCTTCGCGATTAATTATCAGTTGATAGGGTCTCACTAGGTTTAAAATCTTGCCTTGAATATGTTGTCACACACTTTTTATGCACAATTTCTGTATGTAATTTCTTCTTACTTGATGGTCCTGGAACACCGCTTTCATATTCAGAGTCTGTGTCACTTCCTGCCATATGTTATCCATTGGTTCCATTGTTATTATTCACCCAAAAATTCACAAAATATTAACTTTAAAATGAATTTACAATTTTATACACTTTAAACATAGAATATTTAATGTATTGAACAAAATATTAATTTATAAAATTGTTCAAGAACATATTTCGTACACTGGCTATGGAGAGGAAGAGAACAAGAAAATGTGCACGCGCACTGCTCTCTGTTGCTCCTACAGTGTGGTACAGACTATAGGCACACCACGGTCACTCGCGACAAAAATTATGACACAAAAGCGTTCTAATGCACACAGTCATAAGCTCGTGCAGGTGAAGGCGTACTATGCGTACCATGCTTGTGTGAGTGAGATAAGACATGCTAGGGTTCGCGCCAAAAATTATAGCTGACCCGGAGGACTTGACAGTTTCCATGACAACAAAACAAACAAATCATTGTGTATGCTGTGTCCTTGTCAGCCAGTAACTGTGAGGTAACAATCACGGGTGGGGGCGCATACAGCAGGTGGCAGGGAGCGGCCATACTGTACATAGTACTCATTATTATACTATGCTATAGGCCTGCACTGTGTCTTAGATATACGAAACCTAACTGGCTATGAGAGAAAGAGAAAAAGAAAATGTGTGCGCGCACCTCTCTCTCTTGCCCCTACAGTAATATACCAAATGTAACTCTCTCTCTCTCTCTCTCTCTACCTTCACTAACTTATATCTCTCTCTCTCTCTCTACCTTCACTAACTTATATCTCTCTCTCAACTTCAGTTGGCCTTGCTCGATCACACTTTTCGTAACACTCTCGTCATGCATTCACCAGCTTACTCCCCAAATCAAGCGTGCGTAAAGAAGTTTTACTTCAAATCAACACTAAACACACTTAAAACTATAAATTATAATAGGGTGAGGCTTAAGGCTATAAGACATTGATGCAGTAGGTAACTCAAAGTCACCAACAAGAGAACATCACTAATTTTGTCATAGAAGATGAAAGAATATTTTAAGAAAAAAAGATTATTATTATTATGTAACTTAACTTGTTTGAAGAATCTTATGGTGTTGAGGCTAGCTAAAGTTTCCCTCAATCAGTAACACTATGACTACTGGCAATATTTTGTAAAACCTCATCTTTTGGATCTTTTTCCTCTATGCAAATAACTGTACAAATGTATGTTACCCATCACTAGTTTCTTCTTTCTTGACATCGAGGAGCACCTCAGTAGCCTCATCTTGACTTCCAGAGTGAACTTCAAACTTATGTGCAGCTTCTGCTTTCTTGCCCCCTTTCTGCCGTACCAAGCCACACTCTTGGCAGTTCCAGCTGAAAACCATTAGAAATATTATATTAATGATTTTAATGAGTTTCAGAAAAATTAGTAAACATATTAGCAAAGGTAAGTTTTATTGTTTACATTTATGTGTTGCTGGACTTGACACATGTATATTACCTGTAAATTCCAGTTACTTTAGACTTGGCTTTGCGTTTATTGATTACAGTCTTTTTACTAGGTTTACGGTGTCTCTTCTTCTTAGCAAGCGGTTCATTGTCAGAGTCCATGCCGAAGTCAGCAAACGTATCATTATCATCATCATCATTGTTGTTAACCTGGGTCATACCATGCAAAATTTCATCCTTTACAGATTCAAGCCTTATGGGATGATGAGAATGAGATTCAAATATGGGATTTTTACTGATTATAGACTCAAAAGTTTCTTTCAATTTCAAATATTCAATCTCTGCTTGTTCCAACACGTTAATGAGATCATGGCAGTTCTTGCAGATGTGCTTGGAATGGTGCGCTTCGTGGAGGTTGGAGCTGGTGAACTTGCACAGGAAGTCGTAGAGCGGCGTGCCCGCGGCCGTGCTGGTGGCGTAGATGTCGCAGGTCTCGCGACTGCGCGCCACGCACACCACGCACTCGTGCGGCTCGGGCTTCACTGGCACCTCTATTTCTTTCTTGATGCCTATTATCAGACTTTCCTCGGTGAACCTAGTGCCCTGGCCGACTATTTTGTCGGGCATAGTCAGCTCGATTTCAGCCATAGTGGACAAATATTTTACGCTAGTAAACACAAAACTGAAAAATGCGTATGAATAACATGGCTATTTAACACCTCAGTCAGTAATAAGTTTTGTTAAATTTTTCTTGACACACTAAGCAATTGACGCGACACACACAGAGAAAAGCATTATTTGACAGGTTTACATTTTTTTTACTTTTGTGCCTCTTTTAAGAGCGGCCGAAGGGATTAAAATTGAACAGCCTTGACTTCATTACAAGCTTTTATTTAGTTTCACCTGTCCCGATGTTTTTTTATATGATGAATAACAATAAAATGAATATAACTTATAATAAATAATATTAATATCACTAGTAGGTACCTAGTACGTAGTACTTAACCGACAATTTTGGAGTACTTTATTAGCAAAAATAAAATAAAGAAATAGTATTTGGTTTTATTTGGCAGCACTCGTCCATGTCCACGATTAAAAAACGATTAATTACCATCCGAGATTTTATTACAAATATACAAGTAGGGAATACCCTACATTATACAAGTATTCCAAAATATTGGAATACTTGTTTAATCCTGAATATGGCAAAAAGGATACCGTGCATAAAACCCTGAAAATACATTGTAAAAAGAACCATTTTTACGTCAAAATATTGAGATTGTTTGGTACAAGGGAAAATAAAATGCATAGTGCCAACCCTAGGTCTAACTGATATCAGCTGGGTCTTTCTTCAGAAAGCATTCGCCGCGAGACTTTCGTGGTAAAATTTAATTTTGAGTTTTATTAACAATAAGTATTAGTTTTTGAAAAGCGACGTAAAAATAAGAATATTTACTTAAAACGTTTAAATCGGTAGATAGTAGCTCTAAGTATTATTTAAATTAAAAATTTGGAGTCCACGAAAGTTATGAAAGACACCACGAAAGTTGTTAAACATAAAATAAAGATATGAAAATAATAACAAATTTAATATCACACTTTAATTAAATTATACAATATATCGTAGGCATTGGTTTGGTTATAATAATATATACATTTACATAGCTTTATATACACACATTAAAAATGTCTAGGGATCAAGTATATTTTAAAGTATCGTGGCGTTATAAAATTAATATTTTAACTTTTTTGGATCGGTATTGATTCTTTTTAGAGAATTTCACGATACGAATGAAACATTTTTTTTTACATTGCATGGAAAATTATTTGTCAATCTGAATTCCTATAAAAGAACGTAATGGCAATTTTACAAAAGCAGTACAATTTCTGCACTGATAGTGAAAATAATTGCAACGATATGGAGCGTCGGCGTCATTTGACAAGGGAAGAGACGTTGAGAGCCGTTGAAATGTTGGAAGCTGGTTCCAGGCAACTACACTACACAGAGTGTCATTGGACGCATCTGGACACGCTATCATATCACGGTCAGCATGGCCGAGTGACATAGAGGAAGATCTCGTATCACCACTCGAAGACAAGACCGGTATCCAAAATACTGCTTGATGGAATCGTATCATGACCGCTATGATGATGGCCACAAGGCTCCACAGCGCTTCAGGCTTGCTGATAAGTGACCAAACCATCCGGAATCGTTTACGCGAAGTGCGTAGTGAAGTCTGCGTTCCCGAAGGCCGTTGAGGGTTCCACCCATAGCACCCCACAGTCATAGGGCCCGTTTACAATGGGCTCGCGAACACCGCAATTTTGAGGAGGAAGACTGGCGCTCAGTTGTCCAAAAGCAAAGCCTAGCAAGTGCATCTAACTTTATTTTACAGGACATTTTCTTCTGCCATTTAGAACACAACTACTTTTTTGTAATTTTCTTGTATTCATATGGATGATTATGACTTGCTTTACTTCACGATATGTACATATTTTAAAATTGAGTATGAGTATGTGTATTTGGACAAGCTTTATGTGCCTTAAAGATAGTTTATATACTTCAAGATATGTATGGTAAAAAAAAATGCCAAATCCAAAATAAAAAAACTAGCAAGGTCTATAACTTACTATAACAAAATTCAGTAAAGAATGTTTACCAACAAAGCGTTGCTGAGCAACCAGTGACAGGCATGTTTTGACAACCATTTCCAGTTGGTCAACAGGAAAGATTTTACGAAAAGATTTATTTATAAAATATTGTATAACCTATGAGAGTGAATATTTATAAAATTTATAAAATACAGTGAAAAAATTAAACGCCCACTTGAAAATAAAAAGTAAAATTTACTGAATAATTTAGCTACCTTGGAATAATTAAAAATGCACTTGAAGATTAAATAATTTATTTATTACATAAATTAATTAGCTGCTGTTAAAATATTTTTTTCTATAACGTCAATGGAATTTGTTCATTTATAATTGTTTTTTCTGCATTGCAAATGCACTGTTTACGCTGCAGATTTCAGAGGTAGTTAAGATAATCGACCTTATAAGGATATTCTGTCATCTTCATTTGGAATGCTATGATAGAGAAATTGTTTAGAATACCACTCTTTTAATATTGACATTTGGATGATAGGGTTATTATCAAGTGGAATAGTTCACTTTTCTTTTACGTTTTTCGTAATATTTCGTTTTTAATTACGATGCGTGTCTGATTTATGTGAGATCAGTAGTGAAGAGAGAGAAGAAGAAGAAGAAGAGTCTTATAATATCTTTCCTGTAAAATGCAGTAATCAAGTAAATAATACAAAAAGTGTAAACATATTTGTGCCCAAATTTGTGATGATCCTAATTTGGTTTGTTTACATATATTCTTTATCGAATTTGGCTAGAGTATAGGTATCTGCATTGGTTTCGTTATCGGAATTGTTTTGGGTCTAACATTAAAAACCCAGCAAAAACACGAACTAGGTTTCTGAATTAGGTTTTTAATTGCTTATTTAACTAAATGTCAAATGCCCCTGACTTACAGTTATTTACATATCTTAAATCTTGTTCTATATCTAATTTTGTAAACCCAATTCCAAGCGTATAAACTTAGTAAAGGGACCGATTCCAAATTCATAATCCTAGTACGTCCATCCACAAATTCAAAAACATAGCATGTACCGCACTTGATAGGTTTTTTTGGAAATATTACAGTTGGCAGTGCACCTGACCCGGCATGTCATGGAGTGTGGGTTTGAATCCCGCTTGTGGAATTTTTTCAACACTTTGTCTTTACTCAAATTGTTAAAATAGCAATTTTTCTTAATTTTTCAACATAATAGGCATACAATTGTTTATTAAAACATAAAAAATAGAACAAGAAGCCAGTCTGGAAAACCAGATTAGGTAAATATTATTAGAAAAAAAGAGATACTATCTGGTGGAGCCTTCACAAGGAGAATGTCCCCAAATGTCAATATCATCGCCGACATGTATAGAGGAGCGAGACCAATCGTACGAACGGTGACGGGTGAGACAAAGCTGATAGCTGTCACAGAAAGCGTTCACATTACCTCCTGACAGCCTCCCATTTGAGTGCTTTAGTGTGATGCTCCAATATCATGGAGGTCCTGACTATCCATGCCAAATAATTTGTGACTACCTCGGGTGAGGCAAATTTATTACCAAAACCGTCTGCAGCAGGTTTGCATCCTGCGGTGTTCCACAGGGGTCGGTTCTGGGTCCACTCCTGTGGAACATCGGTTATACCTATGAATGGGTAATGAGAGGGTTCTTGTTATGGGGGCTCAACCTCGTGTGTTATGCCGTCGACACACTCATAACAGCTTGTGCCAAATGTTTCTTTGATGCGACCAGGTTGGCTTCCATTGGGACTTCGGTGTATCCAGATGTTGGGGATTAAAAGACGAATGGGGTCAAAAAGACCTGAAGCCCTATGCTTTTACGGTGGTTGGAAAATCCAAGCGCAGAACCTTCGGAGCGGTCACGTGTCCTGGACAGAGGGGGCGACCGCGAAGAGTGGGTCGTAAGGGGCGTACTCACGTCATCTTTCACTTATACATATTTAGTGAACGGTAACAATTGTTCAATACAAATTATCCGTTTAACGAGTCTCCTAACCCGATTGTTTCCAAAAAAAATTGATACGAGATTGTTTTAATGATTTTTGTAGAAATTGGTTTAACCTGTTAGGGAAATACAGTAAAATATATATGAACTATGCATAAACAGACTAGCAGCATAAGGTTTTTATACATAAAAACCAACTTTCGTGGTGTAACATATAACTTTCGTGTTAAAATTACCATGAAATTTATGCCAGGAAAGTTGTGAAAATTTTACATTTCTATTTTTAAACAATTAATTATCGACAAATATAAAAATAAAATATGTAAAAAGTTTCTCGAAGATCTGTCTTATTCTGAAAGTTGCTTCTTATTTCCGATATGACGACAAACATTCTTTTCCAAATTTTAACCACGAAAATTTCGTAGGCGGTATAAAAAAGTAGTTGTGGAATTAGGTACCTGTAGTTTTTGTAACGAAGCGGTAAGCGACGCGTATGTCTTTTAATTATACTCAGGTACTACGACGCGTTCAGCGCGGCTAAAATTTTTACCTATAAGTCGGTGATCTTTGAAAATATGAGGGCTTTTGTTCGCGATCACAAATCTACCAAAAACGTGTGGCCGAAACGTAATGCTTACTAACTCTTTTTAATTAAGAGATACAGTCACTATATTTAGCATATATGCGCAAGGTTAAAACACAATAATTTTGATGTAAAATAAGAACTTATTTACTTAATTGCAGACAAAAAGTTATCAAAGCTTGCACCGAGCGTGAGCGCCGTCACAACACGCGAAGAACACCGAATTTGCTCCCGTTTCCGATACTTAAGTAAAATTTTGTAATACTAGCTACATCACACATTTTAGATTGAAACTACATTGCATATAAAAAAATAAACGTATGAATTTGGTCCTGAGGCAATATATTTAAATGGTTACGAATAAAGACCGTGTGACCGCTTCCAAAGGGATCTTGAATTGATTTAAATATTGATAAATAAGCGCGCATGTATGTTACTAAAACTGTTGGAGTAGGCAGAGTCAAAGTTACGTAGTTATAATGTGCCATATTTTTATTTTTAACATTACTCCACATCATCATCGCCAGCTCATTTTATGTTTCATCTTCTGGAGCCTTCCCTATGGATGGACCAGGCATCCACAGGGAGAACGGGATATAAACCACCACGCAGGCGTAGTGCTGGGTTGTAAACGGCTGCTAAAGCAGTTAGGAACCTATACGTGCCTTCCGAAGCACGGAGGGCTCGATGTATCAAACTTTTGATGACCCATCCGATGACCGGCCTTTGCGATAGTCAGTCCAGACAGCAATCGCAGACTTAGCACGTTTAACACTGCGCCATCAAACTCCTCATTTTGTACTGCGCATCGAGCATCCTCGTCCGCATATAGAGCCCACAGCCCGTCGCTCTGGCTCTGGATAAGGTAGCCCTCATCTCTCAGCAGTCGCCTACAATGCAGTGGTCCAGTTTGAGGGTTTAGTATATAGACGGCATAAACCATATAACTAACTAAGACCGAGGGTTGGTAACGCACACATTATCTTGTTCTTTTTATTCCTTACGGGTACCTAATCATTTGACCTGCATCTCACTGATGTGATGGTAAGGCCGAAGGTGGAAACGCACTTCACCCGGAATTCTTAATTACTGAGGAACTGGTTATCTTATTATCACAATAATGGTACATATTTAGATAAGAGGTAACGAGTCAGCC
Organism: Eudonia truncicolella; assembly: GCA_949315975.1. Taxonomy (NCBI): domain Eukaryota; kingdom Metazoa; phylum Arthropoda; class Insecta; order Lepidoptera; family Crambidae; genus Eudonia; species Eudonia truncicolella. Next base: position 21,238,954 of record OX438827.1, on the reverse strand, counting down.
GGACTTAAAACAAGTCCTACCACCAACCAAACGGTGTAAAATTATGTCGGGAGTCGAACCTGGGACCTTTTGATTTTAGAACCACTTGACCACAGAAGCGGTTAAATAGTGTAGCTTTGCAAGAGTTGGGAACAGCTTTATGTTCACTAACACTAACACCCGTTTGCACTAAACTTATGAATCGCCTAAGTCTTTGCCTAACTACTACCCGGTCAAGTTAACTCGGCACCTGAGTGTAAGCGACGTTTTCGAGCCAAGTGCCGAGTTAACTTGAAATGGGTGTTAATGTTTTTCGTGTGACACCAGCACTTCTCTGACGACCCCTTTTTATATTATTTACTTATTTAATAAATATACAGTAGTCTGAAGCACCTATTTCCTCGACCTACACGAGCACCATCTAAAGCCAATAACTGAAACGTACTAATTTAGTTCTTATAGTAAAAGTGCGAGTAGTTATCTTATTATAATGCCGAGTATTATAGTAAGTACCACCCCTTAGTTAGCTGTATTGAGAACATGGGACTCGTAGTGAGCGGAGTCGCAGACGGCCGCTGAGGTGGTGGGCAGCCGCCCGTGGCCGCCCCACCGCGCCCTCGCCGCGCGGCCTCCGTGACCCGGCGCCGCCCGTAACCGCCATTCGGTACTCGACACTCGCACGGCCGCCACCCGGCCCGGCCACATACATACCCGTGGTACACGCGGATTCCAAGTTCCGAACACACTTGTGAGCGCGAGTGTATTTTGTTAAACAGTGTTCGGTCGTTGTTAGACTTCGACAAAAGTGCAAATTTGTTTGTCCGAGCGTGCAGTGAATTTGAGCTTATTAAAAGTTTGAAAAGTTGGCGAAATTTTTTCCAATAGCATTACTACAAGTTGGACTTCACTTTGTGACGCGTAAGTTACCTGCTCTTTTAGTACCTGTCTGCCTACCGTCATTACAGAATAATTATTGTATTCTATGTATAAGAAGAAGTAGGTATATTTTGTCAAATGCACCTACATTTTGCATATTATGTACTTAATTGCCGATAAAAATCTATAAACGATACAATTTTGAGCAGGTACTCAACATACCTTATAAGTTCTAAAAATAGTGTCCTGTTTGTTTACTACCGGGTCCAAAGCTGCACGGTTGGCCGGGTAGAGGGCACGCCACTTCCGTTGCTCACCCTCCAAAGCCCACCTGCGACTTCGACCGAAAACGCTCGGGAAAGTAAAGTGCTATATTTGCTGCGAAACGTCATTCAAGTTCTACTGTAATACCTTCGTCTGCGTCTCACATCTTTAGTAATCTTTTGTAACGTATTATTTTACCCATGGCCTAACAACCAACTTGAAAGTAGCAATCATTCATCATTCATATAATTTAAAAAAAAAAATAGTGTCTGGAAGAGATCGCTTTTAGCGATAAGATCGCCTAATCTACTATAGACCCTCAGTGTCCCACTTAACTGTTTAACTGTTTTTCATAGATCATGTGAGTGATGCACGAGCGATGCCGTAGCGATTTGTAAATCGTTATTTATCTTGAATCAGTTTCTCTGAGTACATTTGATCTTCCAGTGATCTAAAAGTATGATAATCTTAGTAAATAGGTATTTATATAAAAGAAGTTAACGAAATGTTGACAAACAAACAAACAAGGCGTATGGTACGCCATTATTTTAACTTTATGTTCGGCAAAACTAAAATTATAGAAAATAAAACAAAACCGCAACCATGACTCTTCACTTTCTCGCCAAGAGTCCCCAAACGTTAATTAGTTTAACAATTCTAATAGTTTTTGTAAATCAGAGCCGTTGGCGGCGTGTCGTGTAAACGGGACACGCAACTGCCCCCAAGTGTATATTTACTCGACCCGTTCGAGCCCTTTTTCTAACCTCACAACTTTTGTTCCGGTGGTGGAGTTCAAGTGTTGAAACCTTAGAGCATTTGAAACCGTTACTACAGCTAAATAAATAAATACACTAATGGAAAATCCCGATGGAAAATCCCGAAAACGTAAATTTTATGCCTACTTGGTTACGAAACAAAACTTGTCTTTTTAAAGTTAATAATTTAAATTTCGAAAAAGATTTTATAAATTCTTTAATTCATTCCCTAATAAACTCACTGTCTGTGTTATAAATAAATAGTTTGGTTATTGTATACTGATACAAGTCAAGTAATATTATTTTCCCATAGAGTAGGTTGGTGAGTAATTAGTTTTATCAAGAGATCACCCAAGCGTTGCACAATGGACACATATTTTATCCGAAACATAAACACACAATTAAATAACATTTTATTACCGAAAAAACCTTGACAAGACACTACGCTATGTTACGTATGCTTATTCATTAATTTATTAAATAGTGAAAAGTTTTAGTTGTGGTTTAAGTTTAGACGGAGGCAAAAATAATGAGCAGGTGTATTACCAACTACTAGAGTAGTAGGTACTTATTGGTTAGAGTCATGTTCGTAGCAGAGCGTTGGTTGTGGAAAGCACCCACCCAGCCAACGGCAAGACCCAGATGAGCACGTGCGAGACCGAACCGTACGCCGCGCAGCCGCCTATCCGCGCCGCAGCCGACAACCGCACCGCAACCGCGCCGCGAGCCGGCTGCCTTTGGCTAACAAACATTATACGTGTTGACACTTAAAAAAAAAACAAAACTTTCCTACACTCACACCAACCATATGGTCCAACAGAAGTTAGTTAGTTATGAAACTCGTTAAATGGTTACTAGACAACGGATAAACATACTTAAAATACTTAAATACACAGTTAGGTCATAAGTATTGTCACACAGTAAAAACTTTTCTTTTAGAATGCTGGCCACAAAAAAGTTTATTAAATTCGAATTTCGAATTGTTCATGAAAATAAAAATGTATACTTTTTAGAATTTTACTCATTTTTAAATATGGAGTGGACGCTTAAAGAAGACCGTGTTGCAGTTATTGCGTTGCATCGTTGCGGTTACGCGCCAAATTCAAATTTTTGACATACTGAAAAATTTGAATTTAACCAAAAGATTCATTTATCGTACCATCAAACGATACAAAGAAGACTCTAGTGTAGATGACAGGTCAAGAAGTGGTCGCCCTCGGTCTGTTAGGACTCCAGCAGTGATAAAAGCTGTGAAGGCGCGAATTCAAAGAAATCCCAAACGTAAGCAGAAACTGTTGGCCCTTCAGATGGGGTTAAGCAGAACCACGGTGAAAAGGGTGTTAAATGAAGACTTAGGGCTTCGGGCATATCGAAGAAAAACAGGACATCGTTTGAATGCTCGTCTAATGGACCTGAGACTGAAGAGATGCCGCGCTTTGATGAAGCGGTACGCAGGAAAAAAATATCGGGAAATTCTTTTTTCGGATGAAAAAAATTTTATTGTAGAAGAGAGCTACAACAAACAAAATGATAAGCTGTATGCACACAGTAGTGAATAACCGAGCAACCGTATTCCGCGTGTCCAACGAGGTCATTTTCCATCCTCGCTCATGGTATGGTTGGGAGTTTCTTTTTGGGGCTTAACAGAGGTACATTTTTGTGAGAAAAGTGTAAAAACGAATGCAGTTGTGTATCAAAATACAGTCTTGACGAACCTTGTGGAACCTGTTTCTCATACCATGTTCAATAACAGGCACTGGGTATTCCAACAAGATTTGGCGCCAGCTCATAGAGCGAAGAGCACACAAGACTGGCTGGCGGCGCGTGAAATCGACTTCATCCGGCACGAAGACTGGCCCTCCTCCAGTCCAGATTTGAGTCCGTTAGATTACAAGATATGGCAACACTTGGAGGAAAAGGCGTGCTCAAAGCCTCATCCCAATTTGGAGTCACTCAAGACATCCTTGATTAAGGCAGCCGCCGATATTGACATGGACCTCGTTCGTGCTGCGATAGACGACTGGCCGCGCAGATTGAAGGCATGTATTCAAAATCACGGAGGTCATTTTGAATAAACTTTATTGTCAAAAGAATCTATGTTTTGTTAAGTTCTGTTTGGTATATAAATGGTTACATAATGAATAAACTTGTCTCAATTATTTTATATTAAACATGTGACAGAATTTATGACCTGACTGTGTTTAAGTACACAATTACTTAAACACAGTCAGTAATACTTAAATACATACTTATTATACATAGAAAACACCCAGACTCGAGACAATTTAGAAAAACAATAATTTCTAAATTGACCCGACCGGGGATCGAACAAGGGACCTCATAGATGGCGACACCATGAAAACCGGTGTACAAACCACTCGACCAAGGAGGTCGTCAAGTAAAGTTGAGTCGGGTAAAGTCGTTCAGTTCATAAATTAAGAAGAGCTTTTGACCTACATCATTATTCTGTGCTACGTCGATAAAACGTAGGTAAGTACGTCACGGACGCCTGCACACCAACCTATCCAAAACTGACAATACATTTTCAACCTTACATTATGCCTAGGGCATAAGTTCAAAGACTATTGAAGAAATTTGACAGTTTGTGGTAGGTAGGCCTGCACATCAGGCGTGTGCACTATATTACGTAAGCACATCAAGTCCGTATGCTAACAAATCTCGTTGTTTTTTATATGCTACAGTATATTTATCCTTGAAATGAAACAACTTTTACGGATCTACTCGCGTTTATTTTACACATTAGTTTTAATTAATGAACATTCCCTTGAGGGGCCCAACCATTACATCAGATTTGATAAACCACAAATACTCGCTAGAGAACAACGATTCATCCCTAGGATGATACGCGAGGCTATTGAATTTAAAAAACATCCTAATTTTAATAGAGAAGATGGTTGGAATCTACCACCAGCCTGGGATCCCATCATACAGAATATTAAATCCCAGCCCCAACACCATACTGCCAGACCAAAAGATACTGTAAGCTCTTTCTGCGTAAAACGGAACGCACCTGATTAAATTTAAATGGGGGTATACAAGCTACTAACTAATTATGAGACGACCAACACCTCAGTCTCCCTGTGACCACGGACCCTGCAAAGGGTTCGAAACGTCAGGATAAACATTAATTAAAACTAATGTGTAAAATAAACGCGAGTAGATCTGTAAAAGTTGTTTCATTTCGCGTTTGTTCGCGTAAACTTTAGAAAACAATATATTTATCCTTATCTTATTGTTTTCAACATAAAAGACAGTGATTTAATTTCAGGTAGTAGTGTTTTATTGATTGACTGACTGATCACCAAATCTCAGAATCACTTCCAATTAGTGTAAATCCGTTACGAAAGGCTCACTCCTAATATCTTTTTTCTATTGATTAGGTTTCTTTATTCCAGTATTTTTGTTTGGTTTAGTAAAAGTCTGTTATCAATAGGTGGAATACCACTGGAATACTTATTGTTAACGTAGAGAGCTTTTTGTTGTCAAATTAAAGACGTCAAGTAAAACGTACTGATTGCGAGTTTCGTTGAACATTCGATGAAGTAAACAAAAACGAGAAGAGTTACTTTGCCATACATATCTAGTATTGTTTTGTTAACGTGATCGAATGGCAAATAGGATCCACACTAGGCACGCATCAGCGCCGTGCACTAGGTACGTAATAGAGTTTGGCGAAAATGATAATTGTCAACCTTGTTCTTGTCTTAGCGAGCATACATGTAAGAAATGGACGTAATAGGTTGTTGATGGCGCGTGCGGCGGCGGCGGCGGGCGGCGCGGCGGTTCGGGTCCACTCCCCGGCATGGCGGCGGGCGTTCCGCTCCGCGCCGCCGCCGCCGCAACTCACTCGGAACCACTGTTACCCGCACGTACCGGCGGCTGCACCTGCGCCTCGAACTATGGCGACACGAACATCTCCTCGTTAGGAGACTAATATATGCCGTACATTATTATATTGTCCACTCAATAGTTCGCTCTACACTTACCAAGCTTCAAATTTGGATGATTGAGAACGCATAATCACTCAGGAATGCATTTAGAACATCCATGACTACACCACACAAGTGTACGCACTTATAATAGATTAAAGAACTTAAAGATTAAAGAACTATTTGGTCCATGACAAAATTCAAATATTTTAGATCACAACAGCTGTCGAATTATCAATAAGTTCCAACCTAATTTACTTTTAAACTGTTAAGACATAATCAAAGTTTTGGCAAATCCTTAATTAGTATTTGACGCTCGCTCGGAAGCTAGTTGCCTTTATGGGCGTTTTTGTTTTTATTATTTTTTTGTGGATAACTTTTTAGCCGAATATGTTTAGTCTTAGAAGATTGTCTAATAGAAATAATCAATCAATACGTCATAAGAAATGATTAAATTTGTACACACACAACCTGTTTCGATAAATTGAATGGCAGGCTGCAACTGGCTGCAACTGTAAGTAGTGTAGCGCGTCACGGTTCACTATCCATTTGCATAAAAATTTTAACCATAAAATATCTTAGCATCATCATCATCTTACGCAGAATAATTACTTAACCACAATCATGAACCAAATGCTCTAAGAGAAAAGGTAAGTTTTGTAAACTATTTTAAATATATGAAATATTTTTTTACGGGTGGCCCGAGGGCCGCTCCCGCCGCACCAAACCTACTGTGACACTATAATAATATAATATAGGAAATACTGGTTTAAGTACTACCATATAAAATACTGGTTAAAGTATAAAATTTGCATGAAAATCATTAACAATTTTTTATCCATTTATACCTATTAACCTTTATGACGAAATATTATTATGCGACTGTACATTATGCCTAAAAACATTACGCAAATTATAATTATGCATAAATATGTTAGGCTTAATTATAATATGCCACAATACATATGCTGCAAAAAATCAATTATGCCAAAGTAATCATATTATGCAAAAAATATATGCCAAATTCGTTATGCCAAACTATTTTAGGAATAAATACATTATGTCTACGAAAGGTATCCCGCGCGTCACAGTCACTGGAGCACGCGGCGGCTGGTCGAGGCGGCAATGTGACACCGGCACAGGCCCCAAGCTTTACTACTCTGCCACAGAAAGCTCGGGCGGATGCGCGAAGGGATGTTGCGATCGCTTTTGTAAGGTTTCATTCACACACATACACGAACATACGCATGAAACTGCGTATATATTTCTCAAGTATTTTAACAGTCTAAAAAGTAAATTTCCAAAAACGGCGAGCCTGACCGATGGAATAAAAGAGAATTGCTTAGAATAATTTTATTCTCTATGGCAGCTTTCTCTAAGGCCGAGCGTGTAATAGAGTAATTATTCCAACGGCCGGTTTGGCGCTACAGTCCAATTCAGGCAATTATTTAAGATCAATACTGCACGGTATGCAATACCCAGACACGAGTAGCCCATTTAAAAACACGAAATACTATGGTACCTACTTCTATGTGCTCGAATGTAATATAAAGATATTTTAAATCTAAGCTTTGGCAATCGAAGCTCTGTTATCAAATCAAATGGAACTCACTCAATAAAAAAAATCTAACCATTTATTTGGACCACGGACCCAGCAAAGGGTTGAAGACATGCGACAAATATGCGCGATTAAACAATACGTAAAATATGCGCGATTAGATGCATAAAGAGTGTTTAATTTTAATGCGCAGTGGTCGCGTAAACATAAAACATTTTAAGTCGAAGCTTACTTAAAAATTACTCAATATCGCCTTAGTCAAGATAACAGTTAAATTGATTTTGATAGAACCATGTAAAAAAATGTCAGTCTTAGCTACGAAACCAATCTCCATCTGCGGTTTTATCGTGATCTATGGTCACGATCAAACTTCTCTTGCCGCTAGTTAACAACCAAAGCCTAGATTGAATTGAGGGTACATTATTACGTGTTACACAATTGCACATTATTGGATTAATAATCGAAACAATGGTCATATGCAAATGCATCCCGGTAGAAAGCGAACGCGGTCGCGGCTCGTGGCGATTTTGACGCTCTTTTTTCCGCTTTCTAAATACGCTCGGCGGCCGCACGCGCCTCCGCGGCTCTTATCAGCCGATGTGTGTGAAGGCACTGTTATTTACAGGTGCTTCACGCCCGAAGATAAGACAAGCCGCGCTACACAGTTGTGGCAATTTCGTAACCATGCCTAGATTTAATTTGTTAAGAATTTAGAATTCAATAAGTGAGGTGCAATTTCAAGTTTCTTACTCCAGACTATACTTGAGCACTTATCATGATGCAACAGCATATAAATTTGGTTAGGAGACAGTTCCTTATTAACTTTATGCATCATGATTGTTGACATATAATTTTACGAAAATGCTGTTGCGAAGAAATTACAATTTGAAAAAAGACAAAGTGTTGAAAAAAATCCACGAGCGGAATTCAAACCCGCACCTCATGACATGCCGGGTCAGGTGCACTGCATACATTATATGTGATGCATGCATGTATGCATATGAGCCACGATAGCATAGTTGGCAGTGCACCTGAACCGGCATGTCATGGAGTGCTGGTTCGTATCCCGCTCGTGGATTTTTTTTCAACACTGTCTTTTTTATATCATACCAAATTACCTTCCATCAATATCAAATGGGGCTGGATAAAATTATGATAGCTTTGAACACAAACTGGTGTTGCATTGTCAGGTCCTACAAAGGTAGGAAATATAATAAGACTTTTACAAAATACGGAGACATATATCAATGTTCTTTTGTTTAGCCATCAAGACCCATTGTTCAAGTTAACAATGATTTTGATAGTCATAGATAAAAGTCAATGAACTTCTCAGGAAGGTTCTAAATTTGCAATAATGTTACCGCGATACATTGTACAACAATCAATTTGTTACTGATTTGCTTACGAGATAGATATTATGACAACATATTTAATAGTTTGTTTTTTACGCTATTATCTATAGCCGTAGGTAGGTACTGAACACGATGTGTAAAAGAAATAGAAAAGTAAGTAATTCATCAAAGAAAATAATTACTTTGATGATAAATAAATTTGTCCTTAATTAGACATCAACGCAGGCAGTTTGTTAAAACTTTTTTGGAATGTAAAAAAATGTGGATGAAAATGGAATGTGAAAAATAGAACTTTAATAAAATGTTTTCCTCTATCTAATGTTAAAGCTGACCAAAGAACGATATTATTAACTGAGCAATTGTTTAATATTGATCTTGATGGCAGCAGATGAGAGGCGAGCTAATTTGTGCGGCGGGCGCCTTGAGATGTGATGAAGATATTAGCGGCACATAATTTCACGCTGTTTTGATTCCGCTTTCGTGTCAGTTATCGTTACGATTTCTATAGTTGGAGAGAGAGACTCTATGACAGACTTAAATGATTAAAGGGCTTTCTTAGCATTGTTAATCATAGAAATCAAGTCTTAAATATTGTTAAACGAAGAAGTATTTATTTATTTATTTATTTATTTATTCATTGTATGTGTGATTGTACCAAATAAAGGTTTTTTCTATTCTATTCTAAGCTAAAATTTGAAACCACGAACGTTCGTATTCTATGTAAGTTAACCACTAAGTTTCCTTGACATAAAATTCTTTAAGTGCTTTTTAAGTTCAATTGTATTACTTATTAGTTAGTTCGAGATTGGAGTCGGCAGGGCAGGGCCAGAAAAACACACAGGTCAGAAGTCCTTCCAGCCTCTGCTGCCGTATAAACTGTCCTTCAATCGTAGACAGAAGATGGTGATGGTGTGATGCTCGATGTAGTTTTATGATTTGTACTTTCCTGAGTTTTTAAACACGGGCTAGACGTACATTTTTGGGTGATTTTATTGAACAAATTGAGATTTAAATGTTTTGACTTTATAAAAAAACATTTCCAGTTTGCAATTGTAATTTAATATACCAAATTGCAAACTGAAAACAACCACGCGTGTTGTGAGAATATCGCAATGACGATTACACATCGTGTAGTAGTTATTATAAAAATTGCAGTGAACACTCGATGTCTATCTATAAAATGCATTTCTTCATATATTTGGTATTTCAAATTTTATTTTATTATAGGAATATCTTTACGTAACCCATGTGTAAATAAATATAAATCAATATTACAAAAACACAATGTTAAAAAAATTCCACGAGCAGGATTTGAACCTGCACCCTTTTTTGTAATTTGTATCGCAACATAATTTGCGTTAAAATTATATAAACAAAACAAAAACATTTTATAGATCAATATACTGTTGTTAATGGTTGTAAATGGTAAGAATGTATAAAAATATGAAGTATGGATTTGTAATGCCTTAAAACAAAATAAGAAGCTTAACATGGGTGATTTTTTTTCTACCCAATGTTGCCTGATAGAAATTGCTTGTTATCAATAAGGCCGCCGATTTTGTACTTTATCTCTTTGTCAATTTGTCTGTATCTGTCTTTTTGTGTGTAAATAAAGCTTATTATTATTATTATTATGATTGGTTTTATTAATGTTACAGGGCGGCAGTGCTTCGCGGGCGGAGGCGCGTGCGCGGGCGCGGCATGCGGCCGCAGCGGTAGCGGCAGCATGGCCGCGGTTCCGCTGGCGCTGGCGCTGGTCGCGCTGCTCGCGCCGGCGACCAGCGCGCAAGGTACCGTCATATTCTATACTTTGGCCACAAAGGTATTTGCTAAATTATTAACTTAGATATGTAATTTTGGAAATCGACTGTATACTTCAGGTTTTCTTCGTGTAGGTATAGTTAAGATTAATGATTGTATCTGCTGTATCACGAAAATGAAGAAATTTATTATTTTATTATAACTTATATCATGAAAGTCATAATGTACAGAAATGTTAACATGAAATTAAAAGATTAAATGTTTATTAGTAATTAGCAAGTTTAGTATTTGTGTATTCAATGCGATAATGTTGAAATGTTGAAATGAAAAGCTTTTTATCAATACATATTCAAGTAGTAATAAGAAGCTCATTGGCACAGCGAAAAGCTTGTTCGACTTCAGATTGTGCAAGTTAATAATTAAGGTGATCAATGTCTCTACTTGCCCCGGAAAGCTCCTTGCTCCTCCTCCTCCTTGCTCGGTTGTTTTCGCAAGAAGGCCGTCTTGAACACCCACTTCCCCCATGATCAGCATTGTGGATTTTGGCCAGTCCCCGTCGTGGTGGTCTACGTGGGATAGCTTGAGTTTAGCTGTGAGTTCAGCAGCGAGCTGTTTTGTTAAAATAACATTTTTCAACTCTTCATTGGTAGGTACCATATCAAAGGCATGAAGGGTGAAATATTCACTTAACCAGAAGCGACTCCTGCTATTTTGATTGGACACGCACCAATTGATTCAGTTGTGTTCAGAGTCGATAAAACAGCGCTGGTCATTTTACGTTTAAAACTGTTCTCGATCGGTTATTCGCAACTATCGGAAGGCCAATTGGAAATGGATCGCGTGCCAATGGGCGATAGATCTTAGCCCCAACAGCAATCGCAGCCGCGGGGACGAGTGTCGCAAACGTCGCGAGCTGGCGGTTAACGGACCAGTTAATTACAGGCTAATTGTTGGAATACGTCATGTAAGGCAACTACACAATTATTTGTTCAAAAACTACATACTCTTGAATATTGTCTTACTTATTAACTATCAATTGTTAGCCAAAAAAAGGTATACAATATCGATAAGTGTTGTTGCTCTGACGCTGATAGTGACAAGTTTATTTTTATTAAGGTTAACTAGATTTGTATTCGTCATACATGATTTCAATAGACGTAGCCAATAGATGTCTAGCTTCTTTAATGTAATAGACCTTCAGTGTAGCAACATTTTAGACGAGGCCTTAAACACGACTTTCTCGCTAAAATCACAAGGAATTGAAACAGACACACAGTGCAGGTTGTTGTTAGGGCTTGTTCTAAATAACCTTCGAGTGCCGCCATAAATCTTGGTCTATCGCCATAACAATAATGAATAGGTAAATACAATAAATTGTTATGTTCCATCAGTTAACTTTAGAATAGCTATAACAAAGTCAAAGTCAAAATTTTTTATTCAAATAAACTTACGAAAAGTGCTTTTGAATCGTATTTATATTTTTACTTACTCCCCATCCAGGACGTCTATTTTTTAGCTGTGGAGAAGTATGGGCACAAGAAACTCTACAGCTTTAATAGAAGTAACGACATTTACAAAAAAAAAGTATGGCGTTACCAAATCATACAATATTTACAACTAAAAACTTCCAAGAGCCCGGAATTACAAATAATGCTTACATCAGGTGAGATCAAGGCACTGTGCTTACCCGTAAATATAAAAAAAAACTTTATACATTTACTTAACATTATTCTAAAAAAACGTACTTACTTAGGCACTATGTACGTATGTACTATTTCAAAACTATAGAATGACGCTGTATGCCTATACAGTGCGCGAGAATTGGAGGAGTGTCAGTTCCATGCATTCTTATCATAAACATAATTATTTACATTGTAATAGCCCTTTTTAAAAGTGTTTCCATAACGTGTGTCTTAGATTTCTAAAAGGGCAAAAGTAAAACATCATTCGGGATTTTATTATAATAAGTATAATAAAATAACGGATACTGATTCCGGGTGAAGTAGGTATGCTTCCATTTTCGGCGCCGTGCCGAGTGCGAGTTTTATTTGCCATTTGATCACATTAACCAAACTATAAGGCTATAAGGCAAATAAAACTCGCACTTGGCACGCAGGTAAGAAGGCCAACCGTTGCGATTGACAACCTTTAGGACCAGCACCGGCCCTAGGGTATAGCAAGTAGAGCGGTCGCATTCGGCACCCGGTGGCAAGGAGCTAATGCAAAAACAAAAAGCAAAAAATACAATTTTGTTGGCGCTTTTTGAGATGAATAAGTGTGATATCGCGCTTCATTTTGATTCTCGCTCTACTAGGACTTTTCAGTGAACTGATGGAGTTCGCGCGGACCGTGATCGTCCGCGCGTCGCGTGCGCACTGCAGCTCGTCTCGCTATACGATACATTCGTTTACAACACACATTTTGTTGCGAGCGACCGACGGACGGCTCCATTCATAATATGCTAATTTTGTTCAGCCTTGTTCTAGTGTCACATATAAATTGTGCAAAATAACATCGCATTGTAACTCATGAAACAAGTACCGACTTCTATATTTACACAGGTTAAAAAATACTACTCTTTCAAAATACATATTTTTTTGCATATAATTCTTTACGGGAAAATCGCGACACAGCCTATTTTAGTAGCTTCTTCTCACGAAGAGTACAATTACTACATACTCATTATACAGCCAAAACTATGGAACCTGATAATTTAAACTTAAATATTTACAAAACTTTCCCATAATGCATCAGGATGACCAGTGATCCCAGTCTCCCTAGAAGCACGTGAAGGGGATATACAGTGTTTTTGTGGGTAGTCCTCCTCGTCCTCCCGAATCCCTGTAAGGACCCTCTGGTCTGGGCAGGGAGGCGGGAGCTGGAGGGGAGAACCCCACATAAGCACCCGCGCCTCCCCGGGCGCGGTGGTACTCTGTAGACAAGTTATCCTCTATAAAAAAAATCAGATAGTGTGCCATTCTATTTGTGCAGAATCAGTTCAATAGTTCCACACTTTAGTTCACCTTAATATTACTATAGAAAGCTTAGTTCTCACTAAAGTGAATTACGTGTGCAAAACTTTAAATTTGTAGTTCAGTTGTATGCCCGTTTCCACTATATTGCAGTATAAGCAAAATGTTAACGTAAACACGACTTCAAGAAAAGAAACGAGGGCAAAGGAAGTTACAAATAAATAAAGCAAATTGATAAGGGTTGATCGGGGTCAGCGCACTCGGCGGCCGGTCAGCGCCGCGTGCGTGGCGCGCCGCCGCCGCCGCCGCCGCCCGCACGACACATTTGCATACTCGCCGCCGCCCGCCGCCCGCCCATCGCCGTTACAACAATTATAATATTTCACTGTTTTTTTTTTTATATATCACTGCCGTTGAAGTGGAACGTAGCTCGCTCTGTTTATTTGCTCGTTAAATACAATACTTTAAATTAATAATGCTAGATATGAAGCACGGCAACAATGTTTATTTGATTCGTTTTTCATAATTGTGTTTGTTTTTGTGCAGATGTACTTCTTGTGTTTCCTTTATAAGAATGAGTTACTTGAAATAAATAAACTTTATTTGTTTAACCAGATTAATCGTTAGAAAATATTATCTTTGACGTTCAGTCTTAAGTTTTTAAAGAAAACGGTTTGGTTCAAGCATTTTAATTTGCTTAACGTTTAACAATCGATTGCGCGGGTCCTATGCGGCTGTTTGGTTTGACATCCGTACCCTTATTTCGCCAACAGCGGCAGCCGTGGGTAGGGTTGGGTCACCCGCCCCATTGTTTCCAGCGGAGCTTCCGTCCATTTACTCGTGTTTATTGCAGCTGCGTTTACGCGAAACCGCAGCCGCTGAGCTGTGTCCAGCGGCCGGTGGCAGGCGGCGGGAACTCTCGCAATACTTCACCAATTAAATGTGACCAACCGATTGAGTCCCCACAATCAGTGTAGCGTTCGCCAGAAAGAAGCTGAGCTTATGTAACTACTAAAGTATTCGCTTATATAAATAAATAATAAACCGCCCAAGTGAAAGTCGAAACGGTTAATTGGTGTAAGGTCACACATAATTATTATTTATTGCATTAGGATAGGCAAAATTATACTAATATAAAGAATATTTTTAAATATATTTTAAAACCTTTATTCTACTGTGACTAAGAAAACTATTGTTTTCTGATAGAAATCAATAGTTTTCTTAGTCACACGCGAAATTAATATTTACGTAAAATATTTCATAAACCCTCCAAGCCCACTCGATAATCATACAGGCTCGATGAGTACGTTCATGAACCTAATCAGTATTGGTTTCACTATCGCGTGATTCTGTACTGCTGTTTATCGACAAGTACCGAGAACGCGATCGATAGTGTTATAAGTGCGAAGTGCTCACATAGTGCGGAAATCGTTAAGATGGTAGCCTTCGCAGGTTCAACGCACGCCCCGCCGCGCGTCCTCGGGGCTCGACGCATCTCCTTGTGTGGCGGAAATGCATTGTTCTCCCAATCTTTACTAATTTTTCTTGTTTGCAAAGTACTAGAACTTCCTTTGCCAGCTCGGGTCAATTAATTAAGAATCGCGGTGGAGGCACCGTGCCCAAGGTGATGCAAGATATTCGAGATATTTTAATTGTGAGGCGAAGGTGCATTGCTAAAAAAATTACATTGTAACTTAACCTCGACAATGATAACCAACATTCTCAGCAATAAAACAAAAACTATTTCCTATATTGAAAGTGTTGTTTTCGATTTCCTTTTCTTATTTAACGTAATTATAAATGTCAAAAGTCGTGATGGTTCAATTGGAATCAGTTTGGAAACAGTTTCTTTGACGAGCGCGGGTGATCTGCTGGACGCTTTCCCGAGCCATCGCGAACGGATTCTCAAGCCGGCACCGAGACTGTTTGTTTATTGGACACACCACATTGTCTACATTAATTGCAACCGGGCTATGTGGAGCAGAAAACTTTGTAATACTTTGACCTCATTCAAATTCCGCACATTATTAGCCACGTCGGTTCTCGTTTATAAGAATATTTTTACCGTTTTCTCTGATTATTGTAAAGTATTGGCTCATTTGAACCACGAGATGTATACCTAGTTGCTGCATAAATTACTTGATGAGTTTACTTTTTATTACACTCTTCTTTCGACGTGTGATGCAATCCATTACATTTTCTCAATGTGTGCGAGACAGCACATTGGTTGTAAGACAATGTAATACAAAGATGCTTAAAGCGTTGAGTTAACGAAAGTACAAGGTTGTATTGTCTTGTAACGTGTTGCGCTGACTCGCGTCTGTGAGGAGCGGCGGAAGCACGGCTCGCGGCGCGCAGCCCCTCGCGTCTCGGCAGCGGTGACCGCATGGACGGAATAACGACGCTGCAGAAGGTAAGCTTCATACAAACACGCTCGAGCAACGCACGCGTACACTACCTCGCACAGGCACGGGATCAATCACCGGCTACGCTCGGACCATAGAGTAACTTATGGCTCGGACTGTTCCGAGCTGTTCCGAGGTTCCGTGCCCGTGAGAGGTGATGGTGGGATGTGTGCGTTGCTCGAGAGCGGTATGTATTATGCTTACATTCTGGGTTTTCTTTATTGTGTGCCTGCGGTGCGCGCCGTCGCGTCGCCGCGTCGTCGTCGACGCACACGTCATACGCAAGGTGGACAAATACGTCACTGTTCCGAATATTACGAGTAGGGGTACGAACTTCCGTAGGAACCGGCCCAATTATGAAACTTTACTTTTTATAGCAGCGTTGCTTACATATTGACTAATTAACGTTAAATTAAATGCTACCTATCATACAGTACCATTGTCATAATAACATTTTGATATTATACAATTGCACTTTCCAAAAATCATAAGAGTACATTTGAATTAACGTGTATGTCGAGCTACGATATTGATGGCATGATTATCACTTTCACTTCTTCCAGTGCAGTGTTATCGGCCCGATCGCGTTAATTATTATTTAAGTAGATAACTATTACTTCGAGATTGTGTAATAGCGAGTGCACTTAATCCCACTGGTCTGGTTAATAGGATCGGAAGTGAGCTGTAATGCGATAAATTGATATAAAATGATACCTAATTCACCGCCTTTCGCGGGAGTGCGGCTGAGATTGCTTGAAAGTAGCAGAAAAAATTTAGTTTAATCTGGTAGATTTTACACAGATACAATTTATGTATAGGTTGAGAGTTAAAATTTGGAAATCATTCAATGATTGCTTTAATAGTTAAGAACTTTTTCATTGCAACTTTACTTTTTACAGTGTATCGCTATTGTACATGCTTGTTGTCGAGATGGAAAACAGTTTTTTTTTTATTATCTTTAATACCTAATACACGGTCACTTGCGGGACGGCTTGCCATACTACGACTTGACTTATTTGAAAATATTGAAATGAAACAACTTTTACGGATCTACTCGCGTTTATTTTATACATTAATTTTAATTAATGTTTATCCTGACGTTTCGAACCATTTGCAGGGTCCGTGGTCACAGGGAGACTGAGGTGTTGGTCGTCTCATAATTAGTGACGACCAACTAATTATACTGATTATGAACCAGACCCTGAAAGGGTTCGAAACGTCAGAATTAACATTAATTAAATCGAATGTATAAAATTAACGCGAGTAGATCCGTAAAAGTTGTTACATTTCAATGTGTAGTGTTCGCGTAAACTGTAGAAAACAATATTATTTGAAAATAGTTGGTGGATTTTATGGCCAGGCCCTTTCTTGTTAGACAACTTAAAAATTGCTTAGTTAATGACTCCGACTTCCCCATGAGGTCATTCCTTCGCAACACGCCGCTGCGCTGTTACAGTCGGCTCCACGCAAATCGGTATGGAATCACTCCGCGCAACAGCCGCCCCGGCCAGTGACGTCATCGCAATTACCACGGCTCATTGGCGGCGCGGCAGGGAGCCTCAGGACACCTGCCCGCACTTTCACTGCTATTCTGTTAACAGTGATGTTGACATTGGCTACAGAAACTTGTATCCTCAAAATATATATAAGTGACATCCCCAAAATGCCACTACACATACACATGATACACCAAACATGCACACTCGCATTGGCCAAGTACAAGTGCATGACCCTGTGTGGGTGACCCAGTCAACCCGAGACGACGTTCTAACCTTCGCGCTCAGGTTGTTTTTTTTTATAAATTCAGTTTAGGCAAGTATTTGACCGCGATCTCACCTGATGGTGGATGGTGGATGGAGTGACGATGCGGCCTAGGTTGTTCCACACCCGATCCGATCCAAACCACTCTGAGAATCTAGTAGGGAAAGGAGACACGCTTGCGCGCACCATTCGCTCTAGACAGTAACCCTACGACGGTTTTTCGATCAGACGGCTTGAGGTACCCTTTGAGTTTCACGCCGTGAATGTGACGCTGAAACAGCCGCTTGAAACAGTAAGCACACCTTCTCCAAAACAATAAGAACCGCCGAGCCGCCGCGGCGCCGTCTCTGGTACAATTTGAGTACTACGAAACTCTTCCGAGCGCAACGTCCCACGGACCCGAGCGGCCATGATGATAGCCGACCTCCCACAGGAGATGGCACATGAAGTAGATGTTTACAGCTCCTTTACATCCAGCCCCTTTATGACATCCAAAATATAATTTATGCACTAAAAATGCGTATTTTATTAGCTACAACCTGAGGCTACAACAAAGTATTATTAAACCACTTAGCTGCATTCAAAATCCTGATTTGCTAATGTTAGTGCTACACTACTATGAGCATTTTCAGTGTAATAATATTCATAGCAGTCATTAACTCACATTTTAAGTGCTTATAAAGGTGGTTATAATAATACCACATTTAAACAAAAAATAGCCGTTGGATCACGTGTCGTGTCACTAATTGTGTTGGTTACATTTATTTACAAATTGGAATGCTATTTGTTAACAAAATTGCATAATGAATGGGTTTACGCATGCATCGTGTTACTGTTGAAAATGTCACAGCACTTTACCACTTTCGCGGCTATTCAGTGTTCATGGCTAAACATACTAATTGTTAAAGACAGTTTTCGAGATCAGATATGCGAATGAACGTTTAATCATTACATTTGTTTAATAACTTAATAAACTACTTATAATTTGTAATACTAGTTTCTTTGGCAATACAGAATAAAATTGAAACTGTATGTTACTCGCAAAATGTAGATATTTTGATTAAAATACAGTAAAACAGCGTGGATTGTTTTTGTTTCATCCTAAGTTTATTTCTAGCAGAGCCAACTTAAAACAACATCGACTGGTCTATAGGTATTGATTATGTTATTTTTGAATAAATGAACGATAGTAATGATGATTGATCTGATCAGTTTACCCTGTGGTCAGTGTGAAAACGAAAGTGGGTAAAGTGGGGAAAGTATAGGTAGGGTAATGTGCGCCCCACATCGGTGGCTACGACCCGTGGCCATTTTGAATTTTAAATGAACCGGAAGCGCGACTGTAGTGAGACTTCTTCCGGCCCGAGCTTGTGTCTGCGCACCTGCCGTGGAAGCACAATCCCACCTAAGCTCAGCTAAGCTCTTATCTTGAACAACAGCATTTTACATGAGTCACATCGTATCGTACACTTTGAATCCGCTGAGCGCCGCTGTGTAGCAAACACAGAGCCTAGACTGATGCCTCGGCGCGTGCGCGAAATTATTCGGAAGCATAGAGAGATGTTATTGATATCTTGTTCATTTGTGTACTTATATAGGCTTTACTAGAAAATACCTTTTCACTATCTTGTTTTGGGCGAAGGACCAGTATTTGACAAAGAAAAACATTTTTACAATGTTACATAAAATCCTTTGATCATCAGGATGCAGAACTGTATAATAATAGTTCCATTAGTAAAAATAATAGATATATTATGTTTACTAAAGGAACCATAGAATGTTACCAATGGAAGCTTATTCATAATTTTATAAAGGGATCGCCCCAATGCATTTCATTGATTAACAATCTGGAGCTTCCAATTATTTATTAATGTAGCTTTTTAGACCACCTGTCCGTCGTGAAAACTCGTACTTAGCCCCTTTGCTTAGTCACAAGCTTGACATGCAACACTGTGTATTTAGTTTGTGTAATACTAATATAGATTGGCATTTTACAATTTATGTGAGTTTTCAAGGAATCCTGTATGTACCTATATCTCCTTTGATTTTAGGTATTGATTATTATTTGGTAAAACATCTGACTTAACATTATGGATGGATTGAATAGCATTAAAAGACGTGAGAAACGCACTCGTTAAACAAGTGTGACAAACTGTTCAGGTCACGTCAAAGCTATGTAAGTTCGATTGTAGTTGATTGTAAGACATAACACAACTGAAACCCCGAATTCACGTGAACTGTAAACGTTGTACTCCGACGGCGAGCTACAAATTCCTTATACTTTAGCCATGTACTCGTAAGTAACGTGCCGTGTGGTGTGCCGCAGCGGCAGCGCCGGCGCCGGCGCCGCTGGCGGCCATCGCGCTGTCCATACGCTCGCGGGGTGAGTGCTCGCTGCGGCTTGCATGCTTGCACGGATGACAGCCAGAAACTTTGAAACAAATTTGCACTGCATACAAGATTACAGAAATGTTTGACGTGGTTTAACGCAAGCTGCTTACCATAGGTATCCTAGGCATACTTTTTATAAGATCTTTTAAAGTAGTAGTAGTGAACTTAACTGTTTTTATGTCTTAAACCGAATCTGACCTAAACATAATCTGCCCTAAACCGAACAACTTATTTTAGTTATAATGTTGCTGCTGCTTTAGGTTAAAAGTGTAAAAAGTTACAGCAGTTGAATGGAAAATGTATCTGGTAACACAGGGGTCACAGGGACGTGTTTATAGACGAAGCATATTTTATTATGTTACATTTAGTTTTACACATTTACTTATTTAGTAAAGTATTCACGGTTGTAATGGTCAACGCGGTTTTAATATAGTTACGTATTAGTATATAAGCTTGGCAAGCCTTGGCCAACACTCATCCTCACTGTAGCTGTAAAGTTTTGTAGACAACAGACATTTAAATAGTTTCCGCTACCTACATTTATTATTCAACGAACCTTCACCTTTTGACTCACCTAATCACCGCATTAGTTTGAAAAGTAGAAGTTAAAAACCATGACGTCACTGCACCGCATCAAAAAATAATGTTTCTGTATGTTGGTGCAATTATTGACTTTCGTCTACTTTCCCGCAATTACTGGTGTATTACAGCGCAGAGGTGCGGTGCCGTGCGCGGCTCGCGGGCGGCCACGCGTGATCGGCGGCGCTTCTTGCGCGGGCGCCGCTCGTGAGGGTCAGGCGGGTCAGGCTGCGAATTGGGCGCCTAATCACAGCCTTTGTACTAACTAGCTGAACTTTTACTGACATTTTATAGATCGTGAGAAAGGAGATTCACGCTAATTATGAGTGAAACCACCATATACCTAATGTGTGTGTTGTTTTCTAATGGACATTATTATTGATGTAATGTAGCTGCGTCTGATATTGGAAGTGGAAAGTAAGAAACTTAACTAAGACTAATTTGTTAAAATTAAAACTGTGAGGAGCATATCAGTAGTTTTCCTTTTTTTAACATAGAGCAAAGATCGAGCAGCGCACGCGTGTGCGCACACGCCGCGCGCCCGCCCCGTCCGTCATCGCCGCAACTTTTTCTATAATTAGCAGTTCAGTTCCACGCGAGCCCGCAATGGCCGTACTAATTCCTGACATTATTACCTTTTTTACAAGTTTACGGATTTGACGCAGACCATTTGCACTGATTGTTGTTGCGTGATCACTGTTCACCACGTTAATCTCTGATTGTAGCATTTTAGATCTATTACACTTTTGTCAAATTGATTTTTAATGTTTTGTTAAACACTCTACAAATGAGAACTTGCAAACTTAAGCACCGAAAGTGAAAATTATTTTATTAACAATAACGGAGTCTGAGTTATATTGAAATGGCTTTTAAAATGTACACAACATCAGCAACGTAACGCCTATAATTTTAGACCATAGAACAAACCACTTAGAGAATTAGTTGTTTCGTTAATATTAAACCCCGTCCGCATTCGTTTGAATAATGTTAGCGGAAGAGAAGGAATTTATCGCCGGAAACAAAAGTAGGCAACTGCTTAATTTTCCAAAGAGCTCTGTAAGCCCCCCCCTACACCCCGTGTCCTGGATAGATAAGTGCAGGACTGTACTAATGGCTGTGACCCGCTTGCTGCCCGTCCTGTGTTCGATTGTTAACATTTTCAATAGACGCTTGTTTGATGTCTCGCGGCGTCCTACGGTGCTCCAGATTTCAGTTGATATCGAAAGTTTGACGTACAAACTATGAGTATTAGTAGGACGATGAAAGGCGATATCATTAATAACGATCAGTATATTTAGAAGATTGATATAATTTATTAATCGATTAGGGGCAGAATCATCATAGCATTTAAATGATACATTCCTTTGCCTACTGTGTAAATGTACCTACTTATAAAAGTAGTTGGTGTAACCGTGTGTGTGGCCGGCAGCGATCCAGGACAGCCGCTGCTACCTGATAAACGGCGGCGCGGTGGAGAGCTTCTTCATCAGCGAGGACACGCCTGTCGGCAGCGTCATCGGTTTGTACCACAACTCAATATTACAACACGAGAAATTGTTCTTTTGTTCTTTGTTTTTTTTAGGCGTACACAAATAACTAACAATCTTTATAAACATTAAAAATAGGATTTATTATTCCCAACTCCAACATTTTTGTGAACATCTTCTACATACTGTAAAAAAATGAATATTATGAAGACTAGATTACAAAAGAGCAAACTTCTAGATGACCTAAAGAGTCTAAACTAATGTATAAAAAAGGAAAGCTTCTTTCAGGCTTTAATTAATATTATATTACCGGGTAAGCACAGTGCCTTGATCTCACCTGATGTTAAGTGATGGTAAGACCAATGATGGAAGCGCACTTCACCCGGAATCCTCAACTAGTGAGGCACTGGCCATCTTATCTCTAGCTGCCGGAACACAACAATGCTACAAACATTGAAGTTATAGCGACATATTTAGATAAGATGGTTGTAGCTAGCTAGGCGGACCAACAAGCCCTACCACCAACCAAACCGAGTACACAAACATGTACCCCCCGCTGTGAATCGAACCCGGGACCTCTGGGTCTAAACCGGTGGTCTTAGCCACTAGACCACAGAGTTAAAGTACTCCTGGCTAGAAATTCGAGATGTTGCTAACCTAAATAGAAAAGTAACGAGCCGACGTCTGTGTTCGTGCTCTGTGTTCCATCACGGAATGGTAGACGGTAGAATGCTGTCTGAACAAGGGATGATTACAAAATCATCGTTCTTCCCTGTTGAAGACAATTCACATTGCTCGTTTCAGGCACTCTCAGCGTTAACGGCGACGCTAGCGAAGACGGCGACATCACGCTGCGGCTGCAGGAGGCCGGCGCGGCGGTGGGCGTGGCGCCCGGCACCAAGAACCTGACGCTACTGCGCGCGCTCGACCGCGAGGAGGCTCGCGGGCCCTCCAACGTCTACGTCAACGTGCGCTGCGACCGCCGCCGCACCACCGACCCGGTAAACACCAAATACAGCGCGTTCCAATATCTTAAAATACAATGGCCATCGCTCTGCCAAGGATTACCACCCTATAATATGGATAAACCTTTTCTCTATAGAGTTTCATTATCCCGGTATCGGTGCGCGTGTGGGATGTGAACGACAACGCGCCGACGTGGGTGAACGCGCCTTACCGCGTGCGCCTGTCTGAGCTTACGGCGGTGGGCGCGCGCGTGCTTCACCCGCGGGCCAGCGACGCCGACCAGCCCGGCCCACACGCCACCATCCACTACTCCGTGCTGCCCTCGCCGCACAGCGTAAGTCCCCCGCCCATGCATGTAGCGATTCCACCAGCCCGGCCCGCACGCCACCAGAGTTATCAGACCAAGACTAGATTTATGTAGCTAGTAAAAGTGATCAGAGAGTGAGAGTCACTCGCGTTGATATTAATGACTATAATGGAAATACTACCATATTGCTTTCTTAATAATTTGATCCACTTTGTATTTTAGGAGTACTTGGGGTTCCTGAACGAGCTGGACAGCGTGCTCATAGTGAAGAAGCCGCTGGACTTCGAGACGCTGCGCAACTTCACGCTACGGCTGCGCGCCCAGGACCAGGGCACGCCGCCGCTGCACAGCGACGCCACGCTCGAGGTCGAGGTGCTGGACGCAGACGACCAGAACCCCAAGTTCTCGAGCGAGCACTACACCTCAACCATACCTGATGACGCGCAGCCGGTGAGTATACGTTTTTTATGGTAGTGCTAGACACAGCTTTCGTCGCCAAAAATAACAGATTTTTATTGAAATTTTACGGGATGACAGCTACGAAGTCTGCCTGTAGGCAATGATATTATAAAACAATCATTGCCTATAGGTATATTATTGTTACAAAAACACAAATGTTGAAAAAAATGTTTCCCGAGCAGGATTTGAACCTGCACCCTTCTGACATAACGGGTCAGGTGCTCTCCCTATTGAGCTATCGTGGTTCTAACCAGCCCGCCGAAATTATTCAACACTATTTACTTTTTACTTTGAAAGCCAATTGTGCCCATTCAATGTCAACAATTACCGTATTTTTACAAATTGTTTCACAATAAAATTTGCGTTAAAAATTATATAAACAAAACATTTCATAAATAGCTTGCCTAATATTTAGTATTTGTTAAAATATTATGATCAGATGTTAATGACAGTTGTGGTTGACATTGAATGGGTGCCTTTGGCTTTCAAAGTAAAAAGTAAATAGTGTTGAATAATTTCGGCGGGCTGGTTAAAACCACATAGCTCAATTGGGAGAGCACCTGACCCGGTATGTCAGAAGGGTGCAAGTTCAAATCCTGCTTGTGGAAATTTTTTCGATAATTGTGTATTTGTAACTTGTTTCGCAACAAAATTTGCGTTATTTTTTTTTTTATAGTGAGCTTCGGAAATGATTCCACCTGATGTTAAGTGGAAATGGAGTCCAGACACGAAGATAACTGGTGCAGCGTGAAAATAAACGTAGAATCAGTTAACCTCACTCTGCCGGCCGGCCCACAAGGTGCTTCTTCACGCCTCTTTTGAAGGACCCCATATCATAGGAAGAAGGAAAAAACTATATAAAGGAGGGAAAAATTATGTAAACAAAACAAAAACATTTTATATTATTGTTGCTAAATACTAAAATTAGTTTCTGACCCCTATTTTTAATGATTAAAGGAAAAAAGGTCGATCACTGGTACCATTACCCTATGTGATCGCAGCCTGACGATGCTGAAGGTACTGATCTTGCGTACGCAAGATCAGTACCCGTAGTCGTAACTAACCATAGCTTCATAAAATAAGCTAGACAAAAATATTTTCTACTTATTTAGGGCACGTTCTTGGAGACGTCGCCTGGGCCGATCTTCGCGAAGGACCAGGACCTGGGCATCAACGCGCCGCTGCAGTACGCCGCCACGGGTGACCAGCGCCGTCTGGTGGCCGTGGACCGCGACTCCGGCAGGGTCGCCGTCACCGAGGAACTGCTGCAGCAGCCCGCACCCATCACAGTGGTCATTAAGGTATTAGCTTCAAAAATGTCATTAACTTTCTCTAGTGACATTTTCTATAAGGTAAGCCTGTTACCGGTCGTTGTGGAGATCCTTGAGAGAGGCCTACGTCCAGTAGTTGACGTCTTTTGGCAGAGATGATGATGATGTAGCCTATAATAAGCCTGTCAAATCCTGATCCTCTATTTAGTAGAGATAGAAATAATAATAGATTTCGATTTGTTCGATTCTCTTGGAGATCCCCAAGAGAATGAGTTTTTTTTTAATGTACCGTTCACATAATATTAGATGACGCCTCAAACTGAATAATACATATTATATTCGTACCAGATCTCATAACTCGTATTATGACAAAACAGAACCCTCTTCATATGCCGATAACTCTTGTGTTGCAGGCAACGCAAGTGGACAACTCGGACCGGTACGCGCTGGCGACGCTGTCGCTGTCGCGGCTGGCCACGGCGGCGCCGGCGCGCGCGGTGCGCTTCACGCAGCGCCGCTACGACGCCGCCGCCGCCGAGGACACGCCGCCCGGCGCGCGCCTGCTCACGCTGCACACCGACCCGCCAGCGCACACGGTACCCCACCCTACTACCCCAACAAACTAGAAAAAACCCTTTAATTTATCATTGTATTAGAACTAGAAAAAACTATAGAGACACTAACCAAGCTACGCGGTGCCGCCGTTCGTTGTCCCCAACCTTAAAACAATATTTTTAATTCAAAAAGAACTTTAACAAGTATATTTTGAAAGTCAATTTAAAGCCATGACTTCGGCAACCCTACGGTGGAGACCTTGTACTGAGAAGAAGCCGCAAGAAAACTCGGTAAGAGCTATTTCTTTCTCCGGTAGTGTCCCCGTGGCAGAGAAAGGATGATACTAAGTTAAGCTTAATCCCTCATAGAGCTTTTTGTGGCTGAACGACGGAAGAAAAGTAGAACCTCATGAAACCCGGGGGCCGGGGTCACCTCTTCCCGCAATGTATTTATTTATTGATTTATAGAGTGTTCCCTTACCTTTTTCTCTCAGAATTTGTAAATACTTCAATGTCTTGAAGTATTTACAAATATCAATATCTTCTTTAGATTGTCAAATGTATAATAAAGTTCCCGCAAACGCCAATAAATTGAGTTGAAGTGAAGTGGGTGTCGGTTCGCGCGCAGAGTTCGCTGCAGTTCTACGTGTCGGACCGCTCGTTCCTGGACAAGTTCGCGATCAACAGCGCGGGCGAGGTGCTGCTGCGGCGCGCGCTGGACTTCGAGATGGCCGACGCCTACCACTACCAGGTCATGGTCACCGACGGAGACTCGGTAACTATGCCTCAAATACTTCTTTGATGAAGCAAGATCTAGACGAAAAAGAATTCTTGTATTTATTCATTACACTATATTTTTGTTTTATTTGTACATTCACAAGACTTCCATAACAAGTTTACTTCAAACTTGACAATAAATGACAATATTCTACTATGTAAAGTACGATTTAGCTACTTTTTATTTATTTACCTTCGGGCATTGATAAACATACAATCTACTTTCGAAACTTGGAACTTGCTTTACTTTAGAAGTACATAAAAATACATAATATAATAATGTATGATATACCAGCAATTTAATATAAAAGATTTATTCACAAAACGTATTTACATTTCACTATTTTCACTTTACGATAACAAAATATTCACTAACCTGTAATAATAAAAGAAACAACATTAACAGCGATCGTATACCATTAAAGAGGTTTTCTTTACATACATATAAAAACACTTGTGTTGTGCATCGGTGACATAATTGCGAGTGCAAAACAGCACTGATATGTAGGTATATTTCACTCTTTGACTCTTACGTGGATTAAAAATGTACAGTTTGACATTGTACTGGTTTTAGAACGACACGGCGTCGATCAACATAACGGTGCTGAATGTGAACGAGTGGGAGCCGCGCTTCCGCTACCCGCAATACGAGTTCCACGTGGACGGCGAGCCGGCGCCGGGCGCGCTGCTGCCCGTGGGCCGGCTCGACGTGTTCGACGGCGACAAGCCCGACACCGTGGCGCTCACGCTGCGCGGGCCCGACGCGAGGTACCCGCCGCAGTAACACCCTGCAGCCAGCCCGTCATTTCGTGCTGCAACGCAGCGTGGCTCTACCACTCAGACAGTATCACTCATTTAGCACCACCCAGGGGTCACGTGTAGGGTCTCAAGGGTAAACCTACGAACGCGAGTAACTTTAACCCCCTTGTTGGATTAGTTCGTAACAGAACGAGTGCGTGTCCGTGAGAGGTTGTCTAATAGTGCGTTGCTCGAACGCGTTAGAATGAAGCTTATCTTTTACAGTCTCCTTATTTTGTGCCTCCAATTTGTTTGATATTTGAAGCCTTCAGATGTCATAAAATTGTAAGTAGCACTAACAGAAAGGTTTTGTTGCAGCATGCTGCAGGTGAACGAGCTGGGCGAGGTGTTCCTGCGCGCCGACCGGCTGTCCGCGCTCAACACGTCCGTGCTGCACGCGTTGGCCACCGCGCAGGACTCTGGCGCGCCGTCGCGGCAGGTGAGACTTGCTGCCCCCTACCTGTGATACCCTACAGCTGGCCTTTCGTCACGGCAACTCAACCTTGCTCACCTTTAGTCTCAGAATGTCCAATTTGCAAAATATACAGTGGTAGCAAAATATCCAAGGCGCAAAAGGTCCCAAGTCGCAAAATGTCTGAGTCGCATAATGTCAAAGCTTCCAAATGACCAAGCGCAAAATGCTGGTCTGCCTGCACAACAACCCCTCCTCCTATTTAACTCATCAGAGGTATTGCCTAGGACCTAATATTTTTAATAATTACATATCGCCATACTTTATATAAACTATGCTATTAATATTTTCAACTTATTGCTAACGAACTGTAGTTTGGTAACTATTGGTAAAAGTTCTCGTGTTGTGTCAGACGTCAGTGCCGCTGCTGGTGCACGTGGGCCCGCGGCTGCTGGCGGCGGTGGAGGCGGGCGGCGGCGGCGCGCTGCTGGCGGCCTGCGCGTGCGCGCTCGCACTGCTGGCGCTGCTCGTGTGCGCGCTGCTGCTTTACATATACCGCAAGTGAGTGCCGCCTGACAGCTTAGTGAACTTGATATGAGTTTACGAAACCCGGCTCGAAGGACCGAGTTTGAAACAAACCCATTTGAATTATTTCAATATTA
The DNA here is from genome assembly GCA_949315975.1 of Eudonia truncicolella. NCBI lineage: Eukaryota > Metazoa > Arthropoda > Insecta > Lepidoptera > Crambidae > Eudonia > Eudonia truncicolella. The sequence goes on along the minus strand of OX438827.1, from coordinate 21,210,658 downwards.
CAACTTATTGCACGCAACATTTTATAAATTAGTTTAACAACAGTGTTTAATTTAACGTAATAATGTTACTCTGACGATTTTCCTTAACCAGCAAAAGAAAATCTAAAGCGGCCGCTGTGCAGAGCAAGACAGCGAGCGGCTATGTAAACCACGAGAAGCTGCGGCCGACGGGGCCGGTGGGAGGCACGGGGGGGCCTGTGGCACAAGGCGGGGCGGGGCCCGGGCTAGCGGGGGGGCTCGCCGCGACGGGCGAGCTCAGGACGGCCGGAGCGGCGGGGGGGCTCACCGCGGGGGGCTCGGGCTCGTTGCTGAGCGTCAGCGCGGGCGCCAGCACTATACTCGCCAACTCTACAAGTAGTCTGGATTTACGAGCCGCTGACACTCCGGGCAGTAAGTTTTAAAAAATATATATTTAATATAATAAAGGGAGACAAGTGCATATTTAAAATTCGATGAATATTGCGCGACAATGTAGGTGAAACATAATAAATTCAATCAGTGCCAAAAATTATCATTTTAACCTCTCTCACTCGGATAACTCTATTTTTTTCCATTTAGCTACAAGTGCACGACAATCTCAACGGTTTCCAAATAAGAGCAAAGTGGCGCCGCTGCCGCCCGCGTCGGCCGCAGGAGCGGGAGCGGGGGCGGGCGCGGGCGCGGGTGCGGGTGCGGGCGCGGAGGGCGGCGTGTCGCTGATGAGCGACCACCTGCGCGGGCTAAGCGCCGGGCGCTCGGGCGTGGCGTGGCCCGCGCACACCATCCCCGCGCGCGTCAAGCAGCTCAGCTGGGACGAGCGCCCGCAGGTGGGAGACACAGCGTAACCACCGCCCGCACAGCCTGTGGCACAGGTCACTTCATCTCCAGTAACGATGCACTTCTTTATTTTTTTATGGCTGCAGGGGCGTAACAGTGGCGACCGCTTACCGGAAAACACAGTGGGGGCAGGCCTCCAACAAGGTGGACCGATGATTTGGTGAAGGTTGCGGGTAGCCGCTGGATGCGAGCAGCTTGTACAAAACTGGTCGTTATAGAAATCCTTGGGCGAGGCCTTTGTCCAGCAGTGGACGTCTTTTGGCTGAGATGACGATGATGATTTGTTTACAAAATGGTTGGCAAATGACGCTGCTCTGTCTGATATTAAGCAGAAGTTTGATTCCAGATGCGAGGAAAGCTAGTAGCCACTATTTTACAACGGGTACCTACTCTTCGTGCAGTGGTTGCCACACGGAGTATTACAGCGATTGTTCGTTGCAGGGCAGCGGGGGGGAGGCCAGCCCGCACGACGCCACCAACACCGCGCTCTCGGACCACATGAACCTAACGGTCTACTTCTGAGCGGTGACCAGCACGCCGCGCCACGCGACACTGCGGCGCCGCAGAGCGAATACATTCCAATGAGAGACTTAGCGAAAGCACATGATTACTATAACATTCCTGTACAAAATGATGAGGTTCGGCCAGACAACGAGAACTATAAACTACCGAACTCGGCCAACGAAACCGATCAGCACACGAACTCGAACTGTACTATACGCGATACTCGAACTCCTTCCGATGAAATAACATCTAATAAACATGTCGAGTCACAAACAAAATACAAGGGCATAATCAAGTCTTCGTTAGTTCCGTATAACACCGAGAGCCGAAGTGAACATACGCCTACACGAGAAAACCTTCCCACCCAAAACACCGCTCACCCGTTCTCAGTGGCAATGATGTCTCCGAGACAAATGCAAAGTCACACCAATCCACATGTTCCGGTCGAAATTATACCAATTCAGTTAGTATCGGATCGGTACAGGTCACCGGCAAAAAAATCAGTTAAATCAAAAATTCCCAAAACGTTGCCTTTGTCCGCCAGACGCGTCGTGGCGACAAGTCCGGAACCGATCGCTTACATCCCGGTGCAGCTGAACCATCCCCCAGTCAATCCTGAATTTTTGTCGATGACTCCCAAAACTAGTAATAAACCTAGGGCCCTCAAGAAATCAACACCGCCTGGACAAGCGCGATCCCCCATAGAATACGTGTCAATTTCTTTAGCCAATCATCCTCTATCGAATCCGTATGAAGCAAGAGTAGGTTCTCCGCAGTATGCAAACCACTACGTGTCGGTAGGGCCGTCGGCGGCGACGGGGCGCGGGCCGAGCGCGCCGCGGCTGTCGGCGACGTCGGCGTCGCTGGAGGGCGCCTTCGCCAGCATCAACCCGCGCAAGCTGCGCACCCAGCGGGTCAGCCCCCTCATATTCACCAGAACCTACCAGAGGTACCGAATGCTGTGATCATTCCTGCGCGTCGGGAGTTACCGTTTTCATAAACTTAGTGCAATAATATTGATCTCACGTGTAGTTCCTGTGCTGATTGCCTTCCGTTACCATGTTTAGATACCCGATCTTCGTTCGGTAGTTCTAGTTTACTATGTAGTCACTCGTGCGACGGGAGTATGTCCTGAAGGTGCTTTCGATGCATTGTTTTGCGAATGGTATCGGAGTCACCGTGGTTGTGGTAGCATTGTTACAAGTAATCGGTGCGAGGATTCGTTTATTTATAGGACCTAGATTAAAAGTGGAGACTTTCTCCTGTGCGGTGGAGCACAGCAACGTCACAAAGTGACTGGTTGTGATTGCCGAGCCGCTTGTGGAAGGAGGTTCAAGTCGCTTAGGGTAGTGGAAACCAGCTAAATAGATTTTAATAAATTATTTACTGGTTGTTCTATCTTGCAAAATCTTTCTTACTGCAAATTATGTGATTGTAATCTCTATTCTCATTGCAATAACAACCAATTATAACTGTTTAAACCTATCTACGTGGGACATTGAGGGTTGAAAAATAAAACTTAATTCAATAACATTTTGTTAGGTAAAGAATGTGATTTTGTGTGCAGTGAAGTATTTCAGTAAAGAGTATCGAATTAGATGTAATGATGAATACTTGGCTGGCGGTGCGGCCGGCGGAGCGCGTGAGCTGTTTTGTCTTCCTTCTCCTGCGCGATGTCTTGGACATTCGTTTTGTACTTTTACACATATTTATGTCGACGTCAATAATAGAAATAAGCGTTTAGTATACTGTTATTGTAAGTTTTAGATAAGATTTGTATATATTATTATGGTAAACTTCATATTTTCCATTCTTTTAAACTATATTATTTTATGTAATCTCTATTTTTTAGAGAAATGCTTCAAATTCACGTTATTTAATTTTTGATTAAAAACGAATCAGTAATTATTATTTATACTCCAATATATATAAACATAATATATAATAACAATAGACAAATTACCACAGTATTCTTTGTTCCGGAAAGATGCGTAAACATTTATAATTTATTTTTATTTTCTTAGTATAATACCTATTTATTATCTTTAAAACACACTAACATTATATTTTAAATATTTTATTGAATATTATTATGAAGGTCACCTACCAAATATCAGATTTCTTTAAGCAAATGTTAACTTCATTGATATTTTAATTACATTTCAGCGAGCAGGATGTTAGTAGGTATAGTTTGTTGCAGTTGTGTGCTGTAGCCTGTAATAGATAAGAACTGTTATTATATTTTTGTTGAAGCTAGATGTTGTTATTTTATTTTTCCGGCTTATAAGTATTTGTTCCAAGAAGTACCATGCTTATCAGCTTAACAAACAAATCTGCAGCAACTCTCTAGTTTAAGATGAAAAGATTGCATTATTTTTGGTAATCATCTATAACAGTTTTTTCCGAAGGGCTGTGTTTGCAGGTGCAAGCAGTTTTAATGCAAAACTAAATATTTACTTAAGTACTAAAACAACGTACATAAAAGAGGTTCACACAACTTCTTAGAGACAGACAGCCCAACAGAAGATGTAATTGTTTTATAGTTTGTCATCAGATAAACTAAAAGACATCAACGCGTTAAGTAATATTTAGTTTGTAATTTGGTGTGCGTTACCCCAGCGGAATGTTGTCGAGTTTCTTGAATTCTTGATATAGAATAATTAGTGCGCCATCTCGTGTAATTGTGCGCGAAATCTTAAATTTGTGCGTCCAGTAGTTTTTGAGATATTCGCTACAAACAGATTCCGCCGGGGTAACGTTACCCCAGCGGAACATTTTTTTTCCTATGGACTTATAAAAAAAAAAGTACCCAGGGAGATAGATCTTAGGGCTCTGTAAATGTGCGTGTTAGTCTTATGTTTGTGCGTCTTATAACTCCGAAGTTATTAAAAATACCGCTGGGGTAACGTTTGGGTGGTTGCTGTATCTCGCGAACGGTGAGGCGCACAAGTATGATTTTTTTACACACAATGTAATAAGTTTGTGCGTAATTTGAACAAAAGCAGAATTTGTTAAAATTGCACCCTTCTGAAGGTATATTTATTTTGAAGAAAAATGATAATCGGCCCTAGCTCCTTAAATACTAACCTTAGAGACTAATTTTTGGTGGTTCGCACCTTATAATACCCTACAACGTTTATTAAAATCTTAAAAGCTTACTGCAAGTCGTTAATGAGTTATGGCACTTTAAATGTCACTGGCCCGTGAGGTTATTTCGGTCGTTGCTTATATAATGAGGCACTAATAATTAGTGCCTTCATTCAACTAGCCATTTGAAAATTTTCAGCCCAATGCACTTATTATTTAAAGATTTATAGTAAAAATGGTAAATGAAGCGATATACAGTGATAACCCGACCAAGTTTAGATGAATATCAAAAAGCGGCCGCGCCATACATGACGCTAACCTTCTAGACGTTTACACAATTCGTAAAGTAAAGATATATTATTGAACATTTTATGACTTTTAACTTTGACTATTAAATGTAATCTTATTTATTGTTAAATTAAAGCCTGTATATGCGTAAAATATCGTTTCTAATTGTTTTTATAATGTAAAAATGTCATATAAATTTATGTTTTTATATAAGTAATAATATTGCAAAAAGGTTATTTTTATTTATTTATTTATTATCGGAATCAAAGCATACATTATTTTTATGATATGGGGTACTAGTTAAGCCTCTTGGGTTTGTGTGTAGTACCTAACAATAGTATTCTTCCACGTTATCAGAGATAAAGTAACCAAATACATTCATAATATTATAATTCTAAGAATCGACAATGTTCTGACAGTACGATCACATTTCCGAACACAACACAGAATTATTATTTTAAAACTGACAAAAAATAACTTTTTAATTTGAACTTGTTGTTGCACTGTAGGATATTTTGGTGCAAACTTTAAGTCCACAAAATGAGAGGTCATGCTTGTAAAAACAATCGGGCAAGTCAGCACTCGCGCCCCTATGCTCTTACTGAGTCACTTGCACTGAATTTAAGTTCAGGCGGGTCATAAAGTTTTTACATATTGTAATAATACTTATCGTGACCAAGATACCTCTGAAACTCAGTCACCATAAACAGCACAATTGCTACAGCTTTGGATAATAAGAAACTTATAGCTTGTCAAGATCGTTCTTACCGCGCCTACGGGGTACAGGCGTTGGCGGGACCTAGGTAAAACGGTCTCGGAGAGGACGCGGGCGGTGTAGTGGAAGGGCAAGCGATCTTGAAAAGCTATAGTCTACTCATCAAATTCTGCTTTTGCTCAAATTACGCACAAATTCATTACTTTACTTTATCACTTATTTGTTAGAATGTAGCTTAATTTGTTTTTTTTTTAAGTGTAGTTCGTTCCTTGAGGAACTAGCTAAGGTCATAGACCATGCTGCTATTCTTTTCTCTTTTTTTATTTGTTGTTGATTTCTTGTGTATATTTATATATATTTTGTTTATTATTTTATATTTTTAGTTATTTTATTTATGGAAATGTCTTTTCTGGATGATGTTAGTGACTCTGACAGTTTTATCTCTGCAAATAATAACAGTGTCAATGATAGTTTTGTCAGCATTCCTTCGTTTTCTGATTCTCTAGGCTCTTGTTTCTCCGATGTCTCAAAAAACTTTACTGTAGTTCATATTAATGCCCAAAGCATTCCGGCTCATTTCTCAGATATGCTGACGAGTTTTGACTGTAAGAATATTCATGCTATCCTTGTCTCTGAGTCATGGTTTAAGCCATGTCTCCCTTCCTCTTCTTTTTCTTTGCCAGGCTTTAACCTGATAAGAAATGATCGTGCGGTGGGCGGTGGAGATGGGGTAGCCATTTATCGCCGTGCACATATTCCATTTACTGTGGTAGATATGTCACCGCAACCACCACCGCTAAACGCTGGCGAGCATCTCTTTCTGGAGGTTAGCCTGTCTCATTCCAAGATACTTCTTGGTGTATATTACTGTCCTTCCTTGCGTATAAATTTCTTTTCTTCCCTTGAAAATAACTTAGAACTTCTCTGTCCTTCTTATAGTCATACCATCTTGATGGGAGATTTTAACACATGCCTTTTCAAAAACGACTCCCGCTCGGCAAAACTTCGTTCTGTCCTACAGTCTTCTAATTTATACCTACCGTCATTAAACGCTACTCATTATTTTCCAAATTGTTCACCCTCCCTTCTTGACCTTATTATTGTCTCTTCGCCCCAACATATTGCTAAGCATGGTCAATTCTCAGCTGATGCTTTCTCCTACCATGACTTAATTTATGTCTCGTATAAATCACGTCCACCGAAGGCTAAGCCTATAGTTCTGTTGATAAGGCCGCCTGTACTTCTTCTTGTATTGTCCTCTCTAAGTGTTTTGTATGGTGTACAATAAAGAGTATTTTCATTTCATTTTCATTTCATTGTGTGTAAAAATATCATATTTGTGCGCCTCACCGTTCGCGAGATACAGCAACCACCCAAACGTTACCCCAGCGGTATTTTGAATAATTTCGGAATTATAAGACGCACAAATTTAAGACTAACACGCACATTTACAGCGCCCCAAGATCTATCTTCCTGGGTACTTCTTTTTTGATAAGTCCACAGGAAAAATAATGTTCCGCTGGGGTAACGTTACCCCGGCGGAATCTGTTTTTCGCGAATATCTCAAAAACTACTGGACGCACAAAAAGATTTCGCGCACAATTACACGAGATGGAGCACTAATTATTCTATATCAAGAATTCAAGAAACTCGACAACATTCCGCTGGGGTAACGCACACTAAAATGCTGGAAGGCTTTGAGAGAGAGTGGTGGCCGGGGTCACGTGCGGGCGCGCCGCTGACCTTGCGGCTTCGGCCTTGCGAAGAAAGTGGTTGCGTAAACCCCGCGACCACACGCAGACCACGCAGGCTCTGCCCGCGCTGCCACTCCTACACTGCTTAAGATATTATCAGACACTGCCTTTCCTGCTTTCCATTGTCGAATGTATGTACTACCAAAACTATTTGGCATAATATTGTACGACGCAAATCAGCGTATTAGGTAATCATCTATTATTAGATCACAATAATCTATTTACAATCATTTTTTTTAATATTAAATATTGAACGTAGGAGGAGCTCGATGGCGCAGCGGTAAACACGCCCGCCGCGGTCTGCGATTACTAAAGTTAAGCAACTTTCGCAAAGATTGGTCATCAGACGGGTGACCAAAAATGTATCACCTCGAGCTCCTCCGTGCTTTAGAAGCCACGTAAATCCTTTGGTCCCGGCTGCATTACCCGCACTGGGCCCGCATGGTGGTTTATGCTGTTCTCCCTATCCATCCATAGGGAAGGCTCGTGCCCCAGCAGTGGGGACATAATAATGAGCTGCCAATGATGATGTAGGACGTAAGGATTGAGTAAACCTAAACGAAGTGTAAAAGGAATGTAACCAAAGCAAAAATATCGATTTTAAAATGTCTAAATTATTTATTAAGCAATTACAGTTAGTCACAAATAATTTTACATTTATTTAGGTTAAAAAAATGATTTATGAATTTAATGCTAGTTTATGTAAAATAATAAGTTACCAGAATTGTTTGGATATTGGATAACAATGAGTAAGTTTTGCCCCGCGCTTACGTCGTCGTCGCCGCGCCCGCCGCCGCGCCGCTGGTGGTGGGTCAAGACTTCGAGAGCCATGCGCATGCGCCGGCCGCACGCCGCACTCTGTATAGCTCCGCGCGCCCGCAGACACCACCACGAACGTGCGACTGTGCACTGTGTTGTTTATTGTGATATTTAAATTAGTGACCACTGTGGCGACTGATGAAGGTGAGTTATTAATAATATTGTTTCTACAGAGGGTGCTTTGACAGTCCTGCTCGTATTAAATTTCTCTATAAATATCTAACACGTGCATAAGCTTAAAAACTAACTGACTTAAACCTGAATTTCAAAATAAAGTTATCTAATTTTCCCGAAATATAATAATTACCTGTTTAATACTTCTTTTCCATAAATTTATTTATTTTGTACTTTGTCATGATATAAAGTAATAAAAACCAAATAATCATGGATATGTTGAAATGAAATACTGGCTCGCGACGACTCTATTGCTCATTTTTTATTAAAATTTACTTTAGTATTATGTTCACTAACAACAACACGTTATTTAACGATGGAAAATCCCAAAGCAGCTATCACTTTATGAATCAACGGATACGCGAGATCCTTGTATACGCCCGCCGCGGGCGTATACAAGGCTGAGCCGCTTTCTCCGCAGCGGCTCAGCGGCTCAGCGGCCGGCGCGGCTTTACTATCTTCAATACGTCACAGTATGACGTGATGCTATGAATCTCATACGAGAGACGTCAATAACATCTGCAACAATTGAAAGAAACATTTGAATATGTACATAATTGTTTTTGTTTTGTTTATATAATTTCAACGCAAATTTTGTTGCGAAACAAATTACATAAACGCAAATGTTGAAAAAATTTCCACGAGCAGGATTTGAACCTGTATGTCAGAAGGGTGCTTTAAAATTATATAAACAAAACAAAAACATTTTATAAATAGCTTGCATACTTCTTAACTGATCTTTAGTATTTGTAAAAATATTATGATCGGATGTTAATGACATTGAATGGGCGCCCTTTGGCTTTCAAAGTAAAAAAGTAAATAGTGTTGAATAATTTCGGCGGGCTGGTTAGAACCACGATAGCTCAATCGGTATGTCAGAGGGGTGCAGGTTTAAATCCTGCTCGTTGAAATTTTTTCAACATTTGTCTTTTTGTAATGTACAATAATTACCACGCCTCATTTGTTTACGTAAAGGCCTACGCAGACCGGGACGGCACGGCATGAAGTGGCATGCATGCCGCGTCACGTCGAAGTAGGTATGCCTCGCCAGCTTCTGCTTATGGATCTTCATGTAAAAAAAACATCGATATTTTTTTCGATACAACGTAGTGTTCTATCGATACTTTGCGATATATCGTACAAATATATAGATATTTTCGATATATCGTAAATAATAATTTGTTTGTATGTGACTAGTCTATAATAATAAATATTAGATAGGGATCAGGTTAATATGAATAAAAACAGTTAGGCTGTAGAAACAAATCATCTTTATTTATTTATAAATCCCAGTATTTTTTGTCTAGACCTTGCAAAAACAAAATTTTATTTACTTATTTGGCTTGCAGCCTGCTTCTCTGCTGAGTTAAAACCTGTGCTGCTTTTGAGAAAAGTCGTTATGATGGAATAGAGCTTGCTACCATAGTCAAATATTTGAATACTACTTTGTATAGGTAACTCTGTGAACTTCTACTGAATACAGATTATACAATTTTTACTACTAGTGCTGCCCTCACGGAGGAGACGTTGGTTGGCTTAGAGCAGGTTGGTTGGTACTTGTATATTTCGTGTCATTGCGTTTTGTTGTTGCCAAAGGCAAATTTTTCGATTTTGCGTTTTATTTTTACTCAAGTAGCCAACCATTAAAAAATGAATCAGTTTAAAAAAGGAATGGAATGTTATTTTAATTTCTCACGATACTTAATATCGAATGAAATATAACGGTTTTTATATCGATACTACACTCGGCGTCAAAAAAATCGCACCTCTTAGAAAATCACTTTCAAATGTCATTTACTCTTGATATGCACATGCAGTCGCATTAATTATGATTTTATTTACAAGGTTACTTAATTAACTTAATAAAAAACATTACTTTTCATTATCAAATAAAACCTAATGCAACAAATAAAGTGTCACAAAAATTCGATGCAAATTTTGCTACCCGTGAGAGTTGCTAGTTGCGCTTCCTTTGTGGGTATAAAACGGTCAACACGGGTTCAATGTGGGTCATTCGCTATTCAACCGTTGAAGAGGACACACGCACAGATTTTGATGGATACCACAGCTGATAAAGCCGCTCAAGTGGTTGCACTACTGCAATCAGGGGTGCGGCAGTGTGATGTCGCCCGGCAACTGAACCTGAGCCGTTATTCCGTTCGAAGAGTGTACCAGCGCTTCATAGAGACCGGTGGCTATATCCGCAGACACGGTTCGGGTAGACGTCACGTCTCGCTCGTGCTCTCTCGCGCGCTCGGCCGCGTTCCGTTTGTTTGTCTCGGTTCCTTTTGCTGTGTGCCGGTGCGGCTCCGGTGCGTGGTGCGTCGCGTGTGGCGCTCTCGGCGCAGTTTTCATTGCGGGAGCGCTCTTTCACTGTTTCGCAACGGTGGTTGTCTTGGAGGACTGCGCTTGGTGGCCAACTGGTGGATGCTTGGCGGTGCCAGCGAGGCCGGTTGGGGCACTGACCCGGCTGCCCTCCTGACCCTCCTGGGGGGAGGGCACTCCGGAAGAGTTCTGGCAGGGTTGGCCTTGGGGGATCTCCTAGTCAACTCAGAACTTTCTCTAACACTAACCAATTTAGGTACACACCCTACGGTGAATTGATTTTCACCGGAGGACAACACCTAGGGCCATTCAGGCAGTAGGTCCTTTTCTTACTCACGCCTCCCTGTCTGTGACGGGGAGGGTCTGACACCACACACGCATCCTAGTGCATGGTTTTAGACCGTGCGCTAGGATGGAGCTCGAGGTGATCGAGTCCTTGATAGGACAAAATCACCCCGAGGCGTTGCAGGTCCTTAAGATCGCGCATAACATTCAAAAGTCTTCCCCCGCGCCCTCCCCGCGTTACTCGCCTTATGCGAAACCCGCCCAAGCGCCCGCCGCTTCTTTAGCCCCCACGTCCAACGCGTGTCCCGTTGATAGGCCTATCATTAGGTTAGGCCAACCCTTGTCCCCGTCCGGTCCCGAGTTTGAGATGGAGGTTTGTCCCTCCACCTCCGATGCGAGACAGGATAACCCTCCCGTCTCGGACTCCGATCCCGATGTAGTTACATCGGACTCGGAATTCGAGACCGTCACCCGTAAAGGGAAACGGACCCGCAAGTCCGCCCCTGCCTCCGTCCCTCCGCCTAAGGCCGCTAAAGCGAATAGCGCGCCCTCTTCCCGCCCTTGCTCCCCTAGGCCCGAGCCGAGCCAGCCGCGCAAGGAGAAAAAGATCCCTCCGATTTTTGTCCAAGAGACAAAAAATTTTAACGAGATTATGCGATCTCTGAAGGCCCGACACAATGTCATCCCATTAAGGAATCGCCTTATTAAAGGCGCTAAAGGTGACCCAGAGATGGTCAAGGTGGAGCTCGCTACCGTGGCCGACTTCCGCTCATGCACGGCGTTTTTACGCGCTAATAACGTGCCGTTCCACACGTACTCGCTCCCCGAGGAGCGAGTACTATCAGTTGTAATCCGCGGCCTTCCCACGGATTGGGACCCAAAGATAGTCCTTGACGACCTTAAGTCGCAAGGCTACCCCGTCCTTGACGTGACCCGTATGCTCGGCAAGGACAAATCTCCGTTGAGCCTCCTAAAGGCAAATTTAGATAATACCCCCGAGGGTAAATCCATTTTCAACGTCAAGACGATCGTAGGCTTCGATCGCCTTTCGATTGAGACCCCCCACAAGCGTGGCATTGTTGGTCAATGCCACAAATGTCAACGTTACGGGCATGCCGCCCGTAACTGCTTTGCCCGCCCCCGGTGCGTTAAGTGCTTGGGCGACCACGCCACGGAAGCGTGCTCTAGGCCTAAAGCGCCGGCGCCGGTCTCCGTCGACCCGCCCGGTTGCGTGAACTGCAGCGCTTTGGGACACACCGCGAATTATCGCGGCTGCCCCAGAGCTCCGCGTAGTAACGCAACCCGCGGGTCGGGACCGCGCCGTAACCCCGCGACTCGAGCTCCGCCGCCTTCACAGATCGCGAAAGTCTCGCTCCGCCCCGCGGCCCCCTTACCACCGCCCCGCAATCCGTGGGCCACTCCGCGGGCTTCCCAGCCCGCGGCGGTAGCCCCCGCGTCAGACTCGCTAGTCGACTTTCCCGCGACTGGCCCGGCTCGTGTCCCACCGCCACCTCCGGCTGAAACTCCAATGGAGCTAAGCCTTCCCGAGGCCCCTCAGGCCGTAGCCCCAAAGGCCAAGGCCCCTAAGGCCAAGGCCCCTAAGGCCAAGGCCCCTAAGGCCAAGGCCACTAAAACCAAGGCCCCTAAGGCCCAGCCCACCAAGCCTAAACGGCAAACCCCCGCCCCTAAGGCAGTCATGTCACCCAAAGCTCGCGCGCAACATTCGTTTGCCGCGACTGTAGGTTCCCTTCCGGTAACCTTCTCTTCCATGTCTACGGTTGTCGAACTTGTAAAGATTTATCGTTACAAGGACGAGATCGCAGAGGTGGAAAGGAAGTTGCGCGAAGCCGCCTCTTCCCCCGACGCTTGTCCCGCTATGATCATAGCGACAATCTTTAACGATCACGGTCCCCTGTTGGACAAGATCACGTCCCTTCTTGACTCTCTTAAAGAATCATAAATGGATAATACGCCCCCTCAAAGAATTAAGCCCCGCTCTCTAACGGTTGCGTTTTTCAACGCGAACGGTCTCAGTAGTCAACGCGACGAGGTGTCCGATTTTCTAACCGAACACGCCGTCGACGTTTTTCTAGTACAGGAAACGTTCCTAAAACCATCCATCCGAGACCCTCGCATGGCTAACTACAACCTTGTCCGTAATGATAGAGTCGGCCGCGGTGGCGGCACTCTTATCTATTACAAGCGGTCGCTTCATTGTGTCCCGCTCGATCCCCCGCAGCTATCCGATATGGAGGTATCGGTCTGTCGGCTAGGCATGACGGGCCACCCGTCTATCACTATCGCGTCCGCGTATCTGTCCCCTAATAAGCTTCTCACGCAACCCGATCTCGAGGCGCTGTTTGCTATGGATAACGCCGTCATTATTGCCGGCGATTTCAATAGCAAACACGCTCAGTGGAGTTGCAACTCAACCAACCGTAACGGTCGGGTGATGAGCCACCTCGCTGAGTCGATGCTCTTCGATATCGTAGTGCCAATGGAGGCCACTCACTATCCGTTAGTGGACAACTACTCCCCTAACCCGTTAGATATGGCGTTGCTAAGGAACGTAACCTTACGGTTGCGTTCCATAGAAACGATCCACGCGCTCTCCTCCGACCATAGGCCGGTGGTTTTACAGTTAGGCCCCCCCACCGACCCCACCCCCGTTATTAAGGTGGTGACTGACTGGGATAAGCTTGAGAAATTACTCGAGCCTACCGCCAGTGAGTCACTAAACCAAATCCCCGATAGCATTGTCTCGCCTCACGAGACAGTGGCCGCGGTCGACGCCCTCAGTAGTCATCTCACTAACGCTATAAGCGAATCGTCCCGGCGGGTTGTTGCGACGGGTGACCATCGCTTCAAACTGCCAGACGATGTGAGGCAACTGTTGAGGGCTAAGAACGCCGCCACGCGCGCTTACGACTCCTATCCCACTTCGGACAACCGAGTTCGTATGCGCTCTTTGCAGCGCGCTGCTAAGGAGCGCATTCAAGAGCTCCGCGGTACGAATTGGGATGGCCTACTTAAAGAGATCTCGCCCTCTCACCAAGCTTATTGGAAGTTGGCGAGAGCCTTTAAGTCGGATACAGTCACTTCTATGCCCCCGCTTAACAAACCCGACAACTCGATCGCCTTTGACGACGACGAGAAAGCCGAATGCCTCGCCGACAGTCTCGAGTCTCAATGCTCGCCTAGCACTCTCCCAGTCCCTCAGGACCATGTAGACATGGTCGATAGGGAAGTAGATAGACTCTCGTCCCTCCCCCCAACCGCAACCCTCCCGCCTGTTACGGAGGATGAGGTGCAAACGCTCATTAGACGACTCAAACCCCGTAGTGCCCCCGGGGCAGACGGCATCTCAAATAAGATCCTTAAGATCTTACCCGCTCAGCTTATCCTTTTAATAGTAGCTATCTTCAATAGCGCCATGTCAAACGCAATCTTTCCCGCTGCGTGGAAAGATGCGGTTGTCATAGGTATCCATAAACCCGGTAAACCGCGTAACGCCCCTTCTAGTTATCGCCCCATCAGTCTTCTCAAATCGCTGGGAAAACTGTACGAACGCGTTCTAGTATCTCGCTTAAAGGACTTTGTGTCCTCTAACAATATCCTCATAGACGAGCAGTTTGGGTTTCGCCCCAAACACTCGTGCACCCATCAATTGCACCGCCTCACGGAGCATATTCTATCCGGCCTCAATAAAAGGGCCCGTCCCAAGGGCACCGGAGCTCTTTTCTTCGACGTTGCGAAAGCGTTCGACAAAGTTTGGCACAACGGCTTAATTTATAAGCTTTACCAATTTGGCGTGCCAGACAGACTCGTGCACATCTTACGAGACTACTTGTCGGATCGCTCCTTTCGCTTCCGCGTCGAGGGAACGCTCTCCGCCCCTCGTCCCATTCGAGCCGGTGTTCCGCAGGGATCCGTGCTCTCCCCAATCCTGTTTGCGCTTTACGCAAACGATATTCCGAAGACCCCACGCGTAGAGCTAGCTCTATTCGCGGATGACACCGCGCTATATTCCACTGGTAGAGATAAAGTCGCGGTTACCAACCGACTCCAAAAGGCCGCCAACAACCTCGGCGTTTGGTTTCGCAAATGGCGGATTGAAGTCAACCCCGAGAAAAGTGCCGCAGTGTTCTTTTCTCGAGGTAACGACGATCGTCGCCCTCCTATACGTTTATTTGACCGTGCTATCCCTTGGGTAAAGCAGGTGAAATATCTCGGTGTCACCCTCGATAGAAGGATGACGTTTGCGCCTCACCTTAAAATCGTCCGTAACAGGGCCGCGTTCATATTAGGTCGATTATTCCACCTTATAGGCAGGCGGAGTAAAATGTCTCTTAGACATAAGACGACAATTTACAAAGCTTGCATCCGCCCCGTCATGACTTACGCTAGCGTAGTTTTCGCGCACTGCGCGCCCTCCTATTTGTATCGTTTACAAACGCTACAAAACCGATTCATGCGTGGTGCCACGGGTTGCCCGTGGTACTATCGCAACGTAAATCTCCACCGCGATCTTGATCTTCCCACTATCAAAGACTTTATCAAGGACGTTTCCATACGTTACTTTGATAACGCCCCCCACCACCCTAACCCGCTTGTTGTGGCGGCCGCCAACTATAATGTTGGAAGCCTTCCACCAACAAAACGGTTCATGTCTAGGCGTCCTAAGCACGTCCTAGATGACCCCGACGATCCCATAACGGTTGCGAACGCCCCCCCGCCCGATCCTCTAAATGACAGCACACATTTACAGAATACACTAAACATGCACACCAGTTTAGGCCCAAGACACCGTACTCGTAGAACAAGGGTACGAAGAACCGGTTCACACTCGCTCTACACCAGGTACAGACATGTACCTGGTCGGTTCTCTCCTCCTCCACGGCCCGGTCAACCCGAGCCGAGGTCCGTGCCTTTAGAGGCGCCCTCGGGTTGCTCCGCTCCCCGATCCGATCCGAACCCTTCGGAGAATCTAGTAGGGCACGGGGACGCGCACTTGTGCGCGATGCCGTTCCCTCTAGATAACCTCTGAAGGTGATTCGTTTCACACGGCTTGAGGGACCCTTTACGTTCCTCGCCGCCCCCAAAAAGCCCGGTGAAGCTGAAAATGCCGCAGCGGCAATCAGCAATCTCTCTCCAAAAAAAAAAAAAAAAAAAAAAAAAAAAAGGTAGACGTCGCTGCACTTCGGAAAGAGACGACCGGTTCGTTGTGTCGAACTCTTTGAGAAATCGTTTCTCCAACGCTGTTGAGTTGCAACAGCAGCTCCAGGCAGTTCGCAGACGCACCGTAAGCGTATCTACGGTTAGAAGAAGATTGAAGGAGAAGAAGATAGCGGCCCACAGAGCTGCTACGGGTCCAAAATTGACTGCAGCGCATCGGCGAGCCCGCTTGCAGTTTGCTCGTGACCACGTCGATTGGACCCTTGAGCAGTGGAGAACTGTTCTCTTCTCAGACGAGACGCGAGTGTGTCTTTTCTGCAACGACCGACGGAGAAGAGTATACCGGAGGCAGGGTGAACGTTTCGCCCAAGCCTGCATCCAGGAGACGGTGGAATATGGTGGCGGATCCTGCATGTTCTGGGGCGGTATGTCTGCTGCCGGCAAAACCGACCTTGTCTGCGTCTCCCGGACTGGAGGTGCTCGCGGACAAGGGTCGCTGACTGCTCGCCGCTATGTCACTGAGGTCCTGGAAGTGCATGTGGTCCCCTTTGCCGAATCTTTTGGCGAGGGGTTCACATTAGTGCACGACAACGCTCGCGCTCACACTGCAGGCATCGTGAGCGACTTCTTGCAGAGGTCCCAAATCTCTGTGATGCAGTGGCCAGCGCGAAGTCCGGATCTGAATCCTATAGAGCACCTCTGGGACCATCTTAAACGTAAGGTTCGATCTCGGGATCCAGCTCCTTCGACTCTACAGGAGCTCCAAGACGCGGTGATTGAAGAATGGGGGCTTATCCCTCAAGAAGAGCTCCTGAAGTTGGTGAGGTCCATGAGGGACCGTATGGAAGCCGTGATCAGGGCAAGGGGGGGTAACACTAGATTTTAAGTTAATTTTAAGACACTTTTTGTACATTTTTCTTTGTAAATTATCTGTTGTTAATTAGGACTTAATTAAGGATTTTTATTATTTTATTAATTTTAATGTTGTTTGTATAATTATAATTAAACAGAAAGTTAAATTTAATTGTTTTTTGATACTCCTTTTTGTTACCTTTCTAATGATACCCAACACTATCCTCTACATAAGGTTTAAGAATTTTTAAAGATGATTTTTAAAAGGTGCGATTTTTTTGACGCCGAGTGTATATGACTCGTTAATATCCTTTAATGCCTTTGCCTATGCCTGCCGCAGTGCGCCGCGGCATCCCACCGCGGGAGCCCGTGGCGTGTCTTTCAATGCCGGGGAATGATATCACGGGATCATTTAAAAGCAAAGGAATTTATGTCTTATTTATATTTCGATATGTTTGAATGTCCATTGGTAACAATTTAAATCCTTTGCCATGCTGTACCGGTCTGCGTAGGCCTTTAATTGAAAAAATATTGTCGCTGTGTTGAATTTCTCACAACTAAATATGAGCTTCAACTTTACTTATGTCTGGCTGGCATGAAACCAAATCGATATGGACTATGCATGCATAATAAATACTGTGCATGAGCTAGGAGGTAAATGTTGACACAACTCCAAGCGAATGTTTCCATTATAAAAAACAATAACCATTTAGAATATACAATTGCGTTAATTACGTACCTAATACTTAGTTCCGCCCGAGCGTACGGCATTATATAAGTCAGTCGCGTGCCGAATACATCGGTTTGTTTAGCAATAACCAGTAAGTGGAACAGCAAAAGGATAAGGAACGGTTTATTAGGAAACACGTGTGTGAGGTCCGGCACGAGCAGCTCGGTGGCTCAGTGGCTAGCGTATTGGGTTTCCGATCCTACCATGGCAATGCCGGGTCTATCAAGAGTTCCTTTGTATTTCGGACGGCACAATAAGCCGTTGATCCCGGTTTGTTAAACTGTGGTTAAACCCACCAACTCGCTTTGATCCTGCGTGGTGGGATAGGAACGGTTCATCCCTTGTTTTTAGTTAGGAACGTCTGAGCTCACGTCGTCCAGCAATAGGTAGAGTTTTAATACAGTCGGCTGTTGCCGTGCGGTTGGCATTGCACGGCTGCGGTCCGACAATGAAACGTTCAATTTGAAAGAGCCCTTAAAGCAATCGTTTGTAAAGTCATTGTAAGTATACTTACATATATACACTTCATTTAGTTTATTTATAATCAAGACGGTAAGAACGTGTGGTTTAGTAAATGCGCGGCCGCAGCGGATGGCGCGCTGTCACCGGCTGTTGCGTAACGCGCGGTTCGCGTCGCGCCCGGCCCGGCTTGCTGTGACGTGATGTGACTCAGGCTGTTTGGCAACACAACTGGCACAGCAGGATTACCATGCGCCGGCAACCAAGCGCGGATCCACGGTTGTGGGCACAGTGGGCATGCCCACAACCTGACATCGAAGAAATATTTTTTTGTTATTTGTATTTTTATAACTGAACGAATTTTAATGTATATGGTATTATGTATCCGTTTTGTATGTTTTATTGTTATGTGTTGTGCTGGTCAATAAATGTTTCTTCATCTTTATCTGCGGTTATATTCAAACCCTAAAAAAACTAGCAATGAACCGTGTGTGCGTTTGTGGTTTTGAACGTAGAGCAGCACACAACAAACGCACACATTCACAGCTAAAACCTTACCAAATCCAGAAGTCAACATTTTGATTACGACTCGCACTTGGCCGATTTTTGGGTGGCTGTACCCACAGCCATTTTTGTGTGCCATTTTTGTGGGACCGCGCTTGCCGGTAACCCTGCCTGTTGGCCGTCAACACTGTTTTAGATTTGATCTAGAAGAGGATTTTACAAAATATAATTTTCTTTAAGGGGGTGCCGCGCGGAATTTCAAACATTTACGTGTTTTAAGTCATTGGTGCTAGGCGCTGAATATTTCATATACATTAAAAGGACTAGTGTAGGTTAGCTTGATCCTCTCACAAGGCCATGGTTGTCTTGGAATTTGAAACAAATACCCAGAAACTGCATGAACAATCCGTAAAAGTAACGATATCTAAAAACTTATTTCTTCAGAAACTATGTAAATATAGCACATGAAACAATAATCCGACATCAATTGTTTGTATTGATATTCCGCAGGCCACTGTTGTCTAATTTTTTACCCAAAACTCCTATGATTTTACGAAAGTAAACATTGCTCCAATTAAATCACCAGCCTACTTTGTACAGTTATAAGTGTGCGTGCGTATTCATGTTCAATTCATCATCAATCAATCAATCAAATTCATCCACGCGCCGATCGCTAGCTACATGCCTAAACTCGCAGTTTTGCGTCCGCGCGGCACCCTCTTATTTCGGCTATCGGCTTTAAAACTTGTATTTTTTTGCTTTAATAATTACCTACTTACAAAGGCTCGTTTTGAAAGCTTTGGCTGTATCACAGAGCTGTACTAAGCCTACTTCATAATAACACGTTACACACACGAATATCATATTTTTCCTAAAAATTTGTTATTTTCAAAATTAATGAAAAGTCCAGGTGAACGAAATCACGTCACGTTAACGTTCCACATTGCGTGTGCCTTGCAGATGAGTGTTCCTTGGCGTATGCTGGCGCTGGCATTGCTGCTCGCTCGCGTGTCGTGTGACAACAGCACGCTGGCCGACGAGACTTGTCCGAGCGGGCTGTGGGGCGGCCTGCTAGAGGACTGGGCCACCGGCGCGCGCGACTACGGCGGCAGGCACGGTGAGGGAGTCAGCCCGCCAAAACTACAAAACATTTCAGTATTCCAGTGTCTTGTTGCAAGATAAGCACGTATGTTATTTATTTGGAATTTACGCTAGTTATATACATTTTAAGACAACATTTTAAATCTTTCAGGTCGTGTAATGGCCCTACCGCCTACCAAGGGGTACTACGTGACAGAGCGCATCGACGGGCCTCTGATGCCGCCGCCGCCGCCGCCCCAAGGATCGTACGGCCACTCAGGGCCACACGGTCCTGCATCGGGGCCACTTGGACCTACATCAGGACCTCATGGACCTGCATCGGGGTCTTACGGACCCAACACAGGTTCACACTCAGGGCCACAGGGCTCTCAATCGGCACCTTATGGCCCGAACTCCGGCCATTCGGGTCCACAATCAGGACCATATGGACCGAACACATCAGGGCCTTACGGCTCCAACAGCCACGGGCACCACTCAGGGTCGCAAGGCCCCGGCGCGGCGCACGCCCCCCCGCAGCCGCAGCCCCCCGCGGGCTACTCGCAGTACGACGAGTGGCAGGCCACCCCGCCGCCGCCACCCGGCGCCGGCAAGATTGTATACCGGCCGCCCAACCCTTACAAAGACAAATTTAAACCCAGCTATGTAAGTAATTTACGTTAAACAACTAGACCATAATAAAATTTACATTGTAGGTAATCCACAATGTCGCGAATGTGACGTTCGCAGATCATACATAATATCAAAACTAACAACTTCTTGCAGGTTTTTTTATTTGTCATAGAAGTATCTAATGAATTTAAAAAACGTAACAATAATTGCACATTTCCAGAGCCTCAAGAGATAACTTTCAATGTTTTAAACGGTTTAAACGTATAAATAAAATTGCAGCAGATCCAAAACTCGCAGTCGTCGCAGAACCAGCCGATCCCCGTGACGCAGCCGTGGGCGGGCGCCGCGGACCGCGTCGACGCGACGCCGCCAGCGCCGCAGAAGCAGGTTAATATCACTTACTATTTTATTAAAAAAGGTCTATTTAAGGGTTTCGTAAAAATATCAAAATGTTAACATGGTATGTGGAATCTTCGTAATTACAAGAACTGACATGAACAATTATTGATACAGTTATTTACTTGTTGCAATGTAGGGGAGGGGTGGAAAATTTCGGACACCTAAGGGAGGATTCCCTTAGGTGTCCTTAGGTGTCAATAAAAGATAAAGTATTAAATCAAATTAGTCTTTCTTTATTAATTATTAAACTTTGGTTCCTACCATACAAAATCAACATATATAATTATTAAAAACAATTCAACTTATATATTATTTTATGAAAAAAAAACTCTTGCTGTCCTTATTTACCCGGCGCCTACTGGGTAAATCCAGACAGCATTTTCTTAAATTTTGCAAAAAAAGAAAGAGTTATATATTAACATGTAACTAATACAGATTTAATCTCATAGCGTATACACGCTACAACAACCAAAAAAAATTAAAAGAAAACACTTTTGAAAACGAAGAATCGATCTTAACTTGAAATACGCGCGCGACTTCTCGCGCCACCCGGGCACTAAAGATGGCGGACTCGACCGCGCTCTTAGAGCATTAAGTTGAATGCTCTAAGACCGCGCTATTATAGTTGCGGGTCGCGGGGTTCACTGTAAGTAGTAGCCAGTACAGTGGTGTCCGCATTTACCCGCTGTCCGTAAACACCCCACTCTCCGTGTTGCTACTGGACTTAAACTTTTCCCATCCATAGGCTTAGATAGATAGATAGGTACTTTATTGATGACACACAAATGAAAACAATAAACAACATAAAATAAACACTTATCCTTAACGTTTTACTTATGGAAATAAGGAGATTGTGGTTGAGATAACTCTTTGAACTAACGATACCTTTTGTATACAGGTGTCGGAGACGGACCTGTACCTGTTGAGCGCCATCGAAAAGCTAGTATACCGCGTGGACCTGATGGAGAAGCGGCTGCGCAAGATGGAGGACGCCGTGCACTATCTCGTGGCGGGCAAGGAGGCCAAGCCAGGTCAGTCGTCAACTCGGAATAATGCGACAAAAATGAGGACAAAGGCCTCACCACGAGGATCATCATTCACGAGAGAATCTCTTCACGAGGGATCTTAAGTTAATAAAGACAAAGGCGTCACCTCTTGCTTTAGTTGCTTCTCTAAATAAGCGGTGCCGGTGCGGCTGCTATTGGGTAAAATTTACTACTACCGACTTTTATTTTTAAATTGTGTAGCTTATGTCTCATTGTACCCTGTTTTGTATTTTATTGTTTCTCAATAAGTGAATTGTATTCTGATGAGGAATAAAGTATCTTTAACCATATAAAACACTGACTGATAAGTTAAATAAGATTGGAAAGGATAGGATCTTATTCTCAAAAGCTGTTCAACTCTCCTCTTTGGAAACAGCAATAATATACGAAACATGTTTTAGATGAGTGTCCTTTTTAAATACACACCGTGAAAATAAACTTTGCTCAAGATTAGTTTTAGAATTATTAACCTGATGATGGCTCTGATGTATGGTGATCTGGTCCAAAGCTGAAAAAGGAAAGCACTTACGCAAGATGGTAAATTCCAGTAGGTACAATTCCAGCGATTTCATGTCATGACATGTAAGAATTGCACGACACGCAACGTGTAAGTGAATACAACAAAGATAAATTTTCACTGATATGAGTGTTTTGAATGCTCGGTGAAAGTTGGCCGTATGTGTTACTTTCCGACTTGATTGCACACTGTAGCAATATGTACAACATACTTACCTACGTTATGCAACACGATCAAGAGGTCCCAATAGATGGTTACATTTTTTAAAGATGTTATTTTTGTGTCTTTTGACTCATCGGTACACGGGGGGACGTACGAGATGCGATTGTTTAATTTTGAAGTGATCCGAAATCCAATATGAAATGTAAGTTATACATTTACATTATTTACACTTTATTAAGATAAAAGCTGTTCGAGAATGTTCAGTGTCTAAAATGAGTTATACCGGCTATTCGAAGTCAGTTGGTAACAAATTAATGAGGCATGTTTAGCCGTTAGTCCCGGATGTTTTAGTAGATTAGGTACCTACACTCAATAAAATATATCCATCAACCCGCAATAACCAACCGTAATGTATACTATAGTCGGATCTCTTCATGTTTATGTGGGAAGCCTTATGCCTAGCAATTGGACGTTTAAAGGTTTAGATGATAAATTTGGTCTCTTTCTAATCGTTTCCTCACTGCTGAGGATCGTGACTCCACTTCACCCGGTCAACCAGCTGTCGCCATCGCTTGCGTTCAGTCGCTTGATGAAGTGCGGCGCATCGCCAGATTTTCGGAGATCTGGGTCTGACCAACGCTTGGGGCTCCGGCTTCTGGGTCTTTTGTCTTCTATTTTTCCCGTCACCATCAGATGCTCCTTGTAATTATTATTGTGTGTACTTAAAAATGATAACCGTGATGATTGTACAGAACCGTGCGCCGGCAACTTCACGCGCGTGGGCGGCGGCTGCTACCAGGTGTCGGCGGAGGCGAGCGACTGGAAGGCAGCCAGCCTGCGCTGCCGCAAGCTGCGCGCGCACCTGCTCGAGCTGGACACGAGCGGCGAGCGGCGCGCGCTCACCTCCGCGCTGCTGGCCGACGACCGCGTCAAAGGTATCATCAGCCTATACGCCTCTCCAAGTGCACGTCACTGAGCACGATCCGCGGAAACTACTCATCTTCTCTAGTGAGGCATACTGGGGTTTCCTCTTCCTGTAGCACTTGAGCCATCGAGCCATCTTTTGTGCAAAGTCACTACTTAGCCAGCCAGAGTGAGGTGTAAACAGAGTCCTAACAACTATCGCAGTGGCATCAGTGTTCGACACAGTAAGCCTGGAGTTCTACAACAGATTCCGTCGCCAAAAAATATAGTGCCTTACAAATAAACAAAGAATAAGCTCAGAATAGTGATTTCGTATTTTGTCTCTGTCATTAACACGGAATAACTATTCGGACCTTATTCTTTGTTTATTCGTAAGACCCATAGAATTTAATTGACATTTGACTGGATGACAGCTGGCGGCAGATGGTTGGTCTGTATTTAATTGTCGCTAATGTCAGAAATCAGTTGCTGGCTCCATTGCCGAAGGAACCCGATGCAAAGGTAAAGCCTTTGCAGCGCTAGTTGAATAGCCCAAGAGATTCTTAGCTAATTTTATGCTGGTCATAAAAGCAAACGCAATGTTCCGTTGGGCACGCGATAGGCTTTAGTAGCGGATAGAACATCACGCTTTTCAATTATAAAATGCGTCAAAAAATCTTACTTTTTGTCGCCATATTTTTGGTTTTCATTCACCTGTTATAATTCTGTATGCTATGTGCAGGCAAGGACTTCTGGACGGGCGGTCTAAACCCCGGCCTGCTGTGGATCTGGGCGCACTCGGCACGGCCGGTTGCGGGCAACGAAACCACGGTGGGCGCCAACAGCACCGCTAGCGCCGTCAGCATTGTGGGCGAGGGCCGCTGCCTCGCGCTGGTGCACGACCCCGCGCTCGCCACCTACGCGTACCGCGGGCAGGACTGCGCGCTACGGCACAGGTACCATACGACTCCATCGCAAAAGGGACTGTCTCAAGGCGATGCGACGAAACCAGTTTTATATCCACAGATACAAAACCGTTCCCGAACTCCCGATGCATTACCTTGGGGCAGCCTTCCGCTGTTTAAGTAGACTACAACTCAACTAGTATTCGTGTCTTGAAAATCACGTTAGACTATAGATACCAAATGTTGAAATTGGCAGTATTTGTTCTTGTCATGACACGTCATAAACCTTTAAGTACCCACTAAAAATATAATCTAAAAGCACCCATTACTGGGGGTAATGTGGGAATAACTTAAGGACCATTACTTTAAACGCTGGGCTAATTGCACGACAAACGCTTAAAATACCAAATTCAACATTCGGTATCAACTAACGTGGTTTCCAGGACACGATACTTGTTCAGTCGTAGTCTATTTAAACAGCGGACAACGCATAGCTAACGCTCGCTCAAACACCCTCAAGAGTTACAAA
Organism: Eudonia truncicolella; assembly: GCA_949315975.1. Classification (NCBI taxonomy): domain Eukaryota; kingdom Metazoa; phylum Arthropoda; class Insecta; order Lepidoptera; family Crambidae; genus Eudonia; species Eudonia truncicolella. The sequence continues at coordinate 21,186,000 of OX438827.1, read as the reverse complement.
ATTTACCAAGTTATGAGTTAGTTGTTAACTTGCACTTAAGAATGGCTCCACAAGCAATCTCTCTATAACATATCATCATAACAACAGGTTCATCTGCGAGGCGCCGGAGGAACGCGCTAAACTGAGCAACGACATCGAGCGCGCGGCGCGGCTGCTGCGGCACTCGCGCCGCCCGCTAGCACCTCCACTCACCGCTCTGCCCCTACATGGGGCTCGCACCAAATGAAGTCACAACGTATTTTTAGGGATCAAAGCGTCGATTAATAATAGTACCATTACGATGCGCTTAAAAACAGTCGGAGACATTGAACTTATTTAGGTCTTATTTTAAATAATCATAATAGAATTCTAAAATTCTAAATTGAAGGTATTGCTATAAAATATGATCTTTTTCACATTAGATGTATAAGTGAGCAAACGCGGCCATTTCCGTAAAGTAATTTAGTTTCTGATTCTCGTTCTGGTACCATTATTGGTCGAACAATCACAGCCTTCGCCGCACTACTCCAATAGCAGAGAAGACGCAGAGCGGGTTCACCAAACATAGAACATAGAACACCAAACTGCTACAGATCGATCCCGCTTCCTTCTTTGCTGTCTCTGGTCCGACGAAGGCTTCAAAGTTTACAGATGTACTGTAATATAGTAGGGATTACATCCCACGAATATATTATACGAATTATATATTAAATAATTCATAACTAAGAATATAACAAATAAAAAACCAACGCTTTGTTGTAATAGCTTATTATTCTAAAATATTTACAAGTTCATAAGAATCACAACAAAAATAACTTATTTAAAATAAATATTATTTATTACATTATTGACTGCTATGATTGCGTTCCGCAAAAATCTCAAAGATAACCACGAAACTTGCGCTAAGATCTGTCACTACCTATGTAGTTAGTGCCGCGGCAAGTCGCGAGCACGCTATGTACAAAATGTCATCTTGGGCGGTTCACGTTGCGACGGCCGCATGGAAATTATTTTAACTATTTAAACGCGAATGATAAGAGATTGAAGTGATGATCTTGAGTGTTGTTACAAAAAATTGGAAGATATTGTTACTATTACAATATGTGAGTACGAGGTAGTTAACGAGCCTCGCTGACAGTTCTAATATAGCTATTAAGTTGCGCAAGACGCAAGTTGCGCATGCGCAGTGAACATAACGCGCCAACTCAAAGTGTATTTAAACCGATTTTTCATCCATTCTATTTCATTTATTTATGACATATAGGTACAAAGTGTGTAAATATAATATGTACTTTAGAATTAAATAATGCATTAGTACAAAAAACATTCCGAAATTGTGCACCCCGGGCTACCCGCGGGCTGACAGCGCACCGGCTGCGAAGTCACTCGTAAGGCGACGAGTCCCTTAATCGTTATACTAAATTGTAGATTGTAGAGTGGATTGGCGGTCCGCATATTTACTTTCAACTTTTATAAAGAACAGGCTTAACTTTTTTGCTATTCTATAATTATTGCTATTTAAGTTAGTTAGCCTTCAGTGACCGCCGTTTATGCACCTTATATATTTCTATTAATTAATACATTAGTAATAACATTATAAGAGCAACATGGTCATGCCGTGTGTTAAACCAAAGTTACTTTTAGTTTGTGACGTCACGCTTAGACATAAGGCGGCCAACACATCCCTTCTCGTTGCTTTAGGTCTATAGCAGACGACACGCATTTTCATGGCATTCTTTTTGCACGTGGCACTGGACAACATAAAGTGATATAAAACATCGTAAACGGCGTGTATAATAACTCAAAAAGAATGTCAAGTAAATGCTTCGTTCAATCGCACAAATAGACCGACACCTGTCAGTATTATAGTTTGTTCATTATAACTTGATACCTGTGACAGAAGTCCTCAAAATCGAAGACGTGACTTTGTAAAAGCATGTGAAATTATTTGACTATATTAAAATAACTTTCGTGAAATGTGACGGAAGTAGGTGTAACAGTGTGACAGGAAGTCGGGGAAGCGCGTAAGCGCGCGCCATATTATACATTTAAAATCAATATTATGAACATGACATATTATTATCATATTGTGACATATTGTGTCATTTGACTATCAAAGGTAATTTTTATATGTCAAATGTCTTCTAATGAGTATTTACTGCATTTATTTTATAATTATAAAATGATGTAATACCTGACCCATTTTTTTCAGAATATAATGTTAAAATTGCTTATTACTAAGGTGAGATGCCAAATGTTACACATCATATGCGACTACTGTAAGGCTCGTTCGTTTTTTATTATTTATAATCCATCACTTAATATACTACAATTACTTTTGTTTTTTGTTTTCTATTTTATATGTTAGATTAGATTTATCCCAATAAACTCCCGCATAACACACATTTATCATAATTTTAAAACATTACAATAAAAAGTGAAGTTCAATTGACATTCAATAACCAATTGATTAAATTTAACTTCATAATTTTCATCCTAGCTGTATTCAATATTTGTTAGTCTTTATTTATTTTTCTTGATGATGACGTTTGCACAGAACTTCTAAAAATTTTAAAAGAAAATCAATTGGCACATTAGATAGGAACAGTACTTCATTAGGATAATGATATTCAATTGATAACTTCAATTATCATTTGATGCAATTACCTCAGTATTGTCTCAACCCTAGGCATGCTAATTTGGCATCTGTCATGGGTATCAAGCTATATTGAACAGAATATAGTTCGCTTTAAAAATTTTACTAGGCGCAGCCGACTTTGATATGAGAGTTATTTGTTAACAAGAATTCATTCGGAGATCAAATCTTTACTTGTTAAATATTCTAATTACATTGTTAAATAAGACAAACTAAAAAATGCCCATTAGTATTAGTTATGTATAAATTAAATTATCCAAAAACTAGCAAATATGCAACGCTGCATACAACAATTTCGTATGTTAAATAATAATAGAAGCAAGATTTCATTATTGATTTCTAAAGTTTACGCGAACACTACACATTCAAATGAAACTGCTTCTATTTGCGTTAATTTCACACATTCATTTGATTTAATGTTTCTCATGATGTTGAAACCCTGTCACATGGACAAATTAATGTGTAAAATAAACGCGAGTAGGTCCTAAAAGTAGTTACATTTCAAGATTAAATTTGTAAAATAACTAAATAAAATAAGAAACATATTTATAAAGCGGTTGTTTTTACAACTAATGGCAATTCATTTTTATCTTTGACATTGATTCAGTTAACTGCATGTCGGTATGTAGAACTCCCTAGATCACAATTATTCAATGTTTGTGGTTCAAGATTGCAAATGGAAGGATGGGATCGAAGAGTTCGAGAAACAGGTAGACGAGGAACGTATCACTAAATATCACAATATCGTCCTACAATAATCATGCCAAGTGTAATAAATAACGTAGTGTTCCTCGCGAGCCGAGTTCGTCTCGACGACGGGCTAAGGGCTTCCACGAAGCTTCAAAAAAAATTTTTCTATCAACATATTTTACTAAATTCACAATGCTATTTAGATATCGAAAAAGAAAGTAACATTTAAATCGGCAACAGGGAAATCAAGATCCTATCCTGGAGCTCGATTCGGAAATCTCGGACAGCGGGTAATTATCTTCGAGCGTTACTTTCATTTTCGATTCTTCTTCTAGCTTCTATTTCTATCGTCTTTACGGGCGGCAAGACACTATATAACATTTTAACGTTCCCCACTTCGGTACGGTAATGCAATTATTGTTTAGAAACACTAGAAATTAGTGATGTCAAATTTTTGAACTTTATGCCTATGACATAAGGTTGAACATTAATCGTCTGACGAGTACATACAAACCGAACAATAAAATTTGAAATACACTATTCGATCGAATTTCCTTTCGTACGAGGACTCGGGGGCGCGTACTTCAAACGTGATATTACAATTACAAATACCCAGTTCCTAGTTTGTTTTTGAAATCGGTCGAGAAATCGTCGTTTGTCCCAGTGGTGTGCAGCGAGGCTGGCTAGTTGAAGTGGAACTTGAACTGGAAGGGGCTGCCGTGCTGGAAGTGGTGGAAGGGGCTCTGCTGGAAGGCCTGGCGCTGCGCCTCGGGGTCCAGCGGGTCCGCGCCCGCGTCGAACGCCGCGCGCTTCTCCGGGTCCGTCAGCACCTGCGCCAATCATATGCTCTTGACAAATCGGTCGGAATGGCACTCGAACGCCACTCCAACGCCAACCAATCACCCGATTTAAAAAGTCTAGCCTCCAGAAACACCCAAAATTTCACACTTTATTTATTTTATTTCATGGTAAGCATTTGACCACCATCACACAATATGACACCTGATGCGAAGTAAAGATGTGGCCTACGGCGGAACATGCTTGATTTGACCCTCACCAACTGACAGGGCAAGTTAAATAAAACCTTGTAAACACCTAATTACTATAGCTTCGGAGAAGTCCAAGTAATACCAGATAGATTTAAAACAAACCCCGCTACTTCCGACCCGAAATCAATGACAAGACCACATAATATAACAGCGGTTAGGGTAAATAAGTCAGCAATGGTCACCTCCTTGGCGGCGGCGATGTCGATGAACTTCTTCTCGGCGAGCTTCTTCTCGTCGCCGTGGAAGTTGTCGGGATGCCACTTCTGCGCCGCCTTGCGGTACGCCTTCACGATCTCCTGCTTGTTGGCCGTCCTGCGCAAACGCATGCAACAATTTAAAAGACGATATATTTTACGTTACATATAGCTGTTGAGCTTTTTAATCTTTTATTTCTTAATTTATAGGAAAACCAAACAGCTGTAAAAAAAAAACATCGGAAAAAGTCTCAAAAAAATTACGCTTAATCACCAGACTTGCTTCCTTTTATAAAATCGATGGCATCATGCAAATAATAGAAAATGTTAATACATAATAATCATATTAGATCTATAAATGTGGGTATATCTAAATTAATATTATAAGGAGGAAAGCTTTATATTTTTGTACTAGTTGTCGCCCGTAATTTCGTTCGCGAAGACCATCAGGAACCAGTTACCGGGATAAAAAGTATCTTATGTCCTAGTCCGGGTCATGGTCTGTCTATGCAAAGTTTCATCCAAATCCGTTCAGCAGCTCTCGAGTTGTGTGCTTTGGAACATTCATTAATATTTATATGTATGTTTGTAAAGAATAAACTTTAAAGTACTAAACCGATTTAAAAAATTGTTTCACCATTAGAATGCTACATTAGCGCTGAGTAACATAAGGCTATATTAAAAAAATGTCCACCCGTGCAAAGCCTGGACGGGTCGCTAGTAATAAAATAACTATATAAAATTGTATGCCAATTTTGTTGTGAACCAATTACAGTTTGGAAAATGTGTTGAAATACTTTTTTTTATCATTTATCCAAATGAAATTAGTAGGTGATTCTGTTACCAATGATAGCAGTTGTTAATAGCAAATGACATGTGATGTTCAGGCCGACCTCTTGACGTTGAGGATCTTGTAGTAGTCGCGCTGCTCGGCGAGCTTCTGCCGCCTGTGCGCGCGCGCCAGCCCGTCCTTGGCGCGCGCCAGCCCCTCCTCCAGCTCCAGCGCCTCCTTGTACGCCTGGATGGCTGCGCACCACACACATACTATTACAAATCCCACCTAATTTACTAATTATACTCTTGTGTTGCATATATTATTGTATATATGTTATGGTAAATGTGACAAATGTGGTAAGTTATAATAATAACCGAAATGATTTGGGAAAACTGTGAAATTAATCACTATTACTGGTCATTATTAATACTTCGGTAAAAGTAATAAAACAAATGAGATACTTGGTGATATGATTTTAACAAAGCTATGCATGCTGTGAACTTCTCCTAGGTCATATCTAGGAGAAGTTTCGAGGAGCGAAACGACGAGCACTAGATGTACACGAACCTCCTGTGCGAGCTGAGCGAGCAAAGCGACCATGCCGCGTTTTATCTTTTTGCATTTTGCCTCCATATAAACTTTAACTAGACTGCGCGGGAGGTTCGATCAGATAAAATCGTAGGCGATCCTTAAACGAGGGCAGTAAAACGACCTGCAGCAGGGAGATGGTGCAACATCATGAGGCGAATATTATATGCCTCCGGTAGTACTACATAACGAGCACGCCCGCTCTGCCGAGAGCACTATTTGCTTTGAAAGGAGTACATAGTGTTGGATGATCGCGCTCGCACTGACCGTCGTCGAAGGCGTCGAGCCCCAGCAGCGCGTCGGCGCGGTCGCACAGCACGCGCGCGTCCCGCACCAGCCGCAGCGCCGCGCCGCACTCCGCCGCCGCCTCGCCGAACCGCTCCTCCTGCAACGCAACGCACACGCTGCACACGCTGCACACCACCACTATCCGCACGTAGCACGTAGCTGCGGCGCAATCGAGAATATTGTACACCGAAATAAACCACAATTTTGAAGCGCTTCGCTTGACCGTTTTTTATGAAGACTAAATACTGTAATTTACTTATTATGTGAAATAACAATATTGTAGTTACGACAATCACAACAAACAAACTCGGTATGTTTTCATTCGAACCGTGATTCAATGATTCCTTTCGTTATTTCCATTAAACATATTTTCAATATTACAAAAACACAACTGTTGAAAAAATTTCCACAAGCAGGATTTGAACCTGCACACTTCTGACAAATCGGGTCAGGTGCTCTTCCAATTGAGCTATCGTGGTTCTAACCAACCCACCGAAATTATTCAACACTATTTGCTTTTTTACTTTGAAAGCCAAAGGCAATTCAATATCAATAACTACCGTCATTAACATCTGATCATAATATTTTTACAAATACTAACGAAAGTTAAGAAGTAGGCAAGCTATTTATAAAACGTTTTGAAAAATTTGCGTTAAAATTATATAAACAAAACAAAAACATTTTACATTTTCAATACATGGGAAAAGAAATTGAACGCGGTAGTTTTTTTATGATTTATCGAAAGCTTTTGACTGTGTGTTGATCACGACACTTAGTGTTGAAAATAGACCATTACGGTGTCTCCGACGACTCCCTTATCTTGCTGAAATTAGACCTCACTAACAATATTAATAGTAACGATTCCGTTTCATCTTAACTTATGAGGGTACCCCAGGGTTTAATACTTATCCCTTCTTTATTTCTAATATATGGTAAAAAACTTGATTCTTATTTCAAACAAACTTTGCTAAATAATATTATTATAACTTATTATAACAACATTCAAAACTAATAGACATAAAACAATGTTACACAAGTGTAACAAATTTTAGTGTCACAATGTTACAAGTGTACAAATTTTACTCAATTTAAATCAGTAAAATTTGTAGATACACAAAACAGACAAAGTAGTAGGTAAAAAATGTATGGACGATTCAAAAGCAGTTTTCGTAAGTTTATTTGAATAAAAAATTTTGACTTTGACTTTAGACAAGAGTAAATGTAAATAAAATCTTTATTTGAACACTTTATTTTATACGAATTTATATGTGGAATGTATTGTACCAAATAAAAGTTTTTTTTTTAAATTTCTATACACACAAACATAAAATAACAATGACAATGAAAATACAGGACAAAACAAGTAACCGTACTGACCTTAACAGAACAGCTGCAGAGCCAGCGCCGCGCCTCGAACACCACGAGCGTGACGTCGGCCTCGGCCTGCAGCAGCTCGCCGGCGGCGGCGATGCAGCCCGCGAAGTCGCGCGCCGAGCTGCGGCTCTCGCACTCCAGCAGCAGCTTGTCCACCTTCTTCACCTTCTTGTAGAACGGGAAGCACTTCTTGTGCTCGGGGTCCAGTTTCAAGCACTCGCGGATTTCCTGACGAATTAGTGTGGCTTTAGTTTAATTGGCTACGGTAGCCATTTTCGGTCGCACTAAGGTCGTACCGCCTGAGAGTCGAATTGGTCGCCATGACCGAAATCGGACGGAACAATCATCATTGTAATTAAACCACTTTTACGGATCTACTTGCGTTTATTTCAAACATTACAAATACAAATACATTTATTGCGTATAAGGTGTTAGCATAAAGATCTTATACTAGGTATAATACAGGTGGCTTCTAAACTTAATTACCCTTTTCAGGTATTGCAATTTACTTGACTAATGTATATCCTGACTTTATTCTGAAGTCAGGATTATTTGCACTATTACATTAGTCACATTAGGGTAAACATAAAATCAAATTAATATGTAAAATAAACTCGAGTAGATCCGTAAAAGTGGTTTCATTTCAATGTGTAGTGATCACGTAAACTTTAGAAAACAATCATCATTGTCACCGTCACCAGTTTGAAATACTGTAAGCGTCAGTACTGAATGGCTATAACTGCTACATTTATTTTAATAGCCAAGATATATATATTGATTTTATGGCAACACTCGTACTCAATTACTTTTCGTATCAAGTCCGCCGTATTGTAAAAAGCTTTACGTAACTATTTAAATGTTTATTGAATAAAAGTATAACAGCTGTTGGTCTTCCTCTATTAAACTTAAAACTAGGTGCGTCACCTTGAGCGCGTCGCTGACGTGGCCGAGGCGGTAGAGCAGCGTGGCGAGGCGGTAGTAGCCGTCCGTGGAGTCCTGCAGCAGCCGGTTCACCGAGCGGATGTCCGACACCGCCGAGAACAGGTCGTCCTGCAACACAACGCCGATTACTACGCACACCAGTTGCCGTTGCGGTGTACCTACCTCCTAAACTGGTAAAAATATTTGATTGAGATGCCAAATTATTACAAAATTTTGGAAAGTATCATCATTTAAAAGTATCAGGCCAGACATAGGCCTCCTTTGTGTTACGCCATCCCCTTCCGCTTCCGTTTTGAGCTAATCACATCCAGGTTTTTCCATGGCCTAGTTCTACAACTCTGGCCCATCTGACAGGTTGAAAAATATTAATAATTAAATACGTCGCAGTATGTCAACATGTATTAATTTAATAATAAATCAGTTGAGGATTCAAAGTGTGAATAGGTAAATCTTTGTTGAGCGGCGATTGTAACAGTAGAGTGGAGCCTTATTAAATTCAGCTGGACGAACAATCCAGCCGGGCATTCGCCATTCATCGCTATCGTTGACGCACCCTCGGCCCCGGCGCGTCCTACATTTCACTTGTATACCAAAAAAACCTAACAATTTTTAGTTGATTTTAAACTGTCTTTAAAACCATAGACAAATTTTCATTATTTTATGTAAATAAATAACGTAATGTAAGTTACCAGCGCGATATAGCACTCGGCGCGAAGCTGGCGCAGCATGGCGGCCCAGGGCGCGTGCTCCAGCAGGCGCGTGGCGAGGTCGGCGGCGGCGCGGAACTCCCCGCCGCGGTAGTACGCCTCCGCCAGCCGCAGCTCCTCCGCCAGCTCGTCCAGCCGTTGGAACTGCGCCTGCGCCTCCTCATTGTGCGGCTCCGCGTCCATCTGCCCGCCCACGGTTCAGTGTTATTGTTTAAAGTTTACGCGATCACTACACATAAACTTCTTTACGACAAAACTAAGGCTAAAATTAGACAATGATTAAAACAGTTGAGCTAACATTTTTACACAGAGACACAATATTTTAAACATTGTTTAACTTTAAACACTGTTTTGTAGTAAAAGAGATAACAAAGAATAAGCTTCGAATAGTAATTCCGTGTTTTGTTCCTTTCATGTAAACGTCATTTCAAGTTACATTAAATAATAACTTATTCTTTGTTTATTTGTAAGACACTAAGCTAAAGGACTACTGGAGAGAAATGAGACGACCGACAGCCCCTGGTTGTAATCACGGACCATGCGAAGGTTTCGAAACGTCAGGATATAATAAAATAAAACGAATGTGTAAAATAAAAGCGAGTAGATCCGTAAAAGTTGATTTATTTTAATAAACGGTGTTATTTAAAACGTGGCATTGATTCGAGTGGTAAAGAAAAACGAGCTAGTTAAATTTTAAATGTAATACATTAAAAAAGTTATTTCACACACAATTGAAGTTTCACTCAATAATAGCACGACGAAACGGCATGTCGTTATCTTATCACGAGTTGTTTACGAAAGAAAAATTGTTAGTTGATGAAGTTATTGCCTACACGAACTTGTGACACGGAATAATAATTTATATTAATATTTAAGATATTCTAAATACACCGTTAGTTGCATTATTTTATGTGCATAGTTTGCATGTTATTGCAGACCGACATGTATAAGTTTTAATACTCTTGACTCGAGTGTAAATACTCTTCGTTATCATTACACATTTATTTACCTTTAGGTCCTTACAAAGACGCCCTCTTCAATGTCAATGAGCAACAGTAATTTGGTTTTATAATAATAAATATGGCATCTTATCTTATTTAAAGTATTGGATACAACTAAAACATAGATAGTCGTGTTTGTTAGAGTACCTATAAGATTTTTAATAGTATTATATACAATCTAATCCATATACATACTAGCGGCCCGCCCCGACTTCGCACGGGTGTTCTTTTTTTTTTATAGCCTGTTACTCAGCGCTAATGTAGCATTCTAATGGTGAAAGATTGTTTTATATCGGTCCAGTAGTTTTTGAGTTTATTCGTTACACACATACATACATACATACAAAAATACAAAGGTTTCCTCTTTATAATATTAGTATAGACAATAACTTGTCCTGACTGACTGATTCATCATCGCTACTATAAGGCTACAAGATCTTTTGCCGAATTTAATTACCTTATTAAATATTGTAAGTTACTTTAAACGTTAAAAAATTCTGGTAGATAGTTGTGTATGTCAAGGTCAGTAACGCTTTTATCAGCTCTTTTGTAACACAAGTAAGTGATCCACAAAGAACTAATAATGTCACGTTTTTTTAAAATGTCCATCGATAGTTCAAACAAAGAAAAATTTGGTATTTTAAGTTGATGATTAAGTGAACGTCGCCGGCTACATACGAAAAGCTATGTTGGTGTGTGGCAGCTGACTTTGTTTTTACTTGATTTTCAAAATAAGCATTAATATGCCCAAGTCAGCTGAACAGCATTGAACTTGTGAAAACAGCATGCGCTTATCCATAATTCTAATTTAAGAAACTACTGTACAGTATAATAATAATACTTTACAGGATAGTATAATTTTAACCGCCTGTGGTTTAGTGGCTAAGACCACCGGTTTAGACCCAGAGGTCCCGGGTTCGATTCCCAGCGGGGGGTACATGTTTGTGTACTCGGTTAGGTTGGTGGTAGGGCTTGTTTGTCCGCCTGGCTAGCTACCACCACCTTATCTAAATATGTCGCCATAACATCAATGTTTGTAGCATTGTTGTGTTCCGGCAGCTAGAGATAAGATAGCCAGTACCTCACTAGTTGAGGATCCCGGGTGAAGTGTGCTTCCATCATTGGCCTTATCATCACTTAACATCAGGTGAGATCAAGGCACTGTGCTTACCCGTAAATATAAAAAAAAAACCATTATACACTTAACCAGTAAAATCATCAATTTGTTCTTTAATTGTGTAATTCATCAATGGCATGGTGTAATATGCGTTGGGTAAGTGTGACTAATGTTCATGCGCTGTCGGAATCAGCGTGACTGTTACACTGTGGAAATCAATGTCCAATATTATTACCTGCTATTTCGTTTGATGGTGTTACCTTGTCTCCCTGTGACACAGTGAGAAATTTGGGTGTGCTCTTTGATAGAAACCTGAATTGGGGGCCTCAACTGCAGCAAGTGAGTCGGAAAATGTTTGCTGCGGCTGGATCCATGAAAAGGTTACGCAATTTCCTTCCTATTGCCACTAAAACTGCGCTAGCACAATCCATACATGCAATGCATGGTACATGCATTGTATGTATGATAGTTAAGTATTTTTATATTGTGTGTAATATTTCATACACCATTTACCGCTAGTTTCTTAACTTTTTTTGTCCAGTTCAACACATGGTTGCCTGGAAGAAATTGCTTTTTAGCGATAAGGCCGCCATTTGTACTTCTTCTTGTATTGTCCTCTCTAAGTGTTTTTTATGGTGTACAATAAAGAATATTTACATTACATTTACATTTAAACAATGTAATTTATTGAACTATTAAGCTATTGGAATATTTCTGTTTTTTCATTAGGTATTATATTATTTTAACACTCCCTGTTAACTGTTGGTATGCTTACAGCTTATCGCCCTTGCGTTCTTGTTTCGTAATGATTGCATCTGTTATTGATAAAAAGTGACAAAACGCTAGTTCATTGTCATGCAACAGATGCCACAGTTTGATAGTTTTTTTATTATTATTTTTCGCGGTAGACTGCTTTCTGCAAAGGTTTCACCTTCACAGGCGAGCGCACAACCATTTACCAAGCTTTATCATGTTATTGATTGGATAAATAGTATAGGAACGCATATTATACAGAACAAACACTGAAAAATATTGTTTGTAGCCTAATAAAGAATATACACTAACACTTTTTATCGGTGATCTGATCAGGACCTACTGATTCCGACTGCCATTGCAATTGGCCGTGCCATTCCGATGGCCATTGAAATAATAATAGTAGTTACATGTTTTCTTTTTATAAATGTAATTTTGTATTTTTAATTAGGTAACCAAAATTAATTAGAATGTATGGTCTTCCTACATTTTTATGAAGTGAAGATTAAAGTGATTTTTTACCTTGTGTGCCATTTGACAGTTTACTACTAATAACAAGAAAACCTTTAAGTGCCTTACAAATAAACAAAGAATAAGGTCTGAATAGTTATGACGGGTTTTGTCTCTTTTACTCTACTTTGAAATGACGTTTACACAGAACAGTTTTGACAATATAGCCACTCAATTATAATACTCATAAAATACATTAAAAAACAAAACTATCTAAACTTCAATCATAAAAAGAGTATAAAGCATACATAGCTTATTTTGTTACTGGCCGTTTGGACCCCTAATTAGAAACACTTTAGAACAGCATGCACGGCACATTCCATTTTTGAAATTGAAAAAATAAAACTTATTTCTTAGCAATTTCTATCGTTTTGGCGGCAATTGAACATCAAATTGGAATTTCGTTTACGATTTTTTGTTCAAAATGGGCAAAAATAAAAGTAGTGACGAGTCAACTAGGCAAATAATTGTTAATTTGCACATCAACCAAAAATGGACGTACAGGAGAATAGCTGATCATTTAAAATGTTCCATAAAGAAAATTTTTAATGCTATTGACCATTATAAAAGACACGGAACTATTGAAAATGTTCTTAGAAAGGCTCGACCGAGGAAAACTTCGACCAGAGAAGATATGCATAACGGACGTATTGCTAAACAAGACCCATTTAAAGGCTCCAACCAGATAAAAAATGAAGTTTTTTCGCCTCGTCAAGACTGGTACGCCGTAGATTAGTGGAAGCAAAACTGTTTGGGAAGGTTTCTCGAAAGGTACCGCTTCTTACCAAGCAACATCGAGAAGAAGCGATAATTATTCGCTAAAAAGTATGTTATTTGGACGGTGCGAGATTGAAAAAAGTCATATTCTCAGATGAAACTAAAATAAACATGGTAAATACAGACAGCAAGCACTACGTTAGATAAACCATGCTTTTTGATCGTCCGTTCGGCTGGCGACGTCCCCACGAGAAATAATAAAACCATGCTTTTAATTATAAATACACCAGAAGCATAGTCAAGCACTATCTAATACTATATAATATATTATACTCTAATTCAATCCCACTAGAAAAATGTATGAAATTGCTTGAATCAATGCTAAGTCGTTGGATTGATAATAAAGGATACACAACGAAATATTATTTATAAGTTTTAGTAGCCTATACACAGTATCTATTACCTAAATTATATAATGCTCAATAACTAAACCTATAAATTATTTATCTTTTAATTTTTTTGTATTGTTTCTAATTAATTGACCATTTTTACTGGTATTTTAAAACTCATTAAATTGGTTGTATGAAATTTAATATTGAATTGGTACTAGTTTAGTTGATATTTTGTTGTTTTTTCTAATAAATGATAAGTTGCTGAACATATTTTATGCTATTTGTTGTTTCATTTCCAAATAAAAAATATAAGGGTCAAATATCTTGTATAATGTTAAGTTCCGTTGGTAGTGTTTCTAATTATATGTCCACCACAACAAAAAGGGTAAATATGACCCAACCATACACTTGGTGTCGAAGTTTTGTGCCATATTTTTAAAACATTTTAACCTCATTTTGTAGTTTTTATTTTGCGATATTTACGAAATGAACAGGGAAGAACTTGAAAGGCCGCGGATTTTAGCCGTTTTACAGGGGTCAGACTCCGAAATCGAAACATTTCGTCTGAAAACGAAGAGGAACAAGATCATGCGAGTTATCGTAGTAATGACAGTGGCACTAATCAAGACGCATCTAACGATGACGCATCTAACGATAATAAACCTTTGACTGTATTACAGCGAAAAATGATAGGAAAACCAATCACACTTGTCAGAATGTTGCTATAGACAGAAGTTGTTTAGTTTTGTTAATTTTCACATAGTTTCAGTTTATTTTTAATTAAAAAAATGTTTGGTGATTAATTTGTTGAAGTTTACTAAAAATCCCTAAAAATTATAGTCAATTGATCAATTAGTAGTTATAGTTTCCCGAAATTCCTTTACGTATTTGAATTACATAAATTTTTAATATGGGTCACCCTGACCCAACCTGACAGTCAGTGTTACAATTTGCCACTGCTAACGCCGGGTTAATAGATTGTCCATGTGTGTGTGTAATATTGAGATTGAAGATATTTGGTATGGTACTTACAATTTGCAAATAATCTTCTTTGGCCTCTGTGAATTGTGCTAATTTGACGTAGACGCTGGCTCTCTGTAGCCTTGCTGATGTGAAATCTGGTTTCAGCTCCAACACCTAATTAATAAAAGATTTAATATTTATAAAATATTGATATAAAAACCTGATGAAAAAGGTATATTTTTAAATTAAGTAATGAATGAGCTCTTAACAAACAAATCAGGCATGTGATATTTTATTTGCAAAATGCTGGTTTACCTTTGTAAAGTCTTGTAATGCAAACTTAGCCTTGCCAAGGGCATAGTACACTGTACCCCTCTTGAAGTATGTGAGGTAGTTGTTTGGATCACCCTCTGCCAAATAAAATTTTACATAAGTTAAAACTCATTATTCTAAAGTCATCAGTTCAGCTAAAAGACATGCTGGAAAAAGGCTTCATCCAAATATCTCTACAGCCACCAGTAAACATACCTTTAAGGAAGATATTGGAAAGCTAGAGACAATAATAATTAGGGTGACACTCTGACCAGCTTTTTACAGTCTTTATACTTTATATTCATATACCTAGTTTAAATTATAATTAAACAAATGATTATGATATTTTAAATCTTTCATTAATAAATAATGCAAGACTCTCGTTAGTGTTTTGTACATTCTTAAGCAGTAACTGAATCATAATCTCTCAAGTGTTTGCAGTATTAGTGGGGCACTTCAAGAGTCAAATTATCACCCATTGACCTTGACATGAAACGAGGACGTTGTTAGCTGTTTCTCGTATGTCTCCCAAGAGTGGCGCACTCACCGACAGCTGCATGGTAGTGCGTGAGGGCGTCGGAGAGCTGGCCGCGCGCAAGGAAATCGCGCCCGAGCTCCAGGTGCTTGCTCACCTCCGCCGGCGTCGCGCACTCTGAAACTGTACCACGTCGGGTCAAAACACCGCCCTCCACACAGAAAACAACAAAACTATCACAATAATTTAGGTTAAAACCCATCGAAACGATACACACATTCTAATACTACTTCTAGCACTAATAAAACAAGGCATGGTGTGATTTTGTTCCAGTTTATATTCACTAAGAAGTCCATTATCCTACTTTTAATTATAATTATATTACAGCAGTCCTTAACACAAAATATCAGCAATTGTATTTCAATATAAACTAATTATTTGACAGTGCGACAATCCATTTTTACTTCTTCTCTTTTCGTGGTTTATTCTGATTGGTCCAAATCAGACAGTCAGTGTAACTTTTTAATGACGTAGCTAGCTCAAGGCTCATCATCCTGCCTTTGGCGCCTCAGAATAATAACTAAAGCTATAGAAACCGAACTAAAATAGCAACACAAATACATCAGTTCGTACTATTTTTACTAATGAACCTAGGTGATGTATTGGAAAAAGATAAATTTTCCCTTTTCTTTCGTAATTTCGAAGGCTGTCACCAGAAATTATACGTCATATTTGTGTAATGTTGTAACTTTATCGACTTTAATATCGATAAAAATAATTGAAAACAACAATATAGTACTTTTTTGTTACTATATTTATTAAAAATACATTTAAATTGACAATAAATACACAATAATGGAACCCAAACAATCAATTTGCACTGTCTAACAGCGAACTCATTGAAAAGAAACAATATTAATAAATCTCGTATTTAGTTTTTACATTTAATTTTTGTTCAAAAAAAATTAACTTAATTTAGTTAAACTTTAAAAAATAATTAGTGATTAAACGAACTTACCTTAAGTGAAGTTCTATCATAATTATACGGGTTGCTTCGTTCGAAGAGATTAGTTAAGGACACATTGTAGTAGCGCGTACTAGCTTGCCATTCATCCACTATAGTTTAAATGATAAATATAAATTGAAAATTAAATAAAATTATTTTGAATTTAAACCTAACAAATTAAGAATTAAAAAGTTACGATTGAAATGGCGGGTAGATAATACTACACGTCAACCGCTACGGAGCACTACGGAGCGGAGTCATTCGCGTTTCTAGTGCCGCGCCTTTCACCCCGTTATTTCCCGCTTTTTTATATTTCAGAATAATTGTGCATTGTTTGTGGTAATTACTTCCAATATGCCTAAAAGAAAACATTCAGAGGACGAAGACAGTGATAAATTGTGGAAAAAGTTAAAACAAATGGAAAAAATATTAAATAAACATAAGATGCGTCTGCATCGTAAAAATTCAAGTTCTAGTGATTCGTCTACGCCGAGTAATAAACCTATTCCGTCAATAAATGAAGGTTAGTTATGTAGCAATGTGCAGAGCTCGAAACATTATTATGTAAAGTGGCTTTGCTTTGCATACTTACATAGTATGTGCACATCTGGAATGGATTTTGCCTGGTAGCGAATGACTGGTAGCACTCCGTAGCGGTTGACGTGTAGTATTATCTACCCGCCATTTCAATCGTAACTTTTTAATTCTTAATTTGTTAGGTTTAAATTCAAAATAATTTTGTTTAATTTTCAATTGATATTTATCATTTAAACTATAGTGGATGAATGGCGAGCTAGTATGCGCTACTACAATGTGTCCATAAATAATCTCGAGAACGAAGCAATAAAGTATAATAAAAAAAGAGGTAAGGCTAGTACCTAAAATAAACAGAAGAAAGGTTAAATCATCATTGAAAAACAATAAGATATAAAGTAAAGCAATTAATCTAACAGAATTTGTTATTAAAAAATATAAATTCGTAAATAATAACAATTATCTCAAAATTATTTGATATCCAGAAATTACATTATTTTTAATTACAAATAAAAATAATGTGATCACAACTCATACCCAACAACAACCTGGGTCTACTGAGATAGCAAGGAACAGGCAATATCATCTAAGCTCATAATTCACCATATACAATGTTTTACCTGTCTTTCTATACGATATGTCATTGTGTTAAATTTCTATAGAGTTTCTTAAATCTGCTGACCTGTGCTATATTTTTCTTCACAGAATCTAAATACATACATAATACATATCATACCATTTCACCAGATTCATCCATAATAAATAATGTGGGAACCGCATGTTCTCTAAGTCGCTTTCATTTCATATTTCCCATTACATTACATACAAAAGCATCCATAGTAAAATGCTTAAAGCAAATGTGATTATGCCTTTTTGAAGTCCAATACGATTTAGCCACTATTATTTTTACACTTCGCCTTTAGCCTTTTCGATCATGCACTTACTTACATTAGTGCAAGACCTTTATGAAATCTGTAAAATAAAAGTATCGATAGTATAAAAATATGAACATTGTTTACGTCACTATACATGACAAACATAACCCGATGCAGTTTCAGAATGATTGCTAAAACTGCTATTAAAATTGAATTCACGGCTGCTTTTCGGTACAAAATGGTTCTACCAAATTGTATTTGTATTTTTATTCGCTAATCAGATCAGATTCGACAAATAATATAGCAAAAACATACCGATTGAAAGTCAATAGTACTATTTTCTTTTCGAGATTAATAGAACTTGTAGCCCCCAACTACAAAATAAATAGCGCCACATATACCATATATACCACACATTCACTATTTCTAGTACTAGTGAGATTCTAAGACTGTTATTGTCCGAAGTTATTGACAGTTGATACTATTAATACGCGAACAAGTCAAAAATATATAAAACGAACGAACGTCAGCTTTTAAGCCAAAGTGTACATCTGAATTTGGCCGGGCAGAGGGCCTCAAAGATCTAATTTTTGAGAGTTCAAATGATGACTGAATACTTATCAATACAAAAAAATAAGAACTAACTGTTAACCATTTGTCGCACGCCAACCTCCTTTTCTAGCCATAAGATAAAATGGAACTAAACAAGTTACACGTTTTTTATTATAACTTTGTTTCTAAAGCTTTACTTATTGTTCTGAGTTTGGCGCAACTGTTTTTTTATATTTCATAACAGGTAATTATTTTGATGTCTGTACAATATCCCACGACTGGATGGCAATACTCTTTTTATGGGAGAATTTTCGGATATTGCCCCTGACCGTACGCAAGTGAAGCAGCGGCGGGTTGGTAACTAAACTATTTATGATAGATATGTTATGATTCATATCTTATTAATATAAACTAGATACTTAAAAGTTAAAATAAATTAAAATTAACATTTTACTTTCCAATTCTGCTTAAGATTCTGAACGCTTAACGCAAACGTCAAAACATCAAAACATTTAATTATTACTGAACGAACTGGTTCTGCGGGTTACAAGTAAAAAAAAAGTTTTAAAGTTGTGGGTTGGATGGTTGAGGGATATTAAGGTTCTTTTTTCAATTTCTGGGTTTCAATAATAAAATTTGTTTGCTATAAGAACCCAAGAAATAAAACTTTATTACTTGACACTTACTATTATGTTATTTAATTTATCCAGAGTGAAACAAAAAATAAGAATACTTACTTAAAAAGTTAAAAGTGTAAATAAAAGGCTAATTTTCCTTTTTTTTTAAAGTGCTAATTACTGCACTGAAGCTGAATTAAATATTTATAAAATACAGTGAAACAATTGAATGCCTACCCGACCCAGCCAGGATCAAACCTGGGTCTTCCGCAATCCGGGCGGTTGCACTGACTCTGACTATTATGTTACCGGGAAGGCTGACGTAAGCACTGAATTTCTTTTTAATTTTTGACTGCTTTTTAGCAGTTCTCAATCTTTTGTTTCAAATTGTTCAATAGCTTTACTGCTACTGCTACTGCTAAAGTGAAAAAATTGTGAATTCCTGCCGTAATCACATTTAGTCAGTTTCAAAATATTTTTTCTTACACGTTACATAGTTAGATAATTTTCTTTATTGTCAGAATAGACGAAAATGAATGAATACCTAATAAAATAATGAGTAAATGTAAATGATGATAAAATGAAGTAAATTATATTTTCCCATTACCCCTTGAGTATCATTAAAGATGTAGGGCTAAGCTAAAAACTTACGCGGGCTTCTTAGGAGATATTTTCCCATTACCCCTTGAGTATCAGTAAAGATGTAGGGCTAAGCTAAGAACTTACGCGAGCTTCTTAGGAGAATTTCAAAACTTGAAGTTGCGCTGTTTTTGATGTGTAACATCTTTTCTCTTGCGTTCTTGCAATTTGTGGGAGTGATTTTGTGAAATGGGATGGTGCGCAAGCGCGCTCCATTTGATTTGACGAATGAGCACGCGGTGGTAGAATTGGCCGTCGAATGGTACCGACCAAACGGGGAAGCGCGCGCCATTTGATTAAATGAATGAGCGAGCGCGTGGTATTGTATTACTCTTAGCGTCAAAATACAATTTTCATTAAAAAGAATTATTCTTTGTTATGAAAAATCATTTCTGATAATACCTGACACATTTTTTTCAGAATATAATGTTAAAATTGCTTATAACTAAGGTGAGATGCTAAATGTTAAACATCATTATGCGGCTAACTGTAAGGCTGGCTCGTTTTTTCATTTAGCAATACTCATGCACGTTCGCCACATATAACGCCAAATTTAGAAAATAAAACAAAACTACAAACAAGAGAATTTTAAATATTGAAGTTGCGCTGTTTTTTTCATTTTTCACAAGCATTTCATGTTTAATGATCTACCATTGATTCACATTAATATTCGTTAATACGCCAAATGTAGAAAATAAAACAAAACTTTCTTCATTAAAGTAATGTTGACAGAACTCAAGAAAAGGTATTTCACTTCTGGCAACAGGCAACACCGACTTGAACGTCAAACCTTCTTTCATTTTTATAAGGAAATAGTGTCCGGTTAGTGTTTTGGATCATTAATGAATTTTTATGATATTTTCAATAAAATAAGAGTGAACTTATAATAAGTCATTGTATATTTTGGTAGCTACGTTATCTGACATATCAGATTGACGATTTTCAAAAAGATTACTAAAGATTAATTTTAGGGTTGTATGTCAACATAACCTCATAAGTTTTGTGTGTGATAAAGTTCCTATTTGTTGGTGTTTTAGGAATGGCAGACGCGCCAACCCCAAGTGCGCCTAAGGCTAAGGCGCCTAAAACCAAGGCTCCCAAAGAGAAGGCTGTGAAAGTTGCCCCGGCGGCGCCTGCGGAGCCTCCAAAGGCTGTGCGTAAAGTATCGTCGAAGCCCCGTCACGGCAGGCTGTATGCTAAAGCTGTATTCACAGGATACAAACGTGGCCTGCGCAACCAGCACGAAAACACCGCTCTCTTGAAGGTATTCATTACACATTTTTGTAGTTTTATTAATGTACTGAGATTTGATGTGATTATCTGCTTGAAAAAAGACAAAGTTGAAAAATATTCCACTAGCGGGATTCGAACCCGCATCCCATGACATGCCGGGTCAGGTGCATTACCTATTTTTACTATCTATTTTTTCAACACTTCAAATTGTAATTTGATTGCAACAATATTTGCGTAAAATTATTTGTAAATAGTGATTATCTGTATTAGAAATAGTTAAAGTACACCATATAGCCGTATTGTATTAAAGTATTCTAAACTTATCCTACCGTGACGAAATTAAAGCACCAGGATACCCAAATCTAAGTCCTGATGAAATGTTTTTCTTTTTCTCTAAAGAGATAAATTTAGCTCACTAATAACAACACTTCTGACCCATACTTTTATAGTCAATTGCATTAGGTGAAATATCAAATTATTAGTATTCTGCAGGTAATGTTAGTTGTAATTTAGTTATTGAAATGATGCTTAGACATTTGAAACCTGAATATTTATGTGGACAAAATCCTAACTGATCACCAAACATTTTAAGCAAGGAAATCTCTCTAATAACCTTTATAATACAAATGTTATGATATTTATAGGTTGAGGGAGCCCGTGATCGAGATGATGCTACCTTCTACACTGGCAAGCGGTGCGTGTTCGTGTACCGTGCTAAGAAGAGGACACCAATTGCTGGTGGCCCCCGTGGCAAGAAGACCAAGCTGCGTGCCATCTGGGGTAAGGTGACTCGCCCGCATGGAAACTCTGGCAGTGTGCGTGCCCGCTTCAAGAATAACCTGCCAGCGCATGCTATGGGACACAGAATAAGAGTGGTAAGTGTCTCAGATCACTGCAATAAAGATTCCAATTCCAAGTCTTGGGTTACACTTTTGTCTGATTAGATCTGTGCCTTAAACAATTAAAATTCTATTGAGTCTGTATTCACAGCAGACAACAGTTTAAGGCAAAAAAAATTAATTAATTATGAAATAATAGTTATTAGACATTCAATCTATTTTTAAAAGGCAAAATGCTTGCAATGGCTACGAGAATAATTATATTAGAAAAAAATGTAGTAGGTATGACTTTTTCACATGGTACTGAATGTTGAAAGATATCTGATTCCATTTTTAATATCTGTCTCAATTACTTAATACACCAAGTACATAATTATATTTTTTTTTGCTTGTTTCAGATGCTGTATCCTTCCAGGATCTAAGAACGTGTTTATCTTTAAGTTAAAAATATATTATGAAACTACAAAACATTTTTTTTATTTTCAAACCTCAATTAAATACCTAGTAATATCATTGGGCTAATCAGACTGAGGATCATAAGCAGGTTGTTGTTCCTTTTGCCTAAACATTGTGCTTGGTCAGTCAACAGCACAGGTTGAATGACATTTTGTGCCTGATTTAATAGTTTTTGGTAAACACATTTAGTATTTAATGTATCGTATCTTTGATACCTATTGCTTTGTTGGAAGGTATGCAATAAGAGTTTGCAGTTCTGTTAGATATATGTTAAAATGCAGTAAGTAAATTATGTATACACACTTTAGTCACAAAGCACAATATCAAAATGTCCACTATAAAAACATACTTTCATAGATTATTTGGTTTAGTTTGTAATATCTTGCGATGCGTAATTTAATGACAAAAAATTGCCTATGCACATACTCGTATATACATGCGTTTCACAACTAATGAAAATGAACAGATTTTAACTTTTTAGTAAAAATAAAAATAAATTGGATCAACCATAAGGACCACTGGTATGCCATGTGTACTGTTACCTTCGCTGTTACATACCTATGAGTATACTTAAGCGCCTACAGCTTTTATTTAAGCAATGTGTCATATAATTTACTTTGCATAACTGAATGGAAAATAGATAAGCTTGAATGAAAGTTACCTCTTAACCTATTCTCCACAGATCGACGAATTTGGGACCGCAAATAGGAAACTACGAACACAATAAGGGGAGAAAGTAATCTTTATACAAACGCGCTCGAGCAATGCAAATAGACAATCTCTTACGGACATTAGATACCTATCTCAGCAGCTGGTCCGAGATTCCGTGTCCGCGAGAGGTTGTCTTCAGGATCTCCTTATTTGTGCTACGAAGCAGACCTCAATTAGGTTTCAAATGTAACTGATTGGGTAAAATATTGTGGTCGGTCCGGCCATTTCGCGAGGTAAACAATATGTCAGCCTGTTATTTCGCGCGACTTACTCTCTGTTCTGCTACAGCGACAACATCCGTTTCAATTGCGTTGGCCCGCTTGATTTATTGCCTCATCCGCCTTGCGTCTTTGAATTGTTGAAGTGTGCTATATTATTGAACTCATTTCGTTTATTTTTTATAAGCAAATTGATTGTTTTTATTTCGGAAAGGCTCGAAGCTTTTCCCTCGTTTAGGTCGTAAAACGTTTTGAGGAAATTTCCGTAGCACTCGCACCAGGGGATCCTTAGCTTCATCATGTCTATTTGTAAGCCAGAGCTAGAAATACACATGCTTCATACCTACATACATGCATGCTATATTTTTTCAGGGAAATGTAACGAAACGAGTACAGTAATATTGGTAAGATATCACGAATTTCATTCAGGAATAATGCATCATAAATGTAAAGTTCATAAATAAGTACTAGCAGCTTAATCTAACCGCCTCCGTGGTCTAGTGGTCAAGTAAAGTCACTGGTATCACCTGTGGCAAAGATAAAGTAATAGTTACTATGCCTGTGGTCCTACTTACCCCTAAACCCAGACCACCAGGTCCAGCGGGATCCCGGGTTCGATTCCTAAAGGGGGACATGTTTGTACATGGTTTGGTGGGTTGTAAGACTTGTTTTTTTATATACATATAGATATTTAAAATTACAACCTCAATGCAAATTACTCCATCCCACCTGATGTTAAGTGGATACCTACTTATATATATTATTATTATTACTTGAAGCAAAAACTTTGTCCCCCTTTTTCGAAAATTGCGTGGACGGAGGATCATGAAATTTCGCACACTTATAATATAGAGAAGGATTGCAGAATGTTATAATTATTTTTTAATTATGCATAAAAAATACATTGGGCTGATTTTTCAATCGTCAGAAGTTTATTCATTGAATATTTTGACATAATGACAGATTCTCTTTAGAAAATATGTCACAATGACACTCTTATTCTTTGACTAACTAAGATTTATCTGAAGATTGAAAAATTGGGTCATAGACTTTAACTGACGATTGAAAAATCAGCCCTAAATCAATAAAACAAACATTACACACACTACCATTTTTTTTGTTTATTGTTTAAACAAAACCGAAGACATGACTCTTCACTTTCCCGCCAAGAAGTCCCTGCCAAATACTTTTTTTTTTTAAGTTTAGTTTGTTCCTTAAGGAACCGGCTAAGGTCATAGACCATGCTGCCATGTCATTAGTTTCTTAATTTCTTTGTAATACATAAATAAACAATATTATATTGATGATGATGAATGATAATAGAAATGGGAAGTGAGAAATGATATTACCCCCCAACCCCTCGAGTATCTCAGTAAAGATGTGGGGCTTTACTAAGTTCTCACGCAGACTTCTTGTGAGAATTTGAAAAGTAACATTACACTGTTTTATTTCATTTGCCAACACTCATGCACACTCACGAACACTTAACGATTAATAATCCACCATTATTTCACATTAATATTCGACATAACACAAATTTTAGAAAATAAAACAAAACCGCAGACATGACTCTTCACTTTCCCGCCAAGAAGTCTCCCTGCCAAATACTCTTTTCTGAAATCTGTCAATGCCAATCCAAACTCACATTCTATCTTTTTTTAATTTTTCATTGCTTAGGATACAATCCGTGCAGCCTTAATAAAATTACGGTCTAATTTCGACCACAGGGCGACTACTAGTCTTAATAATGTCGCCATAATTACATAGTAGCCATTAGATTAACACAATCGGATAAGTATAGGGATACAACGTAGAAATAATCTTACAATCATTCCAAAGAATAGATAACCGGGTAACTGATTAGATTTTCGAAAAGCAGACTTTTGAAAGTTTGGGGCAAAAGTTAGGCAAAAGCTGTGGGTTTGCTAAACTGCTAATACACAGTCAGGTCATAAGTATTGTCACACAGCAAAAACTTTTCTTTTAGAATGCTGGCCACAAAAAAGTTTATTGAATTCGAATTTGGAATTGTTCATGAAAATAAAAATGTATACTTTTTAGAATTTTACTCATTTTTAAATATGGAGTGGCCGCTTAAAGAAGACCGTGTTGCAGTTATTGCGTTGCATCGTTGCGGTTACGCGCCAATTAAAATTTTTGACACACTGAAAAATTTGAATTTAACCAAAAGATTCGTTTATCGTACCATCAAACGATACAATGAAGACTCTAGTGTAGATGACAGGTCAAGAAGTGGTCGCCCTCGGTCTGTTAGGACTCCAGCAGCGATAAAAGTTGTGAAGGCGCGAATTCAAAGAAATCCCAAACGTAAGCAGAAACTGTTGGCCCTTCAGATGGGGTTAAGCAGAACCACGGTGAAAAGGGTGTTAAATGAAGACTTAGGGCTTCGGGCATATCGAAGAAAAACAGGACATCGTTTGAATGCTCGTCTAATGGACCTGAGACTGAAGAGATGCCGCGCTTTGTTGAAGCGGTACGCGGGAAAAAATATCGGGAAAAAATATCGGGAGATGCGGCGCCAGCTCATAGAGCGAAGAGCACACAAGACTGGCTGGCGGCGCGTGAAATCGACTTCATCCGGCAGGAAGACTGGCCCTCCTCCAGTCCAGATTTGAGTCCGTTAGATTACAAGATCAACACTTGGAAGAAAAGGCGTGCTCAAAGCCTCATCCCAATTTGGAGTCACTCAAGACATCCTTGATTAAGGCAGCCGCCGATATTGAAATGGACCTCGTTCGTGCTGCGATAGACGACTGGCCGCGCAGATTGAAGGCCTGTATTCAAAATCACGGAGGTCATTTTGAATAAACTTTATTGTCATAAGCATCTATGTTTTGTTAAGTTCATTTTAGTATATAAATGGTTACATAATGAATAAACTTGTCTCAATTATTTTATATTAAACATGTGACAGAATTTATGACCTGACTGTGTATATTTTACTTAATACCGGAAATGGAATAATAACAAACTTATTTTTTTTGGAGAGAGTTCGCTTATGGCCTCAGGTGGCTGTTTCAGAGTCACTGAACTTTTTTGGAGGCTGCGAGAACTTAAAGGGTTCCTCAAGCTGTGTGATCCAAACACCGTCAAAGGGTGTCAAGAGGGCTCCACGTAAGCGCGTCCCCAAAGCGGAACAACCCAAAGGCGCCTCTAAAGACTAGAACCTCGGCTCGGGTTGCCTGGGTCGTGGAAGTGGGGAGAAGCGCCCAGGTATATGTCTGTACCTGGTACAAAGCGCGTGTGAACCGGGTCTCCGTACTCTTGTTCTACGAGTTCGGTGTCTTGGGCATATGCGAGTAGCGCGAGTTTTATTTAAAGGCGATGCTTCAATGTCACACATATTTTTGTTTTTGTTAACGTAATTGAATGGGCGTATACTACTCTTACCAGCAGGCACTATGTTCACGGACGTTACAGCCCCGCCCGATCCTCTAAATTACAGCACACATTTACAGAATACACTAAACATGCACACCAGTTTAGGCCCAAGACACCGTACTCGTAGAACAATTGTACAAAGAATCGGTTGACACTCGCTCTACACCAGGTACAGACATGTACCTGGGCGGTTCTCTCCTCCTCCACGGCCCGGTCGACCCGAGCCGAGGTCCGTGCTTTTAGAGGCGCCCTCGGGATGCTCCGCTCCCCGATCCGATCCGAACCCTTCGGAGAATCTAGTAGGGCACGGGGACGCGCACTTGTGCGCGATGCCGTTCCCTCTAGATAACCTCTGAAGGTGATTCGTTTCACACGGCTTGAGGTCCCTCAAGCCTTTACGTTCCTCGCCGCACCCAAAAAAGCCCGGTGAAGCTGAAAATGTCGCAGCGGCAATCAGCAATCTCTCACAAAAAAAATAAAAAGGACGTTACATACAATACCTACTTACGTTACCCATCAAATACTTAGTATAATCAATCATACATTTTTTTGCAAGCGTTATACTAGCACAATGAAACAGAGCATTCATGTAAGTTGCGCTGGGAACGATATCCCATTCAATGTCATGTCGCATTTGTGTGATGCATTGTTTGCAGAGCAGAAAGTGGATTGCGAAACAATGGGCATTATGTGGGTAGTCAATATGGTATTACCTACCATGTTTTCTACGCCAATTAACCTTAGGGTCGTTTGTGATCATCGGAAAATAAAAGGAAAATGCAGCAAGCAGTGTTGCACAACGTTATTACTGTGGTTGGGAGAGGTTTTTGATTAATGACACGATTCTAATCAATCCATAGCGCGGGTATTACCCGTCGCCAGTTGCCACATACGATTGAATAGGTATATAATAAATGAATTTACCCGTAAGGTAAATGACCTAATACTTAGTTAGCATAACTTTTGTTATTTCAAAACTACCTGTTGAGTATTTTATAAACTGCAGCTTATCTTGAAACAGAACTAAACAATTCATAATGTATTAAATTTTCTTTGTTTTTTTTTTTAATTTTTACACTGTATTTTATAAATTTTATAAATATTTAATTTAGCTCCAGTGCAGCAATTAGCACTTGAAAAAAAAAAAGTAAAATTTACTATAGCGTTGTGTTATCAAATTTGTGGTATTTCATCTGCAAAGGTGAATCTGCATGGCCATCGGTTGCAATAACCGTTGGATAGATGGCACTGTGCCGCTATTAGCACTCAAAATTAAAAAGCAGTGACAAAATTCAGCGCTTACGTTAGTCTTCCCGGTAGCATAGCGGTTAGTGCAGCCGGCCGGATTGCGGAAGACCCAGGTTCGATTCCTGGCTGGGTCGGGTGGGCGTTTAATTTTATCACTGTATTTTATAAATTTTATAAATATTTCATAATGTATTGTAATAATGATTTTTTTTATTTGGATTTACATAATTTTATTATTGTGATATTAGTTCAGCCGGATCCCAAGTATTGTGCCAGAATGTCGGTTTATCATAATTCATACTCCCATAGAAGTTATTACAAATTCAGGCTATGCATCGGAAATTCGGAACTTCTTAGATTTTTCTTTAGATTTTTATAGTACAAATAAGTAGAGGTAGGTACTGAATGTATACATCATAACCCCTACCGATAGCTAATGCATGAAAGAAGTAAGTTCACGTGGTAGCAATTATGCTTTAAATCCAATGCTATCCCTATGCTATTGTTAGGTAGATAGGTTGAACAGAAGCCGCGTTTAGATGTAAGAGGGTCAAGCTTTGTCCAGCCGAAGTATGGCACAGGAGGGGTGGTGGGTAGCCCTGACATGGATACCCAGTTGTTTATCGACCAGCGATAGTTTCAAGCATTCATACTGGACCTTGGCTGAAGTCTATTATTCATGTGCCAGAGAGAAGGACGTCATGTTTTTATTAACACATAAAACTAGGAGCGTTGTAGAGCATTAGGTAATTATTGGTATCGATTCAGTCAGAAGTCAGATTTATAACGGTGCGCTGTAATTACTTACGCGAGCATGTGGTTATAGAGTTGCAGACACAGATGCTGAGCAGGCACCGCCCCTCGTCATGGTTTAAGCCACAACTTAAAGTATAAGGTGTCACGTTGGATGCACTCTTTGCTTTAAATTCACAACATACATAAATGTGATTGAATGCTTCCTGAATTTTATCAATAGGTTTGTATTTAGATAGATAGAAGTATATAGAAGAAGATAGAAGTGTCTGCCCACATATCACAATTCCTGCTATCCTTTATTGAGAATGGACTTAATGCATTTGCAGGGATAGCTTGACAATAGTGGACCTATGTTTTTAATGTGTTTTTCATCTTGATTATTGCTAAGTTTAGTACGCTGTACCTCTGACATACCGGGTCAGGTGCACTAGCGATTATAGTTCACATTTACTTTGCTTTAAAAGAATTTGTAGTTTTCTAGAAATAATACAATAATAATTTTATACAATAGAGATAGAAAATTAAATAATATCTTTCAAGACGAAAAGAGCTGAATGCTCTTCGATTATTAAGTTAAAACAAACCTTCTTAGTTATTTTCTAAAGTGTCTGCTAGTGTCGGGCGGGTCACGTTGCATTCGCGCGTGCGCACGCTGCCTGGAGAAACCGCGATCTCTTCTTTATGCAAATTCTTGGTTATTTGTGCATAACTACCTACTTACCTATGACTAATTTGTTTGAAAGTACACACTATTGAACATAGTACTAAGTACCACTTACCAGTAAGCATTAATGTCACATTTTCGAACCGACAAAAGGTACTCTAGATAGATTGATACCTACATAGTTAGTGCTAATAATTTAAATTTTTTTTGCTGGAAGCTAGCGCCAGACCTATTGGAACATATAGAGAACCAATATTAGGGTGGTTTTAAATTCTAGTAGATTAATCGCTTTACTATAGGAATATAAAAACTGTTTTTTTTTTCAGTTTCCTTGTTTGTATCGTCCTCCAGCCCTAATACAGTTTTTATGTTAGTTGAGCAAGATCTTCATCTTCCAGTCACATGTTCCATAAAATTTAGTTTTCCATATACTTAACATGAATTTCTTGAGATCCCATCTTATTGCTCGTGTAGGTGATATGACAGGAATGTTCTGTTCAAACATCCTGCTGGGTCGTAATATTCAACGTAACACACATTTTAGAAAATAAAACAAAACCGCAGACATGACTCTTCACTTTCCCGCCAAGAATTTCACCTTTAAAATTATATGAGCAGGGAACTTTTAGGAGTACTAAAACGTAACATTTACCAAAACAAATGCATTGTTGATTAAACGATGTCAGTGAGGCATTCATTCTACTCAAAGATTGCAGTCGCCGCTTCGCCAGGAAAATAGCAATTGGCGCAAGTGCCTCATCAGCATTAAGTGGCACCAAGGCTCGCTTCTGGTCTGCAGGTTACAGATGTGGAGGATTCCCACCAATTTTAATCCTACTATTCTAGTAGAGCACCTGCTTCTTGCAGTAGATATTCAGTAGATGTACTGTACATACAAAAGTACATAAGAAAACTGTAAAATTTGTTGTTTTACCATATTTTTTTAATTTAATTAATTTAATTTTGATTTTTTCCTTTTTATATAACTTTTATTTACTCAGATAATTATATGTCATTTGATCATATTGAGGGTAAGATTAGTAAATCTACTAAATGAATGATATCATAGGTAATATGCTCACAAATGGGAGTTGTGCGTGGTAATACGTAGATCTCATTTTGATTTGACTGCATACTGGAAAAGTTAAGTCAGTCTACTAATAGTAAAAATGCGAAATGACTACTACAAGTTCAATCACAGAGACCGCAATGGCTATGCGAATTAAAAATATATGTACTTCTGAATCTTTAGGCACAGATTTTAGGTATGTGAGGTAAACATCCCTTGGATAAAAATTTCGTGTCCTAGATTCATCTTCGGACGCAACGAGCTGTGATGGGGAAGTTCCTTCGGGAATTGAAACCACTCCAATTACGTCAATGAAAGGTGACCCGCTGCATCTGGCGCGTTGGTCACTGTTGCGTCTCGGCGGTTCCAGTTCCAGGCTTTTAAAGTATAAGATTTGGTACATACCTACACTAAGAATTATAATATATTTCACGAGCTTTTATCACCGCTTTTTACTGTGTGTAACTGATTGAATAGTTAATAATGCTCATTAGCATTTTGTCCGCCATTTGTACTTATCGTCTGTGCAATAATAGTCAAAAACGAAAAATCCCCTTCTTCTTTTTCCAATTCTTAAGGCTGAGGGTCGGTCGCCACCAAAAGTAGCCAGCAGACACTTCAAATGATGCCTTATTGAGTACCTTGATTAAAACAAATAAACTATTACATATTTTGAATTATATAAGCATTACAATAAGGTTAGATATTAATTTCCTCTCAAAACATTGTCGTGCCCAATCCGGGCCTATAACGTTCTATCTAACTAATATTGTAACAACTCTTGCATACTTATGTAGAGCGATAAATGATTGAATTGACGTAAATTACTTTACATTGTAAAGTAGGTAGTCAATAAGGCATGATTACAAGATGAATCTATACTAGAGGAAAGCTTTGTATTTTTGTATTTTTACTAAAGCTACTGGACCGATTTAAAAAATCTGAGTAACATAGGCTATATTAAAAAAGAAATGTCCACCCGTGCGAAGCCGGGACGGGTCGCTAGTTAGCTATATAACAGTCTTCAAACCATTGACATACCAACACAATGTACTAGTTATTTGTACATTACGATTAGAATGCTGTTCTATTTTTACGGGCACATCTAACGAGCGATGTCATAAAATGTGTTCTACGGGTATAAAACATGGGTCGTTAACTAAACACATAGGAGTGTAACTCTGCGCGTCTGTGGGATGTGAGGGCTGCGCTAGTGCCGCCAGTCTTGTATGAAATATATTACGCGCTATAAAAGACGACGTAATACGGATATATATGTAATAATAATAATATAATATAATATTGATAATATATAATAATGTTATATCCAACAATTGGGAGAATTGAAATAAAGACGTAATTGCGTTTCTCTGTAATAATAAAAGATTTATTCACAAAACGTATTTACATTTCACTCTTTTCACTTTACGATAACAAAATATTCACTAACCTGTAATAATAAAAGAAACAACATTTGAAGCCTTTACTTCATTATTGCTAATTAAAATATCATAATTACTCATTGTCTGTCTCTTCCATGTCATTATAGTCTTTGAAGAGTTTCTTTACATCTCCCCCCCCAGAGAGAAACAATTATGTGTAATTGTTCATTCATTAATGGCCGATATTGAATTTGAAATTATTTTGAAAATTTTGTATGGTCCTATCCTTAATTGATCCATTTTCTTCCTATTTAATCGATTTCCGTTTTCTACGTAGACTGTCTCCCACTTTCAATTTATATTCTTTCCTACGCAGGTCGAATAATTTTTTATTATAATTGTGAGGTTTCATTGTGTTCCAGAGCTACTTTCCTATCTCTTTCCAGATCTTCTTTTGTACATCTTGATTTCAGTTCTAAAGGCAAAATATTGACATTTTCCCCTTCTAAAAGGTATTTTGGAGCAAACTTCGTGACAGTGTGTTCAGTTTCGTTATATTTTTCTATACATTTCTGTGCAATAGTACTCCATGCTGTTTTCTTGTCACTTGCATTCAATTTACACCTTATCTTATTTACCAAAGTTTGATTTAGCCTTTCATTAAGTCCATTTGATAATTGTGTATCCACAGCTGTAAAAGTTATTCTTATATGTTCTTTATTTAAAAAATCTTTAAATTCTTTAGAATTCATGCCAGGGTATTGGTCAGTTAATATTATATCTATATTATAGTTTTTCGATACACTCTTTATAAGTTTAATGAAGTCACAAGAGTTTTGAAAGATGTAAATATTTTTTTGTCGACCTTGATCCTCCAAATCCTCCAATAGTATCAATAGATATAATTTCAAATGGTCGTGTTGCGGGACCTAGATGTGACATTAAGCCGTATTTAGATCTTCTTCTCGATTTGTTTTTTATGCAAGTCTCACATTCATCACAAGTTTGTTTGATGTGTGTGATGATGTTCTTTGCGGTGTAGAACGGTGTTATTTTATTTATCATTTGAGTTCTCCCAATGTGGCAATAACAATCGTGCACATCTTTTATTAGATTTTTGCTCAGTTCTTCTGATAGTATGATTTTTTTCCTCTTTTATTCTTTATGTAGTAAATTTAATTTTCTAATATAGACTTTCCTTTTTGTAGGTCTTGATTCTCATGCTGGTAATTTTTTTATATATTGAAGACTTATTATATTTACTACATATATTTAATTAAATTGCACAGATAATAACACTAAATTCTTTTTAGGGTTCCGTACCTCAAAAGTAAAAAACGGAACCCTTATAGTATCACTTTGTTGTCCGTCTGTCTGTCTGTCAAGACCCTTTATCTCGGGAACGCGTGGAGGTATCGAGTTGAAATTAAAACCATATACTCAAGTCTGCAGTCTCTTGAAGCTGTATAAAAATCAAACTTCAAAGTTAATGAAAAAAAAATGATACGGCCGTTTATGTCGCAAAAAACGTATATTTCGACACTCTCAAGGGAATCAAAATTCATAGGGTACTTGCCGTTGACCTAGAACTATGAAGTTTGGCAAGTAATATCGTCTTATACTACATGTTAAGTTAACCGTGTCATGTGGGGTATCGTATGAAAGGGCTGCATTTGCAGATTTTTAATTATTTTTATGATGTATAGTTTTTGATTTATGACGAGGAATGAAAAAGGAAATACCTTTTGCCTCTTTTATATGTATAGGTACCGAATAACTTTGGTGTATGTAGTACCTAACAGCCGGAAAAAGTTCGAAACTCAATTCCTGAACTATAAAATATGTACCCATAATTAACCCTCGGTGGGCGAGTCCGACTTGTACATGTCCGGTTTTTTTTTAAATTATAGTATTCTTATATTTATTAGATGACAAAAGATATAGTTATAATTAAATTGACATCTCTTCCTATCTTGCCTGGTTGTCCATGTGGAAAGAATCCCAGGATGTGGAAGGAAACCCAGTGGTGGGACGTTCTTAGGCTGAACAAGAGATGGCAGCTTAGTTTCTTGTTGGTGAGAGTATGTACAATTAATAGCGTCACGTGGTGATGTGCGACGCGGTGTCGGGTGGCGGCGCGGCGCTGCGGTCGGCGACGCCGCGTGCCGCCTACGCACGCGCAGCGACGCCTGCTGCGGTCGCGGCTTCACCTTCTTTATATCATTTATTAAATTAGTAATCAGTAGCATCATGTGTATACGTAATTGTGCCAAATAAAGATTATTCTATTTCTATTTCATCATGATTGTGTACGTCTCACTCAATTTTGAGAAAACAAATATATTTATAACTAAATGGTTAATGACTGATTCCTTTTAAAATTTTAAAGGAATAATAACAACAATAACAACAAACACGCATAATGATGCGTAGAAATGTATAACAAAAAAGGAAGACAGTGACATTTGAGCTATTGTGATAGATCGAAGCTATTACACTATACTAAAACAACTAGTAATATTTCGTAGTTGAATTGCATCTTAGCCTACAGCTCACAGTCTATTAATATTTTATTAGCCAGAAGCCGCCTGCGGTTTTTTTGCGAAATTGTTGACTGCGTCGAGTACAGGTGTAGCACTGACCTACCGTTACTTAACTACCTCAGTGATCACACGTTCGTGCATGCTGAATTAGTTTAGCTTAGCAGGCGTTAGAATGGAACCAGGCTAGATATTATCAGTAACAGCTGTGCCTGGTACGGTAATAACAGTCAAATGTTAGAAGGTTAAGGACTGGGTGATATTTAGTCAACGTGTAAATTTTAGGAGATGGTAGTATTCATGAATGTAAACCACTTCTTTTATATTGAACCAACTTTAAAATTTTAAGATAATAAAAACAGCGTTTCTTTTCTATACATTTTGTCCAAAAGACCTCGCCCTAAATGTACGGAATGAGAACGTAAGATTTCAGTGCAATTTTCATACAAAAAGTGGTTTGTTTCCATGGTTACTAACACCGCTTTAAATTTAATTTCATTGATTTTAATTTCATGTAAAATCAGTTCAATGTATTCTATAATTTGACGGATGTTTGCTGTTGCCGTCTGCGCTGTCTGGAGGACCCTTCCTTTTCCCTCCTTGTGGTACACGTCGACTTGCACCCTCATAGCCGTGTCTACGTCTGCGTCTACCGATCCCATAATGGCGACATGGAGACAACTCGACTTATAAAACATATTGTTTTCTAAAGTTTACGCGAACACTACACATTGAAATGAAACAACTTTTACGGATCTACTCGCGTTTATTTTACACATTAGTTTTAATAAATATTTATCCTGACGTTTCGAACCCTTTGCAGGGTCCGTGGTCACAGGGAGACTGAGGTGTTGGTCGTCTCATAATTAGTTAGTAGCTTGTATACCCTCATTTAAATTTAATCAGGTGCGTTCCGTTTTATGCAGAAAGAGCTTACAGTATCTTTTGGTCTGGCAGTATGGTGTTGGGGCTGGAATTTAATATTAATTAATAATTAATTAAAACTAATGTGTAAAATAAACGCGAGTAGATCCGTAAAAGTTTTTTCATTTCAATTATGAAACATCTTAGTCGGGTAGCAGATGATGCGCGCAGGAGCGGTTTTCATCGGCGGAATTGGTGTTTTTGGGGGACTTCAATGCTCACCACGAGTTGTGTTTAAGTTCCTCCAAAACTGAGCATGCTGGTAGAACTGCCCACGCATTCGCTCTCACGCACGACCTGACTCAACTGGTGAAACAGCCCACTAGGATCCCAGATAAAGTCGGTCACGCACCCTCTTTGCTAGACCTTCTGCTGACGAGTCGCCCAGCTGGTTACCTAGTGGAGGTTCGAGCTCCTTTAGGATCTTCGGATCACTGCTTGGTATCCAGTAAAGTGCCTCTGGCCCCGCTACCGCCTTCAGCGGTATCAAAATGTCACTATTTTATATTGTCACTAATTTGGCACTACTACAGCACACGTTTTCCCTCCTTCCTATGATATGGAGTCCTTCAAAAGAGGCGTGAAGAAGCACCTTTTGGGCCGGCAGAGTGAGGTTAACTTATGCTACGTTTGTTTTCATGCTGCACCAGTTATCTTCGCGTCTGGACTCCATTTCCACTTAAAATCAGGTAAGATGGAGTCATTTGCCGAGCTATCTATTAATAAAAAAATGTTCTCATGTATTGAACTGCTGTACTGTCATTCATGAGAATGTTCTTTGAACCTAAATCACTTTTGTAGAAACTGGCAGGCTTAACTCGGTAAAACATTAGGTAGCAGCATTAAGAATTTATGCAACGTGGCATCAATCTAGCGGCGAGTGCTTTAAGCCCTCCGCCCACCGCCCGCCGCAGTGTACATCGATCAAAGGCGGTCCAATATGCTGCGAGCCTCGGCCCTTGCACTCCACCGCACTCTACTACTTCACCACCCTCGCAGCAGCGGTGCCCGGCCACGGACAATGGGTTAATTTGCCATCATCCCTGGTCAAGGGATGAGTTTGCTTCGACGAGTGTATAATGTACTGCATGTTACACTATACATCTCATTTGAATATATTCACACAGATCTTTTAGGCATATGTGATTATATAAACAATGTATTTATCGGGTATGAAGGATAACGACTAAGAGACCTGGATGAGAGTAAGTGGCGTGCACTTGGAGAGCCTTTAACCAGCAGTGGATTGATATAGGCTGATAATGATGATGATGATTACGATGAAGGGATAACTGACATTTTGGGTGTTCTAGGATACATTTTTGCATTTATCAATAGTAATAAATTAGTTTATTCTACAGAGCCTGTATTACAGAAAAACTGAAAGACATCGTCGACAGCTAATCAAGTAAATAGAGTAATTTAAGAGGAATTTTCCACCAAATTTGTCGTACATATATTTTAATATACGGTAAAAGATAATTAGGCATACCATCTATTACCTCAATATTAGTTATTTGCACTATAAAGTAATATTTATGAAATATATGCCTATTTTTGCGATATAGATTTATCAAATATTTTTATTTTGTTTGAATAATTTTAACGCAAATTTTGTTGCGAAACAAATTATAAAAACACAAATGTTAAAAAAATTTCCATGAGCAAGATTTGAACCTGCACCTTCAAATTTTTAAATAGCTTGCCTACTTCTTAACTGATATTTGTAAAAATATTATGATCGGATGTTAATGACGGTAGTTGTTGACATTGAATGGGCGCCTTTGGCTTGCAAAGTAAAAAAGTAAATAGTGTTGAATAATTTCGGCGGGCTGGTTAGAACCACGATAGCTCAATTGGGAGAGCACCTGACCCGGTTTGTCAGAAGGGTGTAGGTTCAAATCCTGTTCGTGGAATTTTTTTCAACATTTGTGTTTTTGTAATAGATTTATTGAACAATAATATGAGCACATGTAATATGATGAACAATAGCGATCAATCAGCTGAAGGCTGCGGGTAGACGGTCCCTCCAGGCATGCCAGGTATGGGTATACCGTCGCTCGGACACCCGCATCAAGTTTTGCACGGACAATGTATGCTCTACTTCGTATTAAAACAATCGCGACATTGTAACCTTCAGGCCTCAGCTACGATTACAAGCGTCTGCGACGCGGCTGGCGATTTCTAGTTCATTGCGCGTTATACTCCGTCAGTCATACTCAACCGTGATAGAAAGAACGCAACGAACAAGAAATCCGCTAGGCGTAGTAGTAGTTCGATTTTATGAAGTCAAGCTATACTCGTATATCAAGCATACCTAGTAAAAAAAAATTGTTCTCTTTTGTTTTGTCACTGCTTTATTAATATTCGCCCTTAGGTACGTACTGTGAGTTTATTAGCAATATCTTGTGCCGCTGCTTGTCATGTACTACATCATATTATATCTTTATATACAGGGTTACTGATAATACGTAGCGATCCCTTTAGGGGGTGATAGTAAAGATATCAAATTGCCTTCGGGTAGATGAGGCATAAATGTACCGATTTCGAAGAGACAAACTTTTTTCTCTTGTCTTTTTTTCTGTTTTTTTCTGTATGTATTATTATTACGTATTAGAGTGTTAGCAAACTCAAAACACCAAAACAACCATTCAATAAAAAGTTCATTTTTAAATCCACTTTAAAGTAGCGTGACCCTATCTTTAAAAAGAAAAAGAAATTTTCTGTGTGTTCTAGTGGATTCAAGAATGGTTTAGATTTACAATTGGACCCGGTAGGTTAATTGGATACAGGAGTTCTTAAGTGGACGAATGATTTGTTTGTTTTGTCGTCATGGAAACTGTCAAAGCGGTACGAAGTCCGCCGGTCAGGTAGTGTACTATAAATTATTAGCACTTTTCCTGCGACTTCGTCAGCGTGGATTTCGAATTTTTCCTTACAAATTTCATGATAAAATAAAAATAGAAACATGTATGTTGAAAAATTTTTTGAAATTGGACAAGTAGTTCCAGAGGTTACCCTCCGGAAACAAACAAACTCACAAACTTTACCTCGTTTTTAATAAACATTATAATATGTTGCTTATATTGTATGGTATGTGCAAATAAAATTATTATTATTATTACATAACAAAGCTAGCCAAGTGAACTTAGAACAAGCTCCACCATCAACCAATCAATACTTACCTCGGGTAATCGAACTCAAATTTCCTCTGAAACCTGGTATTGCCGTATAAGTCCACTGAGCCGGATAAAAGTAGTCGATGGGGCTTTGCTTTAATTTGGAAAACTTTAGCATTGACCTCGATCCCGTTACGATTAGGTGCGACGAGTGATGTTATCGCAGGGCTCCAGCGCAGGGTCCGCGCGCCCTAATGGCACTGACCTACTGCTTTCAAATCAACTATTGATTTGCAAAACAATCTTGCATTACCTAGCTCATATTCATTTATCGTAAATACCGTAACAAGTCGAATCTCAGAAGATACAGTTTGAAGTATATTAAATAAGTGCTACGAGTAGGTTTTAGTTTATTAAGGTTTTTTTGAGTTTTCATTCCAAGCCGGCCAATGAATGTGCCGTGCAAAAGCTTACAATTGCCATTTAAAAATAATAAAATATCACTTTTAAATTAAGTCAATATTATAATAGGTAAGATTTTTCAGTTCGAAAACGACATAAGGGCCATTCAATTCCAAGTGGGTACACAATGTCTAAATCGAATCGTTTTTCTTTCTATCTTTCTTTGTTTCTGTCTTCATTTATTTCATTCTTCCTTCTTGACACCCTCGAGATATTAGATTAGTAATATCGGGCAGCTTGGCTCAATATGTAATTGCTCACAGGCTCTAGTTGGCTTATTGTAAATCCTATAGTTCTATTTATTAATTGTAAAGTCATCCAACAACGCGCCGCAGCGCGGCTTAGCCGGTGAGCTCGATGCTCGACCGAAGCTGCGCCGATGAGCGCCCGCGTGCACGATCCACACATAGGTACCTCACATTTACCTTTACCTCTTGAAATTGGAGAAAGAAAAAGCCCTTGGCGAGTTGCTTGTGACTATTTTTAGTGTAGCATTTTTTGCAGATATTGTACATTGTTTTTAAATAAGCATAATTAATTTACTAACATTGATATCGGTTGCATTGCGTCATTAAAAGGGATGTTAATAAATTCTCAAAAACTTACAAAAACACAACTTGAAATTTCTCCTAAACTAATGTTTAAAAATACTATAATTTGATTTTCCATAACGTGGTAAATAACCCCATCAATCACAACAATGACGTCACATCGTGCTACTATACATTTTTCATGAAAGAAGTTTGAATACTGAAAAGTTTGCCTATTGACTAAGCCGTCAACCACCGTATTAAAGACACTTTGAAAAGGCTACAGCTACGGCAGTTGCTACATGTAGCCGTAGTAGTTGGGGGTGGAGGTTGCAAGCCCGGTAGTCGGGGAAAGCTCGCGAGCGAAAACCGCATACTCAGTTGCGCGAGCGAACGGCCGCGCGCGGTCGCTACAACGACGCTACACCGTAGCAGCCGCACGCCGACTGCGAGACAACGGCGCAAAATTGTGAGTCGAAGTAGTTAGTGGCTTTAGAAGTAGAGCATAAAGTTAGGCAGATTGTAAAAAATAATTATTAAAGTATAGAAAGAATTAGAACTTTGTATTGTGTATCCGTAATGTGAAATAGTTCTTAAATATTTTTTTTCTTTCGGAACTTTGTTTGAGCTAATGTGCTAGAGCGAAATTGTATTTACGCTGATTTTATTACATAATAACTAACGAATCTATTCCACGGTCTCTGTTGTAGTCCCATGTAGATGATCTCTAAAATTAATTTGTAACCGTCAAATTGCTTTCAAGTAGGTACTTTTCGTTTTGCATAAAATGCATTTACATACATTAAAAGCTGGAATAAAATAATCTGTATGCTGTGATCCCAGTCAGGTGTTAATCCGCGCAAAAGATGGTTGGCTATTTGCATTTTTCTGTTAAAACGCATCAATTGCATATGTTTTCACTTGGTTCGTTTTAATTAAATATATTGCTTTATTTTTTTTTGGATTTCCAAAGGCAGGGTTTTCTTCCGCTAACATTTTAACTGCAGGAATTCACATATAAACAATTACGAATACGAAAGCTCTTAGGTTAAAATTTTAAGACACATATTGCGGATTTCACCTCGCTTATTTAAAATGTTCATTGTATATCTTGATGTGTCGAATTCGTTGCAAGTTCAGACTAAATTATAGAAGTATCATGTGTATTATGCGCTAGTTCTTGCAATTCTAAATTCTAAAGCTTACTTGCAATTCTAACGTAACTTATTTGCAATTCTAAATTCTAAAATATGATAATTCATTTATTATATCATACGGTAAAACACACTGCTTTAATAAGTGAACATAATTTTAAAACCTTCGTCAAAGTTGTATTTCGCTTGCGCGCAATTCTGCTGAACGGAATTCTAATGACATTAATACAATGAGCCGCAACGGAATTAATAATTAACGGAACAAGTGGCACGTACTCGCCAGCGACTCGATTGCAAATCGAAATTGTGGTAGGGGCGACGGATTTGCGATGATACAATAACAATCAAATTGCTACAAGTCCAGAAAAAAATACAGTTTCACCTTAAGCGGCATGTGGCCAACAAACAATTAGATTTTGCGTCTGGGCTCGGCGGCGGTCAATGTATTTAAAACGGTTCCCAGAAATGGAAGATTAGTAAAATCAAGATTTAACAATGTGTAATAAGCACTCGGCTGCGGTCTCCTCTTTGAAATAAGTGGATCGCTTTTCTTTTTCGACTAAGAAGTAAAAATAATTAAATTATAGAAAGCTCTTTTATAGGCCTCGCTAGACATCTACAACAACTACTACATTTCTATTCTTAATTATGACAACGATCGTCCACTGACAATCATGAAAATATAACTCTTAACACTTTATTGAGCTTCTACACTTTGTCGTTTGAAATGAATTTTACATTTTGATGCTATATTGCGTACTGTTAAATAATTAATTATTTATTTTTATTTTATTGTTTTATTTTCTAATGTTATGTACAATCTGTTTGTGGTCAATAAAATGTTATTCTTTTCTACTCTACTGTTACGTCATGGCAATGCCTTCACCGATATTCAAATTACCCAGGCATTAGCGGAATATTCCTAGCGCGCAATATCGTGTTATTCGGAATTCCCGGCGTGGCGACACGGCGGCGGGACGTGACCGGGACGTGAGCGGGGCGCCGGCGTGGCTGCGACGCGACAAGTTACGAAACTAATCAAACCAACTATTCAGATTGTTAGACATTCGAATAGGCAGACGATTCGGTCGTTTGCATTACTATAAACGAGTACATTTAGGGTGTTACGATATTAAAAAAAAATCTAATACACGTTTATGCGATTTATATTTCATCCCCTGAAACACACCAAGCCGTTAGGGTGATAGGTGCATTTAATCTCCTTGTAGAACAGTCACGAGCATTAAAATGCTTATACACCGTTCACTAGTTTCGACCTTATTCTATGGCATTAAGAGTTGCACAGTTTACATGTTTATTTGTGTGTTAATTAAACCAAGTCATCGCTACAATTGATGGGTAATGGCTTAATCACCACGTTTGCCAAATGCGGGTTAGTGATCATAAACCCGGAAAATCCGAAATACATTTTGCCCGACCTCCCAGGTCCTGGGACATCCTTTTTCGACTACTTACCGGTTCACCTAGTTCTCCTTGTTCCCCTTTAGGGCCTTCTGGGTCAACTTCTCCTTCTGGCCCTGAGAGGCCGGTTAGGCCCATGAGACCATCTGCACCTCGCATTGCAGCCTAAGAAAAAAGCAAAGAACCTTTCATACTTTCATAGGTCTTGCAGAATGATTATTTCTTCACAAGTTAAGAAAATGTGCCCAACTATTTTAATTGCCTACTAAGGATTAGATAAGTGAATATTAAAAGTTGATTTGAAGTAGTATTTCTCTAGCTGTTTGGTAGTTTTGTAGTGTTTTCGTTCATTCCCTTTTTGCCCGAACATTAATAAAATATAATAAAATTGTATGTTAAACAAGTATTTCACACACGTATGAGTTTTTTAGGATCTGGAAACTAGCCAACAAACTTTTGTTATTTTGCTTGATTCAAATATAATTTCATGTTTTCATACATGTTTAATGAATGAGCGTTGGCGTCTAAAACGGCAGAGATGAACGAGTTTTGAGATTTGTTTGAAAATTGTTTAGCCGTATATGACTTTATTGGGAAGACTAATTATAATTTCACTCATAGTTATTATTATAGACATATTATTTAAAGCGTCGAGTTCCTCTACCTGGAAAGATCATTAATAGGCAACCGTAAACAGTACACACGCCTGCACATCAACCTACCACAAACTGTCACATTTCCTCAATAGACTTTGAACTTTATGCCTTAACGATATGGTTGAAAATGTATTGAAGAAATTTTACAGTTTTCATTTATTTATTTATATTTTGGATAGGCTATTTAACCTCTTGGGTAATACATAATTATTAAATGGGTGTCATTTAAACGGTTAGCAAAGTATTCGTATTTTTGTTAGCAAAAAAATGCTAGTTGGGCAGCAAAAAAGCTAGTTGGGCCGCAACTTATGGGCTGCACTTCGCTCGGGAAAAAAAATTAACTTAACCTAACCAACAGTAAGAATTTCTTATGCTGACCGATTGTATGATTAAATAATAATTTTGCTGACCACTCGGTCACCGAGGCGTTAGGCGTTACGAAGGTACTTTGTAATATTTAAAAAAAACTTTAACATTCATAAAACATCACATTGTGTAACGCAATAGAAGCTTTAATTGTTTGTGGCAATTTACGAGCCCTCCTCTACCGTAACAGTTATATAAATACAAAATGCCATTGTAAAATACACCAAGAAGCATAACAGACTCAAGTATTATTCGTTGGCATTATTATATTTACACGTTAACAGCGTTATAGGAACTGCGGAGATATTTTTGATCGTTGATTGGAGAAAGGGTGGAATAACAGCTAGCCCCGACTTTTGTGAAGGAGATTGATAATGAAATTGACATCAGGAATGGGGAGCACGGCAAATGTTCGTGGAATACTGTATACACGACCAATTAACATCATGAATGTTTCTTCTTTGTTGTCTTCTCTACTGAATACATATTTGAGGATAACTTAGAGACAAAAACACCGGGTCACCGGGCCCTGGTATCATGAGGCAGCGCTGCACGTGTACCGTTCTCAAGTTTTAATAACCTTTACAAGAATCGTACGCTTATGGGTGACACAATGACTTAACTACAATGACAGAAAAAAATAATGAACTTATAAACTTACTTACTTTCGACCTTTACGTTATGTCAGAAGGAGTGGGTTCAAATCTCGCTTGTGAACGCACCATGGCAGCAACAATCATTAATCCTTTGTTGCACTGATGTCTACAAACTGCTCTGAAATATTTGTATGTGATCTGCATGTTGATTGCTCTCTGTAGTCACAATTTGATTTTATACAGCGATGTTTTTTGGTTTAATTTTGTCCTCATTTTTAATTAATGAGATTATTTTGCTTTCAATACTTAATACTTAATTTATTGCGTTCTACCATCTTTTCATGTTGGTAGGTATATAGCAATGTTCAATCAAAGTACGGAGTATAGACCAATTTAGACCATGTCTAGGACACAGTAATTAGGAAAGGACGTACTCTGAAATACTAAGAATGATATTTTACTGAAATTAATCTCAGTTCTATTTTTTACCTTTTTTGACTTTTTAATTTTATTGTTTATAAAGGGCAAATATATACTAATCGGAGTGCTGTCGTACTTAAGGTTAATGCCGCGACATGTTTATGAATAAGTGGTCACTTTTTGTTTCTGCTAATGATTTTGGTAATTTGTTATGATTTCTTTGGTCCTCTTGTTTTTTGGTCTCTGTTGAATTTTATTTTTAACTTTGTCTTTATTTCTATCACAACTTACTATTTTAATATTATAATTAATGTATTATTTTGTAATTAATGTTTTCGGTACAGTATGACGCAGACTTTTTAGCGTTTGGTGTTCTGTGTATTACTTCTCAAACCATTTGAATTTCTCTACTTCACACATAATGACTTACCGTCCCGCTGAGGTCACTCATCGCTCGTCTAAAATTATAATGTTGTTTGAAGTCAATTGAAT
Source organism: Eudonia truncicolella (assembly GCA_949315975.1). NCBI lineage: Eukaryota > Metazoa > Arthropoda > Insecta > Lepidoptera > Crambidae > Eudonia > Eudonia truncicolella. Next base: position 21,141,636 of record OX438827.1, on the reverse strand, counting down.
ATAACCTTTTGTATAAGTAAGTATTATAATGTTGTTGTAATGAGATCTGTTGTTGCACTGTGGCATGCAATAAAGACATTATAATATGGCATTAAACGGTCAGCAAAGTATTCGTGTTTTGTTAGCAAAAAAATGCTAGTTGGGCAGCATCTTATGGTCAGCAAATATTTCTAAATCAGTCTGCAACTTATATCATTCTGAATAGCAGTCTTATGCCGCTCCCCCTTTCGTGATTGACCCTTGCTACGCTGCGCTTCGCTCGGGAAAAAGTTGCTTAACTTAACCTAACCAACAGTAAGGATTTCTTATTCTAACCGATTGTATAATTCTGCTGACCAAATAATAATTTTGCTGAACAATATTTATTTATTTTGTCGGTTGGTCGGCGGTTAACGCGCTAAAGGCTTATATTAACGACTATTCGAACTAGGAATAAGGACTCAAGTGTGATTGTGAATATAACAGCGATTCAGTTGATTAATGATATAATATGAATAAATCTTCTTTAAACAAAACTTAACCTAGTTAGTTTGGAAAAAAGCATCGACTGAACTTTTAATCTAATAATAAATTAGAATGTTGCGATTGTCATTATCTTCAATTTTATCCGGCGGTTATCGTTTGATTATGCGAATTTATAGATATTTGTACCATTGCCGACAAACTAGCGATGATTCAAATAGATCGATAACCTGACCGTGTTACCTGAATGATAAGTGTGATGGATCACTTTCAGACCTTTCAGTTCAATAGTATGTTAGATGACGTCGATTCCACAGCCTGACAAAACTTTACCTGTAGGCTTACTCTTGAACGAAAACTCAATCTCATTACAATTCTAATGCAATTAATATGTATCGATATTGGGATAAGTTTCGCAATTTCGGCCCCATCTCGATAATATTTTGTTCACTCAATTTCCACGCAATTGTCGAGATGGAGCGTTCCGAAATTGCGAAACTATCCCGTTATCGATAAATATTAATCGCATTGTAATTGTATTGAGATTGAGTTTGCGTTCAAGAGTAAGCCTACTGGTCCTTTCGACAACTCAATAGTGATCGAAATACCAACATATTATTATAAACACGTACTGTAGTGGTACAGTTATATTGATAAGGATAGGGAAACGTAGAAATCACCAAACCCAATGAGCGCTGTTTTGACACTGATTTATTACAATAAAATTATACTTAATACTTAATACTTAATACTTAATACATTTTTGTAGGTCAGACTTATCGAGAGTCTATTGTTACTGTGTTTTTGAGAAGTTGAGAAGTTTCGATAATTTATTTTCATTAAAATCAAAATATCTTTATTTATATTCGGCTACAATTCATTGAGCTCTTATGAAAATCACTACGCTATCGGTCCGTAAGTCTACGACATAAGATTTGTACTGAGAAGAACGGTCAAGAAACTCATAACAGCCGTTTCTGATCTCCCTTTCTGTAGCGTCAGAAATAGGTATAGGAAACGCCCTCGTCATAGAAGACTAATAATCCTTATCATAGAAGAACGCTTTCTATCTCAAATTAACATACATTTATAATCATTAATCAAGTATTACCAGCCCGCGCACCCTGAACAAGCGCGGTAACAGTACACCGCGATTTTATCAGTGGTGGTATCACAGGTAGGTATTACCAAACACCCTGTAAATTCGTGTCATTATTTACAGGTTGGTACAGTCTGTAGCGGGTCCAGTTTGTCTAGTAGCCTCGTCGCGCGAACAATAGTGGTGAACCGCCATGTTGCCGGCCGCGTCATACAAACGCGCTCGAGCAACGCACACGTAGGCTACCTCTCGCGGACGCGGAATCTCGCAACAGACACTCCGCACTCAGACTGTTCCAAGCTGTTCCGGGATTCGAAGGCATACAGCTTACCTTCTGGGGTCTCCCTATTTTGTGCCGCTGCAGCGCGCAAGGTCGCAACCGGCCACTGCATTCGTGCACTCTGACTGCATTCAGTCACAATCACAAGTGGATAATGACAATGGACGGTGCTGCCCTTCCTTATTTCAATTTGTGTTAAAACAAAGTTTTTACGAGTGTCCGACGCGCGACATCCTTGACATTAAACATATTGAATGAGCGGGTGGACTCCTCGTGGTTTTGACTCTCTTTTTCTTTTAATTTGTTTTGTTATTTAAGTTAAAAATTAAATAAATTGTAATACTAACAATAGGCTAAGGAAATAGTTACTAACATCGATGAGGTAAAAGGCCTCGAAATTAATGTCTTTTTTAATATTTATTTATTTTTTATTTGATAATTAAAATGTTTAAAAATAAGTCGATTTTAATATTTTTGTATTCTGCCGTTTACTTTAAGATGCATGGCCAACATGCGTGTACAACGCGTGTGAAGGTAATTGCTGCTATATTATTAGCAGTTGGATAAAGCTTTCTCATAATTGTTTGGTCAAATTAACTGATTTGAATCTAAATAGGGAAGTAAGATCAATTACATGTGTAAGTAATAATTAAGTAGCCGTTTATTACTTTTTTACCTGACTTCAAAGGAAAGGTATTGTTTTTCGCGCGTATCTTGTATGTACGTATGTAATATTCTTTATCAATTCATATCTGCAGAATTGCTGAACGAATTTACATAATTGAGGTATCGTTAGATTTGTCTTAGCTGCCCAACAGTTCTTAGATAGGTGACGTTAAAAACAAACAAACATAGCGGCTGTGCGACGCCATTGGACTTGGTGAAAAACAATTTTTCTTTCGAATACTTTATTATGGTTACCAAATTAGAGGGCTCAACACAAGGATTTCAAAAAGGTATATCATGATTATCATTACCGAAATACTAAAAAAATAATACATCATCAGTCTACGATTATAATAATTATGCAGACCTACCCTCATTAGAGAGCGATTGGGCGTCAGTCCACCACACGTGCCCGCTGCGGATTGGCAGACTTCCATATATATGCAGGTTTCCTCACGATGTTTTCCTTCACCGTAAGAGCGTAAGACCGTAAGAGTCGATACGATGCAATTAAGTTTTTAATAAATTTAAAAACTCTTTAAATGAATTGAACCGATTACGTAATTTGTCTAACTAAAAAGACACAAATAAAATAAAAATTAAAAAAGAAAACCCGCCTGCGTAAATAATTATAAATAAATATAAAATCAACTGAAAAGGCCGGAACAAGATAAAAATTCAATAACTACATAAAACCAGCAAAATAAAATAAAACAATATCAAACACAGTTTTTTTAATATTTTATATTTTTCACCAAAGTGATCTAAACAGAAATTCCAAAATATATTGTTCAATTATCTGTTAATATTATTGGAGGAGCTCGATGGCGCAATGGTTAACGCGCCCGGTCTGCGAGTGCTGAGGTTAAGCAACTTTCTCAAAGGCCGGTCATCGGATGGGTGATCAAAAATGTATCATCTCGAGCTCCTCCGTGCTTTGGAAGGTGCTTAAAGCCGTTGGTCCGGGCTGCTTTAGCAGTCGTTAACCAACCAACGCGCAGTGGGCCTGCGTGGTGGTTTAAGGCCCGTTCTCCCTATCCATCCATAGGAAAGGCTCGTGCCCCAGCAGTGGGGACATTAAATGAGCATCGGTAACATCCAGTATAAAGGTGCCTAATGCCTATCAATCTATACTAGATAGCTTGCATTAATCCCTGTGAACAAACTTTTGCAAATGAAACGCCAGACTTGCGTTACACCCTTGTGGTTGAGCACGTTTCGACGCATTACTTCGACCCGGCGCGGGCGGCGCGGCAGCGACGTCTGGCGTCACTAGTCAAACGCGCTGGCATCTGCCCAAATAGACTACACTTACTAAAGGACTATTAACGCGGATGAAATACACATCGGCACAATACGCACGGACAAGGAAATCATAAAATATATATGGCTTTACTTTACGGCTCGAATAAAGCACAAGTAATCAAACGCTAGTCACCAAGGTATTTTCCTCAATCTTATCTTATCCTATCTAAGTGGGGTCTGCCGAGATTTTCCTCTCACAGTAGCATTGGGATCTTTGTGTGATCCCAATTATTTCATTCTTCTTCCTTCGTAAAGATCACTGTCATACGTTTGCCGTTGTCTTTAAGAGTAAAGATCGTAGAGTCTTTTGGTGTTGGATTCCTGTCCAGAGGATCTCGGTCGCACAGTTAGTGCTGCATAAAAAGAACTTGGGCACAGGAAGCGGTCACAGTCATGACCACATTTAAAAACACGTCTGTAATACAATAACGCAGATAACCACCACACCGTCAAATACCACGCGAGCACCTCCTTGAATAACGCTCGGCTCCGTTGGCAGGGCTGGCAGTATGTATTCTGTGGTAAAACCAATTCACTTTAGAGTGCTGGGTCCCTGGAAATGAACAAATTGAAATGTTATTATTAAATTAATAAAAAGTGTAGGAAAACTGTAGTCTATAACGAATAAGACAAACATAATTGCTATTGATGTTTTGAACGAAATAACATTTAAATTTATTGATTATTACCAATTTTTCTGCCTAGGCCTTAGGTCGACTGGTAGAGAATGCCATTTGGCATTAAGTCCGCCTTTTGTACTTTATTTTATTTTATTGTGCAATAAAGATTAAATAAATAAATAAATAATTTTAAGGATACAATTTATAAATCAATTATTAAAGAAAACTAAAAATTATATAAAAAGGCGTATGTTGCGTCCTTCTTTAAAAATTTAGTACTCGTAGGTATCCAATTATACCTAGGATCTGGCAGCCCTGTTCATTACCGCCCCGGCGCGGCGACGGCGGGGTCAGCCACCTCCAGCTCAATTGCGGTGATCACGCGCCGATTACCCAGATTGAGTCGCTTCTTTGACCGGGTCGCTATTAAAGCGGTCTGAACTTTGCAACTTTTCGTCATTACTCACCTTGAGGTTAATTAACTTCTCCAACTCAATGGAATAGTTTTCGCTATATGTTGCTTTGAAGTTAAAGTATAACTTACCGAAATTATACTGAATTCGTTGTATACATAGTGACCTTACGCTCTAGACGATTATTGAAAACCCGTGTAACGCTACTTATCCGAAGTGCTGTCAAGTCATATTTTTTTTCGTAGTAGTCGTATAATCTTTCTTTTGTGGTCGTAGGGTTAAGCAGGCACACGCACTAATAGTAACAGTCTTAGCAGACATTTGTAAAAATAATAAATGTAATACCTACCCTAATTAGTGTTTAGTATTAGGTTAATGTTAAGGATATAATATGAATAACTTCTGTAAAATATCTTTGTCACTTTTTCTGGAGGTGGGCGCTACCGGCTGCAACACAGTTTTGAACTTTTGCAGCTTCTATCGAACACATTTTTTATATACTGTGCACATCGCTTAACTAGTAACTACACTATCGCATTAGAAATCCCATCAAAAACATAAATGTGAAATGAGAGTCAATTTGAATATTATGATATATGCCTTGGTTGTTGATTTCAACGACAAAAGAAGTGAGAGGTCGGTCCTGAAATTTATTTATAACAACATCAAATATTATATTACAATTTAAAATATCATTTCCTCTTATAACTTAGGATAATATGTTGAAGCCTAAGGTCTGATTTGGCTAATTATAATATTATAGACTTCGCAAGTTCAAAAGTGGCTCCAAATTGTTCGTACACGGTGTTGCTCGCCACTTCTGTTAGCTTAAACTTGGCTTGACACGCTGCCGGATAGGTATTCTGTAATGATAGTTGTTAGTTTGTTGTAAATAAAAAAATATTAAATAAAGGTTTTTGTAATTGAATAAATCATAATAATAATAATTATTATTATATAAATTAGGGGTGATGTGATGTCCATGTGATGGACACCGGAGACGAGGCAGGTCAAAGCGGAGATGGGGGGACGACTTGACTACTTTTTGCCGGAGTGGTATGAGGTGGCCGATGATAGAGAAGAGTAGAGTCGGAGTTGCGAGGCCTTTGCCCAGCAGTGGGACACAAAATAGGTTATAAAAAAATAATAATTACAAAATAAAATGAAAACCCTACCTAAACGACAGCAAATAGTAACATACTGTATCTTCATTGATGTTGATAACATGAGTGGAGAGACATATTAGGTTACATGACACACACATTTTTGTTTTCTCTCTTACTTTTTTTAAGTAAACTTCTCTTTTACTTTTCAAGAAAAAGGTTTCCTCTATTACTACTAATCTTTTAATAATATAACATTTATTTGTATTACATAACTGTCATACAAAAGTTAGTATAGAGTGGTATTTATAACTCACATGAAAATAAGAATGTCACATAGCTCAGAGGAGTTATTGTGTTGAGCGACAACACAAATAGGCTATTGATCTGTGGGTTTGTTCATCACGGTAATGGCTGCCCAGCGTTCCGTTGTCAGCGCCCACCGATTTGATTGCTCACACGTAAACCTGATCGCGGAAACTTTACAGGAAAACGCTGAAAGTTACTCTAATTCGCCCAACTGGTATTTCTTACTGGGAGATTGATGCCGTACCATACAAAATGTGTTTCCTGACACAAATCTAAAATAAACATTATCACATCATATTTTTTCTCATACTTATTTAGTTATATTATGATTAAATAATATTATTTCGCTAACACAATGGTGTTGTTGTATCATAACAATGATCGGTCATGATAGGTCGTTCAGTTATGATACAACAAAAACTCAGCATATAAAGGCTCCATGTCACCTCATCATACCTCAAAAGCCTGTTACCAGCTCAGCCGTAGAATGATGTATCTCTCTAGTAAATAGTCATCAGTATCTCAGCTCTAAAGAGGCTATTCAAGTTATCTCTCTACTCTATATATCTTAGATAGAATGTCCTCATTCTAATATGTGAGCAAAGTCATGGACACGAGTACAAGGAGGATGGCGCTTCAAGGAACAGCCGTGCACTTGGTATTCTCGTTCCTACACGAGCGCGTGTTATGAAAGTTGCGCAAGCAAAGACAGTAGGATATTTCGAAACGTGCAGTTGTGTTACATAAAACCACAGTTAAAATACAAATAACGCCCTGTAGAAAAGAAAAAGAAAAAAGAATTTTAAATTATTTTACGCATAAACTCTTTTATACAATTCTACAAAAAGTACCGGGCAAGTGCGACTCAAACTTGTGCAGTACCGTAACACGCGGTAGCTTTGGAATCGAGGGTAATATCTATAGTAACTCCAGGTTTTTAAGTAACTGCTGAACTGGAGACCCAGCACCACAGCACAGACGCCTGTCTGATTAGTTCTGAGATCATCAAATCAAACTATTTATTTAGACAACTTGATCATACCGTAGCATGGAGTCGTCTAGCAACGGATTCAAAAGTAACCTTCGTTGGATGGTATACAGTTCTGAAGTGATACCTAATAATAATTTTCTAGTTTGAGTTTAGTTAACTTGGTATTATCCATGCGCTTTTACATCTCAGCTTTTTTTGACGGTAACTGTAAATATAAACACGGACAAATAAATGGATCAAAATTGACAGTTATACTGTGGCGTTGTATGTTACCCTCTACTGACGAGTGCACTATGGCGCGAGGCTTGCGGCTAGACGGCGGGCGGGCGACTGTGTAATGAGGGCTCGGCGCTTCATTTCCGGCGCGGGTCAAGGCTGCTCGTGGTGTCGCTGATGCAGCTGATGCTAATGGCTACGCTGGAGGGCCGCGTGCGGGGAGCCCTTTGCGCATAGGAGGTAGCACAGTGAGAGGTTTCAGATAAACTTTGCCCTGTTTGACTGTTGTGTCTATGAAAGAAAAAAAAGACTAACATTTGCTTATTTTTTTAGTAAAATATTGACAACAGAGTTTACTAAAGTAACATAACAAAATAAAAATAACGTGCACTGGAATGTAAACACAGACTTAATAAATTGCAACCCCAATTAAAGGCAACCACAGCAACCACTTCAGACTACTACAAATTGTTAAATTTCCTCAGCAGACTCTGGACTTTATGTTATGGCAAATGGTTGAATTTGTTGTTACGAATTGAATTTGAATTGGTTGAAACGTTTGACGGTTTTGGATAGGTGGATGTGCAGGCGTCTGCAACATACATTTAAAATATACGGATTAAGAGGTTTTTACAGTATCGGCAACACGTGATAATTGAGGGCCTAGGTCACGGCAGTCGTTTGTCCTCTGGCAGGTCATATACTCGATTGTCTCATCAGTGGAATAAACATGAAGTTAATTGGACAGTTTAATTGTGCAATTTTTCCACATTCTATAGTAACGTAGTTTTATTATTACTAGATATAATTAGTGTTACATTTGATGACAAATGTTTTTCAGATTGAATTAAAGTTTTAGTCTGTTCATGGAAAGACAATGTGTACCCTTTATAACATGAAAGTACTGTTTATTTTATTATTATTAAATAACAGCTAAGCAGCATCTTGCTGATGTGGGCAAATAAAACATTATTAAAAAAAATAATCTTTATAAGAAATTGCCTTTTTCCAAATAAACAAATATCCATGTTTACCAAGGAATGTCATAAGCGGCTAAAATTAATTGATTTCCCTTATGAATGTGTAAACTGCGCCAATAGTTTTTGTAGTGACCGTGGCCACAGGAATGTTCTGAATACGCTTTACTCCGACATTGTGACTGCCCTTCGCGACGCGGCATTGGCGAGTCGGGGAAGCACGAGAAATGGCGGGGGCGGCCCGCGCGTAGCGGGGTGGAACAAACATGTCAGCGGGGCTCACAGGGTGGCCAAATCTAAGTTCATGGACTGGGTGTTGTGTGGTAGGCCTAAATCGGGATTACTATACAACGAAATGTGCAACAGTAAAAGAGTGTTCAAGTCTCGATTAAAATGGTGCCAAAATCATCAGGACCAAATAAAAATGGACGCTCTTGCTGTTAAACATTGCCAAGGGGATTTCCGCGGTTTCTGGCAAAGTACTAGTAAATTTAATGTACGACCTGGCCTTCCTGTGAGCGTCGATGGTGTGAACGACCCGAAAGAGATAGCCAATATTTTTAAAAACCATTTTTCTGTTGAATCACCGTTAGGTCCGGCGACGAAGGTGCTTGATGCTGACATGAACAGTAAAATGGTAGGAGCTGCCTTCCTGGCTGGAGATGTAACTAAAGCTATAAGGCTTATCTCGAGAGGCAAGTCCCCGGGTCATGATGACCTCAGCATCGAGCACCTGCAGCATGCCGGACCCCACCTCGCTGGGGTCTTGGCTATGTTCTACTCGCTGTGCGTGAGCCATTCCTATTTGCCAGCCGATTTTATGAAAACAGTGGTGGTGCCTGTAGTGAAGAATAAAACGGGTGATCTTACTGATAAGAATAACTACAGGCCTATTTCTCTTGCCACTATTATTGCCAAAGTGTTTGATGGTATTCTTAACGCACAGTTAAATAGATACGTAACACTACACGATAACCAGTTTGGGTTTCGTCCTCATCTGTCCACCGAAAGTGCTATACTGTGTCTTAAGCATACCGTCAAATACTACACAGATCGCAAGACACCCGTGTATGCGTGCTTTCTGGACTTGTCCAAGGCTTTCGACCTTGTGGTGTATGACCTGCTGTGGGACAAGTTGAGAAGCATAGACATGCCACGGGAACTTATAAGCGTATTTCAGTATTGGTATGGGCACCAATCCAACAGCGTCAGGTGGGCGGGCGCAATGTCGGATTCGTATCGGCTCGAGTGCGGTGTCAGGCAGGGCGGATTAACCTCTCCGACCCTGTTTAATCTGTACATAAACGGGCTAATCGTAGCGCTCAGCAGTCAGCATGTCGGATGTCACGTTGACGGTACGTGTGTCAATAACTTAAGTTACGCGGATGACATGGTGCTGATGAGCGCGTCGATCTGTGGCCTGAGACAGCTGTTACGAGCATGCGAGGAATATGCTTGTGGGCACGGCTTAGTGTATAATGTTAAAAAGAGTCAATGTATGGTTTTTGAGACTACCGGCGCAAAATGTTTTGGGAGCATGCCTGCGGTTAAGCTCAATGGTGTTCCTTTGGAAAGGGTTGAACAATTTAAATACCTAGGGCATGTTCTAACTGTCGACCTCAAGGACCACGCAGATATAGAACGGGAACGGAGGGCGTTGTCGGTAAGAGCTAATATGGTAGCCCGCAGATTTGCGCGATGCTTAAAAGAGGTTAAAATTACGCTCTTTCAAGCGTACTGTACATCACTCTACTCATGCAGCTTGTGGGCTGATTACACTCAAAGAAATTACAATGCCCTCCATGTCCAGTACAATAACGCCTTCAGGGCGGTGGTGGGGCTGCCCCGATACTGCAGTGCCTCAGGCATGTTCGCGGAGGCGCGCACGGACTGCTTTCACGCGACTATGCGCAAGCGCGCCGCGTCCATGGTGCACAGAGTGCGAGCCAGCTCCAACACCGTCCTGGAGATGATCGCGGGAAGGCTGGACTGCCCATTCATCCGCCATTGTTCCGGTAGGCATGTTGCCGTCCCGGTGCCGGAGAGGCGGTATTGACAGCCGCTCAAATAAATAAAATTTATTATTATACTCATTATTTATTTTCTTTCTTAAGACAAGATTTTTTTTTTTTTTTTTTTTTTTATTAAGGTAATTTGGTTGATTTAGAATTTGATTTGTTTTTTTTTTATAATTTATATAATTTATTGATTAATTTTTGATTGAATTTGATTTGTTTAAATGATTTAAATGTAATTTTGATTTAAAATATAATTTATAATTTATTTATCAATTTTGTATTTGCATTTAATTTTATTGAAATTGTTAATTTTACTAACATAGGATAAGGTATTTATTGTAACTAACCCAAATGAGCCATTGATGCTCGAGACAAATAAATGAATTGAAAATTAACCAATAAATCTTAATTTTTCACAAAAATAATATTTTTTATGGAAATATTAGATGCATTACAATGTTATAGTACAGTTTTTCATAATCTGTCATCATGCCTATTGTAGAAGTGTATTGTTATACGTTTGTTTCATACTTAAATGATGATGGTAGCTATCCAGGCGGACTTAAAATAAACCCACCAATCGAACTCGTGATCACTGTGACTGAGACCGGAGGATAACTAGACAACAAAGGCGACTAGAATTAGTTTAGTAACTGTTCGCAGCTTCCAGCAAGTACGCGAGTGCGTAGCAGGGAGTAGTGCCGCGGCCGCGCGTACGTGGCCCGTGAGCGCGCCCCGTGACCTACATACGGCTCATCGATTGCATATCTACTATGCTATCGCTACTTCTATCATATTGTTCAATCGCAGTCAAAGCTACAGATTCACTTCTGCATAAAATATAATCTTCACCTTTAAAGGCGATGCTCATGACTGAGGATCACGGATATCAATGATGTCCACCTGGACTTTAACATTTACATTAAGAGAGAATAAAATCAGCCCGTTATAATGGAAACCTCAAAAGGAGAGGCCGGCAGAACGTGCGGGTAGATCCTTAAGACACTTGGACTTCTGATCGATCCACGCTTAGGCATTACAGGACATCGAAATGTGTAATGTTAAGCAAATGCATAGAATCTCCTGTGGTCAGGTCATAGCCCTCCAGCAATGCGTATTTAGTGTCAGACAATAGTCAGCCCACGGTGCAATGTTATGGCGTGTATTGTCAAGGTTGTAGCCTTATAGCATGCGTCCGGCATCCCGTGGTCACGGCTCACATAGGTCCATGGCACCCAACATGTTTGTCGAGAATAACTCGTACAATTATAAGATATTACCATTATTCATCATTGTAAGCTAGAGTTTAATTTTTTTAGTAGATTATGCTTAAATTGCCAAAAATAACAATATTTACACACACAAAACTTCCGAGTATGGTGATAAAAGTTTATTTTCGTTCGAGCAGTTATTCTAAAATCTCTTGTAAAATTTCTCCGTTGTTTTAAAGCGCACCAATTCTCGGTTACCCCTGCTAGTTGTGAATAGCCGGTCGTTCCCAGCATTATGAATGCAGGTACTTCTACGCTTGTTGAGAATGACAAAAACAGTCGTAGAGGATATTTTTAGCTGCTCGTTGAAGCGGATAAGGGCAATCTAGCTCTGGAGGGCCTTAATTGGCGCTGAACATCGCACTTTATTTGGTTCTATTGTCAACTACGTCTATTTTTTTTCTCCGCATATAGATTTGAACACTGCACCTCCATTATTCTCCATATTGTTCACCAAGTATGTGTTGTACTAGATTAATTGGTTGTTGTTTTCTTGCAAGTCCTTCTTAAAGCTCCACTTCGTTATTCCTAAAGAGTCAAACGTCATGTCGTAGCGAATAACACAGTTAAGGGTCCATGCGAGTAACGCGTGTCACTCTATTTCCAGTTCTGATAGTACCTACTGTTCCAGGAATACTCAAGGAAAAATGTCGCCCTTGATAATGAACCCTTTGTTTTGATATAGAATCAGTGAGTGTGGCTTTGTGTTTTTCTACTACCTTTTGAGCTTAGCTAAAGCCAAAGAAGCCGAGGCGTTATGAAAACTCCTCCTTTACGTAATTCAAAGCACGTAAAACCGTTGGTCCCGGCTACTATAGCAATCGCGTTAACAACCAGCAATCTGCACTGGGCCCGCGTGATGGTTTATGGCCCGTTCTCCCTATCCATCCATAGGGAAGCCTCGTGCCCTAGCAGTGGGGACATGAAATGAGCTGGTGATGTGATGTAGTGATTTGCTATATAAACTAGAGTCACAAAAGTATTTCCCCAACAAAATATTTCAATTAAAATGAAAAGACACATGCGTCCAATGAATGCTATTTCCAAAGAAATGTTTCGCTCCAATTAAATGACATATAACTAGATCGCGTGAGATCGATGTTACCCGAGCCATTGCGAGCCAGAGTACGTGTGATTTAATATTTGATGTCGCCGCTCTGCTTGCTTTATAAATGCGTTTTAGTGTTGCGACCAGTGAACATCGCATAGAACAATGAAAAAAAATTTTTTTTTTAAGGGAAACAATGGTGGAATAAAGAGGTTAACAATACTCTAATCGATCACAACAAAAGCCATTGTTTGAGTTAACTATTCCTTGTGCCATAATGTAATGACATAATTTAGCGGTGAAGTCATTTACAAAGTGGAAAGATCGCATGACAATAAATGCCAAAAATAACAATATTGACACACACAAAACTTCCAAGTATGGTGATAAAAGTTTATTTTCGTTAGTGCAGTTATTCTAAAATCTCTTGTAAAATTTCCAGATCTTCCGTTGATGAACTTAAATTATATCTTATCAACGTCATAATCTAATCTTTAATTACCTTATTGATAGCCGTTATAAAATTAAAATATGGATTTTACTCAAGTTTAATTAGTTCTATTGCCTACATTATATTCAGAATAAAGTCTACTACATAACCTGTAAATTTTTAGTAGTAAAACTTTGTATTTTTCAATATTAACGGTAGTTCTACGTGGCGCCGTTCTCTCCACCATATATATATATATATGTATACGAGGAGTGCGCGCGCGTAGGACACAATAACGCGGTGGAGTAGCGCACACGCCCCTAACTTCGTCATGTCGCCTTTGACTGTTATGAAACTCCATATCGCTTTGTCGAGTGGGATGTGATTTGCTGGTTCGCACAGCATAATGCAGTTTCATTATACACATACTTCTAGGATTTTATGAAATAGAAAAACATCGTACGGACGTGTCTATCAATTATTTATCACTACACAACGGTTGAAACCAGCTTCTAGCGTAAGCTGCAAAGTTACAGTTGGAAGGATTTCAGATACGTGAGACTGGAATTAGGTATAACATTCTCTGAGTAAAACTGAAAAACCGATACTCCTAGATCAATGAGTGTTTATCACCTTTTCATCAGCTCATTTTATGTCTCCACTGTTGGGGCACGAGGCTTTCCTATGGATGAATAGGGAGTACGGGCCATAAACCACCACGCGGGCCCAGTGCAGCTTGGTGGTTGGTAACGACGGCTTTACGTGCCTTCCAAAGCACGGAGGAGCTCGAAATGATACATCACCCATTCGATGACCGGCCATTGCTAGAGTTGCGTAACCTTAGCAATCGCAGACCGGCGCGGCGTTACCACCACTGCGCCATCGAGCTCCTCAATGAGAGTTAATTTGAAGTAACTATTCGATTATTATATCTTATCATTTTGGTTGGTCCTCGAGCTGTTCTTTTCTAGACTGTCCTTACTCAGCGTGTAGGTCGCTTCGTGACTAATTACACTTTGTACTGCTGACCACAACTCCCAGGGGATATTCACTTGAGAGATATTGAACTGTGGCCTTTGCTCCTTAGTATTTATATATGTATAAATCGCTCCGAAACTTTCATTATATTAAATGTTAAGTAACTTCCAGAAGCTGATAGTGAAGTCTAGGTATGTTTCTTTAGAAATAACATCAATCTTTAACTTTTGCTTTGGTCTTACGGATTGGATTTGGGTTGGATTCGTATTTGGAATTTAGAAGGAATGGTGCTCGTTGCCTGCTGATGTGATACCTTGCCTGTGTTCAGAGAATGTTTATATTATAATTACAAATATAATTTCTTCAAAATCTCTTCAAAGCTAAAATAGTAAAAAAAAATTAAATCTGTATGTTCCAACACATCGGTCAAATCTTCATTAACATCAGGTTAAATTATAAAATGCTTAATTACTTCATAAAACAACATGTTTGTACCAACTTTTGCTTGTTAAACTTAATTAAGAGTTAATTTCTTATCTGTTATCTGATAACAACTTACCATCGGAACCATCTAATAAAGTATTATATTATCAAATTACATTTTACCAAAACAAATATAAAGATATACCGGAATGACAATATATTTGCTGTGTAATACGTTTCATCAGAGGAACAGTAACTTGAAGCGTTTCAGGTCAATTAAAGTTTATCTGTTATTCTACCAAACGGCGCGGCCGGAGTCTCCGTTTGGGTCAGCCGATGAATTATTCATAACTTTCCTCCCGCAGACCTTGCGACGAGTAACAACAACTAATTTACCTGTTTCTCATCCAAAACTCGCGGAAGTCCAAAGGACAGAACATTTAAAATCGTCTATTGACTTACATTTCGTCGCGGCCGACCTTCAGCGGACAAAACGTGTGCCTGAGCGCGGAGAACGCCTCTTTGTATGCAGTTAGGATTTGTTCCGGGACCGCGTCACGGAATTAGGGGCCATTCGGAACGGTGATGCACCGCATTAATGGTGGTAGGCACCATTTTGTATTCAGCAGATTAGGGTTCTGATGGAAGCTGCAGTTAAATTTCTACCGAAATTACACCACTTTAATGGTTGTAAGACTTTTTCGTTTTACGGCCTCCGTAGTCGAGTGACTCGCACTCCGGTTTCTGGTGTTACCCAATCTAAGGTCCCGGGATGATTCCCGGTCGGGTCATGTAGAAAAACTAACTTTTTCTATATTTTCTCGGGTCTGGGTAGTTGGTACCGTCGTTGTTTCTGATTTCTATAACAGAGGCGCTTTAGCTACTGGTCTTTGGAGTCAGAGCAATGTATGTGATGTTGTCTAATATTTAGTTTATTTTTATTTAATTATTATTCAAGACTCATTATCCTCATCAGCCTATAAACGGCCTTTTGCTGGCCTTAGGTATTCTCACAGGGGGAAAATAAGAGCAAACCCCAAGTTGTTAGAATAATATAATAAAAACGTTGTCCTTGTAGCAAACGGTGCAAAAGTGATGTGTAATAGCCAATATAAATATTGGTTTATTTCCCCCTCGCATGTAACGACGTCTAGAGCATGCACCGCCAGGCATGATTGGCTCAACGTGAAGACGCAAAAATATTGACAACAAAAATTTTGATATTAAAAAAAAAAGATGCATGAATAAAATGTCTGTAATATACACAAAGAATGAAAACACAACACACTTTCAAAATGTTTTTATGAATAACAATGCATCAGACTAATAACCTTTACATTACATAAATTATTTACATAAATTAATTAGATTACATAAATTAAGATTGAAAAAGTGTCACTAAACCGCTTCGATCAATAAACCATCAATCATATTTGCATAAAAACAATGATAATTATGTCGTCAATCAGTCTCTCCTCTCCCACTGACGGCGCGACCATTGCCAACAGTTGTTTTCAAAATCCACTGCTACTTTAAATTTTTTTAGCTTTATAGTAAGATGGGAAATTACAATAAGTTCTACAACCAAATTAAAACAACAAGAGTGTTATGGTTATTGGTCATATTAAAAAAAAAAATAGGTTTGCTAGGAAATTTGCTGAAAGTAGACAGCAGGAGCAGTGATGCAAGTTAAGTGCTGATGATACACATTATCGAATCAGTGATACGGTCAGTTGGCTCGCCACCCAGTCAGCGGTGACGTAGCTCCAGAAAAGCCACTTTCCACCAAGTTTCCAATACTAGAAACCAGAGGCAGCCCTGAGCGCTGGCTCGTGGAGCAGGTGCTTAATGTTGGCACCAGAAGAAACACACTCTTGATTAATTAAATATATTTTCATATGGCGCATATACTTGGTCTACCAACATCCTAAATTCTAGACTCAGGGTTTGCTAACACGCTATGTAACGTAGCATATTAAGTGGCAAGCGAGCGGATCGAATCCGAAACATAGAGCTGCGCTCCCAAACAGAAATCGCAGATGTAGCCCTGGAAGTAGCTCAACTGAAATGGGATTGGGCTGCTCACGTCTACCGCATGCCAGAAGTGTCATAGGCCAAGTTGGCAACATATTGGAAGCCAAACACTACACGGAGGCGCTGCGGTAGACCGAGAAGGATATTTCGTATTTTTTTTATAATTAACCAAAATTGAACTCAATTAGCTCAGAACCGCAATAAGTGGAAGAAATGTAGAGAGACCTTTGCAGTGGGACATTAAGAGCTAATAACAATAATAATAATAATTCCATTTAATAAGTAGAAGAAATAGTAGTAGTTCGTTGTGTAATGCAGCAGCTGAAAGCTGGACATATCACGAGCCCCTGGACGGCCCCGTGAGCGAATATTAGGAGAAGAAATCATTTATTTGTAAAACAAAATTTATTGCACTGTAAGTACGTATTCGGCTATAAAGTTTTAATTGTACTGTTAGTACAATTAACCCTAACCCATTTACAATTATAAGGGACAAATTTCAATTAATTATTATTGGTCTGAATAATCTTATTTCTTCACTCTAGTCTTAAGTAATTAAAATATTCCACTTTTTGTAGTATCATTTTCCTAACAGTTCTCCCCTTAATTAATTCTGTTACGCAAATTTTAACTACAGACATTTCAAACTTTTAGATCTATTTACAAAACTGTAATGAAAACTATTTTCATGATGGAGCGAAGTTTCATGTATCTCAAGCATAGAATAAAAATAATGTAATTTTACATTAAAGGGTAATTATGGCCACACAATGGCCACATTATTCTTGAGGTGTTTAGGATTGGTTTATTTAATTTACTTGTTCCTATAGCTTTGGAATTTACTTAGGTGTGTTTTAATTTCATGTACTTCATAATAATAACTAACAAATATATACGACGTGTAACAGAAAGGTGTGGTAACAACGAGAACACCCAGAGTGCTTCCGTCAAGTCTTCATAAATATTAACTTTTATTTCTTATGCAATTTTTAATTATATTATTCTCTTGTGACGTCTCAATATTCTATTGTGACGTCACATCATCATAACCAAGTCACAGCCCTAGTAGTTTAGTCACCTCTGTGTGCTTACATTTATGAACGCTGCTGCTTGCCTATGCACGCCTGACGCGCATCACTTCACCAATATAAACAATTAATTTATAATTGCATGACAAATGAAATTTAATAATTATGTTTTAATAACAACACATACAAGATCTAGATCGGACACACTTTGGATTTATTCATTTTTACCACTTCTTTCTGTTATATATATATGTAAAGGTAAGGTAATCCCTGCCGCTGATTTCCTGCACCGCACTACACGCAATCGACTGTCTTTCCATCCTCACCATCTTGATGGATGGCTGTCTACTGTGCGTTTCTCACGTAATTTTTTACCACGAACTACAGTGCTGTGGAACCAGCTCTCGGCGGCAGTATTTTCGGACCATTACGACTTAGGGAGAAACGAACCTATTCCTTCCTTAAAGGCCGGCAACGCATTTGCGATTTCTCTGGTTTTGTGGATGTCCATGGGCGGCGGTGATTGTTTCCCATCAGGTGACCGGCTTGCTCGTTTGCCTCCTTCAAATATAAAAAAAAAGTCTTGTGATATATTTGTAAGACGAAGATCAGTTCCTATGATTGCCATATACTCGTAGTTACCAAAGTTTTTCTGTGATTGATTAGATCCGATGTTTCCGCGCAAGTTTCTGTACCTATACGAATAGTATTATTTATATTTATTTCTCTATTGGTGTTGTTTGTTTTAATCTTTGCAAGTTATTAAACTTTCGTATAGCGTTGTTATTTTTGTGTATACTAAGAACTTGTATACGTAAGAATCTCACGCGATAATAACTCGCGATAGAAAATGTCGTACCTTGTCTTTATAACGTCTATCGGTTTGAACATAAGCGTCGCACAGCATGTGACATCGGACAGCTCACACGCTCCAATGGTTCAGTAAGCCTGGTCCCCTTTCCCTTGCAGATGAACGGCTTTGTCCGACATTTTCCAAAGTATTAGCTGATGAATAAGACGATGACTGCCAAGCTTAAGTTTACTCTACTTTTTTTCATTGCTAGTCATAAAGAAATGCAAACAAGTAGTTGGTACAAGAGATTCATTTTTCCTTTAGTGTAAAGATACCTGAAAAAGTCATAACTTTTAACTCATAATTTTTTACTAATACTCATACTAACTGTTAGTGTTTGAAACACCTTCATACACACAATAAAAATGGCAAAAAAAAAGGCAAAAAATAAGATGTCATGTATTTATTTATCTGTATTTATAAAAGTGAAATGTCACTCATTCACTCACTGACTACATATAAAAAATCAAAACTGCTTGATTAATAAAACAGAAATTTTCATCGTAGTCGGGGGACCGCTTTGTGGAATACTTTCTTATTTATAAGATCCCGACTGCCATGAAAATTTCAGTTTTATTAATGAAGCAGAATTGTTTTTTTTATATACAATCTGTCCGGGGAAGTAGTAATCAAACTTTAAGAGCGTGATCTATGGATAATTTTATCGATAAAAATACCTCAAATCAGGGGTCTGACCCGCTTCTCACCTTTAAGTTTTTCTTTACCTCTTCCTTAAAAAAAAAACCGATTTCATGGGCACCTTGACACTGATAAGCAAACATTTTGTGTCATTTGATCGTTTTCCAATATTTATATAGTTATTCAAATGATGCGCTTGGTTTGATGTTTTCAACATGGTGCGACAACAAACTCGAGTAAAACAATGTCCCGGGAAAGGGCAGGGGAACCCATTTATTATCAAAGAAATTTAATTAGCGGCTTAACTTAAAACATATTAAAAGGATTTGCACAAAGAAGTGGTGAGCAGGTGGTTTTGTAACCCGGCTACCAATTGAACTAATTAATTGTTAATTTATTGTTTTCTTAAGCCTCCTTGTGATCACCCTGTAAAAAGTGCGGAACGTCTAAACAAAAAAATAGTTACGAAAAATAAACGCGAATAAAAATGTAAAAGTTTTACATTTCAATCACAAATTGAGACAGTCCTTTTTTAACAATGTCACCATGTTTTATAGTCACAAGCCATAACGATAAAGTTATCGAATCAGCGATTTTAGCCAGTCCACAACCCCTGTTTTTCCATCATGGCTTATTATAAACTTGTTACATGGACTTGAATGGAAGTGACAAGGGGTAGTTACTCGACTGTAACAAAAGGCTCTCGCCGAGCGCCACCATAAACAACGTGATTTATATAAATGCTAGTTTGAGAAAAAGTTCGTGTGATGGAGCAGCTACTTTATTCCTAACGAATGGCTGTTACTGAAACTTGCTCGCAACAGTAACTCATGCTTTAGTATCCAGCCAGTACCCTCACCCGCTCTGGGGGTGTCGTTGCTCCAAGATATAGTACTTCGCAAGGCTCACAAAATACAATTAGTATATTTCAAAAACTGGCCAAGTGCGTGTCGGGCCACGCGCAGTGTAGAGTTCCGTAGCCCATCTCATTAATACGGACTCTGAGAAGAGGGCTTTTATGAACATTTATGTTACTCGTAAACTTGTAAAGCCTACTTAGCTGTGATAGTTTTCCTTTTAACTTCGTCATATATACAACTACCGTGAACGTAACGTGCCTCAATCAAAAAACTGTTTCCACCAACCAACACACTATAGGGTAGACAAGAAAAAAAATTACATCCCCACTTCACGTGTAGGGGAGGTAACCTAAAAAAAAATATTTTTCATAATTTTACTTCACCACTTTGTCGGCGTGATTAATATGTATATCCATGCCAAATTACAGCTTTCTAGTACTATGAATCTATGAGCTAGACTGGGGACAGACAGACAGACAGACGGATATGGCGAAACTATAAGGATTCCTTGTTGACTACGGAACCCTAAACAGGAATATTACATTTGTTTTTGTGCTTTCTACGCTTTCTAACACAAAAACAAATAATACTTAGATATTTTTCACCTTTTACAGCAAAATTGTATTCGCTGTTAGCGATAGGTAACAAAGTATGCCGTATTAACAATGTACTCGGCTCTGTCGTATCTCCAAAAGCAGGGAATATCCCTCATTCTGTTTCCCTTCCTGGCCAATTACTATTTTGCTCTGTGGTTTGATCTACTCGACCTACTTTTATGAGCTGAGTTGTGAGGACAAAAATATTTTATCCAGCTATGAATACAAATTAGTTGACGGTAAACAAAGCTGCCAGATTATTAATTGGAGGCTTGTGATCTTAATCCCGCTAATTGGTTCGTTTACTTTGCCTGTAACAGGATTTGTGCTGTACCTTAAGTTGTTGAGAGTTACTTAAAGTTATATAAATGTATAGTTGTATGTTAAGTTTGTGTTTACTAACGGATTGCTTAAGACACTTAACAAGCATTTTCTTTCAAATTTGTTTCGTACGCCTACATTGTAATTATGCACTAAGCAAAAAATAGTTTTTTTGTTATTATTTTTATTTTTTAGAGGCTTTTGTCTTTCTTAGAAATGCCAGCCTCATCATTACCTAACCTTAATGTGTAACTTACTCTACTCGTAATAGACAGGAAGGGGATTCAGAGATGTAATAAACAGTCCACAGAACATTTTGTATCTTCCGAAGTGGTTTCTGCTAAGATACTTGTAAACCATAGTTACATATGAGTAGTCTGTCATAGTATCTTCAGTACACTCATCAAACAGAAGTGATTATAATTTGAACATGAGAAATAAACGATGTTTAGTGTCTACCATAGGAGCTGATTACTTCGTCATGTTGCTGGTTATTTTTAGCGTCATTCAAAGAAGCGCGTCATGTTCTCGAACTGCGCACACATCGCGTCCTGTCCCGGCCTGCGTCATCAAGCTCTTTATGCTTAATGAACTGTGATTTGTAGAGTATTTAGGGCAGTCCCACCGGTAGGTGTGGTGGTAGGACTGCCCTAAATACGACAAATAAGCAGCAACCCCAATGCTAATGCCTTTTCGAACTATCATGGTCGCTTCCATTCCAGAAATCCCGTGATCATGGCGCTTGCAACTGTACTGAAATATTGTATACTCTTAAGACACCAAAACATGATCAGAATCCCATTAATAGGTAATTAAGTACCTATTTCTGCCGTCTAGCTACATTGTTGTAATTTAAAAAGTACTAGTAAGTAAGTTAATAGCCTACAACTGTCCCACAGCTGGGCAAAGACCTCCATCATTGAAATTAAGTCATCACTACAATTGATGGTTACCTAATGGCTATAATCACCACGCTCGCCAAATGCGGGTTGGTGATCACAAACCCGGGCTATGCATCGAAAAATTCGAAACACACTTTGCCGACCTGGGAATTGAACCCGGGACCTTCGGGTATCGAACGGAGCGCTTTGCTACTCGGCTACCGAGGCGTTAAGTGCTAGATCCCGTAAAAATTACAGCGGTTGCCGCTTTCCATCAGGCGGGCCGTACGCTGGTCTGCGAGATCAGTACCTAAAAAACAGACAAAACTTTGTATTTGTCTAAGTAGTTGGTTGTTTCGCCATGCTGCTTGTGGTTTTTAAGCTGAATTTAACGATGCGTGTCGCGTTCCCCGAACAGCGCACACACACCGCGTCCTGTCGTGTGCGTCACAAATCACTGAACGCCAGACTTTGGACTGTGTAATCACAATCCAGAATGTGGACAGTTCAAAAGAATTGACTTGATCATCACCAGACAATAATCGATTCTCTGAACTTAGGGCTTCCCATTATAATATGAACAACTTGGAGGCATGGGGGATTGACTTAATCACCACGCCCGTTAGTGGGTAATGACGACTTTTTTTTACTACTTTAGCAGAACCAGTCTTAAAGTGCCTTTTGAAGCACGGAGGAGGCCGATAGATAATTTTGTTCAAAGAAGTTGAATCTATTTGTTTGTCAAGTTCAAAACGTTAATATCGTAAGTAATTCTTGTAAAACATCAATTATTAGCAACATTACTAGATTTTTTATGCCTAGACTATAAATTTGTAAATGGCTTTCATGTTTTTTAAGTGTTCAGTCGTGCGTATAATTGTACAAATAATTTTAGTAGGTATACGTGTTCTATGATAATGTTACCGCTCTTTTTAAAATAGTAATTCGCTTGATATTATAACATCCTGCGGCCTGCTTCATAGATGAATGTTGATCTCCATTGTGTAACTATCGGCATATGTCCCCAGCTACACCAAGTTACGCAAAAGGTGGCCAGCAAGGCATTGTCTCTATACGGTTTGTAGTTATCAAATCAGCTGTTCAATTTTGAACTCTATTTTAAGGGGCTTGTAGTAATTTTATCGGTCACATGTATGTAAATGACTCGTAATGAATATTCGATTGCAGTGTTCTGAGACAATATATATGTGATTGGCATTTGTTATTAACGAAGTAACCGCGGCGCACATCGTGCTGCGAAATGTAGGAGCTCGGCCTGACGAGCCGCTTGTCTCGGAGATTCTATTATGTATGAGCTGATGTCATCTAACTTGCCCGTGCGCTGCTAGCGATTGTTAGTTCATTAATAGTTGGTTAACACTTGTAGAATACAGTCCGATCAAAATGTTTTGATTCATAAACGATTTCATTAGTTACATAAAAATCGTTATCGCTGATTAACAATTTTCGCAGAACAGACATAGAGGTAAAGTAAACCTTTGTGTTAAGCATGATATTGGATAAACATACGCGAATACCTAACAAACATTACCGATCCGATCCGAACCCTTCGGAGAATCTAGTAGGGCACGGGGACGCGCACTTGTGCGCGATGCCGTTCCCTCTAGATAACCTCTGAAGGTGATTCGTTTCACACGGCTTGAGGGACCCTTTACGTTCCTCGGCGCCCCCAAAAAAGCCCGGTGAAGCTGAAAATGCCGCAGCGGCAATCAGCAAAAAAAAAATAACAAACATTAAAAACTCCGGTTAAATGTTCGTCGTTTTTCGGAATAAATATGTTTCTGCTACCGGGAAGCAAATTATTTCTAATTTCTAATAAGAGCTAGGTAATAAACATGGTTTAGACTACACTTGAGACTGGAATATTTTGATGTCCATGTCCAGCATGTATGAGCCTTGAGGCCGATTTGACTCGATAGTTGGAAAAAATAATAATAATAAAAAATAAATTTATTTCTTTACAAAGAACAATAGTCACACAATACACATACTTTGCAGGTACTCACAATACTAATGTATATTTTTTTGCGCAGTATGTGGACATTGCGGGAGAGCAGGACCTGCGCTTTTAATGAGAATAGCTAACTCGGCTACAATATGTAACGATCCTATATTTAGCGATGTGATAAAAATACTACTAACACTTTCGATGTGCGGTGCGACACAATAGGAAGTCACCTATTGTAGTTAAAACAATAAACGCAAGTGTCATCTCCGTACGATGCAGCGAGTGAGCCGGCACGCGATGCCGTTTTCCTGTGTAATTGAATTAACCAGCGCCACTAATTGGTCCGCCATTATGAGTGGCCATGCGGCTTAGAGGTGGAGTAATGCACGATCATTACACGACGAGTTTTCTCTTGTCGGTTAAGTGCAAGCCCACGATGAGTTATACAATCAAAGGGAGACACGTATTTTAAGCACCACAACTCAAAATGGATGATAGGTTTAAAATAATTAATTAAATGCGTATTTCATTATATTGTTGTGTTTCGAAGGTGTTACTGAGGATTACGGGACGGGTGAAGAGCGCTTCCACCTTGTCGCCACTTATCAGGTAAGGTACTTACCAAACGTTTTCCCATGGTGGAGTTATAAAAATATATATCAAACTAAAATCGTATTATTGCTGGTATCAGGCGTTCCCGCATGCATAATAGTACATGTAGAGATGGGACATAACCCATCACGCAGGCTCAATCAAGTAACCCACTTGCTGCTCTCTTACAGGACCAACGGCTCAACGAGCCTTTCCCAACGGAGGAACACGAGATAATTATATTCGGTCATTCAACTGGCGACAGTGCATTGCGAAATATGTTTTATTTTAAAATATTTGAAAGTTTGTATTTAAAACAAACTACGATACATAGAAAGTAATTTTTTTTTTAGTGATTAATAATTTTTTATAATTAACATATTAGAATGATTTTATTGCAAAACTGGCATGGCAAATGATTGGGTTCTGTTTCGCGATGGCACTGGGTGGAGACGCGACTATCTTTATTATCTATTTGTTAATTCCTAAATCACGATAACACAGAGTGCGCCGGTGCAAGCGTTAATTTGCGGATTAGCCAATGTTTGCGATTTCGTGGAGCCGACGTTATTCAGTAAAGCTTTGTTTTTAGCTGTTTCTTTTAGTTTATGTCTTTACGAAGTGCAGTAAACGATAAACAATGACATCATCTTTATTTGAATAAAACACATCAAGTGTGTATAGTAGTTGTACTATTACGGGTAGCACTGCAGCCTACGAATTACTCATGATGGAAAATTTACAAAATTATTAGATACTTTAACTTTTCATTCGACAGACGTCAATAGACAAGTTACATTTATTAAGATAAAAACAGAATCATACATTGTATAATCATAAGATTCTCTGCTATTTTGAATACAATCAGGACATGTATCAAAACGCTTATCATTAATATCGAGGACGGTACCCAGCGTTTGTTGGCAACGTTGCCGGTGCAACGACCACAATGAGATTCATGAACAAGATTCATGAAATCCTAGCGTATACCGCTTTTCTATGATTGTGACAGAATTCACTTTTCATATTTAATTTATGAAATTAAATTATTTGTAAGTTGGTAATATTAACCTGTGTTGCAAACTTCTAAAAGTATTAACTGTTCGGAGTTCCCTTTCAATTATTTAGTACCTGTTTAGGCTTCCACTTAATTTTTTTTTTTTTTTTTTATTTAGACAACATCACATACATTGTTCTAATACCAAGGTAAGTAGCTAAAGCATTCGTTTCATGGAAATCAGAAACAACGACGGTACTACAACCACCCAGACCCGACACAATATCGAAAAGTTCGTTTTCGACATTGACCCGACCGGGAATCGAACCCGGGACCTCAGAGTTAGCGCCGCCCAAAGTCCGGCATGCAAACCACTCGGCTACGGAGGTCGTCAAATTAACCACATAAATTCCTTTATTTTAATTTATCAAAGTATAAGAATCATAAGTTTATTAGTTATAGAGTAACATTCTAAAAATTGTAAAATTTAATTTTAATTGGAAAAGAACTTTGAGCACCTTCTGAACAGCTTATTTAAAACTGTACGTGACAATTATTTGTTAAGGTTAAAAACCAATTTTGTTAAGAAATAAATAACAACCTGATGAATCGCACTATATATTGCATGCTATTTGAGGCCACGACGACGGCTTGGCATACCCGCCACGCCGCGAGCAATGCTAAGCCGGTCATTGTGTCCAAAAACTTATTATTTCGAGCTCATCCGTGCTTCGAAAGGCAGGTAGGTAAAGCCGTTTGTCACGGCTGTATTAGCAGTCGTTAACAATCTCCATCCGCACTGGGCCCGCGTGGTGGTACATGGCCCGTTCTCCCTATCCATCCATTTAGGGAATGCTTGTGCCCTAGCAGTGGGGACATTGAAATGAGCTGTTGGTGGTGGTGCGAGGATGTGATATTCACAACTTTAAGATGGATAATACGTGATAATAGTGTTGTCATTCTTTTGAAAATAATAATTTGCAAAAAAAAATTGCACGTGTCTAACCGTTCCTAAAGGTGCAATAAAGTTAATATCTCTGGCATTATGCAACTTTCATAGTTATATCATGAATCTTCAAGCCATACAAAGCTATTGCTTAAGTCAAATTCAAGGACAAACACTTACTTAAATGTCTTTTGTTCAACGAGTCAACACATTCGCGGCCCCTGTTCAGTTGATCACGGGTGTGACATCTGAATGCCTGTTGTTCAGCTATCGACCGCACGTCGTGTTTCTGTCGTCGGCAAACTACAATAATATGGTGCTAGTAAAAAAAGTAAAATATTTATAATTTACGAAAATTTAAGAGCCTATTAATTTGTTATGATGCCTATTCACGCTTTGTCTTTGACTTTGCGTTAATCTAGCTTATGTGTGTTTGTGAATGGGAAAGTCCTGCACCTAGTTGATCGGATATTAATAAACTGTTAGCTCAAATCATTTATCGGGTTGAACAACCGAATTCAATCATGTTCGGATTTAGAAATCACGTTTCGTTTATTAGCATAGCGAGGCGTGTCAGCCCGTGGCCGAACAAGTGCCGCTTCAAAATAAGTGAAAAGTACGTCACGCCACGACGCGACGCAAGCCACGTCCTTAGAGCATTGTGCAACGGTGACGCGACCACGGTGCATTGTTAAGAAACGAAACTGAAAACGATAAACAATATAGTGCGATGTGCGTCGGCGCAGATTATATTTACCTTACATTTCCGAGGAGCTGGATGGCGCAATGAGGAGCTCAACGGCGCAGTGGCTGACGCGCCCGTTCTGTGATTGCTTAAGGTTAAGCATCTTTCGCAAAGGCCGTCAAAAATCATCTCGAGCTCCTCCGTGCTTCGGAAGGCACGTTAAGCCGTTGTTCCCGGCTGCATTAGCAGTCGTTAACAACCACCAATCCGCATGGGCCTGCGTTGTGGTTTATGGCCCGTTCTCCCTATCCATCAATAGGGAAGACTCGTGCCCCAGCAGTGGGGATATAACGAGCTCGTGATGATTTTCATAGGTGACTCCAATACTGCTGCGCATCTTACGTCTCACATCTCTCGCTTGACGTAGGCTGGTTGTTGCTTTCATAAGAATGTTACACTGCCCTGTCGGTGTAGCGGAGTTGTACTCGCTGCCCACAAACTTCATGACGTCAGCAGTCCGTCCGCGGAGCATCTCAGTAGCTCCACTTACGATGGTCGCTAGCTGTTATTATTATGAAGTCAACCGCAAATTTCCCAACACAATACAGTTGGTTACTTACTTAGCTTAGGTTACTGTTGGTAATATTAAATTTTATCATTCTAAAAAACTACCATAATGATGGGATTCATATTGAGCTTCATCTTTGATTTGTTAGGTCAATATTTAAAGTATGCCTTATTTTGAATTATCAATATATTGTTTGTAAATAATATTGCGATAGAGACCGTCGAGCCAACCCTGCTGCGACAACGCCACGTATGGTCTATCAGTCTCCAGAGCATTTTATTGACTGACGGGCGTGATGGGCCTTATAAAGTAAATGTGTCATACTCATCAGCCTGAACAGCCGTCCCTACAGACGCAGGTCTCTTCACTCGGCGCATGCCGTCCGTAGTTCTGAGCCATGCCCAGGGGATGGTCTAGGTTTTTTAGTGGTTGAGTATTCAAGGTTTTTAGTGTGGCTAGACGAGTAGAGGAGAGACTTTATTTGTTGTTTTATAATACGGTTCTATGTATTTGCTTTCATTTGAAGTTGCTTTGTATGAACGTCAGACAGTTAAGGGTAGTAAATAATAAATTAATACTAAATTATTAACCTCAAACGAACCTTACATTCTGTAGGTATTCTGTAGAAGACGAATGGTATCGTGCACGCACATTTTCAATTTCCCAGGACACAACTTGATAAAATTTATGATCACTTCTCGGAGGCAATCGTGAGCATTGTTCTGGTTCGATGGAGGAGATGAAATGTGATATTGTATGTAAACGCGAGAAACTTTTATCATGTTGAGAAGGTTTTTTAGAAGGTATCAAGCACAATCCATTGTGTTGGACTCCTTCTAGCCGAATGACTTTTGCTACACGTTCAAATAATGAGTATTTGTTGGAAATAAATACAATGATCACGTTTTATATAATTTTGATTTTTATCTAAAGGGAGGGTGGGCAGGTTACGGTCCAAGCGTGTTTTGCTGAAAAATATATTAAAGCATCATCGATGACTATCTAGCTTGGGTATTATTATCATCATCCCCCCTCGTACAACAGAACACAAGTATGTTGAGGCACTAAAGAAATTATAATAGGTTTTTTTTTTAATTTACAGGTAAGGACTGTGCCTTGATCTCACCTGATGTTAAGTGATGATAAGGCCAATGATGGTAGCGCACTTCACCCAGAATCCTCAACTAGTGAGGTACTGGCTATCTTATCTCTAGCTACCGGAACACAACAGTGCTACAAACATCGATGTTATGGCGACATATTTAGATAAGATGGTGGTAGCTAGCCAGGCGGACAAACAAGCTCTACCACCGACCAAACCGAGTACACAAACATGTACCCCCCGCTGGGAATCGAACCCGGGACCTCTGGGTCTAAACCGGTGGTCTTAGCCACTAGACCACAGAGGCGGTAAAACTTCTTTCATAACCATATATTTACAAAATTGACATAAAATTAGAATTATGAACACATTCTTTTCCTGTGGCTGATAGTACAAGAAAGACACGAGTATAATAATATGGAGCTGCACTGTAATATGCAGCGCGCGGCAACTCGTTTCAAGTACTTGGCGCCACGCGGCTTGACACTCAACGCGAACCTCGTAAAAGTTAAAATTGAATGGAGGATGTTTCCGCAGTCAGACGGAGCTATGGTTTAGCTTAGGTAATCGTATAGCAAATTGCATATACTGTGACTATTGATTATTTGAAGGATGAGAAACATATAATTATCATAAACATAAATTAGCGTTCATAATAGTAATTATATTTACGATACCTGTCTGGATGACCACACAGAACTCATACCTATTTCTGACGCAGTATCCTGAAGCAGTTTCCTGCAATGCTATTTTCTAGTTTAAAAGGTATGTTTGAGTCGGCTGCTGCGCTGTTGCCGTTAACTTACCGTCAGGCGTAGTTACCTTTAGTTTGCCGGCTCTCTAAAGAAAAACTTCACCTAACTAAAACTTAACCAATTTTTTGCGTAACGTCTTAGTACTTGGATATACTATTTTTTTTATATTACTATTAGAACAAAATATAATTGTCCCAGATGCAATGTAAGAAGGAGAAGGATTAACCTCAGATTAGCATTCAACAATATTGACATTCGACTCATGACATTGGCATAGAGATCAGAGAGCACTATTAAAATAACAACTTTTGTGGGTTAATTGGGGACGGGCGAACATGCTTAATGGTTTCCTCGTTTCCACCTTCCCCCGTCTTGACCTTTATAAGGAAATTCATGCGCAGCAAGTCAGTAAAGCAGCTTAACACGAATTGAAATATTTTCCTGCTTTTATACACGGCAAACTAGTCTGCATTAATAATTCCTTCTGCACAGCGGCACACGATTTGTTTTGTGACCGACTCCGATAAAACTCACTATGGGATAAAATGGGCCAATACACTAATATAAAGCATATTCTTGATTCATTGCAAGTTTGTACAATAACAACAACCTAAGATTAAAACATGCATCTGCAACCTAGAACAAACACAGGCATTCGGATTTGAAGCTTAACAAAAACTGAGTCTCTGGCGGTCCTGAGAGACACGATGACAGTAAATGAGAGAATTATGCGTGAAAGAGTTTTTACGTGAATTCGTAATTTATGATCACTTCTCGGAGGCAATCGTGAGCATTGTTCTGGTTCGATGGAGGAGATGAAATGTGATATTGTATGTAAACGCGAGAAACTTTTATCATGTTGAAAAGGTTTTTCAGAAGGTATCAAGCATAATTCACTGTTTTGGACCCATTCTAGCCGAATGACTTTTGCTACACGTTCAAATAATAAGTGTTTGTTGGAAATAAATACAATGATCACGTTTTATTAGTCGTCTCATATATTTCATAGTCTCTGTAAGTTATTCAGACAACACTGCGGTGTTGACTTAGATAGCTATGTGTTAAGTGACTATTGACCGCAGTCAATAGCTACTATTCCATTACTTGAACAGTGGTTTAAATCCGAGGGAACTGATTTATATTTAAACAGTATTCTCATTAGCCTATAATTACTTAAAATATTGGGCCATTGCTTTGGCGTGTTGGTTCATTGGGAGTGTCTTCTCGTACTTCTTAAGTCATCGCTATTTATAACCTTACATTAGTTACGTTTAGGTATTATGTGAACTGACGGCATGGTGTCATACAGAAACAATGCTATTTTAATGTTGACATTAATTCGTCCGAAATGTATTCACGATAGTGTATTTATTGCTGCTTCCCCTGACGCGGTAAATGTTCGCTTTTATCTTCTATCACTATTTGTTTTTTTTTCATTACCTATTGTACAGTTGTGTTTGTATCGCAATCTGGATGTTTATTTTCTTGTTATTCAATTTACTATTTATTGCATTTTATTGCTACCTTTTAAGTGCCTAGTATTCTATGTCCATATAATATATTTTTATAACGTCTTGTATCTAAACCTAACATTTTAATTTTTTTTTTAATTTATTGGTGCCCTAATTTTCTATCTTGTACAAGAGATAAGAGCCATACGCTCTTAAACATTTCCCTTTCATAATACCTATTTAACATATCTTTATCTATACTTATAATATTATAAGGCTGAAGAGTTTGTTTGTTTGAACGCGCTAATCTCAGGAACTACTGGTTAGAATTGAAAAATTATTTTTGTGCTGGATAGTCCTTTTATCGAGGAAGGTTTTAGGCTACACAACAATAGTTTTTTTTTGCAATAGTTTTAACTGGTCCAGCAGTTGGTGAAACAGTGCTTATACCTCGCATCCCAATGATTCCAAATGATTTACCTTTTAATTTTAAAAGAATCCAATTTCCCGTTAAGTTATCTTTTGCCGTAACAATTAATAAATCTCAGGGGCAAACATTTAAACACATAGGAATTTACGTCAAGACTGCTTTTCACACGGCCAACTATATGTAGCATTGTCAAGATCGGGTTGCGGAGAAAATCAGTACGTTCTTCTGACACAAGAAAATAAAACTAGAAATATCATTCACGCAGAAGTACTTTAAAATATATTCTTTTAAAAACTTCTTAACCGCGATCATAATAACAGAAATTGACGCGGACGAAGTCGCGGGCAACAGCTAACATTTTTATATTTGTTCAGTGATATGTATATATTTTTATTCTCTATACAAGTACGCTCTGTGTATCATGTTTTCCATATTATTACGAGTAGAACTAAGGGAACGTTACATCGTATCTGATAATGACGTGTGTCAGTCAATTGGCATTTGACTGAGATAGGTAGGGCTCTTGATAAGACAATTGAACTGACGCTCTTTAGGCACCATATTAAGGTCAAGGCGGTCGTACTTAAAGTCCATAGTTGCCTTACGCAGAGTGAAATATTGTATGAAGACGATACTGGCGTAGATTAACAATATAATGTTTCATTTATAGTTTAATGAGCGTTTTTGTATTAATTTTATTATTAGGCCGTGCAAGTTTGCCGCCATTAGAAATATTACCATTTAAATATTTATAAAATTTTATAAAATACAGTGAAAAAATTAAACGCTCACCCGACCCAGCCAGGAATCGAACCTGGGTCTTCCGCAATCCGGGCGGCTGCACTGACCGCTATGCGCTAGCCTTCCCGGTAGCATATAAAATTTTATAAATATTTAATTTAGTGCAGCAATTAGCACTTGAAAAACAAAAAGTAAAAATATTATCATTTGCTTAATTTTTCAATTAGAAGAAAACTTTATTCAGTTTGGCTCGCGTTTTTTTACATTTTAATAAATCCTAAACTCCTATCTCTTTGCGGGCTCTGCGGTAAAAGGGAGACTCCTAATCAGCTCTACTACCACTATAGTCTAGGCTACTTTTATTAGGAAGATTAGTGAGTCGGCTAGTGCGCTTAAGTAACGAATGCTAATGCTAAGCTATCTTTGCAAGCTGGGCCCCGCAACATCATCATAACAATCAGCTACTGTACGACTTCAATCCGATCTTTCTTTTTTTTCTAATCTTTTTTTGATATCGTGAAAAGCTCAGAAGCTCGGCACTGGGATACATTTGTTATAATTTATTATCAACCTAATACAACTCAAATCAACATCGTCAGATTCCGATATATCAAAGTAGAGTAATTTATTAGCACTGGCCAGCTGTAGGTGATTGTCAACAGCTGCAGCAGTCCGAGTAGTAGGTATATTGCGCAGGTCAGTTACAGTTATTTACAAATTTTGGTAATATGTTTTGATTTTGTCTCAAACAGCTTTTTGAAGTTTGTTTTTGTAAAACTTGCATATATATGAGAGGAAGAAACCCTAACTCGACTACTCTTACAGCACGTCTTTGATTGACAAGTTTTGCAACTATCATGTACTATGATGCTATTTAAAAAATACTTATAACGTAAAATAATAGTATATTTGTGACAGGTTGCGTCTGCTGTTGTTGATATTTCGTTATTGTTTTTCTTGGCCAGCGAATAACTAGACTCGTTGCATACTAATAATAGTACAGGAATGCTGTAAACGAAGAAAGGCGCACGGCTCCCATTCATCGACGCGCGCTGATTCACAATCAGTCGTGTTTTATAAATAACCGCGACTCCGTGCATACAGCCGACTTGCAAATGGTATCAAATGTTCCTTCATATTAATTGTAAACAATACTTAATATTTATTATTGTAAAACCGTCATTCATGTGCACACATAAGAGTGGTAACATAATTAACATTGCCTATGTTCTAAGAGGAGCTCGATGGCGCCGTGGTTAACGCGCCCGGTCTGCGATTGCTAAGGTTAAGAACTTTCGCAAAAGCCGGTCATCGGATGGGTGACCAAAAATGTATCATCTCGAGCTCGTCTGCCTCGTCTCCTCTGTCTGGGCTGCTTTAGCAGTCGTTAACAACCACCAATCTGCACTGAGCCCGCGTATTGCCCGTTCTCCCTGTCCATCCATAGGGAAGGCTCGTGCCCCAGCAGTGGGGGCATAAAATTATCTGATGATGATGACGATGATGATGATGATGATGATGTGTTCTAAGTTCATAACGTAACACAAAAATCGCAATACATTAAAGCGCAATAAATTAAAAGACGTTTATTCTCATAAGCGTTAACAATGTTCACCTAAAATGAGATTGAGAAAAATTGACGTAGCGCAATTACATTTAACTTTATTACACTCCTACAACACGGGGTCCTTTAAAGAGGTGTGGAGAAGGAACATGCGGGTCGGCAACTGGTGGTGAGCTGGTGAGGCACCATCCTGCGCTACAAGCTGTCGTTGCACCGGGAGACAACTTCTGCTTTCATCAGGCCGTAAAGCCATTCACCTAACTGTCTATATACAAAGAAAATGATAATAGTAGCACTAGTATCAGGATAGTCTATAAACTACCCACTGCTGAGTTGAACTTGATCATGAGCTTCACTGTAAGGTGAGACGAAAGCCAAGCGCTCCCCGTTGGAAGTTCAATAAAAACAATACGAAAATGGAATAGAATAGCCTCATTACTCCTCCTTCTATCATTCATTATTTTTTATTTTTTACCGCGTTATTTTTGCCTACGTAATTATGATAACAAACGAGTTGATGAGTATTTTTTGTCTAATTATTTAATTAAGTCACCTCTCTAATGAAATTCCTTTTAGAAGCGAGAAAGTTTAAATCTATAATTTATGGATTGTAAGATTTACATAGTTTTTTTACTGTTTTGGAAACTTCCGTAATTCACGACATAAATTGTGTAAATTCTAACGCATGAAGGAGTCGCATAACGAATATATATGATTACGAACATGTTAGAAACTTCGCTGTTCCTTTAAATTTTAATGTAATGTAATGTGATTAAGTGTAATGTATTTGAGATTTTTTGTGCCAATTTTAAGATCATTCAAAAGAAATACAATTTTATTCCTGAAATGTAGGTTAGTAATACGATAATAGAAATAAAAAAGCTTATTTAACTGATGTTAATGAAAACGCGAGAGTCTAGACTCTAGACTATGCCCATACAAACACAAACAAGACAGACCGACAGACGATTTTATCTCAAACATTCTTAGTAATTTGGCTTTTCCCAATTAAAACCGCGGCTTACGGTAAAAGTTTGCACTTATTTGAATACAAACGATTGAATGCAAATTTTTGATATCGCATTTAATAAAAGTTGGAGACAGTATTATCTTTTAGTAAAGTGACATAGAAGGTTTAGTGATATATCCAACGATTTATCTTATTTATTTATTTATCTTATCTTATATCATTATTTATACTGATTGACGTTAAACAACGTGCGAACCTTTTAATTATATTGGAATGCGGATGTTTATATTTTAAAACTGACACCTTATTCTTTATGATTTGATCTTTTTGCACCTTTATACGTGGCGTAACATAATTACCGATAGCTCGCTAGTCAAGACAACTTCAACGTTATGCTTTGTACTTTTAAACGAAACTTTGAAGAAACTGATGGGTTGTCTATAGCCTTCATATGTATACGGCAGTCTGTCAAAGATATAAACGTTGTGTTTTTGCGAAGCGTCTTTCTCAGACGAGTAATGTTGTTTGTCTGGCGCGGAAACGGTCCAAGGTCCGACATTTAGTTTAGCGATATCGCATCGTTGGGAAAGCACATAGGTCCACGGTAGATGTGGTTATTTACTTAACAATACCTACACTCTTAAGAAAAACAACTTTATAATCTCTGTCAACAAATTTATGTATAAGTAGTGTGTAAAAAGTTTAGGTAATTAGAGAACTTGTCTAATTAGCGTTACGTTATTTTATGTGTTAACAGCATATCATTTTATGTTGTAACGCTGATGATAATATTGATGTATCTATTTCTGAGAATACTCAGCAAAGATTTTATAAAATATATTTACAATGTGCAGTTATTAACAGCTTGTCAGTCTATGTATGTAACTTGGCGATATTAGAATTTTTTTATGCGCAAATGTGTAATTACTTACTTGTTGGTGGTAAATTCTGTATTTATAATGCGAGTTTCACAGTAATAATAATAATTAAATATCAATCAATCTATCCAACCTTAAATAAAGAAGAATTATTTTTGTGTTCTTCAATTCTAGTGACATTCAATGAACGTGACGTCAGGGTAAATAATATATGTAAATTAAACACGAACATGTGCCACATAAATTGTAACATTTAAGTGAGACTTATTAATTCAGAAACATGTCGTCATCTTACGGTTTAACCATTATTCGACTAGCTACGTCATTTGACAAACATCACAAAAAGAAAACAGTGACACGGTGTGTACGTGATCAAACTCGTATTTTTTGACAATCTCGTATCCGTAAACACGTTGGGCCGCGGGTCAACCGCCGCGACGACCGCGAGCCCGCGCGCCCATCTCGGTAAACCAGTCGGCATCAGCGGCGCAGTTGTCCATCGGTGACGTGTGGCCGTATGGCTGAGCAAATAGTTTTTATTTACTAGTTTCAACGTTAATTCCATAGCCACCTCTGTGGTTTAGCGGTTAGAGTTTGCTTATTCGGTCGGACGGATATTTGCTGTCGCCGTCTGTGATGTCTCGAGGACCCTTCCTTTCCTTCAAGGAGGGCCTTGTGGTACACGTCGACTTGGACTCTCATAGCGGTGTCTACGTCTGCGTCTACCGATCCCATAACGGTGACATGGAGACAACTCGACTTATAGAACATCTTAGTCGGGTAGTAGATGATGCGCAGGAGCGGTTTCCATCGGCGGAATTGGTGTTTTTGGGGGACTTCAATGCTCACCACGAGTTGTGGTTAAGTTCCTCCAAAACTGACTATGCTGGTAAAACTGCCCACGCATTCGCTCTCACGCACGACCTGACTCAACTAGTGAACCAGCCCACCAGGACCCCAGATATAATCTGTCACGCGCCCTCTTTGTTGGACCTTCTGCAGACGAGTCGCCCAGCTGGTTACCTAGTGGAGGTTCGAGCTTCTTTAGGATCTTGGCATCACTGTTTGGTATCCAGTAAAGTGTCTCTGGCCCCGCTACCGCCTTCAGCGGTATCGAAACGCCAGTTGGCACTACTCGTCGGCAGATTGAGTTGGTATGCGGGCCTATTTCGTATCAGTTCCTTGGGGGCAGCGCTGCTTCAGTGGGAAGGACCCGACAGCTAGTGCGACTGCAGTTGCTGATGAGATAGTTTTAGGGATGGAATACTATATTCCGCAGTTCTATCTCATCAGCAAAGGCAGGCGTAACCCATGGTTCAACCGCGAGTGTACCAACGCTATTGATAACAAACAGGCGGCATACCGCGCACCAGTTATCTTCGCGTCTGGACTCTATTTCCACTTAACATCAGGTGGGATGCAGTCATTTGCCGAGCTATCTATAAAAAAAATAGACCAGAACTATCTTAGAACAAGAGGTCTCCGGATTCGATTTCGATATACATTCGGTTTGCTTCGGTTTAAATACGTAAATTTTTCAAATCCTTAAAATTGATGACATTTCTTAGAACAAATTTCGTCTCTTATTTTTCCATTCTTTCCCACACCTACTGCCCTGTTCGGATTGTATAGATATAATCATACTGTATGAATACAAAAAACAGCCGTTTATAAAATTGTATCTATTGACAAATTACAATACCATAATTAATATTTTAATATTTATTTCTTTCTTTCTTTATTAGGAAAGCTTACATAACTCAAATAATAGTATATATTTCGAAATATAGAAAGTTAATTACAAGCTCTCGCATATAGGTAAACATAGTGATTAGTGTTAACTCATGCCTTTAAACTTAATATACATTATGTACATAATTATACATACTATAAAAAGAAAAATAAGATAAACATACACCTTATGAAAAATGTGCTTTTGTGATAGTGCGTCTGATGGATGTAATACTTGTGGTAATGTATTTTTTTATATATTTTGTACCTAATGCTCATGTAGCTAAATATGAAGGCTTTTATCAAATCGGTAGTGTAGGACCGTATTGAACATTATTATATTGTAGTTTCGTGACTCATAGTGTACCAATGATTGATGCTTATACTTGATAATTAGTTCATTATTAGATGAAGTTCAAAACACAGGTAGAACCGTCGACCGCGTAATAAAACACATACATTTTAAATGTAACAATTTATACAAAAGTGTCACCTGGCTGCCCGTCACGGAGCAACCATTACTGAATCTGTAAAGGAGCGCCGAAGCCGCGCCAAATTAACAACAACTGATGCCTCCGATGTCGCTAATGATGCTCGTCCAGCGAACGTGGCGTCGAAGTAGCCATTACGAGTGAGAAGCATGCCAATCAAAATAATTAACGATAACTCAAAGCAAATGAGAACGCGCTTTAGAAGTATAATGTTTACATATAGTGATATCGGTATCAATTCAGGCGTGAGAATTGTTAGTGCAACTTATTTGATGTGCGCTAAAGTGGTTTCATTCATGCGTAAAGAAAGTAGTAGAAACAAACGAGAATGTTCGTTCGAGAATCCCCATTTCAGCATTCGAGCTTGGTACACACGCCTGCACATCAATCTACCACAAACTGTCAAGTGTTTTTTATATATTTTAGCGTTTTATTAACGCTTAAATATACTTAAGTAAAATTTAAACACTGAAAAAAGACGACAACCTCAGGCGGGAATCGAACCACGCACCTTCCGCATTCCGGGCGGCTGCCTTAACCACTTGGCTACCGAGGTCTGGCTTTCACCCGTCGAAATTTTTCAGTGCTTGATGCTTATGTTTTTTAGTCAACATTGCTTCATCAATCTTAGAAGTTTTCACCTCTGAGATCCGAAAGAAATATTTTTACAAATATTTGAACATTCGGTTAAGATGAAGCTGCGTTATAGATAAGTGTTTTTTATATATTTTAGCGTTTTATTAACGCTTAAATATACTTAAGTAAAATTTAAACACTGAAAAAAGACGACAAAACCCAGGCGGGAATCGAACCACGCACCTTCCGCATTCCGGGCGGCTGCCTTAACCACTTGGCTACCGAGGTCTGGCTTTCACCCGTCGAAATTTTTCAGTGCTTGATGCTTATGTTTTTTAGTCAACATTGCTTCATCAATCTTAGAAGTTTTCACCTCTGAGATCCGAAAGAAATATTTTTACAAATATTTGAACATTCGGTTAAGATGAAGCTGCGTTATAGATAAGTGTTTTTTATATATTTTAGCGCTTTATTAACGCTTAAATATACTTAAGTAAAATTTAAACACTGAAAAAAGACGACAACCTCAGGCGGGAATCGAACCACGCACCTTCCGCATTCCGGGCGGCTGCCTTAACCACTTGGCTACCGAGGTCTGGCTTTCACCCGTCGAAATTTTTCAGTGCTTGATGATTTATGATAATAGTGATTTAAGCGTTAATAAAACGCTAAAATATATAAAAAACACTTATCTATAACGCAGCTTCATCTTAACCGAATGTTCAAATATTTGTAAAAATATTTCTTTCGGATCTCAGAGGTGAAAACTTCTAAGATTGATGAAGCAATGTTGACTAAAAAACATAAGCATCAAGCACTGAAAAATTTCGACGGGTGAAAGCCAGACCTCGGTAGGCAAGTGGTTAAGGCAGCCGCCCGGAATGCGGAAGGTGCGTGGTTCGATTCCCGCCTGAGGTTGTCGTCTTTTTTCAGTGTTTAAATTTTACTTAAGTATATTTAAGCGTTAATAAAACGCTAAAATATATAAAAAACACTTATCTATAACGCAGCTTCATCTTAACTGAATGTTCAAATATTTGTAAAAATATTTCTTTCGGATCTCAGAGGTGAAAACTTCTAAGATTGATGAAGCAATGTTGACTAAAAAACATAAGCATCAAGCACTGAAAAATTTCGACGGGTGAAAGCCAGACCTCGGTAGCCAAGTGGTTAAGGCAGCCGCCCGGAATGCGGAAGGTGCGTGGTTCGATTCCCGCCTGAGGTTGTCGTCTTTTTTCAGTGTTTAAATTTTACTTAAGTATATTTAAGCGTTAATAAAACGCTAAAATATATAAAAAACACTTATCTATAACGCAGCTTCATCTTAACCGAATGTTCAAATATTTGTAAAAATATTTCTTTCGGATCTCAGAGGTGAAAACTTCTAAGATTGATGAAGCAATGTTGACTAAAAAACATAAGCATCAAGCACTGAAAAATTTCGACGGGTGAAAGCCAGACCTCGGTAGCCAAGTGGTTAAGGCAGCCGCCCGGAATGCGGAAGGTGCGTGGTTCGATTCCCGCCTGAGGTTGTCGTCTTTTTTTTCAGTGATTAAATTTTACAAACTGTCAAATTTAATTGAAAATGTATTGAAGAAATTTGACAGTTTTGAGTAGGTCGATGTGCAGGCGTTTGTACATTCGTAAAGTATAGTAATAAATAAAATGTAATTATAAAATAAAAATGCTTTTATGAAATAAAAGAGTTACAACAGTACGTATTAATTATTACTAGTAGTCCCCAAACTAGGTAATCCTGTCTAT
Source organism: Eudonia truncicolella (assembly GCA_949315975.1). Taxonomy (NCBI): domain Eukaryota; kingdom Metazoa; phylum Arthropoda; class Insecta; order Lepidoptera; family Crambidae; genus Eudonia; species Eudonia truncicolella. Next base: position 21,101,606 of record OX438827.1, on the reverse strand, counting down.
GAGGACTTACAATGGTGGTAAATATATTTAGTCTATGGTTCAGTGTATATACAACAAAAGAATCAAAAAATTGATTGTAAATTATACTAGCAATACAATACCGATACAAATTATACGACGCAAATCACTCTATCTTTTAGATTTTTAAATCACTGAAGGCTGGCCTGTTGTTTCACCCCATCCCAGAATACCAATACCTAGTAGGTATTACGTAATATAGCCTTACTTGAGATCAGTACGGCAGCTAATTCGTGATACAATCGTCATAACGTTTCACTACCGCCTTGAAATTGCTTTTTCCAAATAAGAATTTGTTTTAGTTGGTGAAAAAGGTGAAACCTGTGTGACAGGGTTAATAAAACAGCGAAATTTTATCAATGTTGTTTTTCCTGTTTGTTTACGTAGTGGTTTTCGGTAAAAAATGTTTTTACTTTTAATGGTTTCTTCTTTTCCCCAAAGGTGTTTAGCTTTGTAACGGCATGTCGCAATATTGCTGACATTCAGTACAAAGGAAAAATTGCAATATTGAAGAGAAATATTTGGTCCTTACCTATTAAATTGACGTTTTGTATGAAGATTTTTTAAGTTATATTTTTCAAACTAACGTTTTTTTAATTTGTTAGCATCTATTTATTGTGTTTGTTTCACTAGCTAAATATAGCAGACGTTAAAAAGAAAAAAATCAAGTCTCTTAAAAGCTACAATGAAACAAAAGGTCAATTCCGCGAACATCATAAATAAGTCAATTTAAAAAAAATATTGGGCGATAAATATACAAAATGAATAATCATTGTTATTATTGAAGCCTAAGTAACATAGTCCTAGTTAAAGGTGTGTAATAATATTAACAACCGGTATTGACTTTTAGCAGTAATACACCTGTTAATAAGTGAAAAAAAAATGTCAATTTCATAGGTAAGGACCCAATATACACATTCACTCAAAGTGCTTAAGACAAAGCAATTTGTTGCCAGAAATTATTAACGGTCAAAGTCGCACCTGTGTCAACAATGAAAAAATATTGTCCATCCACATCACGTAGCGCCGATAGCCGCGCCGAGCCGGGCGGACTGCACACGCGATGTCATGCAGGCACCTCTCCAAAACTATGGTTATTGAGTTTAATATGTTACTAAACAATAATAGAGGGCTAATCGATGGATTTATAAAGTAAAAAAGTTACAATTCATAATTATTAAAGTTATAAATAAAAATACTGAAAGGGATTTTATAGCCCTACAAAAATTTGTGCTCCATAGAGCACAAATTGTCATAACAATGGTTTTGGATAAAAACTTCATAAATTTGTATGATGTTGTGTAATGTAAATAAAACTAATTGCATTGAGTACTTTTTTGTAAATGTATCGAATCGAAATGTATTTGACTGGTTGGCTTGTCTTCTAGTCAAAGATGAAAAACTTATCACTAACGGGCCGTTTAAAATGCATTGATTGTTTACAGAGCAGTGCAGGCAACGGGCCGCACTATCGGCGCGGAGCTGATCCCCGCGTGCGCCCGCGCTGCCGCCGCGCGCCACCGCCGCCGCGCTCCGCCATTCCAGCGCCGTGGCCCGCCGCGCACGCATGCCTCACATGCCGCGCGACCGCTCCGGAAACTTGACTGCGCTCTATCGTTAGCTAAACTCTTTCAAAACAAGTTAATCAGGCAAAAACATTTCCTTAAACAGTAACATATTCAAAGTTTCATTCAACAAAATAATTGTGAACGTTTTCTCCTACGAACGGACAAGTGCATCGAGTACCTCAGTGTGGAGAAGGCTACATTCCAAACCGGTGTCGTTCTTTAATGGACGAGGTGTGTACTACTCTGTGTGTGTTTTATTAACGTTAGGAAAGTGACTAAAGTGGTGTTGATATCGTAAATTGGACAAATTCACAAAAGCTCTGGTAGAGCAATGTTTTTGGATTCACACGTCTCTGCGATGCGATAAGGTAAAAGAGAAGTTAAGCTTGCACTCATGAAAATGGCTCGCGGAACACTGAGTGAAAACGAGCGCCAGTGCTTAGACACTGGCGCAAAAAGTCAATCGGATCGCCTGCAAGACGCGGAAAAAACAATGGGCGGCGACTGCAAGCCCAACGGACTGCGAGTCCGCTTCCTGGACGAGGAGGGTAAGACCGAGAGGACGGTGAGCGCCGACGAGGTCGACTACGCCGTGGCGCGCGTCAAGAAGATACACATCCTGAAAAACCGCAGCTCGAGCGAGACCAGCATCCTGCTGCGGAATGCGTCCCTCAAGAAGCGGCACTACGGCGAGCGCCGGCACAGCGACCACAGCGACCTCGGCGACCAGGCCAACAACAACTCGCTCAGCGAGAACCTCAACGGTCGCCTGGCGGTGCTGAAGGAGAGGCCCGACAAGACTGACGACGCGACCGACGACGAGCATGCCAAAGATGCAACCAACCAGAGCTTTAAAAAGAATTGCAACGTGTACAGCGTAAACCAGGCAAAGACGCTGACACCGGAGAAGAAAAGATCGATGCCGCTGACGATGCCGCGCCTCATCAGCCACAGGGCGCAGGAACAGGGCCGCTCCACGCTGCCGCGCGAGGGCAGTCTGGCGGAGGGCGCGGGCAAGGACTTCACGACGCGTACCATTGGCCGGCTGTCACGCGGGCTGGGCAAGCTGCTGCGCCGCACCAACAGCGTGCGCATCAGCGACCCCGACCCCATCTACAAGGTGGCCTACCTCGGCAACGTCCTCACCGGCTGGGCGAGAGGTGAGTCCGCTTTCCATTCATTAGTCCCCGGCAATGTTATTTATCGTTTGCAATGTAACACTATTGGCAATCGTGTTCGCTTAATAAGTGTCGGTTATCTTCCGTATATGGGTCATTCAATCGTCGCTAAGGTTATCTGGTAGAAAAATGTTGTATCCATGACTGCCATTGGCGCACCTGCGCTTTGCCTTTGTTAACTATTCGGTATGCGCGATTGGGTCGTCTATTGCACTACTTGTTGTGATATTGTATTGTAATAGGTATTACATAATCAAGTATTTACAATATTATTTATACTGTGATAAGAAGTGCAAAGTCTTAGCAAATGCACATAGAGATACATATTTACTGAGTTAAAATTAGTAACTACAACTAAAGCGATTATGAGATTATACAATGAACCACAAGTGCGATAATTCGTAATGTAAATTTGTTTTGAGACAGTGTTGCGTTATTCGTCAATTATTTATTTGAGAATAGCTTCATAAAATAAACTACCTTTTGCTCATAAACGGTATTACATTACACAAACTGGTTCAAGGCTAATTTATTATCGATGCGAAGAAAAACGTTAAATCGCTAAATTTATTAATGAACCCACCGTTGGTGATAAGATTATGGTCATCATTGGTGATGCCTCCGCCGCCGATGCGGTGTCAGAGACCGGGTACCTATCTCCTATGAGCTTTTCACCAACAACAATAAATATATTTTAAGCTATGTTTTAAATCAAATGTATTTTTTACTTCCTTACAATTATGAAATTATGACTCTCTGAAATATATTTCACCACCATAATAATTTTCGTTAATTGATCCGTGACATGGACCGTTCTTACCACCAAAAACCTTGTTTGGACTCTGCATAATATACGGATGAAAAGCAGCTGGCCAATCAGGCGGCCAAATCACACCTCAAATCAATGTAAGACATAAAAATTCAAAGTTATAGAATTGTGAGTCCACTGAAAATAAATAAAGAAGAGTACCTCAGCAAGAGAAGATGTACCTCACAATACAATAATGCTGACACACAGATGATTCAACAACATACAAATATTTATTATGTTCATATAAATGACAATGGAATGTTAACCTAAAAACAATTTGATTAATGTCACACAATATTTATGAATTATTTATTTATGAATTATTCAATAAACCATCTGTCTGTCTGTACGTACGTCACCAAAGGCCGGTAAATAACAACGTAGTCAATCGTGCCCGGTCAATTAGTTCGGAATGGAATTCATGTAATAATTTTGAAATAACTGTTTATGGCAACGCAATAGTTTTAAATTCTTATTTCTCCACTGTGCCGGTGGCTAGTGCGCCCAGCGCGACGGCATTACCTAGGTAGGTAGCTATTTTGTTTCTGGTTTCTACGACTGCTGATAAGTGCGGCTGCGATTGGTTCTGTTTATGTAAACAGGCTGCGTTTACGTTTATTTTTGTGCCTATTTTAAGCGCGTCACACAGAGCTAGGCAGAGTCCAACTGCCTCCCTACACATTGCTCATTATAAAATTGGTATTTGCAGAATCAGCTTACCTTCATTAAAAAAGCGACATAGTAAAGTTTTGTAGAGTATATATTGACTTTTTCGTATAAAAACGTAGGTAAAATCAAATATAGGTAATTGTATTATGTTATGTCTGCAAATTTGCTTCGGTACACATTAATGTCTATTGCTCTTTTATAGTTTCTGTCGTTTCTATCCACTAGTGACTTCTAATTATAAGTTGTCAGTTCCATAACTATGTTGGTAACCATTTATTGTTGAAGTTGATAGTCTTCCCAATAAAAAAGTAACAAGAGCTATCTTTAAAGAAAGGGGAAAAGAGACGGCATCAATAGAAGCGAACGTGCTTTTATATCTATGATTACGTACATTGCTTTCGTTTTGTGCTTCTGTCATGCGTCAAGGTATAATGATTAAGATATCTCAGTAAAAGTAAAATGGTTTCTTTTGTTGTCGTATTCTATTTACGTCAGATTTTTATCAAAAGGTTGAAACGAAAATGTCCAATTAGAATATATAAAAACATATACAAAACGATAGACAATTATAAAACATGAGGGAAAAAAAATATATTTTATACAACTTACTTACTTACGAGTATTATGGGTATGCTTCGTTTCACCTTTGTGTCATCTCATCAGATTCTAGATACCGATAGAGCTGAAGATGACCGCGCTCTTCACCACATTCAAATAATCAAACAGCAACTTTCGATTTCTGCGATGTTCTTACATTCCAGTTAGCGTTAATGTTGTCCGGTAATACGTAGTAGTACGTATCAGTTATTCTGTGGTAATACCGACGAAAGTCTTGCTGTCGGCGCCGGCGCCGCGTCGGGCCCGCGGTAAACTGGATTTGTTCGCCGGTGCCGCCGGGGTCGTGCGCCCGCGCTAGTGAAAGCACCATCTCACAACATTCTGGCATCAAATCCTGGCATGCAATCACTACATTCTTGGGAGTAATAAATGTGAAAAGCATTTCCAGGAAATAAAGTCTTAACTGAAATTAACTCAATGCATCAATACACCAGGCCCGCGTGGTGGTTTATGGCCCGTTCTCCCTACCCATTCATAGGGAAGGCTCGTGCCCCAGCATTGGGACATACAATGAGCTGATGATGATGATGATGATCAATATTTTGAGGAACGTAAATTCTATAACCGTAATTCATCAAATTTAACCTATAACTGTCCCACGAATCACAATTCACAAGTGATAATTATTTTCAAAAGTTTTAATTGTTGGTCAGCGACAATGTTAGTATCAACTGAGATTTTTTTTATAACAAGAAATGCATAGCTCATAAAACAATTAAAAACCATATTTTACTAGATCAAAAGATAGTCTAACGCGTAATTAACTGAAGAAGATTTTTAAAATCGCTTGTTATGATTCTGCTTAGCGCTCCACGTGCATAGACACCGAGGCAGTTCACCTATCACATCGTAATTAATCGCTATCTTGATGCAGTGACGTGGAGGTCCCATGATAAACTCTACTGCGCACAATGTTAAGATCAAGGATCATAGTAGTTAGTCATGTGTTTGCGGATTAGTTTGAGAGATTTAATAGCGGGTTAGATACACTTAAAATGGATACGGAGATCATTGTAGATTTGCTGACGTAGCGTGGTGATTAGATATGCTAACAACTACTGCATTACACAATTGCATTTAAGATAAACAGACTGCTTTAAATCTTTATTCAATAGATTTGGACGTAGAACTAGTAGTTATCTATTTAGTAGTTGCTATCTTGTTATCTAACGCTAGATTCATATAAAGTTTACATAATTATATATCCCTAAAAACCGTTGGATATTAGCTTAGGGTCAACACGACGTCTTCAAAAGGACACGATACAATTATTTTTATAAAAGTGAAGGTTGATAAACCGTTTCCATTAAGTAGCCATGTCAAATGAGATTATTTTTTTTTGCCTTATGTGCGTGACCTAGGCACAGTTTCGGCGGATCGTTTAACGTGATCTTGAACGCAACCTCGTCACTCGCATCTCTGTTGCGAATATAATATTTGGGCCGTCTAAGGATATTAACATTTTGGTTACTCCATCTTGCCTTTGATTTGTTTTAACTTGTATGGTTTTGTTGCACCTGAACTGGTGCTCCCTCCTTCGCAGCGGAAGCGCGGTTAGTGATCGTGCTCCCCGTCTCTTTCCCCAGGGCGTCTCCCTCGCACCTTTTAGTATCACATTCCAAGCAGCATTGTCCATGGTGCTCCCACGCCACGCTCGGCGGCTTCCACGACCGCCGACTGCTGATTTACTACCGATCTGACCTTTATTGCCGACGGAAAGAGTTCAATTTGCTTGCTTAGGGGTTATAGTCTCATTTTGTTCTAAGTTCACTTTGTTTCGTGGCATTCATCAGCTCTATTTCACTAAGGATGTGTTTGTTGAAATAAGGCTGGTAGGCAAACATTACGTATAGGCCGTTTAGTCAAATACTTTTGTTAAAATACGTTTGAAAACATGTCGTTACCACAAGTTTGCTTAAAAGTTCAAAGTGTGAGATTTATAAAGAAAATAAACCACATATTTATAGAGCTCCTCATATCGTACATGCATAAAAATCAAGAACTGGTACTTTTACCAACGTTTATTAGAAACTTTTCGTATGTCTGCAACACCGTAAAGGGACTATCGCCAGAAAGCGTAACGATATTCAAGTATACATTATTTAAAACGTTCATAGCGATATGGTCGGTGACCTAGGATGATTAGTAAAATGTGAGGAAAACATGCGCGTGCGCCGAACGATTATTAGAATTCTTGGCTTTGATTTTAAATTTTATAAAACCTGTAGAAGACTACTGAGAGTTAAAAACTTTGCTGGCACATAATTATGGGATATGCAAGTTCACAAAATGAACTTAGTAATAGCTTAGTTTATAGTTAGCACTTTGGGTTTACCTTAATTGCGTACTCCAATACAATCATAGATTCAACAAAAGAATGGTGATGATTATTTCCAGTTAAAAGAGCCAGTCCGGACGACTGGCTATCTTTATCTTTCAACTGGAGTCGATCGCTGAAGTTTGTTGATTACTCCGGACTAACTGCGCCATCTTTGACCTTCGAACGTTGAAGTACATAATCATATAATAGGAATGTAAGAACATTCTAGGATCGGACTCATATATGTACTTGTCCACGACTCCACAGCTCGTAATTACATACGAGATGAAACTTTATTTGCTTTAATCATTTCAAGTACAAGGAAAATTACTAGCGAGCTAGAGAAGTGGTCTGCAGCGTTAGGAATTTTAAAATGTGTAAATACAACTCTTTGCACAAGTAAAGATTAAACCGAATATTCAGATAAACTTATTGATGAATGTATAATATGATTTGAACTATTTGCTTTTTTTCATTTGACGATAATGTTTCAGGGATATCTATTTATATTATATAACTTTATTAATTAAATGTAATTAACTTTGTAATGAAATACACTTTGTTAATCTAATAAGCTATTTCTTAAAAAAAAATATAATATAATAACTATCTAAAACATATTATTAAAAGGAGTCCCTTTAGGCAGGGTTCCGAAGATACTGGCAGCGTTCCCCCTGCCAGTATTATATATATATATATATTTTATTATATTTTTTATTTTTATTTTCTATTTATATTTGTATATATGTGCAAAAAATATTTAGCATCAGAGAATATATATGGTTAGTTCTTTACAATTTGCTTAGTTTGCAACGAGGTGGTAAATTATTAATATTTAGCACAAGACAACAACTACTTACCAGAATTATCTAGGTAAATATATTTGGTAAAACCGTTGAGATTGGATTTCGTTTATAAGTAAAGTTATTCTTATGGCTCTTACCGATAATCTATGCATTATAGAATAAGGTATTGCATGCAACAGTACAGAGTAATAAAATGATAAGCGCAGAAGGATCGCTCTACACAATATACGACATGCTATATAATATTAAGATTTGTATCCTATTTCGTAGCTTTAAAATCATTAGAACTATCTATTACTTTATAAAGAAAAACATCGCAGATATTTCCTTCTAATATTCTTGTATCTTCTTGGTAAGCGACTCTACCAAAGTTATAAGTTTTGGAAATCAATTCAAAATATTTACAAATATAACTTGTTGTTTAGGACATATACAAGTAAATTATTAATGAAAACATGATCTTGTAGAATAGAATTCTGGAAGAGTCAATCCTTTGAGTGTTTTTACTTCACGACCTAGAGACGTGCTAACAATTCATGCAGTTCACAAGTGCAACGAGCAATCCGAAGTATTTGTTGTGAACCTTCTGCGGCTATCTTCCTTGCTTGCGAGTTGCTGGCGTGTGTCGATAGAGCAGCGGTTATCGGCAGGTTGTTAACCCAAATGCATACATGCATAGAGCGCGCGGCCGCAGGTGCCGGCGCATTCCGCAACCAACATTCCCGACCAGCTCTACATTTCGGTCACAGACAAACAAGCTAGCCTAGACAACCTACATTTGTATTGGAACCCCTTGCCAAGTTTCTTGCGGCTTCTTCTCGGTAAAATGTCTCCGCCGTAGGATTTGCGTAGTCATGGCTTAGATTTGACGTTAAAAAAGACTCTGTAAAAAGTTGTTTTCAATAAAAATATTTTGATTTTGACAATGTTTAAGTTAATCGAGAAAACAGCTTCACTAGTTACCTACTGGATATTTATGCAAATGTAGGCGAGAGGTGGTTGATATTTAAATATGAGTAAGTATTGCATTGCTCTTGTGATTGTGTATTAAAGTCAATTCGGTGTTTTAGAGAAACAAACAGTCGCTATGACATTTAGTAACGTCATGGGTGCAAGTGGTGTAAAGTGTTCCTGTATACTTGTTACCTACGAGTATTTAATAAAATAAGTGTTTAATAAAACAAGTCAAAAATAAAAAGGTAATCATAATACGATTAAAAAGTTGTTATTACATGGCTACGTAAAATTTTTTGATACCACTTGAAAAACTAACGGATGGCACTAAAACACACACACACATACAACTACTCGCAATCGCTCAAACATGCTCAAACATGCGTAATACACAACGGGTGATCGTGGTTGACATAAATTTTTCATAGGTTCTTATTTTTATTAAATAATATAAGTGTAAAAGTTTATTTTTTAAAGTAATGTCTGTTATTTAGGCGTTGGGGGACACTGACTTCCGTATTATAGACAACTGCTTATAATAGAAAACAGAGTAAGAAATGTAAACTGTAAAATATTATAAATTTTAATAAAAAAATATTATACTTATTGAATATTTATTGAATTGAACTTATTGAATTGAATATTCATCAAAATGTATTAGTGATCTGCCACACATTGGAGCGCAGTGTATCGCGTCCGTAGAAGTTTCGCGGCGACCTTCACGCCCGGCTTCCGTGGCAGCCACGCGTGGCGCTACCACCCACTTCCACCACGGACACCCAAATAGTAAACATATTAATATTTATAGCAACTCATAGAATAATTAGTATTAATAATAATAATATTTATATATAGTGAGCACTTAAACCCGCGGCATGGGGCACTTTTGACAAATGTGGCATATGCCTTCTTTACAATTTATAATAATAATATTTTTAAGTTTAGTATTAAATTAAGAATTTTTAGGTTACATATAACATAGCAATAATGAACCTACTAACAATTTTGTATAGATTTTTGATCTGAAATAAAAGTTATTATTAACTTTAATATAAACCTATTACAATTTTTTTTTGAGAGAAATTGCTGATTGGGGGGATTGGGGGCGGCGAGGAACGTAAAGGGTCCCTCAAGCCGTGTGAAACGAATCACCTTCGGAGGTTTTCTAGAGGGAGTGGCATCGCGCACTAGTCGGATCGGCATCGGATCGGGGAGCGGAACAACCCGAGGGCGCCTCTAAAGGCTCGGACCTCGGCTCGGGTTGACCGGGCTGTGGAGGAGGAGAGAAGCGCCCAGGTACATGTCTGTACCTGGTGTAGAGCGCGTGTAAACCGGTTCTTCGTACCCTTGTTCTACGAGTACGGTGTCTTGGGCCTAAACTAGTGTGGATGTTTAGTGTATTCTGTAAATGTGTAGTGGCATTTAGAGGATCGGGCGGCGGCCTCAAACAAACACCAGTCTCTCACAAGGAGTAGCTTAAGTTACATTTATTTAAGTTGTTGTACCAATACTTTTTACCTTGTGATGTAAAATAAACTACTTACTTATATTGAATTTAATTGAATTGAATTAAGGTATACTTTACCAAGAAAAATAAAGCGCCTAAGCTGTTTGAAGGAGATTTCTACAAAATCCAATCGCAAATAGATAAAAGCATTACATTCCTAAATGTGTTAGTAATGATAGATGTAATAATGTATAGTCAAATGCAACGGTTATATGGCTATGACTCAACATATACATTGCAGCACGCGAAAGTGTGGCTTAAGATAATACACGTTCGGACCGCTTTAATGTGTGGAGATATCGAATTTGAAATTAAATTACAAGCCCTGCTGTCCATTAGGCCGTGAAGACGTCAAATAGCACAGTGGCGCACTGCAATAGCTTGCGAAACGCGTTGGTGCTAGCCGAAAGAAGTCCGAGTAAGTGGTGGATACAGCAGGAACGACGCCAGTCTTTTAATCAGACTTATTCAATTACAATCAGGTTTATATAATTAGGTTAGAAATTTGGCAATTAAGTTAGTTTATTGCGTTAAGTTAGTTCTTTTTAAGTGCTTAAAGTTCTCTACTAACTCACGTGTGACGATAAAACCACACTTCACGTTGACGAAGCACAATGTGTTGGTATTAACCAACTGATGTTTACATCAGTTTCGTTTAACCTGTTCTAGACAAGTCAAAACTGAGATGAAATTTTACCCGCTGCTCATATTGTCAGTTTTTGATAAAGAAAATATAATACTCTGACGGGAAAGTGATCAAAACGTCTTCCACTAATACCATCTCAACAGTTTGAAACAAAGAAGAGCCGCTCGCTCGGCTGGCCGGTAATTCGGCGCGCGGCGACAGACGTAAAGCAGTGAGTCTTGGCAACAGCTAAAAGGGTTATGGAGAACAACAACGAACAATTCTAACTTGATATAAATAAAGTTAAAAGTCGAATAATACTGCAAACTTAAAGATATTTCTTTTTTTAGAAGTTCTTTGATTAGAACTTAAAACAAATTTTCATAAACAAAAAAGTTATTACTAAAACATTTAAGAGATGACAATATTTCGATATAATTAATGGCTCTTGGTGTCTTATTCCGATATAATTAATGTAAAAGAATTTCGTTCGAACAGTGGCTAAAAAGTTGAATCCACAAACCTATTTCCGCGGCTCGTTTCGTCAGCGACGCCGATGCACGGACAGACAGACAGACCAGTTTCGTGACGAACAGTTTCAAAACGCAGTGTGCAATGCCGTACGACTCCACAGACAGGAAGGTTGTCTAATAGCTCGTGGTGCCCTTGTTATTCCTGTTGCTTCATTATGTTTATAAAAAACAGTGAAAAATTCAGCTTTAGTGCAGCAATTAGCACTTAAAAATAAAAAGTAAAATTTACTATAGCGTTGTGTTATCAAATTTGTGGTATTTCATCTGTAAAGATGAATCTGCATAGCCATCGGTTGCAGTAACCGTTGGATAGATGGCACTCTGCCGCTGAAAAGCAGTCAAAAATCAAAAAGCACTGAAAACATTCAGTGCTTACGTCAGCCTTCCCGGTAGCATAATAGTCAGTGCAGCCGCCCGGATTGCGGCAGACCTAGGTTCTATTCCTGGCTGGGGCGGGTAGGCATTAAATTTTTTCATTGTATTTTAAAAATGTTTAATTTGTCTTATTTTTGTATATATATAATAGTTAAGTTATTTGAGTTAGACAAAGGTCGGTAAAGGTCGATCGTGGTCGGTACTGGTTTTTCGTGTATATACACCAGCCATTTTTTGCAAGACTTTGCACTGATCGGCCAAAATAACAAAGTGTCTTCCACGTTTTTTTAACAAAATTTATTATCTTACACTTAGCAATAGTACAAAATGAATTGCCGGAAAAACCAAACACTGACTTAAGTTTGTAGCACTATAAAGTGCATCTCAAATGCAAAAACTAATACAATACCTAAATTAAAATTCACGAAACCACATACCAGTTGAGCTTCAAATCATTTTGGTTTGGTATTCATGTAGCCTTCAAGTCATGTAAATTTTTTATAATTAATTATCGACAAGGACGACAAGTTATTATATTATTATTTATGAGACCCTACGAACAGGTTTGAGGCTAATAAGTGTTAGTTGAATTGCATTTACGAGATGTGCAAAAACAAAAGACTTAGGAACTTCAACTTTTCCGAGTGCCTGCATGAATATGCTATTCGTCAGCTGTTTTTCTATGATTACGTCTTACACCTTGTAAATTCGATAGAAATGTATACGGGCAGCTAAGATGTCAATAATGTATGAATGTTTACTGTAAACGAATCGCGCTTGCGTCATCTCCGCGACAAATAGCCGTAACTCAAGAACACGCATTTTCACAGTTCAAGATACCATTTAATATTTATTGGTGGTTGTCAACACACCATAGAATTACGGTCTACTCGTGTTCCATTCAATGTCTATGTTATACATTTATGCATATTGCTTTTTATGTAGATAGTTAGTATTTAAATCGTTACATTGTTTCATTCTCATAAATACTTGTTGATGGCGAGTGGGATAAAAAATTAAAAAAAATGTTTCTGAATCCAGTCGACAGGTAAATTTAGGCACCACCGATGCTTACATTAATCTCCGCTCATGATTTGAAGGTCACCCGAGGTAAAGATGATTCTTTGATTGTAAGCTGGTCAATGACCATGCTTTGTATTAATATTATAATATTCATTTGGTATACGATTGACTTGCACCTTTTGTGAATTAAAGTAAATAACAAAATATGTATACAATTTTTTATCAAGTGATGATGAGAAAATGTTAAAAGTTCCTAAGTTTTCTTGCTTCGCACAGAAAAGTTGAAGTTATGTTTATCTCAGCCGTACCACGATGGTCAATCAGCTGGTGGCAACGAACGATGAACATAGGATACAAAAAGTTTGAGACCAAAACGATTAAATTAAGAGAGAACCAACACTGCAAGTACAGATCCAGGCCAATGAGACACTTGCATCGCTTACCCTAAAGTCTATTTTCGGCATATACACGCTAATTTCTGTCGTTCTAATATAATATCGCGTCAGATCTTAAATCAGTAAAACTAAAAAAACTGTACTTAAATAATATACGTATTTATTGGAGAGACGACACGTTCAAGACGACAGTCAACTCACTACTTGTAAATTACAAAAACTTATGATATCATTGTCAATATTAGTGCCTTATACGTGGTTTCTTGTTTTGAAAACGATGGTTTATTCTATGCTGAGCGGGTTGATTATGTCAATCAACTTGGCCAGCGGATACTGCCGGGAGCGGTAGGGAAATGAGAACGGCTTGTATACATAAGATTTCGTTTAACACGGTGATACAGGGAAAATGCGGTTAAACAAGCCTTAAACGTTTTTAGGTTCAAAAACCTCGTGCTATAATTTAAATTAATTTAAATACCTTTATTTGTACATTACTTATATACATTTTTGTTTATAATATTTTGTTTCGAACAAATTATAATTTAGAATTATTCTTCTTATTCTTTGGATCTTGCATTGCTTTAAGGGCTGAGACTTAAATCTCTAACTAACCAGTTACTGTACTAAGTCCGCCTGTACTAAGTTATATTTTGATTGAATCTACAGATATTATTATATAGTTGACACGGATTTATAACGACACACAAGACTGGTTCCATTTCCCAGCCGCGCAGCCCGCTCGCAGCGTTCATTTATGTCATTATTTATCTATGTAATTGGGACTGTCGGCCTCACATGCATACTGGCCAAAGATAATAATTTTAAAGCGACGAAGTAGGTTTATTGCTCGTTTAAATTCTTTGGCAAAATGTTGAGAAGTCAAGCGAAAGTTGCGAATGTTTCATTATAAAAATAAAATGAAAAAGTTAGTAGAAATGAAGTTGTGTCTGTTACATGTTCTACCGTCTGTGTGGTCTGCTGGAACACAGAAGTTCCCGGTTCAACTTCTATAGGAGTTGCACATTGTGCTTCGGTTCTGTTATTGGGGTTATTATTCTGACGCCATAATGACAAACATCGATGAAGGCCGAGCATTATTTTGCCGGCTGTGCATTAAACATATCTAAAAATATCGAGGCATTAACTACTTAATTAAAAATTCATCGGTTCCTTTACGAAACCCGAGGTACCTACCAGCCAAAGGTTGACAGAGGACGACCTTAAACGCAAATATATTCGACCAGTAGAATGAACGCCAAACCTTCAATAATACTTAAGTCCTTAATGTAGAGACTTTACAGTCGTCTTTAGACTGCCGCTACAGTTGTTCGACCTAGCTCGGTCGTTGGCACATATCGAAAATAATGATTTGTAGCCCTTTTCGTCTTAACGAGACAGGAAAATGAGAAGAACTGGTTGGCTATAATTATTTATTATTCGTGTAAAAAGTAAGATAACATCTGGAAATAACATTACACTGATCAGAGGTCCGAGCTTTTAGAGGCGCCCTCGGGTTGTCCGCTCCCCGATCCTATCCGAACCCATCAGAGAATCTAGTAGGGCACGGGGACACGCACTAGTGTGTGATGCCGTTCAGAGGCAAAGCAAACTCTTTCCAAAAAAATTCAGAAACAGACGTTTGATAGACGAGCTAAATGTTATGAAAATAACTGTATTAAAATTAAACATGGAGATATTTGTATTCGACGATTAGAACAGGATAAATTGACTGTATTATACAATAACAAATTATAAAAACACATTTTAAAATAAATGTAGCTTACCAAGTATGTAGGTAGGTAGGTACATTGATTGATATTTTGGTCAAAATAAATAAAAAAGCTAAAGTGAAATTATAGAAAATAATATTAATTTATTTAATAAAAACGAGGTTAATTTTTTTTATCTATGTACGAGTTGTAAGGCGATGACCGTTGTCACTTTTATCTTATCATCGTGAATTTGAATTTGCGTGATTTAACTTAACCTTGCTTACTAGATTAGATAATTCAGATTATGTAAATCAAACGTAATTAATATAACATATTTATTAGAAACATGGTTACCACAAAATCTAGTGTCTTTGTTTGATAGGTAGAATAAAAATACGAATTTCAAGTTCACCCCAAGATCCCTTCGTTCAGAGATCGTCGTTTATTTTGCTATGACGTTAAATGTTATCTGGCAGCAAAGGGTTGGCTGTCAGCAATATTATCATCAGCCCATCAACCGTCAGTAACGTTGGGTTGGTTGATCTCGCCTGGGTGTTTCCAAACCCGCGTCCCTGGAAGGTCGCTGTACCCTGACCTCGCTGATGTCACCGCCACAACCGGGCGGCCTCACGCGCCTGCGCAGGTAATGCGCTCGTACACGCTGCATGCTGATGTATTGTGGCAGTGCCGATCGTTTAGCGCCTTGTCGCACGCACTTAATTACGTGTCAAGAAGAAAAAGCTTACTTATGTTGCCAGCTATACCTACATTTAATATAGTGCAAAGGTTTTTTACTATTTAAATTTACTACCACAACACTTTTTTAGCAGCGCTATGAAACGAGCCCACAATTTTTTTAAAGGTTGGCAACTTATCTGCGGTTCCTGTGATGTTGCCATGCCATAACAACAATGATAGTTGTGTTGGTTGTATTCCGGCAGTTCTGCCGCTTCTCCGTCCGCTGCTATATAAAAAAAAAGGTTGGCAATTTGCAATGCTTGCTCATACCAAAAGCCGAAGAAACAAAATAGAATCACTATTTCCAATATAATGTTGAGAAGAGTACTCTGCAGTTAACAGTAAATTTGTCGTAAAATCTAATACACGTAATGGAGCGAATGGCCTTATACGGCGAAACCTCCATTTATAAGAGTTAACTATAGAGAGCTGCAATCTGTCTTCGGTAGCGGCGGCGGCGGCGGCGAACTGTGCCGATACACGAGCACCGCTTAGCTTTAGTGCAGCTAACACAATTCCTGGTACAAGCTTTGTCAATATAAACTAAACAAACTTATCGCTTTTATTATATTTTAATATTAGAACATAGTATTTTGGACACACTCTTACGTTTCATTATTAGTCATCCCAACTAACACGCCTTAACTATGCGTTTTCATAATATACACATTACTGAAAATGAGAAAGGCCTGAAAATTAATGTCTACACTCACAATCAATACCACCAATTTCCCTAATAAAAACGACTAATCGCTGTACGTATACAGAATGAACGATACGAGTAGTCCCAGCTGAGCAATGCTTTTAACAGATTAATATCGGTATACTATCAATGGGACCATAATTTTCTAGATTGGTTTTATAAGAAGTGGATTTATAGCTAAGTTAAATTATATAAGCTCTCTATTAGTTTAGTAATGTTTGTATGAAGGATATACGTTTTACAATGAGGGTCTAGGAAAGCCTGGGCAAGTGAGTGAGCTGCTCGAGAGGGTCTGGCGGCTAATGAGCGCCGGCGCCGCCCGCCGCGCCGTGCTATTTATAGGGCGGCGCAGGAGCAGGAATTCGGTCCCGTTACCCGCCGCTAGCCTCCGCCCATTCACCCACCGCGACGTGCGAAAGCTACCAGTTCAATGGATCGAACTATACCAACACATACTTTGCTTTCGGATGCGAGGAACATACAATTCTAGCGTAATCAAGGAATATAAATCGGATAGAGCGGCTCGCTCAAGCGCTTACGCTGTTTTGGGATCTAGGCAAATTTTCAACTTATAATTGAGATGACATCTCCTTTTATGCGGTGATTCGTGAATGAATCTGGCCACGCGAAATCGAATCACTAAGACATTCCAAAGATCTCTGATAGCAACTGAGTAGTTTCAAAGAAGTTGGAAATTCATCTGAGGCTCGATAGGTAACTTGGGAATGAGTTCTGATAACAACTGCGCACTCGTAGTAGTTTAATCTTGGTATTATCTTCTTTAAAAAAGGTTATTATCATTATTGGAGATTGTAATTGTGTTGTCTGACAACTATAGTGTCTGGCAGTGACTTTTTTGTACACATAAAAAAGAGACATGCTCTGTGAATTGCATGGCAGACGTTAACGATTGCCTCGAATCTGATAATAAAAACTATAACTATTGCATTCCTGTTTCATCGAGTATTTCATCACAACGCTGCCATAGATATGCGCTTGCTATGTTACCATAGTCATTGGTACCTTGAATCATCCTTACTTCTCAGTGGATAGTCAAAGCTTCAAAGCACTTACAGCATCACGGGATACTCCGAGTCACGGTAATGTTTTTATTTACATTTAATTTAAAAGTCTTCATGTCTTTTTTTAACCGGTAATCAGAAAAATATTGACAATGTAATAATACATATTCATCAATTTGGAATGCCAAGTTTTAAACCAATATTTAGTCTCGAGTCTACAATTTACTTAAGTTGTAATTAGACAAACTTTATGCGAATTTATTCACGTCGTCTTTTACGTATTACTCGTATTTATCACGTCACTACTTGGCGTCGTTGCTATTTTAGAATGTGATTAAATACCCCATACATAAAGTAAACCTGTTATTTTTAATTGCCAATTTACAGTTGGTCCTCGACGCGTATAAAGTGTAACTTTAAACGCGTAAGGGGCGGGAGTATAATTATATTCCCTTTTTTAAAATAACGCTTTTATTGTTACACTCACACGTAAAGATAAATTACAACAAATGTGAGCCAAATTAATATCTAGAATACAGCTGTGACTTTTGAGAAAAGTAATTTGTCTGTATTTTGATAATTTCTTGCCAAGTGAGTTATGTCTCATTTCATAATTTATTTACTTATTCTGTGCCAATACCTATATACGCAGTCGCTAACTACCTAGACGAAACAATGCTGCTTTGCAATGAAATGCTCCAAAATAAATGCTTAACGACTATTGTTCTCTTTCTATAAATAGTCACCATCTAATTGAGTTAGTAAGCTGCTGTGTAATGTTCCGTGTTATCTTCACGAATGCTACGATTTTGCATACGTTATGTACGTAATGAGCGCACGGACGTATTTACAGGATGGCTCGCGGACACGAGAGAGTACTTTTCCGAAGTCATCCAGATTCGTACAAAACATGGAAAACTTCGTAACCTTGCCGAGTCTGTGTTTATAGGAAAACCGTAATTTCTGAATACCGTTGGGAATATCTATTTATATTTCACACATGGTAAAGCTCGTTCCATGTCAGCCTGGTGCTTAGTTCACACCACTTACTTCATCTAAAAATATCCGCCTTAACTGACCGTTAGAGATAGCCTAACCCTCAGTAGTGACAACTTTTGGTAAAGTGCGTTTCCACCTTCAGCTTTGTCGTCAATAACCTTCAATTGAGATGAAAGCAAAGTGCCCCCTGTAGAGTTTATAAAAAATAAAACAAATATATAATAAAAACTGTTATAATGAAATATTTTAGTTCAATGAACTTTGAGCTTAACTATAAAAGTTGTTAATAGTTTTTAGCGCAAGATCAATGAGCTCGAAGCTTAGTGCAAACATAATTAAGATGTCAGGACTTCTGAGATGAGCCGCTGCATACGGAATGGGTGCGCCTGGGTGAAGGCCGCGGCGGCGGCGGCGTCGCTGTTGTTCTGAAATCCGCTCAGCCATTAACATTTGACCTGTTTGTTAATGGCCGGCGGTAAGCTGCTGACGTCAGTGCTTAATCAACTCCAGATCAACTCGCCTAACGATGGTCATAGCTTACATGTGCAAAGCCCGTCACATTGGTCACTAATTAATTAGTAGTCTATCATAAAAGAGTATTCATATTCACGTCGTCACTCGCTTAATATGATAATTAAAAATCTCTCAAACTTGTCGAACTTCGAGTTGTATCAATAAAATTGCAATTTTATTATAAAATGTAATTTGATACAATTGGGTTATTTCTTTGCGTTATTTAAAAACCAGTTCATCAATATATACTTTCTACTTTATAGATTTTTATGTAGCTTAGAAAAGTATATTTAAACTTAATTATTGTGTTAAGGATTGATGAGGATAGAGTGATCCAATGAACGCATAAAATTCAATAAAAAATTCTTGTTTGTCAATCGCAAAACTATTTCCGGATTACAGTTGGAGCTTTACACAAATGTGCACGTAAGGCGACTGTAGGCCAACTATTCGAGATAGATGTTAAACAGTTGAACGCAGTGGTCCTGTATATATAGAGCCTAGTGCATTGGAAGGGCCGCTGGAATGTAGGCCGATGGCCAGTTACCCGAGCCGGATATTGTCACTTGCAGCCGATCGCTCGGTGCATCCCGCTCGCACCTGCGCACGCCGACAAGGAGATGCGATTGCGAAAGTAATCGGCGCGTTTAAGGACTGGTCGTTATCAACAACATTTCTCTAGTTTTGATAATAAACAAATTATAATCTTTCGGTGCCATGGACTAGTTTCACCTCAAACGCCAAGATACTTGAGAAGGTCAACTGCAGAAGAGACCTGATGTCTACAGTCATGAGACTCAAGGTCGCCTTTTTCGGACATATGCGGAGACGATACGAGTCTTATACAAGTTCCCACGGCTAATCCTCGAAGGCAAAATTTCGGGTAAGAGAGCTCTGGGACGGCCGCGTCGCAAATGGCTGGACAACAAATGGTGTTGTTAAAATTAGAATTCGACGCCTTTGTAGCCGAGTGACATAGCGGTCGGCCCGACACCTGAAAGACCTGGGAATTTATCCAAGGTCGGGCAAAGCGTGTATCAGATTTTTCGATGCATAGTCCAGGTTTGTGATCACCAACCCGCATTTGGCAAGCGTAGGGAGTTAACAATTACCCATCAATTGTAGAGATGACTAGATTTCAATGGAGGCCTTTTCCCAGCAATGGGACATTTATAGGCTATTTACTTTTCTAATTGACAATAATAAATATAATTATGTTAACTGCTTAGATAACCCTCAAATTTATTAATCTATGATGGAAACTTTTAACCTTTAAATTGACCTCGCGTTTCACAACGGACGAACAAAACGATTCGGTTTATGTAAACGTACGCAATGATTTAACAATCGCTGATGCATTACGGTAATCATATTGTATCGTAAACACACTTCATTGTGCTCGTGGATACGTGGAGATTGTAGGGCACTTCGAGTAAACGGCTTGTTTGAGTTCAATAGGCCCAATTTCCTAGGGAACGTTTCATGTAAAATATACGAGTAAGTCTTGGAAATATTCATTGCTATGCAGCTGATAGCACGGTGCATGGGGGATATAACGGTCACCCAGCGGCCGGGCGGGTCGAAACCGAAGTGAGTCGAGTGAATCTTGTCATTGAGCAATCGGGTATTAGACCTCATATCTAATTGGGGCTCCAATAATCTGGTTGAGTTCAATGCCAAGAAAACACAGGTATGCGCGTTCACGGCAAAAAAGTCGCCATTCCTACCCCTTGACTCTCTTCAAGGCACACCACTCGGCCTGCAGAGCAGCATTAACATGCTCGGTATGGAGATTCGCTGCGATCTGAACCAGAGGGGCTATATCGAAGCCGTGATGAAAACAGCGTCACGTAAACTCGGTGTCCTGAACAGGGTGCGGCGATTCTTCACGCCGAATCAGTTGTGCCTTTTGTACAAGACACTGTATTTTGTGCGATCTTGCGTGGAGTATTGCTCACACCTTTGAGACGGTTCCGCAAAGTACCTTCTCGATGCCTTGGACAGATTGCAGCGGCGCGCTATACGCTGCTCTCCGGAGTCACCCCTGTACTGTCTCGAACATTCCATCGCGCACAAAGAAATTTGGTGACTCGTTTGTCGCACTTCCAAAAGATGGAATAGTCTACCAGCACACGTTTTCCCTCCTTCCTATGACATGGGGTCCTTCAAACGAGGCGTGAAGAGGCACCTTGTGGGCCGGCAGGGTGAGGGTAACTGATGCTGCGTTGTTTACACGCTGCACCAGTTGTCCTTGCGTCTGGACTCCGTTTCCACTTAACATCAGGGGGAGTGGAGTAATTTGTCGAGCTACGTATAAAAAAAAACGATAGTATAGTTGGCAGTGCAACTGACCCGGCATGTCATGGGGTGCGGGTTCGAATCTCGCTCGTGGATTTTTTTTTCAACACTTTGTCTTTTTTCAAATTGTAATTTGTTCGCAACAATATTTGCGTAAAATTATATGTAAATAATCGTAGCTTGTAATATCAAATAATAATATAGGCAACAATTCCTATAGGTTCATAACAATATGACACATCTTTTGATTGCGCTTCATTTCGAATCGATGGAAAATTTTCAATAAATCAAATGTTCCGTTATATTCACATGAATTCTATGTCATCACAACTGTTATGGTTACAACATTGTCCAACTTGTGAACGCGACAATAATAATGTTTTGAGCGATATTATTATCGTATGGGTCGTCCGCCACCCGGAGATGCGGCGACGGTGAGTCACGTGCGGAAAAACGTTTTAAACTATTGACTTTTAAATATTCAAAGCACTTTAAATATTGAAATAAATACTTTTGATAAACATTAATCAAAAGTAATGTGTAAAATAAACGCGAGTCGATCCGTAAAAGTTGTTTCTTTATATAATTATATAAAGTAAAATCTCTCCAATCTTTAACAATAATGAATTCACGGGTTTTTTTTTTTTACGTAGGAAAGGCTAAATAAAGTGAGAAATATATTGTCCTTACTCATCTTCGATCTTAGCTTGACAATAATGTTTCTGTACAAACGGTGGACGTCTTTTGGCTGAGATGAACAAAAATACACGAACAAGAAACAAATTTAGGTTCTACGTGGTAATTACATAATAAAATACTAACCATTAAAAGATCAATTTGTTCACACAAACTGTGAGAACTTCGTATTTACAAGTATAAAATGGTTGCATTTGCCGTCTTTATCCAAAAGTGAAGTTGAGACAACTGGTTGCAATTCGTCAGGCGTGATCTGTCCAAACTGGTTCCAAGTTTTTGTTTCACAACTGGTTTCTCGGGCGCTGTCCGCGAAGAAGGCTGTTTCAACAAAGATTAGATAAACACTAACGGCTCCTAAATTTTGTTTTGATCGAACAGAGCAATTCAATATGCTTTTTTATCTGAAATTGTTTGTATACACTGTAATTATTTTTCAAAACAGGTGCATGTATTTATTCTGGTATCTTACTCGTATAACCAAATACTTGAATGTATTTAGATATAAACGAAAACTTTTTCTTAAAATAATTAATAACGGTTTAATTGTAGCTAACCTAAATATAAAACCTATCATGTACTTATTGCATGCATTATATACTAGTAGAGTAAGAAAACTTAACTACTAGTAACAGATGTGGTCCAAGCCAATTTTCACTGAGCTTTAATGTTAGCTTGAAGCCTTGTTTCATAGAACAAAATAATGAAAATATTGATGTATAGCTCCCTTGGTTATCACGGTACTGCAGGCTCTGTTTGCGCGGAGCTGGCGTCTATAGAGATTGTGAGAGCGAGGGGTCCGGCGCACGCGTACCCAAATTGGGCGCTTGTTTGTGCTCGCATCAGCGCCCGCAAATATTGGCGCGGCGCGGTGTTTGACGAGACAATTCCAGATAGATCTGACGGCCTTCAGATACCTACAAAGGAACCTTAGCTTTCGGTGGAGACAGCTAGTGTAACAAGGCCTTAAGGTGCAACCAAATACTTCTACTAATGCTCTTAACCCAAAAGTCGTTGGTATACATTTAAATAGATATAATTATTTTAGTTGACTAGACTTATATTCAATATATTAAGTTATTTTTCTAAGGCAGTAACTGTTATGAAATACAAGTATTCAGTCGGAAACGACAATTAAGTATTATTAATTTAAAGTGGTTTTCGTAGTAACTAAGTATACCTACTTGCCTGCTTATGTAAATGTTGGCAAAATTTTACGAAATGCCGCATGCGCGTGTTTTCGCTCACGTGTTGTATGATCATGTCAACTTTCTAAAGGCAACCAGCCTCAAACGGAAATAATAAGAACTCCTTGCGAAGTTTCGTATAATATGCCAGGCAGTGTATCATGCGAGTAGGTTGCTAAAGATTTGTCTACAATATTTTAACCAGAGATACAATCTCGTGACATGAATCCCCTTATTCATGATATAGTCATGTTCAACACAGGCCGTTTACATAGTCCGCCGATTTGAAGTGTCCGTCTGTTTGTACATCCACTAAAACTCGTCGATGTCCGGAGCGAGCAAACACCGCCCTTGTTTGCACACACACTCGCGCGACACACTCGTGCGGAACACTGCAAAAATTGCTGAGTTGGTGTTGTATCAAAACCGTTGTCTTTGGAGCTTGAAACTGTCTACAATATAAATTTTGTTAGCGTTTTACTTTTAGATTATTATTCTCAACTCACATACACAGGGAGCGACGTAATAATCCTACTTCCGTCCGGTCTTTAAAAGGCCAGGGGTCATTTATAGGTCGGTTTAGCTGCATGTTAGTAAAGATATCAGTTAACTTAATGTACGAGATCACTTGCGTCTAAGCGATTATGGCTACGCTAACATAATAAGCACGTCCATGCTCCATAATCTAGTTTGGTGACGTCAAGCCATATAAGTCTGCAAATGTACTTTTAATTGATCATAATATTAGAGATAAGCGCTCATAAATATTTGTGTTAGGACGCTTTGACTCGACTCAGTACCATCGTTGTGGTGATAAGAAATTTCTTTTCGCACAGCACTATTTATATTGCCATAATAAAAATATAAAGGGTACAAAACATGTTATCCATGAGTATGTGTAATAATATGTATGCATTTTCTCTTAATTCTGTTAGATTATATTAGTGTGTGTGATCAATAAATGTTTCTCTTTCTCTCTCTCTCTCTCTCTCTCTCATTCTAAAATAATAAACTTACTTGTAAAAAACACAAACTCAAGAAAATAAAATACTATTCGCCAAGACGTTGAATAACAATGACAAATAAACTGAGTGTGTGACAATGACATTGACAGACAGCCGAAGGACGAAAATACAGCCTTAGCACGCCTGCGTGGTCTACTGATGGAAAATTATTTGTACACCAATGAACAGAGTCTATTTAGCAAAATCTTATTTTTCCGGAGGATGTAATACCTTTATCATCATCACCATCTCAGCCAAAAGACGTCCACTGCTGGACAAAGGCTATTGTTACATAATTATGCATAGTAGAAGTAAGGTAGGTACTAGCAGCAGCCAAAAATTATAAATCTTCAGAGATTAATAGTCAATGGCTGCAAAAAAGCTCATTTGCCAAAGTTATTGTTATGACTGTTCGCAAAAAAATCTAAAGATTATTATTTGCGTACTGTCCCTCTGTCAAAGTATTTTTTCTTACTTCGGTACCAAAACATGTTAACCTTCGCTTTTTTTCAATTACAAATAATGAAACAGAACCAGTTCCTTTTAACTAAACTGACCATGGCTAATTTGGTATGCCGATCCATAATATCTTAGAACTAACGTAACATTATTGAAACATTGCCACACATCACCCCTACACTACTACAACGAGACATCCACATAGATCAATGACAACGACAGAAAGAAAGTCAGATTAATTTAAAGAGAAAGCAAATCTATCTTAAAAAATATGACCAAGTGTATGTAATCGGAAATGTATCTAGCACATTAATAGCAAGTGTGCACAAACATACACTTAAATATACAAATAATTCTGAGTGCCTTGAATAAAGTTTATTTAATAAAAATCGCATTAAAAGTAAAAAAAAACAGATCGTGATTGGCCGCTCACGCATGACGGCGGAAGTACGCGGGCGCCATCTTGTCCACACGTGACTTCCGCGCCATTTCTACAAACCAAATTATAATCTTTGTAATGCATTGTATAACTAGCTTTATCGCGGCTATGTCGTTAACCCTGTTGTTAACTTGATGGATCTTCTTGTTGGCTAAGATCACATTCAGGTTTTGTGTTTACGTCTTTACATATTTATTCAAAATATTTAAAACATCAAGACATTTAAGCAGTATATTTGATTGATTGATTGTTTGATGAGCTGTAACCTAAGTAGTAAATAATTGAACTATGTTAAGGATACGATGTGTACAATTTAGGGTTGACTTATAAATTTTTCTTTTTTTTAATCTTGTGACTGAGTTTCTTGGTCTGTAAGCTGTTTTCAAACCAATTTTATTAAAAAGAATGATAAGATAAGATAAGATAAGATAAGATTTATTGTCATAACTGTGTTCTTACATTCAAATTAGTGTCAACAGTCTGTCCATTTCGGACGTACAATAATAATTCCAAATTACAATAAATTAAAATTAAAAAATTAAAAAATACTAAATCATTCAAACAAAACATTAATTCAATTATAAAACAATAAAACATGTCAGTATATAAAAATTGTAAAAAAGAATATAAGTTAATTAAAGACAATAAAAAAAACCATCCTTGTTATAATATAAATTAACGACGATTAAAAAATTCATCCAAATTATAAAAACATTTTTCAATTAACCATTCTTTTAAAGTTTTTTTAAAATAGGGATTTTCTATATATTTGACATGTATTGGTAAATGATTAAAGATTTTTATCCCCATAATCACAGTACTTTTGCCATAAATATAACTCGGTACATACATCATAAGCATATTGAGAGCGTATATTCTTTTTGGATTGATTTTTTAGACAAAAATGGTTTTGATTGTCCTTACAAACACACAAATTTCTAGTATGTAAATAGACATCAGAGTTAGATATTTTAAATCACTTATTAAAAAAAATAAACAAATAAAATAAAATAACTTGACAAATACGATAGAATAAAAATCTAGATTGAAAGTTGTACACAGTAAACAATCTATAATTTTCTTAGTACTTAGTTTTAAAATTTAATTAAAAAAATGCAAAGGTGGTTAATATGAAAAATCAGTCAATATTAACTTACAAATACAACGTTTATAATAAAATATCAACGCATTTAATATGCACACGTCTTTAAACAAAAACACCACCTAATCTAGTTATGATGAGATTGTCTTGTTCGCGAAACCGCCATGGTATCAGTAGGAACGGCACGCTCGGCGCTCGGCTATCTGTTATGTCACCTGCAGCGCCACTTGGCTATCAGAGCGGTTAGCTTCACACACTACCCATTCAGTCCACAGCACCGTGAGATAACAATTAATATATTAATAAAATCTTATTTAATATGTTTTTTTTACATACCTAAGACACTCGCTAGATATCATATTGTTATAACAGAACACTAGCGTTTTCGTAATTCCTAATTATTCAGCACTTCCTGACACTTGACTATTAACTGAAGCAGTGATTTTAGAACATGACATCGTATTTTTTATTTTTGTTATTCATAGAATTGTTGCAGATTCACTGTGCAATACAATTAGTGCCTTACAAATAAACAAAGAATAAGCTCTGAACAGTTATTACGTGTTTTGTCTCTTTTACTCCAATTTGAATTGACGTTTACATGACAGGAACAAAATACGGAATAACTATTCGGACCTTATTCTTTGTTTATTTGTAAGGCACTCAGAGTTCAAGTGCATTAGATAATCAGAACGTGAGATCACCGTAAAACAATAAGTCATGGAAAAAGTATAGCCTCTAAGCGTTATTACTATTTCGTTTAAAAAATATATTAGAATAAGAATAAGAAACATTTATTGATCTGCACAAAAACAAATACAAACAGATAAGAAAAAAAAATAAAATAAAAATAAAAATTACAAAAAAAAGAACATCATGAAACAACAAACATTAGACGAGTAACGATTAGACTACAAGTTGGTTACAAGTAAGTTACATTGGTAAATTACAACAAATATAATTATTATTAAGCGCATTGTAACACGAGCAGAACAATTGTTAAATAATGAAAACCGGCCAAGTGCGAGTCGAAATCGCGCACGAAGGGTTCCGTACAATTATCTATAAAAACGAGCAAAAAAAAAAATCACGTTTGTTGTATGGAAGCCCCCCTTAAATATTTGTTTTATTTTAATTTAATTATTTATTTTTAAAGTGAATATATAACTAAATATTCTGTGAATAATTCAAGCATCCACCGTTGCCGTTATCAATATCGAGCAAAAACGAGCAAAAAATTCACGTTTGTTGGAGCCTCTTTAAATATTTATTTTATTTTGTTTTTTTAGTGTTTGCTGTTATAGCGGCAACAGAAATACGTCATCTGTGAAAATTTGAACAGTCTAACTATCACGGTTCATGAGATACAGCCTGGTGACAGACGGGCAGACAGACGGACGGACAACGAAGTCTTAGTAATAGGGTCCCGTTTTACCCTTTGGGTACGGAACCCTAAAAATAGATCTACGTCGACAATCTCCATTAGACATAAATAAAGCTCGTTCAAGTTTAAAGGCGCCAATAATTTCATATCTATTGGCTCTCAACTCTGTTGAGAATATTTCAATTGCAAAACCAATCGGGTTGCCAGAACACGTTTTCCTTGAAGAATGAACTTTTTTATGTCAATTGAAAAAGTTTATTCGTCTTTCTATATATATATTGTATATTGAAGATTTAATAGCGAGTGCCCGAAAGATTGATGACTCGCGAATGTATTTGGTATTTTATGCTTCTGCTGTTTGAAATTAGAGAAGGTAATGCTGATATTAACTGTAAACACGCCTGCACATCAACCTACCACAAACTGTTATATTTCCTCAATAGACTTTGAACTTTATGCCATAATATTATGGTTGAAAATGTATTGAAGGAATTTGACAGTTTTGGATAGGTTGACGTGCAGGCGTCTGGACATACTCCTATCATTATTCTTACATGATCTGTCATGTAAGATGAAGATTTGTTTTGCACGTCTTGCCTTCCGACGATGACACACTTGCCTTTATGTAAGCTGATGTAAGGTGTACAGTCACGAGCTCTTATTCCATTGTATTAAGAGTTACATTGTTTACACGTTAATGCTCGTGACTGTACTTACAAAATTTTCAACACGAATACTTTAATGTCAAAAAGCCATCGTTAATCGAAACTTCTAGATAAGTCGCAATGCGCCGAGAGAGCCGCGCAACGGGGTCACGTGGCCGCCGCCCGCGCCGATAACGTATTGTTATTATGAATTAAGATTTTTTTAACACAACTGCCGATGTGCTCCGATACTGTCACGAGAGCCCGCTACGAGTAAAACCTGAAACTGTGCTTTTTATTATATACTAAGTTTGAATGAAGCGTAGTCAGCGTCTTTTTATCACTAAACATTTACCAACCGAAAACATTCATAACAATTTGTTTGAGAATTTTAGAAAATGAAATGACGTTCTTCAAAAGCAAATGTCGGCATGATGTCAATCCACGATTAACTTGTTATTTTTAACAATTGATAAATACGTTTAGGTAATAATCATGTTCGGTTCTTGAACAAACAACACTTTCACAGCAAGCAGTGCCTAATGATGAAACATGCATTTACATAAGCGGTCAAACGTAAACCAAAGCGCTTAGCCACTGACACAAACTAAAGAAAAGATAGACCATGATTACACAACAGCGTGTGATAAATACCGGCAAGGATTAGTCCGCTTCGTCTTAATAATAGTTAGGTCATGATTACATAACGGACGATCAGACGCAATAGGATTGTAATGCCATCAATTAATCTTGGTTGGGCGATTAGCCGGCTCACGCTCCACGCTTGCAACAAGTGGGCTTTGTATCGACCTGCGTTCGCATTAGGCAAGTATGGGTACTTGATGGACACTGAAACCTTTTTATATAAAAGTAAATGTTTGTCCCGGATTCGTTTCTATACCTAGCGATTGCGATGAAACTTTGGTAAGCAGGGATTTTTGAACCGGTGACTTATTCTCACGCTATACGATGTCAAATAGGAGTGCTCGATTTTCTCTTATTCAAAGTTACTGGTAACTTATTTTGACGCCATAAGTTTAATTCAGCTTCAGTGCAGCAATTAGCACTTGAAAGTAAAAAAGTAAGGCTTACCATAAATAAGTTCTTGAACAGTATGTATCCTAATAATCAAATTGTAAAAATACAAAGAATATTATATCTCATATTATATGTCATGTCACTTTCTTGTCGAGATCACCGGTAAGATTAAAAAATCGCTTTCCATTTTTCTTTCTAGTCGTTGCCACTATTGGCAGAGTGGTCGTGGTTATCAACAATAGTATTAGGCAGGATTGGTGGCATGTTTCACAACACGCCGCGATTTTTCTCTCTCTGCTGCTAGTCTAGTACACTGCACCAGCACCAGCAAGACACCGCCAAACGCAGACTTTATTTGGTCGGTCCAAGTAACATCAAAATGAATATTCT
Source organism: Eudonia truncicolella (assembly GCA_949315975.1). Taxonomy (NCBI): domain Eukaryota; kingdom Metazoa; phylum Arthropoda; class Insecta; order Lepidoptera; family Crambidae; genus Eudonia; species Eudonia truncicolella. Next base: position 21,071,881 of record OX438827.1, on the reverse strand, counting down.
TTAATGCAATGAAGACGATAATCAGTTGTTTATTATACTTGGGTATGTTACTTCTGTATTTAAGTAAGTAGTATCTTTTTTAACACAATGGTTAATTAGCCACATGAATTACAAAACAACGGACATTGACGACTACAAATAAAGACTAACTATTATTTATTCTTTTAATTTCAGCACGTATCGTTCGTACAAAAGTGTATGCGTTATTTTTAACGATTATCCGGTCACTGCACCTGAATTCTTTGAACAAGTTGACATCTCCAAAGTCGTATGTTGTGCAAATTATTTGCTTAACGTTACACATTTTCAAGAGACCGCGGTTGTAATTACACAGAAAGGTTTGCGTTGATAAGTACTGTTTATTTTTCTCGTTGAAAAAACATCATTATTAAAATATTACCAATGCAAATAAGTTACACTCATGATCAATTTACTCTGATTTTTTGATAAAACCCAGCAAGATTTTTATTTAAAAGCATAAAAGTTAAATTAAAGAAAGCGCATCAACTAAGTTTGAGAGGTGAGCAAGGCCTATTTATGTTTCTAAAATTATACTTGTCTAACAAGCTAAAGCGCCAGTAAACTAAGCGAGACCAATTGTAGTACAATACGATTCACTACCAAGTTTACAAGGAACTTATTGTTGCTCTGACTATTAAGCAAGAGACATGTTGCCAGGTCAATCCCTTCGCACCGTTAATGAATCGTTAAATGCTGTACAAATAAGCCATGAGCATCCAACTGTCAATGTCACGAGTACTCACCAATCGATGCTGTGGAAAGTGTGTCGCGACGGCTCACATAGCGATTGTCTCGAGCACATATTATTTCGTCGCTAAGTTAAGGCGCTGACAACCGTGAAATAGCGCTCGCCGTCGATCTGCGTACAGGCAAATAGTGGATGATCCACTGGATTCCGGTCAGCAAGTCGAAAACCGACATTTGTTTAAAATGTAAATGTTTTATTTGAAAAATAAAAACAATAATGTTTTTCATAGTCGTACATAAAATAATGAAGAAGTATATTATTTAAACAGATACTGTGTAGAGGTGACTTTGAAATTTTGCCCAAAAGGGAAATTTTATAATTCTGCATTTCTTTCTGCATGTAAACCACTTAACAATAACCTAATATTATAGTCTAATAAATTTAAAAAAATCTTGGTGTTGTGTATTATGTTCTTTTTATATAAACCATGCATACGTGAAGCGCGTTTCACAGTAGTCAGTGCCTTAAGCAGGAAAAAGATAAACATTTGCGGAAATAGCGCCGCGCATTCGGACCGAGGACGGCGACGGCGTGGCCGGCTGGCTAGGAAACTACCAGAAAGATAATACGTTGATTGATTAATATAGTTAAGCAAATAGAGGCCGTTCGGAGTTAATTCCGTATTTTTTTAAAGAGTTGAGTTGTTGTTTTTAAAGTTTTAGTCTAATAGTCGAAAATGAAATAACGCTTAATGAGCTATCATAGTTTGATTGTCAATACAGTCATGCATATTGCGGTAGGTCGTGAGTTCAAGTTCTACATCAGACAGCCGTATTTGAAAGTGTTCCTTAATCTTTTAAACTTCACTGTACATAATATTAGCAAGAACCACAGATATTTTTCTTATATTGTGCTTAATAATAATAACATAAGATATCAATACTCTCCGAATTCAAATCTTTTATTATAGGTTAAGCCAACTCGCCCAAGTCGGCGGCGGCGTGGTGGTGTATTACCCGTTCTCCCTATACTTTCATAGGGAAGGCTCGTGCCCTGCAGTGGGGACGTATATGAGCTGGTGATGAGTAAATCTTATATCTTAGGAATCCAGATCATGTTTTGAATGCTGATGGATGATTTCAGCGTACCTTGTCATTTTACAAGTCAAAATGTGTAAAAGGAAAGAAACCTGTGTCGTAACTCACTAATGTCACAAATCAAAGACTATTTTTCACTACGACACACTTGACTTTTCCCTAGCCTGTAATTTAAGACACTTTTCCGTCATAATTTCCCTGCGGATTTCACCGTGCCTAAATGAAACGTTTGCCATGAAAAAGCGATGAGGCATGGATGTAACCGATACGCTGCTTTCCACAGCCGTGTGCAGTTCTCGCACTCGGAGGCGTACACAGTAGTAATAGACTATATTCAATGGTACAACGTAGTAGTGAAGGGGGGTAGCCGAACAGATAAATAATAGAATAGAATATAATAACAATATAATAGAACAGAGTAGAATAGAATAGAACAGAGTAGAATATAATAGAATAGAATAAAATAGAACACTTTATTGTACACAAAAAACAAAAATACATTGTCAAAATAAAATTAACAGTTGCGAGAAAAAGTGGTTCATTCCTCATAGCTCCGTTGGACTACTGACGTGAACCCGTGCTTAACACAAGCTTAGCTTTCTAGGTGGGTTTAAATGACTGTTATGATTATTAATGTGTTAACAGCGCGTAAACAATAAAGTTTAACTAGAGTTACAAACCATTATTCCTAATTTACATTACCGTTGGCTGATTCCTCATCAATTCAGTAAAATCGGTTACTATGTGGTTACTAAGGACGCGAACGTACGTTTGGAAACATAGTACGCTTATCAATTCAGTAGCCTTATCGATGATGATATGAATTGGCATATTCAATTAATCGGTTATTAATCAAAGTATCAGTCAGTATCTGTTGTTTTTTATTTATTACCTAATAAATCGCAATGTTTACTGTCGATAGGTTCTACGTCATCGTACAGAACAGTAATTCCCTATGTTTCATATTCCTTTTCATTTCACTAATAAACTTTGTGTTGGCTCCATGTACCATATAGGTTAAATAGCATGGATTAAGTCGATGGTAATATGTAACCTCCATCTCCTTCGTTAGGGGTGTAACCTCCAATTGGTATCAAACCTCCTGACTTCCATAAACCCTTTCATTGAAATGACATTCGCAGTGGCTCCTTCGTAATTGGTCAAAGTGTCCGCTGGTATTCTAATTCGGATTAACGTCTCAATTGCGGTCTTGTTGTGGTAATTAGCGACGGCCGGCGAATGCAGGGGTCACGTGACTCAAGCCTGCGCACGCGCCTCTCTTCAGCTGGCGTGCGTCACTATTGACCATAGTGCAGCTAGCTATAGTAAAAATACCTCCTGGAGTCGTTTTTTTTTAACAAACAAGGGGAAAGTACTTGATTTACCCCGCACCTGATGGTAAGTGCCGATAAGGTTGAAAATGGAAGCGCTTCATTTATTGACAAAGGCTTTTTTATTTCTAAATTTCTGGACACAACAATGCTACTAGCAATGTCAACAGGTTAAATAAGATGGTGGTAGCTAAGATCAAACCCAAATTATTATCACTAACCAAACTAAGAGCCCCGCTGCGAAACGAAACTGGGACCTCTGGGTCTGAAGACCTGTTGTTTAGAATATAAAGAATCTACGAGCCGTGGCTCGAACTATCTAGATACACAGTCGATACCAAACATTTTGCAATCTTCTATTGACGGTTTTTAATGGCCCAGATGATGTCGTAACATAAGATTCATTGATACCGACCCACCTTGGGAATGGTCGTTTAAACTGGCTCGTTTATACTACAGTGTTGTTGAAAATTATTTATTGAATGATTGTGATCATCATTAGTCATTAGAGCTGTTGAAAGAGATGGCGAAAACAGATGGAACCTTTTGTTAAGGTAATTTTTGTATACACTGGGGCCAGGGGCGAACAAGCTTAAGCTCTCCTCTCCTCTCGTCCATCCACAAAAAGGGGACTCTTACCCTTTAAAAAACTAGACCAGCCCTTTAACAGGGATGCCTCCCCAGTCAAAAGAAAAAGTCTTCGTAGTCCTTATCCCCATAAGGTTTTATCTACCTTACAGGAAAGTTAGAAGCACGGTCTATTTGTAGGTATTTGAACGGAAACCGTACTTTCACGGTCAAACGCATCAGTTGCAAAATAATACTCCGCGTAGTAGTTGAGGATTCCTGGTGAAGTGCGCTTCCACCACCTTATCATCACTCAACATCGGGTGAGATGAAGGCGAAGTGCTTACCCGTAAGAAATAATTTAAAAAAAATGTTAATTATTTTATACTTACGCACTTGACTGTGCGGTTATGGTTGGTGTGCGCCTGAGTGCCTGATGCCTGATGTTTGTCGCACACGGGCATCAGCGGCAGTGCAACGTGACCGTGACTTGCACGAGGTCGCAAACATCATAGTGTTGTTTATTACAGTGCCATCGCGTGTTAGCTGGCTGCATGAGGATCAGGCTACTTCGTGTTATACCTGATAGTCGTAGTTGTTATTCAATTCTTTTAGTTTATTTAACTTACGTTTGTCTTAGCTTGCAAACATAAATCAAACAAAGGACACATCAAAAAGTCTTTATGTAACCATTGTTTTTTATGTTATTGAAACCATTTTATTGTTCGCTAGGAATTCGCAATTTGCTATAAAATAGAAATACGCAACAATCACGTGTAGGAAAAGTGAAATGTAAAGTGGAATATTTTCTGTTATGAACTCAATCAACTTTATTTTATTTTTATTTATTTCAATAACACAATCTCATAGCAAGGATATCCCCATCCGTGGTCACTGCTGCACATAACATATCTTCATTATTATACCCGATATTTGTAAAATATATACACCTACCTTAGATAATAGAATCTTTTACTTAAAACTTACGAATGCCGAGTGGTATTTTCGAGTCACTTTCCCCACATATCAGGAATGGTTATTTTAGCCAAAGCCGTACTCAATGGAGGAAACTCCTCTGATTAGCATAACCGCAGGGCGCCGCGCAGCATGGCAAGTACTGGCGGAGGATTTGTGAGGCAAATCGCGGCCGACCTCCTGTTGGCGCTGGCGATGACTTGCAATGATGGTTGCAAAGCTAGAGCCACCTCCAGCTCAGTTCTGGACATGTAGACGAATAAATTATGAAAGAGAACCTTGGAATTACCTTGGAACAACGGGAACAAAAATAGACTAAGAAAAAAGAAATACTCATGTAGTTAACGATATTACAGTCAGTTTGCTATAGCTTAAAAGAACTAATGTTGTAATCAAAAAATATCTCATTTGAGTATATCTTATTCTATTACAGCGCATGCTAATACAGTTGAAGAGGCAGGCCTTAATTTTCAAATGATGTTATCGGCTGTTAACAGTTTTATCGGTACTTTTTTTTTTCAATTTTTCCTAATTTAAATTTAAGTAGTTTATCTATTAAAATTTTCTAAATCGTTTTATCTAATCATTACACTAATTCGGTGATAATATTGAAACGAGAAATATTAGCTTTAAAAACACAGATATATAAGTGCGACTACTTGCGAATGATATATTTGCGGGTCGTCTGGATGGTTCAGCTCGGCCGCCCGCCGCCCGCCGCCCGCCCAGGGCAAAGTATGGAGATCCAGGTGGCAAGCTTAATAGATACATATCGCGCTCGAGCAACGCACACATGCACCCTATTATACAATCTGTATTGGCATGCACTGTACAAACTTTAGGGGTGGATTCTACACTTAAATATACATGATAAAAAATATTTTAAAAATTCCAAACTCTACGTAGTAAATTGGTTACTTTGTGTTTTTCGTCATTTTTGGTGTTTAAAAAACCGAAATATTTGTTTTTTTTTTGTCTTATTGATGTTCGCATTTTTGGCTACTTTACTGATTGTTATTTACTTGCGACTAGTTTCACCTTTTTCAGCACCTGCAAAAATCGAAGACAATAAAATAATAAATGCTGCCATTTCTAAACTATTGAGCTTGGAGTTTTTTAAGTATTTTTTTATTATGTATATTTGAGTGTAGAATCCACCCCTAAAGTTTGTACAGTGCATGCCAATGCAGATTGTATATTGTCTAGTGTGCGTTGCTCGAGCGCGTTTGTATGAAGCTTGCCTTCTGCAGTGTCCTTATTTTGTGTCTCGAGCGTCCTTTTCAGCGTACTTTTAGTTAGCCCGCGCCGCGCCGCGCCGCGCCGGGCCGGCTCGTGTCGCAACGGCCACAACCGCGACGCGTTGCGGCACCGTTTCCACACGCCTGCGAGCCTGCAACATTGCATACCCACTACGGACTCGACCAGATATGCATCGTACTTTACCAAACCCCTAATTTGAGGAATTTCGTACCAACTCTTGCTCGGTACCAATACAGTTAAGATTTTAGTAAGTTATTATTTTTATCGAGTTAATCGTGTTTCTGGTAAGAATGTTATCATTTGCTACACTGACTAGATGTTTGGTAGCGGTTTTTGTTTGACTGCAATACCGTACGCGTATTTTTTTAATGCGACGAAAGGCTTACTATGTGTCTTACTAAGATCTACCATATAGATTAGTATGAAACTATCTTAATACAATATTTCCTTTAAGTAAATAATGTAGATAACATGTAACTAAAAACTAGTTTAAAAAACATGTAAAGTCCTACCTACTTATAAAAGGTTATTTTATTATACAGTCAAAGAATATTTAGATGATAAAACAGCCTGGTTATAATAAAAAACTCAATATACTCTATTTTAATCAATATAATAAAATTAATTGCGTAATTGCGTTGGACTTCACTCGCATGTACTCTACGGGCTCTTCCGCCTTCGTAGAGTAATGAAGTCGGGACACGTACAGTAGCGTCGTCGGTACGCCGGACGCAGCAGGTGTCTCGGCATCGTCGGCGCGGTGCCACACAGGTTGCGACAGGCTGGCTTCTTCTTCTTCTTCTCCACGTTGATGAAACCCTCCTCATCGCAACGGTCGTGCCGTGGTACCAGAAGCTGAGCTCCGAGGACAGGGGTTTGGAGTTTCTTGAGTGTTTCATGCTCTCTTTATTGTCTCTGCGGTGGTGGCATGTTTGTCGTTCCCTAAAATATGGTTGAGCGAAGCGATGACTGATTCATATGTCATACTCGTGATCAGGTGCCGCCTGTGGAGGCTGGTCTGCTCTCGCATACTTATCTTATTTTTAGTATTATTCACTATAGTTTAACTTTGTTTTTCGTAAACAATTTTTGACTTTTACTAGAGTACTGTAGTGGTACTTTACATTGTAAAAATTGAAACTTTTACCTGATGTAAATTTGTTAACTTACTTTTTTTTTCTTTTTTTTTACATGTTGTGGTTGTCTTCTATATTTTATGTGTTTATTTGTAATGGAAAGTGTCCTGCTATTGATAGGGCATTTTCCAATATTTTTGACGCTGTAAGGGAGAAAAGAACTGGACAGTTGCTGAGTTTCTTGCCGGTTCTTCTCAGTACAAGATCCCCCGCCCAGAGTAGACTTACGAGCCGATGGCATAGTGACATTCACAAGAGCTACTTGTAGCCTATACTGAATACATGATTTTGAATTTTGAATTAACTTTACAAGTAAGAGTCATAAGAGTCGAAGACAAAAGACCATATTTGTAACGTTTTAGGTGTATTAGTTTGTTTTTCAATTGCACTTAACATGTGTCTTTTGTTATTCGCTCAACCATATTGGAGTCATATATCTTTCATACAAATCCTTTGAACGAGAGCTATGACGGGTTAATACGCGACGGGACGCACCATAAAGTTAGCTTAGCGCGTAATGAAACATGTTGCCGATATAATCTCGCGTTTCACTATACTTTCGTCTTTGGCATTAACGCCGTCTCGTGTAGGAACATTGCTATCTTGTACTATCACATTTGCTATGAAATTGTAACTTTTTAATTTGATCAGTCCTATTTTGATTTAGCTCATCGGTGTGTATCGTTGTTGACTTAACGATGTAAAACAATGTAGTTAAAAAGATTTGAATGTATCTTAATTCATACTTGAAATGCCTAATAGGAGCTACTGCACTGTACCAGATATGTTAATAATATGTGCTGAACCTGTATGCCAGTGGATAGACGAAGATGAATGCTGTATTTTACAGTGATAACTATCTCCCACAAAATACAACATCACAGTCACGTTTGTTGGATCAAGGAAACAGTTGGCAATAAAATTATTAATACGCCTCTATGTGAGCGACAATACCGTATTAGTCAGCCCACAAATATTAGAGCAACCAACAATATTACTCTGAGCCTGAATCACCGCTTCCATTTAAACACATACATTTTAAAGGGGTACATTTTAAGTGCTCACCAAAATAATTTTTATACCCTCATATACACACATCAGGATAATTGTACGTTTTGTATATATATTCTTTTTGCTTGTCAAAATGGATTAATGCTCACCAAATATTGTTTTACTGAAACAGTAACATTGATACCAACCATTGTTACTCTATTATTCAAATGATTGAGGATACTAGCTGCCCTACCCCTGTAGGTCACGTGATAGGTAGCGTAGCGATTGTCTTGAATTTCGAGGTTATTTTTTTTTATTAGACAACAGGAAGCAAAATTTACCAAATTGAAACTCGAGGCATGTAATATAGGTATTATCTATTTGGTGACAATATAACATATTTGGTCTGAAATGCAGTTAAAAGGTATTCATATATTTTTGAGACATTTAATAAAAATATAAATTGTATTCTTTTTATAATATTTTAGTAAATACAATTTGGTGATCATTTATCCGTTTTGGTGTAAGCGTTTTGAATTTTATTGGTAGTAAAATTGATACATTTTTGGTAGGCGTTTAAACACAAGCCATTTTAAAATTAACAATAACAACGCCTTGGTGGCCGAGTGGGAAAGCGTTCCCAGGTCGGCCAAAAGGTGTTTAGGGTTTTCTATGCATAGCCCGGGTTTGCGATTACCTGATTACCAACCCTCATTTGGCAAGCGTGGTGATTAAGCTATCACCCATCAATTGTAGTGATGACTTGATTTTATGATTAAATTTTTTGCACAGCAGCCGGGCGGGCTATTTACTTTACTTTAAAATACAAAATTTTACTAGAAAAATCAACCAGCCTCAGGAAGCTCGAGTGGGAATCGAACCCACGACCTTTGGACAACCGGTCCAATGCTCTGACCGCTGAGTTACCGAGGCCCAGTATCTGAGGCCTCGAGCTTCGAGAGAGGCTGGTTGATTTTTTCTAGTAACAATTATATCTTATAAATATTATGCATTTAAAATAATTATGTCATACAACTTATCAGGATTCATTTAATAACACTATAAACATGGACTAATTCATAAAGCAGCAACCAGGGTAAAGTTATTATAAAATAATTCAAAGGCTAACTATTAATACACTTTTGAGCCAAAACCACAGGAGAAATAATAGCCAATACGAGCAGCAAACACTGAAAATTCAGACACTATCCTATAACAATATTATTTTTGGGTTCCTTAAATTTTTGGCAAATTTTTGTTCTCATCTAATCGTCTAATAATATTGTCCACTGATTCGTAAGTTATTATGAATATTACTGATTTTATACAATCAACTAGACTATTTAGACGTGCGGGATCGTGCTCCGCGGTGGAATGAACACACACAGGTTGATGGATGTAAATGGTTTGAAGTCGACCGACATAATTGATCGCCGCGTGTGATTCCATCAGCCGGGCGCGGAGGTCAAGCCCATACGTTTACGTTGTCACATCGTATTCATTACATTGTTGTCTGATATTTATTATCAGTTCGCTTCTTTGTCGCACTTCCAAAAAATGGAATAATCTACCAACATACGTTTGCCTTCCTTCGATATAGGGTCCTTCAAACGAGACGTGGAAAGGCTCCTTGTGGGCCGGCAGGGTGACGGTGACTGATACTGCGTTGTTCTCACGCTGCACCAGTTGCAGTCTGGACTCCGTTGCTACTTAACATCAGGTGGAATGGAGTCATTTGTCATGCAAAGTACATTTAAAAAAAAATTGTATGTATTTTAAAAATAATAAATATATGAGATCGAAAATCTGAATGTCAAGGTGGTTAAACACCGAATGGCTAATAATTAAAATTTCTAATGATAGATAACGTAATCGGCAATTATTCAAAGCCGACCAAGTGATGCAATGCGCGCATCGAATCATAATTAAAACTGCATTATTAAGGCCTTCGTTCGACTGTTGCTCGCTTTTTATTTCATTATTGTTCGTCTTTACAATTATGGTTTTAAATTTAAGATTAAAGCGATATGGCAGATTGGTTTTTGGAGCGCAATCTGGCGGCGCTACGTTTTAATTAAAAAGGAATTGGGGAGGATGAAAAAGCTGCGGCCAAAAACTAGTCTGCAAATATAAAAGTCCAAATACAAGAGTATCGAGAAAACGAAAGCAGCTGTATTATCAACTCCCTTTTCAAACAGCCTGTATGTGGTAATATGCTAACACTGCATGACGTCAGCGATGTCTTGAAACTTGTTTATCTACAAAGAAATAAGAGTCGGACAAGGATAATTAATTATTTTAATATAATTAAGACAAAAAAACAAAAAAAACGTGAGTTGAAGTTTTAAACGTTTAGTAATTGTGAACTATTTGCCTATGACTAATTGTGTATTAGCGCAATGACGATGACCGACGACCCACAAACAATAACAAGTTCTTTTTTGTATGTGTTTTCTTTCAGTCATCGTGTTCATTACGAGTATACCATGCAAAATGAATTATTTAATAGTTACATACGGTACGCCCACATAAGTCGAAATTAGAGCTAAAGCAAAATAACGAACCGATCGTGTCGCTCCACATAGCTGCGGATAATAAGGAGACTGGTTAACGAGGTTTGGACATTACTATATTAGTCCGAGTCGTTAGAGTGACCACCAAATGTCAATGACTCTACGTAAAAGGAAACTTGCTGTCTATAAAATTGTATAACGAAATCAGTGGAATATTTAGTTTGAAAGTTGTGCAATACTAAACAAATCTCTACTATAATAAGTTTTCTGCCATGTGCTTTTATAGTGGGATTTGGTAAACCTAAACCGGAGGAATCGCAAATGCCGTCGCCGCCGCCGACCTTTGAGGAAGGAATAGGCTTATTTCCTTGAAAGAAAATTGTATTATTAGTTTGAAATACATATCGTATTCCAGTGTCAATGACATATTAAGACAAGAAAGCTATACTGATAAAGGCTGGCCATCTAACTATTCTGACAATGAAAACAAACTTCATTGGCATGACAAGCCTGACACAATGCTATAACAATAGGGAGTTCGAGCTGAGTACTGTTCAATATATTTTGCTGACCTGTTGGACACGAAGTCAACAATAATCTACTATCTTCTTCTTAGTATGTTGCTTTTTTCTTCTTCTATTCTCTACTTTTGTCTTGTTTAGTATTTGACTATTAATAAGGATGAAAATGACATTTAAACAGTAATAAAGAAAAACGGTCTTTTAATAAAAGACTGCTTAAATAGTTGAGTATTAGAAACAACCTTTTTATAATTTTTTGTCGTGCGATCAGCCGTTAGTTAGACTTTAAGCGGGTGATCTGGAGTACATTAGTGGAGAAGGGAGATTCCCCTTTAGAACTTTTCCTTTACTTGGACGTCTCCCACAGGACTTGTTTATAGGCACAGGTCTTAGATAATAAACATAATTAAGAAACTAGAAATGCGTGTACATGAATTGAATAAGATGACGACCAGATTAGAATACGAGTCATATGAGCTATTTAGAACTGGGCCTGCTAAGTTTTGGGGTATGAAGTTTTGTCAACAGCGGCCGTCAGTAAATTATTTAGTAAGTGTATATCTAACAAGCCAGTATCTCATTTAAAAGCATCCTTTTTGTTTCAATTAACAACCTGCAAATAATAATTGGTGCGAGTGCGTTTAAGCGGTATTCACACTCTGATTCATCGCTTCGGCTCAAGGTTTATTTTGTTTACGATACATTACAGCTCGTTAAATTGTTTGAGCGTGTTTAATTATAATTCCAATTTAATTTTGTTAAGTATCGGCAAATGAGGGTGTTTACTGTTGTTGTGGTTCATCTTCATCGAATAGCTTTCTCACTAGGTCAATATTGGTGATAATTTTTACACGTGTAAATTATAACTCAAATAAATGTAAAAAATAAATTAAACTTGAATTCAGTTCAACTAAAACTAAAATCTACTACTACTACTGTCAAAATTAGTTTTAGTAGAACTTGTGATTGACTTAATATTCCTACTTTTATTAAGTATGTTTATAATTTATATTTATTTATTTGCAACAAGTTTCTTGTGTGCCTTCATAACATTATTACCTACTGCTTGTACTGAGACATTTTTATTTTTGTTCACAGGTAAGATCCAGTTACAGTACCTACGCTCATATCACAGTGCGAATACAACTGGGATTTAATGATGTACTTTGCATAACGCTGCGGGTGAGTAACGGAAAAGAGGCAAAGTACGCGTCTCGGGATGAGTGCTTACGAAATCGTAAACACTTACCCCCTTACTTACAAAAACTATTTAAGCATTATTAAGTTAAATATTGTTTTGTCAAAGTCAAATTACAAAAACACAAATGTTGAATAAATTTCCACGAGCAGGATTTAAACCTGCACCCTTCTGACATACCGGGTCAGGTGCTCTTACAATTGAGCTATCGTGGTTATAACCAGCCCGCCGAAGTTATTCAACACTATTTACTTTTTACTGCTCGTGGAATTTTTTTCAACATTTTTTTTGCAACAAAATTTGCGTTAAATTTATATAATCAAAACAAAAACATTTTGTCAAAAACACACAAACGTCATTCTGAATTTGAGAAAAGGAGACAAAACAATGATTAACTAAATAATGCTTAAATAGTTTTTATAAGTAAGGGGCTTAGTTACTATAGAAATTAGTAGTTATAAAACGTGTTTTAACTCCCTGTCCATCCATAGAGAAGGCTCGTGCCCCAGCGGTGGGGACGTATATGTGCTAGTGATGAAAACATGTCTTTCTTTGGATATATCAATTTTTTTAAATCAATTTCTTATGTTGTTATTTCGCATACTGCAAAGAGTAGTAATTGTTTTACACTAACATGAGTCTATGATATAAATTGAAACTATGTCAAAAACTATTTACTTGTCGGCAAGGCATCATCGGCCAAGGTAAAAAACTAGATCGACGAGACACAGTCGCATTTACACGTAATACGCTAAAGTCGACCTTAACACATTATAGAGTAAGCCACTTTTTGTTAGTTTAGGCTGGTAGATACAAATTGTTAGTAAATGTGATCTTTTAACTGATCTCGTTTCAATCTTAACTGTATTTTAATAAGAATACAAAATATAATAAAAATTATAATAAAAAACTTATATTATGTTTTTTTTTATGAAACGTTTAACATTTAACAATGCAACAACGTATTGTGTTGTTCCTTCTCAGAATTTTCGTTAATTATATATAACATTAACAAAAACAGATATCATTAAACCAACGTCAGTCATTTCCACTTAGCATCAGACGCTGGGGGCTCATCTGCTTTCCATAACTTACAAAACAAGCCATAAATTCGAGGAAAACAACGATGTTTAACAAAACAACTAAATAACTTAACCAGCATAAAAACTTCTTCGCAAACATTAAGGTGGTTTCTTTGTCAGGTAACCTGAGAGCGCGCGTCAGGTCGCTGATCCGATAATGCCGGCACAGTAAACAATCAACTCAGTTTGTTTACGATACACACTAGTAAACAGAATACGCTACGAAATTATATCGACATTCAAATAAAGATAACGTATGTACATACATTGCTTACTGCACGTACTTATTGCCTTCAATGCAAAACTAGAAGCTGCTACGTCACGAATGTCAAACGCAGTGAACTTTTATTCAGTCCACGAACTTTAATGGTAAGCTACAATCAAATGATTGTAGATTTGAAAGACTGGAATTATATTAAATGGTAGTAAAATCGAAATCTCAACTATATTAGTAGTAAATAAACGTTTAATAGAGCGAATGTAATTTTTATTTATTTTAATTCACAGAATAAACTTACTAATACAAAAACAATGCTTTTTGACGAGCTAGTTCGAGTGGTTTGTACACCGGTTTTCATGGTGTCGCCATCTCTGAGGTCCCGGGTCCGATCCCCGGTCGGGTCAATTTAGAAATTATAGTTTTTCTAAATTGTCTCGGGAATGGGTGTTTTCTATGTATAATAAGTATGTATTTAAATATTTTAAGTATGTTGTCTAGTAACTATTTAACGAGTTCCATAACGAAGTTCTCTTGGGCGAGATAATTGGTGTGAGTGTAGGAAGTTTTATTTATTTACTATTTATTTATTCAATAACACAATTGTGATGTAATTCTAAATAACTGACGGTTAGGTGATTTTACTACTCTCAGTTTCATGACTCTTAAATTATTCGAAGTAAACAGTATGTCTTGTTTGCTACAATAAAAAGAGATTACAACGACGACGTAAGATAATTAGCGAAGATTAGATCATATTAATTTGTCATAACCATCACGTGACAACCCTGAAGTACCCGTGCGCGGTAGCTGAGACCGCACCAATATTCCATCTTTATTATCTCAATGAGTAGGTGATTTTAAGATTATTTTTGTAATGCACTTTATTGAGCCAAACTTTGTAGATATTGAAAAAGTTTATCGTGACGTTTTAGTAGACGTTGAGACTTAGTTTTCTATAAAATCAAGAACTTACTATTCAACCTTTTACCTGCTTTAGGCTGATTGCGATTGTGTTAAAGAAAGGGTATCTATGACTGGAAGTCAACGATATGTTAGAGATGTTAGAAGACATAGTAACGGGTGAACTTGTCATTAATGTTGGCGTTATCTAAACAAGTGTAATGACATGCAAATCCATGTGAAAGACTAGTGCAAACTATGTTATCTCCGTAGGAGACTTGGCGATTAGTTTGATAGTAAGAGTGATTGATCGCGGTGATTATCTCAGCACCATTAATTCATTATTCTTTGTTTTTTTTAAATTAATAGCTTGGATATATTAACTAACTAACTAAACGCACAAAATGGTTGTGTGTATTACATCCATTCCAAAGGTAAACAAGTAAGTAAGTAAGGTAAACAAGTAAGGTAAAAAAGTTTTCTCCTTTGTTTACAAAGGAGAAAACTTTTTTTTTTCTGGCGTAACATTTAATTATAAAACGCAATACATTTCGCACAACTTTTTTAATTACCGGTACTATAATCCACATAGTTAACGTCTCTTTGATTTTGCATTTTCTTTTTACATCTATAGAGTTTCTTTTACGATCACATAAACTTTAACACGATTTATACGACTAGGTAACAACATCCCAAGCTCATAAAAGTTTCCGACTCCGAATTTTTCGTAATTTTATATTATAAATCTCATTGTATGCCACGAATAACGTTTCCTGAGTAAGTCATTAGGCCGGCACGCGTGCAACTGTCTCATAGACGAAGTAATCACATTATGCAAGCTCCATTCCGGCGAATTGCGTAAACTAATAAAGCTATATCCGCTCGTTTCCTGCCATTGTTCGTTACGTAAGGCGGTGCAATTCGCTAATCCTCTCAAAAAGTTGAGGTAACATCGTTGTTTGTACGCTCGTCGCGTGGTTACAGAAAAAGCTTTCTTTCCCTCGGCTGCAGCATGATTCACGCACAAAAACAAAGCGCACAATCTGACCGGAACGGCGGGAGGGTTAATTAATAAGAGTAAAAGGGTAATAATAAGAACTTGTAAAGGCATGCCTAGTATTCCCATACTCAAGAGTGTACACACGCCTGCACATCAACCTACCACAAACTGTCAAATTTCCTCAATAGACTTTGAATTTTATTACTAAGGTATACGGTTGAAAATGTATTGAAGAAATTTGACAGTTTTGGATAGGTTGATGCGCAGGCGTCTGTACTTTAAACCCAAATTATTTATTTTATGTTATCTACAGACACAGCCTTTTTTGAAAACACACAATTTGTTTACGCCAAACTATTGTAAAAGCAGTTAACGTTGTTATTTAAAGTTTACGCGAAAACTAAACTTTTAAATGAAACAATTTATAGGAATAGGTACCTACTCGCGTTCATTTTTATCTTTATTCTGTTGTTCCGAACCTATAGATAGGTAATAATGTTAAATTTGTTTTCAACTGTTATTTAAATCGAATCAAGTGAGCAAATATACTTGTCATGTAATAGAATAGAACTTCTAAATAGCAATCACAAAGCACACCAAACAGGAAGTTAATCATTAATATTATTTAATAAAATACGACAAAAAGATTATATATTTTCTTATTTTTATTTTTTAGTGCACTGAAGCGGAATTAAATATTTATAAATATGACATATTTTTGTTATTGCTCAATAAATAAGTATTCAATTCTTTTTACTTAGTATACATAGGCGGCATTGCATGTCATAGTTATTTTAAAACTGTAACATGAAATCAGGAAGTAATCACTGGAAGTACAGTGGCCATTTTTGTATCAAATTCCTAACGAGTGTGGGCTACGCGCCGCGTGGGCATGTCTCATAATTCCCTTGACGACTGTACTCACCTACGGTTTCCGCGTTTTTTTTAACGTTATGACACAATTCATTTGCTGTATATATACGGTTGAACACAATCCATTTATTGTAAAAATCACATTAATTCTTAGAATTGCGATATTCTAACACAAAGACAATGATGATGCTATAGGGTCTTTATGTAAGCCAGCGTAATGGATTAGGCTCCAGCTTATATTTTGCTGTGTGCGTCCCACATGTAGCTTTGTTTGTGATTAGCAATAAGATATTGATCTATAGGCTTTCAATTAGTAACTTCTCTATTTTCTTCAACATTTATAATATTAAAAACATGATTTCGTCACGGCATACACTTTAATGCGCGACGCTAACGAATTGATAGTGTTTCAAAGAGAAATTTTAACTTATCAAATACATAATTTTGTCTCCCTGTTGCCTCGGACAGTAAGGAGCATGTAGTACTGCAACAAAAGCCACAAAGGTTAGGCTCGTAAGATCGTTGGTATTTCTCATATTCCTGTACGCCGCCGAAACATGGACCCTACGGCAAACTGAAACTCACAAGATAGACGCTCTGGAGATGTGGCGTTGAATGCGGATGCTCAGAGTCTCTTGGACCGAGTTCCTAACAAATGCCTCTACCCTTGATGAGCTTGATATAAAAGAGCGCCTAATATCCACCCAAGTGCGCAGTCGGATCCTGAAATTCTTTGGGCATGTTAGTCGGCGTGGAAACGACTCCATAGAACGTCTTGTCGTGCAAAGGAAAGTCGAGGACACAATACCACAAGGGAGATCTCCAATGAGATGGACGGACCAAGTGAAGGTTGCCGTGGGCGTTCCCGTGCACGAACGTGCCCGATTAATGAGCAGCAGGCAGAGGTGGCGGGATGTCGTGCGGCGGGTACTGTCTGCTGCCCAACCTACCAGAACTTGATAACCACGACTACCCTGGCAAGAGTGAAACGTCTAAGAAGAAGAGTACTATTAGTTATTCTGTAGGAGCAATCCAAATTCACTTGGTAGCAATATCAACCCACAGATCACGACTGTATGAACAACACGTTTCATTATTTCACATTAACACGGCTTGACCACCAAATGTCACGCCGCCTATCAACCTGAATGCGCCGTTAAGGCCACACGACATAGCAAATTGTTTCAAAACTTTAACAAAATATTTTTTCAACTTCTTCACTAACGCCACACTTCTAACACTAACGATTTCAATCGACAAATTATAACATTGAACATTAAAGTTTTTTGTGCCAAAAGTACCTATATGAAATTAATCATAAGTGGATTTTGTAATTAAATGTGAGTACAGATCATGAACTAACATATACATAAACCTCAGATATTTTAAAAATACCCTTTTTAAGTGTTGCTACTTATCTTATTTTCGAATGTTGGAGATAAAGTTAATTGACCGATTCGCATTATCGCACCGTGAATTCTTTGTCTCAATTCTGACAATAATAGAGGATTTGCTATTTCGATACTTGTAGCGCAAAACTGTTATTTGAGAGACGTTAAGGTTGTGTTCGATGCATTGTTGTCTAAAGGTTGTCACGCGATGGAACGATCGTGTACTGTCCTGGTGCGTGATGGTGTCGGCTCTGACTTGAATAACTTAATGGTTCGTAATGTTATAGTTTCGGTTGAGTGAATAATGAACGCGGGCTCGATATGAATCCAATCACCATTGAACACTTCAATCTTCATTGAACAGGATAACGTTCGTTTATACGTTACACTTGCTTCAAAGAATATTGTGTTTAACTGAATATAATGATAAGTAAGAATCATTATTAAAAACCATGCGTTAAAAGCATATGTTTATTTATTTAAAATAGCTATACTCGTATCAAGATATATCTTGTAGATATTTGTCTGAAATTTTCTTGGATAAAAATAAATAAATAAATTTAGTTCTTTGCTCAACAATAATTTAAATTGTCTCTTGTATCATCGACTGGTGCAGTATATCGATACAATGTTCAAAACTACATTGTTTGCTTCCTTTGTTCCAGGGTGATGGATAGTTGTGTACCATCCACACACTTGTAGCAAGATTTACAATACCTATTTAGATACAATAATACAATCCTATACCAAACACCTGTGGAGTACCTCAGTAGTCGAGGATTCCGGGTGAAGTGCGCTTTCACCTTAGGCCTAACCATCACTTAACATCAGGTGAAATAAAGTTCAAGAGCTTCAAAAAAATTAAACACCGTAAACACAGCCAGTAATTTTATATTGTATAGTTTTTATCTGCCGCTATCAGCACTGCATCAGTGCGGACATGATACCTACAACATCATTGTTCATACTATATGATTGACGACGTTACTCTGTCACACGCCATTGTCGGCACCACGAACCGCTCGTATTAACTCGACCGATTTTGGTATCGCTTCCTCTGTAATTTTATAGCGTGGAATGACAATCGTCGCATTAGCTATTGTTTTAGGCGTTTTGCCATAGATAATATGGTTATTGAGGTCAATGTTACCACCGTCCCCAATGCTCGGGCTACATTAACACAGTAATTTTCACTTTCTTTTGCACAACGTTAAGTTAACCACTCTCTCTCTATTAATGGGTTTGCTTACATACGAGTAGCCTCTCGAGTATCCTATGAGCCAATGAACGTGGCAACAGGGAATGTTCTACTTAAATTTCCCTATGCTTATAGATGGATTTATGGACCTTAAAATTAGCTTCATGTCTAAGCAGCTGCACCATCGTGTCGGTAGGGAATAAAAACCCGGGGACGCCTCTTCAAGATAGGAACTCGACTTAAGCTAGTTGTGTTGGTTATGTAATTATGACATCATTATTATTGTACCAAACCAGGTAGTGCTGTAATTTTTTTTGAGAGAGATTGCTGTTTGCCTGAGACGGCTTTTTCAGCTTCACGGGGCTTGTTTGGAGGCGGCGAGGAACGTAAAAAGTCCCTCAAGCCGTGTAAAACAAATCACCTTCGGAGGTTTCCTAGAGGGAACGGCATCGCGCACTAGTGCGCGTCCCCGTGCCCTACTAGATTCTCCGAAGGGTACGGATTGGATCGAGGAGCGGAACAACCCGAGGGCGCCTCTAAAGGCTCGGACCTCGGCTCGGGTTGACCGGGCCGCGGTGGAGGAGAGAGGGTGGGGTAGTATTAGCATCGCCACTTAATACAGAGTTAACATACAATGGACGCGTCACACTAGCAACTGTAGTTGACTCATTACAACAAATCAGCGGCAGAACAATAACTTAGCTATGGTTTATGTTTGGATTCATTGTTTTACAATTTGTGAACAGTTTTAATTGTAATCATTTAAGTAACGGTGTGCTTATGTTCCCACCAAACTGGTAGTGTTGAAGTTTAACTTTATGTAATTACAGAGATTTTCTCCTGATAACAATCTCATAATATGTATAACAGTTTTTTCATTGAAACAATAATAGCGAAGGGCTATTTCTTTCGTAGAATGTTGATGATTGGAAATGCATTGTGGTCGGTGACCATAAAGCGTTCGCAGCCAGCCATAAATACTCAATTCGCCACACAATATAATATCCTCACGCGCCGCCCGAGACCCCGAGGCGTCCGCGCTTCCTGCATCGGACACACGGACAGACATCGCAAACAGGAAGCCCTGCCGTAATTACGTGTTGTACCTATCGATTTATTTATAACGCAGTATTACTGTGTTATTTATGTTGATTAAACGTGAGGAAAGCGACGATGGCGCAGCAACAGTAGTAAGGGTTATAATCTTGCATGTTAAGCAACTTCGTAATGGCGTGTTTCCGGATGGGTGACAATATCAAAAATGTCACTCTCTCGTCTGCCTCGGTAGGCACGTTAAGTCGTTGTTGAACTCGTTAAAACCCAACAACTCGTATTGGACCAGTGTTGTGGGTTATGGCCCCTTCTTTTCATAAGTACTATTATTATTCTGGGAAAGCCTGAGCCCTGGAGTGGTACCTTTAAAGGCTGTTAGGCTGATGATAATAAAGCTAAAAGCAGTATCAATTTCTGTTTATAATAATGTTAAGAAACACAAAAATTACTCCGAACTTATTTCACAATGCAGTGGTAATAATATTATTTGATATACATGACTGAATAGAAAAAATAAATAAATAACAAAAATAAAGACGTTAAGTAAAATAAACAGTTTTAGGAGTCGTACAAAGTCGGTACGTGTATATGTTTTTATTAATTCGTTATTGCTCAAAACTACAGCAAAAATGGCGGACTTACTGACAAAATGTCAAGGTCAGCCTAAAAAAGTAACTGGTTTACCTTATAAAAACATACAGCACACTAGGTATTCATTTTCATATGCATTTATCTTTTATTTCGATTCGGAGCCGGTTCAACATTGGACTTGTTCTATTCAACCAGATTTGATGATGGAGTCCCTTTATTTGGGAATTAGAGATCATGGTAAACTTATCAAGGAGCTCGATAATAAAATCTAGAAGCTTGGGAAATTAAAGTCCAAATAGAAATTCAATGTAAAACAAATACAATACAATACAAAAAAAATATTTTTCATAAATTTGTTACATAGTATGCACCAAAATTAAGTACAACAAATTAAGTACAACAAAACGAAAGCTAATATAGTGACATTGTAACAATACAGAAAGCATAACTCGTGGGTCCCACACCAGGAGAGCCCCGTATCGTGGGCACCCACTAAAGTTTATGCGACAGATAGAAATATGATCAAGAAATATAAACACGAAGGCGTGTCTGCGTATGTATGTGTGTACGTGTGTGGGGGTGTGTAGGGGTGTGTGTGCATGTGTGTGGGGGTGTGCGTGCGTGTGTGGGGGTGTGCGTGCGTGTGTGAGGGGGTGTGTGTGTGTGTGTGAGGGTGTGTGTGTGTGTGTGTGTGAGGGTGGTGTGTGCGTGTGTGTATATGTGTGTCCATGTAATTTGTAGGCTAGACTAGATTAAACTCATTTTATTTTATGTTCTTTATAAGGTTTTCAGTCTGGTAATAAACGTAATACTAGTTTATCCTATATATTACCTTCAATTCTAAAATACATTACAGTTTTAAGGTATATTGTATGTATGTATATGTATTGTATGTGAAAGGACGTACCATTTTTCCGTCGTGACATAAAACGTATTTCTCACACCAATATCTGATAATTTCTCTCGACACACATTGACAGTCAGTATGTATTTGAAGCTTTGGAAGGCTTAGCAGGTGTACTCGGTCGTCCGGTGAAAGCGGCGCGGCGCTTGGCAAACAGCCCTCGATCAGCAGCGGCTCTCTCGGAACGTCGGAAACCACTTATTATCTTCTATACTGTACTCGTATATTAAAACTGTAACGGGACCGTCGAATACTACATATATTTGAATATAGTTGTTGCCCGCGACTTCGTTCGCGAAGAGTACGGTAAAAAAAAAAAGTATCCTATATGCTGGTCTGGGTCATGGTCTGTATATGAGGAAAGTTTCATTAAAACCCATTCAGCAGTTTTTACGTGAAAGAGTAACAAACATCCATCCATACTTACAAACTTTCCCGTTTATAATATTAGTAGGATTACGATCAAACGTAACTTGTTGTCCTTTCGGTTATAATTACATACCTATAGGACAAACTGTGTTTTGAAATGTTTGTCTGCCACTGTAACTTAAGTAACTTAACTGTTACATCACACAAAAACTCCTAGATATATCAAAATAAAATTTAAAAATTATAATACTTTTTTCCAGACATATAAAGGCTTCCTATAGAAAGTTGGAGTAAAATATGGAATTTAACGCACTAATGCGCATTCACCAGCTGTTTTTCATGTCCCCACTGCTGGGGCACGAGCCTTCCCTATGGATGGATAGGGAGAACGGGTCATAAACCACCACGCGGGCCCAGTGCGGTTTGGTGGTTGTTGTTGTAGAACGAATGTTGATGCAGCCGGGACCAACGGCTTTACGCGCCTTAAGAAGCAAGAAACGCATAAAAAATGCAAGAGTTTTCTTCAAAACGATAAGGAGTAAACCAAAGACATAAGTAAAGTTTCTCCTTTCTTTCCACCTTAAGCAGAATGGACTAACTCCGTTTGCCGTCCCCTATGACCTCAGATTAGTCTACATAAAACTTGTACAAGTATGCTAAAACGACCTTTCTTCCGACCGGCGGAATGTTTATTAGCGAGTGAGTGCGACATTCTACAAATTAGCACCAATACATGTCCCCCCCCCCATTCCGCCATTTTTATTTCCGTGTGTGTGAATCACTTCTTCCTTATATACCGTATGCATCTCTGTTCGTGCGAATCGCGCATTGAATACTGAATTGTGAGATATCTACCTAAATGATACATTTCAAGTTTCCTTCTTCGTATTTAAAGTCTTTCGCCGGCAGAGGTTACGTTCATTGATTCTGATATTTATAGGCATATACCTAAATATGGACAGTCGACATTTTTTGTTACCTGTTGCAAAAGCTGGTTGAATAATTTTAGATTCCGATACTAACTATGAATACACTTCGAGCATTTGTTACAATCACTACGCCAACGATAACGGATGTTATCGGATAGCGATGGCGAAAGAAAAGAAAGAAAACTCACTAGAAAAAGAAAGATATCTATTTGTTTATGTTTGTGTTTGTAGAAGCTTAACATGATGGCATTCATGTTTGTTTCGTAAAGACTCTATAGTAAGTTATTGCACTAACAACTATTCTTTTCCCGTCGTATTATTATGTAAACGAATCAGATTTAATTTTATCGCTTACCAATGCAGTCACAGATCACTCTCGACAGGAAAATTATACTGTAAACAATTTCTATACAACGTAACGCTTACGATTATATTACACGTAACATGTCTAGGTCATCTATCACATGCACCGCCGTTTATGTAACGTGACCCACAAACACCCAGTGACGGTAAAACATCTTGAATTACGGTCAAACACACTATTCCTATGTACTTTCATTCCTATTACATGTATGGGAGGATTCAATCAAATTACGTCATGTTGTCCATCAGCGGAGGCTTTAAGAAAAAACTTACGATAAAAAAACGAGAATAAAGAAGAGAATCTTTAATACCTACATATTTATTGAATTACGACACGATACTTGCTAACATAGGTACCTTTGAATTTTATTTCATACGCAACGTGAAGCTGCTTCAAAAAAAAGCGACAAAATGGCAGACTATAATGTTTCCGATGTAAGTGCCCACCTTTGTTCTCGTATTTTTGTTCGAGAGCGACCAATTTAAACAGAGTTCAAACTACTCAGGTACCACATCAAGTTGGCTGGGTTGTCATAATTCCGAGGAAATTTCGGAAAATCCGGCCCTTGCCTACATATCATTATGTAGGCAAGGGCCGGATTTTCCGGAGCTGCTTGCAAAATTGTAGCGTTTTGAAATCTTCAGTGATGACTACTGTTATGCCTACATATTATTAGTCGTATTTTTAGATTTTAGTTTGACCACTGTAATGTGACACCCGGATCCACGTTATCTCAGCAGCTGACAGACGTGGGGATGGACGCGTGACGGTCACCGAGTCGACGTACTATTCGCGATTAACTTATCGAGTGAAAGTGGCGGCGGGTCACTTACCCCAGCTACCTGCAGCGCAGGGCTGTCGCTCTTAGCTCATGAATAATCATCATGAAAAAAACATTTCTTTGTTGCATCACCAAAAAATGGAATGCTCTTCCAGCATTCTCTTCACGACTTCCTCATAAACCAGGACCATTTAACGAGGTGTGTAGAAGCCTACAGCCTGCATTAAAGTAAAATTCGAAATAAAGAAGACCTAGGAAATGATAAGTGATTGTACTACGTAAGAAAAACAAAGTAAATGTTTGATTCCCAGATGAATATAATGTCGTTTTAAAGATTTACGCGGTTAAAGTGTTTAACATGTTATTCCATGCTTTGAAATTCTATTAAATACATTAATTTGTTTAAATTATTTACTGATCATAAAAAATAGTTACACTCAAAATCTTCTCTAAAAAATTTACATACAGCAAATAGATTCAGCGACATTTCCACATAAATCGCCGCGTTAGCAGGCATCCCTGCCAAAGCCTTGTTGCTTCCGCACCGGCCGCTTCAAACACTCTTACGGCGCAGGCGCAGGTGGCTCCTCACAATCACTACGCTCATCTCCATTGACAGTAGCGACGTCAATTCTAAACACAAATGAAATTTTATAGAAAGTTTTCAAGTACGTATAACATTGGCGGAACTTTGAAGGCCAAGCGATACAATTGGCAATTATTTGTTTAAAAATCGCTTCTACTCGGAGCTCGCGAAGTAACAAGAAGTTATTGGAAAAGGTTACGTTGCGCAATCGTGTCAGCCGCCTGGACCGTGCTCGTGATAAAACAATCTTTGTTTTTGTTTGATGTTGGGTAGCGTTCTCTTAAAGTTGTAACTGAAAATAATTATGTCAGACAAGATGTTTTTTTACACTTCGAACACGAACACTTTCTCTTAAATTACTGGTTCATTTGAGTTGACTTTTTATTCTTGTAAATAACACCTATATGTTTGAGGATAATGTTTAAAACATACTTCAATTCTTTTAATAACTCATTAAAAAAACCAAAGTAACGCTTCTATTTCCTAGTTGTTGTGCACAATAGGATTATCCATATTCATTCATGTAACACTAAAAATAATATATTGAATAGTGAATTATCTTATTTTAGAGCCGTATCATGTGAAATACCGATAAATTTAATTAAAAAAAGAACTACAAATAATGAACATGATCACAGTTGACAGACACTATGGTTAATCAAGTTCGCCAGGAGCCCTACCCCAACAATCGTTCTACATAAATATCCAACATCGATAATTTTGTGCACTAGTAGTAGGAGCGGGCCTTATTGCACAGCCCTTAGCCCACACATACATCAAAGAAAGCCATCGATTATTGAACCTTTAATTGGCGGAGTAGGCTCTTAGCCTTGCGGCCGTTGATCGGTGCGCAAAAGGAAGTGATAGGCGTAGCGTTCCGCGAAAAAGGTCGGCTCACTGAAAGCCTGTAGGGGCAAACACCACAAGTTAAGAGGAAAACGATAACCAATCGAATTTGTAATGCATCGAAGGCCAAATTACTGTCTCTTGTAAAAGATTGTTCGATTAGCAAGACGTGAACGAAGCATCAGTGCCGTCCCCCTTATATATTAACTTTCATTGTAGATCGCAGGTTCTCGCGATTATGCAACTGTTTGGCATTTCGTTTATTTTAGGCTGGCTCGGTGTTGTTATTGGAAGTTCGGACATGCTTCGTTAGATTTAATTTTGTTGACGAATGAAATGGTAGTTTTTATTGTTTTTGTCACCTGTAACGCCACGTGAGGTAACTGTATGTTTGTTCTTCGTATTTCATCAAATTTTTTTATGTCTATTTTGGTGTCTGCCTGTAACGGTATTTGTGAGCCTTTGGCCTGAGCTGAGTCTAAAAACTTGTTTATTGTATTAGCTTTTCAAAAAGATTAAATATACTCATTTTAGTAACGACAATTAAATTTAAATTTATATGTTCACTGGTCTCGAACGCGTATAGAGGTTGACGACATCAGTTTTTATAGCATAATTCAAAAAATTTAAACACTAACAATAAAAATAATAACGGTAATCTTTAATACAGACGTTATCATTTAAAATAATATGCCATTAGCAGTCTGAAGAGGTTGCGGCACTGATCCCGCCGCTCGCCCGCGGACATCGTCGGTCCGGCTTGTCGCAAGCGGCGACAATGTGGAACATCTGTGCAACATAAGGCCGGTTACACAACGGCAATTGCTGTAACACTTGCCTCGTGTGGGGGGGCCACAATCACGCGCATTTTATACACTCAAAAAAAAAGTTATCTTAACTTTATACCGCGAATGACATTATCAAAACAAACGAGTTTCAATTTAGTCTCGTCTGGTTCAGATTTATTATCTTACCTTTAGCACAATTGAAATGAAACAACTTTTATGGATTTACTCGCACAATTTAGCACAATGTTTATACCTTACAACGATTTGAAATTTTAAAATAATATTCCTTTATTTTAATTTGTACCAGAATATTACTGTTATATGTGTATATTACATAATACTAAAATCGATAAGTCGGATAATACTTTATCTAATTTGGTCTTCGAACAAATAGAGAATTTGATTGACCTTTTTTTAACACTGGTCATATTATGCAAACATGCTTATGATCGTAAATAATCGCCTACACCGCTACTTTTATTAAAGTTTTGACCATGTAATGTTTTAGTCACATAACACTGCTAACATTTCCAATGTGCATACGCATAATATCTTTGGACATAGACTGAAAACGTTTTAACGTTAAAATTATATTTAAAAATTTGTTTATTTACATATTAAATCATTGCACCATTCAGTCCACCTGTATTAAAAGTTATGGTCACCCCATCGAAATAGTGCGCATGAGACGCGCCCGCAGAGGAAGCTCGCTCGGATTGGAAACGGTTTAGGATGTGCCAATTTGTAGTTGCATCATCAAATCGGCAGTTTATCGAAAACTAAGATAACGTACAATTAATACCGGTGCAGGATGCCGCGTTACGTGGTGGAGTCAGGTGATTCCTAGATATGAGTAGGTGGAGAGATTATTTATTACATTGACCTACTACCTTTTAAAATGTTTTTGTTTTGTGTATATCATTTTAACGCAAATTTTGTTGCGAAACAAATTAGTAAAACACAAATGTTGAAAAAATTTCCACGAGCAGGATTTGAACCTGCACCCTTCTGACATACCGGGTCAGGTGCTCTTCCAATTGAGCTATCGTGGTTCTAACCAGCCCACCGAAATTATTAATATTATAGTGACAGTAAAATCACAATAATGTCAAGGTAGTTAGCTAGTAGACTCAAAAATCTATTTCAAAAATATGCAAAAACATACCTAATTGAATTCAAATTATTAAAGAACTGTGATTACATAATTTAATTGTCAAAATATGTCGTGTTCCTGAACTTGCTTGAATGATTTAAATGGTTTAAAAAAATTAATTAGGTTGTAGATAAGTTAACAAGTGTGTCGCTCCGTATATTGTTTGCAAACAATGCTGCGAGGCGGGCAGAGGCGGCACGGCGGCGACTCCATAGTCGCGGCGTCTGCGGCTGTCCTTCATCGTGATGAATTATATGATGATGCCCTATTTGTGTATTAAACTGATCTTGACTATCAATTCGTATTGTATTGAAACTTTATGTAATCGGATCGGGATCTACTCGCGCTACATTTATTAGATTACCTATACTCGTACTTCTTGACGACCGACGACGTTCCGAACCCTTTGTTGTGGTTCGCAGAGTCTAAGTTTTGGTCGTCTTATGTCAAAGGGTACTGTTTGCTTAACTCGTTTCTATTTTTATATGCTGTTTTATAACTTCAGAACACAGATTAATAATGATTGCGTTTAATTTTTTTTTTAAATATATTTACGGGTAAGCACAGTGCCTTGATCTCACCTGATGTTAAGTGATGATAAGGCCAATGATGGAAGCGCACTTCACCCGGGACCCTCAACTAGTGAGGTACTGGCTATCTTATCTCTAGTTGCCGGAACACAACAATGCTACAAACATTGATGTTATGGCGACATATTTAGATAAGATGGTGGTAGCTAGCCAGGTGGATAAACTGAGTACACAAACATGTACCCCAACCTGGGAATCGAACCTGGGACCTGTGGGTCTAAACCGGTGGTCTTAGCCACTAGACCACAGAGGCGGTTAAATATATTGAAATAATATAGTGTAATATAGTATAATATAGCGATTAAATATATTGAAATAATATAGTTAAATAATTTTCGGTGTTGACGCATATGCTTCATCTATACATACTAATCTAGTTTATTTGAAAATATTTGACCTAGTTTATTTGAAAATGCTAGATCCTACTTTAAACATATAGGATATAGCTGGCATAGCTGCAGTTTTTTCTTCAATACTACCTACCTGATAATATAAGTACTTACGAGATTTACAAGAAGTAATTGTACGCATTATAAACTTTATCGGACTATACATTATGTGATTAGATCTTATTACTGTAACTAGCATGTACTATAAATACTAATATTTTGTTTTACAGGGAGGGATATAAAAATTATTTTAAACCATTTAAAAGTTAAATTGTTACACCGTCACATTGTCTATTTTAATAGCTAATACTTACGTCATTTGTTTGTGTCATTAGTTGTAAAATACCCAGAAATATGTTTATAATTTCTCACGCTAACAGCAAGGAGAAGCAGATGTGAACTTCTGCTACTCGTACTCGTGCTATTTGACTAACCATATTCATAAAGTGTTAACACGCGTTATTTGTACTCTATGTATGACGACGAAACGCAGACAACCTATTTATATATCTGTCGACGTATTTTACAATGTGCACGATATTAGTGACGTGGCTCTGGAGTGCCTTTTAGCGTACTTATTACATAGTTAGCAGAATAGCTTTATCATTAAATCATCACACGTTAGAGTTCAATTATTATAGATGTAGATCTGCATATTATAAGACAAATAAAAAATATTAAAATTATAACCATAGATCTACTGTAATATATATTCAAAGAAAATCACAGAATAACTTGAGATTATACAATGATCAAAAGGATCAAAACTCTAACTTTAAAGTTAACTATCTAGGTAGTGCTTATATCATTAAAAGGATACTTCTAACATCCTCGTTCTGGTTCAGCAGACCAAGACCGGGGGTCTTATTGTTCAGGAAGCCTTCAACTTAAATGTCAAGCGTATGCAAACGATCGCTAAACCAGTTGTATGATCTAAGAACGTTATCGGCCTAGTTTACCTCGACTAAACATGCAGCGACACCCGTTACAAGATGAACGTGGGCGATCAGCTTATTCAAATTAACTCACTTTATTGTTTCTTTAATTTCAGGTGAGAGCTGCATAGAAAAACCGCTGGCGACGTTGTGGAGAAACTACCAGCAGTCCACGAAGCCCGACGTGGTGATGAAGCTGTCGGTCACCAACTCTGGGCTGAAGGGCTTCACCAAGGAGCACGGCCTTACCGAGTACTGGTCGCACCGCATCACCTACTGCGCCAGCCCGCCGCACTACCCCAAGCTCTTCTGCTGGGTGTACCGCCACGAGGGCAAGAAGCTCAAGCACGAGCTTCGATGCCACGCCGTTCTATGCACCAAAGAAACCATATCAAAGAAAATCACAGAAGAGTTACAAGTCAAACTTAAGCAGGCATTAGTGGAATTTAAAAAAGACAGGATCTCTAAACAGAATGCTAGGTTGAGTTTGGCCAACAGCATATACGACAATCCTAGCATGCCGCGACGGAAGATACTTCTGAGCGTTGGAGCTATGAACTACCGCCCGCCGCTTGAACGGTCCAAGTCGGCGCCCAAGCTGGGAGCCATCGAGGAGCTTTGCTCGGAAGAAGATGAAGAGGAAGCTGAGATGAAAGCGACGCAGACAATTTGCAACAGCTGGACGAATGACCACCTCAACCACATGGAGCTCGATTCCTTATACAACACGCAAACTCTTGATAGGCGACGACCAGAGATGAAATCTCCTCGGAAAATGTCGTGCCCGGAAGGTGTCATGAGTAGAACGCGAAACGATTCCGACTCCAGCCACGAACCCGTCTCAGACGAAATTCTGGACCTCCTCGTCCAAGACAGTAGTAATAACACCGAGAAATGTACTGAAAATGAAACTAGTCACGGCGAGAACTTGGAGTCGAGGTTGCAGACTCTCGAATCTATCGCCGAATCAATCGAACTGAAGAGCGAGACGTCTGAAGGCGTAGCCAAAATACTGCAACTGGTACCTCAAAGCAACTTCCTCGTCTCGGACAGCGACGACGGATCCGTTTCTTCGGGTTGCGAGACCGCGAGCACGGTCACCTCTGACACCGAGCCGTCATCCCTTCCCTCCAACTTCCCTCAGGAAGAAATATTAAAGGAGCACTCGGAGAGCGAGGAAGAGGGCGCACCTATGTTCGGACGGACGCAGAGCTTCAACTTTCCGAGTTCAAAACACGTTCGGAATAACGAACCCAACCTCCCTAGTATCAACGCGGCAGAAGAAGTGAATCATGTCCCAATAGGCGAAAAGAACACTTTTCGACGTAGATCCACGTACCCGCCCCTTCGTGCGGAGCCCATCCTGAGCGGCTTCGAGAGCCAGTTCGAGCCCCTGATCGACCACCTGACTGACGTCGACAGCTTTAACTCCAGCACTGAAATTGAGGTTTTCAAAAACGCTGGAGATAATGACAGCGCCTGCAGCGATGAATCTGGCTACTCCGAACTCCTCGATAGCGGCAAAGATAGTATAATAGGAAACACTATTATGGTATAGAATACTTTAACAATAGTTTGTAGATCAGATAATTTAACGATTGGGTAACTGAGCAATGCACACCTAAGTTAATGAGTTTAGTATACAATGATTTTATATAACTATATTAGTGATAGAGTTGTAAATAACAGGGTACGTGTTGTACTTGATCCAGTTAATGTATTACTACGTTTAGATGTTTGTATATATTGTAATTTAAGTTTACCTATGAACTTTTGAGAGATTTTATCAAAAAACTATGTAATGTATGTTTAGAGCTTGAGCGATGGTTGGTCCACGTCCATTGCTTTGTTTTCCTTTGAAATATTTATTGTGTAGCGTTCTTGCCGCCCGGCATTCACCGCAAGGTCCGTAGCTTTCACACATTCCACTTAGGTAGCTGTTACATCAGAACGCTCACCAAAATGTAGGGAGAATTGTTTCGGTGAAAATAAAAAACTGGAAAATTAAGCAACCCTTTCATTTTATGTATGCTGCTTCACTTTACAAAACTTCATGATATCAGCTGCTTAAAACAGCAGGCGTGGTAACTTACCTATCAACTTATTAGCGCAGCATGGCGGAGATGGTCAACGGTGATATAAGTATAACAAAAAAATTTGGGAAGATATTTTCGCAAGACTTGCAAGATCCAGATTGAAGGGTTCTAGAAATAATGAAATTACAGTGCTTAGAAGTATTAATTGAAGTGTAAGTAAAAATAGCGTATGATATATTTGCATGCGTACATGGGCTGCGTTGATGGTTCCGTATGCTCGTTAGCAGGCTCAGTAAGACAAAAGCCCCCATTGCTTATAATAACTTTTAAATATTTGGGCGCACTAACGGTCGTCGTCCGCTACAGCGCTCCAGGTTAACAGAAACGCCACATGTCCCCAACTGTAAGGTGAGGACTGCCGATGCGTGACGTGACGAGGGGTTCTTAGTCCTTGCTCATCTTTTTATATTTAAATCAAGCAATCATAGTTTCTATTTACAGATATTTTAATTGTTTATAATACTAAAAAACATAAAATTAAATCTTAACACTATTCCTTCTGTAGTCTAGTGATTATTACTCTTACTTATGTCTTATTCACCACGCAAGTATAAATCAATGTTGGTTGACGTATTTATTTATAGAATTTATAAAATACAGTGAGAAATTATACGCCCACCCGACCCAGCCAGGAATGGAACCTGGGTCTTCCGCAATCCGGGTGGCTGCACTGACCGCTATGCTAACGGGAAGGCTGACTTTTGTCACTGCTATTTTAATGTTTTTGAGTGCTTTTTAGCGGCACGAGCGCCATCTATCCAACGGTCGTTGCAACCGATGGCCATGCAGATGAAATACCACAAATTTGATAACACGACGCTATAATAAATTTTACTTTTTATTTTCAAGTGCTAATTGCTGCACTGAAGCTAAATTAAATATTTATAAAATTTATAAAATACAGTTAAAAAATTTAACGCCCACCCGACCCAGCCAGGAATCGAACCTGGGTCTTCCGCAATCCGGGCGGCTGCACTGACCGCTACCGGGAAGGCTGACGTAAGCGCTGAATTTTTTCACTGCTATTTTAATGTTTTTGAGTGCTTTTTAGCGGCACGAGCGCCATCTATCCAATGATATACGGTGTATTTTATAAATATTTAATTTAGCTTCAGTGCAGCAATTAGCACTTGAAAATAAAAAGTAAAATTGACACATGACACAAATGCGTCTATTGCATGGTTTTAATTAAATATTTTAAAGATAGTGTGTTTTTAGTTTGCTTTCTAATTGTTAAAATTTGTCCATGTCGTGGCAACCTTTAAGTATGACAGCGTTTTAAAATGTAACCAATGTGTACCTATCTATTGTAAATGTGAACAGCGTTTGTTATGTTGGTTGTCCTTAAATAAATAAATAAATTACCGATCTCAGACACAGTGGTTCGATTCCCAATAGTGTTATATATTGCAAACGATGTGGTTGGCAGTTTTTAAAAATCTCCTTGGTTTAACTATATATTATCTAAGTTTGCCGCCATAATAACAACATTGGTAAAAATGATTTTTGTTTTGATTGAAATGTTTCAATGGTCCTGTTTCGTGATAAGAGAAAATTGTTTATACAATATCCGTAAAACTAAAACACTCCGAGCCTACGGTATATTTACGACATCCTAGGCCGTTGACACTAGCCTTTATTATCATCCAAAAGGATAATACAATTTGCGAAAGTAGGAAGCGACGATAATAGTTCTGACCCTCGAGAAATTACCGTGACCCCACAAAGGAAATGACCTTTCACAATCGTACGCTTGCAAAGGTTATTGATTTATGGCAACATACAATTTCACGAAGAAATTACATATATGTACTGCTTGGATATTCATCAATGTGGCTTCTGAAGTTGAGTTAAACATCTGTTTTCGGTAAGTGGGTCTTCTTCAGGTAAGTGGGTATTTAAATTTAATAGTAGGTATAATGATACAGCTAGTTCGACCCGAACATACTACGTAATAATCAAAATGTTAAATACATAATAAGTACTTGGAGAACTTACTAGGAAATTATAAGACACGTAATTAGTTTTTTTTTGTCAAATCTTAACTGTCTTAATATTCCATTATCATTTTCTCAAAAGTTTTGTAATTATCAGAATATGGCCAGATATCTCAGACACTTGAGAATCCAACATTTATCGGTTTTAGAGTATTATTATTTTAATCTAAACACAAGTATTTAATGAATCGCCGCCGTACAAAGACGCAAAAAAAATTGGAATGTCCATTGCTAACTGTACATACGCAAAAACAGTGTTTTGTACGCAGTTTCCATCGACCGTCCTTGATCAGAATATCAATAAACAAAACGCTTGACATTGAGTTCGGTACATTCAATGGTTTCATTTGGGTTTAATTCATATAAGATTAAGATCTGCTTTGGAATGAAAGCCAACAAAGTGTTGTGCAAACAGTCTCAAGTTGAAGCGGGTAATACGTAATTGCAATGCAGGTTTTTTGTATATCATAATAAAATAAGTTAGTTACCAGGAAGTAGCACTCGGACTTAAATGCTTCAAACGACGTAGGTATTGCAATCTACGTTACATTGCTTTGACTCAAGAGACAGTAGCTTAAGCACAACCACCCAGACCCGAGAAAATATAGAAAAAGTTCGTTTTTCTACATTGACCCGACCGGAAATCGAACCATGGACCTCGAAGATGGCAACACCAGAAACCGGCGTGCGAGCAACTCGACTACAGAGGCCGTCACAGTAAGTCAAGTAATTAACGCAAATTAATAAAACAATTAAACTTTGGAAACACTCTTAAAGGCAGTTGTCATATTTTCATTCAATACTCTGTCGACTGTAATTTTTTTCTTTAACAAGCCAACTCAAATCTTCAAGTTTTTATGAAAGAGTTTTTGAGAAAAAGGTTTTTTTTTTCACTGATTCGGCAATCAAATGGCAGAGTGCATGAAAATTAAACCCGGAAGCTTTCTTTAACAATTTGATCACAAATACTGTTAATTTACTAATTGATTTCATTCACGCAACAGTATTCAATGCAATGCAAACTCGATACGCAAGTGAATTGAGTTTCAATTCGTTTGTAGCTAGCGACCAGTAACTTAATAAATTCTTAACTCTGTTAATGTTATTCCATGTTGTTCAACGTTAATATGTTGAATCAATTCAAAACTTATTATCCCTAAACTAATATAATAATATGATGGCATTAGTGAGTCATCATTTTATTCACAACTTCCTCTTTTATGAGAAAGCTCTGATACGTATAATTTTATAAAATAATAAAAATAACAAATAAGAAACAATTGTCTCCATATCTTAAATTATTCAGTTCGTAATGTTACAATATACTTTAAGTACGTCGACGTCTAAAACATTGTAAATAAAATATATTTTTTCAGTGTAGTACTGAAATAACTAACGTAAAACGTTTATTTATACAAAAATTAAAACGAATAACGATTGCTATTGAAAATAGGTCAGTAGGTTAACTTTAATTGTCGATATCATATCGAATCCCAAGGCAGCGCAGTGTTGTCAACACGTCTTCTTCGCGTTCTTACAGCGAACCAATTAAATAATGAAACAGGGAAGTTTTTCAGGCACCGGTGTTGTGGCGCGGTCGCCATGGAGACGGCACGGTTCGAGTCCCGGCCGCGACCGGACTGCGCTCAAATATTCAGATCGATCAAAGGGGAATTTTAAACTGGAACACTTGACAAAGAAGGCTTTACAGCTTCATTAAAATGCAAAATGTCTTTGTTTGAAGTTAATTTTTAACTTGTTTCGAGTTTTAAAGATTTTCCTTGGTAAAGAAAATAATATTTTGGTATGTATTTCTATAGTGTATAAGGAATCGTATACATAATTTAAAACTACCATACTTAATCAATCCACGTCCAATTAATGTAGGTATGTTATTTCTGATAGGCAATACCGTGAATCCGATTCCAAAAGAATAGTGCGAATGCTATTGTACAGTCACGTGCATTAACATATACACTTTTGACTATTTTCGACTCTTAATCCTTTGTATTAAGAGTTACATTACATTGAATACATGTTAATGCTCTTGACTGTAATAAATAATATTAATTTAAAATAAACATACCGCCATCCGCATACTACCATCTAATCTTCTTGTGTCGGTCAAAAACAATAATGCTAATAATAGCACTGTTGTGTTCCGATGGTTGGGGGTAAATCTAAGTCTGTTCCTTGGTGGCCAAGTAGCAAAGCGCTCGACGCGATATCCGAAAGTCCTGGGTTCAATTCCTAGGCCGGGATAAGTGTGTTTCGGATTTTTCGATGCATAGCCCGGGTTTGTGGTCACCAACCCGCATTTGGCAAGCGTGGTGATTAAGCCAATACCCATCAATTGTAGTGATGTCTTGATTTCAATCATGAAGGGCTTTGCATAGCAGTGTGATAGTTATAGGCTATTTGCTAAGTCCGGTTCTCAGCAGGTCATAGTCTAACGTAGTAGGTTGCAATCTTTTGTTTTAATATATATTTTACGGGTAAGCACAGTGCCTTGATCTCACCTGATGTTAAGTGATGATAAGGCCAATGCTGGAAGCGCACTTCACCCGGGATCCTCAACTAGTTAGGCACTGGCTATCTTATCTGTAGCTGCCGGAACACAACAATGCTACAAACATTGATGTTATGGCGATATATTTAGATAAGATGGTGGTGGCTAGCCAGGCGGACAAACAAGCCCTACCACCAACCAAACCAAATCGAACCCGGGACCTCTGGGTCTAAACCGGTGGTCTTAGCCACTAGACCACAGAGGCGGTTAATCTACTAAGATTGCGATCCATAGATCGATAGATACTAATCTATGGAATAAAAATTAAAATAAATTAATTTCGTACTTTAATTGCAACCACTCTCATCGAGAAAACTACTCCTCATATACATTACATACATACATACATACATACATTTCAATAATTTCAGAATAATAAGTACTCGTACGTCAAAGCTGTCAGTAGTGTTGTCACTAATGTCGCTGTTTACTTATTATGTTACTGATTAAGAAACTACTTAACTAGTACCTTAGAAGGTTCGTTTATATTCTGTAAGGCATTCAGGTCATTAGGAATCGAAACACTACTATTTCCTTTCCTTATTCGGCTGGAAACTTATGCCAAATACATGTTAACGAGACTACTTACTAGTGGAAAACTCCAGTGTTATTGGCGTGCAGGCCATCCAATATGAGTAAGTATTTTATTGCGTTCGTATTAATTGCTTACGATTCCATTATTTATTTAACTTATCTTTAGTATCGCTTCAAACGAATGTAGTTAAACGCCTGCCATTTTATGTCTAGCAGGTTGTTACATATACGCTTAAACCAAGCTAGTGCTCAAAATATCTACAATGTGAGTAAGAATTTCACATTACCTTCTCATTCGTCAAGAGCCGGGACGCATCTACGACTTCTTTGGTGTTGCGGGCATCCAATAGATAGATAGATAGATCTATATATCTAGATAATACTTTTATTGACAATTAAAACATACAAGAATAATATGTTTTTATTAATTAAACAATATAGTAATAATTTTAAAAACAAGCCATACTATCAGCCATATATTGTTGCAATTACTGCTGGGATTCAAACCCATGACTTCAGGGTCCGGTCGTTGCGCGGTGCTAAATGCACTACACTACACCGACCCGCTCCGAACCCCTTGGAGAATCTAGTAGGGCACGGGCACACGCCTTCGTACACGTACCCTCTAGAGAACCTCCGAAGGTGATTCGTTTCACACGGCTTGAGGAACCCTTTAAGATTCTCGCCGCCCCCTAACAAGCCCGGTTAAGCTGAAAATGCCGTCTTAGGCAATCAGCCAACTCTCTAAAAATAAAAGCTATGACGTCACTACGATTCCTCCTTTTTCACTTCACAGTCACACTGGTAACTTATTTAAACCACCAAAAATTCTGGAATTCTTAATATAATCAAATTGTATACAATGCAAAATTTATTTAATTAGGAGTGTATTTCATGTCACTTTTAATTTCCAGATTGCTGGTGAGATTCATAAATCGCATCCCAGGTTTAACAACGCGTGAGTTATACCTCCAGTATTGTAAACGGACCCTAGACCAGTTTGCCGCTTTAGTCGTGGAAAACGAAATTTTAATAATTATTTTACTTTAGCTCGCAAAAACGAGGGTTTCAACACAATCATATTTGGCGGTGACCCCGGAACTACGCCGTGAATCTTTTCCGCTAACACAATGAGATTATTTTTAATCTGTTAAACTGTGTGAATTGAGTTATTGTATCCACCGGAAAATCGTAACGGAACTGCTGTGTAACAACCGTTTGGACGGTAATTAAGCCTCCAAATAAAATTGTGAACTATATTGGCACTTTTAGTTTGTTTTCAGAAGTATTTGAGTGGAGATATTTTGGCTCTTACTTTGTATGTATGCATATTTAAACGCCTACTACTTATGGTTATGCAACAATTTTTAAGTTTAAAATATACTTTACTAAATAATAGGTAAGATCAGCATCAAGTTGAGCGAAGGATTTTAGTAGTAGTTGAGCGAGAACCACTGTTAGGTGAAATACCTATATCTTACTTAACAGCCACAGCAAGAATCATTGATAAATTAAATGGTCTTTTAATGAAAGAGGAACTTTTTTTTTATATTTAATAAATACTTGTAAATATAATTAGAAAATAGAACTAATATAACTGTTTAGTATACTTATGTATTGTAATGTCATGAACTAATAATACTATTAGTCCACGGTAATATTATTAGAAGCACAGAAGAGATATATTAAGACCTTAACAAGTAGCGCCATCTATCACTGCTTTTCTAAAATTGTAAGCATTTGTTGCTAGCGCCATCTAGTGCGTATTTGTAATACTTGATGAAAGCATACCGTAAAGCGTCGCACCTGTAGATTTTATAATTGTGATAGATGGCACTAACGTTGCTTTCTGTAGATTGCTAACAGTTGACAACTACAAAGTTGTCGTGTACTTTGTGAAAATATTTTACAAATTAGGGTGTATAGCTAGGTGTGTAGCGTAGATACCCGTAGTGTGCCCGTAGATACCATTTTTCATGCAGTAAGTTCCTACATAAATTCAACCACATTTTTTAGGGTTCCGTAGTCAACAAGGAACCCTTTTAGTTTCGCCATGTCCGTCTGTCTATCTATCTGTCCCCAGCCTAGTTACTAGACTCTTAGTACTAGAAAGCTGTAATTTGACATGGATATACATATTAATCACGCCGTGAATAAAGTGGAGAAGTAAAATTGTGTAAAATATTTTTTTTTAGGTTACTTCCTCTACACGTGAAGTGGGGATGTATTTTTTTTTCTTTTCTACCCCATAGTATGGGGTGTCGTTGGATAGCAATTTCAAAAATATTGTGGGTATGTGAAAACAGTTTTTTGATTGAGGCATCCGTTTGTGAACTATTAAGCTTTAAAGTGCAAAATTTTGTTAGAGTCAAGTGTCCCCCTCACTGCCAGCCAAATAGTTGTTTTTGATACGTGAAAAAATTCACGGTAGTTGTATAAATGACGAAGTTAAAAGGCTATCACAGCTAAGTAGGCTTTACAAGTTTACGAGTAACAGTCGACCAACTTATGAATTGTACTTGGCGCAGTACAAATTCCTCATTGGGAACTTCCTAAATAACGTTGTCAGGTGTGTGAAACCGGTAGTATATATATCGTTAAATAAATGTTCATAAAAGCCCTTTTCTCATAGTCCGCATTAGGCTACGGAACCCTACATTGCACTTAGTTTGCTGATTGTCACTGACGGCATTTTCAGCTTCAATGGGCTTTTTTGGGGGCGGCGAGAAACTAAAAGGGTTCCTCAAGCCGTGTGAAACGAAACACCTTCGGAGGTTTCTAGAGGGAACGACATCACGCACTAGTGCGTGTCCCCGTGCTCTACTAGATTCTCCGAGGGGTTTGGATCGGATCGGGGAAATTCAACCGTGTTGTTGGTATTTGGCAACGTCAAGATCTATTTTGGTGGGCAGACAGAGGTACGCCAAAGAAGACTATTCCTCGTCTGCGTTTTGTTACGGTTACTACATGGAAGCATCATTACAGTTTTACTTTTAAAGACGTTAGTTACTATTGCTCGAATTTACGTTTGAACCTTTTTTGTCTATGGCTCTACTAAGTAAGGCAAAAACAAAATGTAAGTTAGTGTTTGGTTTTTGTTTCCATTATTTTTATAACTTTTAAGTATTTTTGCTAGTCGGTAGCAGCTAGCGAGTTTAGGCCTGTCGCCAATTGGGTGACCAAATTTAAATATACTCAACTCGCCCGTGCTTCGGGAGGCACAATAATTTACATCATAGGTACACACGCCTACACATCAACCTACCACAAACTGTCAAATTTCCTCAATAGATTTTGAACTTTATGACTAAACTATATGGTTGAAAATGTATTGATGAAATTTGACAGTAGGTTGACGTGCAGGCGTCCGTACATGAATGCTCCTAAATAAAAGCAAAAGAACTTCTAAACACAATAATACATAAAGACCACCTCACAGCCAAGTAGCTACTTAGTTGCCACTGACAACCAATCGGTCTCACTTTTTGCGTCATATAACTGAATTCCTGCCGGAAACTTCAAATGCGTACACCATTGCCTCCAAGACAATGCTTCTTGGAAGGTACGTGCCTGTGGATTGTTCTGGCAGAAGGTGCACAAAGCAGGCTTTGTCGCTAATTGTCGCAGCTCGTAAATCTCGACGCAGCAAGTGCTCTTGTATTGGGAAGTGCTCGAGGGCAGTAGCTATTTGTAGGTAAATATTTTGGTCAGCGATTGTACTTTTTATATTGTGTAGCAGCAGGGTGCTTTATGGGATAGTTAAAGGGCAGGTGATACCTGCATTTAGGATCACGAATAATATTCTAAAGTTTCAGCATATCTTCTATTCATTAATTATTTTTGAAAACTAATTCAATATGAAATATTTTATGGTTAGAATTAGTTAAGGTCTTTTGATGATGGAGCATGGACTGTATATTCATGGAAATATCCGTTTTGTAATTTTACAAGGTTAAATAAATAACACTGTATAGTATATGTACACTGTATTCTATAGCAAGAGTTTCTTCTCCTGATGTCTGTCTTCTCATCAGAGAAACTACAAATGTAATAAAACATTTGTATACATTACATCGTTACATACAACAACATACATCAGATGCACGATGATCTCTCTCTCTCTCTCTCTCTCTCTCTCTCTCTCTTACCATTACACTTATATTATAAAGAGGCATTTTAAATAATATTTAATTTTTCTTTCTCCGTGATCAAAAAACGTCTTCCAACACTATATACCCAATTTTTAGCAAACAGCAAAGTTAACCTACAGCTTGCCCTTAAAAACCTACTTTAAAAACTCCATCAAAAAAAACCGTCGCAAGGTCCAATACCTTGCGCAGCGTTCAGTGGCAATATCTCCGGCAGGTGTGACCAATTATCCCCCATCGATCTATTGTGCACTGTTTCAAGCTTTCGTTGCGCAAGCAAATAACAGGTAGCAACACAAATGACTCATTTCAAAAAACTCATAAATCGCATAAAGCCATAATAGGAAGGCAAGTCTCTTAACTCTATAATGAAGCTTATTCTTTAATGAGTCAAAAAAGTTTAGTTCAGTCGGTGTAATGCCAGAACCACATAAATCAACGCTTACTCAAGTGGCAGAATCTCGCGTTGACACTATGTACGTACGTACGTACACGTTCTTTTGTTTTTTAATGAAATTGTTATTTGTTTATTACCAACACTGGTTTTTAAAAACTCAAAGTCAGTCAGCGCAATAAGTGTTATAGTTATACACTTAATAGAAATTGCCATTAAGGTTGTAACTTACACTCTTGGTATACAGTTACTAACAAGGCAATATCGCAAATAAACAATAGTACAAAATCTCCTAACTGTCCTCTGTCTCCTAACTGTGAGTCTCCTAACTGTCCTAGTGGTTGTGGACTTGTGGCTGAAAATCAGCGTTTTGCTCCCGGGCAAATGTATCGCTGAGCTACGACGATTTTGCACTGCTACAGCACACACACATGTCACATAATGTAGGCTTATTTTGAAAAATATGTTTTGCTTATATCCATCGTATCATTGTAGTTATGTGTGTGCGTCTGTGGTTTTTGAAATATCTATCTATCTATCACTTGTTTTTATGCTGGAGCTTGGTGGCGTCGTTTGTGTGTTCGGTGGTTGTGTCATGAATTCTGCCTGACTTCGGAGGGCACGTTTATCTACTAGCGCCCATCTTTTCGTAAGATAGCTTTTGTTACAAACCCACCAACTTAAGGGTTAAGGCCCGGTCTTCCTGTGTCCCTTTGTACATGTATGAGAGCCTAAGCTTAGCAGATAGATGTTATATGCTGATAATGACTGCCTTATAGTATCTACTAAAGTCAAAGGTAACAAAACAAATATTTAAAATTATAGTATGTTCAGTACGACATACATTTTTCATGCTAGATTCAAATTAACATCAACCTTGACAACGATCAAAGTAGAGTATCAAAGTAGTGAAGAAATTTGAGAGGTTTGGATAGGTAGATGTGCTGGCGTCTGTACTTATGGTATGTACCGATTGTACATAGACAAATATTTCGAGAAGTGACGCGTAACTATTTGGTATTTTTTTCGGAAACCCCAGGATCCACGACCTTTTATTGGTTTTGATGTTATAAAATTCATTTCTTTTAAAAATACATTTTTGGTGTTCGCTTAGCTAGTTGAGGATTCCGAATGAAATGCGTTTTCACATCTTCATTCATTAAGTAGGATAAAAACGAAGCACTTCCTTATTTTAAAAAAAATATAATCACAGTGTATCTAACCTCTGTATAATGATGATTGTGACGTTTCTTTGATACGACAGAATATTTTTCTTTAGGAAAATGTTAAATAATACTCATAGTATATAGCGAACTTAAAGATCATGAGTTATAAGTTCCACGTCAAAGTGATTACATTTCTGTCAGTGGTGCAATAGTGCTCATCCCACTATCGTCGCGTACAGTGATTGACAATAAAAAATGATCAAACAGTAACAGCATCGAAAAAACCATTGGAAGTTGGTCACTGAAAGTAAAACAATAATTGACCTCGAAAGATGATAATACCATTCGCACCGGCGCGGCAGGCCGTTGGATTAACTCGCGATCTGTCAAGCTGGCCTGGGGTTTGATTGAGTGTACAATCACGCGTACAGGTATCTAAACACACTTGACTCTTATTCCACTGCATTAAGACTTACAATTGTTTACAAAACCGTGTCCGTGACTGTACACTCAAAACTTAAATTAACGTCTCACGTCTAATTATTTTTTATGCGTTGTACCTGACAACGTATACACTTAATTGTATGATTGTGATATAGTAGACCGTTATGACCACAGCACACTGCTTAGATTGTGACTTTTTTGTCCCTACATAAAAAGTCCTGGATTCATTTTCACAGTTCGCAGTGCCTCGTGCTGGTTATTTCTAAAGGTTCGTCACTAGATGCCGCTGCTTCTCACATATTCTAAGAGTTTCTGCCACCTAAATGCCTGTTTAGATTCTATTACAGTTTCCCATTTCTCCCATTCCCATGCACGGCGAGGTGAGTTCTAGGGCACGTGATCTCTTTCCTTTCTCCTCCCGTGACCATGACGTATTTCCTCTTTCTTTGGGAATCTGTAGTATTTGAATAGTATTTTACACATATTATAAGCACAATGA
The DNA here is from genome assembly GCA_949315975.1 of Eudonia truncicolella. Classification (NCBI taxonomy): domain Eukaryota; kingdom Metazoa; phylum Arthropoda; class Insecta; order Lepidoptera; family Crambidae; genus Eudonia; species Eudonia truncicolella. The sequence continues at coordinate 21,028,792 of OX438827.1, read as the reverse complement.
AAATGCAACGGTAGTAATGCCCAATTCGCTAGAGAAAGAAAAAACAGAAACACAATAAATAGAAATTAGTTAAATTAACACACGCATTTAGCTATTAGAACCGCGCAATCAACTTTTACGCGAGTAATGTCTTAAACAAACAGAACTCAGATGGTTTCGTGCGCGTCATTTACACTGCGGCTAAGTACAGTCCATCAATCGATAGAAGCATTCTAAATGGTCAAAGACATCTTCGTATTTAAGTAAATTAATATGTTTTATTTCTGTACGGTTTGGTTTGATCCAAAAATATTGACAGTAGTAGTCAAAAAAGCCCACCAAAAAACCAACCAGGTTGTCAAAATACAACCCTGGGACACCGAATCCAACATGGCTCGTACGTCAACGTACTGGCCATTCGGAATGGTTTGTTTTCTTGAGTGCCCAAACATTGAGTTATGTAAAATTTGTATATTTTTAATACACAATAAATGAATACAAAACAAAGACAATAAATAACTAAGACAGAAAAGAAGCAAACCTACAAGGGCGTTTCTTTTAGCAGGGTAAAATTTATCATAGTTAAGCTATAAAATTTTGTTTTTATAGTTAGTTAATTACTTCGTTAGTGCAGAATTATGAAAGCAATAGTTTTAGAGAACTTGTGCATATTGGTTCAAAAGTACTTCTAGAGGAAATTGTAAGGTTCGTAACGTACTGTGTTGACCCAATTCAGGTAGCTGTCTGGTAACAATGAAGGAATCAAAGAAAACGAAACTATTTAGTACAAAGGCCTCACGTAGGTATGGTGGCATAATTTCTTTAAGGCAAGTAATTATAAAATATCATTCAGTGTATGTCTATATTTATTGTGACTATTAAAATATGTGCTCAAGTTATTTTTTGAAATAAAAATAAGTATATTTTCACTTGCTTAACAATGTTATCTCTCGATATTATAGTAAAAAAAAATGTTTAATGATGGCGGCCTTTGCTCATCTGTGGGACAGTATATAGGATATTACTTAACTAAGATGTGTTTAAACTGATATTGGAGTGGCGGTAAAACGTCGCGAGTTTACGATAAAGTAACGAGCGCGATTTAAAGTGCCATTGAATGGAAGCATCCATTTCCGACGACACCGGGCCGCGACGCCATCGCCATTGTCCGGCAGTTGGGGACCATTACCACGGACGACGGCAGCACCCGGGTAACGGCGACCTGCTACAGATGGTAGGTGGCAGTCCTTGGGTAGGTCACAGTTTTAAGGAGCACGATATTCATTATCACGTACGCTGCGCTGTTACTGGGATTGAGTGCACTTACATTATATATTGAGTTTTTTATCTCTTTAAATACATAGTCTAGGTTCACAAGTGAATTGTGTGTGCTAAAAAATATGTTCATTTTAAGGGATGCAGGCCACCATTTCACCAGCATGGAAATTTAAGATTTTAATTTATTTACCTATTATAGTAAACTTAAATCAGTATTTAAATATTCTAAATAAAAGTTAAGATGTCTTCAATAACATTTTATCTATTCTTAATTTATCATTGGCATAATAAAAATGCGTTGCTTATAAAATAAAATTTCAACAAAATGAAATAACAAAGTTAACTTATATTTTTGCAAATGGAACCTTGGTAAGTGGTCTTACGCTTGAGTAGCCATCTCGGCGCTGTTCGCCTGCCGTGCGTACGCTGTCACTAGCGAGTAGGTACCGCCTTCGCTAATTCATGATACTTGTGTACTGAAAGTTGCAAATTCGATATTTCTTATTGTATCTTGTGAAGTAAAGATACTTTCGACGAATACCTAGGTGACCAAGTTAAAATTTGTTTAAGATCCACCGTCCTTTTAAAGGCATTTGGCCGCGGTTGTCATCGTAAGTCGCTGACAGTTCCGCATTTGGCAAGCGTGGTACCCATCACAATTGGGGGGTGGCAGGGCTTTTATTTAGCTACTATCTCTATTAACCATATTTAAGTCTTTTACCAAAAGAACAATGTCTGTAGCATTTTAGTGTTTCGACGGTTAGAGATAAGATAGCAAGTTCAGCAGTTAAGGAGAGCGAGTAAAGTGAGCTTCCACATGCAGCCTCATCGCTTACAGCGAGGTGAAAGCTAAGTGCTTCTTCTTTGTAAAATATAAAGTAACTCACCCTATATCCACGTGGGAAAGACAGAGCCCGGTAGTGAGGCGTTTATAGGCGGTGATGATAAGCATTGTCCAAAGCCATCGGTTAGTCAAAGGCCGGTGGGTAAGTGTGGCGCGCGCGCATAATGGATGCCGCGCTCTGCTTTGCGGCGCCCAATCAACGCGCTCTCGATTTCGGCAAAATTTTCGGATGCTGGTACACTGGGCTCACTTCGTTCCTTTTAATATCAAAGTAAGAGTAAATAGGCATCTTCTGGGCAGTAAGCTGCTTTATCCTAAGCCTCATGTTGTAGTGTTGTTGTGCCCAGTTAGAAAACAAGCAAACTCATTTTATATATTTAAAAAATGTGTACTTAATTTTGTGGAACATTGTCAAACGTGTGTATTTAGTCGTTTAATAAACAACAATTATTTCAATATGACTATGGACTAAAAAGCCACCACGGGGCGATGATCGAGATAAGTAAATCAGTGATTTGATGACGCTGCTATTAATAATTAAATTATTTATTACGTTTACGTAATCCGTTAGTAAATAACCAGACAGACATACTGAATGCTGTCCTGCTTCCAATCAAACCGATCACAATAATAGGTGCACAGTAAAGCAACTGGGAATCGAAACCGAGATCTGGGTCTGAGACCGCTGGTGTAGCTACTGAGACGTTAATAAAGATGCGGCCGCGCCCGATGTGCCCACGTGCAATTTTGAAGTTCGCAGGCGGATTCGTTTGGCGCGGCGCGGGCGCCCGCCGGCGCGCGCTCCACTTGCATTCGGGGTTAAGACGCGGCGCTGGTTGACACACAAACGCAGGGGGCCCGACGCGAGCCACCTAGCCGACGAGTAGCCAGGCAATTGCCATTCAAGATTCAGAATTCTCAGCTGGACATCGAACATTGGGACCTTAAGTGAGGCCAAGAATTGTGTCTGTCAAAATTATAATATCAACTTCGTGTTTCAGAGCTCATTACGAGAAACGATTACTCTTTGGTGGCTGTGAAACAGGCTTGCTGCTTAGCTCTGGCAATAGTCTCTCACAATTTTTTAACCCTTAGTTAATTAGGATTATTGCAATTATTATTATTAAATAAATCACTTTACAATTTAAGTACTTCATCATCAACTGTAGTAGGTGCCCGAACAAGCATCAAATTATTAGTAAATTGGCACCCTTCGTTAGAGAAGGCTGCCCATCGCTGAGTTATGTGGACTGATCTGGTATTATTTCTTTATGGCTTGCCCAATGTCTCACAACCTCGGCGGCGACGGAGCCGTATGCTTATTGATGTATGTCATAAGGAGCTAATGAATTCTTTCTTTAAATGAGTCTGAATGATTTATGTCATGCGCTTGAAATAATGCTTACAAAAGTTTTCTTAAAAGTTGTAATTACCGTAAAATTTGTTAAGTCTGCTTTTTGTCATCTAATGAGTACACTTTTTTGTACAACTTCATAATACTACAACATGTGGTACAGAAAATCGAAAGAAAAATTAGAAAACAATTAATTTAGTTTCGGTTCATCGTTATAAACAAACAAAAGATGTTTGAGTCAATGCGACTCAAACAATGTAAAGAAAGAAGAAGAAGAATAGAAAAAAAGAAAGCATTCACCATAAAAATGTGTAAGAAACAAGGACAACAAACACGACACATGTTTTTCCCACAAAATGAACCAAAGTCAACAAATAATGATGTTGCATTGTAATGAAGAAAGATGTTTATTGCCCGCCATTTGGGCAACTCCACGCCGACATCTACATTGAATCATGCTTTTAGTGTTAACTACACGCCGACCTTTCGTTTTAGTAATTATTACCGCGAAAGTTATTACTAAAAAAAAGTCAGCTAGTGATTTGGCTTATTAAAATATTTATAGATATTTAATTCATACATTTCATAAGAGGTTCAAAGTGTCAAAAAACATTTGGTATTATGGTATTGAAAGCTAATGATGGTTGGCTTAATAACAATTTACTATTAATTTAAAACGTTCATGCTCTTCTATATGGACATCGCCGTCCATGGACATCTGGCGAATCCGATAAGCTGCCTATGCATTGCCGACTATGTAGCCCCTGTTTACACAGTCCTTAAAGAATCTCGTATTATAGCGCAATTATCACCTTTGAAGGGTGCCCGTTCCACATCCTTAAGTTCCGCAGAAAGAACAAACGCGATGACCGGAGCGTTGTTATGAGCTTCTAGATATCAAGAACAACCTCATAGTTCCCTCAAATACTGAAATTGCGTTATATCCTCACTCCTCCTTGCGTCATTACTGAGGGCCGTGACTCCCCCGATGGTTAGTTAATATTCCTGCGACGATGCTTCTCCATCTGTCGCTGTCATTGGCGTCATAGAGAGCATCGTGCAGCCTGGTTTTCAGCTTCGAGCGGATTCTCGACCTTGCCAGTAAGCATAAGCTGTTTGAGATTGTGTCCTTCATTCGGGCGATGTAACCAAATAATTCCGGGATCTTTCGGAGACAAAAGTGGAAAGGAGAAAAGGAAAAAGGAGCGAAGCTCTCAAAGGATAGACTCGTTTGTACGGAAAAATTTTGTTATTTGTAAATAAAAATTGTAAGACAATTAATATATTTTTAGAAACAATCGAAGTGACACATGTACCATTCTAAACACTACCTTTTTAATCCCATACAGTTTCTATAATTACTCTAATACCTAAATGAAGTTATGTTAGGTTAGGTTACTATTCACAGAAAAATCACCGTGTTTATAGTGAAATATTAATTCCCGTTTGTCTATTCGCAACGCAAAAATAATTCAAACTGAATTGTAACATCATTTACAAACTTGAGTACTTGACGCGTGCCACTTGGTACTACGAAATAGGACTTATTGCAAAGGTGTAAGGTAGGTGAATACCTGCTGGTTGTATAGCTGATGTGTTGTAGGCTGTACGATCGAATGCAGAGAGTGCGCACGCGCGTCATTCCACGCAGGCCGCCGAGCGAGACGCGCTGCGATGAATTATATGCAACGGCTGTTCGGAGATGCAGCAAAGCGAGATGCATGTCTCAATCATTTGGCATTTGAAGAACGTCCTTAGGTACTACCATTTCAGGAGCATGTTACATATAATAATGAAACGCGAAAGGTAAGTGTGCATGTGATAGTATGATGAGTTTATGTAGTTGACCATTTTCAACACATCAACATTTTTGCCTAAGAACAAGCCAATACTACCTATGTGAAATGTCAAAACCTTGTTTTATTTATTTGTTGTAACAAGATAAAAATATGTTCATTGTGAATTCGAAATTAAGAAGAATAAAAATAGTTGTTGTAAGTTGTAAAGGGGTGCATTGCACAGCCGCTTGCATGTTCGTTGCGTCATTAGGATGGGTGACCTAATTAAAATAACTCGAGCTCCTCCATGATGTGGAAGTTATGTTAAGTTAACATTATGATTTAACTTGCGACTTGTAATATTTATAATTTTTGAATATGATTTTTTTATTATATATTTTTAATTTTGTTTTTTTTTTTAATTTTATAATTCGATATTGTTTGATTTTTTCCAATGAATCGAATTCAAATAAATGCTCGTTTACAGAGCTAACATAATATTGACTATGCGTTCAGCAAATCGCTCACAACCTCATTCGCGAAGACAATCAGCCGGCGGCGCAAAAAGTAAATTAACTAACTAACTGTAGTCACAGATTGGCAAGGGCTTTACTGTTAACCGCCCAAACTCCGCCGCCATAAACAAACAAACAAACAGGTAACTTTACCACTAGCCGCTGATCGCCGATCTTTATTTGGTGCAATAAACTGGAGTCATATTTTGGTACGGTTATTTTTAAGTTTATTTTTTGTTATGCGTAGACGGCGGTACCCTTTGATGAGTTTGCATGTCAGGTAACATAACTATCTATCTATTTTAAAATATCGTGGATAGTTTAATATGAGAAATATATAGAGAGAATTGTACGTTGCTCAATAAAATGTATTTAAAGCGGCTGCTCATACAAAAGACATCAACGACCCATGTTATCCTAAGAAAACATTGAATAGTGCCTATTTTTGCAATATAAGTGCCAACATATACAATATATGATTTGTAACCTATCAACAATTACCACGATCAGGGTAATGTATGATAACTGATTTTCAACACTCGCTAAATGAGCCTTAATCACGCTAACAAAAATTAAGCATTTTCAGAACTCAAAAGGAAGCGAACGTAATCTTTATGTAATATAATCACCATTTTAAAGGCAGTCATTTTATATAATGAATAGTAAAGAGCATACATCACATGTATTTATTTAGATTGTTTACTTTTTGTACCTCACAATATGTAGTAGTTTCTTTTGATAATTACATACTTCATTACATTGTTCGAGAGATTCATGTTTAAAATAGAATGTTCTGCCTTTATTGATTGATTCAGATCTTGTCTTTTAGAGCTTGCAAAATATATGTTATAATTTCCTACTGTTTATATAAATACCAAAAGCAAAAAATATACTTTTTAAAATAGCAAGTATTGACACGAACAGCGGGTATACGAGTATCTTATTAACCACAATGGAAGCAATGTCAAATGTTCATTTTAGGCATTTACTACGTCTGGTACCTTTACCAATACACCAGCCGGCGCTCTTTGCTTCTCGTAAGCACATCATCTAATGACCCATTACCACCCGCGCGAATTATGATACGTCACCGTGAATCACGGTTACAGGTTCAAGGTACAAGTCTCGACACGTCGACGACTTCAGGTACCGTTACTCGAAGGTACGTGAACGAGCTCGATATCTCATCAGCAATCACTATTGCAAAACTTAAGCAACATTTAAATAGGCCACATTTTAGATGGGTCAGCCGAATTATGATGTCAAGCATATAAATCTGTAAAGATTTACAAGGATGGAGATTGCTGAACTGAACTCTGTACAATTTAGCCAGTATAGTAAAATTTGAACGGATTTCTTGGTCAGGCTACTCGCTGGATCTTTCTATACTCACTGATTTGTTGATCTGTTATTTAACACTGAATCATCTGAGATTAAGTCAACATAATGTTATGAAACAGTTTTCAAGTTCGCAACCGATAAAAACGAGTGAATAAAGTATTGTTTTCATAACTTATTAAATATTACAACACAATGGATGAAAGTGTACACTTTTCTACGCGCAGCATCCGCTAAAACGAGAAGCTGCGAGCTAACGGTCCCCGAAAATTCCGGCAGCGGCGTCGGCGTGGCGTCGGCGTGGCGGCGGCGTGGTGGCGACGCGGCGTGGCCGGCGCAGTGACGAGCGAATCGTCACGATTGCACAACGGCCCGTCATCGGCGCTAAGACGGGGGATTGGGGTCAGCGGGCTGCCCGATGAGGCCAGGCGGGCTATATGCGAGTCCCACACTAGGATAGAAATGAAGATCAATTTTGTGGTCTACAGAGTGCAGAGTCATGGACCCAGAGGTGGTTTCACTCTGTTTAGATGGTGGAAGGGTTTGTTCCAAGTCCACCTGGCTAGTAGCTAGCCATCATATTAGCTAGCTATTAGCGTTATTGTGTTTCGACCTTGAGAGAAAATATACAGTTGAATGATATTATTGGATAAAATACCTATGCATCCACCTTCGGCTTTGTCATTATTTTGTATCAGGTAGGATGAAAACAAAACGTTCTCCGTTGTTGTGCTAATATAAAAAAGGTGTGTTACAGGTTCAAGGTATAACCTGGCAATTGAATTGTTTGGTGTTGCTTAGTACGAATACTTCAGTGCATCGCAGACGTGCTACGCCACCCGTAGCAGGAAGACCATTTGTGAGACGAAATGACGATGAAATTTAAGTTTAAAACTTGATTTTGTTATGTTTGTGCATGTTGTGCATTCACAAAAGTACCACTATAAAAACAAATACATATTTTATCTTATTTTCTTTTCTTTCTTGTAAGAATGTTTAAATCTTAAAATATCGGGTTTTATTTGACGTGACTGCCAAACTGCAACAGTGATGCATGAGCAAGAGATGGCAACACCACACCACTTAGCTTTGGCTACTACAATCAAACCCGCCACCGCACACCACTTGGCTTTTACAACCAAAGAGATACGTCAAAATGCATGATTTGTTTCCACGTACTGAGTAATTTTCGTTAAATGTCACTTGAAAAGCGAAACTGTGAGATTGTGCTGCGAGTCGCAGGCTAACGGTTCATAAGTGGCGCGCCGGCGTCCAACTTGTGCCAAATTTCCGAGTTGGCGAATGACAAGCCTGATGTAACGCTGGCCACGTCTATTCAGCTAAGGATAAGAGATGGAAATACTTACATCTCTTCATCATCAGCTCATTTTATGTCCCCCACTGCTGGGGCACGAGTTTTCCCTATGAGTGGATAGGGAGAACGGACCATAAACCTCCACGCGAGCCGAGTGCGGATTGGTAGTTGTTAACGACTACATGCCATACTATACCATGCACACATACATCTCTAGATTATTACGTTAATGATGAAAATGCATGGTATTGACATTCCATTTCCACAAACTAGATAAGTAGAAAGCATCAAGTGTTAAGCGTTTATAATGGCCAAGTACATACATTATGTGCAGATTTAACATGACAAAAGTTTTATGTTAATGAATGTTTGTTAAATTAAATTGAGCTTAATGTATAAATTTTGACTTGTTCAAATATAGCAACTATTTGGTTTATTTCCGGGCTCTTCTCGATAAGAGACTGCATTCCAAACCGATGCGAAGAATGCGAGAATCACAACTATTTGAACATGCTTTTGAGATTAAGCATATTTAAATAAAGACGTTGATCTATTTGAACATTTAATATTCATAATAATTGTCACATATTTTTTACAATATAATGAAAATCTGTGCTCGTTTTACTTTACCTGAAAGCTTGACAGCGGAACGATTTCAGGCTAATAATGATAATTGTGTTTGCTATTTTTTTCTAGTTGCCAACATCAAATATGATATGTCCTTTGTTACGATTTTTAACTTGACCATAATTTATTAAATTGAACTTTAAAATCTAGAACGGAATCAATTCAACAGCGCATAGTCGAAATATTTATTGCCACTGGACCGTCCGAGCCACCTTTGAGCATAATTAATAAACCCGCCAATAACTCATAGTGACGGCTGGACAAATTAATGAGAGCTGAGACAATGTGGGAATGTGCGCGCGTAAGCATGTCAGTGTGCCGCCGCGGCGTACTGCTCGCCGAATACTACGAGACGCTCGGCTGGGGCGGGGCTATGTAGTGAGTGGAAGCGGGAGCGGGAGCGGACATTGAAACTAAAAGACTATAGGCACTGAAAGTTGTAAAGAAATATGACTACCTAAGGCAGTATTTTAGGAAAGTTTAAGGCTTCCTAAGTTAAGTTCCAAAGTCACAAAACACGATCACACCAACCTTAATTGAATGGTTACAATCATTAAGGTAAAACGAGACAAACGACTTGTCACAAGTGGGATTGGAGCCCACAACCTTTTACAAACCTGGCGATAGTTATCAAAACTGGACTGAAAAACTTACAAGTCCTATTTTTGAAGTGGTATTTTCTGCTTTAATAGAAACGTGGAATTGTGTATGCAAAATTTAAACATAACTTATAGTCCAAGCTTAGTTTCGATCATCACTGTAACTGGTAGTTTAATTATTATTTTTTTTAGATTAACTTACCAACTGTTTTAAAAACAAATGATCACCTCAAAACACCACATCGTAAAACACAATGTAACACAATGTTTTTCCGCCTCCTATCTCACCGAGCGATGACCCACTCCAACTATTATAGGAAAACGATTCGCGAGCCATCCATCTTAATAACGAGCAGCACCACAAAAGCTGACGTATGGAGGCGCAACGGGCCCCGTAATTATTCGCCAAATATTACCGCCGGGTAACTGCTATTGTTGTACGGCACTGTAATTGGATATGATGAATTGATACTTTTTTTTTCTAATGTACAAAAACGAGGTTTCGATCTTTGAGGTCAAACATGAGTATGAGAAGGAAATGTGGAATGTTTGATATTCATACGTGTTGTAACTTCATTAAGCGTTTCTTAATTGGTTTTCATTAATTTTAGTCCATGTACGTTTTTACTCTCAAAATAAAAGAAGAAATATGTTTTTACAAAGGTATTTATTTATTACCCAATTCCGACACAGATAATTTGATAATGACAAATTGAAAAGTAATGATTCCACTTAAGCCTCATACTTTGTCTGTCACCATGTTCGTTCTTTAAATTAAGTAATTAACTCCAATAATTAAAGCTATGAAACGATTGCGTATTAGATTATGTGATTGGTGAATCACTGGTTAAAAAATTACTAATTATGATATTTTGCTGATTATTGCTCGCTTTTATCATGATTGACAGAAAAATCCCTTTCTTATTCTTAACGTTTATTTATCAACTTTTGATATCATTTGTTTATTATTGTCAATTAAAATTATTTGACACGGCACGTAATTTGTCTAATAAAGGCCACATTAACGAGTTTAACTAAAAACTTAATTGACTATGTTTATTTATTTTTATTTTAATATATTTCAAAATTTACAGCTATTAATCTAAACTAACAAACTTATATACTGAAACATACAGCAAATAACGATTTTTCCCGTTCATAATATTTTTACAAACCTGACCCGGGTGTTAATGACGGTAGTTGTTGACATGGAATTGGCGCCTTTGGCTGTCAAAGTAAAAAAGTAAATAGTGTTGAATAATTTCGGCGGGCTGGTTAGAACCACGATAGCTCAATTGGAAGAGCACCTGACCCGGTATGTCAGAAGGGTGCAGGTTCAAATCCTGCTCGTGGAAATTTTTCTAAAAACTTATCTAAAATAAAGTTAATATTATTATTATCAATAATCAACTAGTGGCTATTTTAATATTGCAGTAAATAATTAGGTATCTGTATTGTTTCTTACACATGGATTGAAACGCATTAAGCTAAACAAGCAATTTTAATTAGGTACACATGAGTAGGTCCGACGAGGCGCGCCCGTGGCACGCATACTGTTCAGCAATTAACATTTTCATGAAATTAAAAGCTGATCGTTTGTATCGTTTGATACGAACAACGTTATCAAACGTAGTGGTTATCATACGAGCAAATGTTTCTTGATTCAAATAAGTATGATATTTCAAACTCGCGAGCTTTTGACGTTTATGTTTGCCTACCTGTTGTTGAGTGACAATAAGACAAATAAGTAACGAATTAGAACTGAAATAAGACACAAAGTGTTGAAAAAATTCCACGAGCTGGTTTTCGAACCCGCACCTTGACGGCGTAGTTGTCAATATTGGATAGAAATAAAATTAGGAGGTGATGATGATGATGATGATGATGATGATTTTATTGTGTTTATTAATGACAGTAACAGCCTAATCATATTGTAACCTCAATCCATTGCTTGCTGTACTTATTGAAATATTTTACGGATCTACTCGCGTTTATTTCACAGACATTAATTTTATTTTATTTTACTACGTGTCGAACAAGAAACAGAAGTGGGATGAGAAGTGGGAGTCAAAATGTTCACCAAACATTTTCGGCTTCAGTTGGTGATGGTACCAGCCAGACAAAACTGTCTACCACCAACCACATTTGTGTATATAATCTGTCAACTTACAAACTCACTAGATCGAACTTACACCACCATCGCCAATCGATGCCCCACGCGTGCGAATCGCTCCGTACGGTAAAACAATGAATTATTCACAGTTCGGTCACAATTAGCGTGTTTGTAGTGAACCACATATTATCATAACACGAATCTGACAGCTTGATACTGATCCCAGAACGAAGCACAGTTATTTGGGCGGATAGTTTAACAGGACGTACACAATACTATCATTATAATACACTGCCGTTGTAATTACGCTTTTTTTAATTTAAATGTGTGTTACAAATTATGCTGTAATATTTTGTGCTGTGATACCGTATTTCTATATTTTAATCGATCTACCCGCACATAACAGCTAAACTGACATAAAATAATTATGCAGATAACGTTAATTATTGTTAATTCATGTTGTTTAAAATCAGTTGATATCGACGCTATCTTTCATTTATTATTAATGTATTATTTTGACTTTTACATATGCCTGTCTTATATAATTAAATTTCATTTATTTTTATATCAACCTAGTTAAAAGATATTGGAAAAGTTATTTGAAAATTATACGCGAATATTAGTTATATGCAACGAGGTCGTTCGGACTTTTGAAATTAATATTCATTAAATATAATATTTATATACCAAAGAACTGTAACAAATCTGATAAATATGAATGCATCAGACACAAATTCTACATAAGAGGAAAGAGTTTCAAAAATTATAATGAACAAAATATCAAATTTTCCGTTTATCAAATCGGAAACAAGTTGTAAAACAAACCCATTTTCCTTCAATGCCACGACGCATCCGTAAACTAAATAATAACTTCTAATTCAAATATACGCACCTGGGGCCTGAACCATTGACGCCCATGTGGGTCACCGGCCATAACTCTGTCTGAATGAATTTCGCTAACTGCATTGACTGTGACCTTAACATTATCGGCTATAACCTAAACAAGGCCCAGCAGGACCGCGGTAGGGCCAATAAAGAAAATCATTGGGTGTCCTACTTACGAGCTTGTGGCAAATTCCGGCCGGCGAATTTTCCACTCGAAAACCAATCTAAACACGATGATGGTAAGCGTTAGTTTGCGAGAAAGTGCATTTTGTAGGTCTGTAGGCCTGCCATGGTTCGTATGTAGGCAAGAGGCGTGCGCCTGTGGGTGTGTGCGTGTACGCAGCGGAGATAGCAACCGCCAGGGCGGCTCAACTCTAGAAGAAATGCGCCGCTGGAAAATGTATATTTTTAATTTATAAAAATATTCTTTATTATTGTGTCTGAATTATAAATTGTTTACCTTCAAATAAAGATGTCAAACGCGTAATAAAAATAAGTAAGATTATGTTGATGAATGTAGTTTTCAGTCAATAAATATCTTTGACTCTTGACTTTTCTTTTTTTTATAACGAAAATCATGACCGGCTTATTAATTCCTTACTGTCACTAAGAATTAGAGATTAAAGAAAATTCGTTTTTTTCTATAAAGTAGGCAGCGTTTAACTACAAAAGTAGTTAAAGATGATTCTTGTATATGTATATGTTTACTGCCATGACGTCAAGCCTGATCCAAGTACAATCCTAACCGTAGTGCCTGCTGCGCCGACCGCTGGCCGTCGGCCGCGGCGCTGCCACCCGTGGCCGCGCGGTCCGTTACAGCGGGCCGCGGTTCGTGCGCCCTGCAACGCGGTGGTGGTAGAATTTTTTTGGTGGGAAGTGAGTGGGGTGCGCGCACGCCGCAGTCAGTCGACGACGCGCGCGGCCGTCGCCCGCATGAGTGAGTGTAGTGTTGTGCCAACCCTAACGTTGTACCACGGACTAACGAGATCACAGTGACGCTCGAAAAACAAACAGTGTACGTTGAAAAACTAAAATATAAGAAAAGAAAAAATAAACACGGAGTTGTTCCATTTTAAAATAATTGCTATTTCAAAATCGGGCACACGATGTGTTTTTGGGAAATGTTTGTAATTGGCATTTTACAAGTGACGTGACAGTGCCGCGGATTGTGGACGCAGTGGAAACACTTCGGAAGCCTGTTTTTTTTACCTATTTTACTACTTTTATCTCAATATCTATCCCTCCTTGTAAATATTCGTGAGAATATTGTTTAATTAAATCTTATATCTTATGCCAATCACATTTTTCCCTTTTTTCTTTTTATTATTTTATATTACTAACAGCCGATTCTTTAGATACTAACTGCATGTTGATTTCTTTCTCTAAAGACAGTAGATGAATAAATAAGAGAATACCGGTATTTTGTATTACCGATATATTAATAGTGTATTTGAACGGAAAACTGTGTCTTTTCCGTGGTATCTGGCGCGCGCTCGGTTTTCGGCTGATAACTCGAAGGTCGGCCAACTGGTTTTTTTTTACAGTTTTAACGGCGCGTTCTCCGCCGACGCGACACCGTATAATGCCCATCTCTTTGTTTTCACCTCATTTTCATACATTTTCATCAATTATTTACATTTTATAACATAATTTAAAATTTTATTTCACAATTATTTAAATATATTTAGTATACTATAAGTGATTTTTTTAACCACGATTCTGAGATTAAGCTTAATGAAGGTAAGGTAGTTGATTAAAAAAGTGATTTCTGCATTGATATGGTAATTACCTGATTTTTTTTAGAAATACGAATACCTACATTTAGTCGAAGGTTAAATCAAAGCCTTTGAAAGTTTGATACGAAAAGCTAGCTGAAATATAATGTATATTAGTAATTACAATTATGTCTAACAAATTAATAGTAATTACAATTAATTAGTCACATTTTTTAGAGATAACGCTTGCATATTGACTTATTAGTCTATTAAATTAACGTCACTCGTATTGAAGGTGGCTGCGTAGTTACTAACACGTGAGTAAGTGCTGCTCCCGGCGGTGGTATACTCAGCTCTCCGGTTTTCTAGTACCCCGTTCCCGTATCTCTTGCTATACTTGAACCCTGGGTCCTCCCTCTGTGCACTGTTCATGGGACTTTAGTGATTGATAACAGTTTAATAAAAAGAGTTGACAAACGACCTGTCAAGATTGACTCAATTTGACAGTCTGTGGACACAGTTATTATGTTTCGGATTTGACAATACGCAACTGCACCGTTGCCGCAACATCGCTCGGTGAGTATTCTGAAGTTTGGGCCATTTGGTAATTGTGCATTTTGTAACTTTTGCAAAACGAATTTGTGGATAATTGGTTTTCGTTACTGGCCGTTCGGGTTTTTTGTGTTGTCGTATGTTTTTTATTTGTCAGATAGACACAGTGTTTTTAATAAGTCTCATTTGCATAATTTTTTGTTGGCAAACGTATTACGTGTTACGCGTATCTGTGTGCTTTTGTATCTCAAAGCACTTTAGATAAGATAAGATAAGATAAGATAAGATACATTTTTATTGCCATAAAATTGTGTAAATACATAGCAGGTGTTAAGCATAATTGGGAACAAACAATTTACCCTAGTCGGGCATGCAATTTTTGTAACTTGCATTTGATTTATTTTAGTTTAGCTTAAAGTTATAATAAGACACTATTTTGCATTTGACTATACAGATCAGTCCCCCCTTATAACTTTACAAAAATAAGCCTTTTAGTAAAAAAAAATTAAAAAAACTTTTTATAAACAAGCTTTTATTACTTGTTAATAAAAAAAGGAACTAAAAGGTTAAAAATAATATAAACTTTAATTAAATTTAATAATAAGAAAAAAATCTTTATAAATAAAAGCGTGTTACATTGTGATTGCAAAAGAAAACTAATGAAGTTATAATTCTAAGGTAATATAATAAATGTTCTTTGATGTTCCATCAAAATGTAACACGCTTTTATTTATAACGATTTTTTTTCTTATTATCAAATTTAATTAAAGTTTTAAATTATTTTTAACTGTTGAGTTTTTTTTAATTATAAAGTTATAGAAGCTTGTTTTTTTTTTTTATTAAATTTTTCACTGTATTTTATAAAATTTTATAAATATTTAATTTAGCTTCAGTGCAGCAAATAGCACTTGAAAATAAAAAGTAAAAATTTACTAGAGCGTTGTGTTATCAAATTTGTGGTATTTCATCTGTAAAGATGAATCTGCATGGCCATCGGTTGCAACGACCGTTGGATAGATGGCACTGTGCTGCTATAAAAGCACTCTAAAAACATTAAAAGCAGTGACAAAATTCAGCGCTTACGTCAGCTTTCCCGGTAGCATAGCGGTCAGTGCAGCCGCCCGGATTGCGGAAGACCCAGGTTCGATTCCTGGTGGGTCGGGTGGGCGTTTAATTTTTTCACTGTATTTTATAAAATTTTATAAATATTTGCTAGATTTGATTAAGCACAAACAAATATCGGGACAGGAGAAAATGAAAGCTTGTAAAATAGTACATACATTTTTGTAAAACACACCTTAGATTTAAAAATAACTTTGGTATCACCAAGCTATGCATTAAGCTATGAATAACTCGATACTTATATATTTTCTTAAATATCTGTCTTCTTCAAAAACTAATTAATTATGCAAACTTGCAAACTTTTAAAAATAATCAAATTATAAAGTACCAGGCAGCCATATGTCATTGGTTGTAGATAATCTTAGAACTAAAAGTAGTAAAGTCAACTCTTTAACCCAAATGGAACTGCGGGTGGGTTATGTACTAATCTACCTTCATCTGATCTAGTGGGACCTATGTTCATATGGAAAAACGTTAGCTCAGCGGTAGTGTAGTCTTCTTATATTTAAATCTTATTCTGGGTCCCAGGCCATATGGGAATCCACGGTAACGAGATGGCGGATGCGCTTGCCAGGGAAGGCTCGGAGACCCAGCTCATTGGTCCTGAGCCGTTCGTGGCACTTGCACCAAGTACCATTAACAAGGCCTTTAAAGATTACATCAAAAACAGGCACGGCATCGAATGGAAAGAGCAGCCGGGTATGAAACACTCCAAATCCTTCCTTGGCGAAAACGCCTTAGGACGGAGTAAGTTCATATGTGGAGGCGGTAGACGGCAGGCCCGACTAACCATCGGTGCCTACTGCCTTGACAGGGCACTATGCCACAAAACAAATGCTTCATAGAATGCACCTTTCAACAAATAGTTTGTGTAGGGCGTGTGGAGAGGAAACGGAGTCGATGCAGCACCTACTGTGTGACTGCGACTCTCTGGCTAGGAAAAGAATGGGACTCCTGGGGTCGGCCTATCCGAAACCGGAGGACTTCAGGCTCTTCGCTCTTAAAGATGTTGCCAAACTTATGGCCTCTATCTTTACAGAGGAGGAAGAGTGAAAGGATGGGGTTGCACAAAAGATCCCGATGGGTCGAGGTGTTACTGCGAGAGGAAAACCTCGGCAGGCCCCACTAAGATAAGATAAGATATATTTAAATACACATCATCAGCTCATTTATGTCCCCACTGCTGGGGCACGAGCCTTCCCTATGGATGGATAGGGAGAACGGGCCGTAAACCACCACGCGTGCCCAGTGCGGATTGGTGGTTGTTAACGACTGCTAATGCAGCCGGGCTTAACTCCGTGCTCCGAAGCACGGAGGAGCTCCAGATGATAAATTTTTGGTCACCCATCCGATGACCGGCCTTTGCGAAAGTTGCTTAACCTCAGCACTCGCAGACCGGGCGCGTTAACCACTGCGCCATCGAGCTCCTTTAAATACACATATCCAAATAAATATATAGAAACGACACGCAGTCTTGTTAAGGTAACCTTGATGTGTGTCATCTTTTATTAAATTAATCTGTTTTTTCATTGTGCAGATTTGAAGTAATGCTGAACCCTTACACTTTATTAATATTATTATGCTTGAACGAAAAGGTGTGGATGAAGAGTTAATGAATATTGCTTTAAATTTCTTAAGAAAAGGCACTTGGCCTTCATCTCACCTGATGTTAAGTGATGATAAGGCCGAAGGTGGAAGCGCACTTCACCCGGAATCCTCAACTGCAGAAGCACTGGCTATCTTATCTCAAGCTACCAAAAAAATGCTACAAACATTGATGTTATAGCGACATATTCAGATAAGATGGTGGTAGCTGGCCAGGCGGACAAACAAGACCTACCACCAACCAAACCGAGTAAACAGACATGTGTACCCCTTGCTGGGAGTAGATTTACAGCGAGATTCCCCCGGCTTCGAATCCGGGACCTCTTGATCTTAGACCGGTGCTCTTAACCACTAGACTACGGAGGCGGTTAAAAATATCTTTTTTAATCAAAACAAAGACATGTAGAAAATAAAACAATAAGATATATCAAATAAAATAGCCCCAGCACACATACGCACGTCTCGTTGACCCACATCGCGCACAATTGTCATTGGTTCCGAACACCACCCACTCGTTGCTTAAGAGCAATCCTATCATATGATTCATAGACCGCGTCCTTACCGCCGAAGCTCGTAAGGTCAAAGTCGCTTGACACATACAGGATTGGCTTAAGATGTATCACCAACGACCTCTATAGGCTTTTAGTAAGTAAATTACGGCCATTAGAAATTGGAAGGCTAAGCATTAGTAATACTTAAAGAGTTTGGACACTTTAGGAAATGTTAAAAATCGTGCCGTTCTGTTGTACTTGTAACTTGTATAACATTTGAAGGGGAAAACGATAAGTTTAATATTAATTTGAAAATTTACTCCTTTTTCTTATTGAACAATATTAGATATCTCCTGTTCCTACTATGTTCACAATGTAATTAATTAATTAATTAATTGTGTACCTAAGGGAATTATAACGATCGAAATACAGTTCAGTAACTTTACTTTGCACAGACTATGAACTCACGAAGAGATCTAAAAATAACAATTAAAGATTGTAACATTATATACATCAGCATTAAGCTCAACGTCGAATACTTTATCCACCTCTTTTGTAGCCAGGAAGATGGTAGAACGCCCTCGATTAGATTAAAAGTTTAGTGAAGATGATGACAAGATAGTTTTTCCAAAAAAAGTTGGTTTGGATAGCTTGGTAGCCATGAAGCTAGTCCAATTTCTGCCAAGCGGAAATGTCCTTCATATATTTGTGTTACGGTTTAAACAGTGTAGGAAATACTAAATCCTCGTAGCAACTAGCGTGCAAGTTATAACCGTGGCTGATGTTACAAGCACCGATACTATCATTGCTCACCATTAGGTGGACGTATGCTTGTGGGACAACACTTCTATAAATTTGTGATTTTTGATCCTCCGTGCTTTGGAAGACAAGTAAAACCGTCGTCGGTCCCGGCTGCGTTAGCAGTCTATAGCTACCACCAATCTGCACTGGGCCCGCATGGTGGTTCATAGCCCGTTTTTTCTATACAACCATAGGGAAGGCTCGTGCCCCAGCAGTGGGGACATAAAAATGAGCTGGTGATGATGATAATATATTATGATGATTACAGATCCTGCAAAGGGCACCAAATGGAATGCTAAACCAATATGTTAATAAAATATGATAAATCTTAAATAGTAGTACAATAGCCCAAATGTTTCTTTAAAAAAGAAGTTATGTATTGGTAGAGAAAACCGTGTTTTGTGTTATTAATTCTGGGTTGAGACCTTGTCTGCCTGATGACTGAAAGTGCAAGGTCAAGTGCATATATCGCAAATTCGCAAGTGCCCCTATTTAATCTAAACCTACAAGTGATGACGCGCAACATTCAATTTAGTTGTACTTTACAATTAATTTTTTCAATTACTTACAGCCTACATCCGAAGGCTTTAAGAAATTATTATAACTACCTAACCTTAGTTAACTAATTTACTAAAGACCTAAATAAGTCATTTGATTCATGTATTTGATTGATTGAAGTTACGCCGAGATGTGTTTCTTGCTGTTGTCGTAAGAATAGTTTTGACCTAACTAGGGCTAGTTTAGTGGGCTACGGCTTTTTCTATGCGCTTAGGTATGGGACGTTTAAAAGCTGATTGTAATGCCGAAAAATTCATTACAAATATGTGGCACTTAGGTATAGCAAGTATTTGATACAACGTAGAAGTGACCATAGTTAAAGTAAAACTTTAACTTAAAACTTATTTCACATTAAACTTTTTGACATAAACCTCATTTCGTCTGACTAGCCATCTTATCTTTGATTGTCGAAAAATAACACTGCTGCTAACATAGTTCTTATGGTAGCTAGTCAGACATACTTAGAGGAAGCCCTCAAACCACCCACCAACCCGAGTTTAACATGTATACGCCCCGCTAAGAATCGAACTTGGGACTTCTAGGTCTAAAACCAGTAATCTAACCACAACACCGAGGAGGCAGTTGTAATTTGCCATTATTAGGTATATAACCTTCAAATAATACTATTAACTTTAAGATAAAATTTTACTAGAAAAAATCACTCAAGTAGGAATCGAATTCACAACCTTTGGATGTTAATTTTAAATAAACTTTGTCACGTAGCAATAACCACTCCATTATGATATGAAGCACCTAATTAGCATAATTAGTAATATAATAAGTGTATTGCCTATCTGGGGGCTAGATCATGAGAGTATTCGAAGCGCGAACAAAAGAGATCTCAACGCCTTGACTTTGGGAAAATGTAGTCATTGTGCGCGAGTGAAAACTGGGGGACTGGAGCGCTGCGGACCGCGGCGCCAACAACAATAACAACAACGTTTCCCAAGGAGGTTTCAACCTCTCGCATCCTACATAACCTTCTGCGACTTGTTCTTTTAATCTGATGCACACAAAATAAATTTAATTTTCAACTATTGCTTAAAATCTTCGAAATAATGATTCTGTGTACTATGCTTCATACTTTAGTAATAATTTAATAGTTAAACATGCAAATTATAAAAGTATTTTTTGTTTAAAGAAATATATTAAATGATAATAAAAACATACCTTATTGTACACCATATAAAGAGACATATATCTATGTTTCATTTTGATAAATTTACTACCACTACAACTAAGTAAAATACGTAAAAAGTTAAATTATGAGCTCTTATCAGACAGCAGTTTCATTAATAACTAAAGGCTAATCCAATTCCATGTGATGTTATTCAAAGTAAAAATTATAGGCCAACTTTATACACTTTAGTGATCGAAATTTTTAGAGTGAATTTTAGCCAATATGTATTCTACATAAAGTTAAACATATTGGACTCACTATAATTATTTAAAATCTAGTCCTTGTTACAATATCTGAATACTAAAAAAAATTATTGTTTAAAAATAACGTTTAACTCATTTCCATAGAAAAATAAAAACAATAAAATATAAATTCAATTAAAAAAAAACAACCGTATTCTTAGCATACTAAAATTTTTAGTCTGCCAGAGTGACGATGACGTCTAAGTCGCAACCATCGTTCGCTTCTCAACAACAGTCTATCAAAACCTAAAATGAAAGTCGGCTCGCATCTAGAACAGCAAAGGTCTAAGTGACACATATACGGCGAGGCGGGGGGAGGGGAGGCGGCGCGCGGGGGGCGCAACTTTCACTCGAAGATGCGCGCGGCAATGACCACCGCGCGCAATGTCAAGTGCAACGCAGATTTCTATTTTATGGCCGCACAACCGCGTCCGGCCGCGAAACGGCGTCGGCACACCGCTGTTGACACGTCGGCGCTCGGCCGTATTTCGACCAGTAAAGGTTAGATGTGTATCGCACTTTCTTTCACATGCACCAGGAAAATGATTGCCTAAATGACATCTCGTTTCAACGCGACAAAACTTTCTTAACACACCAAAAATGTGTTAAAGAGCTGTATCATGGTACCATTCATTTAGCATAAAACATCGACAATACATCCCCTAAACGGGCAAAGTTGCTGAGTAAAACATCACTCGAAGTCATTACAAGAGAAAGTAGGTATCTAACTGTATGAAATCAATGTCTAATAATGTTACGAACGCAACAAGAGGTGAATAAAAGTTAGTAAAACAAAAGACGCAATAATATAAAGATAAACATGTGTTAACTACATCATCAAAACGTCCTAGTTAATGATCCGATGAAGTCCCGGGTTTCTCCGAAGGCTATAGCTACCAATCGCTCAAAATCTTTCCACACAGTAGTCGGAACCGTCAATGAATCATGTTTGGATGTGGTTTACGTAACTGCGTCTGTGCTTACTAACGTTAATCGCTGCGACAAGTGAAACCGACATTGGGGGAAATTTGCTAAGCAAGCATCGCAGAGTTTGTAAGTATTTTGAGCTTAGACATAATCAGTTTACCAATACATACAACGCCGTAGTAAGTTATTGCCAGCAAGTAGTTTAACAGTAATAGGTAAACAAACAATATTTGTATAACAAGGAAAAGAGGGTTTAAACTGTGTTTAACAATCGTATTTTTTATTTACTCTACCGAGTCGTCAAGCAAGTGTACGGTCCCCTTAATGGAAAGCGTCGCCGTCGCCGCAGAAAGCCTAAAGACGCTTGTAACGCTATAGGTATTACCTGCACGCTTCAGACCCAGTTGTTATTAAGCATCTATCTTAAGTTATGATGCTGGATCTCTTGTTCTTCAAGCCGCAACACATTTACACAGGACACTGCTGCTTGACGGCAGAAAAGTAAATATGTATCCTAGCACCTGCTGGTTTGTATGGCATAAATAAACTTACTTTAAGAAACCTACTACTCATAGTTAAGCTACTAATATTAAAGAGACAATTTATGACAGGTGTCATTGGAGAAATAGAAAGATTTTCCGATGCCATAGTTTATCGTGTCTAACTGATCGAACGCTAAATCGATATTAAAGTTTTATAGTAGACGTAGTGTAGAGTTAATTGTTTTTTAACAATATTTAACTCAAAATTTGTGAAAACACAATCGCTGAGGGGAACATTTACGAGCACTATACCTACTATTGTCGTGGGCCACAACAACTTTCGTCATGTGGTCGATAAACAATGCATATTATCCCCATCGCACCTACTCGTAGTTCTGCGAACGGGCGGAGTGCGCGCACGCACCGCGCAGAATCGTAACGAGCGACGGACGTTGGCCAGCGGAGAAAGCGCGCGCGAAGGATCAGCTGATCGACGGGTGCCGCGCCTAGGACCGTCGTCCTTCATACAGCAGTTGATGATCAACTCTATGACACGCAAAGGAATCAAGTAGCACTTGATTCCTTAAATGTTTAGTGATTTCTTAAAGTTGTTGCTTGGGCTTCGTTAGTTCAGAGAATTAGAGAAACGAATGTCTCTCAAGGCTCTTGTTAATTCTCTTTTATACTATTCTAACTATTTAGTAGTTTTAAATATATTTTTTACTAATTTCAATTATTCTATTTATCGATCTTTCAAGATTCAATTCAGACGAGTAACTACATTCTATGTATGTAATCTTGTAAACCTTTGATGTTACTAAGTATTTTGTAATTATTATAAACAAAATATACTCTTCCTAAACATACAGAGAACAACATGTAGCTTGCAAAATGCGACATGTAACATTGAAAAAAAAAAATTACGTATAAATATACTGTATAAACGTAATAGCAATGATCCAACATACCCATAAGATTTGTGTGTAATCTACAACCGACTCCTGCCCAGCAGTCACAGTAAGTCTACAGCCGTCAGGCTAAGTCAGACGCATCTCGCCCGACCGGCTGCGGAGAAAGCGGCGTCTGTCAGTGACTGGCTGAGCTAGAGCCCTGCCCCGCCCCCGCACTCCCCCCGACGCTGGTCTAGACCTGGTTCTAGCCTAGACGCGGCTTTGACCTATATCGCGGCACGACCTTAGCACGACAGTCATTTACAGGGTGAGAAAAGTTATGTTTATTTGCATACAGCATAGGTCAAAAACTTAATTGAACATAGCTAAAATATGTCATTATAAAATATTGAAAAAGACAAATAAGATATCCTTATGAGAATTATCTTTATATATATATCCGGTAATGATATATATAAAGATTATATCATTATGAAGTGAAGAGAAACGATAATCTAATCTAAAAAGAATCGCGATTACAAAATTGAATGATGGCATTATAATTGAATAACTTATTTTTTTGATAACTAAATTATATTATGCGTCAGAAATCTATTATTTAATAATGTATTTTACATGAACTCTAGCGATCGGGTCTTCCGATCGAGTCGATAGTAATGTTGTCGGAATACAACCTCATTTTATCGCTATGCACATTTCACCTCTGTCAATGTCGACAAAGGTTGCACATTCATAACCCTTTCGTTCGCTCAGACACCATTAACCTACAAAAGATGCAGGATATAGCAACAGCGAGGCGTAGGTTGCATTCCCACGCGCACGTGAATACCTGCCGAATTCAAATATTGATTGAAGGGTTCCAGCGCATCTGTCGCCTCATCCCTCAGAGAAAGTCTCAAGAAAGCCCTCGTTTCGGGCAACATGTGCCGCTTTGTGCGCACATGTTTTGGTGCTGAATGTAATGTGTTATTAGTTATTTTCGGGTATGGACTCCTTTGTTGCGCAACCTGCATTGTTCGATCGAAGATTGTCGTGGAGAAAATGACGATCTGTTGCGTGTTGTGTTGTGCGCCTTTGAGCAAGCGACATCGACGAGATAACGATTGATATTTGTTTTTATTATTTAACTTTGATTTCTATATTTCAATCAGTTTTTGACTAAAATTTATAACAGCAACACAAAAACTTAACTAAACTTAACTTTGAAATAAAACACTTTATTCGCTAGCTTTTAATTTTACATATTATTTACAATAATACCAATACCAATACCGAGGACCAATAGATGTAGGGTTTCTGATGATGTCTTAAGATGTTTGTCAGTTGAGTTAAACGGCGTCACTGGTTTATAGTTTTATTTAAAATCACAAAGTTAAAACGACAGTAAAAATGTTTATTATTTGGTGGCTTTTTCATAACTGGCTAAACATAGCAATTAAATTGTATAATTGTGGTAAGTGCTGATGCGTAAGAAACAGTGATTTGATTGACTATGTTGTGCGGTTGCTAAACTGTACATTTATATAACGAAGTTTTTAAAACTTTTGCCTGATAATATGTAAAATTATGTTTGGGAAGTTTTGTTTAATATAGTGGTTAAAAGCCCGCACATATTTTTTACCAATTTTTGGCACAGTAGTGTGAAAACTAATTGTAGGTGAAGGTGCATGCAGTGACGCGAGGGGCGCAAATAAACAAACGCACCTACCATATTATTTTTTGAAATCGTGTATCAAACTAATTACACTTATTAACTACGGCTAATTGGTTTTGTAAAACAGTGAAATTATATCGAATGCACGTTTATAAAAGACATGAATTATACGTAATTACTTTACTGCGCCCCTCTGCGTCACTGTGCCCCATGTTATTTAACATGTTCTTTTAAAGTATGAAAGTTCAGAATTTAATTTCGCCACGAAGTTAATGTTACAGGCTTGTTAGATCAACATATGAAAAATAAACTATTTATTATAAGTTAGTTGAACCCTTTTTAAATAAAATTAGAGGTTTTGTTTTTTCAAAGAATGGAAGGGTTGTATTTTTTCAATTGCTCACAAAAAGTTTGATCCTCTAACCTATTAAAGGATGCGAGGCGTCAAGTTACACGTGACGTCACTTCCTTTTATTAAATCGATATCCGGCGTAGTCCGGAATCGAACCTGTGTAAATAGGGATGTTTACTCTAATATTGTAAAGGCGTAATAATGGGTTTCAAGAGGGAGTGGAACAACGTGTATTATTAAAAATGGTTTCAACGTCCAATTTTAAGAGAAAAAAAAAATTTTAGGCATTCGCGCCGGTTTCTGGCGTGTCTAATGTCTATTTCGATCGGTGGTCATTAAAGCAAATTACTCGTAAGATGGATCATCTTTTTTAAGCCAATAAAATAAATTCTCACTCAGTTTCAATTATATTAATTATATATTTATAAAATTTATAAAATACAGTGAAAAAATTAAACGCCAACCCGACCCAGCCAGGAATCGAACCTGGCCGCCTGGCCTGTGCCGCTATTAGCACTTAAAAAATTAAAAAGCAGTGACAAAATTCAGCGCTTACGTCAGCTTTCCCGGTAGCATAGCGGTCAGTGCAGCCGCCCGGATTGCGGAAGACCCAGGTTCGATTCCTAGCTGGGTCGGGTGGGCGTTTAATTTTTTCACTGTATTTTATAAATTTTATAAATATTTAATTTAGCTTCAGTGCAGCAATTAGCACTTGAAAATAAAAAGTAAAATGTATATTAATTATGCTATCTTAATCATTGGCCTTTTGACAAATCGATATAAATAACAAAAACATCGAAGCTAACGAACATACCACGAACAAAATATACAAAGACAAAACATCCCAAAAGCGATAAACAAACAATTAGGCCCATTAATTCAAATCGTGTAGCAATCTTTCGTGTTGTCGTAAGTAAGGTTTTTATCAACCCGGATCCTACAGCCTCTGGAGAAGGGGCCTCCCTTCTCGCGAGAGGGACGGCGCTATACGTGAGAGCGAGAGGGCGCGCGGGCAACGTCCTGATTTGTCAATAAACTTGACCCACATTTCATTGAGCGCGCCTGCCAGGAATTTTTGTAAAGGCTTATGTATAAAGACGTAACACCTGTGATGAAAACAATAGCATTGTGTCAAAGCAAATACTCGTAGTGCAATTACATCGTTTTGTAATTCATGAAAGCATTGACCTTTGATTTAGTTCTTATTTATTTAAATACGATATTGTAACAATGACGTAGTAGAGCCAAATCTGATTTAAATTTTAAATGTAAAGATTTTTTCCTATACTGACAAAGATAAGTCATCATCACCAACATCATCGTCATCATCGTCATCATTATCATCATCACCACACTATAATAGTCCACTGCTGGACATAGGGCTCTTCAAATGAAGTAAAGTTAGTCAAAGATGATTATTGCATAAAACCTCATCTTCTGCTGAAATATAATTAGTTTTTTTTTAATTTTTGAAATGTGTTCATTATTTTTTATCAGAAATAATAATACTTTACTTATTAGAAATGAGACCCATTAACAGGCAGATAGGTTATTACCCCATTCTTGGCATTGTGGATTGTTTAAGACACCTAACTTACAAAAAAATCTGCATATTCCTATGAACACATTTTATACAAAAAGTATATATAATTCCACAAAAAAAAAACTCGTCCAAGTATAGGGTTAATGATAAGTTTCGTTCTCATTTAAATTCGAATACTGGCTTACTGCGGTGTGCACTCAGCCTCAGCCGAGGTCCTTGTCCGCGGTAACGGCGCAGACGCAGGGTTTGAGTCCGGCAGCCGATAAATTCGTCGGCTGCTCACGATACTCCACGTGCTCACTAAGCCATGAACAGTTACTTTTTCTCCCACCTGGTTTAGTAGTATCATTAAATGCGTTCTAGCATATAATGGTTCTGGTCCCGTCCGAGTTATGTAGTTTCGTGATATAGAATCGGACGTACAGATTTATTTTTAGGAATGGTTAACTGACATAATCATGTTGAAATAATAATTGTTGTGTGAACGTATGTATTCTGTCTGCACCTGTACTTTATATTTTAAAATGTTATTTTTGCAATTACAATGAATGGGAAATTGAAATTAGTTTTAAAGATTATTACACTATTAGAATTTCACGTTCTATTTTGAACAATGGAGGATTTTTTTATTTTTACATCTACATACTGCTAAGTATACTTTTTTCCACGGCATTTGTTTCTAAATGGAGTCAGCCTAATCCATTACCTGCTTAAAAGTCTATATCGCCACGGACCCAGCTGAAAGATGGTGTTCCTAACCACCATGCAGCTACTTTATTTAAAAAAAAATCTGGCTTATTGTTCTAAAGACACATAAGCGCGGCAAACGTAACCCTCCACGCACCCACAAAATTAATAGAGTGCCGAAGGTAAGCTTCATACACGCCGCGCTCGAGCAGCGCACGCGTGGACCTCACACGGGCACGGGGCCTCGGCGCAGCCCGAGCGCAGCGGTAGCCTGATTCCGTGTCCGTGAGATGTTGTCTTTGTAACTTCCAATTTATCGGCTAATAGGTGACACATGACACCTGTCTCTTGTCACCCTACAATTACTGATACCTCTTGTAAAACAACATTACAGCGAGACTTCTTGGCGGGAAAGTGAAAAGTCATGTCGCGGTTTTGTTTTATTTTCTAAAATTTGTATTATGTCGAATATTAATGTGAAATATTGGTGGATTATCAACCGTTAAGTGTTCGTAATTGGCAAATGTAACAAAACAGTGCAACTTCACTTTTCAAATTCTCTCAAGAAGTCCGCCCAAGAAATTAGTAAATCCCCACATCTTTACTAAGATACTCGAGGGGTTGGGGGTATATCATTTCTCACTTCTCATTTCTATTACCATTCATCATCATGATACGGGAAGGAAATATTGTTTATTTATGTATTACTTGAAAGAAAAATTACTTTGACACTGGCTAAATGTGCTAATCGCACGAAGCTATTAACTAAAGGAAAAAAACATTACAGCATGGCTCAATCGCGGTACAGTGCTGGATTAAGCTAGCCTGGAGCCCGTAGCAAAAGTGAATAGGGAGCCCTTAAATTGCACTTTTGACGACTTCTGTGGTCGAGTGGCTTAAACGCCAGTTTTCGGTATTGTTCCGGTTCGAATCCCAGCAGGGGAAAATTTTGTGTAATGAACCCGAGCATTTGCACTCGAGTCATGGACTTTTAATGGTATTTACCTATGTATGTTTATCCGTTTTTCTTTTTATTTTGGGGCTGAATTATTGTTGTGATAGTTATTTTATTAAGTGCCTATTAAATTTATGATGTGAGTGTGATTAAATCAAAACATTAACAAAAACGCTTTTCGTAATTTAATTTGGGCAATCTAGTAAAATAACACTTGACCTGTCCTTTGCCTTGCACAAATGAAAAAATAGTCTATATTCTAAATAATTTTCTTTTTTCATTATAGTGAGGTAATTTAAACGTTCTTATCCCAATGTGAAAAACTGTTGATTCATTTTAACGTTGGAAAAGAACGTTCTCTGCTGCAGTTGTTATCATTAAACTCAAGTAAATACGTAACACTATTTCAACATTTGTAAAACACGATTCCAATTAATTTCGTGTACAAAGTTTACACCAGTTAATTGCCCAAACCATCTTCAACGTCATCTGGGTAAGCGCTGACGATAGTCGGACTTCTTTCCAAAATCTCTTCCGCCGTTAAAAACTTAAACTCCAGCATCATTATAATACGAAGTGACAGTTGGACTTCTTTTAGGACTGTTGTGTTGCCAACTTGCTAAACTATACAGTTACAGTATGGCCAGCGCTTACTTTGAGAATACAAAGCTACTAGGTGTGTGTGGCATAGTGGGTAGATATTTTTTTCATCACAGCTATCCGGCACTGGCGCGGTATATATGAAGCTTTCGTTCTGCGGTCTCCTTGTTAAGTGACGCACCGACGGCCGCGCGAGCACGTGTAGTACAGTTATCGCACGGCCACCGGCCGGTCGCCGGTCGCCCGCCGGTCGCCGCGCCCGCCAACAAGGACGTTAGGCGCCCACGCCGCCACGTGCTCGCCTGGTACGACGCGTAAACTTAAGAAAACAATATGATAACGAACAAGTTATACTTTATTCTTAATCTTCACCATGTGGTCGTTCAAAGAAGGTGTGAAGAAGTAACTTCATCATCATCATTATCACCGTCATCAGCTCATTTTATGTAATCACTGCTGGGGCACGAGCCTTCCCAAGAAGCAACTTGCGTGTCGGGAACGTGAGGAAGGCTAGTGACACACTCCTAGCTAACTGTAGTTTTTTTATGAAAAGCGATTTCATATCGTATTTTTGACGGCAGCGAGAAACTAAAGATTTCTCATGCCGTGGTGATCGAACACTATCAGAGGGCTTCTAGGGGATGGATGGCATCACGCAAGAATGCGTCCCCAAACTAAATTCTCCGAGGAGTTCGGTACAAACCAAGGACGCCTGGATTCCGCTTTTTCTTATCATCAGATGGACCGGAGTCATTTGCCTACGACAAAACTTTTTTTTTAACTAGCTTAAATGTTTTACTAGACTAGGGTCGACTCAAGGTTTTGTAGGATCCTCCTCTCCTCTTATCCAGCTACTTGATAAGGAATCGAGAACTATGAGTATACCATCCCTCTTTGGCACGGAACCACGCACAACGAGCGCCGGGACCCCAACTCCTGCAGTGCACACCTGCACATCAGACTACCACAAACTGTCAAATGTCATCACATTTATTGTAGAAATTTTACAGTTTTGGATAGTTTGATGTGCAGGCGGCTGTACTCCAAACAGTCTTAAGGGCCCCATACACTGACAGTTCGCCGTCAGATATTATAGTCGCATCAGATCACATACTCACAGTTCTCTCTAAGGTTTAGGATTGACGGCTAATGCGCAGACCGAGTGTGTGGCGCGGGCCTGCGTCGACAGTCCGTGATCTCAAGACCAAATCAAGATCCAAAACTGACGACTACCACTTCCTAGTGTATGGCCTCAAAGCCGGTGTTTGACCATTGCCGGCAGACAATAATCGTATTAGTGTGTGGGCAATGGAGGCCATGAACGGCAAGCTGTTTCTTCGATTAAAGACTGCAGGCGAACTGTTAGTGTGTGGGGCCCTTTAAACTGACTCTTATCAGTAAAACAAATGCAGTTGTTTACGAGGCAGCCGGAGCGGACATGCAGCGTCACTCCACCAGGTGAATAGTGTGCGCGCCACGCGCTACTGATGCTGGTCCGTGGGTAACGGCACCGCACGTGGCGGCCGGCCACGCGCCGGCGCACTCGTAACGCTACCTCTAACTGGCCGCGGATCAGATGGGGACTGAGCTGACCACGTCGACCGACATACGTGTGCGTAAATGCCTTAGAGTGGTGTACGTTGTCAATGCCAAAGTTTAGACAAGATGCTGTGGAATATGTGAGACTTTACTAAAAGCTTACCTATTGTTAGAATTTAAAAAGTGACGATGCACTTTTTTGTTTCGTATCTAGCGTATCTAGTTAACACAAATTTATTTAAAAAAAACAAGCAGCTGTAAACATCATTCTGCACTTTCTTGCCAAGAAATACAACATGTCTTTATTTTAGTGGGACACGTATGCTCACAAAAGCAGCCTGTAATTGATCAGATGAAAAAATGTGAAAATAAATATAGACTTTATACATCCTTATCAGCTATAAAATATCCGCCTAGTCTAAATTAAGAAACCATATTAATAAAACTGTTACTTGGGTCATAGACATTAATAGCATACAAATAAAACAAATATTCCAATAAGTCGAAGTGCGCTGTGAAAACACAGAATAGACTGTTGTGTGTTGAATGGTCGTATGGTTCTATTCACCTTCGTAGCGGACGGCGGCGGCGGGCGCGCCGGACTATTAACTTTAGTTCTAACCGACAAACACGTAGGCTGTGCTGAGTTGGTTGCTCAATAACACAGAACAATAACAGATCTTTTCTATGTATAAAATGGACGAGCTCTGACCGTATAGAACGTATTTCTCTACGTTATGCATTTTCATTAAAAGTCAAAATAACAATGATTCAAATAAGCTAATAAACTCTTTGAGATGTAGCAAAATAGTGCCAACTAAACTTTTAAACTTCATATAAATTAATTTTAAATCAAATTATGTGATATATATATATATATATATATATATATAAGAAAAAGTTGTAACTATTTGCAGCAGAAACATATTTGACAATCATCGTAGCAATTAGTACATAATGTCGCTTCTCCACTTAAAAGCTCCTTAAGCCTTGATCAGAACGATTGATGTCTTTGTCTGTCATGTTATATAGAGAGAGAACAAGATAATACTTATATATTTAAACGTAAATATCAATGAATACGGGGGATATTGTTTCATTTAGAAGAAAACAGAAGCTGAGTTATTCATTTTATAAAATTTCGAACTTTCCTCAATTCTAATATAAAATCTTTCAAACTATATAATCTATTTAGTGTACACCTCGTATACGTATAACTCGGACATTATTGTCACCCAGTCATCTCAGCCCAACAGTCTTTTGGAGAAAACAATAGCAAGTCGACGTGAAAGCAGAGGGCGTCTCCATGCCGCGGGATGGCTCAGAGCAGCGTCGTAAACTATGCACATTACCGATCGCTCCATTGAGCCGGCCCCGACCGTTGCAGCGAAAGTCGCCGCCCGTTAATAAGCGTAATTTATACAGCTTATGAGCGGCGAGATTAATCCGCGGAGATACCGATGGCCGGCCATTACGGCTTGTGGTAGATCGAGCCTTCCACTATGAGGAGTTCCAATCCGTTTCAGTAATAGATGGTTTCTCGTTATTGTCCAAAAGCTTCTGTATCTTTTCTTCTCTCTCCCTCTCTTTTCACATCGCCAGCTCATTTTGTGTTCCCACTGCTGGGGCACGAGCCTTCCCTACGCATGGAAACACTCATGGAGAACGGGTCATAATACCACCACCACCACAGGCCTAGTGCGAATTGGTGGTTGTTAATGACTGCTAATGAAGCCGGGACCGACGGCTACACGTACCTTCCGAAGCACGGAGATTTATTTCCAGTACGCTTTACAATTATTTTTATATCAGGTGCAGCGGCTTACAAATCGTTGACAGTTAATATTTTACTCTTTCCTTTTATAAAAGTGAAAGAAACAAGGTTAAACTCATAATAAGAACAGCTTCCAATGAAAAGTTTCGGCTTAGCCTCATTTAGCAATCCGGACAAAATCCAAAATGAATTACCGCGATGAGACACCGAGTTTTTGCAGAACAATCGCAAGAAACCGACACGCCGATGTCGAATCGGCCGGCTTCGTTATCTCAACCGGGTTACTTAAACTCAGGGTTTTTTTTACACTGAAACTGTGAAAACTGTAGACTTGAATAAAACTAAAACACGCCAACACAGCTCGCGCTTCAAACTCCTGCCGGCATTCGGTTACAGTTATAGACGTTGTAAATAAGGATTATCCACACGAATTTCTAAAGTCGTAAAAAATCTTTCTCGCATAACGTGTTTTACTGTACTTAGTTAACGGCAGCTTCTTCTTTATGACTTTTTGTTAAATGCCTGTTATGATTACGTTATCCAGAGATCCTTACCTCTTGACCTTTGACTATAATTGTATCGCAAGGGTGACCTTTCCCCAAATAAATCATAAAAAGTGTCAAGGTTCAAATCCAAATTTCCAAATGTTCGGAGTGTGGCAGGTAGGCCCATGAAGGCTTAGACTAGTATGGTTTTCACATTTGAACTGACAATTTACGTTCATCTACAAAATGGCAATGTAATTTTAAGAAGTTGCTTTATACAACGACATTTTTTTTTATCATACGGTATTAGAAAAATACTAAGTAATTAATTACAACCATATTTTATTTTGTTGTGAAGTCAATAAATATATTTTTTTTCTTTCTTTCAACCAATAGATTACTTTACATAACCTGTAATCTTCAGTGGTTAAGGTTTCCGAGTATGCTGCTATCCAATACCATCGGCCCAAGTCGACATTTACCATCAGGTAAGATGAAAGTCAAACACTTGAACGCAAATAAAATGAGACCAAATACATTCATTGAATAAAAGTTTAAAAACATAAATAAAAGTATAAATAGATGCCATCAAATTAAAAAAATTACAAAAGATATTACTTTTTCTAGCTCTTGATACATTTAAATATCTACAGAAAATAAAAACTGTTTACGTCTGTGAAAGATTCAATACCTTTTTTCAAACTAAACCTCTTTAGAACTGCGCGCAAAGAAGATCAAACGCAAACGCAACCTCTGCCTCAATTTTCAAGTTCAATTCTGAATGTCATGTTCAAAAAGCGTCACGTGTTAACACTTGACTTTCAATTGAGGTTTCGCGGCCGCCAGCCTCCGGGATCTGGGTCTCGGTGGGGAGGGGAGGGGGGAGAGTGGAAGAGAGGGGGCGTCTCAAAAAGTGAAACGACGTAACTGTACACTGATTCACGGATCATAATGAATGTTGCTAATCGCCGAAGATTATGCCTCCTCTGGATGTTTATGATCTATTGCTGTGCCATTGTTAATGGCTTTGAGTTTTAGGTTCCTCGGTAAGGCTTGATTGATTGGTTATAAATAGTTGATGGATAGACAACGCGTTTTAGTGGACTTCAAAAGCAAGGAAGATTTCACATTTTGAATTTGGCCACCCATCCTGTAAACCGGCATTCCAGAACTTGCTTAATTTGCAAAATCGCAATTCAAACGCATGCCATAGAACCATCTCATCACATATAAAAATAAAAATATACTTTGGAAAAACAGTGTTGACAGCCCTGAGAAATCTTCAAAAAACGTTATTAAGACTAAAAACGTGCACAAACAGCTTGTGTGTGAAATCTGCACATTTTATAAGCTTATATAAAACAAAAGAATCTCGAAAAAAAGTAAAAAGTCCCAAACATTATCATTGTCATTAATATCAATGAATCGATACTCTTTGTTATATTTATTTTCTCTTTCACTGCATTATTAATAATAATCCTAATAATTTGTTTGTCAACAGGTGTGCCGTCCTCGCTACGGCCCGTTTCCTGAGCTGAACCGCAGCCTCCGTAATACTGGCACAAGCACTTCTCCGAGGGGTGCACAGCTATGATATTCCGTGGCTGATACAAACAAAGGCATACTGTAAAAGGTCAGTATAATATCATTATTCTATTAGTACATACAATATTACTAAACAATCTATATCTACAGTACATTCCAATCACCTATCAATATTGTGTATTCATCGCCGGCTCTAGCCCTGGATCAGTGTCGAAATTGTCTTTCGACGGCTTTTGGTCCATAGGATTTTTTGGTTGGTTATCAATTCAAAAAGTAAACTAAAGTTAAATTACGTTGAAAACTGATGGTGTCTCTGTTTGTTTATATTAACAACAAATAGACCGCATTTGTGACATACAAAAAGTTCAATACTGACGAGCAAATGACATAAAGAAATTTGTAATTTATTGTGTGTAACTATTGAAGCTAAGCTAACTATTAACTTTTAAAGCTAAGCTAACTATTAACTATTAAAGTTCCCCAAGAGCTTGAGATATTTTGATAACAAATCAAAATCGTCTATTTTTACGGTCTAAATAGATCAGTGTGTCATAATTTGACTTAAAAATCTTTTATTTAGCACCTATACATTAATTCACGCTGGAAAAAAATTATTCCGTTATAAAGATTTGCAATTCAACAAGATCTTTAGTTTTGAGCACTCCAAAAACAAAACAAGATCTCAAAACTATCCCTCCCAATTCACATCGAGCTCCTCCAGCCTCCTCTCACCATAACACTATAACACTTACAAGGCGCATTGTCCGCACAACACGAGGAGCGATACGACTTTCTCCGCGAGTGACGTCACCTCCCGGAGCCGCGCGTGACTAACAGGACACTGCCTAAACGGAGGCGCGCAGACGAACCTGTGGGCGAATTCCAATGACATTTATAAGGGTGCTTCATGATATAATTATATGGCTGATAAAATCAGTGTTTTCCCCTACGGTAAAAACCACTCTTGAGCTTTGGCCCTTTAGGCACTGCAGCACAAACATTTACTTTATAGTTTTACGTCATCCTTTTTGTTGTTCTAATATTATTTTGTTTGTGTGATTTTCTGTATGTGTGTGTTATAGTAATAAAAAAATGTTTTACACACTTTTCAAAAGTCTGCTTAAAATTCATATTGGGAGGAAGCATAATTATCTTGAGGCTGAAAGGGGATTTCACAGAGTTACCAGTTAGCTTGATTCCAACTTGCTAACTCTTAATCTCTCGAAGACAACTTATATTGAATTTAAAACGTCGAAAAAAAAGTTATTGTTCCTATTCTTCTTCTTAGGCCACACGTGCTCTATCACAAAAGCATCAATCCAGTCTTATGCTCATGTCACGTATTAAGTTAATCTCAGCATACTAAATATCTTGCAGTATATTTGAATGAACAACTTAGTTGGCGATATCATATTGAATTATTAACGGGCCGCGTTAGAAAACTTATATTTGTGTTTAAAAGGCTTAGTCACTGGCTTACTGTATAGGAACCATGTTCCACCCCATGGTGGAACTTGTAAATTCTTGATCATTTGTTTGGAGAGAGCACAGAGGTCGTTATTGAAAGTTATGTCCTTCAAAAATTTTAGGTTTTTAACAGATTTATTGTACTCTGAACTTGTTTTTGACAGTAAGACAGCTGTTCATATTGAAATTGGTAGTTGGAAAACATTTAGGCACACTGATAGACGTCAAATCCTATAAGAGTAAACGACGAAATTATATCGTATGTGCAACTGTTAAATGTCATTCAGCATAATGCACAACGTCAACAGCAGTTTTTGTTTGGTTTCATATATATAAAAAATAATTCGTAATATATACCCTCCCAATATAAAAAGTGTAAAGCCGAGACTACTGATTATTTACTTACGTTGGATTATGGCATGACCGAGTCGCTTTTATTGACACCAAAATAACCAGACTGTCACTGTATCGTCTAATGTACCTACTTTTAATGATATTGTTTATTCATAATGGCTGCGGTCCACTCAGCTCGCACCTTCTTGCTGAATGATGGTGGTGAAGTGCTGTTAAAGGTGGATGTGAACAATGCCTTTAACTCTGCTGTGCTC
The DNA here is from genome assembly GCA_949315975.1 of Eudonia truncicolella. NCBI lineage: Eukaryota > Metazoa > Arthropoda > Insecta > Lepidoptera > Crambidae > Eudonia > Eudonia truncicolella. The sequence continues at coordinate 20,992,372 of OX438827.1, read as the reverse complement.
TGCTGGCGAAAGTAAAAGAGGAAATTCCCATGTTCTATAAATTTTTATGGCAGTGTTACGGTGAACCAACAAATTTGATTCACCGTAACAATCTTCTACATTCCGCCGTTGGTTGTCAGCAGGGTGATCCTCTGGGACCTGCTATTTTCTCTTTAGCTATACACCAAATAATTTCGAATCTAAATTCTAATTTAATGTCCTCGATGACGGCACTTTAGGGGGCAACTCGGGTTTTGTTTTCGAGGACCTACAAAGCTTAATAAACCAATTTGGAACTATAGGATTGGAACTAAATTTTTCAAAGTGTGAATTATACACAAATCAAAATCAAAAAACCAAAATCAAAATCAAATTTTGTGGCCCCGAACCGTAGAACACAAACAATTACTGACTTCAGTCGCCTGGCCCCCAACATTAAAATTCTCCACGATGACTCGTTATTTTTATTGGGCGCACCGCTTCTCGATGCTGCCATCCCGGCTTTCATAAACGAAGCGATTGCTAAATTCAATTTAACTTCAGACCGTTTATTCCAAATTAATCCACACATGGCCTTATTTGTAATCCGTTTCTGTCTTTTCGTTCCAAAATTTACTTATTTTCTTCGATGTTCCCAACTCTGGCTTTTTACTGCTCTGTTGTCCAATCTAGAAAATTTTATTAAAAATACTCTTGTTCAAATTCTAAATTGTCAGATGAACGACCGCATATGGCTACAGGCTTCACTTCCTGTACGATTCGGAGGCCTCGGAATTAGAAATTTGTCCAGCGTGGCCCTGCCAGCGTTTTTGTCATCTGCTCATAGCACGAACAATCTCTACAGAAAGATTATCAACCCATCTTTGGGTTCCGTAGAGTTGTGCAAGGCAGATGCGTGTAATGCTTGGTTATCCGCCTCTCAAAATTCAAATCTACCTCTACTTCCACAATTGTAGAAGCAATGGGACGAGCCGTTATGCAAGCTAGTTCTGGAGGGGCTTATATCCACATCGGCTGACACGGCCTAGCTCGCTCGTCTCCGAGAGAGAGTCAGGCCACTGGCTCCAGGCATTACCATCAGCCAATGTCGGTACCTTGTTGGACGGGCCGTCTCTCATTATAGCGGTCTGCCTCCGGTTAGGCGCCAGGTTAGTCCACCCTCACCGCTGTGTATGTGGTGCGCTCGTAGTGCTGGTCGTATGTTACGCCACACATCTTTAAACAGCATCATCCGCAGTGCTTTTGCCACCGTTGGTTTACCGGCTGTCTTAGAGCCAGCTGGTATCTCTCGCAGCGATGGCAAGAGACCTGACGGAATGACCATTGGGCCCTGGAAGCTTGGCAGGCCGTTGGTGTGGGATGCGACCTGTGCTGACACCGTAGCTCCCTCGCATGTTCGCGCCATTTCTCTTCATGTGGGGGCTGCTGCGGTAAGCGCTGAAAATCGCAAACGGCGCAAATACGCGAACCTGGATCGTAATTATTTATTTGCTCCGTTTGCGGTGGAAACAATGGGTCCATGGGGGCCGGAGGCAAGGCAGCTTGTTAAAGAGCTAAGTGCTCGCCTTATTGAGGCCTCCGGTGTCAAGAAGGCTGGCAGCTACCTCTGCCAGCGTATTAGCTTGGCAATCTAGAGGGGCAATGTTGCCAGCATTCTTGGGACCGTTCCCATGAGCCCACAGTTGGAAGACATCTTTTATTTATAGGTGTTTAGTTTTTAATTTTCTATTTTTTTCTGTTTGTTTTAAGTTGATTTGAGTTATGTTTCTTTTTATATTAATAAAAACTTACCATTGTTAAAAAAGTAAGAAGGTAACATTTTTAAAAAAAGTATGAGAGTATGGCTCATACACAAGGCCTATTATAATTTTAATTTTATTTATATTTGATTTTAAGAATACAAAGTAAAAGTAAATCTTATCATAACAATCTGGAATACCTAAAGTTTAGAACATTTTATGGAAATTCATAATTTTTGACATTTGTTAACGGCGTAATGTTGTATTAAAACAATTTTTCGATAATAAAAAGTATTAATCTGAAAAAAAATAAGTTTTGTTCAAAAATATATATCACACATCGGCACTGTAGGATCATATTATAGTTATGACATCAAATAATACTTTTATTAATCTACTATGTATCTAGAGCAAAATAAGATAGTTTTTTGTAACATATATTTTGTAACAATATTTTTTTTATTGTTTTATTTAAACGTTAGTGTCTATGAATTCATTAAAAAATTATTATCGAATCTAATCGCTAAGTGTCTTACTATAAAGATTACGACGTCTGGGGCATGTAAAAATTTGTGGCCAGAATAATGTTGCTGTTTTTAAAATAAACAAAGGCCACTATTGAAATAAAAATTTATGTTTAGGGTTGTAGGTATCACGAACAAAAAAAAAACAAACCAATTGTTTATATTTATTAATAAACGTTCTAATTGGACCATGTCTTCTATAAAAGACATGGCATGTGGAGCAATAAATTGTTTGTCTTCTATACATGTCCGTGGCGCTCAAAAGATTAAATTAACGACGCGACGTCGCATTATCACTAAAAGCTTCATAAAAATATATCGAAATGTGGGGTTATTCACAACTCAACTTATCCCAGATCTGGGAATAAACTCCCTAACTTTCCCAGTCACATTAGCAAGTAAAATAAGAAAAATGTTTATTAATTTATTATAATTAGTACAATTACAGAATACAATTCAATTCAATTCAATTTTATACGTAGGTACTAGTATTTCAATACTCTCCATATTGAATCCACTGCAAGCGCACTGCCAAATACCTGGCCCCCACGCGGGCTGTATGAAGCCTTGTGACGACTTCAAAAAAGCGTGGATTGGGGTCACGAGCGCGCGTCCCGTTACAACCTGTCCACCGCGCCGCCGGCTGTGGACGAACGCACTGATTTGGGGAGGCAGCCGAAATGTCCTGGCTCTCGGATTTAGGCTCTCTGGCTTTATACGAGTTCAAATAGTTCTCTTTATTAATTCAATAAATATCTAAGATTAAGAGCAATTACAGTTACGTTTCAAAGTTCCACACAGAGCTTAATATGTACCAAATCACATATAATTTTAATTCTCAATTTAAATTTTTATTTAATTTGCATGTCAGTATTTTGATTATTCTTATTTTATATAATATTTTCTTTAATTTCCGACACTATTAGTTGTCTTGTTATGGAATAAATGAACTATAAACATTACGCCAATCCAAATAAACTATCTAGGCTTATGGCAAAAACACAAATCTAGGGAGTTAGTAAACAACTTAAAAATTATGTTAACATTATAATATTGATAGGATTAATGAAAAGTATACAGAAAGGTTCTTATTATTTTTGAGGACTACTTACAGTCGTTGGAGTCAAAAACAATAACGGATAGCGTGTCGAAAGACGATGATTATATGATCATGTTAATTCATTAGTTAACGTGCAATTCAGTGTAGGACGTAAGCCTGCTTACAATACAATACAATCAAAGCTTCACACTTGGAAATTCAAACAGTGATTAACATTATACCGAACTATGAACCGTAAGGAGCACACAATTGGGCGTACAGCGAATATCATCATTAGCGTTTTTTGCGCGCCGCCATCGCCACAGCAATCACAGCGCAATTCATACGTCGCTACGTCACTCGTCGATAACAATGTACGTGTCGGGGCTCAATGGCGAATTTACGGTACAGAGCGCAACAATACTTGTGTTTGTTGAAGCCGCCGACCGTGACAGGTGCAGCGGGGTGGGGAATCTGACACTGTTATGTTTATTATAATCAATACGTATAGTACACGTGTTTTTTTGTTATAGCTATGAATTGGGTCGCTAAATTGCGAGCACGGTGGGCGCAAATATCTATTACTTAGAGAATTTCATGAATTCTAGTTGTTAATCAACATAATATACCAGTATTTGCTTGTTGAAATGAAACTACTTTTACAGATCTAATCGCGTTCTCCCTGTGACCACGGACCCTGCAAAGGGTTTGATACGTAACACATAAACATATAAACACATAAAATAAAATTTAATGAGTAAAATAAACGCGAGTAGATCCTTAAAAGTAGTTTCATTTCAAACTGTAGTGTTCGCGTAAACTTTAGAAAACAATATTTATTTGTTACTGAAGGGGAGTAGTAACTATAAGTACTAGATTTACGCTTTCTGTGCTATGACTTCCTACGCTTTAGCTATATATACATGAAGGCCTTAAGCATGAGACATTATGAAAAATACTAGTTTTGCACAAAGAACGCAAACTTTATACTGCAAAATGTTTTCCGGAGTTTTAAGGAAACTTAATTTTTTATGAGATATCTGTAGGTAAATTGGTCAAGCCGGTGATGTCTTGAATTGAATGGATATAGTATACTATTGTGCAAGGGCACTAGGAACATCTTTTGCATGCATTCCGCATATTACCGCGTTTGCGAAAACACGGCGGTGATGTGAGATTTCCACTCTCCCAAAAATGATACTAGAGGGGGGAGGGTTGTTATCCAAAACTTAGGATGTATCACATCCAATAAGCTTTAATTCTTAAATAAATAAATAAATAAACTTATCCCAAAATTACCCATCACATAGCGATGGCCAGTTATTGCCTTTACCACCCTGGCTAGCGAGAGATCGGAGCCAATTTCCGCCATGGCCGGTACAGCGTTGCTGCTCCCAAGCCGTGCGCTCTTGCACGCAATGCTGAGCAGTATCTGCGCCAGTATCTTCCGGTATAATGGTGGCACAATGGGCTTGCCTCTCTTTTAAAGCGATCTCAAGCAGGTACTTCAAAAAACATCCGCAGTACCTGCACCCTAAGCAAGGGCTTACTGCTGGAATCATTGCATGGCATTTATAATAAACGATAAGGAAACGGCTTTTCGTCATTGACAAATGTTCGTTTTATCAATTTTAAAAGAGTACACGCTTCGAGTCCGATTGATGATGCGCAGGCGACGAGTTTTGTCACGAATCACGCGAACCTCTTTAAAACAGGTATTCAAGCTGTATTAAGCCTCACTCCAAAATAATAGAATACATTTTTCCAAAGCATATCATCAGGGTTTGCTTACGCGCTATCACATTTATCACTAGGATTTAGCAAAGCTTTTATTACAAGGCACGTAAATGTGTATTCTGTGTATACGCGTCGCCTTTGACGCGTTACTGAGTGTACATGCAGTACTTCGATGCCGTTTTTTGGATGCCTGCTGTTGTCAAAAGAACAAGCACATTCTCGGTCACGAACTACGACAGTTTAAAAGAAGCCTGTGATGGACACGCACTCCTCATGAAGTTGCGTGCGAAATGCTATTCTAAATGTTAAACGTACTTTACGAAAACTTAGACTGCCGTATAGTAGCCATCAGTTTGGAATTACGGTTACATTTAAAACATATATTTTGCAGGCAGAAGTAACAAATTGTACTCTTAGGAAACATTCGTACACAGATTTTATTTTTGTGTAACCTATGTGTATTTATCAAGGCAGCATAAATATCGCGAAGAATAATAAAAATATGGAAGTTATAGACCAAAAGACTTACTTATGCAATAAAATTAAATTGTATGTTAGTAAAAAAATCTACGCGTGTTAGAATTGCACCGCTACATACTTAGCATTCCTAAATCTGATAGTCATGTTTTTCATCCAAATGGGTGCGAATACGCAAACATTCGCAACCGCCGCCGACCCCCGAATGTCCGCTAGCCGCTCGCCCAATTATAGCGCCTCCAGCGGCTCCGTTATGCGATTATTATTCCGCGAGCGCCCGCGTCCTGTGTAAAGGCCGCTAATGAGTGACGTCACGAGATAACGCTATCACACGGCCGGCGACAGTTTAACGTCACTTGTCACTGATGAACCTTTCGGGGTGTCAAAGCCACCTCCATGGGTGCTGGGATAGTACTACGTATGCTTTAAGTTTCTCGCCGTCCCCAAAAAAGCTTGGTGAAGCTAAAAATGGCGATTGAGGATATCAGCAAACGCTCTCCAAAAAAATGCTAGTGAACCTGCCTCTGCCCCCCTTGCGCACCGTCGAACTTTTCGGGATTAGGCAAGGCGCGAAGGAGAGAGCTTCACAAAACTCGCGACCAGCGAGTACGCAATACATTTGCAATGCATTTGCACTAAAATAAATAAGCAGAAGACTACTAAGGAGGCTTCGTGTTAGAGAGTGTAATAACAACCTTAGGACCTTGAGTATGAAGTCAATACGATTTCTCCTTATCAGCGAGTATTTAAAGACAGCGCTAGTAGACGGTGTCTAATGATAAATGTCAACTTCACCCGGAATCCTCAAACACAGAGGAATGGGCTATATTACCACCAACTGTTTCAACAGTGCTAATAAATTGTTGTAGCGACAACATTTTGAAAGAAGTTGCAGAGTAATAGCCGGGTAGCCAAAAAACAAGCTCTAGCTCAAACTAAAATAAAATAAAATAAACATATTGTGACGTATATTGAAACAATTGGTCAACGCAACGTGACACACTTAACACGTTATTATTTGCACTTGAGTTGAGTGTAAAGCTAGATGTCACGTAGTCTGTACGCTCATCAACGAAAATAACTAAACCAGTTTAATACCACGTCATCATGAATATGTGCTAGAAATTTTTAAGCAACTGCTAGATTTCATCATCATCATCATCATCACATCAGGTTGCGGGTTGAAATGCCACTCGTGGAAAAATTTCAACACCTTTCCAAATTGTTATTTGTACACAAAAGAATCCTTAATGATTATACAGTGTTAAAGTGTTTGAGACTCTCGTTGCCGACTGTACCAGCAGTTAGCAACGGTGCGTAACTCCAGCCCGAAATAAAAATAGTGTCTAATGAGCGCGAGGCTCGGCTCGCCGTTATACTATTGGTTTCTGACTTTGAATTTAATTATACTTTTTTATAAGAACAAGAAGTTCCCACGCCTATACATCTGGTGATAGGATACAGCCTAGAATACACCTGGATGACCACCTAAATATCTGTTAATGCCGCCTAGTTTTGCAATTGTAAATGTCCTTACTTCTATAAAACCTGTGCAGTTTCTAGCATTCATTCAATATCCACAGGCACAGAAGAGATAAAAGTGCACAGCTAAAAGTCTACAACATACTACACAAAGTATTATAAGCTAAACCGTAAAACATTGTTTTGATTACTCGACAGTACACGTAATTTGCTTAGTTTGTTTGAAGAATTTTGACTTTAACTTTGAATTTGACATTGCTTTGTTAAGATTTAAGGGGTTCGACATCCAGTAAAATTACAGGGCATAGAGACATGTAAACTAAAACTTCAGGGCCGGCAACGCGCAGGATTGTTTAGTTGCACCATCTAATTTTAGAGGTTTTTTTTCTATTGGTTAGACAACAGACTCTAATTGGGTCCTAAGCTGGAATGGTTTGAGGAAGTGACTAGGGTAAATGGGTTCAAAGTCAAATTATTATACTAAACTCTATACACACATTAGTAATTAAAAGCCACTGTCAGGTCAGGACCAATCAAACAGCAGCTCGTAAAATACAAATTTTAGAGCGCACGATAATTTCTCTATCGCCTCCCGGCCTCGATTTCCGAGGGGTCAAGCTATCTTTACTGCGCATCGGGCGCTCGACAAGCAATAAAGATCTATAGATCCACCGCCTCAATCTATAGATCATTCGCGTCAATTAATCTCTGACATAGTTTGTCATCGGCGGTTAGTGGTGACGAGTTTATCTTATAATTTGGGTCGATTGCTTCTTTTGATTTATTGACGCTTGCCAATTATACTGCTATTTTAAATTTAGGAGCGAGATTTAATGACGATTCATATTTATTAATCGTAATTATGTCTATATTAAGTATCACTCCATTAGATAAAAATAAATAAGAAGGCCTGATCTTAATCTATAATAATAAATAATATAAATAAATCAATTCTCTCTTATAGTATATCCTTAGTCGTATCATTACTAAGTTTTATACAATATTAATATTTAAAGACTTATTTTTATGACTAAATAAATAACTCTAAAGCCATTAGGTATTTCGAAGTTAATGTTACAAGTCACTCACACAAATGAGCTTGACGTGCGCAAGTGCATCGGTCACAGAAGAAAGTCGCAGTTCGCATAAACGGCAACATATTGCTATGTTATATGTGGCGCGACTTCACACGCACTTAAGAAAGTTGCAAGCACGAAATGTCGAGACGGAGCTGACGACAGTACCGATTTAACTGTGAGCTGATGCACTGACTACATTTGGATAAGTCGGTGGTCTAATGAAGCAGTGAGATTGCTAAGTATTGCTGGAGCATCTCTTATTTACATAAACCACCATCAATACATTAGTAGTGCTATTTTATTTATCTAAAAAATAAGTAGCTAATGGTCTAATAATTTATGATAATATAATAGTTAATAATGGTAAATAAAACTACATTTTATTATGGCAGACATACATTCATTCACAATTAAAGTCTATTTAATTATTATTTACACGCGGGCTGTTTTAATTACCGATACTAAACATTGTAAAAGCCATATTTGACTTATTGTCTTAATTGTAAAGAATTTTAATACACGTATGTAATTTGTTCTTGGGTTTCATTTCAATGCAATTAACATTTTTACAAAAAAAACTTTTCGTAGAAAAGTTACTAAAAATATATTTTTTTGAAAGATACCCACCTATTGAAATAATCAGTTACATCGCCATTATACAAGTTAATTGTAGACAGGCAGTTGCAAGCATTTTATAGATAGATAGATAGATAGATCATTTATTTATTTCCAACAAAACATGCACACAATTAAAACATAATATAAGAATAAAAAAAAATACAAAACAGAAAATTTTTAATTAAAATAATAACAAAAAAGGAATTAAATATACAACTATCACAAACATTTGTTATCAATTGTGTGAAACATTTGCTCAAGCAGCAAATCACTGCTTTTCAGTTTCCACCCGAAACAACCAAATCGCGCAAATGTAATTAGAATTAAAATAAATTATAAGTAATAATAATGCATCGATAATTGTTTAATAGGTAAAGAAATTAATGAACTAAAGTAATAAAATCAGAATTATATCTTAATGTAATAATAAAATAATAAATAATAATTGATTTCATAATTAGGTAATATTTCAAGCCAAAATATTTATAAATATTGAATAAAATAACAGCAAATAAATCATTTAGTCAAGCCATATAATAAATATTCATAATACAAACTCTAAAGTCTCAAACTGCATTGATTGCTGTATACAGGGCAAACGTGCTGCTCTCCGGTGTCATCGCTTCACTGTCACACATATCCCATCGCGCACAAAGAAATTTGGTGACTCGTTTCTTTGTCGCACCTCCAAAAGATGGAATAGTCTACCAGCACACGTTTTCCCTCTTTCCTATGATATGGGGTCCTTCAAACGAGGCGTGAAGAAGCACCTTGTGGGCCGGCGGAGTGAAGTTGACTGATGCTGCGTTGTTTTTACGCTGCACCAGTTGTCTTCGCGTCTGGACTCCATTTCCACTTAGCATCAGGTGGTGTGGAGTCATTTGCCGTGCTATATATTAAAAAAAAAACAGACACTAGGAACATTCCACCACCGAAGCAACTAATTGCTACTAATCCCTGATTTTTGAAACACAACTTGTAGATATTTTTCAAAGGTTTGTCTGCACGAAAGAAGTCTCAAGGGAGGGGGTATATCGTTCCAGCATTTAGTCCCCTGGTAGCGGAAACTGCCAGTGAAACCTACAGTCCTATGATTATGAGTTGCTGGTGGAGGTCGTGTAGACCTTGGAACACCCGACCCATAGTGGTGATGAAAAGTTGGGTGTTCTAGTTTTTCATATAAATATTCGTGATTTTTAAACTTCTCAAGGTCGAACATTAACAAGATGAAAACGCCTACGTGATATTAGCATGGAAGCATTATTTTAAAACGGCGATACATGTGTGCGCAGCAGAATGTTACAACAGAAGCGACCACATGCATTCTGAACGCTCTGTATCATCTTCTGGGTCTTATACAGCAAACGGGGTCCATAGACTAGATCACCCTAAATAAGTCACGATAGTATCAACGAATCGCAGAGTGTGATTCGCGATTTTTCAGAGAGAAAATTACGTACCTTCTAAAGAATTTTGAAGCGATAATATCTGAAAATAATTAATTAAGACAATTAAAAGGCTATTTGTATTTAGTAGTACTTACAAAGAGCAAACTTTTGCAAACTTTATTTGCATTCGTTAACAAAATATGTAATGAGACGATAAGACTTTAATTAAACATTAAATATAGCATAGTTATACTTGTATTAACCTTGTCTGGCCTGATAATAATCTTTTGTTTACGATATCGTAATATATATATAGATTACAAGTGATAGGTATAGTATGTAGTCAATACACTAGTTTACGACTGAAGCCATCAACTTTCGTATGCCGCGCCGCCGTAGCGACAGCTGTCGAGGGGAGCGAGTGTGGCGCGTTGATGTCTTTTATATGGTCCTCCATCACATAGCACGATCAATAATTAATGACTAGTGGTCGCCCAGTGGTCGAAATACGACCGTAATATTTTATTAATGCTGCACGGATTGTATCTAAGCAATGACATATTAAATAAAAGATAGAATGTTAGTTGTGGCATTGACAGATTTAGGCCGCTCCTCTTCTCTCCTCTTGAAATTTTTAAAAAATGTATGAAACAATGTTTATTTAATTTAATGTATTTATTATACATAATTTTTAAAAATATCAGCATTCTGCACTCCTTCTCTATATAAACTATAAGTGTGCCAAATTTTATACTCCTCCGTTCGCGCAATTTTCGTAAAAAGGGGTAGAGAGTTATTGCTTCACGTATTAATATATAGATAACACGTATATTAAATGTAATTGTTTTATATCAAATGTTTTTAGAAACAATATATCTACATAAAATAATCTCATTGGAAAATTGGTAGCTTAAAGTCAGTTACGAAAAGAGCACACGGCTGGTGTAATAATAATCTTAGCAAAAATCATGAATAATAATTAATAATAATATGAAATGTTTTTAATTTGTTTATATAATTTTAACGCAAATTTGGTTGCGAAACAAATTACAAAAACACAATGTTGAAAAAATCTCACCGTGGTAACCACGATAGCTCAATTGGAAGAGCACCTGACCCGGTATGTCAGAAGGGTGCAGGTTCAAATCCTGCTCGTGGAAATTTTTTCAACATTGTGTTTTTGTAATAATATGAATCTAATTAAAATGGTTTGGCAGCTTATTTTACATCAAGTTACTATTAGATGTACAACATATACTTTTACATATTAAATGGTTCTTCAAGTTATGCTCCACAAAACTATAAAAAGCAATAGTAATGATGTTGAAACCGATATGCTCGCAAGTCATCATCATCTCATCCAAAAAGGCGTCCACTGCTGGACACAGGCCTCCCTCAAGGATAAAATCATTTTGAGGGGAACTTGCCGTAATCGCCACGCTTGGCAGGCGGGTTGGCGACCGCAGTAAGGTAAGAATAATCACAGAGAGACGCTGCTGCCCATCCTCTGGAATGGTCCCGGGTCGCCTTCTACGACACCTACGGGAAGAGATGGGGTGGTGATGGGGTGGTTTATCCCCAGCACCACACGGGGAAAGTAAGTCGGTAATAACTGTTGATAAAAATTATGCAAAATTGATTGGATTGATGAACCTATGCCAGTATGCTAATATTATGAACTCAGATTGTATGTAAATCAACCAAAAAAAAACATCTAAAGGCCATTATTGCTATATGTATGTATACAAAATTGCGAACCTGAATACGAAAACGTACGCCTAAATGAATGAGTTTATTGATATTCACATTTGACTTTTATCATGAATGAATGATACCTTAATCTTTTGCCTGCTACAAAAAAATTACAACTGTCAAATAAACAGGGAAAAGTAGACGATAGGTGATCGTATTAGCGAGTGTACGCGAAATGTAAAAGTTGTCAACTCATGACAAAGCAGAACTAGTGCTGAGCGATTTGGAACTCTCTTTTGTATAGTAATAAGGATGGTGCGTCTAACAAGTTTTCTATTTGCCAAGTAAAAGTTGTGTTACACATTCGTAATGTTTACGAAAATCGCGACGCACTCGCGCCGGTTGTGTGCAGCTGTAATGCGGTTCACGTGTCGCACCCCGATAACTGCAAAGTCTCATATCAAAATTTACAAAGACATGCAACAAGTACTTACTTAGTGGGTAAGATGCTATACACTGTCCCACTGCTGGGCAAAGGCTTCCATCATTGAAATCAAGTCATCACTACAATTGATGTGTAATGGCTAATGTAATGTGTAATGCTGTGATCACAAACCCGGGCCATGCATCGAAAGATCCGAAACACACCAGGGGAATTAAACCCGGGACTTTTGGGTATCGGGCTCATTATTAAAATGTTTTAATATGAACACTCTGTGTATATACAAATACAGAAATTGTTCAAAAATTTGTGTTTGAACAAAATGTGTCCAAAAAGGGGAAATTTCAGAATTTTTTATTAGAAAAAAAAATGCTATTTGTCGGCTTTATTCTTGAAAGTTTAACCGGGTGTAATGCCAGTAACAAGTACGTACTTATCGTTCCTCAAGCCGCGGTGACCATCCAACCCCCATAGGTTTTCTAGGGGCATCACGTTCGCGTGTCCGTGCCTTTTCATACAAAATTCTCTGAGGCATTCGAGTATAATGAAGAGATAGGAATACCGTGTCTTTACAAAGGATAGGACATAGGATAGGATAGGTCGGGTTAACGGGTCGGGTTTTGATGAGAGAGAAAATACATAATTGTAATAACTGTCTTACTATCCTAATGCTGAACAAAGGCCTCCATAATTGAAATCAAGTCTTCGCTACAATTAATGGGTATTGGCTTAATCAAAATTCATAATGATTTATTTCTTGGATCCTTAGTAACAACTCATACATATTTACTGTTTAAAGCTCCTTATAACAGCAAAAGGTTAAAAACTGTAATATAAAGTAAAAATATATTTTTTCGAACAATTAACGACCTGTCATCGAATCTGCACCTGCGACGTAAAGTCAATGACATATCAACCTTTAGATGCGTGTTATAAATATAACTCTTATTGCAATGCATTAAGTGTTGTATTCAATGTAGGTATGAGTCCAATACGAATGAAAATAATAACAGTAAGTATTGGATGAACTCAGAAAGAGGGCCCTTAAAATTTATCGGTGGTTGCACGACTTAATTCATTCTGTAAAGACTGTAATTTATAATTTGTACATGGTTTGGGTTTACCAGAATTATATTATTAAAAGATTTTTACTTTTATTCAAGTAGGAAGAAAGCATCTTGAAGAAGGTCGTTATGGGATAACGCTTAGCGATCTTTACTGCAATGTTTCGGTTAGAATCATAAAAGCTTCAAATGTGTGATGAAATTTAGCTTTATTTATATCTGAGTTTTGGATGTTTAGGTCATATCGGTGGCGGTGTGGCAAAGCGCTTCATTCAACTCCTACGCATGAGGCAACCGTCATGAATAAGCCAATTTCCATCTATAGTAGCGATGAATTCATTTAATTGATCGAGACCTTTGCCCAGTACGATGTACACAAGCTTGGCTGTACTTATAGGACAGCCTTTTAAAAAGTACCTAACTTCAACAATCAACTTTATACAGCTGGACATACTTTAGCCGATTTCGCCAAATAATAAATGGTAATAATCAAAATCAATCAAAATCAAATCATTTATTCGCACGAAACATGGTAAACAGATGGTCAGTATTCTAATCAGTACATACATGTTTCGCCAAAACTGGCATGCGAATGTAATTACAATGTATTGAATTTGCGATAGAATAACATAAATTAAATAAAAATGTCACAATAACCTAACTATTATATAATTATAATCAGAGCAAGCATTAAATCAATTAAATATGAAATTAATGTCATTTATATTGATCAAAATATTCCTTCAAATTATAAAAACAGTGATTGATTAATAGTAGACGTAATTTCGAATTAAATACTGGCATAGATGGACATTCTGTGATGACCTTAGGTAACCTATTATAAAGTTATAGTATACACATTGAGACACAGCTTTTGTTGTACATTGAAGTTTTTGGAATGTGTGACAAAACCAACCTATCGGCATTTCTGACCGATCGCGGATACATGTCCTTTGACTTTTTAAAAAGATGTAAGTGCTGTTTTACAAATGTACACGATTCATAAATATAAAGGCCTGGAAGGGGCATTATTTTAAAGCTTTTAAAATATGGTCTACATGAGTCCCACGGAGCAATCCCAGCTATAGCCCTAACACATCTTTTTTGCGATAGAAAAGCTCTGTTAAAATCAGTTGAGTTACCCAAAGAAGCAACATATGCGTGATATGCAACTAGTGCTGTTTTTTTTGACGTTAAGTGTCTTAACCGTTTGAGGACATACACAAAACTAATTATTTTATTATTTACTTTCTTAATTAGTTAAATCCAATTTATTAATTGGATTGGATTGTTTATCTATTTTGATTCCCAGAAAAGACGCAAAAGCACAATGGCTTGTTAGACATAGAGTCAATCAATATGGCCGCATCAGTGCCGTGATTTACTTCCTTAGGATCAAGTGATGTCGGCCGAACAATAGCTAACTGTACCCCGGCGCCGCCCGCCGCCCTGCAAACCTGCGGATCAGGTTGCCGGCCCGGCACTCGACTTACCTCTGTTTGTTATGCGTTTTAACAATATACCCATAGCTGCTGTACATGTACAACAAATAAATATTAATGAAGTCAAACAATAGCGTTTAACTTATAGAAGCGTAAGCGAATATTGAGGACGATACTGTCTTGTAATGTTAATTAAGTTCATTTCACTTATGTAGTTATTGAAAATAAAACGAATTTAATTTTTATAATAATTTTTATATTTTTAACTATAATGTTTCATAGTGTTGAAAAATTTACTAGTGGTATATGATCATCGCTTAGATATGGATTAACCACTATTATTATAGTAACAATAATTAATAAATATCTTTAAAAAATTATATTGAAATAAATAGACACTTGTGTTGTGTCAATGTGTCAATACGTTATCCTTGTTTGTAAACAATCAATCGACAGCGGAGATCCTTCCGTTGATCCAGAAAAAAACACACACACCCCATGCGACCGTCGCCGGTCATCGACCGAGGGCGCCAATAAAGCTAAAAGAACATATAAAAGGAACACAACCATAAGGCTGCGCGGGAGTGTCGCTACGTCACGGCCGGCGGCGGTCTAGCGGCACGGCGCGTGCGTCACTCACACATACGTCACCGATACACAACACAATGAATGTGGACAATGGGACTGAAGATAGCCTTGATTAATAAAACAGCTATCATTCGAATGATATATAAAAACATCGATAGATGGATAATCAAACATTCTATTTAGTAATCGTATCGCTTTAAAGCTTTCTTAAATATGTATTTACAAATATAAGCTTTTTAATCCTTCTTTTCACTGCCCTCACGACAAGTGCGCGACTTGCCAGGGTTGCCTTAGCACGAGCTTAGAAAGCAGTATTACTTACTATAATGCGCCCGCCGCAACACGCGTCTCGTTATCACAAGTGCAACAACACTGCTACAATATCGCTTTAAGGCGACACACTGTAAAAATGCACCAACTTTCGTCGAATAGTTTAAGACTATAACATGACTAACGAATCTGAAATGTTAATATAGGAAATTATTTTTTTTATCTTGAATTTGCTTGCTCAAATACGCGATCGTATAATTTTGTCTCGATCATAATTATTTTCGAAAACACCTATAAAAAACTAAATAAAAGCTTGTAAAAACACTATTGTTGAAATTGCAACGAAATTACTTAATTTAGATGTTTGGAAAACCACTCAAAAACATTGATAACATCAATATTCGCAATATATTTTGAGAACTAAAACCAATATTTTTTATTTTAGATTCTCTTTATTTCTAAGCGGTCCCAACCGTCGAGGGCGCTACGTATTTTCGACCTTATGACAGCCAGCGCATGTAAGGACCAGCCGTTTATGATGTTGACAAATCGAGGTGTCGTCTTAAGAGCTCATGGTAACCCAACTGATGTCACTCACGCGCAGCCGCAAGTTCATGGACGCAGCCTGCGCTGTGTGCGTCGCGTGGACAGCGCGGACATGCGCCGTCACTTGTTCCCTCGTTACGGAGCTCATATTAAGCCTTAATTAGTCCGCAGCTCAACTTTTTTTAAACTTTCTTCCAATTGCACGTCGCAAATAGGTTAGGTGTAAACGTCGGTAGAATTTATGTGATTAATGTTGTAAACGTTCGCTGGCCATTTTTATTTTTTTATTTTCGTTATTGTTGAACAGCTGTCGGTTGGCAGCCAAAGTAGAATTAATACAATACGATACATTTACAAATTGTTACCAACAAAATGATGCTGACATTTGGGTATGTTTGATGTTATATTTTCTAACTTTCTTTTTTATTTGATCTATTTGTAGGTTAATAAATATGCAATTTTTTGCATAAAATCGACTTTAGCTAATAGCTGTGGGCTTATGATGTGTTGATATTAGTTCTTCTATAATACATTACGCAAAATAAATAAAAACTTGCTGAAAATGACTCAGAGTGTGTGTGAAAACATTGTTACATGTTAGGGCTTAGAGTTGGCTCGTTCTTTCCCGGTTATTCTCAGAGTTATATTAAGGGGATGACGACGACGGCGACGCGTGAGTCTCTGGTGTTGCAAACGAGGTTACGGACATAACCCGACTGATTTGAAAATTAGTGATATAAAATTAAACAGACAGACCAGCAAGACTATATTACAAAATAGCTGCCAAAAACCTTTGGTCCTTATTAATTACAAATTTTATACAATCATAACTAGATAACTCGCCGGAGTAAGGTAAGAGCGCCCGTTACGTCACACGCGTGTCCCCACTCATTATGCGCGGGAGCGCCTCCAAGGCCGGAGTGAGGTCGCTCACCCTGCCATAACTGAATAAGCATTATCAAGACATTATCCATGTATTATGTAGCAATATTTAACATAGACTAAATTAAAATACATACTTGCATTTAAAAGATTTAAGCCACCCAAATTTTTAATCCTCAAATAAAACTTGCTAGTCCGATAACGCCCACGGCCATTATAATTTTTTTTTTTTAATAATTATTTTATATTTTTATTACATTGGAACTTATTCGCTAGGTACATTGCAATGTGGTTTCAAATTGAATGCACAGCCAATTACAGGTAAACACCTCATGCAAATTATGGCAAAGAAGCCATTAATTACTACTAATATTTAAACACAAACATATAATTAACTTTTATGAACTTAAAAAAATATATTTGTTAAACTGCCTAGGTACTAAATATACATAAGAAAAAATTGAAATTGTCTATAAAAAAAATAAATGCTAATTAATGTTAATTGTTTTCAAAAATTGTGGCAAACTGTCTGCGTGTATATCTAGTGTACCACAATTGTACAGTTACAAATTCTGTATATGGGTGAATTCATACCGAATTTAGTTTTTCTAAAAGGCGGGCAAATAGGTTGGTACTGAGATCTGGGATATCTACTAGGTGCTCTGAATCTTAATTGGTCAGTCAAAATGGTTTCGTAGTAGCTTGTAAAGAAAAATAAGATCCAATCTATCCCTACGATTTTCAAGGCCCATCATATGAAATCGCTCTGAGCAGGCTGTGGCTCAACCGTCGGCAAAGTGAGGGCACCTTGCCGACCCGCAAATTGCTTCTACACACCTCTTATAGAGGTCTCCATATTGTTGGAAGAATCAAAATCAGAATTATTTATTTGTGTGATGTAGGTTAGTATAGGGAAGGATACGTGTGCTGGCAGAGCATTTCACATTTTGGTAGTGCGACAAGGAAATGATTCACCAAATTATTTGATAGCAACAAAACAGTGGCCACGGTAAAGAGTCGTATAAGGCAGAATAACAGGATTTGTGGTTCACCTGCAATCACTGAGACACAGACCCTTTTGACCCTAATCTGTACTCTGCGTGGATGTTACCCCTTTCTGTACACTGTGTTTTATGTAAGAGGCAAATAAACTTATTTATTATTAATAATTATTATAAATGGATTAACGGACCCAATGTTGTAGGAAGAATGGGAATAAACTCGGCTAATTATTCCACTCCACTTGATGTTAAGTGAAAATGGAGTCCCCATACGCGAAGTCTACAGCGTGAAAACAACGTCATCAGTAACAAGTTGACACTACTTACAGGTTGCCTAGCCCGCAATGGATCACCTACACAGGACTCAGGTCACTCAAGCAGGTGAAGTATCCGCTGTGGCGTTACGTCACGGCTCCAGGCTAGCGCCCAAGGCCGAGTGAGGTCGATCGCCCGGCCGGCCGTCCGTCGCCCGCTAACTGTAAACAGATCCCATCCCGAAACCAGGGCCAACGACCCCGGCCCTTCGTCCTTACCTTACTACGGTTCCGAGTTCTCAGGTTGCTATTTTTTCTGAACTGGACTCGGTGTTGTATGGTTGTTGAACTCGTGTAGTAGAGTAAAACTTGTTTATATTCGTGTTATTTAAATGATTCGTGTTACCGTAACATTGCAAGTTTGTGTTGAAAATTTAAAGTTTAGGATTAGAAGTCATTTTTGATTGAATTTAACTAACAGAGAAATTAATATTAATTGTTATTTGAAAGCGATTGCAAAAACATAACAAATAAATGTTGCAGTTCACATCTTTGCGATAAATTATTTAGACAATGCAGCGCCTGACTAGTCTTGCTGTAAAGAAAATCGGTATTTCGTTTAAAGTCGTAAAATGTATTTACATAACATTGGCAACATGCACACAAATATAAAACAGCCTCATTGTACCCTTTGCAATTGGGGATGCAAACGAAAATAATTATACAAATAATATTATTCTTACGCCTTTGTTCTAGTAAAAAAAATGCCGGCACATTGTTTACCACTGTGCTTGTGATGCTAATGATGATGATGAATGATCTTCTAGGTGCCTATTTGCATTCGAATGTGATGATAACAGAAAAGTAATAAAACCATGCCAGGCCCGCTGGACATTTGGCACAACAAAAACTGTAAGTATTGTATTGTAATTGAAATAAAAAGCTAAACGGCCTAATTTGCATTGAGTTTCAAATGAAAATGTTAGTTACTATTGCCTACTCTGAACTGTTTGTCAACTTTTAAGAGCCTTTCCATTATTAATTAATAAATAAAATATATTTTTAGTATTATTTGATATTCGGAATGAAATCCACGAACAGGATTTCGGGTCAGACACACGACAAACCGGGTCAGGCGCACTGTCATTTATGCTATGGTGGAACTATCCAACCCTAAAAATATCAACTAATTTAAAAAAATAATAGTAATTCTCAGTTTTACACAATATTAATTGAAACGATGTATACGATTTTAGCAAAAGTTTTTGAAACCACTGCCCATCAATCCACATATCAGTAAAACGGAACTTCTCTAATTGCTGATTTTTATTTTGTAGGCTTACGAAGCCTAACAAACATTAAACCTTTTTAAATAACTTGACAACATTAAAACCTTCATCTATACTATTAAAAAACAGGTAAAGTTTGTTTGTTTGTTTGTTTGCGGTGGGTAATCTCTGGAACTACTTGTCCAATCCCAAATTCTTTCATTGACAGAATACTACATTCCTTGCTACCCGCAAGGTATAGGATATAATATAAAATCAGCCTATAATTGTCCCACTGCTGGGCAAAGGCCTTCATCATTGAAATCAAGTCATCGCTACAATTGATGGGTAACGACTTAATCACCACGCTTGCCTAATGCGGGTTATGAATCACAAACCCGAGCTACGCATCGAAAAATCCGAAATACATTTTGCCTGACCTGGGATTTGAACCCGGGACCTTCGGGTATCGGGCCGAGCACTGTACCACTCGGCCACCGAGGCGTTAACAAAGGTATATTATTTTAATAAAGTTTATTTTAAAAATCTTAAATCCACGCAGACGAAGTTACTACATATAGCAAATATGCGTCGCCATTGAAAGCACAGTCACACTTAATTTAAGAGCATGCCTTGTCAAGTGCAGTGGAAGGCAGTCGGTCGATTGTTTTCCCATAGCGAAGGCTTCCGCGCTCGCAGCATACCGGCCGGCACCACTCCCAAAAAAACCCGTTGCGCCCGTAACGGTACCGGCGACGGACCGACAAACAGTTTTATATTAGGCAATTAGGCGCAAGGACCAAACGTCGGGCAAACAATACTCTTGTTAAACATTAAGGATTAGTTAGACCGACTTTACGGTTATGAATGCAGCCTTGAACTTATTTTTAGTGCTGCTTTGTGTTTAGACTTTTTTTATCGCGTTTGGGGTTAATGGTCTTGTTACCAAGCTACGTTTTATATTACCCACCTTAATATTGTTGCATTGCATTCTAAAATACTATTCGACAACAGTAAATGTTAACATATATATAGCTTATGTTTTGGTGTTACCGACATAAGTCGGTCACAGGATATCTGGAAACGAACTGTAGTTGTGGCTCTCGAAATATTACCAACATTGTTTTCATAATCCGGCCGTACTTTGACGTGTGAAAAATTGAAGTTTTGGAAAGAACTAAATGATTGATGTATAACGTTTCTTTTAGTGTGACACTGACAGTTTACCTAACATACCTATGTCATTTTAAAAAGCTCATTACATATTTAATAATAACCGAAAATATTTCCAGCCTTTTTTTGTACAGCACTAAGTACCTAGTCTAATAGTAAGCAATTACCCTACCACATCTTATGGTAAGCAGTTGCCGACCCTGTAAAAGCCGTTTTACGTCCTACAAGAAGCAGCCTTTACATACTTATGCATTACCTAAAGTGAGGTGACTTGCAGTATCGTCTTGGAATCAGCGAAAAACTATTGTAGAACTAATGAAATGTTCGCCGAACTATCACCAATAACTGGCACCATAAACCACGCCCGACCCACTAACTACCCCAGCCCCACCACGACGGAAAAAATCGTATCACGAACTTAATTTTTAGGACAACCCACACACAGTACTATGGTTGTCAACTTGAGGAAAAATTATTGAGCTTCGGTACGCTTAATAAAAAAAATTACTTCAGAAAAAAATAGAAATTAAGAAAAAAAATATTTTAAGATCTTTTTTATATAAGTAACGAGATTTAATAGCTCTTACGTATATCTAAAAAAATATAATTTGACTGTTTTTGATAATCACTATTATAGATTTTAGGTATTTTTACACTATTTAAACCTACTCGTACTAACTCAAAAATAGATGTATTTTTTTATGTTCCATAATTAGGACAATCGATTTACTTTGGCAACCCTAAATACAGCCCGCATCGAAATTTTGTCGCGCGCAGAGCGGGACGACTATACCAACGAGAGTGAAAGAGATGGCTATAAGCAAAACAGGGCCGGCTAACGGTACACCCACGGAAGTGTGTCAGTGGCGTAAAGCCGACTCCGGCTCAGGCAGGTCGTAAGTGACGCCGCGTGCGCAGCACAATTCCAACCTTGACCTACTGGCTTACGGTCGAATGTCGTGTGGCGACCGATCTGGTTTTCGTTTTTCACGGTGCTGATTCACGACAATAGCAACGTCCGCTTCTGTTTGACGATTACTTAGACAGTCCAGTTTTTAACCTACCTCAAGGCTGGGCGTTATTATTGCTTTAATTCTTCGTAAACCGTTAGCAATTTCAGATGAAAGCTCTATGGTTTTCAACAAGAGTAATAATACGTTTGATTTATTGAGGATACTAAAAGAAGATAGCTGTTGGAAAAATGCGATATTTCTGTAAATCAAGAGGAGTCACTTGGATTGCAAAATGTCGTTGGTCCCATCCCATGTTCAAATACTAAAACGGAACTCAATATCTGCATTTGGAATTTATTGAAGAAAAAAGTGAAATATATTTTTCATTGACTTCAAATCCAGTTAATATATTAAAACAGAATCAGCAACAACTGAAATAAACAGAAAGTATAAAAAAAACTGTAACACTTGATTGAAGCTAGGTACCTACTATGGCAGATTGAATAGGGTGAAATACAAAAATATTAGAGTAATAAAATATTATGAAAATTAAAAGATAATTTGCGACACATTCGACAAAACATAATTTTTAAAAACAACGAACGAAATAGTACGAAAATTAAGAAACAAAAAAAACTAATCCATCTCATTTGATCGTGAACTCTACACAATTTATACGTTCGTACAGAATACCTGATAGCATTATCAATGGAGCCGCTAATGAGAGTGATAACGCGTGCCTCCGCAGCTGCGCGGCGCCCTTGAACGCGAGCCGTCTTGTGTCGTTAGCCTCACGTCAGGTGACGACACTGCCACTAAATAACGAGACTACAGAAGGTCAGCTTGATACATACTGCGCTCGAGTAACGCACACATAGACGTCTTTCACGGACACAGATCTCGGAACAGTCCGAACGCTGCTATCGCGTGATTCCGCGTCCGTGAGAGGTTGCGTATATGTGCGTTGCTCGAGTGTGTTTGTTCGAAGCTTACCTTTTGAAGTCGCCTTATTTTGTGACGCTAGTGACGACTACGCGTCTAGCTGGGGTCATAGCTCATATTGCAAGGAACATCGGTTATCGGTCAGAGGGCTGGCGGGCTGGCTGGGTATGGTGAGCTGAGGTTACGATTTTGACACAAGATTTGTTTTCGCATTTTACTAAGCTATGTCCTCTGCTAAATTTTATCTGAAGTTTATACACGTATTAAACGCTGAAAATTGTAGTTGACAATAAGACCCATATTTAGTTTTTTATTTTGTTAGATCAATATTGCATCATTACTAATTTACTATTATCTTAGCCCCTGCGGGGTTCATGTTAGATAAAACCTATGTGACAATCTTTTCTTTATACCATACAGATTGCTACAAGATGATGAATCTGTCTACTGGAGCCTATTATATGACTGTACGGTACCGCAAAGCACACACAATTTCATTAGGAGACTGGTGCGTTGCGACTTGTGTTGTAGAAATCCTTCAATAATCTTACATCAACAAAAAAACTGTTTACTTTGTTTATTTTTCTTTAACATTGGAATCAGTGACTTAGTCGTACTTGCGGGTTTTTTACCAGGTGAAAAACTTCATAATATCTTGTTTCTTTAGAGACAGCAAACTGTAATTCCTATGTTTTCCAAACACGAAAAAGTTTATCCGTTATTAAACAAATATTCTTACTTTTATTCCAATATCTTTAAGAAACACTTTAGAGCAGCTAAATAGAAGTCCGAAGCTAACTAATGACTCTTGCGTTATAAAAATCCGTCAGCAGGAAAAGTAAGTAAGAAAATAATTTGGTAGTGAATAGACCGACAACATTTTTTTTCTACAAAACACTGCGAAGGGTTATAGTGAAAAGCGTCAAATCGAAAAATTTAACGTAAATATATTTGTATCATAACAACTTTCACTGGCCGCCTCATCGGAGCGTGTAATGGCTGTGACAATTCCACGAAAACTCAAAGAAATGCCAATTTTGGCGCCGTTTTTAGAGCGGAGCAAATTAATTTGGTAAGAGGAGACCTCCTAAAGGGACTGCCACGATATTTAACCGCAGCGGAGCGCTTTTTGTTGAATTTGTAAAAACTAAATAGTTAGTACATGATCACCTAGAAATTTACATGCATTTCTTTTGAGCCACAGAGAGAAATTTTAAAGCATGACGAGTTAGCTTATGTAAACCTAAAGCTAAAGCTGATATAGATTCCCATGGATTTATTAAACAGATTTAAATACTTTAAAAAGCCTTATAACTTTAATTGACTAATTATAAATAGAGGACAGAAGTTGGATATACGAAATTATTAAAGATGCTATAAAAACACAGACGTGTGGTTCTAAAAAAATTTTTTCGGTAACCGCACGCTGTCCGTAATATAAAAATGCAAAAACAAAAATCCACGTGAACATAGTCACCAGAATAGCCAGTTTTATGAAACTAAAAATTTAAGTCAAACTAATTTAGACGCGGAATATGAATTTCCTCATTGTTTAACAAACAAAATTGGAAGCTATGCTGATTTTGGCTCCACCGACTTGTTTAGTAGAGCGCGGCGAATGAGCCTTAGAGCGAGCCATTGTAATGAGACAACTACGGCACTCGTCATTTCGCTATTAAGTGTTCCTTCACTACTTTGCTTGTGGTATTCAATTTTTCTGCTTATCACTTAGCTGCATGATTGTTTTTTTTTTATAAAATTGCATTTTACATGTAAATGAAATATATTTATTAGAACACAGTTTAAACTTATGTGAAGTTTAATGTTTTATAATATGGTTACATGTATTTAATATTGGAATGAAACAACTTTTACGGAACTAATGCATATACCTACATAACATATTAAATACATAGTCCGTGGTCACAGGGAGACTGAGGTGTTGGTGACCCTGCAAAGGGTTCGAAACGTCAGGATAAACATTCATTCAAAACGAATGTATAGAATAAACGCGTAGTGTGTAGTGTTCGCGTAAACTTTAGAAAACAATATGTATTTAATATGTTATGTAGGTATATGCATTGTTTGTATGATTCTATGTGTGGTGGATGTATATTTTTTTATGATCATTTCATTTCGTGACGTTGATGGTATGGCCTATAATAAGCGCGTTGATATAATTCGAATCTGTATAACAATACTACTACATTTTCTTTTCGTAAATGACTTTTTCACTTGACTGTAAGAACATCACCCCGAATGTTGCCTCTGCAAGGTT
Source organism: Eudonia truncicolella (assembly GCA_949315975.1). NCBI lineage: Eukaryota > Metazoa > Arthropoda > Insecta > Lepidoptera > Crambidae > Eudonia > Eudonia truncicolella. The sequence goes on along the minus strand of OX438827.1, from coordinate 20,967,515 downwards.
TTATTACAAACTTTTGTAGTTCGTATTTTGACAACTTTTCACATTTATTGTATTAAAAAATATATCCTCGTGGGAAGGTATTAGTCCAAAAAAACTAACCAAGTCAGACAATACTAATTAAAAATTTTCAAAATCTGTATTGGATTTTGCCATTTGAAATTAAGCATACTATACTGTCATGGGTGGTGTGCGGGTTCGAATCCCGCTCGTGGATTTTTTTCAACACTTCGTCTTTTTTCACATACTACAACTATATAAAACCAATTATTTTCCGATGACAGTTTAGTCTGATAAAACGATACCAATTTAGACCAACTGCTTATCGTGATCAAGTACAATTTATAAGGCAGCAATGTACCAGAAAAATGTACATCATCCATTTACGGGCACGATATGTTCAAAAGACATGTTTTTTTGTTACATTTTTTTGCTAACATGAATGACAAATGGTAACAGTTTTCACAAACCTTAATCGTCTGTAGCAACGTTATAAATATTAATAATAGTTTTATTTAATGAAATCATCGAATAGTGGAAATAGACCCCAGTTTCATATAAAAACTACACTAGTTCTATAAATTCTCATATTATGTTTTAGTTATTAGAAAAGTGATGAAAATTTTTTTACTTAGCGGGACTTGAACCAGCACCATCTGACATACCGGGTCAGGTGCACATCAAATTATGCTATCGTGACTCTGCTATACCCGTGCAAATTTAGAAAAACTATCTATTTTTACTTTCTATATTTTAATTTCTTATTCCTTATCGTTTTTCCTTTTACGTATTATAAATCTTTATTTATCTTTATTTATCTTTATTTATCTTTATCGTATTATAAATTTTTAAAGTTAATAAATCTTTTTTAGCAACACTTATGATTTCCACAACTCCGTCAGCATGTCACGATTTATTTATAAAACAAAAATTGCAACCCAATCTTACAAAAAGCCTGTAAAGTTTTGCAAAACGTATCCAAATGGGCCTTAGAAAAAATCCACAAACAAAAGCTATCGGTTGTCGCGCGCCTTTTCAGTCACGTTCGGAGCGCAATCGGGAGTCTTGTAATTTTTATATTTTTTTGAAGCGTGTTGCACCACCCGACTGCTGGCCGGCGCGGCCGCCGCGGGCCGTCGACCCCAGCAATCAACCTTTTATTTACACCATTTGCGAAAATCTTAGCCAAGGCCACGCTCTTGGCAGCCGAAGCAAATCTATATTTTAATAGTGTTTTTTTTTGCGGTGGCTGTTGCGCGTTGCGTGCCCGTGTTGGCCAATGGAGTGCGTGCTGCCATTCGGTCGCGCCTTTTTAGCGCAAAATGTCGAAATCACCCTGGTTCAAAGTTTAATAACTGTCACGAGTATTTAAAATACTAAAGGCTTTGTTTTAGTGATTATTGTTTGTGAAAATTATATACATTATAATGATTTAAAATATAAAACAAAGTCAACCCAAAATATAAGCTGTCCTTCTTAACTGATCTTTAGTATTTGTAAAAATATTATGATCGGATGTTAATGACGGTAGTCGTTGACATTGATTGGGCGCCTTTGGCTTTCAAAGTAAAAAAAAGTAAATAGTGTTGAATAATTTCGGCGGGCTGGTTAGAACCACGATAGCTCAATAGGGAGAGCACCTGACCCGGTATGTCAGAAGGGTGCAGGTTCAAATCCTGCTCGTGGAAATTTTTTCAACATTTGTGTTTTTGTAATTTGTTTCGCAACAAAATTTGCGTTAAAACTATATAGACAATACCAAAAACATTTTATAAGCTGTAATTATACATTGGTCGATAGTTTTATCTATTGAATAGGTTAAGTTTTTTTTCTATTATAAAATACTTATATGAAGGATGGAACATTTAATATTTTTCAACAAGAAACTAGTTTAGTAAATCCTTTGTACAAAAATGATCAACGATATAAACTTATTATTTCCCTGTGCCGTGTTGTCTAAGCAACAGCATTTCGTACCGCGATTTCGTCGTTTTGCATCGTAGTTTGAAACAATACGGTCAGCTAACTCGAATAACTCGGTTAATTGCGCATGTAGATCGCTGAATGCAGCGCACTCGAGCTATCTGTCTAACCATCGGCAATTTCCTTTGTTATGGCCTGCTCTAACGTGTATTAAATATCTAGTTATGATATACGACTTTACACGTTTATTTATAAGTAACTGTGTAGGCTGAACCAATTAAAAAACAAAACGACTTGGTGACTTTGCTGGTGCTCCTAAGTCGTCTTCAATTATGGATATGTGAATTGTCTGAAACCTAAGTATCCAACGATTAACAACAAAATAAGGTTCTGTCTATGAGGCCTTGTAAATTAACAGAAATAAAAAAGTGTTGGTATATAAGGCACCGTTGCCTAGTCAAGCGGAGCGGCGCGCGCCGGCAAAATGGAAACAATTATTAAGCTATATCTAAGATTGCGCGCCGCTCCGTACAATAATTTGGTGTATTTACTTTACCTACAGACTGGCGTTAGCTAATATACATTTATTTCAAAAGTCTAACAAAAGACAGCGAGTTTTTTTGTAGAGTTTTACAATTTAATTATTGTAAAGGTTGTATATTTGAAAATTGCGCGACATTTATTGAAAGGTGTTATGCATAAAAGTCCGAGTTAATGATTATTTTATCGATTGATTTAGAATTGGGTTTTCTTTATGTAAATATTGGAGCAGACAATAATTTACACCACACATGTTTTGGGCTGTCTGTGTCAAAAACATGTTTTTTCTTATATTTTCTTTGTAAATAAATAGTACCTGTCTATTGTTGCAGATAGCGCGGCAGGGTGGCGGCGTCCAAGTATGGTGGCGGCGGGGTGTCGCTGGGCGGCGGCGGCGGTGTGGCGCTGCGGCGCGGCATGAAGTGCGGCGGCGACGAGCTGCTGCTGGGCGCGTGCTGGCTGGACGGAAAGCTGGACGCGGCGCCCGCGCCCCCGCACGACCTGCTCGACTCGCTGCTCGCCCCGCCCCCCCTCGCCGAGCTCAAGCCTCTCCCGCCCTTCACTGGCTACACGGGACACCTGTCCATCAACGGCATCTCCGGACACCACTTCCACGCTATCGCGCAACGACTTCCGGAAGAGAACAACAACTATCCCACCCAGAGCGGCTACGGCGCCGACCATGACGTCGTCTCCTCTTCCACGTGCGCCGCAGACGCTGAACCACCAGATTTGGAAGACGTCAAACCTTTCCTTGACGCGCCCGACACTAAACCTTTCGCGGAGACCACTGCGTCGGTCGCAGACTCCTGCGCCGCGTCTTGCTCGCCCCCCGCTAAACTATTTGACGAAAGTCAGAAACAAGAGATGTACGATATCAGCTCAATAGAAGACATCGCTGCTATCATCGGCTCTGCCATCGCGGACACGACGGTTCCCTCGCAGCCCGAAGACCCGGAACGGAATGATTCTCGCGACAGTTGGATGGATATAGACGCATGGATAGCGGGTGCTTGTAACCAGCATGGTGACAAGATAGTACCCCATGACTTGAACGAGTTCGTTCTGCCCACCTCGCCACCACCTCAGAGCCAACAGAGCCACCACGGCCTCGAATTCTCATGTAAAGGGCAGGACTTTGCGAAAAGCCAGGAGTTCATTCAGAAAAACTTGGGTCAAGCGGGATCGACTCTTCAAACTCTCCTTACGCACGGGTATATGCCGTTGCTGCAGAATCGATTGCAGAACGGGCCTCCAGTAAAACAAGAGGCGCCGAGCTCCACCAGCTATGGCATGGATGTGATATCGACGTCGTCACCGCCCGGGAACGCTGTTTCAACGACCGACGGCGTCAGTGGGATCCTGAATGGGCGGTACGCGACTCACTACGCGCTCGGCCTGAAGCCTGACGGCTTGTGCAGCCCCGACCGGCTGCTGGGCTACCCGCACGCGCACACCACCACCTCCACGCCCTCCAGCAAGAGCAAACGAAGCAGAGTGAAGGCGAAACAGTCGAGCGGGAACATGCACGGCAGTTCCCTGTCGTTCCCTTCGGCGACGGCTGCTGAGCTCAGCGGCCTCCTCGGCAAGGAGAAGCCGGTCCACCGCTGCGGCATTTGTAACAGAGGCTTTCTGAACAAATCAAACATAAAAGTGCACCTCCGCACGCACACGGGGGAGAAGCCCTTCAGGTGCGACGTGTGCGCGAAAGCGTTTAGGCAAAAAGCGCACCTCATCAAACATCAACAGATACACAAGAGGATTGGGAGGGACTAACATAAGTTTACTGATAAGTTGGCACTAGCTCAAAATGAAAGCATTTTAATAGGTCATAGTTGTGCGTGAGTGAATGACGCGTGAATACCTCGTCCCGAGAATCTCATTCTAGGATATTTTGTGTGTGTGAGTCTTATTGTCTTCTAACTTAGTTAAGAGCGATGTTTATATACTATTTTTATATTAACCCTTAGCATAACATTCCTAAGGACAAGTGCAATGTTAACTAGTTTTAAGCGAACAGACTCTACCTGTAGATATTGTTTATATTTCGTTGCGTGGCGAGCGGTCTTCGCGGATCCTCGGCTCCACTTTAAAACGCTATTGTATAGTTTTATCCGTCTCGTTAGGCTTAAAGTCTTGGGTAATTCGGTCTAAGGTCTTGCACTTTCGTGGGATGCTGCCAACTGATGTGTTCGTAAGACGTAGTTTTAAAAGTGGATAAAAACGGAACATGAACGAATTAATTTCAAATCTATCATTATTTATGTATTTTTGTACGTGAATGGTTACTCCGATTACCTACTTATAGTCAAATTATTATGTAGTTTTACAATGTATATTGTTAAGTACTTAATTATTGTTATAGGAACAAAGACGACAAAGCATATGAGGCTATAAATAACTCTTTTTTGTAATTTTGTTCATGTTATCCCACTAATCTCTAATCATAATTTGCTCTCACTAAAACACATTGTTAGTGTACTCATTATCGTATTATCATAATTAACATTTTTCTTTTTAATTTCATTTAATAATGAATGTCGCTGAATTAAACACTTACTCTCTTTTACTCAATCTGATTATTGTCTTTGTTGTGTTGTCTTGTGTATGTTCAGTCTATTATGTGAAATTGTGACTGTTTCAATATAGTATATTTTAAAACTATCAAATCATTTCACAAAGTTTCATTATTTTCACCGCATTGCATTTCATTCTTTCATCTTTTTAAGATAGGACGAAGGAACACAGTAGTATTAATTTCTTGAAACATTATTCGGTTACACCTAAATCTAATCTTCAAAAATGTTACATTGCATTACGATACATAATATAATAATGTGTTTTTCATCTATCATTAATTAATCGTGCGGTCCTTCGCGATGCGCGGGCGCACGCGAGGAGCGGAACCGCCGCGTCCGGGAAGCGGACGGCAAAAAACTAAACCTGTAGCTCTAATGGCACCGATCCGCTGTTGCACAATGTGCGCTATTAGCGCCATCGACTAGTTGCGGTGGGTGCAATGTTTATCCCAAACTATCCGAAGTTCTATTACTTAGCACGACGGCTAAGCCCCGCGCGGGCTCACAAAGCGGGTCTCCTCTTGTGTTTTGTTTGTGCTGACAATTCGCCCGCGCATGCACTCGCGTCATTTAGCGCTTCTAAGTTTCACTGTTTTTCAGAACAAATGCGCAAATTTAAAAAAAAAACCTTATTGCTATGCTATTTATAACCATTGATGCCACATTAGAAAAAATATTGGGTTATTGAAAGTAGTAAGTTAGAACACAAATCAGATTTCTACAGATGAAATACATTATATTTGTAGCGAGGCTTTTCATTTTAGGGATATTTTCATTATCAGAAAAGCTCATCTATCTCGTTACACATTATCCAATGAAATCAAAACATTTTCACATCACGGTTCCAATCCATTATCATTTTAAATTATAATTTTGTTTTACTATGTACTTATGTGTACGTATGTGTAGCTTTGTTCATTGTACTTCATATTATCATAATTTCATCCATAAGTAATGTAAATAAGGAGAGGCCGAGCGTTTGGACGCTCGTCTGCAGCCCTGAGGTAAGAGTGGTCGCTATGCGCGCAGTGAGTGAACCGCGTGAGCACAACGTAGGTCAAACACAATAATATAACCATACATTTATTATAATAAAGAATATTATAAAAATTACGTAAACGTAACTTATATGTATATCCTTTTACTAAATTTCCTCAATGTATTGGGATAATTTTAAGAACGAAATAAAATTGACAAACATTTAAGTGCACTGTTTTCTCAAGACAAGACACTTTTTAACACAAGTTTAAAAAGTTTTTGGTGCTAAATTTATATAAAAAGTAGATATGTAACATTTGTGCTCAACCAGAAATGCGTCGCCGGCGCATCTCATGCGCGCATAGTAGAACCTTAAAAGTACCTTTTGCTAGCAATTAGACGTTTAGAAATTAAGTATTTATTTTTAATTGTAATATTATTGTTATTATTTTTATGTACATTCTTTCGCGCGGCTCACCCGCGTTCTTATGACTTCTCCATACGGTTACAATACAATCATTAAGCAGAGAAAGTTATATTTTTAAAGAGGTTTTTGTCCATTCGATTGTAAGTAAAATGTAAATTAATGTAAAATAAACGAGATTTTTTTGTTAACGATATTTCATGGTTTTATTTGAAGCAGCGGATAAAGAACAACGACTGCAAGTGTAAAAATTTGATCTAACCATCTTTTACGTGTTCCTGGAACCGTTTTGATGCAAAGTCAGAAATGTGTCTTTCTTCGACATTTCAAACAGTAGATGTATTATATCTTTCATCATTGTTTATAAGGTTGACACCTTGACCGTCGTTAATAACGACTACTAACAATAAAGAGGTCGTTAAAACAACCACACAAGTTTTACTTCGGTCGAAAAGAAAATTAGTTAAAGTTTATCTCATTAGTAACAATGACACATAATAATATAGAATGAAGCAACATAAGGCTGTTTGGTACGTCAAGTAAATATTTTATATACTGACCCACCGCTGGGCAAAAGCGTCCATCATAAAAAAATCATCGTTACAATAGACGCATTGATATTAGCACCACTTGCCAAAAGCGGGTTGGCGAACACCAACCCTTGCTATGCATCGAAAAAAACGATGCTCATATTGCTTCAACCTGATATCTAACCCTGGACCTACAGATTTAAGGCCGAGCGTTTTTTCACTGTCAACAAAGCTTAGTGTGTATCCTGGTGACAATGTTAATCAAGATTTGTAAACCAGAACCTCTGATACCACACAAATCAAGTAGGCCAAAGCAACACTCCTCCAATTGTACAATTGAGCAAAAACTAAACCGATCCGTACCGATCACAGGAAACAAAAATCAATCGATCACCACCTCGCCCGGAGTTCCCACGCAATAATGCTGGATTTTCTAAAAATAAATGCGACCAGAAGTGGGTCACACTAGACATCGATCGCAAACAAAGGCGAGGGCGCGGCGAGAGATCCGCGGTTCACAGCGCCGAAGAAAGTCGGATGTGAAAATTGACACCGCACATGTATTTGCCAAGAAAACCACCTTTTGTGTGCTATGGGAACGATAGCGATTCTTTTTTTCTAAATCAGTTTTGTCAAAGGACTTTTCACTAATTAGCCGTCAATAATCGGGTGAAACCATTCCAAATTGCAACCTGCGAGCGCTGCAAAAAAACAAATAACTAAATTAATCCTTCGCTGTAGCCTTCAAGAAATTAAGGCATTTTCAAATTTTAGACAGGTATAAAAATGTTTAAATCTTATCGGGTTCAGCTTCTGTCCCATAATGCATATAATGCATAAAATCTTGTAATTGAGTGCTTAGTACGGTTATTTGTGAATAACCATTCAAATCAGTTGAATTAGACAAGTCTAGTCTATAGCTTGACCTTTAGTTTTAGGTTAGACCAAAACAAAAGGGTTTCAAGGCTTCATTTGTTTTTATTGAAAAGAAAAATCCAACGACTAACATTGAAGGGTACGCTGTAATAGTTCTTCATTTTCATTTCAGTATGAAAACGCCGAGGGATTTAACGAGTATACAGCCAGTCGAGAGCTAAATAAATATTAAAATAAGATACACAAACCCGCCAACCAAGTCTAGTTTAGTAGTAGTTTGGTTGATGTCCATGTCCATAGTTCACTTGGGATTTTCCCAAACCCGAGCCCGACTTTACGAACACCAGGTTTTCTTAAGGTCGGATTCAGGTTTGGTTCTACGCGTGTATGGTCTTATATCTAACTAGAACTAGAACTAGAGCTAGAAGTAACTTAGGAGCGATCGAGTATCGGAAGACATGAAAACCCAAAAGCACCTCTAGGACTAGGACCAACGCTCGGATTGACTCGTAACGACGACGATGATCATAATGTTGCACATAAAATGTAAACCAAAAAAACCTTACAATGGTCTTGAAACATCCTTTATAGGTGTATCTGCTGCAAGCCAGTAGTGGCACGGAGCGGCCGCGCGGCGATGACAAGTTATTTTGCGCGGCGGCGGCGGCGGCGGCGGCGGCGCGGGCGGATTCTTTCTCCAACCCACTTACATAGAGAGGTTTGATTTCACCGCCGCTAACTACTATGCGCGCGGGCGGGCGCAGACGCTGCGAACTTGACCACTAATTGTGACGACAAGTTATAGTTTATTTTTATAAAGAGGATGTACAGATCAATGTGGCCAAGATAACTCGCCTTCAATAAAAAAGAAAAATGTTGTTTCTATATAAATTAGTAGATGGCAACAACATCTTTAATTTCAGCTATTCATATAAAGTAATATACAATATTAATATAAACTTTATAACTATCAAAGGTGAAATATTCACTGGAAGTGATTTCCATCTCATAGCATTAACGGAAGTACAAAAGACATCAACGACAACGCAGCTGTCTCTTGAACGAACTTTTCTGTTTAGGTAATTACAAAATAGATTTTTATTAAATGTTGTTATTGAAATTGAATGTTAAATATTATAAAAAGGTATAATTATTATTTTTTATTTCGAATATAAAATCCATAAAATCTATAAGTGTTAGTAACATTGAAACTTAACTGAAGTTAGTAAAAAACAAAAAAATACATTTAAATTTATATTTAGGTGACACTAGGATAGCTGCCGAATGCAAAAAGAGGTATTAAAAAAAGGAATATTTAAAGAAGTCTTATAGGTATATGGTATTTACATATTATATAAGAAAATTAATTAGTATCTAACTTTAAACTGGTTTATTACCACACAATTGCCCCGACATACCGGATACGCACAGACAACAAAAAACATGGTAAGTAGCAGTAATCATATAGTAATTACTCTATAATGTTAGTTACAGAGCGTGATAGTTTTCAAACTGCTATATTATAAGAATACGTCAATATTAATATATAATTTCACCCCAAGTACTATTTTATCCTCGTATTATTTATGTGAGAGGCGGCAAACGAGCAAGCGGATCCGCGCTACCTGTAATTTATCTAGTTAATGCAGTATGTCACAGTCACAGTGCCCGCCGCCGGGTTCGTATGGAGTGCACCGTAGAACGCACGCGACATGCATCTGCGGCACGACAGCCGCCGCGCGCGCGGGGAAGGTTGCGCCACCACACCAGGAGGACCCAGAACGTTAACTCAATACAAACCGCACTCGAGTAGCACACGTTTTTTTTTTTGAGAGAGATTGCTGATTGCCTCTACGGCATTTTCAGCTTCACCGGGCTTTTTTGGGGGCGGCGAGGAACGTAAAGGGTCCCTCAAGCCGTGTGAAATCACCGAATCACCTTCGGAGGTTTTCGAGAGGGAACGGCATCGCGCACTAGTGCGCTCCCCGTGCCCTACTAGATTCTCCGAAGGGTTCGGATCGGATCGGATCGGGGAGCGGAGCAACCCGAGGGCGCCTCTAAAGGCACGGACCTCGGCTCGGGTTGACCGGGCCGTGGAGGAGGAGAGAAGCGCCCAGATACATGTCTGTACCTGGTGTAGAGCGAGTGTGAACCGGTTCATTGTACCCTTGTTCTAAGAGTACGGTGTCTTGGGCCTAAACTGGTGTGCATGTTTAATGTATTCTGTAAATGTGTGGTGTCATTTAGAGGATCGGGCGGGGGGTAACACACGTAGACCGCTTGCACGGACACGGAGCTCGGTCCGAGCTGTTGCGAGGTTCCGCATCCGTGAGAGCTTGTCTATGTGTGCGTTGCTCGAGCATGTTGTATAAAGCTTACCTTATGCAGGCTACTTATTTTGTGGTTGCGGTGTGATGGAGCAGCGCCTCGGCGGCGGACGGCGTTCCCAAAGGCCATATGTGTATGTGTTTTACATATACATATAACTCAATCAAAAAGAAAGAAAAACAAGAAAGAAAAATCGTTTGTTTGCACACAGGCTACGATTACGGCTACGAGACATTAAATACAAGGAATTAATTGAAAAAAATACAATTGAAAGTATATAGTAATATTTCAGGATCCGTGGTTTTTTATTTTTATTTTTAAGTGCTAATTGCTACATTTAGTATGCATAATAATATGCTAATACGCATAGCCATCGGTTGCAATGACCGTTAGATAGATGGCACTAAAAAGCAATCAAAAGTCAAAGCACTGAAAAAATTCAGTGCTTACATCAGCCTTCCCGCCAAAAAACATGATGGAACTAGCTTCCCCGCCGTACATATCGACCATGTCACGTAAGTCTTGATTGCGTACTCGCAGGAACTTGGTATGTCTTTTTAGCAAATGACTACACTCCATGTAAAGTTAAAAGGAAAATGAGTCCAGAATCGAAGATAATTGATGCAGCGCCAGCGTGAAAAGAACGCAGCATCAAACACCTTCCTTGCAGGAAGAAGGAAAAACGTGTGCTGGTAGACTATTTAATCTTTTGGAGGTGCGACAAAAAAACGAGTCACGAGTAAGTCAGTAAAGCGGCGACTCCGGAGAGCAGCACGTGTACTGCTATAAAGGAAGGGAGAAGGTGGGATGAGGCAAAGAGCTCTTCAGAGCACTCGCCATGGTATAAGCGGTAGAACACGCTGAGTGACTCAATATCTCTACGTAGTTGCAGGGGTTCGGAAACCGTAAAAGTGCCAGTATGAAATAGAAAATAACTTTATAATTAAAGTTACCTAATATTTATAAAATTTATAAAATACAGTGAAAAAATTAAACGCCCACCCGACCCAGCCAGGAATCGAACTTACTTTGGCTAAGCCTACTGGGTCTTCCGCAATGCGGGCAACTGCACTAACCGCTATGCTACCGGGAAGGCTGACGTAAGCGCTGAATTTTGTCACTGCTTTTTAATTTTTTGAGTGAGCTTCAGTGCAGCAATTAGCACTTGAAAATAAAAAGTAAAAGTTACCCAAGTTAACCAAATCGATACTAAAGGCAAACACACTATCAGAATTTTTAAATATTAAAATTGTAATATTTTGAAACACAGTTTTGTCACAAATTTAAACAAACACAAACATAAATAGAGCCAGTTGACATTTCAAGGCGTTTGATTTAAGAGCATCCTCTCAGGTCACTCCCACAAGCGGAGCTGAATGGAGAAAGGTCACGGTGACCTTTACGCGAAGATCAAGTGAAATGCTCGCGAATTATATACATGAGGCATGCCTTGCCCTTCATACTTGAACCCGGCGTGGCCTTTCGAGCCGCCCGATACATTACGAGCGTTCACCGCGAACTGTTACTAGATTAAGATGTTCAACACATTTAGTGACGTTAATTTTTATTTCATTAGAATGCATAAAATTTTTGTTGTGTAACATCTTTCCGCTCGCCTTCTATATATACAATTGTAGGAGTGATTTCGTAGAAAAGGGACGGAAGTAGGGTCGTAACAGTGTGATCGGCTCACCTTTTATATCTATACTAATATTATATAGAGGAAACCTTTGTATTTTTGTATGTATGTATGTATGTTTGTGACGAATAAACTCAAAAACTATTAGACCGATTTAAAAAATTCTTTCACCATTAGAATGTTACATTAGCGTTGAGTAACATAGGCATAACATAAAATACATACATAAAATGTACACCCATTCGAAGCCGGGGCGGGCCGCTAGTATACAATAATTTGTGGGAGCGATTTCGTAGAAATGTGATCGTAACAGTGTGATAAATAGAATAACAGTGTGACATGTCTTCTAATGAGTATTTACTGCATTCTCTTTATGATTTGTAAAAAAATATACGTCATTGTTTTCAGAATATAATGTTATAATTGCTTAATACTAAGGTAAGATGTCAAATGTTACACATCATATGCGACTATTGTAAGGCTCGTTAATTTTTTTAATATTTTAGTTTATTTGGGAACCAAAAAAATATAGAAATACATGCAGGTTTTTCAATAGACTAAACACAGTGATCAGTAAAGTTTCCACAGTTAGATTTAAAAGATATATAATAGATTTTAAACTTACTAGTTGCCGGTAGTAAGTTACAAATTTATTATGAGACCACCGACCAACACCTCATCATCTAGTTAGGCAGGTCTTCCTGTAACAATGGAACATTTGTGTCAAGCGTCAATATTGAAAATTATGTGAAATGAACGCGATTAGATCTGTATAAAAATGTTTCATTTCAATGTGTATCGATGGCAACAACAATTATTGTTTCAAGTTATACGAGTAAGTACATCTTTTGAAAAAATACCGACTTCATATCCTCAGCCAGCTTTTGAGTCCGCTCTTCTCTCGTCCCTTGCACTTGACCTCCCATCGTCCCAGCCTACCGTCCCAGTTTTGGGCTCCTCATAATTACAAGATCCGCGTGTGGGCGCGACTGATGGCAAACTTTGCAGGTCAGGCTGTATGTACTCACTGGTATGTACTTACATGCATCCAAATTAACTAAACTACCATGCGTAATTAGTTGCTGTAATATTTGCCATTACTCTTTTATGTAAAAAATAAGCCTGAATTTCTTTTCAATCCGAACTGGTTGTAGATGTAATTATAACAAAAATATAGCTAATTTTGACTTTAATAAAATAATACCTTATTTTGCTTATTTTGAAAAAATTATTTGATTCAGACTTAAGCAAATCCTATCCTATCATAAGACGACGACGGTAATTTACATCTACTAAAGCCAAAGCGGGGAAAAGGACCCTACTCCCCTATAAACGATAGTACAGGAGGGGAGGGCTGATCCCAAAGTAGTATTAAGTTCTTAACATCAACAAATTTACACACGCAAAGGGAACAAACACCGAGCATGCCAAAAGAAAGATCGCATCGCAATTTGAGCGCCAATAAAAAGCAAAACAATGAACGCGTGCACTACAACCTTGACTTGACCATAACCTCGACTTCCGTCCGCACTCCGCTACGATTACAAAATAAGAAGACACCAGAAGGTAAGCTACATGACGCGCTCGACCAACGCACACATGGACTCTCTCACGGACACTGAATCTCCGACCATCTCAAACCAGTCCGAGAGTAGCTGTCGCGAGATTCCGTGTCCGTGAAAGGTTGTCTATGTGTGCGTTGCTCAAGCGCGTTTGTATGAAGCTTACCTTCTGCGGTCACCTTATTTTGTGGCTAGGAAGCTGCGCGAGCAAGAGGCGTGCGCGAGCGGGACGGCGATAGTGGAAAGTGTGCCAGTGACACAGTTCGCGCGCCCGCCTGTGCCACATCCGCGACGCGGCCTGCGCGGGCGCAGCCGCTGATACACTATCTGAGTATTCTAAGTCGTGGCGAATGTGGAATCACCCATGTTGATCAGGCGATTTCAAATTATGTTCTTGTATACAACAGACAACTTGACAAATTTGATGTTCGAAAACGAGGATAAATTAATTAGATAATCTTATAATTTATTGTAAGACATACATTTTAAATAGTATAAGTAGACATCATTGTTTTAAAGATAGAAATAAAAACATTCTGACGCGCTTTGCAGTAGCAATGTGTTATATTGACAAATATCAATTTCAAAGTAACAATACAACCAGGCCAATGAATGGTGGCTGTGGAAGCAACCAACAACTCATTTTTAGTTATTGAAAAAACAATGTTGCTGTCAGGAGTCTGTCTGTGACTTTGTTTTGGAGATTATAGCAAATTTGGACAGCAACAATAATAGCGATTCCGGTGTAAAACGATCAGTCATCATAAAACTGAAGAGGAATGCAATACATTTATACCTATTAAGATAGGAATGTTTTCGTTACGTCCAATTTATACGAGTATAGTGCAAGTTGTAACATTTTCTGTCGTTCCTAAGATTTTTTTTTTTTTTTTATATGTAATGTCTGAATACAATTCCTAGTTCAAAATAAGTTTGAATAGCTTTAGCCGTAGCCGTTTCAAGACTCTGGTTTTAATAGGCAGTTCCAAGATTTATAACTCGGGCTTGACGGGTAAACGGACATGTTACTGACCTTAACCCTCTTTAGGTTAGCTTTAAATATATTCCAAAAAGATAAACCAATCAAAGATGAAAATTAGTTGCATAATTGGTCCCGCCACAAATTAATAATTAGTTTGTACTATAACTGGTTACATTACATAAGTAAATAAAAATTAAAATTGTGTTATAAATAGTCTTTAGATCAAAGAACGCAAAGGTCAATATAACAAAGAAGACCGTAGCTACATTTGTAGCGGTAGGGCTACGGCGTAGACGATTAAAGGACCTACGACAATCGGAGCACAAGATCAGGGGGTAACCACGAGCTCTTATAGCAGTATTATTGCAGTAGTGAACACGAGATGCGTGTAGCAGCGAATATAGCCGCGTTCATATTAGGTCGATTATTCCACCTTATAGGCAGGCGGAGTAAAATGTCTCTTAGACATAAGACGACAATTTACAAAGCTTGCATCCGCCCCGTCATGACTTACGCTAGCGTAGTTTTCGCGCACTCCGCGCCCTCCTATTTGTATCGCTTACAAACCCTCCAGAACCGTTTCATGCGTGGTGCCACGGGTTGCCCGTGGTACTATCGCAACGTAGATCTCCACCGCGATCTTGATCTTCCCACTATCAAAGACTTTATCAAGGACGTTTCCATACGTTACTTTGATAACGCCCCCCACCACCCTAACCCGCTTGTTGTGGCGGCCGCCAACTATAATGTTGGAAGCCTTCCACCAACAAAACGGTTCATGTCTAGGCGTCCTAAGCACGTCCTAGATGACCCCGACGATCCCATAACGGTTGCGAACGCCCCCCCGCCCGATCCTCTAAATGACAGCACACATTTACAGAATACACTAAACATGCACACCAGTTTAGGCCCAAGACACCGTACTCGTAGAACAAGGGTACGAAGAACCGGTTCACACTCGCTCTACACCAGGTACAGACATGTACCTGGTCGGTTCTCTCCTCCTCCACGGCCCGGTCAACCCGAGCCGAGGTCCGTGCCTTTAGAGGCGCCCTCGGGTTGCTCCGCTCCCCTATCCGATCCGAACCCTTCGGAGAATCTAGTAGGGCACGGGGACGCGCACTTGTGCGCGATGTCGTTCCTCTAGATAACCTCTGAAGGTGATTCGTTTCACACGGCTTGAGGGACCCTTTACGTTCCTCGCCGCCCCCAAAAAGCCCGGTGAAGCTGAAAATGCCGCAGCGGCAATCAGCAATCTCTCTCCAAAAAAAAAAAAAAGCGAATATACTCGCGTCTCTTTTCCACAACTGCAATCATACTGCTATAAGAGCTCGTGGTTACCCCCCAGCTTCGTGTGTTTGTAAAATTATCAAATTGTAAGAAAGTAGCCACAGGTTAGTCTCATAACCCACTAAAACTGAGCAGATACTTTCAATATGACAAAATGTGCTGCATTTGTGTATAATCATCATAATTATCTATAACATTTTCCTCAACATTTTGCAATCTAATATTATGTTCTGTCATTATTTCCTATCACCAAGCAATATAAACTAAACTCGAATAGCGTCAACACTCAGAATAAGACTTCAGACCATTTGTGTTCCTCTCCAAGCAACCGTGTACACTCACAGAAAAAGCCAGTCACAGCGCTGCCACTAAAGAAGAACAGCATTGTTCTAGAAGGTAAGCTTCATACAAACCGCGCTCGAGCAACGCACACGTGGACAACATCTCACGGACACCAACTCGGACCATCCTTAGACTAGTCCGAGCTCAGCTAGATTTCGAGATGCCGCGTCCGTGAGAGGTTGCGTGTATGTGTGTTGCTCGCTATGTATTAAGCTTAGCTTCTGGATATCGTCATTTTGTGGCGCTCCTAAGAAAATTTGCCTTACGCACGCTTCGGGGAGGGGCAGGCGGGGGGGTGAAAGTAAAAGTCGCGACTAACAGTACCCGCATTCGCTCTCGTGCGAGTGACACACTTCGCGGCGAGCAGGTTGGCAGCGCTGTTTAAAACTAGCTTGTTTTCATACGGCGACGCCAGTCCGCGTTCCGAGTTCCGACGCAATTAAATAAAAAAATGCAATCTCGTTCGACTATCAAAATATGTTTAAATCAATGGGCCTATCGTGACACGAACGTCAATCGAAGCCCGAATGGTAACGTCATGCGAATGCCATCAATACACAATGAGATGTTAATCTGGCGATGCGATGGTTAGTTCCGCTACTTTGTGGCGTTGTAACGAATTCCACACAAAACTGTAGCATATACAATTCGCATACGCAGTGGTCGTTTAAGGCAGTATGCCTTTTTGTTTTTCTCTAATGTAAATCGGAAAAAGTATACACTACACCACTACGCAGAAGAACAGACTTAATTTATACCTGAATAATCGATAACACCGACGGCATGGAGCCATAAGCTACACATATTAACGATATTCTCGTATTGGATACCTTATTCAACAAATTCATAAATTCATAATTTTTACTACAATAACAGAAAATGGCGATGAAAAACCCACCAATCGGCATTGGGCCACCGCACCGTTGTGGTTATGGCCCGATGACTTGTGAAATTGTCCATGGGACCATATAATAATACAACAGAGGGCAAGTGGGAAGGCCCAGCAGTGAGACTTACTGATGATCACGTTATTATTCCTTTATTTGAATTTGTATTTTTTCTATTTTTAAATTAAACTGTGGAAATGCTTAGGTTGTCTATGTATATGTTACGATAGCTGCGGGCATTTCATTGATTTATGTTATCTTAAGTGTTAAGTGTGTTCAAGTTTGTATAAAAACTTTTTTTTTTCCTGATTATACTTCAATGTAATGAAATAATTACTAAAAATAAGACAGGCTACCTTTTTTGTCAAAGATAGGATAGGATAAGATATAAATAAAGTATTTATCATCCTGAAATAAAAATGTGCGAATAACTGAGTTTTTTTGGGTGTGACACTTCAGAACAAAAGATTGTAACGTTACTTTTCTACTTTTTGGAAATATTGAGTAGGTAGCGTCTCAGCTTGTGCGAGATAAAGGAATGATATACGCTATATAACCAAATCAGAATACGGTAATAAGTTTTTTGAACTTGGCAGACAAAGCGATGGCTGTGTAGGTGCTAATTATGGTCCGGCAACGAGAACACAACCTAGTTAATGATGACGTCAATGAGAACAGCCACGAATTGATCGCTAAATTCGGTAACACTTTAATATTTGAAATTGTATTAATAAAAATAAGCATTTTAACAAAGTATCCGTTGGTTCTGGGTGTAATTCCCGGGTAAGGGAATTTTAAAACCCATCAATTATAACCAGGATTTGGTTTTAATGACAGAGGTGTACCAATGCCCAGCTATGTCTATCTATTCAAACAACCGAAAGTAGACACTGATATTAGGATACCAAAATAAGGCGAGTGTATGATGTGCTATGTAAATTAATGATTGTGCTATTTAATTGCAGTCTGTAATAGGTAATAAGCTTGCATCGACCTAGCTATTCTAAAGATCTTTCCAGCAACATCACATCCATCATCATAGACTTCTCGTGGAGTCTAAAGACAGCTTTCATTCCCTCCCCCCGCCGCGCCGCCGCCACTCCCGCAACGCACACATACAGCGAGCACGTGCGCGGGCGCAAGTCTAGCTCCTACGATGCCTAGACCACAGCGTAACTGCTTCCAGTTGACTTATTTTACATTTATTTAAGATATTTCTTAACACTGTAGTGACGTTTTACGACGTTGTGGACGAATGGATATTCGGGTTTGAACAAGGTTTGAACCTGGGTTTGTGAACTGATTTCCAGGTCGTTAAAGTGTATCGTCATAGCCCAGGTTCGTGATCCTCAACTCGCATTTTGGCAAGCGTGGTTCAAGCAAATACTTGTCAAGACTTTGTTGACAAGAAGTTGTTGTTAAGCGAGTGTTTAAACTCGAGTTTTAACCAAATTCAAGTAAGGTGTACGTTACGACTTGATTTCTTGTTAGACTCAAATCCGTGCTCCGAGAACTCGGCTCTGCACTCATAAGTTTTTAGGCCAACGCGCCATGCAAAATTGAGTCGAGTTTATAAATTAAGACTTGCGGATTCAAGTGTTTTACAACATTACCGTTCGCTCCGAGGGTGCCTAATGCTATTTTAATTGGCCATTCGATCGCGTTAATGAGAGCGAGCATTGGTATGGGAAAATTTTGACTCTCCTCGTATTCCACTAGGTGGCGCTGCTTCAGTGCCATTTTTTTTCGTTTTTGTTAACGTGATCGAATGGCGAATGAAACTCACTAGGCACCCTGGTATTACTTAGACTGCGGCACGGGAATTGCGACAGATAAGAAGACTGCAGAAGGTAAGCTTCATACAAACGCGCTCGAACAACGCAAATGCGATGCGATGCCTTTTGTGATGCTGCACACATTTTTGTATTTTTTAATTGTGTCATGAAATATTGTTTGTTTTTAGTTTTATTGTTGATATTTATATGTAGGTATATTTTGTGTTTGTGTATGTGAGGGTGTGCAGGGGTGTGTGTGTGTGTGTCTATAGTGTCCAAATACGTTCTGGGTTCTTCTTATTTTGTGGTGGCGCAGATCGCGAATGTCAGTGCCGCCGGCCACCCGATGCGTTGATAGTATTTACGCCGCGAGATCCGTTAGCCGCGGGCATCAATGGGCGCTCAATTACATCGCTCACTGGCTTCAATTCAATGAATTTCCTCAACTCATTACTAGTTGTGCTGGTAGTTTACCTGGACGATCTCATAGATGGCTTAGAAAGCTCCGTCTTGAGTTCCAGCGTCTTCTCTACGGATATGATCAATTTGAATTTGAATTGAATTTGAATTGGGATTCAAAGCTGCTAATGAGTATCAAAACTCCTGTGTTCAAACATTTAAATCTATAAAAGTATATAAATGGAATAAATTTATTTAGAACACAAAATTATAACACATAATTATTATACTTTAGCTTCAATGATAAATGAAGGTTTGAGAAAACTTCATTTTCGTGGGAACAAAGCCGAACTAACTTACTTAGCTGATGAACTTCATGCAACTTAGTCGCGCAGCGCATGCAATTCTCTCAGTTGATAGCCGCTCAAGCGATCGTGCATAAACAAAATAGGTAATTGGCACAGCTCGCCGGCCTCTGTCATTAATATTATTAAACTGAAAATAATGACGTTTTGCATCGCAAGTGCGCGCGAAAGTGGTACGCGGAGGCGATTAACTCAAATCTGCCTGGCGGCAAATTAATAATCGATTCTGGTAACGTCTGGTCTATGGGTTGAATGGAAGTAGCTCGCGGAGCCATGAGTTTGATCTTCGTTTGTTAGAACTCTTTCCTAATGACGTGTTTATGGCTCCGATAGATGAAGCAAAGATTATTAACATTTTATTCATTATAAGTATCTTAATAAGTAGGTACAGGTTTTAAAAGCAGCGGGCGGTCGCGGAATGCACTCTATGTCGACAGTCAAAGCCTACAGATATGGCTGGCTGCAGTGTTGGAAAGTAAAATATATAGGTATTTGGTTGGTGGTAGGGCTTGTTTGTCTGCCTGGCTTGCTACCACCATCTTAACTAAATAAGAAGACCAAATGCTTACTCGTAAGGAATAAAAAATTAAGCTAGATACTAAAAGAAGCTACCTAAAATATTAAACAACTCATGCACGCATGGTAAAATAATTAACAACTCATGCAAGGAAATTAAATGGTAAGTACATAAATGCAATGGAATTCAAAAAGATAACACCATTGCTAATAATAGCCATTCACATCGCGATGTGTCCAATACCAAAAACCATTCAATTTTGTTTTATATGAGACAGACAATAACGTACCGGTCTGTCCTAAATACTTATGTAAGTGCTGCTAGTGTCTCTTAACTGAAATCCAATTGTTCCAGCAGTACGTTAGACCCTCAAGCTAGTCCGCGGCGGCCTAAGCGGTCCCTAATGATGACTTATTGGGCCCATATCAGGCCGGCCATCTAAGCGGTGCTCCATCTAAATCGACGCCCACGCAGCCCTGCCCCCGCCGCCCCGCGCCCTCGCCCCTGCTGCGTGCAGGGTTACCGAACGTAAGTAGACTTTGCAAGGAAACTAAAAGCATTATTATATTTTTATGTTTTTATAGTTTTTTTATCCAAAACAAAACTCGCATACCATTAATACAGTACGATTAATATATTAAGGAGGAATATTATATATACTTATATATTAGATTTTATTTTAAATGAGTTCCTAAAAACAGGGCGGATTGTTTTTAGGAACTCATTTAAAGCTTATTTACCCTTATTTTCTTAGACTGAGATTCAGGGAACCCCCAGTGTTGGTAAAGGCGTTCTGAGACAAGTTCTAAACTTCAGTTTGAGAGGTGTTCGAGAATCACATCGAGTTCGTTATCTTAATGCAGGTACCAAGAGAGCTATACTGTCGCCTAACAATGTAGGTACTTACTTACCATCCTGGCCTGTAGCCCCTATTGAGCTTTGGCCTCTGATACTATTCTAGTTCCGGTTCCGAACCGTTTCCTGCCAGTTGTCCATATGAAGCTTTTCCAGATCCTCCAGAACCTCGTCTCTCCAGCGGTAATGCGGGCAAACGAACCAGCCAAGTCTATTAAGCAGCTGTTACGAAAATGATTCAAGGAGTTGGACAATGTAGGTACTTATTGCAACTCAATTTAAATAATCTTAAAAGTATTTTTATTAACACACAAATAAACGGCAAAGTTTACGAGGTATCGTAAGGTTTTAATAAGCACGTCGTAAGACCATCGCTGCCTCAGCCGCGCAGGCGCACGTGACGCAGCCCTACGCGAAGAGAAATGGCGCGACCTTGTTTGTTGACCCACTGCCGACGTCGCCGCCGAGCACGGCCAGCGCGGGCGCTGCGAACCGCGCGCAGGAGGCCTACTCCAAGGAACAATCACATAGGAGGAACCATACATGCGTATTGGTTTTTTGTTCATTTGTTACGGGCAAGCACGCATACAACCAGGAATCCTCAACTATTGAGGAACTGGATACCGTGTCTCTAATTATCATAGCACAACAATGCTATGTGATGTTACTAACATTGATGTTATGGCGACATTTAGATAAGTAGGTTGAAGCAGCTGGCGCGGCGAACTTAGACGAGCCCTACCACTAACCATACCGAGTTCTACAAACATTTACCCTTTGGTGGGAATCGAACCCGGGACCTCTGGGTCTAAGACCGGTGGTCTTAACCACTAGACCACAGAGGCGGTAAATACAGAAGAAAATGCATTAGGCATAACACTGCGCCCAAGGAGTAGTTTGTATTTGTGAATAAATAAAACTTTATTAAGCCTAACGAGCATTCGAAGTGGAAGTCGGTGCTTGCCGTCGTGGTACCCAGTACCTAACCATTAACGTAGCAGAGAAGGGAAGGTACTAGGGTTATTAGTGGGTAGACCTCCCCTCCCTCCGTGGAGCTCTTCGTGGCTGGGCTGGGAGACGGGAGAAGACGGGAGAAAAACGAAGGGCACTTTGCCCGACCTGGGAATAAAAGCCAGAAGGTCCAGATATCAGGTGGAGCGTGTATGCCCATATACGGACCGATATGCATTTTTTGTCTCGCTGGCAAACTGAGGCGAAGAATGTCAATAGGTTTCGCTAATTATTTAATAAGCAATAACAATATAGTTATTAGCTATTCCTTCAGAGGTAAAAGGGTGTCGAGTGTTAATACTATAGAAACTTTTTGGCAGACATTTTCAAATCAATGTTCAGTTCAAATCGGACATAACTTTAAATTCGTACCAGCAAGATCGTGCTCTTAAAACTGTTTCTAAGCTTTGCATATAATAACATAACAAAACAATCGTGGCGCGTGCTAACAGTCCTTACGGCTGAATAAATAAACAGTTAGGCACGCGGTTAGGCTTTCTTCTATTTGCTCTAGTCATCGCAAAGTTAGAGGAGCTCGATGGCGCAGTGGTTAACGCGCCCGGTCTGCGAGTGCTGAGGTTAAGCAACTAACGCAAAGTCCCGACTGAATTAGCAGTCGTTAACAACCACCGCACCGCACTGGGCCCCCGTGGTGGTTTATGGCCCGATCTCTCCCTATCCATCCATAGGGAAGGCTCGCGCCCCAGCAGTGAAACATAAAAGGAGCTTGTGATGTTCGCAAAGTTGGTGTGAAATTGCCATTGTCGAGTTGCCAACATCAGGCGACCCGTGCGCCCAATTATGAATGTTTAGTATTATTATAATGAGGTGTAAATGAATTCATTTTTTTATCTCGTTTAGGCAGCAAGTAGTAGGTGGAGCTGATTAAACTACTGACCCCAATTTAAACGGTACACAAAGTGTCGCCATGACAATGTTACATAGGCGATTGTAAACTACCTGAATAAGTCTATGTATAATAGGTTCGAAAAACAATGAGACCTTACAGTTGTAAATAAACTTTAGTGCAAAGTATTGATTTTAATGTATTTGATTTGGAATTTCAATAATTCTTTAAAATAAGTTGCAAAATGTCTTGTCATACTTTTTTTAATCATCAATAATAATTGTACACAGCCTGCGCCGTTTTTTTAACGGAATTTTGAGGCAACCAAATTATGAATGACTGCACATACCGTTGCACAAATTAATAACGCGTAACCATAGACCTAAATAAATTACAGAAATAAACGATACAGACCAAACTAAATTTTCTCACTAAAGATGCGTCTACCGCAATTTTGGTGTCATTTCACCAAACTAGCAAACCATGAGAGCAGCTATTAAACATCTTATTATACGTTACAGAGATCTGCATAATCTTAACGAAGCCCCCCGCCCCCTTTCACCTGCCCCGCTGCCCCCCGAGACCTACTTCAACGGCATACATTCCCAAATCAACCGGATTGAGGTCTACATATTTTGGAACTAATTCTGCAAGCCAAAGAACACCTTAAAGACTAGCAACAGGGTATACTATTTCTTATAAGTGACAACACAAACCAAAATCAACTTTACTACCTTTAAACTGAGGTATACATTGAATAAAGGTGGATTTCCTTCAATGAATTCAAAACGGTATGCGGCGCGTATGCGGCGTCTCGACGCGGCGTGAGTTTAAATTCGGCCGTTTTTTAAAAAAGCTTTTTCGCTATATATTTTTTTTAGAAAGTGAACTCTAAGTCATTTCATCAAGGTTTATAATAATTCAATACCACTTTGGTGAAAGAGTATGTCACAGTGGACTTTGCATATTGAAGCGAGCGCGGCGTGCGACTTTTTTTTAATTGTTTGTGTTTGTATGATCTTGGACGGGGGGGCTCTGTTTGACACAGTTAGACTAACTTTTACTATCTGTGGACGTCCGTGCTTATAAGCGCTAATGGCTTATTAATGGCGACCATGTCAAACATAATAGGGACTGAAAGAAAAGCGAAAACTATACATTTTTCTAATAAGTGGGTTGGGAGTGCCAAAACATGTTTATTTTCATATATGCACCTCAAAGCGCATTAACTTGGAATAGAAGTATGGAAATGTTAAGTAGGTATTTGTATTACAATTAATTCCATTCTTTTCACACACGACATTATTTTTTTAAATATATTTTTGACTTCTACAGACTTTCTTTTTCTTCTTCTTCTTTGATGAAACATGAAAACAGCATCCTTTCATATTTATTGCCTCATTCAGACAAGTACTGAACTAAAAATCTAAAGTCGGACGCTTAACAAGAGGAAAGGTACTATGGTAACTTCGGATTTCTTACTATTCTCTCCGTACGATATCTTTTGCAAAACTATTTTTGCGCAATGAAACAACCACTTGATTGGTATTATTTATTAAACCCAAAAGATACCAGCACCCTAGAAAGTCGTATTATTACAGAATACAAATCACTCATTCATGTTAAGCCAAAACAATAATAAACTGATAATATAAGTATTTCTCCGTATAAATTAATCAACAATAATATGTATGTCTCTAACTTACAACGATTGCAGACTTTATGGAAACTCAAAATTATTAATAATTATGATTACACAATAATAGTTATTATTACAATATTATATTGGACATTTAAAAACAATGGCATTGCATTATTTAGCGTGACGTGCGGATATCATTTTATGAGATTGATTTTATTTTAAAATTAATAATGAATTTTTAAGAAATAAGCTTAGTAATTTTCATAATTACCAACTCAATTCAATTAAAGAGATTGCAACGATAAGAAATATATACTGTAGCGAAGTTATTTGATTTTTATAATACACTGACTTCGATTTTATATTTACTGAATGAAACGAAAAAATTGATAGAAAATCAGCTAGATAGTAAATTAATTATAAAACATTTGTAAGAAATTACTAACATGAAATGTCTTCAAACATTTCATTTTCATAATGTTTTTTAATGTTTTGAATTAAAAGCTGAATAGTTATTACCAATTTAGTATTGGTAATAATCCGCAGTCGCCCAAAAATATGTTAAAATATAGATTTAATTGATGGACATTAAATAATAAACCTATCTCACATAAGTACCTACAATATGAAAAAGCGAGTCTGCACATTATTGTCTTATCGTCTAAATTGATTCAGATACATTTTAAGTCTTATTTTTAAAACTAATCAACAATAATTCTAGCAACATTACTAGATAGCTTCTAACATAGATCAAGCAAAAATATTTGCTAACAATAAAAATACTATATTCGTAAGGATATCAAAATAACACGATTCTAAAAATTCGAGTCAAACATTATAAATCTATGAAGATGTCAATACTTAACAATACAAATACATTAAATAAGTACTTCAATGTTCTTGTAGAAATAACATTATACATAGAAATCTGTATTTTGATCAGCTTCAGTGACATCTCTCACCAACTTAAATCAACTTTATGGTACTCCTTCGCCCACGTAAGCAGCGAGTACAGTCACAAATCGTCCGCTAGGTGGCTGTATCACAAATTATAAGTTTTACCACAGGCTGGACTCCATGCCACAGCTAAGCTTGTAAATGTTGTTATATTGTTTTATTTTCATTTAACTTCAACTATTGCTTAAACTTCCCTAAAAACTTTATTTATTCATAAACATTTGCCTTTTATAGCACTTAAATATTGTTAAAGTGCTGTAGTTCAAGTTAACGCCTACTATACTTTCATGAGCAATATAAACGCATGATTGCGGTGCAGCAGCTCGTTGCAGGCTCTTCATGGTTAACGTTACGATATTAATTCGTTTCAGTAAACTTGGTCCCACAACTACGTCACTAGAGGACGCAATAGGCCTACCGTAATCGGAATCAAAACCTCAAACTAGCAATTTTTAATAGGTAGTTAGCCATAGTCGGAATGGAAGACTTCTAACTAGCTATGCTTAAGGCACACTTTAGTCAGGCATGGTCGGAATGGGAGACCTCTAACTAGCAATGCTTACGTGGGTTGGACTGGTAACTTACAGCATGAGTTTCTGCTCCAGCGCAGCCCATAGCGGGTGGAGCGGCGCGGGCGGGGCGAAGCCGCGGTCCCGCGCGGGGGGAGCCTCCCCGGCCGCCGCGTCGGCCACGGCGCGCCGCCGCCCCGACGCCAGGCGCACGCTGCGCATCATCGCGGCCGACTGCATGCGCTCTGCGGGCCACTCAGGGGGTTTATGGACCGACACCAAAGCCAGCTAAACAGGTCGGAAGGTACTTAAAGCCGTTGGTCCTGGCTGCATTAGCAGTAGTTAACAACCACCAATCTGCACTGGGACTGCGTGTTGGTTTATGGCCCGCTCTCCCTTTCCATCCATAGGGAAGGCTCGCGCCCCAGCAGTGGGGACATAAAAATGAGCTGATGATGATGATGAATAATTCAAAGTCAATCTATGAATGAGTATACTGAAAGGAGGCAAGTAAGTATCATGCGGCGAAAACTGGGCAGGCTTTTACTATCTGAAATTCTAAATGTGTGGGTAACTGAGTAGAGTATAGTAAAAAGCTAATGTGGTATTGTAGTGTTCCTTCGTTGGAGGAGAGCTGGCAGTACTTGATGATGTGCGCAATGGGGAGAGCGTCAATAAAGCAATAAGAACGAAAGTGACGACAGCTAGTGTTTGTTATTTAAATATAAATCCAACTAGGTATGGAATAGTGGATCCAGAACTGTCACCAAACTCTGTTGTTTGTCTCCTTCTTCGAGAGTGACTAAATGAGGCAAAAAGATGCGATTGCATTTAAGTTCGGCTGGTCTTCGGGCATTAGTAACGTATCCCTTATAACAGAGGTCACCAATTAGTTTCGCTCGGGGTCCGTTTTAAGAAATGAAATGATCATCGCGGACGCACAACATTTTATAGAAAAAAATATTTATTATACAAATGTTATTAAGGCAATAACAAAGGTATTTCTTTACATATCAATGAGATAAATTGCGGACTATCTGTCTGAAGTTTGCAGTAAAATTGGTGCAAGCTATTACATATTTATTAAATTCCGTACTCTGTAGCGCAGGTTGGCGTGTTCCCGCGGTCCGCTATTTGGCGACCCTTGCCTTACAAGGTAGTGGCACGAGTGTTCCACACAGTGTTATTCGTCACAAAGAAAAATACATAAATCTTCATTGAAATTCTACCACATGACAGCTAAAAAGAAGGTGGTCTATATTAAACTGTCGTCTTTTGTAAATACATACACAATATTATTTTAGTTGTTTGTAGGGCGGACTAAGCAGACGAAAGTTCAACTCGTTGCTAAAGTCTAAAATCAGTTACAAGCCATTATTATAAATTAACAAAGAAAAAAGTAGAACGCTGTTGCCGTACATTGTGATCGGGTGCAGCATACCTTCGTTGGAGGAGAGCGGGCAGTACTTGATGGTGTGCGCCGCGTCGCCGCGCGCGCCGCAGCGGCGGCACACGAAGGCGCGCAGCACGGGGCAGCGCACGCGCCCGCCCGCGTCCTTCAGCACGTGCGACCGGTAGTACGACTCGCGCTCGCCGTTGTTCTTGCAGAAGCGGCACTCCTGCGCGTGTCCAGTCACTCGCCTTTACGTTTCTCATTATCGTCAGCATATAAACGTCTGGCACTACTGGGCTTAGGTCTTTACATAAACAATAGCACATGGTATGCCACACGGGGTCCTTCAAACGAGACGTAAAGAGGCACCTCTTAGGCCGGCGCGGTGAGGGTGAGAATGATACTGCGATGTTTTCACGATGCACCACAATTAAGGGGTACATTTTAAGTGCTCACCAAAATAATTTTTATACCCTAATATACACACATCAGAATATTTGTACGTTTTGTATATATATATTCTTATTGCTTGTCAAAATGGATTAATGCTCACCAAATATTGTTTTACTGAAACAGTAACATTGACAACAACAATTTTTACACTTTTATTCAAATGATTGAGGGTACTAGCTGCCCTACTCCTGTAGGTCACGTGATAGGTTAGAAATTTGAAGTGAAGGTTATTTTTTTTTATTAGACAACAGGAAGCAAAATTTACCAAATTGCAAATTGAAACTCGAGACATAAAATATTGGTATTATCTATTTGGTGACAATATAACATATTTGGTCTGAAATGCAGTTAATAGGTATTCATACATTTTTAAGGCATTTAATAAAAATATAAATTGTATTCTTTTTATAATATTTTAGCAAACACAATTTGGTGATCATTTATCCATTTTGGTAAGCGTTTTGAATTTTATTGGTAGTAAAATTGATACATTTTTGGTAGGCGTTTAAACACAAGCCATTACTAAGGAATTAGCGTGATAGACGCTGTGGCATTGAGTTCCATGTGGGAATAGTATTAGAAAATAAAAAGCTGTATTTGCCTAAGGCTTGTCGTTCATTTCATTAACATCATCTAACTTCCTTGTTAAGGTATCTTTGAATGTCGACCTTACTCCACTTACCTCAGGGTGCTTCCTCTTCCCCTTGCGCTCGTCCCTGCTCTGCTCCATTTCCCGCAGCAGCGAGTACAGGACGGTGTTGGGCAACGAAGAGAGCACGCGCAATTGCTCTTCAGTTATGACATCACTGCTGATGCTGGCTGTTTGTGGTGGGATGTCTGAAAAGGCTTAAAATGAAATAAAATTAGACAAAAATGTTATTAAGTACCACTACAAAAGTTAAAAAAAAATTTAAAACTGAAAATAATCAAAAAAGGTGCCACACTTGTGGGCCGGCAGGGTGAAAGTGACTGATGCTGCGTTGTTTTCATGCTGAATCAGTTGTCTTCGCCTCTGGACTTTATTTCCACTTAACATTAGGTGGAGTAGTCATTTGCCTTGCAAACATTCTACCAGCAACGGGTGGCCTACAACCACGCGATGGGCACCCTTTCCGGTCCAGACATTCATGATCGTTTCAAAATTGAAATCTACAGGGCGGAAGACCTTGTACTGAGAAGAAGCTGCAAGAAACTTAGCATGGACATTTATTTTCTCCCTTTACTTATTGAAAAATATAATCTGCTTTAAAAGAAAACTTTTAACGTGGTGCTAGGTGTACGTGGCTGGTCTTACCCAGGGGCGCAGGAGCCGGCGCGGGCGGCGCGTATGCGTCAGTACGCCAGCGGGCCGGCAGCCGCGCGACGGGCGTCCGCTCTGGCGCCGGCCACGACTTCTGCCGCAGGTACGCGCCGGACGGGCCCATGCCGGACAACTCGTCTGTTGTGGAGTAACAATCATGAATAATACACACAATATCAATAAGTTGGTGAAAATTAAAGCCAAAAGAAGATTGTTTCTTTAACGTGATTGAATGGCAAATAAGATCGCACTAGACACTGGTGAGTGGGAACAAACTAGGGGCGTTATTTGCCAAATTATTTTTCGTTAACGTGTTCGAATGACAAATAATAAAGGGAAAAATTTATTTGTATTACAAAATAAATATTTGATCAGCAAAATTATTAAATCCTTACTGTTGGTTAGGTTAAGTAATTTTTTTTCCCGAGCGATGCGCAGCGTAGCGAGGGTCAGTCACGGAAGGGGGGAGCGGCATAAAACTGCTGTTCAGAATGATATAAGTTGCAGACTGATTTAGAAATATTAGCTAGGTTTCTTTCCTGTATATGTATTATACGGTAAGCCATAGACAATAACCTGACCTGCGAGGTTGGAGGAGGCGGCATCATCTTCGGGCGTGTAAGGCGCGTCGGAGCCGTTCCTCTGGAACTCCTGCATCACGTCCTCCAGGGTGCAGCGCCCCATCACCACTGAGCAGTTAAGAATAACAATTTTAACAATTACCCTTCACA
The DNA here is from genome assembly GCA_949315975.1 of Eudonia truncicolella. NCBI lineage: Eukaryota > Metazoa > Arthropoda > Insecta > Lepidoptera > Crambidae > Eudonia > Eudonia truncicolella. The sequence continues at coordinate 20,937,884 of OX438827.1, read as the reverse complement.
ATACATCACCAACTCACTTATGTCCCCATTGCTGGGGGACGAGCCTTTCCTATGAATAGATAGGTAGAACAGGCCATAAACCACCACGTGGGCCCAGTGCGGATTGGTGGTCGTTAAAGACTGCTAAGTGGAGCCGGGACTGGCGGCTGTAGACGTGCCTTCCGAAGCACGGACGGAATGACCACTTGGAGAAATGAAACACTTTTAAAGAATTCGCGTAGTCACAAGGACTCCTGAGCTGGTTCAAAACGCCAGAATGGAACAATAACTATGCTAAAAAAATTCAGTAAACTTTAGAAAACAATGACGACTATAATTAACGTTTACGTCAAAGTCTAAACAAATGTTGTTCGTGCAAAATGCATAGCCGTCAACCTAGGAACACAAAGGAATCTCTCTTCTGTGTAAATGCTATGACGCTTTGAGATTCTGAGATTGTAATTAGGTAACGTTTCTTCCAATGCTTCCAACAATTTTAGGGCTAAGATCAATTTATTTTGTTTTCTAAAGTTTACGCGAACACTACACATTGAAATGAAACAACTTTTACGGATCTACTCGCGTTTATTTTACACATTAGTTTTAATTAATGAGTCTCCCTGTGACCACGGACCCTGCAAAGGGTTCGAAACGTCAGGATAAACATTAATTAAAACTAATGTGTAAAATAAACGCGAGTAGATCCGTAAAAGTTGTTTCATTTCAATTTATTTTATCATAGCTCTTTGCAAGGCGTTGTCTCATTTGCGCGAAACAGCATTTTTCTCAGCCAAAAATTGATTGAATTGCCACGTGATTGCCACTAATTGATAGGTACTTACAGTCAACAAAACTGGACGACCTCTGCTTGTTCTGCCTCATGATCTCGTGAAGGTCTGGCCGCTCCCACTTCTCTGGTCCTCCCCACGACATTGTTGACTGCAATAAAATGTTTACACTTGCTGCTTTTTATGAACTAGGAAGTATGTAACTGACGACACCGTGGCACCATGACATGATAATGCAGAGATGGAAGCGCACTTCACGAGAGTTACATACAACACTGTTCTAGATATGATGCTGGTAGAGTGCCAGGTGGACTTAAAACAAGCGCTTTCGCCAACAATACCTTACTAAAAGTAGGGTTATAAAAAGTCAGTCTGTGTAGGTAAGTCCTATGCTTTTCGGAGGAGAACAATATGAAAACGAAAGCCTAAATCGAGACGCACACATTAGAAAATTAAAAAGATCGTGAAAGCTAAGTTATTTTCGCAATGGCTGCTCCCAGGATGGGTGACCGATCATACTCATAGGCACCTATCACGTGTTCTCGAAGACTAGTTATCATATTCCCTAACTAGGAGTGCTTTGCGTTGATCTCAATAATGTAAATAATTAAGGCTGAAGATGGAACCTCTCTTTACCTGGAATCCTCAAGAACCCTACTACCTACGGAATAGGTCCTTATGGCGATAGACTTAAAACAATTCCTGCACAAACAAACTTGAATACCAGTATGTTGCTCTCATTGGGAATCAAACCTAGAACCTCTAAGTTTAAAAACTTTGGCCTAACCACGGACCACAGAAGTGGCAACAGTTAAGTAAAGCCGCTATTGTTAGCTTTTGGTTATTTTAAGGACTAACTCCTTCCAATCACGCAAACGAGTGAGAATTCTGTTGATTGAATCAACAGAATTCTCACTCGTGATGATTCAGGCGTGTATAGTATACTAATGTCTAGACATTGTATTGCTACTGATATTTTTATGCACACCGCCGCCGCCTGTCACCAGCAAAACTATAAAAACATGTAATTTATAAACCTAGGAAGCAGATAGAGTGTACGTACACAGACGCCTGCACTATCCAAAACTGTCAAATTTCTTCAATTCCTCTTTGAACCATATCGTTAAGCCATAAAGTTCAAAGTCTATTGAGGAAATTTGACAGTTTGTGGTAGATCGATGTGCAGGCGTGTGTCTGATCAATGATTATTATATCATTTGGAAATATACCTACCTACCTACCTATCAAGATATCTGTAAAGTAGGTACTTAGGTAAGTACCTAGGTAGGCGCGCGTCCGCCTGCGCGGCGCCGTAGTAGGTATCACGAAGAATTATAAACTTATCTACCTACGTCTGTTATTATAATTTAAAATTAATATTAAAAGTAGTATGTAGGTACCTACTTAATAAATAGCAAGAACAATATTGTAGGTTGGTAAGTAGGTACTTAATAAAAGGTAGCACAAAGTTTTAAAACAAGTCAATAACTAACAATGGCCCTATAGACTTTATGGTGTACAATAAACTGTGTTTTATATAACTCAATAGTACACTAAAATTACAAAGCAAACGAAAACAATGACATTACTTACAGAATCCGAGGTGTTCCCACTGCCATAATCACTGAAATCATTGTTGTTTAGACGCAGCCCCATTTTTAAAACTTGCTTGTATTGAATTCTTTAATTTGTTACAACTTCTAAATTCAAATGATTTCGCTTTGATTTTGCGCATGCGTCCTCCCTGTGATGTGGCGCAAGCGGGAATGGCCGACGTTATTGGCTTCTAAGTTAAAGTATTTAATTCCAGAGCTCTGGTTGGCCGAACCTCAGGCTGAATCGACATATGATAAAAATGGCAAAAAACAAGCGGGCGGGCGGTAGTAAGCAAAAAATACAATAGGACGCCGACGACGTAAACAAAAGATTATAAATAATGAAGTTGTTTGTATCTCGGTTGGCATGGCCGCAAATCCCTTATCAAAGGAAGGTGTGTATTAATTACACTATTACATTACAGTATCGACTGTTGTAGCACTAATAAATAGTAAGCAGTTGAAAGGCCCCGAATACTTTTTGTTAGGTCATAGGTTAGTACCTATTTACTTTGTACTTATTTTGCAAAGTTTTCTCAGATGTTCCTTGAGGGTATTATATATATCCTAGGTCGGTAAGTACTATGAGTATAAGGTACCTACTCGTAGTGATTGTAATCTCCTCGGTGGCTGTGAATTTAACTTTTTTTTAATAGTTTGCCGTTGGCCGTCTGTTGCCTTAGCGTAACCTGCGACGGCGAGCATAGGGTTCATCAAATCTGCTTATTTTGTGCTCAAGCCGTGTTGTGATCGATACATCCTCAGGTTTCTAAGAGGGGATGGGAATGAGACGTAGTATAGGTAGGTACGTACTATTTTATAGGATACTACATACATATACTGAGCATACATACTACAAGATCTGTGCTATGGGTATTTATGCTACCTACCTACCTACATAATATTGTATTCCATTCTTTCTCAATTAAAAATGTAAGTAGATAGTTTAGGACAAGGTCACTTAACTATTCGCGTCGTATGGTGTTGTTTGTAGATAACAAATACTGAGGTAACCTACCTAACGAGTTAGGGATAAAGACGATAAAATATTATTAGAAATATAATAAAGACCAGCCGGCGCAGCGCATGGTCTATATTATTATTATTATTAGCCCTCACTATCGTACTGCTGGGCCTAGACCTCCCTCCATTTCTTCCACCCATTGCGGTCCTTAGATAATTGATTAAATTTTGGTTAAATTCATTCAGTTCATCCCGCCATCTCCTTCTCGGTCTACCGCGCCGCGGCGGTGGGCGGCGCCTCCGTGTTGTGTTTAGCTTCCAATATGCCAGCTTGGCTCATGATGCGGCAGACGTGACCAGCCCAACCTCATTTCAGCTGATACATCTGTGATTTGTGTTAGGGGGCGCAGCTCGGTATTTCGGATTCGATCCGTTCGCTCGACACCTAATATGCTACTACGTTCCATAGCCCGTTGGCAAACCCTGAGCCTAGACTTCTGGATGTTGGTTAAGGACCAAGTTTGTACATGGTCTAGGTACACCTATAATGCTTTTATTTGTTGCTTTTGGACTCAAACGGCGTTATTAGCGGACTTTTCGCTTCCACAAGCTGTGCGATCGACGAAGCACTGTCACTTTCTAGAGGTAATGGCATCAGCACGCCAACGTTTACTCTTTCCCTCCTAGATTATCCGAGGGGTTTGGATAGAACGTGAGCGGAACGACCCGAGGGCGCCTCTAACAGCTAGGACCTCGGCTCGCGTCGACTGGGGTGGTTATAATGCTCATGTTCCTTCAAGCCAGTTCAGGGGCCGTAGCTTCATACTTAATGCTGTCGATCCATTTTGTTGTTTTCTACAACAACCAATATGCATCGAGTCGAAAAAACCTGAATACGATAAGCTCAAAACAGGGAATGGCGTAATATGGAGGAGGCCTATGTCCAGGCAGTGACAGTTAGATTGGCTGAAAAATAATGAGAGCCGAGGCTACGCGAATTGGACGGAGCAGTTTTGTTTTTGGTTCGTTAAAATTACTCGCTTGTTCACAAACATTAAAAAAAAATATTTTAATTTATGCGATTTAATGACCACCATAGAAAGTTTCAAATCGCATAGGTATAAAATCTTGACAAAAGTTCAAAAGATTTTTTATAGAATAGCAAAGGTTTTATTGAAATCATGTCATTGGTTTGAATGAATTTAATGAATTTGGAGCTCTGAAGTTTGTATGAAATATCGAAAATTGAAAAGGTGCTTTTATACAATACCTATACGTTTTGTAACATTTTCCTCCTAGCGCACTAACTTCAAACCAACGTCGCCTACACTAAAAGTATCTTTAGGGCTTGATACTTTCGAGATTCGCATAAGTATCGTTAAGTAACGTTATGATAACGTTATTAGTACAAGTATCGTTACTTTCTTCTTACAACTTAAGCAAATCCGCGAATAGAGAAGTTAGTTAATTTACCGGCAAAACTACCACCCAAGTAACGATACCAAGCATAACGTTACTTTTGCTATTAGCGTTATTGTTCGTTCGCTAAACGTAACTTTATTTGAAGCAATATAGATTATACATACAAAAGGAATAGTAAAATAAAACAAAATCCCTAAGTATAAACAAAGCATTTATTACAGCCTCAAATCACTGTTGCGTTCAACACAGGATCTCGGTGAATACTGATCATTTGCGAGAGATATTGCTACAATTCTACTTATTGTCAGAAGACAGAGACAGCATAATATTTGCGCTGAGATTCGCTAAAAGTACGCTGTATGAAACTCATAATTTATTTAAAAAGTAACGGCGCCTGCACAAATAGATGCCCGAAATTTCCGGTCAACGGAATGTTTGGCGAACATTTTTATTAATACAATCTATTTTTGTAAAGATGTTTTGACAATACGCTACTTAAATAGTGCGATCTTTTAGAAACTGCATAAGGTAAGCTTTATACAACATGCTCGAGCAACGCACACATAGATAAGCTCTCACGGACGCGGAACCTCGCAACAGCTGCGATCGGACTGTTCCGAGCTGTTCCGAGATCGGTGTCCGTGCAAGGGGTCTACGTGTGTTGCTCGAGCGCGGTTTGTATTGAGCTTACTTTTTGGTCCCCCCTTGCTTTGTGGCAACACGACAAAAAATGAACCGTGCGCGTGAAAGCGCCTACACTACAAAACGGTGTATAAAGTTAAACAATGGCCAAATAAGTGTCTCAAATATTGTATCGTAATAAATAAATAGATAAGTATCAGGACGCCAATCACGCGCTAAGGACGTGTCTCACTTTCATATCGTTAATTTATCTATACCTATCTGGAGGTTGATTTTCTACATTAAATAATTTTAAAGTGTTATCATTTTTATCCTCAAAATATAAAAAAAAACATCATGGAAATAGTAAAAACAATATGCACGTAACACAGATAGTAATTTTAGTATGCAGCTTACAATTAATCAAAGTGTTAATGATTGTGTAAGTCTAGGCATAGTTTAGCAGCACAGCCTATGCCTGCTAGTTGGCGTCCACGAAGTACTCCATGGCCGCCTTGGCGTCGGGCTTGATGGTGCGCGCGCCGGGCGTCCAGTTGGCGGGGCACACCTCGCCGTGCTTGTCCGTGTACTGGAACGCCTGCACCAGCCGCAGCGTCTCCTCCACCGACCTGGGGGCGACCACGGATCATACATCATTGTACTATTATATTACTTTGTAGTAAGTATATCAAAAGAATTCAAATAATTTATAAACAAATATGTTACACGAGACAAATAGAAAAATAAAGTAGTTATGTCGGTACAGATCACAGACATATTTCTAGGAATTGAATATATAAAGAAAAGTATCAATTTACAAAATGAATACAATGTACTTTGACACCTACTGCGTACCGCACCACCCCAAGTAGTATTAACCCATCATTGGCCGAGCGCTTACATGTACTAAGCGCTAAACAATAAAATTCTATTGTGTCTGGTATTTACGGCCAACGATGGAAATTATTATTTAAATAAATTCAGTTTTTACTCGTCTGTTGTTGTTTCATTACTACCCATAGCCGTCGAAATTATAACTTTATCATCATCAACAGCTCATATGTGCTCATATATGCCCACACTGCTGGGATACGAGCCTTCCCTACAATGAAGGGATGGATAGAGAAAACGGGTCATAAACGCGGACCCGGTGCGGTGCGGTGGTTGTAACGACTACTATTTCTTTTTTTTGGAGAGTTTGCTGATTGCCTCAGATGGCATTTTCAGCTTCACCGGGCTTGTGTGGGGGCGGCGAGGAACGTAAAGGGTCTCTCAAGCCGTGTGAAACGAATCACCTTCGGAGGTTATCTAGAGGGAACGGCATCGCGCACTAGTGCGTCCCCGTGCCCTACTAGATTTTCCGAGGGGTTCGGATCGGATCGGGGAGCGGAACAACCCGAGGGCGCCTCTAAAGGCAGGGACCTCGGCTCGGGTTGACCGGGCTGTGGTGGAGGAGAAAAGCGCCCAGGTACATGTCTGTACCTTGTGTTGAGCGCGTGTGAACCGGTTCTTCGTACCCTTGTTCTAAGAGTACGGTGTCTTGGGCCTAAACTAGTGTGCATGTTTAGTGTATTCTGTAAATATGTAGTGGCATTTAGAGGATCGGGCGGGGACTACTAATGCAGCCGGGACGGCTATACGTACACGACGAAGCACGGAGGAGAGAGATGATAAATTTTTGGACCGGCCTTTCTTTGCGAGGCGCGTTACCCACTGCGCCATCGAGCTCCTTATTTACAACATAATAGAATATTATGAAAATAAATTGTAATTATTTTAATTAGACTTAATACACTCGGCGTCAAAAAAATCGCACCTTTTAAAAATCATCTTTAAAAATTCTTAAACCTTATGTAGAGGATAGTGTTGGGTATCATTAGAAAGGTAACAAAAAAGAGTATCAAAAAACAATTAAATTTAACTTTCTGTTTAATTATAATTATACAAACAACATTAAAATTAATAAAATAATAAAAATCCTTAATTAAGTCCTAATTAACAACAGATAATTTACAAAGAAAAATGTACAAAAAGTGTCTTAAAATTAACTTAAAATCTAGTGTTACCCCCCCTTGCCCTGATCACGGCTTCCATACGGTCCCTCATGGACCTCACCAACTTCAGGAGCTCTTCTTGAGGGATAAGCCCCCATTCTTCAATCACCGCGTCTTGGAGCTCCTGTAGAGTCGAAGGAGCTGGATCCCGAGATCGAACCTTACGTTTAAGATGGTCCCAGAGGTGCTCTATAGGATTCAGATCCGGACTTCGCGCTGGCCACTGCATCACAGAGATTTGGGACCTCTGCAAGAAGTCGCTCACGATGCCTGCAGTGTGAGCGCGAGCGTTGTCGTGCATTAATGTGAACCCCTCGCCAAAAGATTCGGCAAAGGGGACCACATGCACTTCCAGGACCTCAGTGACATAGCGGCGAGCAGTCAGCGACCCTTGTCCGCGAGCACCTCCAGTCCGGGAGACGCAGACAAGGTCGGTTTTGCCGGCAGCAGACATACCGCCCCAGAACATGCAGGATCCGCCACCATATTCCACCGTCTCCTGGATGCAGGCTTGGGCGAAACGTTCACCCTGCCTCCGGTATACTCTTCTCCGTCGGTCGTTGCAGAAAAGACACACTCGCGTCTCGTCTGACAAGAGAACAGCTCTCCACTGCTCAAGGGTCCAATCGACGTGGTCACGAGCAAACTGCAAGCGGGCTCGCCGATGCGCTGCAGTCAATTTTGGACCCGTAGCAGCTCTGTGGGCCGCTATCTTCTTCTCCTTCAATCTTCTTCTAACCGTAGATACGCTTACGGTGCGTCTGCGAACTGCCTGGAGCTGCTGTTGCAACTCAACAGCGTTGGAGAAACGATTTCTCAAAGAGTTCGACACAACGAACCGGTCGTCTCTTTCCGAAGTGCAGCGACGTCTACCCGAACCGTGTCTGCGGATATAGCCACCGGTCTCTATGAAGCGCTGGTACACTCTTCGAACGGAATAACGGCTCAGGTTCAGTTGCCGGGCGACATCACACTGCCGCACCCCTGATTGCAGTAGTGCAACCACTTGAGCGGCTTTATCAGCTGTGGTATCCATCAAAATCTGTGCGTGTGTCCTCTTCAACGGTTGAATAGCGAATGACCCACATTGAACCCGTGTTGACCGTTTTATACCCACAAAGGAAGCGCAACTAGCAACTCTCACGGGTAGCAAAATTTGCATCGAATTTTTGTGACACTTTATTTGTTGCATTAGGTTTTATTTGATAATGAAAAGTAATGTTTTTTATTAAGTTAATTAAGTAACCTTGTAAATAAAATCATAATTAATGCGACTGCATGTGCATATCAAGAGTAAATGACATTTGAAAGTGATTTTCTAAAAGGTGCGATTTTTTTGACGCCGAGTGTATTTCACAGTGCCTTGAAAAGGTAAATTTGTAACAAATATAACATCTAATACCCACTTTTATTGTACTTATTGTTATAAATTGATGGTGAATAAATGAATATGAAAAAACATACGTGAATAAAAAGCTTTGTATCCCTTTTTAAGCACATTGCGCGCACGGAAGAATTTGGCATTTGGCAAATTTTAAGTTTATGCAAAAAAGGAGTATCGAAAGATAATATTTATGTAAAATATATGTTACATTACATTTTATTTATTTTATTTTATTTATTTATTTTGGATAGCTAACAGCTTGCAATTTTAAAAAAATAACAACAAAAATAACTAATTATATAACTAATAAAATGTTCGTGCATCATCGTGACCGCTCGGGCGCCGCCGCCACCGGGGGTTCCCGTGCGAACTTCGGACGATGGCCGGAGGCGCCGGGCGTCACACTTCACACCGAGACTACTTCGCCACGGATCACGGACGACAGCAGACGCGCGCGCGACATTTAGTTGACCAATTGTTGAATATAAAACCAGTAATACAGTCCACTTCTCTCTCATTTAAAGTCCTTTAGTTAGGACCCTAACAAATGGTCCTTTAACTCGCCGTTTTAACGAATCAGTAGTCTACGAAAATCCGTTTTATTTAATAACGAACGTTTGACTTCGAATTCGTCGGTACAAAATCGCTGTGTCACTGCGTGTCATCTCTTCTACTATCGCGGGAAGTTGCCTTACAAGTTGGAAGATAAGGAAGGCTGAACACGGAACGAACGCAAGAAGGATTCCCGAAGGTCTTCAAGAACTCAGCTGCATATTTTCTTTGAGTCATCGCTTCGCGGGAGAAATCAGGTTACCTTGTGGATAACGACAGAGGTTTTGTGAGTTTGTTCCAATCATTTCCTATTTTCAACCCTTTACAAAGTACGTTTTTTTTTTCAAAACATTTTTTTTTGTGTCACTACCTTCGCTAATATTTGAGTCGAATTTTAGTGGTTATCATCATCATTTTCACAATTTTGTATAGCACATTTGAACCATCCACACGATTGTTGCTACACGACTGCGCCTGCGCTTGCTTTGCTTTGCTGCGCTGGCTTTTCACTTGACTTGTTTACCGTTAGCGTTAGCCCAGTACACGACAGCTGACTGAGTAGGTCAAGGTCGTTCGAACGCACGTCAGCAATCGATTGCAATTTTGTGCATAATATATTTCATTTTTTTTTAGTGTAGTTCCTTTGTAACATTAATTCTTTATTATTTTTGTCTTTTCTTTAGCGATTAGCGATGTCTGTTGAGGAGACTTTAATTCGCAAGCGTAGTGCTATGAAGGCAAAGCTTACAAACTTTAGCACTCACCTAGAAACAGTCAATAGCTGTCAGGAACTTTCCAATTTGCAACGCATCGAATTGGAGGGTCGTTTAAGTAAATTTGACGCCTTATACGAGGACTTTGACAATTTACAGTTGGAGATCGAAATACTATCGGGCAAGCCGGAGGACGCGTACGCTGAGCGGGCCAAGTTCGAAGAGCGTTATCATGCGCTCGCAGCACAGGCACGCAGCTTGCTGGCATCTGCCAGTGGCGGCAGCGACTACGGGTCTGTGGCGGGCTCGGGGGCAGGAAAAAACACAGGTGCATCGCAACATGCTTTTATACGCTTACCTAAAATAGATTTGCCTCATTTTGATGGTGGTTATCAGTACTGGCTAGAGTTTAGAGACACTTTTTCCTCACTAATCCACAGTAGCAGCTGCATAGACGACATCAGCAAATTCCATTACCTTCGTGCGTCGCTAAAAGGCAACGCACAAGAAATTATAAAAAACATTGATTTTAAAAGCGACAACTACGAAATGGCATGGAATTTGTTGTGCGAACGCTATAACAACAGTAGGCTTTTAATAAACAATCATGTGCAGGCGTTGTTCAATGTTGAGCGTGTTACTAACGAATGCAGTGTTTCGTTGCGTCGTCTTATTGACACAATAAATAAAAATATTCGAGCACTAAAAACATTGAACGAGCCCACAGAGTATTGGGACACGCTTATAGTATATATGATGTCAAGTAAATTAGATTCCGTCACTAGTAGAAATTGGGAAGAACACCGCAATACATTGTCTAAATCACCAACATTATCTCAATTTTGCATGTTTATTAGTAATAAAGCTGATTTGTTAGAAACGATAGAAACTCAAAACTTAGATAGATTATTAGTAAACAAAGTAGAAACTAAACCTAGAACTTTTATCGTAGCAAGAAGTAATAGTAGTGAAAATCAAAATAATAATAAAAATCTAAAATCAAATATTCAAACCTATAATAATAAAATCATTTGTCCCTTATGTTCTAAAAATCATTTTTTGTACACTTGTGAAAATTTTCGAAGTTTGCCAATAGAAACACGCATTAACAAAACAAAAGAATTTAAAGTGTGTTTTAATTGTTTACGCCCTGGTCATTTAACAAGACAATGTAGATTGTCTCATTGTAAATATTGTAAAGCCAAACACAATACGCTTTTGCATGTTGAGCAGTCTAGGCCAGCCAACTTTCAAGACCCAATGCCTAGCAGTTCTAATAGTGTTGCCCTACCTATTGACATACGAGGGGAGGTCAATAAGTTCGCGGAATGAGAGAGAAGGAGGTTGAAATTAAACACCAAATTATTTTTCCTTTTCAATATATTCTCCTTTAACCCTAATACATTTTTCGGATCTCTCAAATAGCTTGTTTATACCATCGAAAAAAAATGATTTGTCTTTGGTGTCAAAATAGGCCGAAATTGCCGACTTGACTTCTTCATCGTCGTCAAATTTCTTTCCACGCAGCTCTTTCTTCATTTTTGGAAATAAATAATAGTCACTGGGGGCCAAGTCTGGACTGTATGGTGGGTGGTTTAATTGTTCAAAGCCGCATCGGTGAATAGCAGCCGTCGCAACATGGCACGTGTGGACGGGTGCATTGTCGTGCAAAAGGAGCACACCTTTTGACAGTTTTCCTCTTCTTTTTTCCTTAATGGCTTCTTTCAATCTTTCCAGTAAAGAAGCGTAGTACTGTCCCGTTATCTTCCAATACAAGTTTTTCTACTTTTTCGACGATTTCCGGTGTGGTGGCCTCAATTGGCCGTCCGGAGCGGGGGTCGTCTTCAATGGACTCCCTTCCTTGTTTGAAAAGACCATGCCACTTGTAAACCATGGTTTTACCAGGGGCAGAGTCGGCGTAAACCGCTAACAGCTCTTGAAAAATCGTCTGAGCGGATTTTCCTTGCTTGGTAAGGAACTTAATAACGGCACGGTGTTCAATTTTCTCCATACTGGCTGACTTCTTCCCGATTTAGTTGTTTGCAGGTCGATAACTCAAAAGTTAATGACCCGATTAGGTTCAAACTTGGTATATATACTCTTAATGAGGTGCTTAACTGGTGCCTACCTGGACGAGTAAATTTATCCCCACCAACCCCTCCATTCCGCGAACTTATTGACCTCCCCTCGTATGTGGAGTTGCCCCTTTACCTATTAGCACTCCAGATAGTGTCGTCTTATCAAGTGACACTTCTTTACAACAAAATACTGCTTCGCACATTTTACTTTCCACAGCGCTGGTGAGAGTGGTCAGCGGCAGCGGGGAGAGATTCGACGCCCGAGTACTGCTGGATAATGGTAGCACAGCCAATTTTATAACTCAGACGCTTTGCAATAAGCTGCGATTGCCCCGGCGTAGCACGAGCTCCACTATCACGGGTATAAACAACCAAACCTCAATTAGTACACAGTCTTGTAACCTTTGTATTGAGTCTCGCACCGGTGATTATAAAACACAAATTAATTGTTTTATCTTGCGGGAGATTACTAAATTCTTGCCGTGTAATTTAGTTAATGTAAATAGCATACCCATACCTACAGACATACATCTAGCTGACCCTTCTTTTCATATTCCGTCAGTAATTGACATTTTAGTTGGCGCTGAGGTATTTTGGGATGTCCTAGGTGCTACATCTATTAACCTAGGTAGGAATAAGCCTAAACTATTCGAAACCAAGTTCGGGTGGATTGTGTCAGGCCCTGTGGCTCTTCCATCACATCCTCCCACGTCAAAGCAGTCACACTACTGTAACAAGGCCATATTGACTGATCTGCATACCAACTTAGAAAAGTTCTGGGAACTTGACTCAGTTTCTACTAAACATTCCTTGTCTCAGGAGGAAAGAGCTTGTGAAGAAAGCTTTCGTCTTCATACTACTCGGGACGATAGTGGTCGTTTTGTGGTGACTATCCCACTGAAGGACAAACCGAGTGTGTTAGGCGATTCCTTTGAGATGGCTAAGCGTCGTTTCTTATCTTTAGAACGTCGTTTTCTGCGTGACAACGTTTTCAAGGAACGTTACTTAACCTTTATGGAAGAGTACGAGCGTTTGGGTCACATGACAGAAAACAGCACGACTAGGGACCTGCGCTCTGAAGGACAGGTGGAGTATTTTTTACCTCACCATGGTGTCGTTAGGGAGTCGAGCTCTACGACTAACCTTCGTGTTGTTTTTGACGCTTCAGCCGTAACAACATCTGGATTGTCCTTCAACGATATCCAAATGGTAGGTCCTACTGTTCAGCATGACCTCTTTTCGATACTCCTCCGTCTTCGACAACATAAGTACATCATTTCGGGTGATGTTGAGAAAATGTATAGAGCCATTTCTATTATACCAGCTCAACGTTTTTTACAACAAATTATCTTTCGGCCTGATCCTAAATTACCTTTGAAAACCTACAGTTTAAATACCGTCACCTACGGCACTGCATCTGCTCCTTATTTGGCAACAAAGTGTTTGGTCAGTCTTTCAGCGGCTGCCACTTCCAAAAAGGTGAAAGACTCTATCGAGAGAGATTTTTATGTAGACGACTACATTAGCGGTAGCAGCTCTATACAAGAGACGATAGAGTTAGGTAGAGAAGTTAGCTCTATCTTGGCTTCAGCTCACTTTAATCTTCGCAAATGGAAGTCGAACAGTCCGCAGGTGATGACACAAATTACTGGTGAGCCTATAGAGTCCGTTAATTTAAACCTCGACAGGAATGTATCATCCAAAACGCTAGGGTTACACTGGAAGTGTGAGTCTGATAGTCTAGTTTTTTCTATCGATATAGACACCAGCGGCCCGGTAACAAAGCGTCACATTTTATCGGTAATTAGCCAAATTTTTGATCCCCTTGGTCTGGTGGGACCTTGTATTGTAGAGGCTAAAATCGTCATGCAAAGGCTGTGGATAGTAAGGTGTGACTGGGATGAGCAAGTTCCAGAAGACATCCTTGCTTCTTGGCGCTCCTTTGCAAATACCCTGCCACATATAAACACAATAAAAATACCAAGGTGGGTTCTAAGCGATGACGCGATCACCCATGAACTTCATGTCTTCGTAGACGCATCTGAACGAGCCTACGGTGCATGTGTGTACGTAAGAACGATAAGTTCCGATGATTTGGTTACAGTTCGCCTTTTAACATCAAAAAATCGCATAGCACCGATTAAACCAACGACTATACCCAGGTTAGAGCTGTGCGGGGCTCTGTTAGGAGCAAGACTGTGTGTTAAGGTTCTGAATTCTCTTACCCTGTCGATAAGTAAATGTAACCTTTGGTGCGATTCGACCATAGTGTTGGGTTGGCTATCTATGGCACCAAACACTCTAAAGCCTTTTGTAAGAAATCGTGTCGACGAAATCCAAGAAAGCACAGCACAACATACGTGGAGCTACGTGCCGTCGAAGGACAACCCGGCGGATCTGGTTTCACGCGGGCTGAAGGCTGACCTTATCAGCGAAAGTTCTTTGTGGTGGTCAGGACCCCAATTTTTGTTGAAAGACAAAGAATGTTGGCCACAAATTCCAAATGGATCTGTGAAACGGGATCTACCTGAACTTTCATCACTTTATTCAATTGATCATCATTCATATCATTCAAACAATTCAAATAATAATTCATTTATAAATAAGTTAATCAATAAATTTTCTAATTTTAATAAATTACAAAGAGTTACAGCATATATACATAGATTAATACACAACTTAAAAAATAAACAAAATAGAACTAACGGTTCCTTAACTAGTGAAGAGCTTAGTAATTCATTTAATTTTATTATACATCATGCTCAAATTAATATGTTTCCTGAGGAATATTTATTACTTAAGTCTGGAAAATCCTTACCTCGTAAAAACAGAATCATATCGTTAAGTCCCTTCCTAGACAATGACAACATAATTCGCGTTGGCGGGAGATTAGACAACTCATATTATGACTACAATGTCAAACACCCTATTTTACTATGTAGCAAGCATTTCATAACAAAATTAATATTTTTAAAATTTCATAAAGATTTGTTACACGCTGGCCCACAACTACTTTTAGCAAACATACGACAAAGCTTTTGGCCATTAGGTGGCAGAAATTTATCCAAAGGCACAGTAAAAATGTGTATCAAATGTTTTAAGCACAAGTGTCAAAATATACAACCCATAATGGGTCAGCTACCTATTTCAAGAACTCAACTAGAGTTCCCGTTTTTAAACTGTAGTGTCGACTACGCTGGGCCAGTTTTGATAGCCGACCGAAAGGGGCGAGGATGTAGGCTTATAAAATCATACCTGTGCATTTTCGTTTGCCTTGCAGTTAAGGCTGTTCACATCGAGCTCGTTACAGACCTGAGTAAACAGGCGTACATGGCCGCATTAAATCGCTTTGTTGCTCGTCGTGGCAAGCCCCAAAGTATTTTGTCCGATAACGGGACTAACTTCGTCGGTACTTGTAACGAGTTGCAACGATTCCTACAGGAATCAAATATTTCATACGACGTCGCTCAACAAGGCATCAAGTTTACTTTCGCCCCTCCATACTCTCCTCACTTCAACGGCATAGCTGAAGCCGCCATCCGTTCAACTAAGCATCACTTAAAACGGTTACTTCAGTTAACGAACTTTACATATGAGGAACTCACTACATGTTTGGCTCAAATAGAAGCTGTATTAAACTCACGTCCTATCACCCCACTTTCCTCTGATCCTCTAGATTTGACAGCCCTCACTCCTTCTCACTTTTTGATTGGACGCTCGCTTACCTCTGTTCCGCATCCGCAGGTACTTGACATCAACATCAGCAGACTCCAGCGCTACCAGAGAGTACAATGCATAAAGCAACATTTTTGGCAACGCTTCCAAATTGAATATGTCTCTCTGCTCCAGCAAAAGACGAAATGGAGTACTTCCGCAGAGCAACTGGCAGTCGGAATACTCGTCCTAATAAAGGAGAAAGGACAGCCGCCGTTGCTCTGGCCTTTGGGGCGAGTCACCAAGGTTTTCCCAGGCAGCGACGGGACAACGCGCGTGGCCGAGCTGAAGACCAAGAGGGGGACACTGCTTCGGGCTTTTAATAATATTTGCCCTCTTCCTCTCAGTTGAATCCTTCAAGCTGGGGCGGGAGGATGTTCGTGCATCATCGTGACCGCTCGGGCGCCGCCGCCACCGGGGGTTCCCGTGCGAACTTCGGACGATGGCCGGAGGCGCCGGGCGTCACACTTCACACCGAGACTACTTCGCCACGGATCACGGACGACAGCAGACGCGCGCGCGACATTTAGTTGACCAATTGTTGAATATAAAACCAGTAATACAGTCCACTTCTCTCTCATTTAAAGTCCTTTAGTTAGGACCCTAACAAAAACTAACTAATTAAATAACTTGTCAATAACTATAAGCTATTGACAAGCTACCACATCTAAGATATCTACTTACAGTAATAGTAAAACTAAACTTTACATATTAAAATTAATGTTGAATCGTCAACTAGTCATCAACAACGGTAACCGCCTTTATATGCTATTAATAAATAACTAATTATTTTTTTATTTTGAATTTTTTATTACTACATTCTTTGTTTATTTTCTTTCTTAAAACTAGATTTTTACAATATTTTAATATAAATAAAACATTATAAAAACCTAATTCTAAAGTACCGCCAGCAGCGAGGTAGGGCCCAAGCTACCGGTGGTCAGAGCTGCAGAGTGAGGAACCTCCTGACAATACGTGCCGTGTCAAGGAGTACTGCTTTCTGAATATAACCCTTGATCCAACCATCAAGCGAGAGCCTCTTAAGATGTTGGTCGAGGCTCTTCGCTATCAGACCGTTCGCTGAAACGACTATCGGGACAATAATGGTTGAATCAACATGCCACATGGCGGTCACCTCGTGAGCTAAGTCAAGGTACTTACTGAGCTTGCCCTTCTCGGCTTTCACGAGATTCTTATCATGAGGTATATGAACCACTATTGCCCGGCGCTGGGATCAGTCGATCACCACGATATCAGGTTTATTGGCGACAATAGTCCTATCCGTAATGATAGAGCGATCCCAGTAGAGCGTTGCATGACCATTTTCGAGTACTGGCGCAGGTGCGTATTTATAGTACGGCACCTCCGATTCAACAAGGCCATATCCAAGAGCAAGTTGCTGGTGAATTATTTTTGCTACTTGGTTGTGTCTGTGAAAATACTCTCCGTTAGCAAAATGAGAACAACCAGAAATAATATGTCGGAGTGTTTCTCCTGGACGGCAGCATGCCCGGCAGATGTCAACCGTACCGTCCCTTATAATATATTTCCGGTAGTTATTCGTCTTGATAACTTCATCTTCAATGGCACAGACAAAACCTTCGGTTTCCCCAAAGAGGTCACCGAAACGTAGCCAGTTCACCGAGGCAGTCAAATCTACATCAGGCCCAGTTAGAGCCCGATAGTAGCACCCGTGTAGCACCTTGCTCTTCCATATGTTCTTGCGATCGAAAGTGCTTAGCACCACTGGTTTGCGCCAGGTACTTGCGCCACTGGTATTTATTTTTCTCATATAAATTTACATTTTTTAATTATTATACAAAATAAATAAAAATAGGGGTCCGCCGGCATCGGGACCAAGGTCCAAGCTACCGGTGGTTAAGGCTCCAGAGACAGGAACCTCTTCACAATGCGTGCCGTATTGCCTTCTGAATTAGGCCCTTTATCCAGCCGCCTAACGAGAGCCTCATTAGATGTTGATCGAGGCTCTCGCCCATCAGGCCGGTCAGGTGATATCGACAATCATCGTGCGGCGCGCTAATTGATCTATCACCACAATGTCAGGTAAGCCTGTATACATTTATACAAGTTTGTATTTCAAACAGGTAATAATATGTTTATCCAATAAAAATTTAGTTTTCAAAATAACTCCCAAATCTTTAGCTTTGTGTTGAATCGATAGTCTCATTTTTTAACTTATTATAACAAAATGGATTCTTTTTACGGGTAAAACTAATAGAAAAACATTTGGAAACATTTAGGTCGAGTTTGTTTAGGTGGCAATATGTATCCAACCTTCCCAAATACCATCAAAGCCTGATGATGATGTAGGACTATTGTTTACGGCGACGTCGTAAACAACACGACGTCGCGTCGTACCACGATGCGGAGGCTGTCTAGTATTTGACAGCCAATAAGGTTTATACTAGCCTGGCGCAACGCTTATTTTTGCGGTGCGACGTCGTATCGTGTTTATGTGTTTCGGCTCTTACTGACAGAGCACGTTGTGGCTACGTCACGCTATCAGTGTTGCATCACGCGTGTATCAGCTGATTGCGTCTGGTGTCTGATGTCTTCGTAATAGTGTAGCGATTACTAATCCCAAGGCCACGATAATCGCGTACGTGATTAGTACCAGACAAAGATTCGCAATGATAGCAGGCGGGCGATAGGCGCGGTTGTGTTCCAAATCAAATGGATTCGCGATGTGTATTACTTTGGATCACTTTAAAGTTCTATTTAGAGTTAAATTAATTTATTTTGTAAATTTATTTTTAAATCTTAAATTTATTGATTTACTAATTAATTAATTTAATATGTTACTTTATTTAATTTATGATCAAGCAACACACTTATTAGGTGAATAAATTAAAATAAATAAGAAATTAAATAAATTCTAAACTATTTTATTAGTTCTAATCTAAAATTAAAATATTATGCAACTATAATAATGATAGCAAACAATGCCACCGATTTTTAGTGAAACCAAAAAGTGAGAATAGTTAAATTGTAAAAATATAAAAAGCTATTTGTATCAAGTATTAGTTTGGCCTATTACCGGCCTACTATAAAGGCTTATTTTTAAACTTTTTTATAGTGCTAATAACAGCTGAATATACAAAACGGCTTAACTTATTATCAACATCCATCCATCACTTTAAAATGTTTAAATCTATCAATCGCCCAGACACTGGTGATAAGCGGCATGTGTTCCAATCAGACTGACTTATCAGCGCAATAGATTCTTGCTGATTGCTTTTAGAAAATCCCCGTAATACTTTATTATCATAAGAATTCATAGACTGATACAGGCATGACGAACAAGATACACACGTGTTTGCAAACTTATTATAATCTTAATTATAATGATTGGTCATACATTCTGGGACTAGTCATATCGGTTTTTTTTTTAACTACACGTTTGGAGATCAACATGAATCTCTTGGATGAGCCAGACTAGTAATGTGGGGTATCGCCGGCTCGGGATCACAAACAGCGAGTATCAAGTTTACGTCCTCCTTTTCTGTGGTATTTCCAACAGGGAAGGCTCGTATCCCAGCATAAAATGCGATGCTGCCGCAGTGCAGTGCGATGCGCGCTCGGAAACGGACGTGCTCCATTGTGCAATGACAATTTCATATTCGCGATTCGCGCGGCAATAGTCGCAGCGAGTGTATCAACTATAAGTTCCCAACAACTCATAGCCAACGAGCTGTTGGCGTTTATTCGAAACGCCATCGACACCATGGATGAGGTCAGCATATTGCAGATCTGCAAGTCCAATTTTGCAGTGGCAAGCTGCTGCTTTACCAGACCGATGGCAAGGCCGACTAGATGCCATCTCGCCGGAGGGATGGAACCCAGAATAGTCTCCAGGACATCATCAGCTTGCTGAATGTGATCGACCCGGACAACGTGCCTTCATTCGTGGTGAAGGAGCTCCATAAGCTGCCCCCTGTCACTTTTGACCACGTCGATGTCACCAGGCTGGGCGGCGGTGATTACTTTCCATCAGGTGACCCGCCTGCTCGTTTGCCTCCTTTTAACATTAAAAAAAAAACCGGATAAGTGCGAGTCGGACTCGCCCACCGAGAGTTCCGTACAAATTGATGGGTACATATTATATAGATCAGGAATCGAGTCTCGAACTTTACCCGAATGTTAGGTACTACATTACACCAAAGTTATTCAGTACCTATACATATAAAAGAGGGAAAAGGTATTAGTTTTTCATTCTTCGTCATAAATCGAAAACATAAAAATAATTAAAAACCTGTTAAGCTTGTGCAAATGAAGCCCTTTCATACGATACCCCACATAACACGGTTAACCGTGTTAAAAAAAAATAAAGATCCTGTTTTTTTTTGTGATTTAATTAAATATATATAGTTTTCAGACTTTTCCCTGTATTTGTAGTATAAGACGATATTACTTGACAAACTTCGTAGTTCTAGGTCAACGGCAAGTACCCTATGAATTTTGATTCCCTTGAGTGTCGAAAAATACGTTTTTTGCGACATAAACGACCGTATCTTAATTTTTCGTTAACTTAGAAGTTTCATTTTTTTACAGCTTCTAGGGACCGCAGACCTAAGTATGTGATTTTAATTTCATTTAGATACCGTAGAGAAGAGTTTCGTTTTTTTCCTTTTGAGGTACGGAACACTAAAAAGGCTGCTAAAGGACATCACCTTCCTGAAAGCGAGTTTGGCTTAAGCGCATACCAAATTAGAGGCCGTGAGTGAGTTTCGTGCCCAAGTAGCGCTGTTAAGCAACGCTGCTTTGGTAAGTAGGTCACCCGATGCCTCTAATGTGAAAGCACGTCGCGGGGCGTTAATGCATCCATGGGCATCTTTGAGTCGTCGTCTAATTTTAAATGGCGTTTAGGCGCTTTGCAGACGGCGGGGCGGGCCGGTCAGTTTGACCGCGAACGATAGCGCAAAGGGAATCCTATACTACCAACGCACTCAGAGGGCAAAAAGACCGCGCCGCGGCATGTCCGTGCCTGCCTGCCTGCCTTGGATCACACAAACCAGTTTGTATGCAGTAACGCAGACGGCGGCGCGAGGCGGCTAGCTCAGTCAAACTTATTCTTATCTATGGAGCTAACTGCCTCCGTCCCTCGTGTGCCTTGTGTTCGCGGCGAGGGCAGCCGCGGGCATCAACGGACTGCGGTCTTTATTGCTTCGCGGTCAAAAAGACTGCCCCGCCCCGCCGTCTGCAAAGCGCCTTACATGACAGAAACAAAACAAGGAATAACTATTCGGACCTAATTCTTTGTTAATTTGTAAGGCACAAGGGTCAAGCGGTCGGAGTTGTGCACAATGTGAATTTTAATTCATTTGTGGTGAGAGTACCGACCGACTGTCTGTCGACCTTCATGAAAGAGGACTATTGGCCGAAAGGTTGTTCCGGCGGTTCCGTAGCCGGCTACCGGACGCCACGCTGCGTCTAACGTCACCGTCTTTACGTGTAGCATAGTTTTTAATTTACCTATATATATATATATAATTGATGTGTAAAATCTTTTCGCTCGCTTTCTATATATACGATTTGTGGGAGTGATTTCGTGAAATGAGACGGAGGTAGATGTAACAGTGTGACAGGAAGTCGGGGAAGCGCACGCGCGCCATATTGTACATTTAAAATCGATATTATGAACATGACATATTATTATAATATGTGACATATTGTGTCATTTTACTATCAAAGGTAATTTTGATATGTCAAATGTCTTGTAATGGTATTTACTGCATTTATTTTATAGTTGTAAAATGATGTAATACCTGACCAATTTTTTTCAGAATATAATGTTAAAATTGCTTATTACTAAGGAGGGATGTCAAATATCACACATCATATGAGATGAGACTACTCGTTTTTTTTATGTGTGTTAATCTGTAAGGTATCTATTCTATCAGCCTCTTTGTATTTTACCATCTTGTACACTGTTTTGTTGCCTGAAATAAATAAATATATCTTTCTAAAATGGAGACATAAAATGAGCTGGTGATTAAATAAATGAAACCAGCTGGTGTTGGGACTCACCGGCCGACGGGCAGGTCGTTGATGGTGACCTGGCGCAGGTTCTGCTTGTCGTCGATGATGAAGAGTCCGCGGAAGGGGATGCCGGTCTCCTCGTTGAGAATGCCGTAGTCGCGCGCGATGCGGTGCGACTTGTCGCTGAGCAGCGGGATGTTCATGGGGCCGAGGCCGCCTGCCACAAGGAACACAACGATAACATAAGATAAGTTACGATACGATACGATACGATACGATACGATGCGATACGATGCGATACGATAAGATAAGACAAGGTAAGAAAAGATTTATTTAAAACAACAAATCTTACGATACTTACATTATACTTATAGGATATGTGCACATTAATATGTGCAGCTAGCACGTACACGTCTGTGCCTGGTGTAGAGCGCGTGTGAACCGGTTCGTCGTACCCTTGTTCTACGAGTACGGTGTCTTGGGCTTAAACTAGTGTGCATGTTTAGTGTATTCTGTTAATGTGTAGTGGCATTTAGAGGATCGGGCGGGGGTGGGTACTTAAAGCAGGGGGACCCCTTTTTTTTTTTTTTTTTGACGGAGTGGAAATCTGCTAACAGACGCATAAGCGGGCAAAGAGGGGTCCCGCTGGCTGTACGAGGCTGGCTAAGACTCTGTTCCAGGGCCGAAGCCCTAGAGACAGCGAGTCTAGGCCGACTCGGTAAAAACTACTCCGATGTCCTCCCGTCACCTTGGAACCAGCAAACCGGCGATCAACGCGTCGTCCTCATCCGAGGGGGACGCATCGAACGCCGGCATGGTGGAGTCTGACGAGGTCATGGGAACCCTTTCGGACACTTCCACAACCCCGTCGGTGACTGCTCGCCCTGTAGATGGGCGAGCCCCTCCTTCGCCCCTGATTGGGGCGGGAAGCAGGGGGATTAAGTACTAGCTCCTTCCTGTGTGATTTAAGTAGATATAAAGTACAGTTTACAAGATCTATACTGTTGTGTCTATGTCACTATATAACATATTTTTTAATTAGCGTCAATTTTATTGCAAAAACATTGAGCCGAAGTGTTCATTATTAATAAGCATAATTGTACAGTCATCGACAAAAGTCGATGAACACTTTAATACTTTGTCAAAGGCAAATAAGTGATGATGAATCGAACAGTGTGTGCTTGTCAACTTCTAAAGCATGTTATTATGGCACGGTAGTATTAGTATAACATTTTTAACATTTAAAATTAAAGAAGTTTTTTATAAACGGAAAACACCTTTGAAACTTTAAACACCTCCAAACTATAAATATTTTTGTTATTATTTGGAGGTGGACATTGAGACACTACTAGATATAAGTACTAGATATAATGTTGGTGTTGTTTTGTAATTTGTGTAGCATGAATAGTGCCAACTCGGCTATCCGGTGGAGTTGACGAGTAACTCTTATTTTCACAGTTTCTGAGACTTTCTTTATATACAGGGGTACTTTATAACAGAAGGCTCTAGTGCGTACCTTGCTTGCGCGGCGTGTTGATCCAGGCCAGGTGGGTGAAATGCGAGTCGGTGGAGGCGCCGATCACCTCGCACCCGATCTTCCTGAAGTCGTCCGCGCGCTCCGAGAACGAGATGATCTCGGTGGGGCACACGAACGTGCTGGAATGGAGAACAACAATTAGTGTAAAGTAATGTGTTTATTGTACAAAATAGTTACAAACAATAAACAAGGATAATTGCAACAATTAGTAGGTAAGTAAAATAAATTGTACTTTTAAAATAAATAGCTGCTAGTATTAAAAATAACCTACCTACCTACCTAACCAACGCCATTAGACTGAGGTGCCAGCTATTACAGCATAACAACATCTCACAAACATAATTAAAAGTTAAAGTTATATGTGTTTATTTAGAGAAAGAGCAGTTATTTATAATAGCCATAAGAGCTAAAAAGACTTATATCATATTCTTTATAAGTAATTTTTATTATCTATACGGTATTACTGATTTCAGACAGAAATTTATTAATAACAACAATCAAAGTCCTACATGAAAAAAGGATCAACGAATGCTAATCAAAATAATTATTAGGTGTACTAACATCATATGTAGCCTATCATTTGCACAATCTCATGTTCTTACTACATACAAATTTTCATCAAGATCGGTCAAGCCGTTCTTGAGTTATAAGAGGACAGACAAACAGACAAAAATTTAAAAAATCGTAGAATTGTCAAAAAAAGTGTCAGTGAGTCATAAAACGAATATTTATCCCAAAACTTGTCAGAATAATTGCATGTACAGACAGGACCTACAAATTTATATTGTAGTACTTACTAGCTGACCGGCGGCTTCGTACCGCTTTGACAGTTTCCATAACAACAAAACAAACAAATCAATTGTCCGCTTAAGAACACTCGTATCCAATTATGGAGCCTATTGCAGCGCCACCTACCGGGTCCAATTGTAAATCTAAACCAGTCTCGAATCCATTTGAACACACACAAAAAATTTCATCCAAATCGGTCCAGCCGTTTTGAAGAATTTCAATAACATACACACGCACAGAAGATTTTTAATATAAAGATAGGCATTTATATATATAATAAAGACTAGATGTTGCCCGCGACTTCATTCGCGAAGACTACAGTAAAAAAAAGTATCCTATGTGCTGGTCTGGGTCATGGTCTGTATATAAGGAAAGTTTCATTAAGTCTTTAATCGTTTTGCGGCAGTCAACGTGTTAAAATCCATTCAGTAGTTTTTACGTGAAAGAGTGACAAACATCCATCCATACTTACAAACTTTCGCGTTTATAATATTAGTAGGATAGACATTTTAAAATTTACTCCACCTCATTCGCTTTAATCAGAAAGCAGTTGATCATTATTTCTGTATCGCTGATAGCGATAATGTATCAATAGGGAATTATTAATACATAATATAAGTAAAATTTGCAATAAAAGTTTATATTTATAGTAGAACAAGAGAGGTATAATAGTATTATAACATGGATGAAACAAGTTATCAACACAAGCAAGCTTGAGAATGGGACCAACTTGCAAATCAATAACAAATCACCAATTTGTTGCAAACTAAATATTTAAATTATCTAACACACACTTTTTACACAGAAATAGCAAATAAAGCATTTTATTAGTTGTTAACTTAATAGATATTTCATATTCAACATTCTACAAATTCCAATGGCAATGAGAATAAAGAGTCATGACAAAATCATCATCAGTACCGCGACAAGAGTAACTTAGTATACTTTATTATGTGTCATCAATACTTTGCCGCATCATCGCACTGATTGATCCATTAGCTATTCCAGCGCAGTTTAATATAATATATATGACACAACATCACATTGTCACATTGTTCTGATCCCAAGGTAAGCAGCTAAAGCACTCTTTTCATGGAAATCAGAAACAACGGCGGCACCACAACCACCCAGACCCGACACAATATCGAAAAGTTCGTTTTCGACACTGACCCGACCGGGAATCGAACCCGGGACCTCGGAGTTAACACCGCCCGCAAAGTCTGGCGTGCAAGCCACTTTGCTACGGAGGTCGTCAAGTTTGAATCGCAATAGCTTAGGAGCTGTAACTCAATGACGCAACTTAGACAGCTCTTATGTAGATAATAAAGTGAAGGTCACTAAAGACACAAAGTTCATTCGTTAACTTCAGTTTCAATACTTCACACGAATTAAGATTCCATAACAAGACTTAAATTAACATATCGATCGGCTAGACAATTTGAACTAAGTTATGACTTTAAAATAATCTATATCAAGTCACGTGAAAGGGTTTTAAATGTCTTTCACGGTGTACGTTTTATTTAAACGTCTTGAAGTCCACTTCAAGAATTAAAGACTTAAGTAATTGTGACATTAAGTGACAAGTTGTTACTTCTGTCAGATAAACGACTGTAGCTAACAGGAAAGGAGTACTCTAAGTTTAAGCAGGCTTCGCTATTGACCTAGGCTCTTTTAACACTTACTTTAGTATCTAACAAGAATTTATAGACAGCGCTCAAGCGTGGGTCATCAACGTGATTATAAGTATCAGCGATAGCATCAGACGTTGTAATAAATAAGTTACTTAAGGAAATTACCAGAACCACGATCTAAGTCAAATTAAAATCCTGAAAACTGGGCTGTTTTAAATGGATAAGTTGGTTGCCTGGATCTCCCCATTTAATAATGCTCATGCGAGACGACCTGAAATCTTACCACGACCTCAGTTATTGTAGTTGCGAAAACGAGACGCATGTATTGTATATACGTCGTAACCGCGTCTCGTTTTCAAAATTGCAACAATACTGCTAAGAGCTTCATGGTAACCCACCTGGTGATGGTCCAATGTGTTATTGTTTGTGTGGCAAGGCCTGATCGCAATAGGCCGTTTATAGGCTAATGGTGAATTACATAGTAACTTAGCATGAATACTTACAAGTCCAGCGGGTAGAAGAAAAGCACCACGTATTTTCCCTTGTAGTCGGCCAGCGAGATATCTTTGAACTCCCCGTTCACCACCGCAGTGGTCTTGAACTGGGGCGCGGGCTTGGTCAACTGCAGAGGCATCTTGTTGAAACTGCAACGTCACAATATTACCATATCATATCACAGACTCAAAGGCTCAAAGGTTACAGATTAATGTTCACTGATAAAGATACCTATCCTGGTGTTTCGTTTCCATGTACGTTATTTATTAGATAGTTGCAACACTAAGCAAATTGTGCACTTACGATCTTTACGATCGAGGTTAGTTCAACTACAATTCGTATGTATACGAAATCTAGGCAGGTTAACATAATAGGATAAAATATAATAGAAACCCATTTATGCTATTTACAAAAATACTTTTAAGTAATGTTCTAATAATAGTTAAAAATACTTCTAAATAAATGACAATGAAATTACATTTACTCAGTAGGTAGGTATGTCATGGAATGCTAATAATAAGGCTAGCACACCAATCCGCTGGTCTTCGTTAAACGCCAAACATGAGAAGCACTGCTGCGCGCAACTTGCCAACCTAATAACAAGTTTTATAAATACGTCACTAGATCACTAGTTGTAGGCTTTAATCCATGTTTATTTTTGAAGTATTGGCCGTAGTGTCGTCAGAGTTACATCAGTCGCGGACTGTCGGTCAAGGTCGGACTCTCCACGTGGACGAGGGGTCAACCGCTCTTTTAAACCAGTTACAGTTCGGACTGTTGACATCAGCTGCGGTATAGTGTGCTAAGTGCAAATTTCTATCACTAACTTATCGATCGAGATTAAGTAAACTACAATTTGTATAGGATCGAAGCAGCGCTATAGGTATACGTATTGAAAAGACAAGAAGATGAGTATTTTACATTTATAACCACACTATGTTTAGACCAAAGAAAAGATGGATGGATTGTGTGAGGGTAATGAGGGATAATAAGAATGAAAATGCAGCGACAGTTATATATACAGGCGGCTGATAGAGGAGATTGGAACAAACAGACATTTTACGCCGACCCCAAGACCTAAGTATATTCTTATTCATATTCATATCTTTATTGCACTCCATAAGTTACAAAGATGGTAAAAATATAAGTAGGTACTACATTTATGGATTCTGTAGGGCACGGCAAGTAGGAGAGGTGTGGAGTCTAACCTAACCTAACCTAACGCGCGTATTCACATTTATTTATTTTTTAGTTTATTACATTTATATAAATCATGTACTTATAGATAAATCTATATGTTTAGCTTATACATAAATTAACAACTTTAATATGATAAAATATTATTTGAGGTTCCTATAGTCTAAAAATTCTTGAAGGGAGTAGTAGTTTTTATTATTTAATAATTGTTTTAATTGTTGTTGTAAAATAGGTAACTGGGACCAGGGCAGGAAGAAGTTTTTTGCGCGCCCTATTAAATCTACGATCCTGTTATCATCATCATTTAGTGTCCTCTTCATACTGAAGTTTGGAGATATGTTATTTATAATCAATCAGTGATCGGAGTAAAGGCTGATTTACCTCAAGTTGCAGACAAGATATGATTAACCCATCGTTGGCCGAGCGATGTAAGCGCCAAACAATAAAATTATATTGTGTCTGGTATTTCCGGCCAACGATGCCCATCGTTGGCCAACGATGGGTAAAGAGTGGTAAAACTACCATTTTTTTTGCTTATTCTCGCATCCCGGAATTAGTTTCACTTCTTAGTAGGCTGTACTTACTAACGTGCTATTCTCGTATTGCTGTATTTTACAGCAATATAAAATTTGAATTTGAATTGAAAACGTAAATCTATCAGCATAAAACCGTCTCGGTTAGTTCAAAATCATACTTTTTAACTTGCGGTCTTTAAAATTGCTATAAAATACGAGTTATATGTATACTAAGGCTATACCTACCTACGAAAAAGTAAAACTATTTCCGGGATCCGAGATTCGATAAAAAAAATGGTGGTCCTAACAACTCTTAAGAGTTCTTTCAATTTAGACGTTTCGTGTCGGACCGTTGCGGTGCGTTTTCATATTAAACGCCAGTCGCACGACAGCCGCACACTTGTTTTAATATGGAACGCAGTGCAAACGCACGGCAGCGGTCCGACACAAAACGCCTAATTCGAAAGCGCCCATTGTGTTGTCTTGTCGGCTATTTTAAGTAAATTAGTCTCCTTCATTCCGATCACTGATTATAATTGTTATGTTACAGAAATATTGAAGGCTGACGTAAAAACACCTCACGGAGACAATGTTTTTTTTAATTCATTTCAAAAAATATCATAAATTTGTCGCTTTATTTTGGCACACTTCATTAGTGCAGCAGCCTTTGCCATAAATAGGTAGTTCTACCATACCCTATATCAAAGTTATCCTGTTTCTCTCCGTGAGGATCGCTCTCAGCCTCAGAGCGAGGGCGAGGGGGTCTGGGCTTCTGCAGCTGTAAGGGGGTTTCAACAGTGCGTCGGTTGCGACAAGTGCGGCACGTGCAACAGAACCAGTTCAGCATTGCCAATTAATGCTCCACTAATCCCTAAAAAAGTATTAAGGGTTTAATGGGGTAAATGTATACCATAATTTAACTATGGGTGGGTACTTTTCAGGCGTTTTAATTTTACGGCCATTTTAATGATTTATTAATTACCTAACTTGGGATTCCAAAAAATACAGCTTTATGAATTGATTGAATTGAAATGATGATGATGATAAATAAATAAATAAATAAATAAACTTTCCTACACTCACACCAATTATATAGATAAAGACCAAGAGAAGCTTCGTTATGAAACTCGTTAAATGGATACTAGACAACGGATAAAGATACTTAAATACATACTTATTATACATAGAAAACACCCAGACCCGAGACAATTTAGGAAAACAATAATTTCTAAATTGACCCGACCGGGGATCGAACCCGGGACCTCAGAGATGGCAACACCATGAACACCGGCGTCCAAACCACTCGACCAATGAGGTCGTCTTGATGATGATTGATGACAATTGACTACAAAATGACACTAACTAAATCTATTATACTACATTAATACCTTGTTTGAAATAAATAAATAAATAAATAAATAAATGTTTGACGTTCACCCTAGAACAATTAGGAATTACCTACATGCTATGAATTTACATCACAGGCGGCCTGCGAAAAAAATTGCCTTAACCGAGAATCATAAATTAGCCCAACTTCACTTCGCCCGCCAGTATTTAAATTTTGACTGGACGTCTACAGCTTTTATTGACGAAAAGACATTTTCAAGTGCTCAAACCGGAAGATTACATTTGTGGCGGTTTGATCGAACCCGGTGCACAGAAGACCACGTCGTGGCTAATCGTGCATCTGGACGAATTACTGCAAACATTTCGGGTTGGATTTCTTCAGCAGGTGTTGGAGAACTCATTAATTTGCCACCTAGAGCAACCGCTCAGGACTATGTTGACCTTTTGAATGAAAGTGTGCTTCCGACTTTACGAACTTATTATCCGCAACAGGAGGTTCCTCAAATTGATTTCGTGCAAGACAACGCAACTATTCACACCGCAAGGATTGTGCGAAATTGGTACGCACTAACCAGCACATATAAATGCTATTCCTGCAAAAAGTGCTGATTTGAACCCTATAGAGAATATTTGGGGTATAATGGCCCAAACTGAACAGTCAGAACGAAAGAACACACAAAGCACTTATCAATCACTGTCATAGAGTATGGGAAGATTTTCGTGGCACTAACATATGTGAACAATTAATCGAATCTATGCCGGAACGTTTTTAAATAGACTTTTTTTTAATTAACGTTTAGTATATTCGTTTCGTTGAAAAGTGTCGTTATAGTTTTGACCTCGGTCAGTGATTGAGATATAAAATAATGTTTTTCTTTGTTGTTTTTGTTAAGAGTAATTAAAGAAAACGTTTTTAAATTCTGGTTTTATAAATTATCACTTTCGTCGATTCTACTAGTTTCTGGAATTCTCGACTCGAGTTCACCATGTGAACGTAGTCGGTTAATCTGTTGCCTAGTTACTAACATAAAACAATGCATGCGATATGTCAAGGTAACGTCGTGTTCTAGGTCTTATGGTGACAATTTGCTATACGAATTTGAACCTTAGGTGGGTTGGAAATTAAATTCCTTGACTGTACCTACCCCTTTTTGCGAAAATTGCGCGGACGGAGGAGTATGAAATTTCGCACACTTATAGTTTATATTGGAAAAGGAGTGCAAAAGGAATGCTAATATTTTTTTAAATTATGCATAGA
Organism: Eudonia truncicolella; assembly: GCA_949315975.1. Taxonomy (NCBI): domain Eukaryota; kingdom Metazoa; phylum Arthropoda; class Insecta; order Lepidoptera; family Crambidae; genus Eudonia; species Eudonia truncicolella. The sequence goes on along the minus strand of OX438827.1, from coordinate 20,907,252 downwards.
AATACATTAAAATAAATAAAATTGTTTCATACATTTTTCAAAAATTTCAAAAATGGAAGAGCGGCCGAAATCTGTCTATGCCAATCCAAACTCACATTCTATCTTTTTAAATTTTTCATTGCTTAGGATACAATCCGTGCAGCCTTAGCCTTAATAAAAAAATTACGGTCTTACTAATTTCGACCACCGGGCGACCCACTAGTTCCTCTAATTTTACCTAAATTAACTTCTGTACCTAACCTGTCAACTTAGCAATAGAATATTAGGAAGTAGGTAGGTATAGAATTGTAGGTACCTACTTACTATAAATAGACACTTTATAAAGGTAACGCTACAGAATCTACTAATAAAAAGTGCTTTATATAACTAAAAAGATTTACCTACCTGCGCACCTACATGACAATTTGATAAGAATAAAAGGCTTTGAATAAACGAAAAGAATTCCAAACGACAATATCGTTTAGACTTCTTTGCAGCTTCTATTTACAAATACTTGGCAGTTTTAAGTGTTTGTGTCACTGTATTCATTGTTTATCAGCAGCGCACTGTCACGATCCACGCCAGGATATTCAGACGCGTCACTAACTCACAATCATGTTATGTAAATTGTTATCAGCACAAATGGACATTTTACGTGAAATAATAGCTAATATGTTATGCTGTATTAGAAGAGGTCGCAGGTCAGGTAGCAGTCATTTTGAAGCCCATTCGATAATTCAAAATAATAGTAAAACTATTGAATACTTTATTTATGCGTAGGTACCTAAATACATACCGACATTCCTACGAGTAACATACCACCTACTTACAATGAAATGTCTAAATAAAATTATTGGCTAACCTACTAATAAGGTCATACCTACCTACTGAACAATTGTATTAAAATACCTTCTATAAATTATATAGTTCCTTAATTAGCAATTCCAAATTTTCATAAAATTATTAATAATTCTATTAAAATACCTTCTATAAATTATATAGTTCCTTAATTAGCAATTCCAAATTTTCATAAAATTATTCGTTATTACGTGTTAATTCGAGGTCACACGAATCATCGATAGTGACCTTTTTATCTGCCGAACTCAAAGAAATAAAACTAGCTAGGTTCCTACTAGTCCACTTTCGAAGATGATATGCCTATTGCCTACCTACCTAAGTAAAGATAGGCAATGATGGATGTCTAAATACGAATGTTTGTCAGTCTAACTAATAGTATGAATATTCTCCCTACATTTTTATCGACAGACCTAATAATATCGGCAAACACTCCGTGCAAGAATCTGTTGTCATACTCGCGGACTTCATGTTCTATCTTCCCAGTGTTTTTCCATATGGAAACCAGTAGTTTTCCGTCACCGCGGTACAGAAACGACGTGAGCTGTCCACACGTGAACATATTCTTTAGCGTGCTCTCGAGGTTACTGACCCTGGGAACAACTAGGCTTTTAACAAACCGGTTCCAGCGGAGTTTCGGTAACGTTGCAAACAGAGAATGGAATGGGATTGTGATCTTGGTTGTCGTCAAAGATGTAATCTAGAGCATTCAGAGTCCCACACTTTCAAAACGAAAATAAGTAGGAACACCTACCTATTGTGAGACACAGACATATTTCACATCTGCTACACAGAGAAAAAAAGAAGAAATAATTGTTATTATCCCTAGGATGGCCGTAAAATTAAAACATAAAAAATTTAACCAAAATAAATAGCACACTTAATAGACTTCAAAAAAATACTAAACTGACAGGGTTATCAAAATTGAGTAGGCTATGGAACTTACTGGATTTCTGAATAACTAGTAGAACGTACCTAGGGAGGTGTTATTATAATAACTTTTAAATTAAATGCACTCCTTTAATTACCGATTATACCGACATAACTAAACCAGCAGCTACCTAATTAATATAGAAAGGTAATTTTAATCTAATCTTGGTCTGCCGAATGTAATATAATCTTCGCAAGCCTGACATTATTAGATAAGTAAAAATTAAGCTATAAAATATGCAATTTAAAAATAAACTATGGCCAACTCTACGTTAAGGCGGGTCGCCCGCGGAACAGAGAGAATTTCATACATTGACCTTTGCGCCTACTGCCGCAACATTTATCGTAAACATTTTCATAAAAGGCAAACTTAATAAAATATTACAATTTCATTTATAAACTTAAGTTTGTTTTATTTATTAATGATACATTTTATTTCAAATAATAATAAACTAAGATAAAAATCAACTAGGCCACAAATTATTAAATAAAAATTATAGTAGGTACCGTAAAACAGTAAGGTTACCTACCCTTGTTAGTTACCTAACGAAATATTTTGCAATAAGCATAAATAGGTAACTATTTATACATTATTTATACATTAATGTAGATTAGGTAGGTATTTAAAAATATGATTTGAGTAAAATGTGTGAATGACTTTTGAAGTGAATTAGATTAAAACTGAAAAATATAGATATGAAAGTACTAAACTATATATTTAACGAATAGTAGAAAAACTAAACAAGTAATAGTAAATATTATACTTGGGTAAAAAGGGACCAAAAACTTCTAGTCTAGCTAATTATTAAAATTCTGTAAGTAGGTACAAGACATAATATAACGACTAGCATAACGACTACATCTGGATGACCCAAATAAAAGAAATAACATTTGTTAGTTATTTATTTGTAATATTTTCAAACCATACATGACCCCTATAATAATTATGTTTTACTTTTTTATTTTAAAGTGCTAATTGCTGCATTGAAGCTGAATTAAATATTTATAAAATAAAATACAGTGAAAAAATTAAATGCCTACCAACCCAGCCAGGAATCGAACTTGGGTCTCCCGCAATCCGGGCGGCTGCACTGACCATTATGCTACCGGGGTAAGCACTGATTTTTTATTTTTTTCACTGCTTTTTAATTTTTGAGTGCTTTTTAGCAGGTCAGTGCATCCGCCCGGATTGCGGAAGACCAAGGTTCGATTCCAGGCTGGGTCGGGTAGGCATTTAAAATAAATATTGAATAGAATCTTATTCCAGAAATTGTAAAATTATGTTAAGTAGGTACCTACAGGCCATTTCTGAATTCATAATACCTACCTACTTTATCATCAAAGTAACTTATCAAAACGATTTTATAACGATTTCAAGAAACAATTAGTTTTTGTAAGCAATTATAAAAGTGATTGTGTAGGTTTTGAAACAATCGAAATCGAAGTTTAAAAAAAACCTGTTTATATAAAATGCCATAGTGGCTGGCCAAGCCAAGTAGGTTTGGCTTTTACCATTTATGGGTGCAGTAGATTTTTTTCTCTTTTAATCTATTATCACAGTCTTGCGACTATAATAAGCGGATGTGCTGTGCGACGTTAGAGATATTTAAATATAGAACAAGTAAGTCAGAAAACTACCCACAAACTTTATTAAAACTTATGCAGGACCGACCTATTGCTTTACGAAACAAGGTAACTTGAGTGACGAAAAAATGAAATTTTGATCATGGAAGTTGTATGCATCATCGATCCATAAATCTAAGCTAGAAACCATGTCGGCCGTTGTATAAAAAAGAACGTAAGCTTTATTCCCTTTTGAATAAAGATCAAAGTTGTAGCTTGACGACAAATGACGTCGCGTTTTGAAATCAATAGAACACATTATAACTATTTAATTATTTATACGTGAACATTGAAGAATGGCGTGCGTAATCTGACCGTCGGAGCTAAAAACTCTAAATGACCTTTTAGAACTTACCTTGAATTAACATTTAAATATTAGTCTTTTTTTTTTTCTTCTATGCCTTTTTATATAAATAATTAACTAATATAGCACATAAATACAAGTGGTTTAAAAGTTTAAAGTTTTGATAAGACCTCCTTTGCCTGCATATCTAATAACTTTTTAACCGACTTTATTATTTTTTTCGACTGTATTTTTTTTATGTTTGTTACCTTAGAACTTTCGACTGGGTAAACCGATTTTGATGTTTTTTTCTTTATTTGAAAGTTGGTGCTTTCCGTGTGGTCCCATTTTAATTTGGTCTAGTTCTGATGATGGAATCTTCAAGGAATTGAGGGAACTCCTCAAATATTGTAGGCATACCTATAGCGATTTTGGTATTATCAGCAATAAGTCAAGCATTTGCATTCAGAAAGTATCATTTGATGAAGTGTAACTGATGAAAAAGACCAGATTGCCACCGGAACCTCTCAATGATAAGTATTTCACGGGTGGCGATAAGATATCTCGATTATGATAGTTAAGCGACTATGACGAAGCAAAAAAAGGCAGGCACCAGAACTCAGTTTTTGATTTCCTACTTTGATTTGAGATAGGCGTTTTTCGTTTTCTTCACTTGTCTCATTTAAACTGCGCTGTCTCATACGAGCAGCATCGCTTTTGATAAATAGATCGAAACAAAATACTAAAAAGAGAGAAATAAACAAAAATTTTAACAAAAAAAACCGACTTAAAATTTGACGATAAAATTGCACTAAAAATTAAAAAATAATTGCGTATTTTGTTTGTTCAATTTACTTGCAATTAACCTTAATTATTATACTCAAACTTACATTCATAAAAACTATGCGACTGCCATATACTTAACGTTACATCTAACAGAACACATATTATGACAAACAAGCAAATATACCAAATATTTGTTTTCTAAAGTTTACGCGAACACTACACATTGAAATGAAACAACTTTTACAGATCTACTCGCGTTTATTTTACACATTAGTTTTAATTAATGTTTATCCTGACGTTTCGAACCCTGTGTCTCCCTGTGACCACGGACCCTGCAAAGGGTTCGAAACGTCAGGATAAACATTAATTAAAACTAATGTGTAAAATAAACGCGAGTAGATCCGTAAAAGTTGTTTCATTTCAATACCAAATATTTACTTGTGGAGAAACAAATAAAAAAATATTTTTAGACTGCCTATAGACAATAATTTTATTAGGAAAATATATAGGTAGGTTACAATTATTGTTATTTATGAAATCGGTGCCAGCCAAGGTAACTTTAACATGAACATTTAACGACATACTATATTTAATCATAATAGTACATTCAATATCATGCTTTAAATTTTGACTACAAACACGGACTGGCACCGGCTCCAAAAACTTTGTTGGCTGGCACCGGCTCCAAAAATAACAATAAATGTACATATATATATATTTTCCTAATAAAATTATTGTCTATATAGGCAGTCTAAAAATATACTTTTTTATTTGTTTCTTTAAGCGGATTGCAAGTAAATATTTGGTATATTTGCTTGTTTGTCATAATATGTGTACTGTTAGATGTAAAGTTAAATATATGGCAGTCGCATAGTTTTCAAGAATATAAGATTGAGTATAATAAAGATTAATTGCAAGTAAATTGAACAAACAAAATACGCAATTTTTTTTTTATTTTTAGTGCAATTTTATCAGTCAAATTTTATGGAGTTGGTTTCTTTTTTTGTTAAGTTCTCGGTTTTTAGTATTTATTTTTAATATACAAATCAAAGTATTATGCAGCTTTGACAATGGATATTTTTATTGAAAAAAATCTTATTTAGTTGCAAATGTAATACAACATAATATTTAAGCTGAGTATGTAAAATTGTACCTTTCGTGATAGGATTGCAAAATTATAATTTTTACTGTCAATAGTTTCAATCAATCTATACTACAAAATGGTGTCTGCTATACACTATTCAATTTATACTGCAATTTTATTACTTTCTACTCTCAGTAAACACTGTTTAGATTACACAATCAACTGTACTCAAATCACGTTACTGAACAACTCAATCACTACAAGAACATAGAGTAGAACCTCATGGAGAAAGGTCTCATCATAGGCATCAGGTGTTCCGGCTTCTCTAAATCAAGGCTCGTGCCCTCGTCTCCACGACAGTAACACTTGTGTTCCATCGCCATCTCCGCAGCTGTCACTTGCCAATTTAATCTATTGGCATAATTTTACAAATTATTTTAGGTACCAATTTAACTATGGCATCATCTTTAGAATATTGTGTAACAAAGGGAATACTTTTTTGATATTAATTTAACTTTTGCAGTAAAAGTTTTGCACCATTGCTTGTGTTCAACGATTACAATAAAAACAGAAATAATTTAAGTCTATAACAAACATAATACTTGTTAACATACCTACACAATTAACAATTAGGTATTTTATATATTTTATTTTTACAGGTTTGCTGTCCATGCATTATAATTGAAAATTAATTCTTATGTAACATCACGTGATAATGTGATTCATGGGACACAGTAAGGGTTAAAACAACTGGTGTCAGGGTTATAGCCATTAGAATACTTATAACCAACAATTTGATAACTTTTGCCTAGATAGTGCAATAAAGTTAATTATGTTCATGCAACATTAACAAATGCATTCAAAATTTCGTAAAGCATATAATATATTTATGTTAGAATTTGTATAGACGTTGATATAACACATAACATTAAATTTTAAAACATTCCATTAACTAGAAAATATTATTCCCATTTTGACCAAAGAATCTGCAAGAAGTTCGGAATGACAATCTAAAATACTATAAAATAAACGCTAGTAAGTACTCTTATCAAACGAAATATACTTAATTAAATATTTTTATTAATTATTAGTTTTGTCCTTATAATGTGGATTAACTAATAATATATTTCTATATTAATCCAGTCCCAGTTCATTCAAGCCAGCAGCATGCTAATCCCAGCACCGGTGCATCATACCTGTGCAGATCTAGTTTTTGTGCTACATTCCCATTGACTTGTGAGTCACTGCGAAGCCTTTTCCTACAATGTGCCTGGTCTTGCATCATTCTGACCTTTGATTAGAATTGAACCACATCATACATATTATTATCAACTACACATTAAATACCAAACAAATTTGCAAGATAACTACCAAAATTTGCCCGTATCTGTGTAACAGTTAAATGTGACAAGCTTAACTTTACACTACCTCAGGTAGCTAACCTGTAAGTTGCGAATTAAAAATGTAATTTGAATGACAAATGATGGGAGATTGTAAAAAGCCGCAGAGCTGAATTGCTGCGCCGCGGCCACAAATCACCAACGTAACGTAGTTACGTAGCTAACGTTTTTCTAGACGTATCCATTCACCAAGACAATAGGCACAATAACGCACTTCAATAACCCGGAAGACAGTTTATAAGGTACTTAATTACGAAGTACTCAATTCAGAATTATCATTATAAAATACATAATTGTTACAATTTATTGAGAGAGAAATGATTGCGAGTACTCACTTTTTAAAATGTAGAGCTTGAAAAACTGTAAGCTCGATCAACTCACGCAGCCACACACTCGTCTCGACAAATACGACGCGACAACGACAATGACAGTGACAGCGCAACTGCTGGCCGGCCGGCCGGCGGGCGGCAAAACGGCTGAAAAAAAGAATGACGCAACAAGCAGATGCGTTCACGTCTTGTCTGTCTATGGCAAGTTACAATCACGTTAACTGATTAGATTAAAATATTATATATAATCGTTGTCTCAGAGACTGATTTTGTAATCCTTATAAAACTAACCACTAAGTATCGAGAATAGACGGCCATCTGGTAGCCAGAAGCACTAATTATTACATTCCCGAGCGAGACAAGAAGGAAACACCAAACCGGAATATCGCGGAAGGTACTAATTATTAAGCCGTAGGCATCTTATTATGCAGTTCTTCGGAAAACACTCTATAATGCGTTATCCAAGAACTCTGCACTAATCAACTTGTATAAACTTGACTAAATAAACAATCTATTGTGTTGTGATTGTGACTCACATTTTACTAATATTAAATGTGATGCAAGGTAGGAAGTAAGTAAATAATGATAAAACGTCTTGCAGTTTAAGAACAAGCGTTGGTTAGGTGTATTGGGCAAATTAACTAGTACTTACCATGGACCTTGTGTACACTCGGCGTCACTTCAAGCTACCCTTAATGGACTTTGAACCGTTTGAAGTCGTACGCGGAGAATCGTGCGAGAGAGTTCAGTACATTTTTGTTACTTCGTCTCACTCGTGCGCTCGGACCGCGCCGGCCGTGACGTCACTACACCACTACGACTGCACATCACCGCGCGCTCGCACATACCACAATCCACACCTTGCCTGCGCGCCAAAATATTGTTTCAAGAATTTCTGTTTTACTGTGGACGCTGCGGTGCAGTGCAAGGGTGCAACGCGTTCAGAATAATATCTACTCGTGTAGTAAACAACTATGTCATCGTTTTTAATTAAATAATTATAAATTACTTATAAATAGGTTTAGCTTTTAATGTTATTTCTGCACACCTACCTACTAAATCTTTACAAACAATAACAGGTATAAAATTGTTGAATCGAACCCTGCTGTGATACTTATCTATTGAGATTCTGATATTTTACCTGAGCAAAAGAACTCGACGAAGATAATTAAAGTTGGTAAGTAAACAGTATACCTAAAGCGATTTTATACTGTTTGTTTAAATTTTGGAGACCACCATTAATCATGATACCTATTTGAAATTGCACATACTTATGTAGGTAATGTATAATACTCGAAGCATCATGTTAAAGGGCGCAACAACAAATAGAATTAAACGGGTTCTCTAAATAAAAAAACACATAGTCGACATGTTTTTTAAGAATTTATTTCTACTTTGCCGCTACGTTAGCAGCACTTGTCATCTTTTTTTTTTCTATAGCACTAAGGATGTTTATGCAACATTATTCTTGTATGAAAAAAAAATTAGAACAAACAACTCTAACGTAAAATTTATTATATTAATAAATATTAAAACCGGACTGCGCAAAATAACAATACTGGCCCATGGAGAGCCTCTTCGCTACGTTGAATGTAAGAGGAGGAATGGATGGTAAGGTAGATGAAATATGTCAGATGATGGATGAACGATGCATAGATATTCTGTGCGTGAACGAAACCAAGAGGAAAGGATGTGACACCACGGTTCATGGTCCCTACACGGCATACTGGTTGGGACAATCAGTACTGGTAGTACAATCAGGAGTCAAGATGGGAGCATTATAAAAGGAGAAGAATGTGTGTTAAAGAGATGGAAAGGGTATTTTGAAAGTTTGTTTGAAAGAGAGGAAGTGCAGGTACAACATCCGGCACCTTCCATGGAAACTAATGTAAATGTTGATAAAAGTGAGATAAGCATGGATGAAATAGTGAAAGCGTTGAAAAGTATGAGATTAGATAAGGCTGCAGGGTATGACATGATTACAGGCGAGATGCTGAGGGCTGGACAGGGCATAGTGGCTAGCCAGCTGTACCGCCTTTTCAATTTGTGCTGGCAAAATGGGCAAGTACCGGGAGACTGGTGCAAAGCCGTAATTGTGCCATTGTATAAGGGAAAAGGGTCACGGCAGGACTGCATAAATTACCGCGGTATAAGCCTTCTCAGCGTAGTCGGTAAAGTGTATGCGAAAGTGTTGATTGAAAGGGTTGTGAATGAAACAGACGAAAAAGTATGGGATGCACAAGCAGGATTTAGAAAAGGTGCATAGCCGAAAAGTGTTTGGCTAAAAACAAGAAGGTCTATAGCGCGTTCGTGGATCTAGAAAAGGCCTATGATAGAGTGGTGAGGAAGGAATTGTGGTCAGCATTGTCCGTGAACGGTGTGAGCAGTGTCCTTATACGAGCATTGCAATCTCTTTATAGGGATTCTAGTGCTTGTGTGTGTGTTGTGCTTGAAGTCGTCGGCTCGATAATACTCCTAAAACTCTCACAAAGTAATTTGTAATGTAAAAGTCTTTAGTTAGACCTTGAAATAAGTTTTCCGCTATGGACAAGATAGTAGATAGTTGTTCAAATAAGGCAGAGGAACTACACTATACAGCCTTAAATTTTGATTTATTATGTTTATTTTGTTTGTAATTTTATAATTTTATTGTTTTTAAATTATTCTAATTTACTTTTGCATGCTACCATAGTTAGCTGAATAGGATGAGCCTAACAATTTTACAACATCTCCCCATGTACCCTGTTCATACGCAAAATAAATATTTCTATTTCTATTTCTATGTCTATTTCGTTATACTTATTAAAGACGTCTGCCCCTGTGCCCGACTTCATTTTTGATCCATCGGTATACCAGATTAGGCTGTCTTTTTCCGGAGACTGTGGCCCTCGTTTCCATTCAACATAAACTTTAAATTTCCTTTCGAACATGAATATAGGGGATATTTTATAGCACCCCATTTCCATGGTCCTGTCAGGAATGTCACTTGGTTCCCATTTTGTGTGTCTAGCTAGTCAGGGGTTTATAGATGCGTCCCACAGTCCGGCCATCTTTAGTCTGTGTAACGCTTACCCATACAAACATGCCCATAAACATTTTATCCATTATCATTTTTTACATACTCCAATCCCGCATCTTGTCGGCTATTTACAAGCCACTACATCAAGCATAGTAATAAGCATACTAATTTAGGAATTGAAATATTATTATAATTTATTTATTCTAATGGAAATTCGAGACAGTAGTCTGCTCTTGTCTTTAGCTATCTCCACTCCATCTAGAGATTACTATACTAAACTAAGAACGTTGAGCAGGTTAGAAAGCATACTTTGCGCGATGCCAGCGAGCTGGGTCAAGTAAACGTTATGATTGTAGATATTGCTCATAGATGGCGCTATCCAGTTTTTTTATATCAGATGCAAAATGACGATAATATTAGCAATAATTTTGGAACTTATAATTATCTGCTTTCAAAAAAAAAAAATATTTTATTGATTTTTTAAATTACAATTAATAAAATTAAATCGAAATTGAAATTAGGTTAGTTAATTCGTTAAAAACGTTCTACGTCTTTGAAATGAAATACAAATAAAAACCTTAATATTATATTACCGTTATAGTTTTTACCGTTCAAAGACGTAGAAAGTTTTTAATTAATTAACTACCTAACCTAATTTCACACATTGACATTTATTTCATATGACTCATATCCTGTGTTGAGAGAATTTTTAAATATTGTATTCTGAACTTATAAATCGGCCCTTTGGAACTAGGTACTAGGTATACCTATAACATACACATACATTCATATATTAATATGATAATGTTAATTCCTGATTTGGACGATAGGTACTTTAGTCTCATAACGGGAAGGATACTGTCGGAATACAACAATTCTAAACTTATAATCTCGTTTGAATCAAAGTTTATCCCATAAATTGTTTCTGTCTGTTCTGTGACGTGTTTTATAAATGCGCCTAAGTTTGAAATGAAGTGACGTTTGGGTCTCTGATGCCGCGCATTGCTTCTAATAGGCTTTCCTATCACACTAATGCGTTTGAGCCGCTCTCTCGCTCGATCAGTGTGTTGTATGTACCAATAATTTAAAATTTTGCAACGGCCGACTCAGTTTGCGCTTGTCAAATTTAGGTACTGCTATTGTGTGAGTGTTTCATTGTATTATATAATTTTTATGTTTAATTTAGTTGAAGTTATCATTGACGAATAAGGAGTGTTCAATTGTTTTTATAACTGTAGTATTAGTAACTTTTTCTTAAATTCAAATAAATTAAGATGTAAGTGCTTTAAAACGGGCAATGCCAAGTAGGTAGGTACTATTGTGTTTGTCACATGTAACGGACGTTGCCTAAAAGTGCCATAAAGAAGGTTTGCTTAATTGTGTCACTTATAACGAACATTGCCAGTTAGTTACTAGATAGTTGTATTTTGTTTATTTTTGTCACGTTTTCAAAGTTCATGCCTACTACTATTAGGTATGAAGAAAAAAGGTCGAGGGACATACGAAGTTGTGTTTGATAACGCCCAAGAGATCGGCAGTCACAAAGTGGTAGATTATCAATGCATTCACATTGCAAGCTCTTTCTGTGATTCTTCTCTGTGGATCTCTTTCAGGATCCGATAACTGCAATAGAGAGATATGATAAAAAGAAAAAATTGTACTAAAAGCTAAAAATAATTCGGTAGGTACAGGTACAGGTGAAAAATAAAGCGTTGGGCGCACGTAACCTGCGTAAATGTGTAAATAGCATTTTTTATTATGATATAGCGGTTGAAATGTCTATCAAGACATTTTACACGCCCAACGATTTTATTTTTTACCTGTACCTATACCTAGGACCTACCGAATTATTTTTTTGCTTTTAGTACAATTTTCAATAAAACCGTTTCAACATTTGTATTTTTGTAAAACCGTTTAATAAAAAAAAAAATTAAGGACTATTTTTTTATTTTCTAGTTTTTAGTTTCATTAGGAACTATTCTACTAATGAAACCCTTTCATTTGATACCCATATTGAGGAAGTAGTGATAAAATATTATGTAATCCGCCATTATGTAGCGGCAGCCATCTTGGATTTACGATACCGAATATATTTAATTATTGTCATCAGAACTAAAAAAGGTGTGTATCAAATTTCAGATCAATCCGTCAACAGGAAGGGGGTCAAATTTCAATTACTAGATTTGACCCAACGTTACAGGGCAAGCTAAATAAAACCGTTTAAAGAAGAGAGCTGACATTGACATTGTTGATATTATGAAGACTAGACGCTGGTATGTATATATATATATTGGTTTGATCTGGTTTATATATTTGCCCAGCTTTGCTCTCAATAACAGCTGGCTATTGCATTGCCGTGACTGTATTACTTACAGTTTGGAAACGAAAATAAACTGCCACTAAAAAGTTTCGCATTCAAGCTGCTCTTGCGCTCATTAAAACCTACACCAAATTTCAATTCTTAGACTTGGTCCTGGGCCTCATACAATCACAAAGCCTTACATACCTCGTCCTGTGGATGAATCACGTCTTGATTGTCGATAATTTTCCCATATACACGTCTCAGGGACGATGCTGTTTGTGCAAGAATGGAAAAACTATGGTTATGTTTTCAAAATGTAAATAAATAAATATTAGACAACAGCACATTCATTGTTCGATCCCAAGGTAAGTAGCTAAAGCACTCGTTAGCATTATTGAAATCAGAAACAACGGCGGTACCCACAACCACCCAGACCCGACACAATATCGAAAAGTTCGTTTTCGTTATAGACCTGCCCGGGAATCAACCCGCGACCTCAGAGTTAGCGCCGCCCAAAGTCCGGCGTACAAGCCACTATGCTACGGAGGTCATCCAATAATAAGAATAGAGACTTTGTTTCACAGTTAAAAAAAATGTTTCCTATTATTTCATAAAAATAAGTAATTATTTGTTTTACTTGGTTACATATTACAGTTTATTTTTGTAACTTAACAGTGGAAAGTTCAATATTGTTGCTATTTTAAATATTTATGAAAAATAATACTTTAGTGTTTTTTTTATGTGTTAAGCTTTGATTATATTATTATGTTCCATGGTTCCTAAATTGTAACTTAACCGCAAAACTAGTTATAAAACTTATATATTTTCTAATAATTTTATATTACTTCATATCGTTCTGTTAACACGTTAAGCTGACAATGTCCGTTTTATAAGACAGATGCGCCCAAGGTTTATAGATTCGTTGGCAATGTCATTTATAAGTGACATTAAAAAACCTATGAAGATAAATTTCCCATAGGTGTTCCTTATTTACCCCTAACGAGATACATAATTTTAAAAAAAGGTTAAATAAACTCGGGGATAAGGGACTGCCAATTTAAGGGCTATATAACCTCTTCCCTTTTTACGCTGTGGTAATATTTAGCTAACTAGCTTAAAATAAGCCAAACCGAATACAATATACATATTACACCCCCTTGCTGGATGACTATACCACAAAGGCGGTTCAAAACACACGCAGACGCATTGTATATTTACTTAAAAATTAAAACAATTTTGTTTTTTTTTTCGCACTTGCTCGTACTAAACATCCAAAGAAACGCCCTTGCTGAGTTTCTTGCCGGTTCTTCTCAGTACAAGGCCTCCTGCCATGTGCCGATGAGAGAAGAACTGTAGAGAAAGAAATGTAAGAACCGATGACATAGTGATAAGGAGCTGATTTTTACAGCCTGTATATGTATTTTTGTAGATGAATAAATGATTTTGAATCCAGAATGCAGACCCTAAGTAATACGAACTCATGTTAGTATGAATTACGTACACCGTAGAGGTGGGTAATAAAAGTCGACGGTCATAAAGCGTTCTGCTCTATAAATAGCAGGCGACGGTCAAACGGCGCATTACCGCCAGATTTACGGAGCCTGCTCGCGGCTCCCACGAATGACCGCCTTTGGCCTGGGACTTTGTTCTCTAAACCGCATGTAACGGTAGACGACATTGTATTGAAATAACCGCATAATGGCTGTGGTCTAGTCTTTGGACCACTGGTTAAAGACCCAGAATCATTAGGTTCAATTCCCATAGAGAGGATTTATTGTATTTAGTTTGGGGTACGGTTTTAGGAGTTAGTCCGCCTGGCCAGCTATCAGTGTATCAACTTAATCTGTGATGCCGTAAAAACAATGTTAGAAGCATTCTTGTTGAGTTCTGACAGTTAAGAATCGACTGAGTCGCTTCTATCTTCGTCCTTATCGTCAAGGTGGTATGAAGGCTAAGCTCTTTTCTGCTGTGGAATAAAACAAGAAAGACATAATAACTATTTGCGTTTATTTTACCTAAGTTATCCTGACGTTTCGCACCATTTGCAAGGTTTGTGGTTACAAGGAGCCGTGACCCTGTGTTGATTTTGACATCGTTAACCATGGACCACAGAGGGCTTAAAAGGCTAAAATTAGAAGGAGATGGTGCATTCGTTAGGGAGCGCAGATTAAGCTTGGTTAGCTTGACCTGCGCTAACTGATGAATACTAACTACCCCGTGCTTCGGAAGGCACAAAGCCGTTGGTCCCGGCTGCATTAGAAGTCGTTAACAACCACCAATTCGCACTGGGTCCGCGTTCCATTCTCCCTATTCATCCATAGAGAAGGCTCGCGCCCCAGCAGTGGGGACATACAATTAACTGGTGATGTGATGATAATAAAATAAGCACGGTATATCCGTACAAAACGTACCTAACTAAACTTTAGAAGGTAATCCACATCTTGACATCTTTATTATCTACTGTGTACCTATACCTTGCGTTTGTCTATCACATGACCGCTTTTTCGATTATTATAAAAACTGTGACGTATTGAGATTGCGCCAGAACAAGTCGGGATGAACTCGACCCGGTTCTTGTAAAGTCTCTGTTACGTTACGATAGAAACGTCAACGTGTTTCAAATCAAACCTGCGATCCCCCGGGCTCGGGTAGGCTCGTTAACATCGACATGCAATTATGTGCGACGCCGCTGCTGCTTCTAGCCACAACATAAGGAGACCGCAGAAGGTAAGCACAAATAATTGTAATTTGCAGAAGAGATATGCATATGACTTATATTTACCAAATATTAACAATGCCCTGTATCACAAGAGTGCCTATGTAACCGGTATCCAAATATTCAATCATCTGTCCACTGATCAAAAAGCCTCAGTAAATTTAAGCTGTTTTAAAGTTAAATTAAAGAGATGGCTTATAGATAAGGCGTTCTACAGTTTGACTGAATATTTCGGTACAAAAACAGCATAGTGGCTGTTTCTATGTAACATATACCTACCCACTAAAAATTGCATGCCCGACTAGGGTAAATTGTTTGTTCCCAATTATGCTTAACACCTGCTATGTATTTATACAAATATCTTATACAAACGCGCTCGAGCAACGCATACACAGACAACCTCTCGCGGACGCGGTATCTCGCATCGCAACAGCTGCTGCGTGCGGTTGCACACGATTGCGTGTCTGACGAGCTCGATGGTTAACGCGCTTGGTCTGCGAGTGCTCATGTTAGGCAACTTTCGCAAATACCGGTTATTGGATGGGTGACCAAAAATGTAACATCTCGAGCTCCTCCGTGCTTCGGTAGGCAGGATTAGCAGGATTGGTGGTTTAGGACCCGTTCTCCCTATCCATCTATATGGAAGGCTCGTGCAGCAGTGGGGTTATATAATGAGCTGATTATGATGATGATGAGAGGGTCTATGCGTGCGTTGCTCGAGCGCGGTATGTATTAAGCTTACTTTCTGGGTCCTCCTTACCTTGTGTTGATGGTGTACTGCTGCAGCCTGCTGATATTACGCCACATGCTCAAAAGCCTCACGTACCTAACATACATACCTGCGCAAACCGTTAATTAATCTGTGTCTCAATTGCCCGACCAATACTGTCCCAAGACGTCGCGTAGACAAGCCCATAGGTTTGATTGTTTCAACCTCAGAACAATGTATGTGTAAAGCTGTTGTTATTCTAAGGTTTTAAATCTCGACTCTTCTTAGTATGTGTTTTTTTTTCGAATACTACAACATGGATACCAAATTAGAGTGCTCAACACAAGGATTTCAAAAAGGTATATCATGATTATCATTACCGTAATACTAAAAAAATAATACATAATCAGTCTACGATTATAATAATTATGCCCCTGAACCGCTGAACGGATTACATAATTGAGGTATCGTTAGATTCGTCTTAGCTGCCCAAGAAAGATGACGTAAAAAAAACAAACATGGCGGCTGTGCGCCATTGGACTTGGTGAAAAATTTATGCTTTACGTGGTAAAGGCAAGGTCGAGCGACGAATGCTACCTTTAATGTTATGCTGGGCAGTAACAGTGCGTAAATTACTGGGTACGCCTTTAGACCTGGCAGTTGTTGATTTAAGCAGTCACCTATTTGCTAAAGGTCAGGCTTACGTTACTTTGAGCAGAGTGAGATCTCTCTCCAGACTTGCTATTAGTTCACTTGAACCTAAAAAATTACTTAATCAACCACATGATGTAAACTCTTGAAATGAATTGAACCGATTACGTAATTTTGTCTAACTAAAAAGACATAAATAAAATAAAAATTTAAAAAAATAAAAAAAACCCGCCTTCGTAAAAAATAATAAATAAATAGAAAATCAACTGAAAAGGCCGAAACAAGATAAAAATGCAATAATTACATAAATCCAGCAAAATAAATCGAAACTTCTTTACTAAACATGGTGACGTACACAATTTCAATATAATTTAAAATTATAATTTTGCTATGTTAAAATGTTTAAGTTTTGTTTACCTATTTAATTTACTTATATGTTAGTTAAGTTTGCTTTCAATGTTACGAGTCTATTCCTTTTGCAGGGAGGAGATGATCCTTCCACTTTTTCAGGGGAGATGAAGTGTGATTGCAACATTGCACAAACATGCATTAACATAAAATTGGAACACACGCGCAGCATTCTCAGCAATTAAGAATAAGGTCGTTGACTAAGTTAATTGTATCGTTTATTTTAATTAGTAATATTTTCTCAATAAACATCTAGACACCGAACATGTCACATCTCTTTTCTATCTAAGCCCTGTAAAGAGTCATAGTACTTCACTAGAAAGAAAACAAAACTTGTAATGCCACTGTTCAGGTTACATACGTGATCGGGTGCCGCCTGTGGAGGCTGGTCTGCTCTTGCATACTTATCTTATTTTTAGTATTTGATTATGTTTTTCTTAAACAATTTTTGATTTTTACTAGAGTAACTGTAGTAGTACTGTATGACATTGTGGAAATTGAAACTTTTACCTGATGTAAATTTGTTAACTTAGTTTTTTTTTATTTTGTGTTTTTTTTTACATGTTGTGGTTGTCTTCTATATTTTTTGTGTTTATTTGTAATGGAAAGGTTCCTGCCATGATAGTGTATTTTTCAATATTTTTAACGCTGTAAGGGAGAAAACAGCTGGACAGTTGCTGAGTTTCTTGCCGGTTCTTCTCAGTACAAGATCACCCGCCCAGAGTAGACTTACGAACCGATGTCATAATGACATTCACAAGAGCTACTTGTAGTCTAAACTGAATAAATGATTTTGAATTTTGAATTTTTGAATCAGCTCATTTTATATGTCCCCACTACTGGGGCACGATATGTACATATGATAAGCAGAACGGGCCATAAACCACCACGCGGGCCCACTGCAGATTGGTGGTTGTTAACGACTGCTACCTATTGCAGCCGGGACCAGTGGCTTTACGTGCCTTCCGAAGCATGGAGGAGCTCGAGATAATACATTTTTGGTCACCCACCGGGCTTTGCGAAAGTTGCCCAACCTCAGCACTCGCAGACCGGGCGCGTTAACCACTGCGCCATCGAACTCCTCTACTCTAAAAACTTTTACAAATTACACAAAGGGATCACTGGTTTATTAGCGACCAATCAGTGAAACGTTTTTTATAGACATATAATAATGCATCAGTGAGCAGTAAATAGGTACTACGTATATAAAAACCTTTCTACATTAGCAGGGCTATAAATTAACGGAATTCACGAAAGGCGGTCATTGTCCCGCGCAGGACAGGAAGCGTTGTAATGACACCGAAAGCTCATTGCTGTTTTATTGTCTATGCCTTCGCTAAGGCAACTTTTATTATAATTTCACTCATTTTAAAACAGCGTACGGACACGTAAATGGAACACGACTCTTTGTATAGAACTACAGTTTTATAGCAAGAACGAAATTAATTCTTCAAGAGGCAAACCACCCTATCACCCCCTCATTTTATTTTATTATGGAAACATTTAGCTTCGTCTAAATGGATTTAAGACTTAAAAATAAACTTTTTTTATTAAATTAGATTAGATTAAATTAGATATAATGAAAATATTAAATTAGGTTAACTGATGCTACGTTTTTTTTGTTACACCACCATCTTCGCGTCTGGACTCCATTTCCACTTAACATTAGGTGGGATGGAGTCATTTGCCGAGCTATCTATAAAAACAAATTAAATATAGCCTATGCTTCCCGCAAGGAATGTAGCATTCTCTCAATGAAATAATTTTTAGAATTTGACCAGCAGTTCCCGAGATTACCCTCCTCAAACAAACAAGCGAAGTCACAAATTGACCTCTCTATTAATATATATTTTATTATTATTAGTAACTATTACACATAATAAACATTTAACAATTTTACAAATTAAATTTTCCTTTATTTTTCTTCCACTTACAAGAGCACATGTTTGATTAACTAACGAAAGCTTGTTTGCGTATTTGCCATTAGTAACAAGTGAAATGGCTATATAGGCCCATGTCCAGCAGTGGACTTATACTTATTTTTGACGCTGTAAGGGAGAAAAGAGCTGGACACTTGCTGAGTTTCTTGCCGGTTCTTCTCAGTACAAGATCTCCCGCCCAGAGTAGACTTACGAACCGATGGCATAGTGACATTCACATGAGCTACTGGTAGCCTAAACAGAATAAATGATTTTGAATTTTGATTATTTTGATTTTTGACTTATAGGCTGATGATGATGGTGAAGAAGATTAAATCAGAATTAAATTCGGCATGATAAAGTCTAATTATTACACAAAATCACGCAATTTATTTTTGGAAGAAAAAATGCACTATAAATCATTATAAAAATATATAAGAAGGCAATGAGCCCAGAAGACTGGCACGTTAATAAAATGACGATTAAGATTAACTTCTAAAGCGGTTGTTCAAAGTTGTTGAATACAAAACGAATTGAATCTCTATAAATAAGCTGAAAAACATAACCGAACTTAAAAGGAGGCATACTCGTAGAAACCTAACGGTGTCCAACAAGAAACAAAAAAGAAGAGAAATACATAAAGTAATTCTGAATACAAATCCGTGGATCCCAATGTTTTATTGATAAGGCTTGAGCTTTTAAGAGATTTATCGTCGCGGAGTCGCGGCCGCCCGCGCCCTGCCCGCCCGTACCTGCGCCGTGGCAGTTATGAGGGGCGGCGCGAGAAACTTTCGTGGCTCTGTGAGGAATTGTACAATTCGAAGCCCAATTGTTTTTCTTCTGGAAATTTTATGATGCTGTGCTTTGAATAACGTTAAACATTGATAACGTTATCTCTTCATACGACGATAACGTTATGCTTGGCATTTATTTTTACAGGTAAATTAACTAACCACTCTATGCGTATTGGCTTAAGTGAAAAAAGATACTTTAACTAGATAACGTTACCTGCATTACCGGTACCAATTTAATTTATAGAAATAACGTTAATAACGATACTTATAGTGTGAAAATGGCAACGTTATTAAACACTATTATGATGTACTCGTTCCGCCAGTGTCTTTACCTACGTTATTAATAATTGTTCTTTATATCTTCTTCTTCTCCTTTCATTGGAACGATCTTCTTTAAACGCTGATCTAATTAGGCTGGGCAGAGGGTTCGGTAAGCTACGAAATATTTTCTCGTCCGACGTACTTCAGTGTCTCAAAACGACAGTCTTAGAGTAGTGTGTGTTGCCAACGATGAAATGCGAGAGTGAGACGTGGTCGCTCACTAATGGGCCTCATAAGAAGGCTCAAGGTCACTCAAAGAGCAATGGAGAGGGCTATGCTCGAGGTATTCCAGCGTGATCGAATCAAAAATGAGGAGATCCGCAGAAGAACAAAGGTTACCGACATAGCCCGAAGAGTTGTTAAGCTCAAATGGCAGTGGGCAGGGCGCATCGCTCGCAGGACTGGTGGCCGCTGGGGCAGAACAGTCCTCGAGTGGCGATCGCGTACCGGAAAGGCAGTGTGGGCAGGCCTCCAACAAGGTGTATGTCGGCTGAGTTGACTCTCTGCTAACTGGGTACTCTGCTTTTATGTCATGTAGCTGAAAAGTCTTTCGGCTATATAAGTATCTTGCTTTCATGTCATCCAACGTGAATTGTCTTTCAGCGAAAAGGTCATTCTGATAGAGACCCTTTGGGGGAGACTTTTGTCCAGCATTGGACGTCTTTTGGCTGAGATGATGATGATGATGATTAATCGTTGATTTTTTATGGTGTATGTTTTGAAGTGATTCTTTAATTATCAACAAAAAGTCACACAAGGAAATGCGTGTTTCTTCTTAGAGCGCAATATTGCGGTAACTAAAACGGAAAAGTAGTTACTGGTTTACCTAATAATAGCGAATGAAACTACATCCTACGTAGTGTAGTAGGTGAAAAGTTAGTAGGTAAGACAAAGTTTATCAAAAAAATGGACAATACTCTTACTGCCCCTTGGGAAACATTTATGAGAGTAATTATACGACAAACTCGTCTTCACTTAGAAAAAACATAAAAAAAACGAAACATCTATTAATCCCTACCTTCCGACGTGCGTCGGATTGAGAACAACATTTTTTTAAGTCGCTAAAATTTTATTTTACAGCAAAATGAGTTTCAATTAGTCTTGATCCAGAGATGGTTACAGCACCATCCATCATCAGCGAGCCTAGCTGCGGCGATCAGTTCATTTGTCACGCGCCAAGCCGCCAATCCGCGCGATCACCAGGCTTACTCGAAACGTAATCAAAGCGTTCGCACTGCACTAAGCTGCTACTGTGAAAATTGGGTTTTTGTTATTGATTCAGTCGGCCGGTCATACTATTTGCAGTTTCACTTTGTTTTGTTATAACCAGAGATAGGATAATCGGATGCATATTTGCCTAAAGTTGAGGTGTTGTCATAACATGGAAAGCACTTTCGTATCGAAAAAATCCCAGGATTCCGGGATCGACAAATTTAGTTTTTTATTATAGAATCAAATCGGGTGTAGCTATATTTACTTATTTTAAGGTGCTAATATGGAGTGCACTTTTGTATTAAAAGAATTTGGGGGTTTTGGATTCGATAAATTCAATGTTTTTATAACAGAAATAACGATTGCCTCATATTTTTTCTTCAATTTTCAAAAGATTTTTATCAAACTAATAATAACACGAATTACAAAGAAAAACTAATTAAATCTCTAAAAACTAATAACTTACTCACATTATCGCATGTGACGAATAAGTTGAAAGTTTAGGATACAAAATATCTATGTAATTTCACTGCCTCCTACAACGGTGGCGGGTGTTAAACAACTTAACTAATTTCAGTGGTTGTCCGCTGTCAATAAGGCTATCTTGTTTTTCTGTTTGTGGTATAGCCATTGGCACTATAAAAAGAAATAGACGGCTCATGCAAAACGTTGTTAGATGTCCACAGCACGGCTTGTACAGACCAACACAAACTTACAGAACAAGCGCGCGTAACTCTATCTTTTTCTTGTTTGTTGTTGTTGAGAAAAAAATACTTGAGTCAAGTTTATGAAGACAAATTAAAAAGAATTCGTAGTGACATACAAAACAATAAACTGTGGGTATCACTAGACGAAACCACTGATTTTCTGGGCCGATATGTGGTACATTTTTTAGTAAAACCGTTAAGGGAAAACATATCTGGGCTAATTTACGTACTATGTTGAAAAACGTTAGATGTGGTTAACGGTCATTCTGTGTCTGAATTTGTAATTCAATGTTTAAAAGACTTATGGGGAGATGAATTCGACAGTAAAGTGCAGGATGTCTCAATGTTATGTACCGATAGCGTAGCGTGTATGTTACTGGCTGGAAGAATACTAAAAAATACATTTCCCAATTTGAAACATTTTACGTGTTTAGCGCACGCCCTACACAGATTAGCCGAGACAATACGTTTAAGCTACGATGATGTAGACACTTTAATTAAAAATGTAAAGAAAATATTTTAAAATCTCCAAACAGAGTACGAATTTTTAAGGAGTTATAACCAAATTTACACTTACCTCGACACTCGACCTCGACTTACACTTATTTCGAATACATATAGAATTTTACAAATCGGTCCACAAATGACGGAGAAATCGCCGGACATATCGTACATAAAAAAAAATACATCCAATCGGATATATTACCTCCTTTTTTTTGAAGTCGGTAAAAAAAATGCCACATGCTAAAGACGTTATTTGTCACCATAATATCGACTAGATTCGCATTCACTAATTTTCCAGAATCTCGGGATTCATATTTTAAAAAATTTGTTTTGTAAGAAGCCGCTTCCATAATGTTGTAGCCAAAAATGAACTTTAGGTGAATATGCATCCGAATATCCGATCTCTAGTTATAACCACAAGCGGATTGACGGCCCACCTGTCTCGCCAAGGTGATGATAAGTGGTGAATTGTTGAATAGTATGTGATTAATGCTCTCCGTGCCTCGGAAGGCTCGTAAAGCCGTTTTTCCCAGCTGCATTAACAGTTGTTAACTACCACTGATCCACATTGGGCTGGAATGGTGGTTTATGGCCCGTTTTCTCTATCCATCCATAGGGATGGCTCGTGCCCCATCAGTGGGGTTTTGAAAATAATCTGGTAGTGACCAGTGACTTGCGACTGAATAGACACCTTACGCAAGCATTAATCAAATGTGAATAATAAACTTGGTCTCTGCAGTTTAATTTGCCAACATATTATGAATGATAGGAAAAACTATAATCAATTTAAACGCGGTACGCGAACTTTGATGACGTATAACTGTACAAGTTATGGAGCTATCAAAGTTGGCCGATTCCATTAACGTAGCAAGGTTACGTCTGGGATAGTTAGGGAGTGCACCTTGTTCTGCGCAGTTTCAATTAACCGCCATTTTGCGCCTGATAGATAGTCTGCGGTTATAAGTGATTTTACATCACGGGCTCATGTTACACGCCGGATAATGCTATTGCTCTCCTGTGAGTTATGGCGTCAACTAGATTGGCTGGACGTAGCTCAATGTAGTGCGGGTATAATTTAAGGGAAAGTTGGTTGATTAGTTTCCTCCGTTGTCAGAGAGGTCCAGTCACGGGCATTTACATGTAAACAATGTAAATTTAATACAATGGAAGAAGAGTCAAAATTAGTCAAAGTGTACGACTGAATAATTTACTATTTAAAATGTTGTAATACCATTAATAAAATGCTGTAAAATCTGACACGGCAAGTGACTCCACTCCACCTGATGTTAAGTGGAAATGGAGTCTAGACGCAAGGACAACTGGTGTAGATTGAAAACAACGCAGGCATCAGTCACCCTCACACTGCCCTCTGAAAACACTATAGTGAAAAAAAAAAACTTAACTCTCATTTTTATGTAAGAAATATCATCATCATCTTCATCTCAGCCAAAAGACGTCCACTGCTGGACAAAGGCCTCTCCAAGGATCTCCACAACTACCGGTTTTGTGCTACTCGCAACCTGCGGCTACCAGCGACGTACACCAGATCGTCGGTTGGAGGCCTACCTACAATAAGAAAATATTTTGAAAAGTAAATAATATCGACAACTTTTTTTTACCGTTAGCTGTACCTTACCTTGTCAAGTATGACTCTGCAAGTGTCGTCACCAGTACTTCATTTTTCCAATAACTCTAGGCCGTAGGCGTTAAAAAAAGATGCTTCACGAAATCAGGAGCGTTTTAATAGCGACGCGGTTATCTTCCTCAGATGAAGGATGTCCTGTTAGGCTGTGGACACAATGGTGCAAAATAATAAAATAAAATAATATTTTTTACAGTTTGTGATTTTAATTTCTAGCCGCATAAAGTCTAGTGGTTAAAGGAGCGACCTCACACATACGACTCCCGGGTTAGTTAGTTAGATGAGAGTGAGATGCTTTTAGCTGCCTGTGGCCTTTACAGCGTCACGAGATTTTTAAGTGCAATCGAAACATCGTCAGTTGCCATTCTAGAGTGGATGGTATCACGCAAGAGTGACCTATCCCCTATTAGATTCTGCGAGGAGTTCGGATCACATCGAGAGGCGTAAATAATTTGGTTGGTGGTAAAGTTAGTTCTACTGGTAAAAGTACAAAAAACTATTTATAGCTTGTCGCCGTACACTATTATCATGATTCGTAAGTTTCCGTTCGCGCATCCAGCGCCAGTTCGCTGAGAGACCGCAAAGAACAAGGCAGGCGTGTCTCGAGCTCCCGCGCCCGCGCAGATAATTATACTTGTAATTTATTACCTATGTGTTCAATGGTAGACCCAAGTTACAAATAAACCATTTAGTCAGCCACCGTCGTTTCCCTGTTAGAACCCCATAGTGAGCGTTCCACCGCTTATATATTTTAAAATAAAGAAATTTTAATCACCTTGGTGGTCTATGGTCAAACCACTGGTCACATAGCCAAAGGATTATTCCCAGTGGGAGATACATATTATTTTGCTCGGTTTGATTGCGAGTAGGGCTTGTTTTACTACCATTTTATAAAAGTCTGTCGCATACCAAACCAGTACTAGTTCTTTATTAAATATCATTTGGTGGTTTTGATCGATTCTCATTTTAATTTAATTTATTTGCTATTAGGATTATCCGCAACTAGCGCTTCTGCCGGTGTGTTTCCCACTTTATCTCGCGATAAGTCCAATTTGCTCATATCACGCGCGCGGCTGCGTAGGGGGACTTTTAAAAACTCAAAGTTCTCCTTAAAAAATGAGTCGACATTTTCTCACGTTGCGGCATTTTCTCTGAATATTTTATTGCGCTTCAAAAGGATTTATATGCTATGTTAGTAACGTGGCTGGGCTTTTGTAGTTCTTTATTCGCATGCATTTATTTGAGGTGGTTGGTTAGCTTATTTGATACATCTGTATGTTACCCATGAGAATATTGGATATAGATTATATTATAATTATCCTTTTTAAGTAGATAACCTACCCGACGTTTCGGGCATGCGCAAAAACATTATTTAAAATGGAACGCGGAATCTTAAAGTGTAAGTAGAAGAGTAATTCAGAAACTATACAGGTAACAGATAAAACGAGGTTTATGGTGCCTTCTTTTGCTACTAATATTTTTCATAGGGACTTCTTGGCGGGAAAGTGAAGAGTCATGTCTGCGGTTTTGTTTTATTTTCAAAAATTTGTGTTATGTCGAATATTAATGTGAAATAATGGTGGATTATTAACCGTTAAGTGTTCGTAAGTGTGCATGAGTGTTGGCAAATGAAACAAAACAGTGCAACTATACTTTTCAAATTCTCTCAAGAAGTCCGCCGAGGAATTAGTAAAGCCCCACATCTTTACTGAGATACTCGAGGGGTTGGGGGTATATCACTTCTCATTTTTATTATCATTTATCATCATTCATCATCATACTGACTGAAAGGAAATATTGTATATTTATGTATTACTTGTAAGAAAAATTACTTTGACTCTGGCTAAATTTGCTAATCGCACGAATCGCACTAAAAGGAAGAAAGAATATTTTTCATAAAACTAATAAAGCAGCGCGTCCAGCTTTGACGTAAGCAAAATATGCCATGTATTAGCTTAGTGTGATTTTTTGTATGTTTGACATTTTGATACAACACCATAGGGCGCTGCACATCATTACTGATATAAAAAGTGTCGCGCAACTTCACGTGTTGTCTCGATTGTTACGTGAATACATGGTTTCAGACATTGGGTTTGTTCATACAGAGCCAATTCACAAGTTGACTTAGTTATCGCTTAATAAATGTCACAGAATATTACGAGTATAATATGAACCGAAATTACGTCTTGCCTAACTCGTCTGTGACGGTTCTACGCCACAATTAGGTACACAGAATGTCGGACAGTATTTGTTGTTACTCTAAAAGTTTGTACGTATCTCCAAATGTGTCTGCTGTCCTGACTACCAATAATGCAGTGGACTGAGTATAAGCGCCCATCGGCCGTCCACATAACGAAGCTTCCACAGTGGAAGATCCATTTGCCTCACTACGAACAACTTTGGAATGTTCGCAAACTTTCTTCATATGCCTCTCGCAGCCGTTTCTGGATGACGTGGCGTGAATTGTGAGAACGGAGCGTCTAGCGATTGTGAGATTATTCTTTGAAAAATTACTTCTATTGCTTTGAAAATAATGACGTCTGTTCATTTAGTTGGCTCCTTGCATGAACTTGTAACATGTCGTCAAGCTGTCTGGGGTCGAGGAATGACTATTCTACCGTAGTGCATCAAAAATATTACAATTACGGAGGGTACATGATCCAATCCTAGTTGTTCTACATGATGATGTTTGCTTATACACTCGAGAGCAATGAATCCGGGTCACTTAAAGAAACCTGTAAATCTCGGAAACTAAGAATGCAAGCTTAATGAAATAAATTGTGTTTAATAGACAATTAAATACTCCTTAAATTAAAGTAATAAAATTAACGAGTCACAATATTTTATTAACAAAAAATTACATAAAGAAAAAAAACTGCGAATCTCGCCTTTAAACAAAAATAGGAAATATGACATTTTTGAACAACATTACGCTTTTCTTGAATTTTTTTTTCGTATTGCCTCCTCGTGCTTTGGCATATTGAACACCAAGTTCCTTATACGGTTTTGGGGAATATTCTCCTATTCCTCTGTGAGAGTAATTTAGAGCCTACGAAGCGTGGTTGGGGAAGGGTTTAGTTGTTTTACGCATTTCCCTAGCTCGCCCTAAGCATGCTCGATCTGGTTGATTGGTATCCGGGATGCATGCTGGCCATTCCATACGAGTAATATTCATCTCTTGAAGATAGTTATTCACAATCCAACCAGTAGGAGGTCGGGCATTGTCATGCATAAAAATAGCATCCTCACCCAAATTGACCATAAACAGACCAACGTTTTCATTACCGATTTCTTCCACATATCTTACGCTAGTTAAAGAGCTGTTTTCTATGAACACCAGTTCTGTGCAACTCTCAGAAGAAATTCCAGCCCACACAAGTACAGACCCACCACCGTAGGCTACTTTTTCTTCGATTCAGTCTTGCTTGAATCTTTCCCCTGGTCTTCTATACACTCTGTGTCTTCCATCGTGCTTGTAGAGCATACATTTTGATTCGTCGGGGAGCACAAATTTTGACCAATCTTTAATAGTCCAATTTAAGTGATTCTGGGCATATCTTAGTCTTGAAATTCGATGCCCACGCTCCTGTTTAGGGCCGTTTGCAGGCAAGTCTAAGTGGCTTCAAGTTAGCTTCAGCAAGTCGTCTTATTGTCCATACGCATGGGTTACTTCCTCCGAGGCGTCATTTGTAAGTTCAGTTCCTGTGAGAAAGCGATTACGAAGCATGGTGTTCACCAAGTATCGATCTTCTCGTGCTGTGGTACATCTGGTTCTGCCTGTTCCTGGTCTGCGTAGGTTAGAGCCAGTTTCCTCGTAACGTTGGAGAACTCTTTGTACTGTTGACAGCGACACACCGACAGTCCTGGCTGTATGGCGCTGTCTCCGCCAGTTTCCAGCATTGTGAGAATTCTGGTGCATTCTTCAGGTGTAAGCGACATGATTATAGCTTGAATAATAAATATTGAACACTATCAACATGGTTTACATACCCACTTAAATGACAGATTAGAAAGAAAAACAAATGCAGTAATTTCGTAGTTCCATCTTCGAAAGTCGCCCTTTTTCAAATTTGATTTTTTTATGACATAACTTTATAATAACTAAGAAGTTTTATTACTTTAATTTAAGGAGTTTTTAATTGTATATTAAACACAATTTATTTCATTAAGCTAGCATTCCTAGTTTCCGTGATTTATAGGTTTCTTTAAGTGACCCGGATTCATTGCTCTCGAGTGTAGTTTTATATTAAAAATAGTGTTGTATTTGTTATTTAGTTGCTATGGATAAATGTAGTTGTAGTTGTAACATTTTCGTTAAAAACTGAAAATCTAGTCTAAGTAGTTTCAGGCATATTGAGGGTTTGAATGCCACTTGAAGTGGCGTCACGTTTTTATGCTATTTTCAGATTAAATGACGTTTAACGTGTTGTATAGAGTTACATGCAATATGGTCAAGGGAAAAATACATTATACACCCAAAAGCACAAAGCTTTGTATTTTTGGTATGAATTTAAATAGAGCTTAGAGTCCCGTAAATCAATCATTATGCCCCAAAAAGGTTATTTTGGATGCTATCGCACATTTGTATCTTATTTTTTTGATGTGTACGTAAAGTATACCTAAACTGTAATGCACCTAATTTAATGTGGCTATAGCTGCGACGCTAATTATTGGATCTTGTTAAGAAGCACGTAAAGGGACTTACTCGCCGTTTTCCTTTAACTCGGGCCACCGGGCCATATATTGTTGTAGTTTTGTGCAGACTCGCGCGGGTTACGCTAATAATTTGTTGCTCGCTCCGAAATTTTCTTGCTCGCAGTCGCAGCCCGTTGACAATGGCCCGACAAATATTTTGTTTGCGCACGAAAATATGGGGCGAGCTAGCTCCTTGTGACTTTATTTCCACTTTCTTTTGAGTCGATTCGGGCTTACTGAAGTTGTACTTAGTTTTTATTAAAGTTGCTGCTCTTTTATGTGGATTCTCTGAAGAGAGCATATTATTAACTGTGGTTCCTTGGCAAGTTTGAGATCAACTTTTCCCCTTTTGAGTGTGTCTAAAGAGTTTCGGAGTGCAGCAGCAGGGAAACGTACCTATCGTGGAGATAATGTCGAGCTAGCTTCTCGTCCTAGTGGAAATGGAGGAAACGATGCACCTGCGGAGTGTTTTTGTAAACTCTATTTTGGTGTTTTCGTAATTGCTTGTAAAATTCAAATTCATTTTCATTTATTTCTAAGAAAATGGTAAACAAGATCTTAAACACTTATAGAGGCCTCATATTATTCTATCGTTCTCAAACGGTATAGATATTTTTATAATTGTAGTTTTTTTATACTTACACAGTGAATAAAAACATTATTATGTAATACTTATGAATCACAATCCAAAATAGAAAAAAAACAATCATTCATCAATGAATATTAATAGTGTTACTTATATTATAAGTTAACAAACCAGTGCGTGCGTGTGAGTGTGCTAGCTTCAAACGTTATCTCGTCCACTTAAGTTTATTTCTTTCTAAACCGGCTTCAGTCAAAAGTAGAAAATACATAACTTCACCCAAAAAATAACTTATCTATAATCTCTACATTCGATGACCGCCTTTCAATTTGAAAAATCATTGGATCGTCTTATACTTGCCGCCTGGAACAAGAGCCGTTGGTTTCCCACCCAGCGATACCGCACAGCGTTCCATTCACTTGACAGTTAATTACAACATAGTGCCCTTTACCCGATTAAATTATAAAGTCCAATTGAATTACAGCTGGCCCGCCGCGTTCGAGAGCGGCGCGGGCGATCGCTGCATAATCGCACGTTCTTACTGCACATTTTCATACTTTCCTATCGAGCAAGATCTTTAAAATTTTTTATGTTTAATTATGTTTAAATAACTGCTTTACAATCTCGGTTATACACCTTTAGGTAGTTAAGAGAAATTCCTGAAGCCATGATAGTGTGCAAGATGCAAAAATCACTTTATTTAGCGTACGGTTAATTTGTATGTGTTTGTTTGTAAATACTTCAGAGTAATCTTACCTGTCATACCACACGCTATTTTTCAGTATCTTTCTCATTCTATAATTATGTTATAATCATTGTCATTGCTTTAAAAACGAATCACAACATAGTGAATGGGAGAACTTTCGTTAAGTGAAACAAACAAACTCGCATGCAATCCACTCCACAGCAGCGTTCTTTTCACGCGAACGCAACGTAACGAATTACAAAATGGCGTCGCGTTTCACCTGTCAACCGACGCAATCCATCATGGCCGCGCCGCCAAAATGAAACGCTTTGTCCGCGCAAAATGGCGGGCTGTCTTTAATAAATGCATGTAAACCTGGTTCCGAGCAGAAACAAATGTGTTTTCGATCTAAACTCGCAGCAGTTTTTTTTCAATATGCAAGTGAAATGAAATGAAATATATTTATTGGCACACACTACAAAATATCACGATTTTCACAATAACAATACAAAACAAAAACAAAAGATAAAAGTATGACCAATTAGGCCCCAGCCTCAGCACGTGCTACAGCGACCTAGAGCTTCTGCAACGCTGGTATTCTGGAGGGGCCTAAATCAGTGATGTGTCCACAAAACAACGACAAACCAACATAGACAAATGAAAATAATAAAACGCTAAAACACACGAAGAGAAAAAAAAATATAATAAAAACACACAATACACACTACTCAGCAATATCTTGGTTGATTGCTTGCCTTCCCGTGCTTAAAGCAAAAAAAAATAAAAAAAACAAAAGTTTGCACTATGGATGGTTGGAACACTGTGACGGAAAATGCCGATTGTGCCGGCACGCGTGCCCC
The DNA here is from genome assembly GCA_949315975.1 of Eudonia truncicolella. NCBI lineage: Eukaryota > Metazoa > Arthropoda > Insecta > Lepidoptera > Crambidae > Eudonia > Eudonia truncicolella. The sequence continues at coordinate 20,876,256 of OX438827.1, read as the reverse complement.
TCCGACCTGCGTGGATCGTGTCGTGCAGAACCTGAAGGTAGGAGTGAAGCTTTTTGCAATGCCATAAGGTGATCTTTAATACGTAATATTCTAAATGTTGAAATTGTTTTAGGTCACGTATCGGGCGGGGGCAAGTCGTTCCAGCACCGAGTAGCAGCAAATCGGAAGGAGCCCCGGAAAGCTACAGTACGATGTTTAATGGTTGCAAAAGTGTGTGTACAGACTCTTCTGGGATATTTACTATTATCATTTGCCCACATAAACTTATCATGAAGATAACGTGGCTTCCCCGTGTCAATGACGCCAAACATAAAAGTGGCAAGATGAAGTCTTCTGCTACCATTTTGATGAGGTTTCCCGCATTTAAGAAAGGAGTGACATGTGAGCGCCGTGGTATGTGGAAGCAGAAGCGTGCGCCGCGTTTTGTACTCGCCGAATGAGCTTGGCTGTTCTTGACAGCAGGCATGGCCCATAGACTGTGTCACAGTAATTAAACTTAGATAAAACAAGCGACTCGCATAGTGTAACCCTTAAGTGCTTTCTGTAAATGTATATAAATTATTTCCGCTACGCGAATTTAAAGAGATTTTCGATGTTCTTGCAAAACTTTTAATGATACAAGCTGTGTATTATGTAAACTTACAAAATTCATATTATTATTCTTAGGTACTATTTTTTAAGCGAGGGCCTTTTCGACGTTAAAGAAAGGGAGCAAAAAAAACGCCCTTGCTGAGCTTCTTCCTTCTTCTTCTTCTTAATACAACGTCTTCCGTTTTGTACATTTACGAACAAATATTGCTTAGGGTCATAAAAACAACTAAAACAAATATCTTAATATTCTTTTTATACCATAGATGTAGGTTAAATGTAACGTTATGTTTATTTTTAACATTCCATTCCATTCCACAACAAACCTGTTTTGAAGACAACTGACACGCCTGTTAAACAGTCTAACCACATAAAGTGACAATCTTAAAGATCAAGACGACGCGATCTGCAATTTAAACCTTATTAAGCAAACTTAAGGCGACCGCAAAACGTACAATTCGGCGGCGACTTAATACTCGTAATACTTTCAGCGGGCGCAATAATGGAGTATTTACAATACAGAGCCCTCCGGAGCGCTGTTTCGTTTATCAAAGCCAGCCGGAGCTGAGATGCTGTCTGAGATATCTCGTGGTGGGTACAGTTACTGCTTCCACTTTCAATTGTGCCAGTTAAAGTTAAACGGCGTTGTGAGAAGTGTTGTTTCCTTTAAAGTGCTGCAGCTAAACATCAAGATACACAGACGAGTTAAGGAGAAATAACAGCTGTGTTAGGGATTTAAGTCTCAAATTAATAAGGACACTACAACCTTGAGAGGCTGTGCGTTTTATTTAAAAGTTCGGCCATATTGTGCTTTTAAGATTAGGCGTGGGTATTTAACGTATAGTGATGGTGCGGTGCTGTGGAAGCAGGTTGTTGCACGGCTGCCTAAAAATAAGGAGTGTGTAGGAAGCCTGTGGTAGGATGGTGCGCCACAATGAGGAAAGACAAAGGGAAGATCTTCCTCCGAGCTGGGTGGTATAGCTCGGGGACCGAGGTCCAATGGATGTTAGTTGGAGGTGCTATATATAGCGAAGGAGATGGTGAAACTTCACTACCGCGATGCAGGCTTTCCATACAATTTATCGTCGTAGTATGGCGACGTCGTTGGTATGCGTTTGTGGCGCCATCTGTTGACATGGTTGAGAAGATGTTTGCTTCGTGTCGATTATGTGCGGCGTATGCGGTAGGTGACGCCGCCACAAGTGTATGTTTTCAAGTTTCATGTTTGTATGTATGTAAATTACTTTCTCAAGTAAAATTAAAATTACACTACATTTCATCGCTTCATACAACAGAATTAAATTCAAATATTTCAGTACATTTTTATGAAGCAACCAATTCATGATTTCGGATAATAACGCTGCAAAACAAAGCATGTGCGTATGATATCGTTAATTCGGTATCACACGCGTCCGTGATAAATTGGAATTTCGTTATTGGCGCGGCGCAATTATGCCTCTTTGTTCGATTTCGGGGGTGATTGATGAGCTAAATATTGAGCGGCTTTCAATAGAATCGGACCGAAGGATCTCAAAGGGGAGCGGGAGACGCCAAGAAGTAGTGTATCCATCAATTGTTTTAAATCTAAGCTGAATTTTTAGATTTGGAGTCGGGCTTGATCCAAGCAGCCACATCTTACTGCACCTCATACCTATAACCTAGTTATTGTAAACTTATCCCTCAGAGGATCGTATCGAGAGCGACAAGGGCAACGCTATGTGAATATGACTTACTATGTGCACAGTTTAAGGATAATTGGGTACCACTTCCTTTGTACAACGCGTATGTTCGGAGTAAACTGGAGTACAACGCAATAGTCTGGGATCCAAATGAGCATAAGTATTGAAAAACTACAGAGGAAGTTTCTACGATTCATGCATAGGCGAATGTATGGCTATTACCTATACCTATACCTATACCTCTGTTTTGTTGGAGCACGGGCGCCTTCGGGAGGCATCGGTTCCAGTCGTCGGTCGTCGGGCTGCGGCGCGCGGGCGCGTCCGTCCCGACGACCGTTCCGTAAGTTAGGACCCTAACATTGGACTATATATAAATCAAAGACGGACTGTATTTCATAGGCTTTTACTCGTACGTTATTATTATTGCCGTAAACAAAGGGAGACGCGCGCTGTGCCTACGCTGGTCTCGGGCGATCTGTCTTGGTGGCATCCGTGCGTGCCTCGCCGCCCGCGCCCGCGCGCCGCAGCCCGACGACCGACGACTGGAGCCGATGCCTCCCGAAGGCGCCCATGCTCCAACAGTTCGTTTCGGGTATGACGGGGCAGAATACACTCGCTCTACGGAGGAAGCTGGCACTAGCACTACACTACCATGCGATCTTACAAGGTAAAATCGATGGCATGGAAGTGGTAGCAAATTTTAAATTAATCGTCGCAAAGAGCTACATGAGCGGTGGTGCGGGCGACGTAGCACCTCGCCGGCGCGCGCGCCTGTTTGCCGATCTGGAGGATCTGGAGGACGCGTCGTGGATGTGATGGCCCGACAACAAGGGCCATTAACTTGTTTAATACCATACATCAGCAGATCCCGGAGGCCGATGTACTTACGCAAAAGTCTTACGTTTTATGTGAGTACATAAAGTATTTATTTAACTAGGTAGTTGAAACTTTTTTGTAATTGTGTCTTTTTGTTATTGTATATTATTATATTTAACCGAACAGTGTACGTTTTAGTAAGCAATACTGTAAGTGTACTGTAAAATTGAATTAAATAAATAAATAAATAAATAAATAAATGAGAATCAGATGCACGATCTGCATTGCAATACTTTTAGGAATGAATATGATGTAAATCACTATTTATTGTAGTAGGCTTTTACGGCGAAATCAGAATTATGGCGGCGAGGAACTTATGCTTCCATTAGCCGTAAGGACCGAATATATCCTGAAGGTATCTGGGCTGGCAAACGATTGAGTTGCGCGGGCGCTTCTAAAGGAGGAAGGAAAGGACTCGGCTAGGAACTCTGCTCCGGTTGATCGTCTCTAACGAGCCAGAAAACTATAGTAGTACCTACTACTTTGCGGTTGCTGACGCCCTAAAAGTAATACCTAACTAACTAGTTATTTAACTATACCAAATAATATTAAAATGTGTTTATTAGCATCGATTGGAACTAATTATGAACAGAGTTGTCCATGGCATACCTTTTAATACTTACCTTCAACTTTTCTAGTTTTATTGCTTTCTAAAGTTTACTAGTCTAAGCTAACAAGTATGAATAACAATTAAAAATGAATTGTAATAAGTATGTTATGTTTTAAACATCATAATGGCACAATCCTGGTGGCATACTATACGTTCGTTTTATTTTTGTGAACCATTCTTGCTGGCTTTGCTGAAACTGACTCGTAAGTTGAAAGAGTGTTGCCAAAAATAGGTACGAGTACCCTGAACGCTTTGCGTTGCAGTAGCCAAAGAGCTTTGGACCTGTTGAGCTTAGTAAACCTAACCTAAACTTAAAATACTATAACTTCAGAGATTATTTTTATGGTAAAAGTATTTGTATAAAGAATGTCCATTAACGTTTCAATAATAATTAACCTTGTAGTGAAAATTTAAACCCACACCCATTTGAATTAGCACATTTGGTATTTCGTGCTTCAGTTACACAATATTTCTAAGCTTTCAAGTGAACAACATATTGTTATTATTCACACCTCGCATGTTTTATCTAAAAGGGTTAATGTAACGGAATTCTAGATAACACTATATTATGTAATGCGGAATATATTATGGAGCTGCGTAACACAAAACACATTAACTGAACACGAGACAGCGGAGCATTAATAATCGTCCCGTGACGCCACTCCACCCGCGTGACGCGTGTTGCGAGCGGGTAAGGCACCGCGCCCACTCAACACAACGGCAGCTGTAGCTTCAGCCATAAGCGAGAGCTAAACGAGAAAACAAAGCTGCCATGTGACAAAGCTGCCTTGTCAAAATCCAGCCAGCCAAACCCACTTATTGATAGAGGTAGTGAATAAAAAATAATAATTAGACAACATCACATACATTGTTCTGATCCCAAGTAAGTAGCTTAAGCACTCGTATTGTGGAAATCAGAATTAACGACGCTACCACAACCACCCAGGCCCGACACAATATCTAAAAGTTTGTTTTCGACATTGATCCGACCGGGAATCGAACCCGGGGCCTCAGAGTTAGCGCCGCCCAAAGTCCGGCGTGCAAGCCACTTGGTTACGGCGGTCGTCAAATTACACTGTTACACACTTCCGTCCCATTTCACGAAATCACTCCCACAGATTGCAAGAAAGCGAAGAAAGAAAGAAGACATTTAACACACACACATCAAAAACTTCAACGTTGCGCGTTGGTAAAATTACTCTCAATGCGTGTGAGGAAGGTGATGGGCGTTCTTAACATTTCGTTTTTGAAAATATAATGATTTACATTGTTATGTTGTTGTGCAAATTATTTATAGAATAGTGAATGGATTGATGATCACAAGATTTTGGATAGTGGATTTGTGATTGTGCGATAGATTTTTTAATTGCCTTCCAAGCTATTATTTATGTAGTTGCTTCAAATAAACATTGAACCTATTTACAATATTGATACTTGAGAAGGATTAACAATTACTCATAATTTGAAATTTAAAATTGTTACAATAGATTATTATATGTATATTTGCATTTATATGTCTACATCGTATACTTAGATAGTTCTTTTATACATTTTTTGCCAAATGAGTCCATTCAAAAGTCTGTCACTATAATTATAGATTTGAAAAAGCAGAATTATTCGTGGTGACAAAAGAACTCATCAAACGATTTCCGAAAGCTTTTTGTTCAAATAATTGTAGTTGGAAACACTTTTTAAAGGTTAGACTCTAGCGTGATTAGCGTTATTCTTCAGTAGTCGCAAAATATTTGAAAAAGCCGTCTGAGCATAACATACATACTTTGGTAATGAAAAATACAACATCACCCTTTTGACTTGGTAATTTTGAATCTGACAATTTTATCCTGATCACTTTTCGAATTTGATATCGCGTAAATGGTCACCGCCAGACTGAATGGCGTAATTTGTACGTTTTTCAGCATTTCCAATGGCCCACCTATACATTTTGCTGTCTATTGCGATTTAATTCCAATGTTTTTTCTGGTAAACATAGGCTTTCTTTTATTATTTTTAAACATGGAGGCAGTGCTTGGCCTCCATCTCACCTGACGGTAAATTTACCGTGTCTCGGTAACTCAATTGGAAAAGCAGTCACCTGTTTCTTATTTGAAATCTATACATTTATTTAAGAGGTAAAGTTTGTGACTTTGTTTGTTTGTATGTTTGTTTGTATGTTTGTTTGAGAAGGATAATCTCTGGAAATACTGGTCCAATACTAAAAACACTTTCACCGATTAGAATGCTATATTCCACTCAAATTCACCCAGACATAGTCGCAGGTAAAATGCTAGTTAACAAATAAGAAGATAAGAAGAATGTGGTATTTATAAAAACTATTATGCAAAGTATTTTGACCTACGCTTTGTTTAAATACTATATCACAACACAATTCATTATCTAAGATTAACGTTAAGCGTTGGTCGAACGGAGCGCAATGTATTCTAAAGATTTGTTGTTTTGTTGAAGTCCATTGCGTTATTCCGAGAACTAAGACAATTGCCGCATCTCCGGAGAAATATAGACACAATTTAACGGCGAGAATAATGCAAGACTTACATTGAAGCAGCAATATTTGCAACGTTGAAGTATCGCAATGGGAATTGTCTGGAGTTCCCAACACCAGTATTGCACATTATAAGGCGATCGCGGGAGCCGAGGGGCCTATTATGACAATCGACTTATCAACGTCGACGGCTGCGTTCGCCACTGTTCATTAAAGCCAGTTTTTGTGAAAATTCGATGTTCATAATTGCTTATAGGTATTATTGCAAATGAAGTCAAATTTTGAAGGCTTCACATTTTGACTAGATCACGTCTCGAGTGACACTTTGTAAAACACCGCGCTTTCAATGGTTAGCCCTTTAAACAAGTTTGATGTTTTGAAAATCGACGTAGGCATTGTACTGAGGTAGGTATGTCCATGACTTTGCAATGTTTGGAGCATTTTGTGTCTTTTCTTTGTCACGGACACGCGCCACAAAAACGCTATGGGTCACACGCGCGCGACCACGATTCTGACTGAACCGTAAACTTCAGAAACTAAAGGTTCAGGATCGTCATCGAGAACTAAAGTTTTTATTAATTCCCTTTATTTTACTCTACTCTTAAAAAAAAAAACATTGTAGTGCAAAACAATGCTGCTTGGCGGCAGAAGGAGTATAAGCTTGGTCGCTACGAACGTTAAAGGTTAACAATTTCTGCAAATCCCGGGCCGGGTGACCAAATTCATACGAGTACAACTCTCGCTCTACTAGCTCGCTCAAAACACCGTAGGTTTTTTGTAAGCTAAGTAGAGCGGATATCGTAAGACCCGCATGGCCCAACCTTTCCATTTCTTGGCCTTTGTCCCGTCGTTTATAATTACTGGCGGAAGTATGTGCTGCTTTTCGGTATTAGACCCCCACTTAACAAGTACGGAATGAAGCTTACAAACCACTGTTGTATTATTCGCTCTTAATATCGTCTAATTGCCAACTGGTATTGTCAAGTACACACGCCTGCACATCAACCTACCACAAACTGTCAAATTTCTTCAATAGAATTTGAACTTTATGCCTTTAATATTTGGTTGAAAATGTATTGAAGAAATTTGACAGTTTTGGATAGGTTGATGTGCAGGCGTCTGTACGTACATTGAACCCTCGTAACATTAACTAAAAGATTTCAAAAAACTAACTTTTACTATATACTCGCGTTTATTTTACTCATTACTTTTAGACAATGTTTATCCTGACATTTCGAACCCTTTGCAGGGTCCATGGTCATAGGGAGACAGGTGTTGGTCGTCTCATAATTAGTTAGTAGCTTGTATATGTACCCTCATTTAAATTTAATCAGGTGCGTTCCGTTTTACGCAGAAAGAAACGTAAAAGTTGTTTCATTTTAATGTGTAGTGTTCACGTAAACTTTAGAAAACAATATTCAAAAGTATATATGTTAATGCTCGTGACTGTACACATGTTATTGGTTGTCAACTGCAATTGTTTCTATGCTTGGAACTTTGCATCATCTCGAGCTCCTCCGTGGTTCGAGGGTACGTAAAGTCGATGATCCCGGCTGCATTAGCAGTCGTTAACAACCGCCACTCCCCACTTTGCCCGCGTGGTGGTTTATAGGCCATCCATAGGGAAGCCTCGTACCCCAGCACTGGGGACATAAAATGACTGGTGATGAAGCACTCGCATGTAATTAGCATAGGTTACTACATAGTAACTTCTAAGCGAATTCTGAAGTTGCGAACAAAATAATTGGTCGGCTTAACCCACCTCGTTTTGCATCGTTACAAAACAGCTCCCAATTATTGTAGCGAACGACGTAGCCAGAACAATCGAGGGTAGTGTTGTTTTTTTGTTGTGGGCCGATTGATCGATCTCGTCCGAACGTTCGGCGGAGCAGGCGACGCGTGCCGGATTTTTTTATCCGACTCAATTGATCAATAACGGTGAAGGGTTGTTAGTTTCGGGAATTCGTGTTGCTCCCTTTGGTTCGTTTTTGTGTCTCCACGGATAGCAGCAGCCCTCTTTTGTTAATAGTTTTGAGAACAAAATGGGTGTTGCAAGTTCGTGTGACTAGCTGTGGCGTTGTAGCTCTGGAACTGATGGACCAAATTGTCCTAACTTACTCATCACTTCTCACTCATGACTTACTTACTCAAAGTGCATATCGTCGTTGGTAAGGGAAAACGTGTTAGGCACTAAAAAGGAATTTGTGGGAAATTAATATTATTGTTATTTATAAATTAGTTAATGTAGCAAACACTTATAGGGAAACACTTACTTACACATATCGTGCAAATTGTGTTTTTTTTATTGTGAAAGCTTAGTTTTGCAAATCTTTGTGAGATATGTCGTCAATCGTTAATTATTATGATGAATATCTTGTGATATATTTTTGGATGTGACTTGTTAATGTGGTACCTAAGTAAATAGATAAAAAATATTTTTGCTAAAGCAAATATACTAGAATAGAGATGTACTTAGCAACATTGGTCAAATATTAAGGCGGCTTAATAGATTTTCCTTCAACAACCCAAACGAGGGTTGTAGTTATCAGCTTTAGGCTACCTGAATCTAGTAAACTAAAGTACCTAAAATGTTTAGTGTAATGCGACATTTTTAAAAGTTAAGGAAGTAGCCTATTGCTATCCCACTACTTGGCAAAGGCTCCCATCATTAAAATCAAGTCATCCCTACAATTGATAGGTACCCTATTTATATATAAAGTTTTTTTTTTGAGTGGATGGCAGTACTTACTTGAGCAGAGTAGAAAATCGAACTCAGTAGTATGCATTGACAAATGACAAGGACCGATCACAACGATGATGAAGTACTCCAAAGCATGTTTGGTTCACACAAAGGACATTGTTCGCTTTTTTTTTATTAGCTTATTTTGCCCCAATGCTAAGCGAAGGGCTTCCTCATACTATTCCACGCACCTTGGCAGTTTCCCACCAGTCTCCTTCAAAGGCAGCAATAGTTTCATATTACAAGAAAAAAAAATGTAATTATAAGTAATCCGGTGTACAGGTACATACAGTGACCCAATTCAGCAAAACTATACGGAATCTAAGCGAAACAATTACAGCGGGGCACACAAAGGCCCGACGGCCCGACGGCCCGACGCGACGGCCCAATCCGGGCGGGCCGCGCCTAATGAAATTATGGTATTATTTACCTACATTCATTCCTTAATACGGTCGGCCGCCAGGTCGGAATTGCCGTCGAACGACCCAGGGCTGCCTCTCGCATCTATTAGTCAGTTCATAATAACATCAGATAATAACCTACTAATAAAAAAATAAAAAATAAAGTTTCTTCTGCAACAGCATGCCAGCTCCTCATACCTATCGAGGGCATCCCGTAGATACTTATAAAGCTATTTTAAATATAAAAGTTAGTAATTTTTTTCCAAAAAGGGTTTTAAGAAGTTAGGCAATCTTAACTTCATCGTTGGTCTAGTGGTAAATGCACCAGTCACAGACGCAAAGGAGTTCCGGCGATAGAATACATTTTACTGTAATACATTACATTTTATATAAGAACACATTTTCTTACATTTTATGTAAGAAGTAGCAAATGTGTTAGACTGGTCAAAACATGGAATATAACCAACCATAGCAACACCAGAGGTATGGCATAGCTGTAAGGTTGGTTGGTGGTAGTGCTTGTTATACCAATATCTTAACAAGTGTGTCGTTAAAACAATATTGTTAGGTTTTTTTGAGAGATTGCTGATTGTCTCAGACGACATTTTCAGCTTAACCGGGCTTGTTTGGGGGTGGCGAGGAACGTAAAGGGTCCCTCAAACCGTGTGAAACGTATCACCTTCGGAGGTTTTCTAGAGGGAACGGCATCGCGCACTAGTGCGCGTCCCCGTGCCCTACTAGATCCTACGAAGGGTTCGGATCGGATCGGGGAGCGGAACAACCCGAGGGCGCCTCTAAAGGCTTGGACCTCGGCTCGGGTTGACCGGGCCGTGGTCGAGGAGAGAAGCGCTTAGGTACACGTCTGTACCTGGTGTAGAGCGCGTGTCAACTGGTTCTTCGTACCCTTGTTCTACGAGTACATGTTTAGTGTGTTCTGTAAATGTGTAGTGGCATTTAGAAGATCATGCTGCACCAGTTGTCTTCGCGTCTGGACTCCATTTCCACTTAGCATCAGGTGGTGTGGAGTCATTTGCCGTGCTATGTATAAAAAAAAATAAAAAAATCGGGTGGGGTTATTGTCAGTAAGTAGTATTGTTGTGTTCCGATAGTTGATCTGAACTATCTTCAAATCATTTAAACCTCCCTGTCCCGTGTGTCGCATGTGATACATAACAATTGATTTCTCTATTGTTGTCATTTTTGGACAGCGAAGTTGTGAAATTTTTCACAATATTTAATTTTTTTAAAAATATTATAACTAAACAAAGAAAACACCCGTGACGCGTCCCTCGTGGAATTAGCGGCAACTTGATTTGGCTCTAACTGTATGAAGGGATCACCCCGTAGAATGCGGACTGGCCGCCGCCTCAGGCTGTTTCGACGCGAGCTAAGTGGCATGCACTTAATGTAAATTTGACGAAGGTTATGTAATACACTTGGATATCATAAAAGACAAGCCGCTTCTATCTCGGTAGAGTTCACTATTTGGTTTCAGGGTTAGGCAGCCTATCTTAAATATCATCCAGGCAAACGTTTTTGTTTTAAATAAAACAGTGGCTTGCACGCCGGACTTTGGGCGGCGCTTACTCCCGGGTTCGATTCCCGGTCAGGTCAATGTCGAAATCAAACTTTTCGATATTGGGTATGGGTGGTTGTGGTACCGTCGTGATACTGATTTCCATAATACGAGTGCTTTAGCTACTTACATTTGAATAGAACAATGTACGTGATGTTGTCTATTTTGTCACAGACTGATCTGTCTCAATCAGCTTTCAGTAACTACAAGCTGACCGAGACTGTTCAGTCATGAGTCCAAGAAGAAGTTAGAGTGAAATTCAATCCACCATTTTTGTAAGGTATTTGGTGTAGAACGTCTCGGCGACGAGGAAGTAGGTTTGTAACAGAGTCGTATTTAGAGTTGGTTATCTTGTATTTTCAACAAAGCGTGTCTATTCATTCGGCGTAATATTATAACCATGGTGATTAAATAATTACATTGTGGCGAGCTTGGAACACATTAAGCCTTCGATATACCTTTAAGCACATAGTAAGCAAGTACTTTACTATTTATAGGACAAGGTATTTAAGATCAATAAAGTAGCTATTTAATACATCTCTGTATTTTCCTTTAAGAAGAAAAAGAAGAAGAAGAAGAATAAATTATTTATCGACGATCCCACAGACATAACAGAAAAAAAGACAATGAATATGAAAACATTTAAAAAAAAAATAATACTAATAAAATTAATAATTATACAACAATAAGGAAGGATGAATGTGTGTGAAGGCCAACTAGGACCCTGCCTTTGTGCCGTTGCGGCCTTTAGCTTAGAGAGGTCTTAGACTGGACTTAGCTATCGTTAGTTCAAATCTGCTACAATGGAATAGTCGTGTGTGACTGACCTCTGAACTTCAGTCATCATCAGCTCATTTTATGTCCTCACTGCTGGGGCACGAACCTTCCCTATGGATGGGTAGGGAGAACGGGCCACAAACCACCACGCGGGCCCAGTGCGGATTGGTGATTGTTTACGACTGCTAATGTAGCCGGCTAACGGCTTTACATGCCTTCCGAAGCACGGAGGAGCTCGAGATGATACATTTTTGGTCACCCATCCGATGACTGGCCTTTGTGAAAGTTGATTAACTACACATTAGCAGTTCGGGTGCGTTTACCACTGCGCCATCGAGCTCTTCTCTCCTCTGAACTTCAGTATGAAGCATTAAAAAATACAACTATAAAAAGCAGCGCCCTTGTAGGTACTTGTCTATTCTTACTATGTTCTCCCTTCTGTTTGTTTGTGTGTACATAAATTATAAGTAAAGAAATAAATTTAAACTAGGTTTAGCTCTTAAGATATAATTATCAACACATAACTATATACCGTACAGCATTTTCTACAGTTACGTAAGCTTGACGAGATCGTGGTTTGATTGGGGAACTTCCGCACGTGCGCACAGCAAACACGTGCCCATTTGCATAATATACTTCATTAGATTAAATTTTTTCGACCGTAAAACCGTCGGTGCATTAACAGGGCAACAGCCTACTGAATTTCCTTAAAAATTTGACTCGAAAAAAACAGATTACGATGCCTTTGATCGCTGTTGCGCTACACTGTGAGCAACAAAAGGTTTAATATCCTCAGTTGTTTTGGGGTGGCCGAATTTACATATTAATGATGTGGGTGAGTGGGAAATGCGGCGGTGCCCGACCAATATCAATGACAGGTCTTGTTTGCAGGAAAGTTGCGGATACACCACTGCCGAAATTGAAGAAGTTGGTATTTTATGTTATTTGGGCGAAACAATGTTATCCCAAATGTTTCCGTATTATTATAACTTGTTGTTCTACATTGTTTTAATGAAACTGTTACTTTTGCAATGGACCCCTCATTAATTAGCACTTTATGTGTTTGAACTGCAAAGGTGTAGTATATACTTTTCACATCCAAATTAACACAAACTTGAAGTCGTTGGCGAATGGTAAATATGAAACGGAAATCAATTATGAAGCCGTCATCCGCTACATTACGATACCGGATTGGATCGGAAAGTTTATCCTAAATGTGCGGTGTATGCTTATATTGATATAGGAGTAGGGATAATGCCGCCGGTTTGAATTGGCACGATTTGTCATTAAACTCGTAATGAGTCAGGATAACGTACTAGACCTGTATTACATGGAAGTGACAACATATTTTATTTAACGTGTCAATAGAAATTAGATGCATAAATAATCTTCTCCTTTAAAAAAAACTAAACCCATCTTTTCCAAACAGTTTCGTCGTAATCCTTGTAATGTTTTGTTTTGTAAATCTGTAGATAGGTATGTCTGGTTGTACGTATGCACGTCTATGCCACTAACAAACACAATTTCTTGTCCTCATGTGAACAAAAAGTTTTAAAGTATATAGCAATGACCCGTCAACTCCCATCATTATATTAAAAGCTGTATGACTATTCATCATCATCAGCTCATTTTATGTCCCCACTGCTGGGGCCTTCCCTATGAATTGATAAGGAGAACTAATACTATATAGGGCCCAGTGCAAAATGGTGGTTGTTAACGACTGCTAATGCAGCCGGGACCAACGGCTTTATAAATTTTTGGTCACCAATCGGACGACCAGCTTTTGTGAAAGTTGCAGCCGGGCGCGTTAACCACGGCGCCATCGAGCTCCCCATATATTGTAACTAACGTATGACTATTAATTTAGGCCAATTCAATTTGTCATCACAGCGTTGGCTGTGCCGGAGTTAGGCACATACCGGAGGGCGAATTTTCAGGGTCTCTAAACAGCGTTCAGCTTACGCGTTACCGATCCGCTGTCAGTTCGAATAAATGGAAATTAATGGTGCCAGCCCTGCCCCTCACGCCGCTGCCCGCGCCGGTGCCGGGCTCGCCGTACTGGAACACAGTAACTTGGCTGATAAAGTGATAACAAATTTAGCTTAAGTACCATGTCACATCGAAAACCAAACAATCTCATTATTCAAAATTCCTAATTCAAATTAGGCTACAAATAAGCGTTTATGATAATTACTACACCATCAGTTCGTAAGTCAACATCGGGAGAACTTTTACACTGTGAAGAACAGGGAACGGAGTTTCTTTCATCCCTTTCCTTTGGTGGTTCCGTTCCTAACAGTGGTAGAAATATTGGAAAATGCGATCCCTTTAAAAGACAGTTTTTTTAAAAGCCTATAAACAGATAGTTCTAAGAGTTCTTACATATTTTTATTATGTTGAATTTTGTATTCACAATGCTATATAAAGTTACAAGATAGAATTTTACTAGATAAAATCAACCAGCCGCAGGAAGCTCGAATGGGAATCGAACCCACGTCCTTTGGATAACCGGTCCAATGCTTACATTATTTGCAAGTTTACATCAAATACTTAAAAGTAAATAAACAATTTCATACAGTAATGACAATTATATATTATTTGTAAAAGAAATATGTTGCAAATAACTTCTTCCTGCAACGTTTCTAATCTAATATAAGGGAGTCTAAATTGGCGGTAGCTATGCAAAGTTGGTAACATGCTACCGTCAAGTATTTTTAATCGAGTGCATTCCGTTTCACACGAAAAACGTTATGAAACTTTGTTTTCTTAATTTTCAAAGAAATGAGTCATGCAGCGCTTGCATACGCACTTACTGAGGATATCTCGGTGACTGTGACCGCCTCGGACCCTCGTCAGCAGCCTGAGCAGCTGAGAGCTAATAAAACGTCACTAGTCTTTTGTAGAATTAGCGCAAAAATACGAAACAATCGTTTGACGTAGGTTCGCTCTGCTGCGGCCTAGCTCCTCTAGACATTGGTTTTAAGCTAAATGGAGTCGTTACTCGCACATCGAGAGTACAGCGAATATTCTATGGTATTGTAGTACTAAGTATAATGTTTGTACTTCATACAAATTAAGTGCAATGCCTTAAGTATTTTTTTTTGGTGTATAGTCGGAAAAATAACTCGCGTCTTCAATATGAAGACCCGGCTGATTTATTCTTATGCTAATTTGTTACTAAATAACAGGATTCTGGATATTTGAAGTACCTTATTTACTATCATATAAATGCTAATTAATTAAAGTAGATATTTATAAAATTTTATAAAATACAGTGAAAAAATTAAACGCCCACCCGACCCAGCCAGGAATCGAACCTGGGTCTTCCGCAATCCGGGCGGCTGCACTGACCAGTGCAGCAATTAGCACTTGAAAATAAAAAGTAATAATTAAAGTAGGTTAAGTTGTACCCTTGGACCATTTAAGTTTTTCGCTGCCCCTAAAACAGCCCAGCTGAAAATGCCATTTCAAAAATTAGCAAACTCGCCCGAAAACGCCCATTGCGCTACTCCGGTGGTGTTGGTTAGAGATCTATTAAAAAGCCGATACAGAACGCCATTCTAACTAAACTAACTGAAATATATAAGCAATTCGGCAAGCCCTCTTTCATAAAAGTGATGACTTAACTCGATTAGAGCATACCCTTCACTATTTATTAGATCCTCGCCATCTACAACACCATTACGCTCGGAGATTTCGCTATCTTCATTGATTCGTGTCCCGGACTGACGAGCCTGACGCTGTGCAAATCTGCCGTCAACCCGCGTCCACCGGACAGCCAAAGCCCTCGGATTAACTTTGGCCTCAGCGGCGTGAACTAACACTATGATTTCAACCGGACACTAATAAGAAAACTGTTTACTTTGTATGAAAATAGACAATCGATTTGGGTATTTTAATAAAAATTTAATGAAAATATTCTGATATTAACTGAACGTATTGTATGAATGTGGTTACGAGATTAGCGATATGTCAATGTGGGAAATTGAAACTTAGCATTATATTATGCCGACAAAGAATATGGTAAGCGTATGTAGGACTACTATGACGCAGTGGTTTACGCGCCGGGTCTGCGAATGCTAAGGTTAAGCAACTTTCGCAAATGCCGGTCATCGGATGGGTGACCAAACATTTATCATCTCGAGCTCCTCCGTCCTTTGGAAGGCACGTAAAGCCGTAAGTCTTGGCAGCATTTGCAGTCGTTAACAACTACTAATCCGCACTAGGCCCACGTGGTGGTTTAATGCCCGTTCTCCTATCCATCCGTAGGGAAGGCTCGTGCCCCAGCAGTGGGGGCATAAAATAAGCTGATGATGATGATGATGATGATGTAGTACAATGGTTGTGTTGTCAGCGCGCAAGCCACCTCGTGCTAAATAAGATTAGAAGGCTACTAATCTACTTCAGTGACAACTTGTATGTGTGTACAATTTTGTACAGCCTTGTATTAGTTAGAATATATAAACATAATTTAAAAGAGGAACGCCATTTTCTCTCCGAGAAATAAGATCGTGGACTTAATCAAAAGCAGTTTCTTGTTCCCATAAAAATGCGGTAAAAAGGACATAATGGCGGGACAATAGTAGGAAGCCGCGGATGGAGGTGGAAAAAAACATTCAATTCCGATCCCGAAGCGACGCGCTAAATAGAAAACTCATAAACCGCTTACGCTGTATCACAAAATAAGGAAAATGCAGAAGGTAGACTCTCTCACGGACACGGAGTTTCGCAACATGCGTTTGGACTGTTGCGAGCGTGTGATGTGTGCATTGCTCGAGCGCGTTTGAAAGAAGATTACCTTCTGAAGTCTCCCTATTTAGTGACTGTATAGAGAAATATTATTTTGTCCTTATTCCGCCCGGGCGCTGCCACTTGCAGCTGACGAGAGAACCTAAATATTTCGATAGCTATTTTTTTTTAAAGTTTGATCGACAAATATTTAGTTTCTTTTCTGATTTCATATTTTCCCGATCAAATTGTATGACGATATTGCCGTAAGCAAAAAAATTACCCGAGTAAGACGAAGGAAGTTTTTAGTTCAGGTAATTTTTTTGCTATTTATTATAATTAATAAAAGACTGGTATCATCACATCATCACCTCATTTTATATCCCCACTGCTGGGGCACGAGCTTTACTTATGGATAAAACCACCACAGGGACCGTGTACTGTCGGGAGGTACTACACTACAACCGGGCCGTAAACTACCACGTAGGCCCATTAGTGGTTGTTACCAATTGCTGCTAAGTGCTTCGGACGACCTCGAAATTATGCATTTTTGGTCACCCATCAGATGACCGGTCTTTGCGAAAGTTGCTTAACTTCAGCAATCCAGACTGGGCGCGTTAGCCACTGCGCTATCAAGCTCATTGAACACGGTCTAGGTACTAGCGTTTATTTTACATAGTATTTTGATTTAACGTTTCCAATTTGCAGACCGTAGTCACACTGACCAGCGATAAAGGTGTTCACTCTTAGAGCATTAATGTTCACTCATGAAGTATGTCAGGAACAAAGCAAGTAGAGATGAAAGTCGATTGAGTACCAGCTCACATCAGCGGCAGTACCCGACCTTCTATTTTTGTTTAAAATTTAATTTTCCGAGCTTTTATGGTGTGAGAGAAAAAAACCAATTTAAACTTCCGATGCTCACCGGACCGTTACAATGCTTAAACGGTCCGACAATATTTTACTATGAAACAAATTTCCTTACCAATTTAGCTCTTTTTCCGCTATTTGCTACACGAATCAATTATGATTTAGTTAGAGGGAATTCGGGCGAAATGCTAATTATTTTGTAAGGTTGCGACGATTGAATAATTCACTGATAAACACTTCGTTTATATAAAAACCTGTATTAAACTTTTAACTGGAATGTCTGTTGAGACTACATCGTTCTATTTCTACTGTTAAAATAATGATATTCCTATCAATTTTATCCTTTAACTGAGTTACTTGAGGTACTATTTAAGTATATAAACACCACAAGTTTAACGACTGCGAATGCAGCCGGGACCAACGGCTTTATGCTTTCTGAAGCACGGAGGATCTCGAGATAATAAAGGTTTGGTCACCCATACGATGACTCTCCTTTGTAAAAGATGCTTAACTTTAGCAATCACAGACCGGGCGCGTTATCCCTGCGCCATCAAGCTCTTTTTCTGTTCAATCCTTTATCAATACTTCAATTTGCTGGCTTTCAAATTCAATTTCAAATTGAAATTGAAATTTGTTTATCACACACATGTCATGTCACATTACATTTTTATAGATGGTACATAAACAGGAAATTCCAGTAGGTATACGTGTGACGCCCTGCAAGGGCACAGCAAGTACTTAAACCTTAAGTTTTTCCAAAAACCTGTCAATTTTTTCATGTAAGTAACTATTATTATTTAAATCTGCCTCCGCCATCCCTTTCTTTTTCATAAGATGCATAATAATGCTTAACAGGCGACAAACATTATTATAAATAATGTTTGTTGCCTGGCCTCTCTGATAAGACTCAGATAGCTTCCCTGATGATTTATTTATTTATTATAATTTATATAGAAACCAACAGCTTATTACAATGATTTATGCATTTACATTTTTTTTAAATCCTTTTGTAATGAGTAGGTCACAAAATAGAGAAACAATAATCCGAACAATTAATCAACTTGTAACGAAATAAACTTTGCACAAATTTTCCTAACCTAGAACTTAATTAAAAAACCCATTCACTACGAATTTAGCTTTGCAATGGACGTAAGAGAGTCATTGAACGCTGCTCTTTAATTACGTTTATTACAATTACGTTTTTTTGATACTTAGATAGCCTATCTGATAAGGCTCACATACCCTATCTGATGAGTCTCAGATAGCTTGAATAATATGATATCTGAGACTGATCAAATATGCAGATAGGCTATCTGCAGAGCCGGATTAAGCTATGTATAGGCCCCTAGGCACAGCATGTTTTGGAACCCCTATTTTCTAGGCAAAGCATTTTTTTAAAAATCTTGAATGATTTATTAATTGAACTATAAGGAAATTGTAGAAAAAATACTTAAATTTTTCTCTGACCAAGAGGTCCTAAACGACACGGGGCCCAAAGGCAGGTGCCTTTTTTGACACAAGGTAAAGTGAAGTAAAGTAAGTAGGAAACAGCCTATGACTGTCCCAATGCTGCGCAAAGGCCTCCATTATTGAAATCAAGTCATCGCTACAATTAATGGGTAATGGCTTAATCACCACGCTTGCCAAATGCGGATTGGTGATCACAAACCCGGGCTATGCATCGAAAAATCCGAAATACATTTTGCCCGGCCTGGGAATTGAACCCGGGACCTTCGGGTATCGGGCCGAGCGCTCTGCCACTCGACCACCGAGGCGTTGGCAAATAATAACATGGTATATTAACAATTACCCCGCAACGCAAACGCACATCGGCGGGCGCACTCGTAAATCGGCCGCCGAATCACGTTCCCCACAATAAAGCTGGCTCTTTACGCGACTGAAAACAAACTTGATAGACCATTAAATTTGCATCGGACGATTTTACGCGACTTTTTGTAGCCGCAGAGATACGGTCGTCGGAGTCCGATAAAAATGGGTTGTAAAACGCCAACCCGAATCTGTAAGCAACGTGTGGCTAACGTTCAAAAACTTTTCTATCTATCGCTTCTGTCTCTTGGTTTTTGGTAGCCTTTTACACGAGCTCTCCTACCATTTATTTAAATTACTTATTAACATTTTTTTATTAGATATTCTATTATAAAGGAATGTACCGCCCCTCGTTTAGACTCAGAGGTCCCAAGTTCGATTCCCAGCGGGGAGTACATGTTTGTGTACTCGGTTTAGTTGGTGGTAGGGCTTGTTTGCCCGTTTGGCTAGCTACCACCTTATGTGAATATGTCGCCATAACATCTGTGTTCCGGCAGCTAGAGATAAGATAGCCAGTGCCTCAGTAGTTGAGGATTCCGGGTTGAAGTGCGCTTCCACCATTGACCTTATCATCACTTAACATTAGGTGAGATGCAGGAGAGTAAGATTTTTAGTTTTTAATTGCCCAACGGCTATTAGTTGGTTTCACAGACGATGAAGATGATCTTATCTAAGTATGTCGCCATAATATCAATGTTTGTAGCATTGTTGTATTCAGACAGCTAGAGATAAGATAGCCAGTGCCTCAGTAGTTGAGGATTCCGGATGTAGTGCGCCTTATCATCACTTCACATCAGGTGAGATGAAGGCGAAGTGCTGATTATAAAATATTATTTTTAGTAATTTGGTGTCTGTGTCAATCACTTAGCCAAAGAAAGTTGAAAAAAAATGGATATTGGTAACGAATGACTCTGTAAGATACAACGTTTCAAAACAGTTAATACGGACAAACACACATACATATATACGTATAGGAAATTATCAAAATAGCAATAAAGGTGAACTACTCAGTTTCGCAAATATTTTACAAGAATAACAAATAACATAGACAGCTTACATACAGTTGTAAAAAGTTCCACTATAACCGTTTTCATAGCCGGGCACATTTTTGATGTACCTCACTCGGTCCTAACACATCATTTCGTCCGGCCAGGGACTATGATAATACTCGTACGCCTACAATAATACAGGGGACCCCAAATTTACCCCAAATATCAGCCGGGAACGCGCAATTATGCAGATTTGCCCACCTGAAACAATTTTATATGAAAATTCATGATAGTCATATATAGAAATAATACGTTTGAGGATGATAAATTATGCTCTGTACTTTAGTTAACTTGATATAGAAAATTTTGATGAAAAGCTAGCATTTCGAAATTTCGATTTTTCAGGATTCAACCAATCACTAGACAGAAGTGATTTAGTTACCTGATTGTGGGGTGACACTAACCTAATCAACGTTATTATTTTAATATAAAGTCGCTGTAGACTCGTACGACATTTGGTCCACCCAAGCCGAAGGATACAATAGTCTTTATAGGTGCCCTTTGGGTTTTCCATTCTCGAAATCGATTCGAACTCCTCAGAGAATCGGTTCCGATCCTCTCTAGAAACCATCTGCGGATTGTTCATTCTCTACTTGAGGGAACTAAAGTTTCTCGCCGCCATTATAATACGGTTACACTTTACGCCATAGCTTTCAACCGCCTCTGTGGTCTAGTGGCTAAGACCACCGGTTTAGACCCAGAGGTCCCGGGTTCGATTCCCAGCGGGGGGTACATGTTTGTGTACTCGGTTTGGTTGGTGGTAGGGCTTGTTTGTCCGCCTGGCTAGCTACCACCATCTTATCTGAATATGTCGCCATAATATCAATGTTTGTAGCATTGTTGTGTTCCGGCAGCTAGAGATAAGATAGCCAGTGCCTCACTAGTTGAGGATTTCAGGTGAAGTACGCTTCCATCATTGGCCTTATCATCACTTAACATCAGGTGAGATCAAGGCACTGTGCTTACCCGTTAATATAAAAAAAACTGACCTTCCCAAAAAGTAAGTATCTTTTGAAAGGCAAATATCGCCACAGCCCCACCTCAATATGTCTGCAGCCGCCGAAAAGTGCCCTCGCTGTGTGCTCGCCGTCGTAGCCTTTGTCGTCATCAGACGTATCTGTTACATTAGCTGGCCGGCGAATAAAACGCGCTTTATTACTCGGCGAGTTTGTTTTTTTGATGGTGGATCCTTTTCAGTGGCACACAGCGGAATCACTCGATATCGTCTACTAAATGGTTTTCCCAAAATGTGAAACTGTTTTTATGGTTTGATGAGAAATCTAAAAAAGCTTATACATATTTTGCCATAAGTTCAGTTACTTTTAGTAATTTTGGAAAAGCGATACAGTAGGTACTTAAAGTCGCCTTGAGAAGATACGCATGTTCTCTAGTCTAGACTGTTAAACAGTTTATCTAACTATTATCATTTTCAAAAAAACTGTTTGTTAATTTCGAATATAGTTGTTTCTTTGTAGTTTTCTCTATTCTTTTTCCTTAAAGTGTTTATTTATTGTTCCTCAATATGTATCATTCATAAAACTCACATCACGATATATATATCACGACCTCCTTGGCCGAGTGGTTTGTACACCGGTTTTCATGCTGAGGTCCCGGGTTCGATCCCCGGTCGGGTCAATTTAGAAATTATTGTTTTTCTAAATTGTCTCGGGTCTGGGTGTTTTCTATGTACAATAAGTATATTTATCCGTTGTCTAGTAACCATTTACGAGTTTTATAACGAAGCTTCTCTTGGGTTAGATAATTGGTGTGAGTGTAGGAAAGTTTTTTTATTTTTATTTTTTTTATTTTATATATATAAAAGGTGGACACTTTTATTCACTAACAGACCGTAGCGTTATGACAACCGTCATAAATCATATATGTCTACATTAAATGTTCTGTGACTGTACATTTTCAGCTTTCAAATAATAAATCGAATAACGCTGTTAAAGCTTGCAGCTAACATCAAATAAAATACATTGAAACTGAAAATGGTTTAAGGTAATGATTTTGGTAAATAAATGCTTGATGGTAGTCCAGTCTGATATTTATTACATTTTATAGCATGGCAGTTATCAAGGGTACTTAATTGGAAAGCTGTATTTTTTAATTTTGTACATCGAAAGAGAATTGGTGTCATGCTAGATTGACATAATTGTTAAATGAAGCTAGATAGGTTAAATGTGAAATCAAATGTATCATGCCATTATAAGACAAAGTGTTAGCGTTGCACTTAAAAACCGAAATAGTTACTTTTGAAAGCAAAGATTCAAGTGATTCGCTTCGTGGGAACTCAATCTAGAAAATATAATACTTAATCATTCTAAACTAGATTTTATTAAGAAGACTATGAAATTAACTATTTATTCTATTTTTTAAGGGATTTTAAGCATGCCATGTCAGTCCCATCATAACTTAAACTTACTACATCAAACTTATATAATTACTTGTACTTAAATACCTAACTTAATTTATGTTTAAAAATAAAAGTAATATCAATCATTGACGGCTCACCAATACCATATCGCAGACAAGTCTGGCTGCTTCTGATGTAGGGTTTGCTAAAATAGTTTGATATACACCTGCTATTGTATTCTTGTGTAAGTGTAGTCGAGTGATTTATGACTACAGCACCTTCGTTTGCAAGATCTTGATTAGCTACAATGAATTTGAGCTGAACATAATCGAGCAATACGACGGAAT
The DNA here is from genome assembly GCA_949315975.1 of Eudonia truncicolella. Taxonomy (NCBI): domain Eukaryota; kingdom Metazoa; phylum Arthropoda; class Insecta; order Lepidoptera; family Crambidae; genus Eudonia; species Eudonia truncicolella. The sequence continues at coordinate 20,853,332 of OX438827.1, read as the reverse complement.
AAAAAAGTTGTCTAGACACAGAAATTTGACCAGTGATGTGACTTTGTCACAAACAAAGGTAACAACGACACAATAAAAACCTATTTTTCTATTTTCTGTTTCAGAGGAGCTGCCCAAACTTGCTGTGTACATGGCGTACAAAGCAAGTTTGGGTTGAGATCTGGCAAGTTAAGCTGCTTGGCAATATCAGCTCACCGGATAGGTTACCAAAGTAAAACATTTCGAGCTTCTCCTTTTTTTAGATGGCACATTAAGCCGGTGGGTTTCCTCTTCAGTCGTAACTAATAACAAACCGTACGTAGTGGGTTATCGGTTGATCATCTTATATGCTTTATTGTTCTTGTGGAAATACCTATGCCCATCAGTGGAATGCTTATAGACAGATGATGACGATGAAAATTCGTTAAAAACTATTGTATTGTACAATGTCTAAAACCTATATTACCGTAACAGCAAAAGGAAAGTTTTATTTTTGAAAAATATGTTTATCCATTATTAAAATAAGCTAAATATAGAGATTTATCTATAAGTACATTATTTATATAAATTTAATAAAATAAAAAATAAAAAATTGTGAATACGAGCATAAGGTGACTCCTCGCCTCTCCTACTTGCCGTGCCCTACAGGGTCCATAAATGTACCTACTTATATTTTTAACATCTTTGTATCTGTATGGAGTGCAATAAAGATATGAATATGAATATGAAATAAAATACAATGTATTATTAAATGGATATAAATAAACAATTAATATTTTCGAAAACCAACATACCTGTCTCCCAAACCAAAAATCAATGTCAGAAGTCAATGTCCTGCAACACGAACAGAATGCATTGAACACCCAACGTAAGGGTATCTGCGTAATCGATTTTAACTAATTACGTTGTCTCTACCCGATTAGTTTGGAGCACTACGTGACTGCGAGGCGTTTAATTAATTTTATTAATCGGGCGTGTCGTGCAGGCGTGAAATTCAAATTTAGTCGGCGCTGGGACGACCCTTAATAACCGATGTTTAAACAATGCTTGTTTACATGAAAATGACGCTTCAAGCAAAAGTACACAGATGGTGTGAGTTGGCCAGAATAGACTAGGATAGACTATAGGATAAGTTTTGTGCCTAGATACCTAGGCTTAATATTGGTTTTGATAAAGTATGCGTGATGTAGTTTGTAAAATTAGGTACCTACTGTTAGATATATTTTTATATTTTTTTAAGTATTTTCTTATTGTGACGCTGTAAAATAAATGGTAAAAAAAAACACTTTCCGAGGAAAGACTCATTTTCTACGCTGCACATGTAATTCGATTAACTTAGAAGTATTTGTTAATTTATGTTTTGTATTCTTTCTTTTTACCTAGTTTGTACAAACAACAAACGACAAAAGCCCTCAAATTTTTATTTTTATTTTTATTTATAATACAATTTTTCCCTCCCTGTGTGGTGCCGGGGATAAAGAATTGCACCACCCCATCTCTCCCCGTGGGTGTCGTAAAAGCCGACCATTGCAGAGGATGGGCAGCAGCATCTCTCTGAGGTTACTCTCAACCTACTGCGATTGCCAACCCGCCTGCCAAGCTTGGCGAGTACGGCAAATACCTCCCATGATATGCACACCAGAAAAACCGGCTCTTAGTCCCCGGCGGCCCCGCTCGCCCTAGCTACGGTAGCGGCCAAGGCAGTGACGGGGCAGGTGCTAAGAATCTCTGGCAGAGACCTGGCTACAGCCAATAACGAACTTTGGCCCTGGCAACATTTAACACGCGCACATTGCGGACTGACGAGAAGATTTACAAACTGGAGGAAAAATTGAGCAAGATACGATGGGACATAGTTGGATGATCTGAAGTCCGTAGAGAGGGGGAGGACTCGATAATCCTCAAGTCAACTCAACTCAACTTGCTCTGTTTCTGGGAGGGCAAACAACTGTCTCAAGGTGGTGTCGGGTTCATCCTCCACAAGTCCCTCGTGAATTACGTTGTCAAGACCGGGAGTGTGTCGCGTAGTAGGGTAGCTAATAACGATACTTATAGTGTGAAAATGGTAACGTTATTAAACCCTATTATGATGTACTCGTTCCGCCAGTGTCTTTACCTACGCTATTAATAATTCTTCTTTCTATCTTCTTCTTCTCCTTTCATTGGAACAATCTTCTTTAAACGCTGATCTAATTAGGCTGGGCAGAGGGTTCGGTAAGCTACGAAATATTTTCTCGTCCGACGTACTTCAGTGTCTCAAAACGACAGTCTTAGAGTAGTGTGTGTTGCCAGTGATGACATACGGAACAGAGACGTGGACGCCCACTATGGGCCTTATCAGAAGGCTCAAGGTCACTCAAAGAGCAATGGAGAGGGCTATGCTTGAGGTTTCTCTGCGTGATCGAAATCAGAAATGAGGAGATCCGCAGAAGAACAAACGTAACCGACATAGCCCGAAGAGTTGCTAAGCTGAAGTGGCAGTGGGTAGGGCACATTGCTCACAGGACTGATGGCCGCTGGGGCGGAACAGTCCTTGATTGGCGACCGCGTACCGGAAAGCGCAGTGTGGGCTGATCTCCAACAAGGTGGACCGACGATCTGGTAAAAATCGCGGGAAGCCGCTGGATATGAGCAGCACAAAACGTTGTTGTGGAAATCCTTGGGGGAGGCCTTTGTCCAGCAGTGGACGTCTTTTGGCTGAGATGATGATGATGATGATACAATTATTATTGTTAATATTACTACATTATTATTATTGTTAGTTAATTTGTTACAAAGTTATACAATATTCGAGAAAAAATCTCCCAACCAACTTCTACTGCTTGCTAAATTGCGTCTATCTTGAATGTGGCTATACAAAGTATAATGCCTTCACATTTTTGCTTTACCTTTCGGACCACGTCCATCTCTAGGTAGCTTTCAAAGAGCTGTCTCATCTGTGATGTTCTTCTTTGACAAAATGGTATTCAACCTGTGTCAGCATATGCCGGAAATGAGTTTGGACAACATTGAAACATGTACTTACGAGTTAAATATCTGCGCTGAAACCTTTCTGATACATTCCGATATTTTTATGGCGTGTTGATTTGAATATTAATATTTGAAACAGAATGTGTAAGCATCCATTATATACCCAATAGTTAGAAGAATAACAAGCCTTCAGACGAAGCGAATACCGTATCAAGAAATTTCGGCTGAATGAACCCGTTCGGGCTTTTCCATTCATAATTTAAGAACCAATATTGTTACTTTTAAATTAACTAGCGCAAATTACAAAATAAAAAAAATACTTTAATAGTAATTTTGAGTCAGTTATGTTGTATTATAAAGCAGCATGAATAAATAACTTTAATTTGGATACTACATCACTGTGATTATCATATAACTGTTATACGACGAGTATTTAAAAACAATTTTTATGTTTATGTCAAGTAGACAACAGATATATATTTATATGTATATAAGTGTGCACCTGACCCGATATGTCATGCGGGTTCAAGTCCCGTGGATATTTTCAAATTGTAATTTGTTCACAACAAAATTTGCGTATAATTATATACCTATAACCATAATTATCGTCAAATCTAAATTAATATCTGTACTGGGGAGAACTTCGTAAAGTAGCACACTGCATACCAAAAAAAGTAAAACCTATTATATACAATTCATTACTAAAATCACATTTAGAATACCTAATTGAAATCTGGGGACCAGCCGCACCAACTAACCTAAAGTCGCTACAGAGATCTCAAAATAAAATTATAAAGACATTGTTCCATTATCCATTTCTTACACCAACTAAACAATTGTACGATAAATCTAAACTAATGAAGCTATCCCAACTACATAAATATATAACATGCATTCTAATAAAAAAAATTGCAAAGAATATTAAATCAAATACACAATTAAATATAAAAAAATATACGCATTATCTCCGACACAAAAACAAACTCAAATTAATTACACCTAGGATTAAATATAGAAATAAGACAATTCTGTTTGAGGAAGCACAGCTGTTTACTAGGTTACCAGATTTTTTAAATCTTAATTTTTTAAACAGAAAAGGGGAGTTTGTTCACAATTTGAACATGTCACTCCCGTAATTACAACATAGGTGTTAAATGGTATACCTTGAACAGTATGTAAATACTAATAGGGTTGAAAATAAAACCGCTAAGAGTACTTTTGCTCTGAAGTAGGTAACAACTTTATTTGATAACTCAATTTTTTTTTTTTTTTTTTTTTTTTTTTTTTTTTTTTTTTTTTTTTTTACGTCCGAGCGTCACTGCGAGCAGACGTGTCGCAGTGCACTTACAGTTTACAAATTAACTAAAGCAGTAGCGTAATCCGTATTGTTAACGCAAAAGTGTCCACAATCGCGCATTTCGGTTTTCCTATTCCCGTGCATCACCGTGCCGTGCGTTGGCGCCACTTCGTCTGCCTCACCCCCGCGTCACAATAGTTCGTCCTTATCGCACCTAATCGCCGTGGTCCGTGCGTCAAAGAATAAGCTTCGAAGATGTGGCGGTCTCCGGGCAAACTATACGGTTCGGACACGGACATTTCGAAGGAAGATACTATTACAATCCGGAAGCGCAAACACGGAGATGATTTCAGCGATATGTTTCAGTCGTTCTCTAAAGAACTTCTTACAAATATAAATAGCTTTAAAGTTGATATCAACGAGAAGATGTTGGAGATGAGTAAAAACATAACTGGTGTAATTAAAGAAGATATTGCAAAACTGACCGAAACTACTATGGAGATGAAGGCGGAAATGCAAAAAATTCGGAAAGATCACACAGAAATCAAACAAAATGTACAGGCTTTTAAAAATAAATTAACTGATCTCGAAAACGAGGTAACTTCTCTTAAAAAATCCACGCAGTTCAGCTCAGAACAAAATGAAGATCTTACGAAAAAAATGAGTGAAGAGACGAAGAAAATATCCCAAACAGTAGCAGATATCGTAAAACTTAAGGCAGAAAATGAATCATTAAAATTTATAGTTAATAACAACGAACAAAGAGAACGCCTTTTGAACTTAGAGTTTGTTGGGATACCAGAAACAAAATATGAAGATCTCAGAGAATTGGTTATAAATATAGCTAAGTCTGTCGGAGTGGTAATGGCAAACACCGATATAGTTCATATTAACAGGGTTTCGCCAAGAATTAAACTCCAAGGACGTCCGAGAGTAATAGTCGCCAAAATGAATAACCGCCTAATAAAGGACAACTTATTATCCTCCACCCGAAAAAATCGTATTACCACTAAAACCGTTGGCATGCCTGGTGATCCCACACCCATATACGTGAATGAACATCTCACTCATTATTACAAGCAACTGTTAAAGACGACTAAGAGTTATGCAAAAACGAAGCAGTATCAGTTTGTTTGGGTAAAAAACGGAAGAGTTTATGTTCGCAGAGACGACGCTTCACCTCTGATACAAATAACAAAGGAGGAGGATTTGAAGAAGATTATTTAACGTGTTTTGTTTGTAACCACATTTATTTTCACTTTTTGCATTTAGCTTCGTTAGATTTACATACTAGTTTGTTAAAAGAAATAGAATTCATTGTATGCTCTGTGCCTTTATATTCTTTGACGCAGTGTGTAAACTGCATTAAATTAATACTCATGCGCGAAATTGTTGTGCACCCGTTTGGACGACTAACCGTAAGTAATGAAATATTATTTTATAATATTTATTTTATTGTTCACTCATGTTATACTGGTAGTATATATTTTATATTGCACTTTTTATCGTTATATTTTTATCATAGTTATTTAAAACATATGTATATATTTACTCCAACTGTTTTGTTGTATAATCGTAAAAATCAATTAATTATATTTTTCTCAGTACTTTATTTTATCTTGATAGGCACACTTGCTGATAAAAACCACTACACAATAAGGAACCTAATATTTTTTTGCCACTACTTAACAATATGCGGTAATCATTTTCTCGCACCCATAACTAGTGAACGTTTAATAGTCAACTTGATTCCGAATGACGGGTTCTTTGCAATAACTTACCCACATCTAGATATTTACAAATTTTATTGTTATCACAACGTCAAACTAAATGAAGTTATTAGATTACAGAGTTTTAATATATCAAGATGTCATGTACGGGTAGCGGTTATAGACACCACATATTACTTGAACGTGTTTATGGATGTTTTAAAGTGTTGTAATTCTGAGACGTCGTATTATTTATTTATTCGATATTTAACTACTCATGACTGGTTGTTGAGCTTGGCACTTTATGGCAACTTAAACTTTACATATAATACATATAAAAGTTATTTTACGTTAAATAATGGATTTAGGTATTAATAAATTCTTAAGTATCTATTACCAAAACGTACGTGGGCTAAGAACTAAGTGCCTAGACCTTATTCATGGTTTACTGAGTAGTGATTACGATGTCTTAGTCTTTACAGAGACTTGGTTACATGAAGGTATACTGGATCGAGAATTGGCCGATGTAAGGTATACAGTGCATAGACGCGATCGGGACTTAAAAAAATCCGGAAAGAAGACGGGTGGCGGGGTCATGATACTGATAAAAAATGATTTGGATTCGAAACTTATCGATATTCAGTGTTCCGATGGGACCGAACTCCTGTGGGTGAGTTTGCCGGCGCGGGCGGTCGCAGGCGCGTCTCGCGCTGACCCCGCTCGCGCCGGCCGGCAGCGCGGCGCCGCCGCCGACCCTGCTCACAGTCACAATCGGCGGCAGATCGCGGACTTATATATCGGCGTAGCGTACGTACCACCAGATTCGCGACAAATGACGTCTAATATCGAGAGCGTTGTGCGTGCAACCGAATGTTTAATGAATTCTAATCCCTCACAGAATTATTTATTGGTCGGAGATTTTAACTTGCCATGCGTCAGGTGGAGTTATGATGGACCTATCTACATAAAGCGTGGCTCTGTGGAAGTGCAAAACGCAGCCTCTTATTTAATTGAAAATTTAAGTATAATGGGATTAAATCAATACAATTTTGCAACAAATGAGTTTAATAATACCCTGGATTTGGCGTTTTCGAATTTAGAACTTAATATAAACACCTGCTCTTTCCCACTACTCAAGGTGGATAAGGCACACCCACCATTCGTCTTAGATATTTTCGACCTAATTGTTACCCCTCTTTCTGAAGCTCCCATAACTAAACGTGATTTTAGGCATGGCGATTACGAGCATATTAATGTAACATTAAGCAAAATAGATTGGCTCTCTCTATTTAATAATTGTTCAATTGAAGATGCCACTCATATATTGTATAATCAATTATACGAGTGTATAGAAAAATACGTGCCTTTTAAACGGAAATCAGGTCATTACGGGTATCCTGTTTGGTATAGCCTCGCTTTAGTACATATTATAAGGGAAAAATCAAAAGCTCACACAAGGTGGAAAAAGTATGGTAATTTGCTAGACTACGACGAATTTTCATTATTGCGAGCAAGACAACGACGTGTTCAAGCCAACTGCTTCTCAAAATACACATCAAATATTGAAAATTCGGTAAAAAAATCTCCTAAAGCTTTTTGGTCTTATATCAAAGCCATGCGTGGTGGTTCCAGCTATCCAAAAACCCTCACACACCAAGGGGAATGCTATTCTGAGGGTAAACTTATATGTGATGCCTTTAATAGGTTTTTCCAAAGTGTATTCGGCCAGCCCTTGAAGGAACATAATTTAAACGTGCCAACAGATGATGGTGTTCACCTAATGTCTTCCTTACAAACTGACGTTAAGTCAGTGATTAAACTGTTGGAAAGCCTAGATGTAACAAAAGGGGCTGGTTGTGACGGTATATCCCCTCTCTTCTGGAATAAATGTGCTAAATCTCTTGCTCTACCCTTATCTTTTATATTCAATCTTTCATTGAGAGAGGGTGAATTCCCTAGCACTTGGAAAAAAGCACATATTGTGCCTATCCACAAGAAAGGGCCCAAAACCATTATAAGCAACTACAGGGGTATATCAATCCTAAACACCATTGGCAAAGTTTTTGAACAAATTGTTTACAAAGCCATATATCCTATTGTAAAGCAGGGTATCTCTGATAGGCAGCATGGTTTTCTCAAACGTCGGTCGACAATAAGCAATCTTGCTTGTTTTTCAGACTACCTGACTCATGGTATGGAACGTGGGGGACAGGTTGATGTGATCTACACAGACTTCGAAAAAGCTTTCGATCGTGTTGATCACATCATACTTCTCGAAAAACTGTATAAATTGGGTATTCGTGGCGATTTACTGCGATGGATCCAATCTTACTTATCTAATCGATCTCAGTCGGTGGTAGTAGGAGGCTTCAGATCTGATTTCATAAATATACCTACGGGCGTACCACAGGGTTCGCATTTAGGCCCTTTATTCTACAACGCGTATATTTACGATATATCAGACTGTTTCAAAACTTCAAGTCATTTGTTGTATGCGGATGACAAAAAAATATTTTATAAAATTAGAAATGTAAATGATTGCTTAAGTATACAGACCGATTTGAACCATTTATTTACATACTACCAAGATAATCGAATCACAGTTAACGTTTCAAAATGTCAATGTGTGAGCTTTACGAGAAAACGGACACCACTGACATACACTTATAACTTTAATGATATCCCTATTGAAAGAGTCAACATAATCAGTGATCTCGGTGTTTTTTTCGATAACAAGTTATTATTTCAAAACCACATTGATAATATTACTACTAAAGCTTTTAAAAACCTCGGTTTTGTGATTCGTGCCTGTAAGCCTTTTCGTGATCCAATCGCTATTAAATCCGTGTATTACGCATTTGTCAGAAGTACTTTAGAATATGCAAGCTGTGTCTGGAATCCTCATTATGAAATATATAAAAATAATGTAGAAAAAATACAAAAGAGGTTTGTGCGGTATCTTAACTATCGCTTGCGTATTTCATCGTCATCTTATAAAGACAGTTGCGAACAACATAACATGCTGACCCTGGAAGGCAGGCGTTATCTTCTCGACATGTGTCTACTATACGATATCCTTAGTGATAATATTGATTGTCCTCAGCTGCTGAGTGGGATTGGATTCAATGCACCCACCTATCGCACACGCCATACCCCCTTGCTCAATGTTCCTCGTTCAGCCACTAACTATGGCAAAAATGGTGTCATAACGCGTATCGCCCGTACATATAATACCATGTATGCGGATGTCGACATATTTATTCACTCCAAAGCAAGTTTTAAAAAGCAAATTATAAACAAATTACTTACTAACTAAAACAGCAACGGGTTCCGTAGTGTATGTGAAGAAACTGTGACATACAGAATGATGTGACTTATCTATCTAATTTATTTAGTTTATTATTTTATTACTAATACTTTCATAAATTAATTTCTATAATATTAAATTAATAACTAAGTATATTATTACTATTTTTATGTATTTATAAATGAGTTTAGTAACTACACGGTGCGTATAAGTATTATTCTCTTTCTTTTTTATAAAAATACAGTTTAAAATTTATGTAAATATATTATTTTTGTTATTTATACATAAAAAGCAAATACGGATACACAACAATACCTCATTGTGTTAATCTTATGGGCTTCTGTTATGCTTATGTAGTAAATTTGTATAATTTAAACAGGGAAACCTATAATTGGCCATAATCTTTACCTACCTGAAAAATTGTATACGTTTTGTAACGCTGTTGGTTTTCTTAATAAAATAAATAAATAAATAAATAAAAATGACTATATACATTCTAATGTGAAATGTTGATAGCGCGATTAAGAAACCAATCCGCGTCGCCATGTTGTAACATCTATTGGAACTAATGAAGACGTCACAAGTATTGGCATATATTCACAATATAACATTATTATTATTTTACGTACTTATACTTTATCAAAAGGGTTTTGAACAATAGGAATTGCTTAATCAAAGAAATACTAATACCTACAGGTTACCAGATGAAGTGAAAACTTGTGAGATGTTTAAATATAAACTTAAACTGCACATCGCAACGAGTACCACAGAGTAACAATTTGTGTACTGTCATTTATATATTGTTTATAACTCATAATAAGTGAAATGTTATTTCGTATGAGAATAAAGATTTTTAAACCTATCTTAAACACGCATAGTATTAACTCTAAAGTAAGTAATGGCGGTATAATCGCTAGATAAGATCTCTTTCAGAAAACCTTCGTTTAAGCACCTAAGAAGAAGATAAGAGGTAGCGCGCGAATGATAATGAATACTTAGATTATACGTCTACATACATAGGGTGTTACAAATTAACAAAAAATAAGCTACGAATAATTATTACATGTTTTGTCTCTTTTACTCTAATTTGAAATGACGTTTAATGACAGGAGCAAAACACGGAATAACTATTTGGAGCGTATTCTTTGTTTATTTGTATGGCACATAATGTTTTGAACCTAAAAAAACCCAATAATGTTGTCAAAATTATTGTACACATTAGCATTCATTAGTTAAAATTAACCATCATGTAATAAACATATTAATCATTGCCTACCAAAATTATATTATTGTTTGGTTGACACGAGTATCACACATCAAAACTTTATAATAATAATTTATTTATTTCTAAAGTGCTTACAAAATAACTATTTAATTTAAATATTTGACAGTTATGAATAGCAATTACACCGCATTAGCACTGAAAATAGCACTGTCGCCAACTGTAACACAAATATTTCAAAAATCGGGTAAGATGAGGTGTTATATCAATATTTAAAATAGACTTTTTTAAGTGCTATTTTCATTTTCATATAGAAATTTGAAAATCATAAAAATATATATTTTAACGAGATGACCAATACACACGGAATCTTTAAATTATAATCTAAAAAAAACACATTTTTATCGTGATTTTCTATCGTGTAGGGCGATTTGGATTTGGCCACATGTATTTAAAAAAAAATCACCATAACATTAACCAAATTACATTTTCGTTTAGTCAACACTTGTTTCGAGTGGTTTCGACGACGTCACTTACTCATACGACATGCAAGGGTCGTACTGAAAATCAGCGCGACGGATGATCCGTAGCTCATGCTGAGTGCAGACCCTATTTGGCGACACTGTGCTTGCAGCAACGTATGATGCATAATTCGACAGTGTATGTACATTCTGTTTTATTTTAATTTTTTAAACATTTTAATATTTTCTTTGTTATAAATTTTATTTACTAACATTTCCTTTTGTTTATGAACGATGAGTGTACAGAGTTAGCCAAATAAGTACCTAAGTACCAAATAGTAAATAAGTAAATAAAATAAGTACTCGTAATAGTTGTTCCGTCGATCTTCTCAGCAAACTGTTGCTCAGTAGCATTGGCATCGATCAGCGCGTCCAACATAAAACGTATTAACTATACAACAGTCGCGGCTTATCACAGCCGTTGTTCCATTCGAGAGCTGTTCTTATTGGAGTGGCGTATGCCGCCCTCGCCCGCCGTCCTCATATATAACCAAACTACTCACAAACGTTTTAGGGTGAACGACTCGGCGGAGATTTTAAGACCACAGCCTCAAGTCTGCTAACTCAATGATGTCTCAATAGTGTGTCGATAGATTGATTAAGTTAATAAGACAATTGAAAACTTGTCAGATACAGGCCAGTTAGATATGACTGAGGACGTTTTAAAAAAGCTGGATAAACAATAGGTGAGAAAGCAAAGAATTGTAATTGTACAGAGACAATACCTATGTATGTTCTGTAATTATTGCTAAATTGAGCAGCTTGCTAGCTTGGTTTTTACCTAACATGATGGTAACCTAGTAGCGATAAGATGGTAGATGGAAGCGCACTTTACTAAGTGTCTTAGGTCAACAATAAAACTTGTACAGACGCCTGCACATCAACCTATCCAAAACTATTGTTTTCTAAAGTTTACGCGAACACTACACATTGAAATGAAACAACTTTTACGGATCTACTCGCGTTTATTTTACACATTAGTTTTAATTAATGTTTATCCTGACATTCACATTTACATTCACTTGAGGGGCCCAACCATTACATCAGATTTGATAAACCACAAATACTCGCCAGAGAACAACGATTCATCCCTAGGATGATACGCGAGGCTATTGAAATTAAAAAATCCTAATTTTAATAGAGAAGATGGTTGGAATCTACCACCAGCCTGGGATCCCATCATACAGAATATTAAATCCCAGCCCCAACACCATACTGCTAGACCAAAAGATACTGTAAGCTCTTTCTGCGTAAAACGGAATGCACCTGATTAATTTAAATGAGGGTATACAAGCTACTAACTAATTATGAGACGACCAACACCTCAGTCTCCCTGTGACCACGGACCCTGCAAAGGGTTCGAAACGTCAGGATAAACATTAATTAAAACTAATGTGTAAAATAAACGCGAGTAAATCCGTAAAAGTTGTTTCATTTCTATCCAAAACTGTCAAATTCCTTCAATACATTTTCAACCATATGCTTATGGTATAAAGTTCAATGTCTATTGAGGAAATTTGACACTTTGTGGTAGGTTGATGTGCAGGCGTGTGTACAGTTATATTTCTTCCGTGAAGGTACGATCGTGAGGTCCGCCGGACGATAAACGAACTCTCACAAAAACTCAGGACGATGATAATCTATATAAAATAAAAATGAATCACTAAATGTGTTGCTAATCGCTAATTGCTTTTTTGTTGTGTTTGATGGAGTCTGAGGAAGGTTCTTATGGAAAGAAAAAACGTAAAAAATACGAGGAAAATAGTAAAAACAACAATTTACTTTTCCCGTACAAGCCACACTATCCCCAGCTGTCAAACTTTGACGACAAAAATCAATGTAACTTTGTTTAAGAGAAATAGGCAAGGTCTGCCGGGACAGCCAGTAAGTAATATAACTATTGTCGGTGAAATATGATAAGTAAGGTACATGACGTAGCATTATAAGGCATAAGTATAAATTCCCAAACAAAAGAAAGCCGCACCTACGTTCGGTCCACGTAACGAGCGGTGCAAAAACGCGATTCATTTGTTTCTGTAATAGCAATCCAGCGTTCCGAATCATAGCCCAGACCTGTCATTTAGTCGGCTGCAGACTCGGACTGGTCAGTCAGCACACCATAAATCACTCTAGCCTCTGCCAGTAATTATCGAAAAACCCCCGAACCATTCGACAGCAGGGCTAGTGACAAAGCAGATTCGTAATTGATGACTAACAAAGGTATGCTGGCTGAGAAAGAATGGAGAGTCAGTATTCGCAGTGGCCCGCCTAAGTAATGGGCCTAATAGATGGCCGGTAATCATTGATTGATGCTACCTATTTATTGGGTTTAATTAACTGTGTTACGCAGTTCACAAAATGACTTTGATTGTCTTGAAAGGTTAAACTAATTTTAAAATGATAATTAGTTTTGGACAATGATCTGAACTTGAACTTCTCCTGCTCTTCCAAATTACTTCTACTCCTGACCTACTGAGATTTAAATAAAAAAATATTTTAGTACTTAAATATTTTAGTAAAATTATGATGGGCAAAGAAAGTGGCGATGGGCGGGTCACGTAAGCCGCAGAAACGATGGCCGGTGAAGCAGGAAGATGCTAGAGTGGAGACCACGGACCGGCACCAGAAGCGTTGGCCACCAGAAGGCTAGATGGTAGGATGACATCACAAAGGTCACGGGGAAGAATTGAAATGAAACAACTTTTACGGATCTACTCGCGTAAAATAAACGCGAGTAGATCCGTAAAAGTTGTTTCATTTCAATGTGTAGTGTTCGCGTAAACTTTAGAAAACAATATGGGGAAGAATTGGTTAGAAAAAGCCCAAGACCAGACAAGATGGCGTGCTTAAGAGGAGGCCTACGCTCAGCAGTGGGCGACTATAGGCTGAAGAAGAAGAGGAAGAAGAAAAGTTATTGTACTATTTTATTTTTATATGGTAATCCTTTAAAAACATTTTGTTAATCCTCCAGAAAGCTATATCATTTAGTAAGGTCATAAGACTCTCTGTACATCTGGGTACTTTATACGAGAGGGGCTATACGTCCCGAAGCAAGAAAACTTACGCACGCATGTCACCATCTCAGTTTGAACCAGAACTGGCATATACTTGCTGATAGCGTAATTTAGAGACGATTTCAAATCGATACGTTCTGGTATTTTCAAAATGTTTGTCTGCCTTACGCGCTAATTCCTACTACTATACACTGTATCCAATTGAATTGGACATTGTGATAAACGCAATTTTCCTAATTTATTGCAGATATTTTTTCATACTAAGGCAATATTTGTTCTCGCTTTGCGATTCGAAATAACTTAGCCTAAAGAGCTCTACACTTGTTAAAAATTGCAGCAGAGTCGTAGTCGTATCGCCGTCGTTTGTTGTAAAAAAGACTAAACTTCGGAAAAGTAATAAAAATAGAAGATATATATCAATGGCAAGTTTCGGGCTTCGCGGGCCCTGGGGGCAGGAAGTCGTAAGTGCCGGCCCATGAATTAATATCATATCTGTTTTCGTACTTAAGTAACTCCAGTAAGTTTGTTACAGACTTGAAAGGAAATTTATTTATAGTAATTAGTACCTATGTGTACCCATTGTTTTTATTTGTACAGTTGTTGTGACGATAGCGTGTTCGGGCAAAGTGTCAGACACATGTAGCAGCAATGTCGAAAAGATGATTGTTGTTATTACCTACGTGATATTCATTAAACACCCCTAAACCCAAAATAGAGTAAGCATCGTTAGCCGAATGAATAGATCATCATCACCGTCATATACAGCCTACATTATTCCACTGTTGTTGGACATACACCTCTCCAAGGGCAAGCCATCTCCAATGAAAATATGCACGGGTGAATGCAAGAAATCTTCAATGGTTGGTGAATGGTTCAATGACGTGAACTCATGCCTTACTCAGGCATGTTGCATTACTGTTATAAATGTGTTAATAATAATGCATTAACAACATTGTTAAAAAGTATAACAATAAAGAAGGTTCACAATCCTTATCTAAAGTTTTCTAATTCGGCTATCAAGATAATTTTGAGTACTATTGTAAATATTGTCGTGCCATTGTAAATATTTGATACACTGATTGTTTTCTAAAGTTTACGCGAACACTACACATTGAAATGAAACAACTTTTACGGATCTACTCGCGTTTGTGTGTGGTGAAAACTAATGTGTAAAATAAACGCGAGCAGATCCATAAAAGTTGTTTTATTTCAACACTGTTTTAACATTATTTATGATAAGTAATGAAACTTTTATTATTCTATAATCTTATTCTTTATGTTGGATTGAAATGTATGCGAATTGCTGGACACAAATAAATTACGCAATATTTTTTTTAATTTAACTTATACTTGTGACATACCTCCTTGGTCGAGTGGTTTGTACACCGGTTTTCATGGTGTCGCCATCTCTGAGGTTCCGGGTTCGATCCCCGGTCGGGTCAATTAAGAAATTATTGTTTTTCTAAATTGGCTCGGGTCTGGGTGTTTTCTATGTATAACAAGTATGTATTTTAAGTATGTTTATCCGTTGCCTAGTGTCTCTTGGGCTAGATAATTGGTGTGAGTGTAGGAAAGTTTATTATTGTTTATTTATTGCTTGTATAAAACATACTCAATTTTTATTCTGGATACTTTGAGGATTAACTGGGCCTGTGGCTGTTATTCGAATGATTTGAGGTAATTTGTCAGGTTCAAATTGAAATAAATCACATTACCTACGTAATTTATGGGGGCTCAGGCAGTTTTGTGGATTGAATAATCGCATATTTATGTTCGTGTTCAGTGAATTTACTAACAGCTAATAAATGTCTGTGTATTTACTAACACGTTATGCGAACTAGCCTTACTAAAATATAAAAAAAACTTAGTGACAAAGTGCTTGACCCGATTTTCGAAATATTCTGTAAGTCCTGGTTTACCACTATTACTATTACTAATAGCAGGTTATGCAGTGGTCGGATTTTTCGATGCATAATCTGGGTTTGTGATCCTGATCACCAACCCGCATTTGGTAAGCGCGGTGATAAAGCCAACCCAACAATTGTAGCGATTACTTGATTTCAATGATGGAGGCCTGTGCCCCTCAGCTGAAGACTTAAATCTCTGCCCAGCAGTTGAAAGGAAGTCTGGGGTAATTTGAGTGCCTGCCAGACTCCCGTGAGGCTGCAATGCAGCTACGATAATGATAACCGCGCCAAAACCTTTCATTATTGTAAAAAAGATCCTATTTATTTCTGACATAACATCATACGCTTTGTTCAGCATGATGCAGTTAAAATAAAATACGAAACGTGGCCCAGTTTTGTGGCAATGAGGTCCAAGTACTCTTTGATCTCATTTTAATTTGCAAGCGTAAAATAAATGCCAACCGCGTTGCCGCCGCCTTCCTTATAATCCGTTCCGGGAATCGTCACACACCGACCGACGTTATTTACTCGATTCCACTTTTTACACAATACCAGGGATATCCCGGCGCTCTGTTCTTACCTTTTTACGATGATCCTTAAAAGAAATTGCTGCCACAGCCTAGAAACACACTTACAAAAACTTCCATTAGTTGAGCGGTGTACAGAAAGTTTTCAATAGCAATGGTGCTGCTGCGTTGAAAGTTTTTCTCCTTAAGGCGGCTTATCGTATTACAGGGCCCTTTTTCCTTCGTTAACTTTTGAGGAGGCTTTTTTTCCTCTAATGAGGGATGAGTCCCGAGTGTCAACACTGGAAGGATTAGCGGCCCTCCCAGGGTGCCATTATCGGGAAGATTTTGCTTTAAGGAATTCTGCTGTTATGGCAGATAATGAGAGGTTACCAAACTTATTATGAATTGTACCAATGTGTTACCAAATATGAGGAATTTTGAAGAGGCCTGAAGCTACCTGAGAGCTTACCTCCTGTTTGTAAGTGACTACTTAAGTGATTACTTGTAGTGACGTCAACGTCACGTCAAAGTGCTGGTTGTACCAAGTACTCAAGTACTTGGTACAACCAGCACTTCCTACAAAGTAACAACCAGGAGAAATTTCCAGACGTGTGGTAGTGACTGTAGTCGTCACACCTAACAGCCGCAGTAATGGGAGGGTCATCGTCTGTGAAACCAACTAATTATCCACGTGACCCATTCAACTTATTTCTTTATATATATAAATCTTCTGTGCGTGTGTTTTGTTTGTAATTGAACTCCTTCTAAACGGCTGTACCGATTTGGATGAATTTTTTTGTGTGTGTGGATTTGAGAATGGTTTAGATTTACAATTGGACCCAGTATGTGGCGCTGTAAAAGGGGTCCATCATGGGGTACGGGTGTTTTCAAGCGGACGAAGTCGCGAGCGGGCCACTAGTATATATATAAAAAAATTAAAGCGTGGTTTTCATTGTACTTTACCGATTCTCAATTTGGTTCATTTATAAAGTAAACTTGTTAAATTTTTCGTCAATCAATAAATTTTAATATAAGAAATTACTTTGAGGCAGAGCTTTGTAGTATATTTAACATAATTAATATTTCGACTAGGATTTCCCATTGATGACGGGATGATTTCCCATTTTTCCACTTCGTAAGGGCTGTATGTGGTATTGGTATTTCCCTTTGTGCTTTGTGACTCGTATAATGAGAAAATCAAACACGCGCTGTCACTGTCGAGTCGCCTGAGTCGAACTACGCCGCCGTAGTTTCTCAAAAAACAGTTTAATCTATTTGAATGTATCCAGAGCAATAACAGGAGAAACCCCTGTTACCGTGAGACTCGGAAGCACGTGAGTAAATATACTACTCAAAACAAAATAAGGGCCACGAGGTATTTTGTCTGTACCATGAAAATAATAAAACCAATATTAATTTTTTTGTCTCCATAACGAAAACTAATGTTGTTTTTACCGTGTAGACCAATAAATTTATTCCAATAATAATGATTAAAAAGTTTATTTGCTTTTGAAAGAAAAAACACATTTAAGGTTAAAAATAAAAACAATGTAAAGTTACTGAAAACAAAAGAAAATACTCCATGCTCATCTTTTAGTAACGGGTATGCCCCCCTCGTTTCGTTACGCACTCCTGAAGCCTGGACTGCATGCTCTCAATCAAATGCCTGACATTTTCCATTGGAATCTCTTCCCAGGCCCTTTTAACAGCGTTGATGAGTTGCTGTTGGTTGTGGATTTCCTGATCACCGTCTCTAACTCTTCGTTTCAACTGATCCCACATGTGCTCTATTGGATTTAAGTCCGGACTGTTCGCCGGCCACGGCAAGACTTGAATTTGAGACGCTTCCAGTACAAACCGAGTCGCTTGAGCCGTGTGTGCACGAGCATTGTCTTGCATCAAGATGAATCCAGGACCCGCTCGCTGGGCAAATGGGATCACATGTGGTCTGACGACTTCCTCAATATACCGCTGACCAGTAACAGTACCCTCATTTAAAATAGCGAGCTCAGTTTTGCCGTGTAAGCTTATCCCGCCCCAAATCATTACATTTGGACCACCAAAACGATCGACTTCATGGATGCAGGCTTCTGAAAATCTCTCGCCGCGTCTTCTCCATACTCTAATACGCCGATCGTCGTTAAAAATTTTAACTTTGCATTCGTCTGTGAAGAGCACCATGCCCCATTGGTTTATGTCCCAGTCCAAATGTTGACGGGAAAATCTTAAACGATTTGCACGATGATTTCTGGTTAATGGAATACGGACAACTCGCCTTCTTGATGCCTGCTGGTCTTCATGCAATCGATTACGAATAGTTTGGTCACTGACACGAGTACCCGTTGTGAGCCGTAAACGATTTTGCAGCTTGCGGGCCGTCGTTGTGCGATCTCGGCGCGCACTTAATCGAATGTAACGATCCTCTTGAGCTGTTGTAATGCGAACTCTGCCCGAACCAGGTCTTCTTCTAACACTGCCGGTCTCTTGGAAACGATTCCATAGATTTTGAATAGCTCTTCGAGAAAATCCCAATTGCAAACCCACAGATCGCTGCGAATGACCTTCTTCAATCATTGTAACGGCTCTGGTTGCTGTCAGCGAGTCCATATGACGCCTGCGTGCTTGTGGCATATTGCAAAAGATGTTTCTGACTCGAGATATCAATGAACTCTGATAATTTCTAATAAACCAAGAAGCTAAGGAAAGCAAAACGTCAAGGAAAATGGAATCAAAATTTTCAAAAATAATTTTAAATCAAATTTTATTTAAAATTGTTGCCAGCATTAGATGAATACTACAATATTAAAAAGTTTAGGTATCAAAGAGTTTGTATACTCAATATTTTACTACTTTCAATATGTAAATGTTTAATAATTTACACCAAAATTAAAAAATACCTCGTGGCCCTTATTTTGTTTTGAGTAGTATATATTGACTATATTTTATATTTACTCATGACTGTGTCGAAACTCTGCACCCGGAGACGTATTGCAAAGATATTGGCGTTCGGCACAAGCGATGTTTAATTTCTTTATTGTTCATTTATTTATTATGGCGACATATTCAGATAAGGTAATCGAGAACACAAATATTTACCACCCGTTAGAAATCGAACCCCTGGGTCTGAAACCGGTGTCTTAACCACAAAACCACAGAAGCGGTTGAAAGTAAATTAAAAAAAGCCAAAAAACTTAAAACCCCTTTGGTGAAGACAAGGTGTTTTACTTTTGATCACATGCGGATGACTTACTTTATCCTGTTGGAGCCTGAACGAAGCGAGACAAGTTTCGTTATGTAATGCAACCTTACGCTGGGCGGTAACAAGAATACTCGTGTCTCCAACACGTGAACTACTTTGTATAAGTTATTAATGTCATCATCGCTCGATGGCACGTTTACGTAGAAAGCCAACCTACCGAACAAGCTTTTCACGGTCTAACGTTTCCACAACACGAAATAATATTATCCTTAAAACTGGTGTGTGTGAGAGGGGTGTGTGTGTGTGTGTCTGTTTATGAAGTGAATTCTCCAATTTTTGTTGAGCTCTTATTTTTTCACGTCACCTATTTTTGTCGTCACATTCGGGTCATTCCTGGTTATCCAACCGTGCCACTGACCTCTTCCAGGTGAGCGACCTAACTTCGCTTCATGTGGCCTATGGCGATCGCAACCAACGTAACCTTTAAAAACCAGTAAAATTATGACTGACTAGACTCAGCCGGAATATTAGCGTAGTTGCGACATGTTTTGTTCGCAACAACACAAGCTGAGGCGACGTCCTGATTGACTTATTAACTATGATAGTTATTTTTTTTATTTTTTCTTACGGATAAGCACTCACCTGATGTTAAGTGATGATAAGGCCGAAGGTCGAAGCGCACTTCACCCGGAATCCTCAACTAGTAAGGCACTGGCTATCTTATCTCTATATAGCTGCCGGAACACACCAATGCTACTAACATTGACGTTATGGTGACATATTTAGATTTAGATAGGATGGTAGTAGTTTATCCTGTTTGAAGTCAATAATTGTTTTTCTATATCCTTCTCTGTCTCTTGCTCTCTCTCTCTCTTTCTCTTTAAAACAGCTGCAAAATACGTTGAGTGTGTTGATTGCTCGCGTTATGGCAGGCAATTTCAAATGCTGTTTCGTAAGCGTCAGTTTAGTACTAAAACTATGTTAAACTGTACTTATGAACGAAACCGTTTGGCTGCTAACGGTGGTTCACTTAATGTTGCTGGCGTACTATGTACATGAGCGAGTTGACATTATTCGGTAGTAAAAATAAATAGTGTGGATTAGGTTGGAAAAAAAATCGCTTTCACCTAACTTGACCTGGCAAGAATCAACTGACCTCTTTTGCCGAGCGTTCAGAATATAAATAAACACGTGTGCTTTTGCTGATCGCTGCAAGTCACCGGTATTCTTACATAATTCTTCTAAAAATTTAAACACTGAAAAAAGACGACAACCTCAGGCGGGAATCGAACCACGCACCTTCCGCATTCCGGGCGGCTGCCTTAACCACTTGGCTACCGAGGTCTGGCTTTCACCCGTCGAAATTTTTCAGTGCTTGATGCTTATGTTTTTTAGTCAACATTGCTTCATCAATCTTAGAAGTTTTCACCTCTGAGATCCGAAAGAAATATTTTTACAAATATTTGAACATTCGGTTAAGATGAAGCTGC
Organism: Eudonia truncicolella; assembly: GCA_949315975.1. NCBI lineage: Eukaryota > Metazoa > Arthropoda > Insecta > Lepidoptera > Crambidae > Eudonia > Eudonia truncicolella. The sequence continues at coordinate 20,832,208 of OX438827.1, read as the reverse complement.
GTTATAGATAAGTGTTTTTTATATATTTTAGCGTTTTATTAACGCTTAAATATACTTAAGTAAAATTTAAACACAGAAAAAAAAAAAAAAAATCTATATAATCTATAACGCAGCTTCATCTTAACCGAATGTTCAAATATTTGTAAAAATATTTCTTTCGGATCTCAGAGGTGAAAACTTCTAAGATTGATGAAGCAATGTTGACTAAAAAACATAAGCATCAAGCACTGAAAAATTTCGACGGGTGAAAGCCAGACCTCGGTAGCCAAGTGGTTAAGGCAGCCGCCCGGAATGCGGAAGGTGCGTGGTTCGATTCCCGCCTGAGGTTGTCGTCTTTTTTCAGTGTTTAAATTTTACTTAAGTATATTTAAGCGTTAATAAAACGCTAAAATATATAAAAAACACTTATCTATAACGCAGCTTCATCTTAACCGAATGTTCAAATATTTGTAAAAATATTTCTTTCGGATCTCAGAGGTGAAAACTTCTAAGATTGATGAAGCAATGTTGACTAAAAAACATAAGCATCAAGCACTGAAAAATTTCGACGGGTGAAAGCCAGACCTCGGTAGCCAAGTGGTTAAGGCAGCCGCCCGGAATGCGGAAGGTGCGTGGTTCGATTCCCGCCTGAGGTTGTCGTCTTTTTTCAGTGTTTAAATTTTACTTAAGTATATTTAAGCGTTAATAAAACGCTAAAATATATAAAAAACACTTATCTATAACGCAGCTTCATCTTAACCGAATGTTCAAATATTTGTAAAAATATTTCTTTCGGATCTCAGAGGTGAAAACTTCTAAGATTGATGAAGCAATGTTGACTAAAAAACATAAGCATCAAGCACTGAAAAATTTCGACGGGTGAAAGCCAGACCTCGGTAGCCAAGTGGTTAAGGCAGCCGCCCGGAATGCGGAAGGTGCGTGGTTCGATTCCCGCCTGAGGTTGTCGTCTTTTTTCAGTGTTTAAATTTTACTTAAGTATATTTAAGCGTTAATAAAACGCTAAAATATATAAAAAACACTTATAATTCTTCTACTTCACTAAGTTCTTCTGACTGTAGCTCTAGATACAAAAGTAGTTCCGTAAACTAGGGCTTTTCGTTAAAGGCGCCGTCTGAGAGTTGCATTCAGTGCTTCAAGAAATATGTTCAGGTCGTTGTACGCATACATCACATCAAATCTTTTATGGATCTCTAGATTACTAGGCTCCCGGCGAGCGACGTGGTCGAAGAAGTAAATCGATTTCAGAATGCATATTGAAACTAAGAATAAAGAAGAATAAAAGACATTTATTGAAATCATATGACAAAACACAATTAAACATAAAATAATAACATTTGACATTGTGCCCTGTTATGCGGTGCCAACACTACGCGGGTTTTTATAGCATGCTAATATAGGATAGAAGCGAATGCAATGAGCTGTTCAAAAACACATTCAAAATGCAATGTTTTTATCGAAACAACACGACCTTGCGCGATTCGGTTGACAGCTCTTCCAGCTAACCATCTGTTTGTTATTCCAAATAAATAAAAATAAAAATTTGGGGCTGTCGTATTTGTTCTAGTCCAATTTTCAATTTCGATTCTAAACATTGAGTAAAAAGTAAAATCACGCCCGCTCGTCGCCCGCACCGCGCCCACACCCGCCAGTGCAAGCAATGCTAACGATCGTTCTCAATGAGCGGATGCTGATGTTCCTAGCATACTTAGTTCGACAACAAACGCTAAGTGAAACAGCTTAGAAGCAAACTTACTTGACTTGACGTCAGGAATACAAAACAATTATAACTATAGGTATAGCATCAAGGATTTAGGACCTAGGATCGCCTAGGACCTTAACTGAGGTAGATAGATAGATAGATAATACTTTTATTGCAACATCTTACAAAACTAACATTGAAAAGTAATAACTTTAAAAAAATCTGTCTTTATTTAAAGTTATTACTTAAATTTAAATTCAAATTCAAACATTTATTTCAGATATAATAGTCCATACAGCAGCGTAGTAATACAATATTATAAAATTACAGATAAGATAACAAATAAAATTACAAATACAAAAATTAAATTGAATTAATGAAATAAACGAATAAAATAATTAATTATTACAAATAACTAAACTACACAAAAAAAATATAATTAAACTACATGCAATTAGACGAGAAAATTGGTGGTCACAAGTCACTGTGACCAAAACTACGGAGGATAGATAATAACATAAGTATACGTAGTAAGTAAGTGAACCGCCTGTAACTGTCCCACTGCTGGGCAAAGGCCTCCATCACCACGCTTGCCAAATGCGGGTTGGTGATCACCAAACCGGGCTATGCATCGAAAAATCCGAAATACATTTTGCCCGACCTGGGAATTGAACCCGGGACCTTCGGGTACTGGCCGAGCGATTAAAAAATGTTAATCGTATGCTTCTATGCCAACTTAATCAAATGAAAAATTCATTAACTAATACCATCGATGTCACTCACTTTTATAAAAGAGATTCATTTAATAATTTCATTGGAAAACTTAAAGCATCTCTCAATTAATCCGATGATTGACTGATTTCAAAGATGAACGTAATTTCTAAGTTTTAAGGAAAGATTAATTAACTGCGATCGTCCGAACTAATAGGTATCTACGAAATGAAATTTTATTTTAGGATAAGATTTAGAGTAAATTTTACTTTTTATTTTCAATTGCTAACTGCTGCATTGAAGCTAATTAAATATTTATAAAACACAGTGAAAAATTAAACGCCCACCCGACCCAGCCAGGAATCGAACCTGAGTCTTCCGCAATCCGGGCGGGCTGCACTGACCGCTATGTTACCGGGAAGGCTCACGTAAGCGCTGAATTTTGTCACTGCTTTTTGAGTGCTAATAGCGGCACAGGTGCGCTATCTATCCAACGGTCATTGCAACCGAGGAGATCCATGGGGGACGTCTTTATCCAGCAGTGGACGTCTTTTGGCTGAGATAAAAATGATAAGGATGATGGACGCCAAACTCAAAAAGAGTCATTTTTGCGTTTGGATTTCATGAACAATGAGTCCATTGCAACATAGCTTTGGGAATAACGCTTGTTTTAAATAGTTATTCATATTATGTGTATGATCCACAACGCTAAACCTTGATCACGATAGATTGTACATCATAATTTGTCACGCCCGACATTTCTAATGAAACCTAAGTTATTGTCAAAAGTTCTAAATCCAATCTAGCTCGAGTAAGAATAGCACCTGTATTTAACCAAAAAACGTATTTTTTGCGTATTTTTTTTTAATTTATCAAGGCAACACAACAGACACAAATCACATTATGAACATTGTAACTGAGCTCAGCAGTTCCAGTGATTTGAACGTACTCAAAAGTAAATAATCGAAAGTGTATAATTAATTATAGAAACTATAAATTGGAATTCGGTCATCTCTCAGCACTTAAACGATCACAATTAGCCACAATTTAGCAAGAGGAGGGTGTTCAAAAAGTAACGGGTCCGCCTAACAGATTGGCAGGCTATACGGGGCGGATAATTCCTATTTAATTCCAACTAAACTACATTTGTAATCGACTTGGAACGTCCGTCAGACCGAATTGGAGGCCCGTTAGCTGTCTTACGTTAATTACGGCGCCTGGCCCTACAGCGTACGTAAGCCACGAGATGACGAGGTTGGCTCTGAGAAGCCTAGCATAAAGCTTCTATCGAAATTGTAACGTAAAATTTGAGATATATGCTAAATGTCATAAAATCTGTGAAGTGACGTTGCAAAATTTCAAGAGAACATAACCACTGTGTATATATATAGATAGATAGATAGATAGATAATACTTTAATTGCAACACTAAAAAACATGAACATGAACAAAAGAAAAAAATAATAATTTACAAAGTTACAATTTGGCGGTCTTATTGCTTTCAAGCGATTTCTTCCAGACAACCAGTCGGATGGAGAGAGCTAATAAACTTTAAGATCAGAGGTGAAATTATGAAAACATACTAAAATAATGTGTATTTTATAAATGAAGCAAAATAATAATAATGAAAATAATAATAATGATAAACATATAAATACCATGTATATAAATAAACCTACTTAAACATAATAGTAGTCTCAGGTAGGAAAGTAGCAGATATATATATATATATATATGGCAGTATTGCAGCAGGACAGGGTTAATCGGAAAGGTAGAATTTTTTCACGAGCTCTTTAAATAAGTGAATGGAGATCGCAACTGGAGACGAATTCCAGAGACGAACAGCTTGGACGGTAAAAGAATAATCATAAAAAGTGGTGTTGTGGCCCCACACAGCACCACCTTTAATTTATAACACCCCCGTGTTTTAAGGCTTAAGTTTTCTGATGACCGTAATGAGCGCGAACCTGAACAATTAAGATAACTGAAACGTTCCTTAAGATAATTAAGGATTAAATAATATGTTATAAAGAAGGGACAGTATATGAGTATTCCGGCGAAGACGAACAGGAAGCCACTTGAGTTTTAAGCGATACTCAGAAACATGGTCATACTTGCGCAAGCCGAATATGAACCGAATTCAAACATTTTGAAGACGCTCAAGTTTATTTAGCTGGTCCTCTGTGAGATCAAGATAGCAGGCGTCAGCATAATCTAGAACTGGAAGCAGCAGAGATTGCGCTAGCGCAATTTTAGTGGCAGTGGGTAAAAAGTTGCGCAGCTTCCTTAAGGATGCTGACGATGCGTAAAACTTACGGCTAACAGCTTGCAGCTGCGGCCCTCAACCCAAGCAACAATCACACCCAAATTTGTGACAGATTGACTGAAAGGAATGTCCACGCCATCAAAGTATATATATATATGTGTATAAATGTATATACAGTGGTTAGTATATATACAGATATTCCATTCTGTTTTATACCTTTTTCGTACTTTGGACAAGCAGCCGTGTGCCAACCTCGCACCGCTCGCCACTTGCGCCGGCCAGCGCGCCGATATTTGCCCAGTGCAGACCCAAATCAATTAGTGGAAGCGTGGTTTTCCGATCGACACCTCGACCGGGAAGTTCTCTGACGTCACCGGTGCCTCTACAGACCGGCTGGAGGTGAGAGCTAATTGACTTTTACAATCCACACTAACTAGATAAGTGCGCTTCGCGGACTGGCGTATCCGATTTCGATTTTGTGGGCACTATGGAATTAAACTCAGCGTGGATTAAGCTTCTACAGTCAACAACGAAAGGCGCTATCCGTTTGTTATCATCTAGTAAAGCTTTCAATGATAATGAAAAGTGAAAATAAAAATTCTTTATTCAATTTAGGCATATAAATTGCAATTAAGAACGTCAAGTAGTCACATAAAAAAAACAAAAATACATAATAAATAATATGAGTACACACAATAATACTTATAATAAATAATTTGATAAACGATACAAATATTTAATGCATGGTACTAAACTCAAGATATATCACTAAAGTGGTCAGCAACCTTCGGTGGGGACTATACTCGCACTAAAAAATGAGTAAGAAACTGTGGACTTCTTGGTGGGAAAGTAAAGAGTCACGTCTGCGATTTTGTTTTGTTTGTTTCATTTACAACTATCTGACCCGGCGGACTTCGTACCGCTTTGATAGATTCCATGACAACAAAAACAAACAAATAATTTTGTATTGGAAAATTAAATCAATTTTAGTATTTTCCGTTACTTATTATTTATGTTTCTCACCGTTTAAACCTTCCCTGGACTTTCACAAATATTTCAAAATCAAAATTAGCCAAATCGGTTCAGCCATTCTCGAGTTTTAGTGAGACAAACGAACAGTTTTATTGAAATTCATTCTCATTTGAAGGTTCCTAAGCTTAATCCGAAAGGATTTTCCGAAATTCTATCCTTATACCATTACAAATTTCAAACTCTACGTCCCTATGAGGCCGTATCCTAAAAGTGAATAACCTCTTTAAGCTTAGAAACCTTCAAATGAGGTATATATAGTACGTAGTATATAGTACGGTGACTTTCGAGACATTCCAATTTTAAAGAGCATTTGTTTATGTTTTTAAGTGAGTTCAACCTTTTTTGAATAAAATTGGATTGAGTTTTCAAACATGTGTCAAAATAATATGTAATTTATATCAAAAGCGCTAAGGAGTATTGATATCAACTTCGAAGCAAATCACCGCCAAAATAACTTTCTACCCTTTTTAACCCCATTAAGGGATGAATTTCAATAAAATACGAAACGCGTCTTCCATCAATTCTGTTAAAATAGGTTAATGCAAAATTTAAAGTAGATTGGACCAAGGAATCACGTTGTCCCATACAAACTTTGCCCTCCTTTTTCACCCCTTAGGGGTAGAATTTCGGAAAGTCCTTTTTTATCGGATGCCTACGTCATACAAAGAACACACCCTCTAAGTTTCAGGTCTCTACAATCCGCGGTTTAGGCTGTGCGTTGATCCGTCAGTCATTCAGGACAAAGTAATACATGGCGACTTAATGACCGAAGCATTTTCTACCAGTCAACCATAAGGTGGTGCAGAAATGACATAGGAGGTGCAAACTGTGTACGTTTTAGTAAGAAATACTGTAAGTGTACTGTAAAATTGAATTAAATAAATAAATAAATAAATGTTGAGAGACAACAAAATTAGAAAACAGTGTAACAAAAGATTCAAATTTATAATACATACATAAATATTCTATAAATTACAAATACATAAAATACTTTAAAAAATAAATAAATAAAAATATACCTACATAAATAACTAAGTTATAAATAATTTAAAAATCGGTCGTTGCTGAGATGATTCAGCCAAGGTTTAATTAAATAAAGCATTCGGACTTTCTTTTTAAGACATCGTGACTTGTAGCCATCCTGATTTCGAGAGGCAGCGCGTTCCACATGAGAATGGACTGGATATAAAAGAAAGAATGTACAAATCCGGAAGTATAGGAAGGACAGAGAAGAAGAAGATTATTAGACATCGGAGATTCTTACTGTGGGAAGAGCAAAGGAATTGAAAATGGGGGTAAGATAGGCAGGAGAATTTGGAGAATTAAGAATCGAAAACGGTGTAGTTAGTTCATCAGATCTGATGAATATCAGCGAAGAAGTTCACGAGAATGGGTAGCCATTTCAGTAAATAATAGACTAGTTCAGTTCAGTAATCATAAACTAGTTGTGACGAAGCAACTTGCTGTTCAGCAAGGCGAGGACGGCTAGTGACCGTCGCCTCACTAGTAGTGAGGCACAATCTTGCTTCACTGGCTGTCTTCGCATCTGGACTTCGCATCAGGTGGAAAGGAGTTCTGCCTACTTACACATAAAAAAAAAAGTTAAAAATATATTATACCGTAATTAATACTTTATTTTAATTTGAAAAAAGACAAAGTGTTGAAAAAAATCCACGAGCAGGATTCGAACCCGCAGTTGGTTGTTCAAATTGTAATATGTTCGCACCAAAGTTTGCGCAAAATTATAAACTATACTTTAATATTATAAGCTTAACTAATTATCTTTCTAAGAAGTACCATTGTGTGATTAAAATGACAAAGAAAAAAAAGATTTTCAATACCTACCTATAAACTCTTTCTGGTAAGTAAGTGACGTCGTTCTTTCAGATTTATTACAAACAGGGGGTTAATAAAGGAGAGGGGGATAATTGACTTTTATAATCCGTGTTGAGTAGCACCTTAGTGGGGATACAGCGACAGTAGAACAAACTTTCGATCAAATTACCTTTGAAAATTGGACTCAAATAATTTGAGTAGCTACAACTTTTGTTTCGTTTTTTTTTATTTCATGACGAAATTCGGCTTGGCTTTTATTTCATTTGATAAAAAAAACCCAAGTATTTCGTCGCTCACAAATCCGATACCACTGTGAAAACAATTAGCTAGCAATATCAAAACTTAATTTAAAAAAAATAATTAGGTCATGTACCTATGTGTAAAGTGGAAGTGCAGAATCCTCACTACTGAGAAACTAACTATCTAACCTCAGATGGTTGTAGCTAGCCAGGTAGGCCTAGAACAAGCTACATCACCTATTATAGCATAATTTGCATGTAAGTTGGTCAAGAAGGTGCCTAATCCTATATAATTATGTTATTGAGGCTCAAACTTTAAGCAACAAATATGTTATATCTATGTGATTAAACATCTGAGTGCTTCAGAACTTTTTCGAGCCGCAACATTACTAGCCCAAGTGGATATAATGACAGCCGACCTCCGATAGGAGATGGCACATGAAGTACAAGAAGATTAATATTTCTGCGAAGATAAAAATGGCTACATTCAAATAAATTGATTAACATGTGAAGTGCAAATTGTATACTGCAACAATATATACTATGAAACAGCCCAGGGCCAAGCTAATTCTGGTGGCGTTGCCATTGGCTGTATTAGTAGCACGTGAAAACCCTGAATATGTTTCTCATTTAAATTCAAGATACATTTCATATTTGCGCTTCCATCATTGGCCTTATCATCACTTAACATCAGTAGGCTTACTCTTGAACGCAAACTCAATCTCAATACAATTCCAATGCGATTCCATGCCATTCACAATTTCGGAACGCTCTCGACAATTGCGTGGAAATCGAGTGAACAAAATATTATCGAGATGGGGCGTTCCGAAATTGTGAAACTTATCCCAATATCGATACATATTAATTGCATTGGAATTGTATTGAGATTGAGTTTGCGTTCAAGAGTAAGCCTACTGGTGAGATCAAGGCACTGTGCTTACCCGTTAATATATAAAAATATATAGCATAATTTGCTTTTACTTTATACTATGTTCATTAAGTCGTCAAACTAGTATAAACATTACAGGAAACACTAACTTTCTTGTTCAGTTCACTATGCATTTGATGTCTGCTCCAATCAATTCTGGGGAGATTGGAAAAAATAATTTGATTTGCTGTTAGTAATTTCCATGGGTAAAGGAAAGGTCGGCTGTTCAACAATGATAGAGTGCGTAGGTAAATTTTCAGAATTACTCTCATGTATATGTTATATGTTTGTGATATAAGGTGTATTACTATTAATAAAGGTAGGAAATATCTTGAAAAATGGTTGGTCAATAAGGTTAGAGTAGTTAGTAACGGAGTATGAACATGACCATGTGGCGTAGTCACCACACTTGCCAATGCGAATTGGTGATCAACTGATCACCAAGCAGGGCTGTGCATCGAATAATTCGAAGCACAGTTTGCCCGACCTGGGAATGGAGCCGCTTTGCCACTCGCCCACTGAGGCATTTAATAAATACACTTAAAAATTCTATCACGTTCCATTGTTAAATTGTTATTGTAAATTATAATATCTTTACTAATATTATAAAGAGGAAACCTTTGTATTTTTTTATGTATGTTTGTAACGAATAAACTCAAAAAGTACTGGACTGATTTGAAAAATTCTTTCACCATTAAAATGTTTAATAGTTTGGCTGTAAAGTCATGTTCCTGGTATACCTACTTATTTCATTTAAAATATGAGTTCATCTTTACCTTTACCTCTAACATTTCTGAGTTTGCATAAAAGTTCAATACGTACATCGAAATCTTCAACGAAGCTTAATTAGTCCCCCTCCCCCCCTCCATTTAGTCCAGCGTCCAAGTCATTAGTGGCCGACCAAGCCCTGGATGTTTGCTAACACGTTCCAACGGCAAATATCAAATTATCCGGCGGTTTCAGAGGGAGATGCGATGCCGCAGCCTACGCGAAATATTGACTCAACGACGGGACTAGGGAGTTGCTAGTGGAGTTGTCGTGTATTTTTGACGACTGTTTGTTGTATAAATGTTGTAAACTGCTTTATGACGATTTTGATATATTTGCTCGCGAGATTTTAATGTGGCTGTCTACCGTATTTGTTAGTTATGCCACGGACTAGACTATTTTCTTTGGCCTTTCGTCGGTTTCTAAAAATATTTGAAATATTATAAATAGAGACAGTTTTGACACTTTCAAATAAGTGGCGCATGCAACTCAGAACCTTCGTTTTTTTAATGCTGCATGTATTATGTAAAACAGGTTTTAGACAAACTATCTAGTACTTATCAGGTAGTGTTAAAACATTAATGTTTCCTACTTTTTTACTTGAATAGGTATAATAAAACAACGGCTCACCCAGTGCTATTACGTAGATGGTAATGCTTTAATGAGAGCAAATACTGTTAGGGACCTGGGTGTGATATTTGACAAACAACTGTCTTTCCGACCGCATTACGATCGTATCACAAAGAACGGTCAACGTCTCTTGGGCTTTATTTTGAGGATGACAAAAGAATTTAAAAAACCACAAAGCACTCTCTGTCTTTTTTTCAGCCTAGTAAGAAGTACTATGGAATATTGTTGTCCTGTCTGGTCTCCTCACTATAAAGTCCATGTTGACAATCTAGAAAGGGTTCAGAGGCGGTGTTTGAAAATACTTTCGTACAGATGTAACCTTGGTCGAACTCTCGGAGACTACAATCAAAGGCTGTCTAGGTTTGGAGTTATTTCTTTGGAAGCCCGGCGCAAAAGATACGATCTCCTTTGTTTGCATAAGGTGCTCCATGCAAGCATTGATGCTCCTAATCTGCTTGCATCGTTGAACATTAACACAAGACACAAATCACGATCTCCTAACACTTTCGCAATACATACCTACAAAAACAACACGTCTTATTTTAGCCCACTGGTAAGAATGTGCCGTTGTTATAATGAAATGGCGCGTAGTAGCAAAGACATTGATATTTATAACGCCAGTTTTATACGATACAAAAAGTTTGTATCAAACTTCTTTAAAAATGAGCAATCCTCTTCTTCTCCTTAAACTCATAATCATTGTTCCAAATCTTTGTTGTGTATTTTATTAGTGTTTAAGTACTTAATAATTTTATATTTTTTTCAATCATGTTGTGTACACTCTTTTGGATTATTGTCTAGCCCTCTCAACTTATTAGCTTTACTAACTAAAATTGTATTGATGGTAATCTGTCTATGTACCTATAAAAAATAAATAAATAAATAAATAATAGTTTTATTGCAACGCCCGAATAATCTACAATGAAAATATACCTACAAAAATCAATTAAAGTTACAATTTGGCCCTTTAAAGCTATCACTTCAAGAGCACCATAGATGTGAAGAAAATTTGTGGTTTCATTAAATATAATACATAAATAGTGAGAAGGCATAGGCCTTCCCACTGCTAGTAAAGGTATCCCCTAAAATATTCTACGCATCTTCTTCCCAAGCAAACTCATGCAAGTCAGTCTTTTTTATATTTCTTGGCCATCATCTCACCTGATGGTAAGTGATAATAAGACCGAAGGTGGCAGCTCACTTCACCCGGAATCTTCAACTACTGAGGCACTGGCTATCTTATCTGTAGCTGCCGGGACACAAAAATGCTACTAACATTGATGTTATGGCGACATATTGGCCACACCAGATCATACCGCCACCTTATATAATAATGTTACAGACAAATAAAACCGAGATTAATCACCTCATAGTTTGAGGGAGTAGGAGCGCACACGCATGCACGATTGCATTTTAATCGTCCAAGAATGTTCTGCGCCATTACCCGCGGCTGAGTGAGGCGTCCATTGGAGTCTGTACCCTCGTTAATCTCTGTCGTTAGAGTTACCAGCTATTGTTTGATCGGTCTAGCTCTTTGTGCATACTTTGTTACTTATAAAGTTTCAAATTATACCGCTTCACCTTTAAAAATAACAATGTTCGTTAACAAACTTTTTGAACGAAGAAATTTGGTGACCCATTTCTGTATCGCACTACCAAAAAATGTAACAGTCTAATTTTTGGTGCCAGTTTCACACAATCAATTTTTGACGGAATGTATTGTTGCAATAAGTGAACCCACTCGTCGTATTTTGAATCCACTACATGACAAAGTATGTGTGTGAACAGAATCATACCTTCCTTCACAACGACCGGTTTTGTGCTACTCGTATCCAGCAGCTACCCGCGACCTTCACCAGATCGTCCGTCCACCTTGTTGGAGGCCTGCAGACACTGCATTTTTCTGTGACCACTTGCGAATTGTTCCGCCCCAGCTGCCACTAGCCCTGCCAGCGATGTGCCCTGCCCACTGCCACTTGACCTATGTTCTCTGTTAAGCTGAACTCTTTGGGCTATGTTCGTAACCTTTGTTCTTCTACAGATTTCCTAATTTCTGATTCGAACAGGAAGAGAAACCCAAGCAAAACCCTCACCATTGCAAAAATGATGATGCTGCAATGATCACCCAGAGAGCAATGAAGCTGGACCTACCTAATGAGCAATGCTGTAGTTGGACCTACCTAACTGAACCGTTTTGGTCCCAGGTAAACATAATCGTCCACAAGTTCAAGGGCAGAGTCTTCAATCTTCAGAGGCCTGGGTACGAAAGGTAAGTTCGACATAACTTTCGACTTCTCTATTTTAATTTTAAGACCCACTTGTTGAGATCTCCAGGGTCTTAGCCATGACCACTATATCATCAGCAAATCGAAGCTGAATGATGTATCAAATTTTATCGTATTTTTGGCTTACTGTTTTGGCAATAATGGTTTGATGTGTGCTGTCGCGGACTATTTTTAAAACAATTAAGGAGACACGTTTCCACTACAGGTATATTCGTATAACTCGTACAGTTTTTGCAGCGAACGCCAAAATAGTTCGCAAATGTTTTTTGCTTGTTACTCTCAATAATAATAAAATTTCCTTATAAATTATAGCAAATATACCCCCCACTCATGTGGTATAAACCACAGAGTAAATCCATTCAGTACTTTTTGCGTGCAAGAGCAACAAACATCCATCCTCACAAACTTTCGCATTTATAATATTAGTAGGGATAATACTGCCATAGTTGTTGTTTACTTCACCATAAACAGTACATAAGACATTTATCCTACTGCTAAATAACTACGCACATATACGCATAAGAGCTCCCGTTGTGAATCCAATACGGGCCCTCTGGGTTTGACACCTGTGAAGATCAAAGAGGCGGTCTTTGATGTGGACTGTACATGATCGCAGGCACTCCGCTCGTAATGCTATCGGTTTTGGTGAAAAATCGGACAGTAGTCCGGTAGGTACCATGGGTTTACGGACGCATATATACTTAGCGGGACTCACTCGAACGAAGGAGACATTTTATTGTAATCTTTCACGTTGCTGTGTCATCTGTGACTACTTTATATGCTATGTAGGTACGCCTGTTTAAAAAAAATAGGCTAATGATAATTTGATTGATGAAAACACCACAAACGATTTTTTTTAATTAATTTAGCTTAAAATCAAAAATAAAATTTATTATTGCGTTGTATTATCAAATTAGTGGTTTTTTTTAATACTTAGCACGGCAAATGACTCCACACCACCTGATGTTAAGTGGAAATGGAGTCCAGACGCGAAGACAACTGGTTCAGCGTGAAAACAACGCAGCATCAGTCAACTTCACTCTGCCGGCCCACAAGGTGCTTCTTCACGCCTTGTTTGAAGGACCCCATATCATAGGAAAGAGGGAAAACATGTGCTGGTAGACTATTCCATCTTTTGGAGGTGCGACAAAGTGGTATTTCATCTGTAAAGATGAATCTGCATAGGTTGTATTATTACAATAATATTATAGATATTGGATAGATATACGTTGGATAGATGTCACTACTGGCGCAAAAAGCAGTTAAAATCAAAGTAGTGAAAAATTCAGTGCCTACGTCAGCCTTCCCGGTAGCATAATGGTGAGTGCAGCCGCCCGGATTGCAGAAAACCCAGGTTTGATTCCTGACTGGGTCGGGTAGGCATTTAATTTTTTCACTATATTTTATAATGATTTAATTCAGCTGTAATGCAGCAATTAGCACATAAAATAAAAATAAAATTTACCTTATACGAGTAGCACATAAAAAATATGTAGGTACAACCGAATTGACAACCTCCTCCATTTTGAAGTCGGTTAAAAATAGGAACTAAACGGACTACGAAAATATGTCTCACTCACGCAGTAGGTACATATGCATTATCGTGTATTATGGTGTAGTTAATCGATATCTTTGCATCGCATCGTCAAACATTGTGTCACTGGCTCTAAGTAACGTCACTAATAAACAAAAAAATAAAACAGAGAATAAACATCACATAACAATTACAAAGGAGTTCGCAACAGGTACTTCACCTGTTACAAAACTTGTTTGCTATACTTGTACACAATAAGGGCGCCCTCCATGCGAAGCGAGTCGTGTAAGCGGACCCGTGGTAGGGTTTCCGCACTCGACTCGATGTTAATCCCGCGCGCTGACTAATGTTCCGGTCGGGGCTGCATTTAAATCAATGTTGGGGAGTTGATTAATTTCGCGACGAAGCTGCGATCCTCGGAGTTATCACTAGGAAATGTGAGAAGGATTTATGGTTTTTTGCTGTTTCCACAATTCCGTGCGCATCGAACCGTTTGGTTCCTGTTAGTTCCAGTGTCGTGGGTTGTGGCTTGGTGTCTCCATGTACTTTTATCATCGTGAGCTTAGCCTAGTCGTGGGTCGTTTGTGGGCTGATGATGGTGATAATGCAAGTCACTGTACCAAAATGTTTCAAAGTTGCATAAAGTTACTTAAAAGATGTGAGCAGAGAATTAACTAAAAAATTTAAAATGTTTTATCGACCATATTTTTAACTGGTATTTATATAATTGATTGATTGATGTGTTTATGGTTCAGATAGTTCATTTTTTGCTCTCGTCAAAAGACATTACAAATTATGCACAATATTGTAAATACTTCAAATGGGTGCTTTGAGAACTTATCGTTGTCAAATTGTTGCGTATGTCAACAGCTAAGGAGTGTATTGCTGATACGTTATCCTACGTTATAATTCAGACTATAAGGCTTTAAAGAACAGGCAAGTAAATACCATCAATAAAAATTTAATAAAATCACCACGCAAGTAGGTGATTAACAAAATAAAAACGTATGTATAAAAAGATTTACCTATTTTCCTAAGCCATTAATCATCTATCAAATAACTGTTTAATGCTTCTACCATGCGATATACATGTGGACATACAGCAGGCTGACTTGTAACGCGCCCTCTCCAAGTAATAAACAAGAGTTAACTTAGCGTTTGTGTCTGGGCAAACGGCGAGAAAAAAACAACAACGCGGAACGCACAAACAATGGAACACAAAGCGATGAAATGAAACTGTTGGAAATTAATATCAGTTGCCCGCTGCAAGCCGGGTGCGGGCCGGGTGAACAATCATATTTGGTAAGGTTGCCAGCGCTGAACTAGCACTAACTTTTTTTAATTTGTCCGAGCTGGCAGCATTTTTTTTTAGTAAGCATGGCAAATGACTCGCGCGAAGATAACTGGTGCAGCGTAAAAACAACGCAGCACAGCCGCCCTTACTCTGCCGGCACACAAGGTGCTTCTTCACGCTTCGTATATCCAGCCTCGTATAGCACCATCATACTAATATAATAATAGCGTATAATCAGCGTATTGGTTATACGCTGATAGCTGGAGTGGATGTCGTTGCGATGCATTTGGTTTGAGGAGCCTTCCGTCAAACCAGTGCCAGGAGGACTTCGTTAACCCGCCGACCAGGGAGACCCGTAGAAACGGCTGTCCCGCTGGCCGCCCGTGGCACAGTACAGGGGCCCAAGCGAGCCTAACCAGCTCGTGAGGCTGCCTCACCATGCCACGCATAATCTCGGGGTGGCCCGTCGTGCCGGTTAGTGACTGGAAGGTGGGATCCCGGCGGCCATTCCCGGGGAGATTCGGGGGCCTCTCCGTTCGGCGGGTTAATGATACTCATCTGTAGGCAGATCCCTGGTGAAACAGGCCGCCGCTCTTTAACCATTTGCATCGCGGTAGCATTTCCTCGATTACGCCCCTCTCCTTTTCTCCACCATGACAGCGTCTAACATTAAAACTGGTCTTACAGGCGGTGCACACCAAACCACAATCATACCGTTTGAGGTTGAGTTCGCTTACATCCGCGAACTCCATGCAAACCTCAATGCCGTCCACCACCATCTTGAGACGGCATGGCCAGCAATGTTGTTTTTGACGGAGACGCAAATAATCTGTGCGGCCGACACCACCTACCTGTACTATCCGGGCTTTGTGCTTGAAGAATCCTTCAAATCCAAAGCAGGAGTTTGCTTATTCTTTCAGACGGATGTTTGCTGTCGCCGTCTGCGCTGCCTGGAGGACTCTTCCTTTTCCCTCCTTGTGGTATACGTCACTTGGGATCTCATAGCCGTGTCTACGTCTACCGATACTATAATGGCGTCATGGATACCACTCGACTTATGGAACATCTTAGTGGGGTAGCAGATGATGCGCAGGAGCGGTTCCCATCGGCAGTATTGGTGTTTTTGTAGGACTTCAATGCTCACTATGAGTTGTGGTTAAATTTCTCCAAAACTGACCATGCTGGTAGAACTGCCCACGCATTCGCTCTCACGCACGACTTGACTCAACTGGTGAACCAGCCCACCAGGATCCCAGATATAGTCGGTCACGCGCCCTCTTTGTTGGACCTACTGCTGATGAGTCGCCCAGCTGGTTACCGAGTGAGGTTCAAGCTCCTTTATGATCTTCGGATCATTGCTTGGAATCCAAAAAATCAGATGGTAGTAGTATCAAAGCGCCAGATTTGGCACTATTCGTCAGCAGATTGGGATGGTATGCTGGATTATTTCGCATCTGTTCCCTGGGGGCAGCGCAGTTTCAGTGGGAAGGACCCGACAGCTAGTGCAACTGCAGTTGCTGATGAGATAGTCTTAGGAATGGAATACTATATTCCGCACTCCTATCTCATCAGCAAAGGCAGGCGCAACCGATGGTTCAACCGTGAGTGTGCCAACGCTGATGTAAACAGGCAGGCGGCATACCGCGCTTGGATCAGAGGGTCAGCCCAAGGAGATCCTGAGACCAACACAATGAAAGCAGCCTATAACAATGCCACCAAGTCCTGCAAAAAAGCTTACATTAGAAATTACAGCGCGTTGCACAGTTTGGCCAAGAATTACTGACACATCCTACGGGCAGCCGTGGCTACTGGCGTCTAGCCAAAGCCGTGCAATCTAACTTCTGCCAACCCTCGCTACCACCTTTGAGATGTCCTGACGGATCTTTAGCTCACAAGCTGCAGGAGAAGGCTGATCTCCTTGCCGGACTTTTTGCGGCTTACTCCCGAATTGATGACTGCAACGCACAGCCACCTTCAATTCCTCACTGTGGCCACACAATGCCTGATATTAAAATTAGGCAGTGTGATGTACGTGCGGAGCTGCAGTCAATCGTCAATCCAATAATCTTCTTTAGTTCAATGCCCAGAAAACACAGGTATTCGCGTTCACGGCAAAAAAGTCGCCATTCCTACTCCTTCCTTCTCTTCAAGGCACATCATTCGGCCTGCAGAACAGTATTAACATGCTCGGTATGGAGATTCGCTGCGATCTGAACCAGAGGGACTATATCAAAGCCCTGATAAAAACAGCCTCACGTAAACTCGACGTCCTGAAGAGGGTGCGGCGATTCTTCACGCTGAATCAGTTGTCTTTTATACAAGACGCAGGTGCGTGGAGTATTGCTCGCATCTCTGGGACGGATCCGCAAAGTACCCTCTCGATGCCTTGGACAGATTGCAGCGGCGCGCTATACGCATTATTGGCAATGCAGAGGTCACTAATGCTCTCGAGCCCCTGCAATTGCGGAGAGATATAGCGTCACTCAGCGTCTCCTATCGCTTATATCACGGTGAGTGCTGTGAAGAACTCTTTGACCTTGTCCCACCTTCTCCCTTCCTCCATAGGAGTACGCGTGCTGCTCTCGGAGTCACCACTGTACTGTCTCGAACATTACATCGCGCTCAAAGAAATTGGGTGACTCATTTCTTTGTCGCACTTCCAAAAGATGGAATAGTCTACCAGTACACATTTTCCTTCCATCCTATGACATGGGGTCCTTCAAACGAGGCGTGAAGAGGCTCCTTGTGGGCCGGCAGCACTCTGCCGGCCCAGGATGACTGATGCTGCGTTGTTTTCGCGCTGCACCAGTTGTCCTTGCGTCTGGACTCCGGTTCCGGTGAAATATAGTCATTTGCCGAGCTATGCATATAAAAAAAATTAAACCTAAAAGAGTTTTTATTTGTTTTTGTTTGTTAATCTTTAGCACAAGTCCGATTTAAAACAAATTACCTTCAACAAATGCAAAAACATTTTTTCAAATGCGACGCGGTGAGTCGGGGAACAATTAGAACTTTTTATAAAAAGTACTAGCTGACCCGGCGGACTTCATACCACTTTGACAGTTTCCATGACAACAAAACAAACGAATCATTTTGTATTGGAAAATTTAATTGTCGTTTTTAGTATTTTGTCTATTTTTTTAATGAAAAATATTCTATATCCTTACCAATACCTTTTAGGATATGTGTACAAAGTTTCATGATGATCGGTTGAGTAGTTTCTGCGTGAAAGCGTAACAAACAAACTCACATTCACATTTGTGTTATTTGGTAGCACGTTACCGACGTTAACTTTTAATAATATTGATCCCTAAATAAATCTTTTATATTATTTAGCGCCTTACTAATTATGTCATGTCATGTCATTTCAAATTAGAGCAAAAGAGACAAAACACGGAATAACTATTCGGTCCTTATTCTTTGTTTATTTGTTAGGAGGTTAGAATTTAGCAAAATGTGACTTCACATTGGCACTTGCCAGTGAAGTGCAACCAAAAAAAAACATAATTGTTATGTTTGTTTATTCACTTACTATTATTTGAACACCTTTGAACAGAGGGGCTGGTAAACGGTGGGGCAAAATCGTAAGACGTTTTAAACTGTTTTTAAACAGATGTAGAAGCCAAGTGCTATCAAATTCTGTGCTGCGCATGCACGACGCAAGTATAGAGCAAAGTACGACTGTGTCTAGTTTTATTTTAAGGGTGCGCCGACCAAAAAATGCCATAAATGCAGGCACGGCTAAGTTGATATAATTAAAAATACTATCGTATTAAAAAAACAAAATACATATTTAGTATCAAAGGGAACGTGTTTATTTTTTTTTTTTTTTGTTTACCCAGGAAAAAATCTGCTCGCAGATTCCTTGGATCCGGGGATTGCCTTGTCCTTTTTCTAAAAAAGGATTAAAACAGACCCGGTAAAACAACCTGGGGGTCGCCTTTAGCCTTAAAAAAAGCTGTGAAGGCTGCCGGAACGCGGAACGTGTTTACAATTAGCCTGATCTATAAATCCATAACACACTATAGTTTTTTCTACAATATGTCTGGCAAAAATCATGAAAACAAGTGGCGGCGTTTATTTGATATCATATAGTTTATCTAAATTATTGTACCTCTGATTTTGTTTAAACAATCACCAATGATTTAAATTACAAATCGTCTGTCTCACATTTTCGATTTATAAAGCGGTTTTTTAAATTATTACTTTTCAAATTAACACGTTAAATTCTCCATACAAAATTAGTATGGCCGCACGGCATCAAATAAATATGGACGAAGATATTTCAAATAAAATATGACACTTGTAACTTACGGACGGCGGCGCACCCTTAAATCACCCTTATTAACTAGAACATGGAAATAGTCTGTGCTACTGACAATTACTTTCTATAACAATACCTTTATTCTAAGTTAACTAAACGCTATGCTAGACTTCGGATTAATTCGAATGGCGTGCCTTCCTGCATTAAAAAGTTACGAGTAATTAACGATAAGAGAGTTCCTCTCTCTTATCGTTAATTACTCGTGGTGGTCTCGATGGTGTTAGCTAGCCAGGTGGACCAAAAATCCCTACCGCCAATCCAAAAAACTATACATACCATCTGTAAATCTATAACACTTTATTCTTATAAATATCATTACAGTCAAATTTATTAGAATCATAATAAATCAAAAAGAGTACTCTTCTATTTGTAGTCTATGGTTAATGGATCTGGGTCGCAGGGGCTGTCAGTGTTTTTATAATATGTTAAATAATACCTAATAATATAATAAAATAGAAAGAAAGAAAGAAAAAATATTTATTGACTCTCACATACACAGACACAAAGACATGAAATACAAGACAAAAAAATAATAAAAATAAAAATAAATAAATAATTAACAAAAAAAAAAGAATACAAGTGTGAGGAGCCAATCAGGACCCCACCTCAGCATTTGTCGCTACGTTGTGATAAAGTCACATCGCAACGGCGCTGGTATTCTGTCAGGGCCTGTGCAAGGTGACGTTTCCATCCTATTTCCAACTGAGACTAATAAATAAATAAATAAAAATAGAAATTAAAGGCACACTTTTAAACTTTCGCGTTTTAAAACGTGGATTGACGCAAACTACCTACCTACTGTTTGTAGGTGTAATAGAGTTACTTACACCCGACGTTTCGACCGAGTTGCACCGGCATCGGTAGTGGTACACAGTAATTTGCGTTAATCCCCGTTTAAAGATAATCAATGGTAAGATAATTAATGTTTCATCATCATCAACTCAGCCAAAAGAGGTCCACTGCTGGATAAAAGCCAAATGTAAATAAATTATGGTTTGATATTATGATAATATAGTGCGGTAACTGTCAGCCCTAATGTTCGTAAGTTTTTATATAACTTTGCTGTGAAGATGAGACGCAACTCGTTTCTTGTTGTGTGCGGACTGCGGGATGCATTTCCACTCGGGGCGACCTCTGAAAGGAGGTAATTGATTTCAGAGTTCCCACTCGAGTTACTGGAGTGCCCCTGTTAAAGATATCCACATTCACTAATAAACAGTTTGTTATTTTTGAAAGCATATAACATTATGTAAGTCCTTTCAGACGAAGATTGCTAAACAAATAATAATCTTGGCTTTTTGTTGTGTCTTTTGTTAATTTGTTTATTTTAATAAACTTTGGTGTTTTCGTTAATCATGTTGCTATCTATCTTTTCAGTTAATTAATGTATTGAAAGAAATATTACCTTTTTCCACATAAAATTAATTAAAAAAATATCTACAGAGACAAACCAAGTTTTTATCGAATAGCTTTTGACAGCCATATTATATAGCTATAGCAATATCTCTTTCAATATATTATGTAATTAAATGATAATTAATACTTAGTCGTTACTGCTCTGATGACAGTCAATCAACAGCCCCCCCAACGTTAAAATTCTACTGCTGACTTTAATTATATTCAAATGCATAATTGGACGTACCCCAGCGGACGAATGTTATTCCAAGATTGTTGGATTGTTGGCGTAACCCAAAGATTTGTAGTCGCGATAAATCGGTCATATTATGTCTGGGACGAACCTTGAATACTAATGGAGATATACAATAACAATATTGCCTGTAACCTATTGATAAACTACGCCCGAATAAATCAGACTACTTGTTTATGGCATGTAAAGGAAAAATGCAGTACCTACTCAATGTTTAACCGTATTGCTTCGACTTTTTATATAAACAAACAATTTACAATTTTGTCTCTATCGTAATGGACAAATGTGTTAAAGTTATAGGCCCTAACAATGAATTCTATCTATATCTATTCTATTGAAATTCCATTACTTTCCCACTGCTGGGCAAAGGCTCTCTCCGTCCTCCTCCCATTAATCACTATCCTGAGCTTCGGGACAATTCTTTTAGTGGGAGTCTAGCTCATCCCGCCATCTCCGACTAGGCCTTTCATGTTATTGTCGTCCGTTTGTAGTCGTCGTGGGTATGAACGAGGTAATCTTTGCCCAGAACTCTACCGACATACGAGCAATAGTAAAATATATTTTTATCTAAACATCCTTTTCTTTTGACTGTAGATCCTTAAGTCGGTCTGAATTGTAAAATAAACAGCGGGCTAGATAGGAATATAATATTAGTTATAATAATAATTAATTGGAGAACAGATTTAGGTATCCGATTATAGTGTGGGTCTTTACAAAATTAATTTACCAAATATTTTAAATCGGGAATACTAGGTATATATTTTGTTAATCTGTTATTTAATATGTGTTATTTAATATCAACAACCTATCAACCATCAACAAAGATTAAATAATTTAAACACCTTTTGAAATTTAATTTATTAATAGTTTTATTATATTTAGTAACGTAACTATGTGTATATTTTCTTCACAACTCCACAGCTTTCCATTTTGGCTAAAGTTCAGGAAAGACCAACCCAAAATGGCGTCTTTATCGCGATTTAAAGTAACCGCTAAATCACTTCGCGCTAAAGCTATTACGGTGTCGCTGCATTTTATATTTACTTCGCCGAGGTGCTGGGACAAAAGGGCCGAGCGATAATGTAGCCGGGTTAAAGCGACCGCGATCCGCAATTTTAATAAAGCTCGGTCTTTGATGCCTTTGACACTATTGCAAGGAGCACATATCTGACGGTTAAGCAACGGAGCTGCTAAGCGGGCCAATGCGAGTCTGCAACGCGTTAGTTGGCAATTTCGGATCACAAAGCTCCACAAAGCTGGCTTAGTGTGGGATGACCGATCATTCCACGGTCCTGAACCTTGCACGAGGCATTGTCTTGCGTCTGAGAACATGTCTACCTACTATACGAGTATGTATTTCCTTCGCTCCATCTGTATCTTATCTTATCAAAATGTATCTCTTTCACTAAACTACAACGAGATAAAATATCTTGCAATATGAACCTACCTCGTAAGGGCCTACATTCCGTATTCTCTAGTAACCTTAAAGAAATTTCAGCGATTTTTTTATTAAATTCAAAGTAAAGCATTGATGTTTCATTCATAGGAGCTAAGTAATTCATTACAGTGACATAAATATTTTGAAGATTGTAGTTAGATTAAATTAATTTTGAATTTGTATATAAACCATATAGTCCGAATTGACATTTAGGTTATTAACTAACACTGCCAACAAATTTATATCAAGCACAAAGGAAATATTTAGAATGCTTCGATCTTCTTTAAATACTAAATCAAACCTAATCTATAGCGCCCACAAATACCGTTGATTGAGTTATACAGTAAAATGAGTTGATATTTCCTCAAGCCAGTCGGGAGCAGACATGCCAGATGAGACGTCAAAGGCCTCGAAATGAGCCGTTTAATGGATTTGCTAATGACACACTGGAGACACAGCGGCGCGGGGTGCGACTGCCTCTATCGACGCTGTTTATCGAGCCTTTAGCGGCTGATTGCGAGCTGACCACGAGCCACTTGCTGGAACACCTTTGAACCATAGTAATGAACACGTGTATATAATATTAATATGTACAAATCGACAACTTCTGAGAGAGATGTTAAAAAGCTTATTTAAACTTAATAACAGTTATGCTGATGCAGTTATGAAAGTGGTTTTGTTTCGGTAACAATTATATTAGTAGTTATACACTTTAAATCTTTCGCATTCCATGGTAATCAAAGGTTTTTAACAAAAATTAACGTAAAATGCTTTATGAAGAAACCACAAGTCTAATAAATCGGCGATTGCAAAACATTTACTTAAAAGAGGCGCAAATCATCGAATCGAATTTCATCGTACGCAAGTCCTCTAATTGGTGTCATAAAAATCGTCTTAAAGAGTGTCGTAATAATAATAATAACAAATAAAAATACTAAAAAACACTCGCACTTGACTGTTTATTTCGATCACGAGCTGTCAGCTGTCAGCTGTCATTTCGTAGAGCCGTTTTCTTTGTGTATTTCAAAAAGCACGAGGGCGGAGGCGTGAGTGCTCAAATCCACCCCAAGGTCTTCACGGTAGACAAATAATTTGAGAAATCATTTGTATTTTACAATTCTCTGTTGAATAAAGCTAAGCAGCGTTGCGTCGTAAAGGCGTCGAGTGTGACGACGATAAGAGGGTTGAAAAAATGACGATTAATTGGTGACTTAAAAAAGGGGGGAGTACGAACGAATTTCCATTGTCGCTTAAATGTGATATAGCAGCAATCTGACATTCCGTTTTTTCGACAGTAAAGATAAGATCTTCAGTAATTGAGGATTTCCATTGAAGTGCCACCTACGGCCTTATCTAAATGTCATCAGGCGATATAAAAGCCAAGTGCTTTATAAAAATATTTTTAAAAAAAACTACTTTAAATGTACAAAATAAACAACAGCATAAGTTTACTGAACGTAAGATACCTGAGAAATCCTATCTTACGATAACAACCTTTACAAGCATGAAGGAGCTCGAGATAGCTTAGTTCAACTATCCCGTGACCCGTCAATACCAACACCAATACCAATACCAATACCGCGATACCGGGGTATTGCGATAGTGGCTTTAATTTTAAGATCGTATACCAAACAGCTACAATATCGAGCAATTCATATGCTACTAATATCGTTATAATTATGAAGACAGCAAATTCAGAAAAAAAAAACTATATTTTTTCGTTTTAAACCTGAAACTAAGCTAAAGTAAAAATTGCCTTATTAAATAATTAAAAACTTGTGATGTCCGAGCGCTGTAAAGACTTCGCCCCGCAAGGCAGATCCACCGCCATAGCCTCACTGTCAGCCCAGGAATGGAGTATCAGTGAGGTTCCGTAGCACAGTTGTATCCTATCATCATCATCATCATCTCAGCCAAAAGACGTCCACTGCTGGGTAAAGGCCGCCCCCAAGGTTCTCCACAACGACCGGTTTTGTGTTGTTTTTGTGTTTTTTTATCCTATGCAATCGGTTAATAAATCATGATATATAATACTATTTATTGTAACAAATGCAAAGTTCAGTTGTGGCAAACCAAAGTAGATAGTCAATTAACAAATACATAAAATAAAATATAAAGTATTGTGCAATTGTTCTTCTGGGGACATAAAATGAGTTGGTGATCACCTGATGATGATGACAATGATAATATATATTTCTAATAATTAATAAACTTATGTTTTCCCTTTTAGGCAGTAGTTTTTTAACGGTGTTTCATAGAAACATCGGGCTGGCGCTACGCGACCAGTGCGAACACACAAACATTTGCCCGACACATACAAGTGGGATAGGTTCGACATATTCAGGCGAATCCAGTTTAATCCTTTTGTAAAGTTCCGATTATCCAAAGTGTTTAACAGATAATAGACTGTATAACGTATTCCAAGAAGTAGGTTTTCTCGAAAAGGTTCATTTTCTAATAAAACTTAATTTATGTTTTTCTATTCTGGTTAGAGGATCTCTAAAAATTACTGTCATCTGCCCGCTAATTAACAGCAGGGCCGCACCGTGGTCAACTTATGGACAAGCCCTGTTTAGTTAGGCACCGTACTAACTTTGACTTGTTAGGTACACACGCCTCACATTAGACTACCACAAACTGTCCAATCTCCTCAATAGGCTTTGAACTTTATGTAGATGTCCTAATAAGGTTGATTTTTATTAGAGAAATTTGTCAGTTTTGGATAGGTTGATGCGCAAGCGTCTGGTACTAAACCCGCAATATATGGAGCTTAATTGTATTTTCAACAAATTCTGCCTATAGCAATACAACAATAACACAACTTTGTAGCGGTTGTCTTCAAGTCTAAGTCCAAGTTTAGAGATTTCTGAAGCTAAAATACCGTATTTTTAAGTATATTTAAATTAAATAACGTATACGGTACGTAGTACCTTACAATAAAAATATATGTTAGATTTGTTATACTTATACAACGTGTAACAAAAAGGTGTGGTCAAAATGAAAAGATCCAAAGTGTGCCCCATCTAGATATTGTATGTGTTTTATTAACTTTAATTTGTCATGCAATGGTAAATAAAATATTTATATTAGTGAAGTTATGCGCTTCAGGCGCGCATACGCAAGCAGCAGTGATCATAATGTAAGTACACAGAGGTTACTAA
Organism: Eudonia truncicolella; assembly: GCA_949315975.1. Classification (NCBI taxonomy): domain Eukaryota; kingdom Metazoa; phylum Arthropoda; class Insecta; order Lepidoptera; family Crambidae; genus Eudonia; species Eudonia truncicolella. The sequence goes on along the minus strand of OX438827.1, from coordinate 20,806,416 downwards.
ACCACTAGAGCTAAGAATTGTTTATTTTCACATTAGAAATATTTTATTGAAAATTGCATAACAAATTAAAGTTAATAACTATGTCTTAGTAAATCTGCATACAAGATCTAGATCGGATACGCTGTGGATCCTTTCATTTTGACCACACCTTTCTGTTACACGTTGTATAAACCAAACGTAGATGTAGAAAGAAAATAAACATAAATAATTCAAATAAATTTCATCAGAAGGTTGTATTACACCGTGATCAAAAGACTTATCTGAGCAGCGTTACGTGGAGGAACGGTGTTTTATATTATAATACACATGCTCGAGACAAACGACAGGAAATTAAAAGCACGTTCAAAGGATTCCATCAGTTTATTCCCTCATACTCCGCAAAGGACTTAATGATGTACCTATCTGTTTGGAAGTCGCGTACAATTAACTGTAGAAATACTTCTTTATGTTAGAGAAAGTTGAATGTTTTGCTTTGGAGTAAGTGGAGTAGTGGATTGTTCATCACTCCACATCATGAACGTCCACGCGACACAACGGACACGAACGCCGTCCAAACGAGAACTGCGAGCGCCTTTGTGTTCGCGCATAAAACCGACAGCCGATGGATCAGCGCAAGCGCCGCCGGTGCGAGCGTTACATGTAATGCTCTTAGTCCCGTCCTGACACAAAATTCGCGTTACTTTACTTGTTACATTACATTACACGTTACACTCGTCTGGACCCGCCAGAAAGCAAACGGGTCGCGGTAGTTTGCTTGGGAGGAAAGTGAAAGTGAAAAAGGGATGGCTATCTCGGGTTTGGTGCGGTTATATAATGTGTTAAGAATTTTTGAAAGCTATCGATTAAATTGTTCATTATTTGACGATGTCAATTAACTTGCAAATTCTTTCCTGCTTCTATTACCAGTCTATGCCGATGTTAGCTATATTGATCTAACGGAGGAAAAACAACTATAGAAAAAAAAATTAGTAAACTGCCCATCAAATCCAGGCCCATCTCTCATCCCTCCCCCTTCCCAATTCCTACTCTCTCCTCATGATCCAACTCCTTCCTCAAGGCCGGCAACGCATCTGCGATTACTTTGGTTTTGCGGTGTCCATGGGCGGCGGTGATTACTTTCCATCAGGTGACCCGCCTGCTCGTTTGCCTCCTTTTAATAGTATATATAAAAAAAATCTAAAAATGTCGGTACATAAGTTGAACATAGTCATTAACTATACAAAAGATGGTAAGTTATCGTTTTAATATTAATTTTATTAAGCAAGCTCATTAAACATTTATAACATACGTTCACGTTGCTCAGTTTCACAATTGTAATTAAAAATATGACTTGTTTTCTCGGTTGAACATTCTTACGTATGAGCGACATAAGTTAAAGCTATCCTCGCCAGGTGCAGGTGCACCAGCTTTATTTATAACGTAACATACTTAAATAAAATGTTTTTGTTTTGTTTATATAATTTTAACGCAAATTTTGTTGCGACACAAATTACAAAAACACAATGTCGAAAAAAATTTCCACGAGCAGGATTTGAACCTGCACCCTTCTGACATACCGGGTCAGGTGTGTTGTGTTAATGACGGTAGTTGTTGACATTGAATTGGCGCCTTTGGCTTTTAAAGTAAAAAAGTAAATAGTGTTGAATAATTTCGGCGGGCTGGTTAGAACCACGATAGCTCAATTGGAAGAGCACCTGACCCGGTATGTCAGAAGGGTGCATGTTCAAATCGTGCTCGTGGAAATTTTTTTTTTCAACATTGTGTTTTTGTAATACTTAAATATATCAACTTTCATTACACGAAAGCAGCATGTGATTACTATCACTTGCGAAGTGCGGATAATGAAGTGCACTGAAACGTCTACAACTACATATTAAGATGGTGTTTTTAACGAACATAAATTAGTAAAGTAAATGCTATGAGGAAGGAAGATTTTCTAAAGATGTAGCTTATGGAGGCAGGCCGACAAAGTTGAAAAACAACGACAAAAAATGGAAATTTAATACGCGGAACATTTTACATTTAAAGGTACTGTACGTCGTAGTAATAAGTTTAGTTGAATATAAGTTCTGAATTTACTGAATGAATTTAAATGAATTTTGCGTTTATCGCAAAAAAATAAATCTTTGTCCCATATTTAGTTTATGACATTTACACTTTTCGTCAGTCTTTGTGTTATTATACTAAGTATAACGCCTGATTTTGTCAAAGTGTGATCCTAAACTACAGTTATTCATCATCATTATCATCAGCTCATTTTACGTCCCCACTGCTGGGGCATGAGCCTTTCCTGTGAGATAGGGAGAACGGGCTACAAATCACCACGCAGGCCTAGTGCGGATTGGTGGTTGTTGACGACTGCTAATGCAGCCGGGACCAACGGCTTTACGTGCCTTCCGCAGCATGGAGGAGCTCCAGATGATACATTTTTGGTCACCCATCCGATGAACGGCTTTTGCGAAAGTTGCTCAGCACTCGCAGACCGGGCGCGTTAATCACTGCCGCATCGAGCTTCTACAGTTATTAATAACGAATGATTATTTAGTTGGCGATAGATTAACATCACACTAGGTCGCCACCTTTCATGCGCCGTTGGCTGTACCGACGAAACACAAAATAGTTGACTCGCGCTCGTAAGAATTCATTCCGTTGAGCTCTTAGCGCGAAATTATTCAATGTTTCCGCGCAAAATGCCTGCGCCCGTCCTGCGGGCAAATGTATGCAGTCGCGGATATAGGTGCGGCTGGAAGTCACCGTTTAGTTCTGTAGTGTACCGCTAGATGGCGCTGTTTCATAATTTACAGTGTAACGAAGTTACCGCTTATTTAATACGCTAAAAGACAGCATTATTTTTAATGCAGATTTTTACCTACTACTAGTTTGATACTCATAAATATAGATAAAATGTTTTTGTTTTGTTTATGTAATTTATAAATTATTTATACAAAACAAAAACATTTTATAAATAGCTTGCCTACTTCATAAGTGATCTTTAGTATTTGTAAAAATATTAGGATCGGATGTTAACGACGGTAGTTGTTGACATTGATTGGGAGCCTTTGGCTTTCAAAGTAAAAAAGTAAATAGTGTTGAGTAAGTTCGGTGGGCTGGTTAGAACCACGATAGCTCAATTGGGAGAGCACTTGACCCGGCATCTCAGAAGGGCGCAGGTTCAAATCCTGCTCGTGGAAATTGTTTCAACATTTGTGATTTTTATGTATAAATATAGATGTGGGATTTATTTGTATGAATCTTTTTGGTCTCTATTATATACATTAGTTTTATATCTTTTAATGGTGTGTGTATATGATGAAGTATCAAATAAACTGTTTATCTATTCATAGAGTTGTGGAAGCAACATAACGATTTAAGGTATATTTTATTTTTATGTATAAGTCGACGTATGATGAGCGGGAGCGGAGTGCAGGGTGCTTAGTGTGAGTTTAATTTGACGTTCGATTACGTTAACGAAAACTAAAATTAGTGTGGCATTGAAGCAGCACCTTCTGGCGTAATACGAGAAGACTTAAAATTTCGCCATAAATTTTCGTTTTCGAAAAACGTAATCGAACGAATTCGATTAGTAAACAAAACTTGTGAGTTTTGCACTCAGATGCGAAGACAGCCAGTGTAGAAATTGATGAGTGTAGATCACTATCCATCTCTATCGATCGCGCCATGGGAAGTGGCATAATGTCGCTTCCAGTGTGTTCGTAGTACCGTCGGCGTCGGGGTGATTCAGCACTCGGTCGGCTGCCCGGAATTATTTCACAAACATAACTCCATGCACCCGGCTCATACGGATGCGCGGAACTTAATTTTTTTTACACCTACCCGCCTGTATTTAACTGTTGTAACTGTGGAAGCATGTTGGTTGACATCTTAAATCTTTGTCATGAGTTTAACAACCTGCCGCTGCTGGGTTCAGGCTTTCATATTTGAGCAATAGCAAATTGGGAGATTGAGCAATAGCAAATTGGGAGATTGAGCAATAGCAAATTGGGAGATTGAGCAATAGCAAATTGGGAGATTGAGCAATAGCCTATACCACACTAACCACCATTAACCTTACACTAGCGGGTTAGTAAAATGTATACCTGAATCCAAATAACAAGATCTAAACTAAAGGTTTGCCAGATATTTAGGGTTTAAAATATCACAATCTTTACTTGTATATTTAGCTGAATTGTCTATAGTAACTTAAATTATAATAACACAGTGTCTGTACAGTTATTGTATTTTGACATCTATACCCTTGATGGTAAAGTGGATAGTACTCAGATATATTGTATGGCGTTGTGGTAAACGCATCGCTGACCTCGCTTCAGTGTCCAGCCAGCTGGATCGTATATCCGTGGGGCTAAGCTAGCATTTGTGCAGTAGCTTCAGACGGACGCACTATCCGTGGATACGGTGAGATTTTATAGAAATTACTTGTATAATATATGTAGTGCAAAGTGACTCGTAGGTACTACTATACGAGTATCTATCGGCTAATGTAAGTAATGTGTTGTCTTAAGATATTTCAAATCATTAGAAAACTTGAGAAAACTGAACATGATAATTAGATCATAATGCGTGTTAATTAACTGTTTCACAATTATTCTGTAAAGTCAACCGCATCATTTTGAAAGTAAGAACACCTAAAGCGCCAAAAACGCAAATTAATTCAGCTGGCAACCAGTGCAGGCTTAATTTCAGGAACTAAAGCTTGTTATGGAGACATCAGATGCTTAATCCTGGGACCAGGTAGGGTCAGGCCACAAAAGTAATTAAAGAACAGGTTTTTGCGCGCAGTCGCCTTTGTCGAGAGCAAATTAGAGCACTGTTCGGGTGGGATTAGCAAGTTAAATCGTGCGGGTCTATGGTGCTGCCTGGTTCTTTGAGTTTAAGCTTTTTAGCTTGAGCCTAACAGTGCGTTCGTTTATGTAAGGTTGTAGTATTCACGGTGCATGGTTTTAAGGCTTAAGTTAATAGTGTACCAGTGGCATGTAGAAAATTGGTTGTGTACTTTCTTAATCCATCCTCTAGAGATGCATGGATATGAAAAGTAAGTTAGTATATATGAAAAGTAAGTAAGTATATATGTACGTGAAGCAAAAACTTTGTACCCCTTTTTACGAAAATTGCGCGGACGGAGGAGTATGAAATTTCACACACTTATATAGTTTATATAGAGATGGAGTGCAAATTGCTAATATTTTTTATAAATTACGCTCGAATTTCGACCACTGGGCGAATACTAGTCTTAATAAATACGAGTATACAACAGCTTGCGAGTTGTGGTACCGTCGTTGTTCCTGATTTCCATGACACAAGTGCTTAAGCTACTGTCTTTGGAGTCATAGCAATGTATGCGATGTTGTCTAATATTTAAAAAAAAGTTCACCAAGCAGAATCCGATTTCAGATACGTATGCAGGTAGTGAAGCAGTGTTTTTTTTAGTTCAGATGCGGTTAGCACAACCTAAAACACTCGCAACGCGAAAGCCTGCATAGGTAAGCCTGCATGTAAATCGCAAGCTGCCACGATAAATGGATGGAATAGCCCAAAATAGTTTTATGGAAACTGTGGTCCCTCCCCCCTTTCCCCCCACAACCGCTCCGCTGAGCTGTCTCCGGTGGTACGTCCCGGTCTTTATGTTTCACGCTCGGACAGCGTCCGCACTCGTACGGACAGTAGCATATCAAGTCATCCAAAACTGTCAAATATCTTCAATTCATTTTGAACCTTATAATATTAGATTAAAGAACTGAAATAGATTGAAGACTTTTAACATTATGTAATGGCTTTATGTGCTGCTATGTGTACTTCGTCCCTCAAGTTGTATGGACGTTAGCTATTGGAACGCTCCGTTTAGTGCCTATGTAACTCAAGTTCTAATTGAAATGAATCAACTTATTAACGGATCTACTCGCGTTTATTTTACACATTACTTATTTAATGTTTATCCTGACGTTTCGAACCCTTTGCAGGGTCCGTGGTCAGGGAGACTGTTGTTTAATGTCAATGTGTAGTGTTCGCGTAAACTTTAGAAAACAATTATGTGATCAAGTTCGAATCTTTATTTCGTGTCACTTGGTAGTGAGTTGATTATCTTAGAAGTAGGAGAGAACTTTCAATTGATAATGTAACACTTAACGTACATATTTTGTGAGATAAATAAAAAAAAAAATGGGAACGTACCGAAAATCTAAATTATTACTGGTTAGACGAAGCTATATAAAAGGAATATAAACTGGGACGAACCGAGAATAAAATAATTTAAATAATATTTTGGGACGAAAGAATCATATTGCTTGGGACGAACCAGGATTTTTTTATGTGGGACGAATCTCAGTGGGATCAACGAAGCATAAATCATTGAAAGTAAAAGTAAAGTAAATGGCCTATAACTGTCTCATTGTTGGGCCAAGGCCTCCATCATTGAAATCAAGCCGTCACTACAATTGATTGGTAATGGCTTAATCACCACGCCAAATGCTGGTTGGTGATCACAAACCCCCGCATCGAAACATCCGAAAAACTCTTTGCCCGACCTGGGCTATTGAACCCGGGACCTTCGGGTAGCCGATCGCTTTGCCACTCGCCCACCGAGGCGTTAAGCTACTTATTATATAATTTAATATTTTTAAATGTTTTTAAAATGTAAATATCTTTTTAAGTTGAATAAAAGCTGCTCTAAAAGTATGATTAATCTTTGTTACAGGAATCTGCAAGAATTACCTTGTTAATGACTGCCAACGTTTATTACTAAGGAAACGGCTCAAACATGAAATTTCAAAGCAATTAGAAGCAAATCAATACTTTTAATTATCATAGTCGAGCCGAGCAGGAACCTCATCGCACTGAGATATAGAGCTCAAGGAATAATGCCAAGGATCCGAGATTAAAGAGAACGTTTCTGTTTCATATTCGGGATTCGATTCACCTCAGGGATCTTTATTTTGTATATTTTTTGTTCCGGACCAATCGCATTATTCAGGCATCAAAGGAAACTCGAAGACGATACCTCACTTGGATGTCCTTTCATTACTAAAATTGCATAGATCTTTTGTTGTGCGAAGTATTTGATTGAAGTTCAAAGTAATATCTGGAGCTAGAGATTTTGGTAATACAATGGGGTATGTCTAAAAAATTGTTTTAATTTACATTGGGCGAAAGTTAACGTCTTACGGAGCGTTTCAATTATATCTTTATCTGGTTTGTAATATGTAAAATGTTACATATATAAAGATAATATATCATAGAAGTCGGTTCGGATTTTGGGCACATTCATGTACTTTGCTACAGTATAATCTCATAGGTTTTTAATATTATATTTAGTGTGGTAGGGTTACCATTTATGAATCCTGGTAGTGTGCGCGTTTGTTGATGCGTCACTATGTGAAGGTGCTAACATCCATTGTTATAGTGTAAGTTTATTAATTTGTACGTCTATAGATATTTATTATTGTTTGTATGTAATTTTTTATTATTATTAGTAGTTATTAGTTTTTTTTTCTGATCTGTCCCACCAGTACATGTCGTAGCTACTTCATATATTTCAAAAAGCATATGGTTTTAAGATAAAAATTGAACCTCTTACTTATTTTAATGTATTTCTTGTTAATTATTCTATTGAAATAAACTAATATATACATAGTTATTATATATTTATAAAATACAGTGAAAAAATTAAATGCCTACCCGACCCAGCCAGGAATCGAACCTGGGTCTTCCGCAATCCGGGCGGCTGCACTGGCCATTATGCTTTTTAATTTTTGAGTGCGATCACAGTGCCATCTATCCAACGGTAAGGTATTGCAACCGATTTTTTCACCGTATTTTATAAATATTTAATTCAGCTTCAGTGCAGCAATTAGCGCTTAAAAATAAAAAGTAAAATTCATAATAATAATTGTGTCAAAATTCTGTCTTCAGGAAGTATCGTGTTCTTGTCATAAGTGGCACATGACCCCAACGATCTAGCACCATTATTAAGGCAACTGCTGTCTGCTACGAAGAATCCTGCAGACAAGTTTTCTAATGTTAATTTAGTTTTCCATGAAACTAAACGATTTTAACCTGAATAAACACGAATAGATCCATATAAAGTGATTCATTTCAATGTGTTGTTTTCGAGTACCTATCAAAAAATACACTCTTTCCGTTTGTATTTAAACTCTTACTTAATTTTCACAATAATATCCACTTAACAATCAATTAAGTTTATCAATGTATTTACTTTTTTTTTCACTGTATTTTATAAAATTTTATAAATATTTAATTTAGCTTCAGTGCCGCGATTAGCACTTGAAAATAAAAAGAATAAAAAGTAAAAATTTTACTAACATTAAATAATAACGTGTATAAATTTTGAAATTGTCACTTAAAAGATAACTTTTCTATAAAGATAGTTCTATCGCTAGATACAGTTTTCGTATCGAATTTTATAAGCAGATTAAACGGCAGCTAAAATGGATTGTTGTTAGCAGAGCCCTGACTCCCGCCCAGTACCTGCTAACAGCGAAAGGGAGGTACTTTAAGAAATCAATTTCGACTCTCGGAACTTACAACGCGCCGAATTAACGGGCAAACGAATCACAACTTAGAAGAACAGACAGCCATCTACAGTCCTTAAACGTCCCATAGATGGGCTAGAACTTCCCATATGAACGATACTGAGATTACTACTGATTTAAAGGCTTACAGTGCCACTTTGAAAAGCTTGATGCTTAGTTAACGAGCAAGGTCTGAGGTGCTGACGTTAAGTAACTTTCGCGAAGGCCAGGTAGCGGATGGGTGACCAAAAAATTATCATCTTGAGCTCCTCCGTGCTTCGGAAGGCACGTAAAGCCGTTGGTCCCGGCTGCATTAGCAGTCGTTAGCAACAACCAATCCACAATTGGCCTGCGTGGTGGTTTATGGCCCGTTCTCCCTATCCATCCATAGGGAAGGCTAGTGCGCCAGCAGTGGGTACATAAAATGAGCTGATGGTTAGTGCCACGGTAAGTCGTTGGTACCAGTGGTCATATAATAGAATTCATTATAACCCCCCGCAGTTCGCATTGGGATAGCGTATTGGGTTGTGTTATGTGATGTTGTCTAGGTGGGAAGGGCTGACGCCAGAAGAGGGACGTTTTTAGGTCAAGTTGGTATGGTCATAAGATTTTGGCCTTCACAGCACATGGCCCAATGTAGGCTGGGGTGATATGTGCGACACAGCATTACTAAAAGCCTTGCCCGCTCAACACTGGAATCAAGATTCAGTAAAATTTCAGGGCATTTACACGTTGCAACTGTCCATGGTCTGCGGTGCGCTTTCCATCGGGTAGTTGCCTGTTCGTTTGCCAGCTCAGTAACTTAAAACAAAAAGGGGCAGCACATAAGCCATCTCTGATAAGCCGTACTGCGTATTACCCTGCGGCGAACTTGTTTCAGCTAGTACCAACTACAGCAGATAGTTTGGTCACTTTGCACCGGCAAACGACGCCCCGTGTCGGCGTGTCGCGAGCAGAACTTTTAAATGTAGTTTTTCGAACTCGTAACTGGCACTGCTTAAACTACACCGAATTAGCCTTCAATTGTATACTTCGCTTACGTACCTAAATGCTAATTTTAAATGTAAAGTTTAGAAAACTTGACAGCCTTGTGGTCTAGTGATTAAGACCACCAGTCTTTAGTCAGACACAGAGGCCCGGTTCGATTCCCAGCGGGTAGCGGTTTGTGTACTCGGTTTGGTTGGTGGTAGAGCTTGTTTGTCCGCCTGGTTAGCTACCACCATCTTATCAAAATATGTCGCCATTACATTAAAGTTTGTAGCATTGTTGTGTTCCGGCAGCTAGAGATAAGATAGCCAGTGCCTCAGTAGTTATGGATTCCAGTTGAAGTGCGATACCACTTAACATCAGTTGAGGTGATGATGGCCAAGATGATGGTCAAGAGCTTACCGTCAGGGTTTTAAAAAAACAAATAAATTGTTTCAATTCCACAATAGAATATGCAGGCATGATTCTAGTTTCTTTATTTTATTGTAAGATTTTACTTTTTATTTTAAAGTGGTAATTGCTGCACTGAAGCTTAAGATTTGTCAATTTAAAATAAACAGTAAAGTAAATTAAATGTTTGAGTAATTTTATTTTTCGTGAACCATGATACTACAGTATTCAACTAAAAAAAAAACCCCAAAACCGGAATGATTTATATTCTCATTTCGCAATTTAATCCATTTACAGTGGAGTTTGGATCGTTGATGAGACGCGAGGGAGTATCTCCCATTGTTCCCGGTTTCGTAAAACAATTAGCTTTACCCTTGAATTTTGAATAATTTACCTTTTTTCGCCAAAGTAAAGTGGGATTTAAAACAAAGTAGACAGTTTTATTGAATAAGATGATTTTTAGTAAATCAGAGATCTTTAGTAATAATCACTTAGTTAAAGGTGCTCGATGGCACAGTGGTTAACGCGCTCGGTCTGCGATTGCTAAGGTTAAGCAACTTTCGCAAAGGCCTGTCATAGGATGGGTGACCAAAACTTTATCTTTCTCGAGCTTGTCTGTGCTTGGGAAGGAAAGTGAAGCCCTTGGTTCCGGCTGCATTAGCAGTCGTGAACAATTACCAATCCGCACTGGGCCAGTGTGGTGGTTTATGGCCCGTTCTCCCTATTCATCCATAGGGAAACAGTGGGTACATAAAATGAGCTGGTGATAATGACTTAATTAAAGATGGTGATCAAATAAGTTTTGTTTTTTTTTATTTTAAAAGGAGGCAAACGAGCAATCGGGTCACCTGATGGAAAGTTATCACCGCTGCCCATGGACACCCGCAACATGGACGCCCATGGACAGCCAAAGTATTCGCAGATGCGTTGCCGGCCTTGAGGAAGGAGTTGGATCTTGAGAAGGATGGTTTACCGTTACCAATTTGATAACCGATGGAGATCAGTTATATGTTGACTCTTGTACCACCGTTTAGGAAACTCGAAGCCCCACACTGTAAAATGATGTTAAATAAATTTCATTTGTAGCTTTTTTAATAACTAAAAGAAGATTTTAGTCTCTAATAATACTGCATGAACACTGATTCGTACAAGACTGGTGCCTATATAAGATATATTAAAATCTTGAAGTTGCCTGCGTTAGTTATTGTGGCTTTACGCCTAATAACTCTACCGTTTTCACACTCTTCAATAGTATACATACACTACCGTTAGGCAATGTTTAAATAGCCATTCAGACGAGTTCTGTGGTCTCACACAGAACCGACCCGCCTTTGATACCAGACTTAATATTACCTGCTATACCAATGCTTTAATTGGATTTTTAAAAGCACGTGAAAAAGCGATAAAAAATATATTACTTTTGAAATGGACTTATATAAGGGAACGTGGTTGATTACTAAAAATAAACATGATCAATCTTTCGAGTATTAGAGATATAAAGTGTATTATAAGATTAAAGACGGTAGTCAAGTAGCAAAGCACTCGGCCCGATATCTATATGTCCTGGGTTCAATTCCCTGGTTGTTCAAAGTATGTTTCGTATTTTTTGATGCAGAGACCGGCTTCATTTCTATGATCAAGGTTTATTCCCAGCAGTGGGACAGTATAGAGGACAATTACTTCTAATGTAGTTATGTAACGTAGCATAAATCATATTAAATTATAAAAGTTTTAAAGTGAAATAGATTGATTTTGTTTGTACATATAAATCTCAGAAGCTGTGTTGTAGATATTGAAATCAATACGTTACACGTGTACTATTACAAACAATATTTTACATAATCTTAGTGGAATAAAATAATTTACCAAAATAACAATTAAATTAAAATACTTAAAATTAAACTAATTAAAAATACTACAAACTACAATTACTAATACTAAAAAAATAATTCCTTAAGATGCTGCGGGGTGAGGCCGTCGAGACCTCCCGCAGAGCCCGGAAGAAAAGAGTTGATAGCCCCGCGGACTGTTTCTGGTGAAGCTTGTACATGTGATGGTGTTGTCGTATCGTCGGTGTTGGTCTCGGCAAGAAACTATATGTAGGTAAGATTAATGGTATTAGTAGATGGGGGGTGTTTGCTGTTCAAGGCGGCGAGGGTTTCCGGGCAGTCCGGAGCGATCGCGTCATTCGAAAAAAGTAGCCGCGCTGCACCCTGAATGTCTCCCTCACTTATTTTTCAATATATTTAAAAATATTATAATTTGGAGCGGTGGGAAAGATATGGCTATTGTTATTAAAATTTTTATACAATTTTGTTTAACGCGTGAATTGAGGGCGGCATTATCAATGATTTTATTCATTTTAATGCTGATTTTACTTTAATAATTTATTAATTTTACTTTAATATTTATTTGATTGTTGTAAATGTAGGAAATTTTATGTGAGTAATTTGTAATTTTTAATTTTATTGTTGAATTTCATTCTATTCTATTATGACGTCACATCAAAATAAACAACTCACAGCCCTAGTGGTTTGGTAACCTCTGTGTACTTGCATTGCTGCTTGCGTATGCGCGTGATAGCCGCGGTCCGTTAGTGTAAACACAATACGATATTATAATATATATACTATCAACATAACTATAGTTTGTATGTAAGGAATTGTAATGAAATGAGTACGATTAAACCAGTCCTACCGAGACAGCCCTAAAGTCTTGACGTGTCTTTTATTTACCTTTCTAACATCAGAAGTGGGATAGAGATATCGGTTTAAAACACGTCCACAATTAGTGATAAACTTTATAATAGTGAATAATTATTATAAAAATAAAAATACTTTGAATAATTAGTGAATATTTATATTAGTGTTATTATTAAAAACAATAGACTTTGAATAATTCTGATCTGACTGTGAAAACCGTGTTTGTGAAAAGTTTAAAAATATTTTGTAAAAATGAATCGTAAAAATAAAAAAAATCAAAACCAAAGCAGTGGTACAACTACGAGTGATGTATCCGTGACTTTAGTGCCGGGGTATGGTGAATCGACTAGCAAAGCAATTGCATTACCAACATTCAACCCAAGTATTGGAGCTATCGAAGCTCAGGAATGGTGTGCTGAAGTAGAGGCCTTGGCCACTAAAAATAAATGGGATGATGTAGAAACCATTGCAAGGTGTGTACCATTTTTGGCAGGCCCAGCACTCGAATTATATAAAGAGTGGACACCCTTAGAGAGGACTTGGCCTATTCTGAAAGAAGATCTAAAAATTACCTTTCCAAAATGTCGAGATTTGCATCGAGACTTCAAAATTGCCGCCAACATGAGCAGCGATCAATTTGACACAGTTTCAATATATGCAGCAAAAAAACATCGTATTTTGAAACAGCTGAGACTAAACTTTAGTGAAAATGAGATATTGGAACTCATAACAGGGGGCATCACAGATCCTCATGCGAAGTCCATAGCTAGCAGTGCAGAATCATTATCTATATTATATGAAAGGCTTGCTCGCTATATGCCAGTTTCACTCAGTGTTGGAAATTTGAATGATTCTTCTGATACGACAGTGCCTTTCAAAAGACCAAGATACACAAAAGAATTCAAGCGTTGCCATCGCTGTAATAGGCTGGGACACTTACAAAAGGAGTGTCGTACTAGTGTTCATAAGTTGCCTATGAAAGTAAATACAACTGATATACCTTCAACAAGTAAATACACTCACGAGAACGTTTCCGACTCGTCATGTACATTTTGCCGGAAGAAGGGCCACACTTCCGACCACTGTTGGACGAAACAAAGACTAAATCAAAACAAAGAAAAAAGGGTCAAAGATATTAATGCTAGTGGACAGGTATGTACAACTGCTGTAATAATTAATGGCAAATTGATCTATGTATTAATTGATAGCGGTGCGTCATGTTCTCTAATGAAAGAAAGTATTGCAAGGACTGTTGGAGCTCAATGTCAACCCTTAATGACGTATTTACGAGGACTTTCAAATGAAACATTGATTTGTTACGAAATTACCAGTGTAATTATTGAATTTGAAAATATTGCGCTGGAAGTTGATTTTCGAATCGTTTTAGACAAAGAAATTCGGTATGATGCAATCGTAGGGCGTGACGCAATTACTTCTCAAGATATTATGTTTGTCACTACTCAGAACGGCACTATAATAACAAGACGTCGAATAACGAGTAGGTACTCCGATAACAAGACTCCGGCGTCGACATTAGAGAATGTTTGTACTTATGACGACTTAATAAATGACTCTGTGAAGCAAGTACCGAGCGAAGCTCAAGCAAAGCTGCGAGAATTATTATATAAATATCCGGGCCTAATAACTATGAACAATAACATTCGTGAAATAAAAACAGCCGTCATGAATATACGCACAACGACAAACGATCCCGTTGTTTACAATCCTTATCGAATGTCGGCAATTGAACGGGACAAGGTGCGAACAATAATAACGGAACTTTTAATGAATAACATAATAAGAGAATCAAGCTCACCGTATGCGTCACCGACTATATTGATAAAAAAAAAAGATTCCAGTGATAGGTTATGCGTAGACTTTCGTGCCTTAAATAAAGTAACTGTGAAAGATAGGTATCCCTTACCATTGATTGATGATCAGTTGGACAGATTGGGAAATGCTCGATACTATAGTTCCCTAGATATGGCATCTGGATTTTACGGGATACCAATAGAACAAGAAAATGGTTCTGTTGAGAAAACGGGTTTTGTGACTCCAGATGGACATTATGAGTGGTTACGAGTTCCCTTTGGACTAAGCAATGGACCTAGCACATTTCAAAGGGCAGTAAATAAGGCATTAGGAAACCTTAAACACACCATAGCTCAAGTATATATCGATGACGTCATAATACCATCAAACAGCATAGCAGAAGGTTTAGAAAGACTGAACCTGGTGTTGAAAGCGTTAGATGATGCTGGATTTACGCTTAATTTAAAAAAATGTAAGTTTTTACAAACAGAGATTGAATACCTAGGGAGAATAATCTCTGAAGAAGGAATTCGTCCAGGAGAAGCTAAAGTACATGCTCTGAAGAATTCTCCAGTTCCAAACAACATAAGGCAAGTGAGACAGTTAATGGGACTTGCTGGGTATTTTCGCAAGTACATACCAGAATTTGCTACAAAAACGGCGTGTATAACAAACCTCTTACGTAAAGATACACAATTTCAATGGTCTGCGGAATGTGAAAAAGCTCGAAGATATTTAATTGAACATTTGTCAACTCGACCATTACTTGTGGTATTTGATCCAAATCGCGAAACGGAACTGCATACTGACGCAAGTAGTATAGGGTTTGGTGCTATATTATTTCAAAGACATAATAAAGATCTCCGCGTAGTGTCTTATTACAGCAAACGAGCCTCTCCTGAAGAATCTAAATATCATAGTTACGAGTTAGAGACACTCGCTATAATAAATGCATTGAAATACTTCCGAGTGTACCTCTTAGGAATAAAATTTAAATTAGTCACTGATTGTAATGCTGTGAAAGCAACATCTACAAAAAGAGATTTATTACCTAGAGTTGCTAGATGGTGGTCTTATATACAAGATTTTGATTTCAAGATTGAATACCGGAAAGGTAGTAACATCAAGCACGTTGATTTCCTTAGCAGAAACCCACCTCAAAATGTTGTTGAGGAGGTGGAAGTGAATGACCAAATAACCTGGCTGGAAGCAACACAAAAACAAGATCCAGAAGTAAAAGAATTCATAAGAAGAATTCAAGAAAACCCCGACGGCTTAAAAGAATACTGCTTGAAAAATGGAATATTGATGAGAGTTTTTGAAAAGGAAAACAAAATTCTTTATTATGTTCCTTCATCGGTTCGATTTAATTTGATAAGACTATATCATGATGAGCACTGTCACATTGGCGTAGACAAAACCATTGAAGCATTAAAAGCTAAGTACTGGTTCCCTAAAATGGCATTGTTTGTACGAAAGTATATCGGACACTGTATTGTCTGTCTATCAGCAAAGCGCCCTAGTGGACCAAAACAAGGCTTACTTCATCCTATTGAAAAACTACCAATACCATTCCACACTATCCATGCTGATTGTACGGGACCATTTGGCACAGTGAATGATCATTATCGGTATATACTAATATTGGTAGACGGTTATACAAAGTTTGTTTTGTTGATACCTATTGAAAATCTTACAAGTTCTGTACTAGCGAAGGCTCTGGAACCACCACTCAGTTTATTTGGTACCACTAAAAGATTAATTACAGACAAAGGAACAAACTTTTCAAGTAGAGAAACCAAAGAACTACTCAAAAAAATGGATATAGAAATACATTATATCGCAACAGGAACAAGTAGAGCTAATGGGCAAGTTGAGAGATACGTGGCAACAGTTTTAAATTTATTAGCATGTGAAGTAAGTCGTGGGTCAGAATGGTCGAGCGTACTATGGAAAATACAACTATCCTTAAATACCACAATACAAAAAAGTATAGGCTGTACGCCTATCGAATTACTTACCGGAATTCGCTCAGAAATACCTGTCATACGTCGCATAAATGCAGAACTCCCAGAAATTGAGTCGGCTGTAGATATACATCAATTGCGAGTGACCGCAGAGGAACGGCTTAGAAATAATGCCCTAAAAACAAAGCAAAGATTTGATAAAATGCGAAGAAATAATATGCAACTCAATGAGGGTGATATTGTCTACATTCAACAACAAAGAACGAGATTAAGTAAGCTAGACCCACGTTACAATGGACCATTTACAATCGAAAGATGTTTGCCAAAAGATCGATATAAGGTCAAAAATGTGGAGAAGAAAACTATACAAATTGTAGCCAAAGACCGAATAAGATTATGGAATCGGGAGGCTGGAGAAAATGCCGAGGCCATGATAGCCTAAGTATATAAGTATGGTAATATACTATAATATTAAATAACAAAGTATATAGCGTAAGCAGCTTTAAATAAAGTGTGCTGGTACCGCAATTACAAGTATAAAATAATAGCGTGAGCGACTTTTAAAACGAAAAAAGTGCGCTAGGACCCGCAATTCAAACAAAATAATAAAATACGAAACCCTGAAAGTGGGTGTCAAAACAAAAAAAAAAGGAGAAAAAAAAAAAGGATAACTACTTAGCGCGAGCAACTTGTGTTATCTTATGATTCATAAGTGTGCCTGGACCGCACAGACAAACAACAACAAAAAAAAATTGTATAGCGGTAGCGGGTCAATGACCGCGCTGGAACCGAGACAAAACAATTAAGTAGTCCCAAAAATGTAAACAAATGAGACAAGTGTAAGCATAGTGTGCTTGTCGTTGAAAATAACAATAATATTATAAAAAAAAATGTAAAAAAGGGGACTTCGTATATATTATATAATCTTATTTTTGTATGTACTGATATGTTTTACAATATTTCAGGTAAACAAAAACTGATGCTTCGAGAACGAATCATGTGCAGGAAGGCCGTGATAGCCGCGGTCCGTTAGTGTAAACACAATACGATATTATAATATATATACTATCAACATAACTATAGTTTGTATGTAAGGAATTGTAATGAAATGAGTACGATTAAACCAGTCCTACCGAGACAGCCCTAAAGTCTTGACGTGTCTTTTATTTACCTTTCTAACACGCGCCTGACGCGTATGACTTCACTAATATAAATATTTAATTTATAATTGCTTGACAAATTAAAGTTAATAATTATGTTTTAATAACAACACATACAAGATCTAGATCGGATACACTTTGGATGGTTTAATTTTTACCACACCTTTCTGTTACACGTAGTAGGTATATTAGTAAAACTCTATGATTAGCTAAAACATGATTGTTACAAAAAAGTCCTTGAGTTTCCTTGTACGAAAGCTTACGTGCAAATTGTTATATATGGGTCATCAATTCGATGCAAGCTCACGCCACTTGTGACGGCCGCATTCAAATCTTTCGTCTTTGCAGCCAGCTTAGAACCTTCCCAGAAATGTAAGTCATCTATCAGGCAAAGTCGCCGATTGACCAAGCCAAAGGCTCTTTTGTTTCGCCGATATCCGTTGTTCGAGGTTATATGAGCCATCTGTCATTGTCGATGGGGTGCCGCGCGGCATGTTTTATTTATCGGCACCCATTAAGGACCCATCGAAATATATGGCCGTCCAATAGACCAGCGCAGAATGGACCATTTAAGTTCGTTTTATTGTTTACAACGCCATCTAGTGGCGCGGTGACGTGGTTATTTGTTAACGGTTTGAATATTAGTGACACTGTTAGTACATTACTGAAATTCTGAAAATTTTTAGCTTGTTTTGAGGTTATCTTTATGACGAATTGGGTACCTACCTCGATGGCGCAGTGGTTAACGCGCCCGGTCTGCAAGTGCTGAGGTTAAGCAACTTTCGCAAAGGCCGGTCATCGGATGGGTGATCAAAAGTGTATCATCTTGACCTCCTCCGTGCTTCGGAAGGCACGTAAAGTCGATGGTCCTGGCTGCATTAGCAGTCGTTAACAGCCACCAATCCGCACTAAGCCCGCGTGGTGGTTTATAGCCTGTTCTCCCTATCCATCCATAGGGAAGACTCGTGCCCCAGCAGTGAGGACTTAAAATGAGCTGATGGTGATAGGCAATCATTACCGAGCATTTGAAGTAAATTAGTGGCTGTGTGTAACTTAAGAACATGTTGGAGAGAAGCCTATGTCCTGTAGTGGACTGATGGGCTGACTATGGTGATGATTTTTTGACGCTGTAAGGGATAAAAGAGCTGGACACTGCTGAGTTTCTTGCCGGTTCTTCTCAGTACAATGTCTCCCGCCCATAGTAGACTTACGAACCGACGACGGCATAATGATTCATAAGAGGTTCATAAGAGCTATTTGTAGCCTAAACTGAAATAAATATTTCGAATTTTGAATTTTGGTGATGATGATGAAGAAGTAGCTGTCATATTTCATGCTTACAAGCATTTTATAAGATAATATAATTATAGTAAGGCTCTGTTAAAAGTTTTATCTCACTCAAACTACAAATATTAACATACAAAACTGTCACTGACAGCCGTTTCACTCATTAGTGGGATGCCAATAGAAGGCCACATTCCCATTTCTCCGCAGTTAATCGATGCATTTCTCACAGTAGTGATGACACGGATACGACCCAGTTCCAGAATTCGGTACAGACCGCGATGCAATAAATAGAACGATATCCAGAAACTGCTCGTCTAGACCGAGGGTATTGTGGGTACTGGGAAATTTGTACCCAATTAGATCTGCTTAACTCATTAAACGGGTCAAACAAAGACGTAACTCGATTGGGGAACCTAAATAACGGAACTTCTTTTAGGCGATTTTATGTGGAGAAATAATTATATATACCTAGATATACGAACATATTATATACGTCACACCATTCAATTTTAACTGCTTCGGTTTTGAAATAAAACACAAAATAAGCTTTAAGAAAACGAGTTATATGGTAAAAAATACACAGACTCAAATCAAACTTGTTGGTAAAAATTTAGAAACCGGTAGCCTCAACAGGGGTTTGCTGACAGGGATGAGGAGAGGGGGGAGAGGTAGAGTCCCCCCTTCCAATCCCCGTCTGCCGGAGATCCGTACATTTAAAGAAAAAAAAATTTTCGTAACATAACCTCAAAGTAATATTTGGTCAAAATTTTGAGGTCGAAAGATGCATAACTTTGCCACTGCGCCTCAGATAGATAGTATCGAATCGATGTTTATTAGTTTGGCATTACATAATCGGTTAGTAAATAACATATAAAAAATCCGTTCGTCCTACTATCGTAAATTAGGGAATAATTCCAATCAATCTTTCATCGACTTTTGAATAACGTGGCCGAACAATGCGTCGCAAACAGGCGTTCGTGGAAGAATAGGTATTTTTTCATTACCGTGACGTGACGTTCACGTGAGCCACAATGGATTGATTAGTCGGGATGCCCTCATGACGTCGGCGTGGTGGCCGATCAAAGCGCTCTGGCGAACCGTGAAATGTCGGCCATTTGCGTTTTTGGAGGGTGGGGGTTGGTCTGAATGGATCGCGTTGGTGCTTAGCTGATTTTGATGTCAGAGAAGCAACATGAAAGAATTTTTTAGATTAAAAAACAACAGCTATCAAAAAAGGATATTTTCTAGAATTTTGCTTCTTAATAAAAGTTCTAATTATGAACACTCGAGTAGGACGACTTTTCTATTCAAATTTAAATTGTGCGAAAACGGTATGACGGAATTTTTATTCTACGAGTATAATAAATGCCTACAATAACATATTTGGTACAATCCAAAACGAGTGTACACACCATGATGTTTCCAATATAGTTTGAAACGTGCTACAACAATACGCGGTCCTAAATAAAGTAATACTTAAAACTAATATTACACCAACGTTATAACAGTATTGTATTGGTGGTGTGATTTGTTAGTATCTACTAAACAATTATTTCACGTATGATTTCTATGCAGTATTCGCACGATGCATGAAAAGGAATAACGACCATAGAATAAATAGTATTTGTTCGCTATATATATAATGATAACAGCAATAGATTGAAAATTCCAAAAACAAGGGTTGTTTTGAGATGCTCTCTGTTTTTAGGCTGGAGACACGATCACGTTACGGTTTTATTATAATTCAGTAGAAGATAAAAAGATGTGACTCACAAAAGCCAGTTATTGAGGTAATCTCTTCCGTTTCCTGAGGTATTTAATATTTCTCGTATTGCTCTTCACAGAAAATAAGGAAAATAAAATGTCACTGTTTTTCACGCTTTTCTTTTGGAATATTGGTGTACGTTTAATCAATTTAAACCAAGAGTCAAATAATAATGCCAGTGAATTTAATTTAATTTAACATTTGTAAGCGGATCTGCCCCTCATTTGATTTGTTTTAATGTTTATTATGCCATTTCGATTGGCCTTAGTCACAAGGAAACTAAAAAGAAAATCCTTACGAATAAATCGGTATATATACTATGTTATTAAAGCGACATATATAGATAAAATAGTTGCATTGAGCTAGGCGGTCTAACAACTCTACAACTTACCAAGCTGAATTCATTATGAACCCATAGGGGTACAAAATTTGTAGGGGGGTACGTAATGGTGGTCGAACCCGGGACCTCGGTTGGTATCGTTATTTAGAAATAGGTTAACTAACGGCAGAACTGTATAGTGATTACGTCTTTTACATTTTGAAGACTGTACTGTACTGTGATATGATTGCAAGGTTCCATTTTCATATCAAACATCTAGCCCACGCTCGAGCCTTACGGCCATACATAATAACGTAGGCCCAGTGCGGCGCGGTGTTTGTTAACAACTGCTAATACAGCCGGGTCCCACAGCTTTACGTCCACGGAGGAGCTAGAGGCGATACTTTTTGGTAATCCCCTCCTCCTTATGGGGTTCTATTTTAAAATTATATAATTGAACTCAATAACGGTATTCGGATCGACTCGTGTATATTATTTAATTATTCTTTAATCCTGACGTATCGACACGTAAAGTTTTTCATTGCAATGCGACACTTCGTATAAACTTTATAAAGCCAGCAATACTAACAATTTCAAATGGAACCGTACTCCGGCCAGCGTTGGCTCCCTTAACGAGCCCAGCATATCATTACGCAATAAATTCGCAACTAATTAGTCGTTTTGACGGTGATTAATGTGACGGCTGCCGGCGCCGCTTGCTGTGTGTTTATTGTTGGCGTCTGACGCGGACTGTGGCGCAGAACACGACTCTGAAGATACAATACAACATTTAACAATAGCTATGGAGATGACTTATATTATGCATAATTTAAATTACTTATCCGTTTTTATCTTTCAAGCACTTTGCTTTCAACATTGATATTATGGCGACATATTTTAGATTAGGATGGCGGCAACTAGCCAGGCTGTGTACTCCTCGCTCGGAATTGAACCTGAGACTTCAGACTCTGAGACCGGTGGTCTGTAAATTGGTTAAAATGGGTACATGTTTGTAGGTTTATTAAGTGGTGGTTTTAAGTGCGCCTGGCTAGCTACAACTAGCTAAATACGTCATAGCATCAACGTTAGAAGCGTTGTTGTGTTTTGACATTTGGATTTAGATAGCTAGTCCTTAAGGCGCCGCATGTAGCATGCATTCTACCTTCAGCCTAATCGTAATAACATAACAGATTTTTGGTTATTCATGTCATGACATGTCATTTTTACATTGACAGTTATTCATGACATGTTATTCAGTCTGTACTGTGTTTTTCAATATGGGTACATTTAAATTATACACAATATATTTTAAAATGTACACACGCCTGCACATCAACCTATCCAGAACTATGTCAAATTTCTCTAATCGATATCGATCTTTATACCCAAAATTTAAGGTTCAAAATTTATTAAAGTAATTTGACATTTTGTGGTAGGTTAATCTGCTGCGCTCTGTACTTAGTTTTTTAATTTAACGTATTTCAACTAGTGATTTTGGTAAAGTGATATAAGCAGTGTTCATGTGACAAAAATAATTTGAATATGTTTGAATTTGAATGGTTGCTTTTCATCCCGTAGCTTGTAGGCAAATCTGCAGTGTATAAGCACAATAGACCGCCATTACGTGCCGCTGAAGTGGAGTGAATATGCGAGTACTTGAGCGACCTAGCCTTGATAGCAGCTCGACTCCTACTTTATGTATAAATTCGTAATTAGGCGCCGGGTCGACGTAGATTGATGTTCTGATGGTGTGGCGTATACATTGAGGCAGCGACGGTGATACGCGGCTTGGAGGCTGTGTGGCGATGGCGACATCCACTGTACAAAATTGATCGATTCAAAGATATTGGTGATACATTTTTTTTTCGGACTAGGTTAGGTTGTTTTGTTTAGCTACTGGTCTATACGAATATTTGCGTACATCGTAGTAACTGTTTTGATGTATTTTTTTATAATATAATTATATTGCATACAAATATAAAATATATTGGCGAGGAGACAAAATAAATTGAATTTTGAAATTTTATGAATCGCATGTTGTGACTACCTGTAACTAAGATGTCTTTTCAAAATTCTTCTTACGAATGTGTCTAAAGACATTTTTACATTATCATTATCATTTTTTTTTTCATTCATTATTATCAGCTAATTTTATGTCCCCACTGCTGGGGCTCGAGCCTTCCCTATTAATGGATAGAGAGAACGGGTCATAAACCACCACGCGGGCCCAGTGCGGATTGGTGGTTGTTAACGACTGCTAATGCAGCCGGGACCAACGGCTTTGCGTGCCTTCCGAAGCACGGAGGAGCTCGAGATGATAAATGTTTGGTCACCCATCCGATGACCGGCCTTTGCGAAAGTTGCTTAACCTCAGCACTCGCAGACCGGGCGCGTTGACCACTGCGCCATCTAGCTCCACCTACATAATATAACATAATATTACCTCCTTTTACATAATATAAGTATGATTGTATTGATGGTTGTCGTATATAATGATTGTAGCATATAGAGTCATGTTTTTGAACTGTCTCTACATTTAGTTAGAGAAATCTCATATTAACTACATTATGTTTTAAGTTTTTCTTAATTACTGAAATTATGAATGAACAAATGAATGAATGAATGAATGAATGAATAAAAGTTTATTTAACATAAATATACAACATACAACAACAACTTAAAAAGAAAAAACAATGAATTACAAAAACACAAATGTAAAAAAAAATCCAAAAGCAGGATTTGAACCTGCACCCTTTCTGGGTCAAGTGCTCTCCCAATTGAGCTACCGTGGTTCTAACCAGTCCGCCGAAATTATTCAATATATTTACTTTTGTACTTTGAAAGCCAAAAGCGCCCATTCAATGACAACAACTACCGTCATTAACATCCGACCATAATATTTCTTAACAATAAAATCTCTAAAATATCTAATATAGCAATACAGTAGGTACATAATATTTAGTTGGATACAAAATTAGAAATTAAAATTAAAACACAACTACAATTATATACCTAACATAACTAATTGGTGAAATTCAATATTAACATTATCTACATTGCGTAGAGCTTCTGTTTATGAACACGTGTTCCATGAATAATCCTTACACTCGCGGGTGGTAATTAATTCATTAGAAATGTATGTACATGTTCAGATTACATTATATTTTTACACATATTCTATTGTTTACCTTATCATACAAAACTCTGTCATCCTTTAAAAAATAGGACGCTGCTGTGACCAGCATAGATAGATTACTTCAATCAATTGCCATAACATTCCTTGAGAACGGCTCCACCAATTTGGCAAATTTATTTTTTGTTGTATTCGTAATGTCAGGACAATATTAATTGTATTTGTTGGGAAAGGTGGATGCCTGACTGACCGACGCTTCGGTATACATTTGTTATTTCTAGCTTTAAGAAACAAGATAGTAAATAAATATATATTTTAATTTTTTATATTAAAAAAAAAATTATACAGGATACGGGTGTTCACTGAAGCAGACGAAGTCGCAAGCAGGCCACTAGTTGTATAATAACTATTGACGCAACGTTTATTCGCAGTTATAGCTATAGTGCTATATAGAATTACCTATAGCACTATAATGACATAGCTTATAACAAATATTAATATTCCATGACAATAGACTACAATAAATTGTCGGTTTGTCAGAAGGATTAAAAACGGCACGTGTGAATTTCAACACTTTTACTGAGTTTTATTTTTGGTTGCTTAAAAAACCTTGCCTAACCTTTTGTTGTTTAGCATTGAATTAATTTTTACGGGTCAGATACAACCACGATGACTAACAGTAAGGGTGTTTGACCCAAATAGTCAGAATTAGGCAACTCCAATCTCCATGGTGGAAAATCTTTCAACGCTTTCACCTAAACTCAATGACGATCAAAAAACAAGACAACTAAAACTTATCGGTGTCAGATATCGTCGGTGTGCGTGCGAGACCGCGTAAGGCTTGTTTCACACGTACCACAACCACACCCGTCGCCGTCGCCGCGCTAAAAGGTGGTCAAGATGTGGTTACGTGTGAATAGTGTCGCTGCGGCTTCTTGCAATTGCGTTGTCGCTAGTGGTCGATGTGGTTGCGTATCGTACACACAGACAGTACGACTCTGGCTAGTTCGCGGTGTTGCTGGTGGTTGTGTTGTGGTTGCGACGTGGCTGCGATGTAGTCGGTATCAAACACGCGGTCAATAATGACGGCAAAATGTGGCCCGTGTGAATTCAACTATTAATTTTTATACAAATTCCATCCTGCAGCCTCGCGATTTTATTCGAAGTTGGCCCGAAGAAAAATTATTCAAATTACAACTTTTAAGAGTCGATTAAGAGATGGGATAGAATTGTTCCGTTTTAATTAAAAGTAGGAAACGAAAAAACGTTGCCCGACGGGGTCGGCCGGGCTCAATGAAAATAGAAGGCCCCGGAGAGCGGCGCGACGCGAATGGAAAACGGATATTAGGTTACAGTTAATATTTATTATAATGTGGAGTTTCAATCAGGTTACGTAAAGACTTCTGTCCGCTTACTTTAATTATTTTGAGACTTGGATACATTGTTAGAGATCATCATGTGTTTTAGTAGAAAGGTTTTAGAAACTTTCATGACTATTGCTGCTAAGGTCTGAATGATCTAATTATATTACATTATTTCTTAATTTGTTTAGGTGTTATAAAGTGTTACAAAAGTTTATGAATGTAAAAGCAAATAGGTCTAGAAATAGTACATTAAAAAGCACTATATTTAAAAGTGTTTTTAAATAAATTTGTATTTTTGATGAGTAACATCTTTCCGCTCGCTTTCTATATGTATATACAATTTGTGGGAGTGATTTCGTGAAATGTGACGGAAGCAGGTGTAACATTGTAACAGGAAATCGGAAGCGCGCGCCATTTTGTATATTTAAAATCGATGAATATGACATAATATTATAATATGTGACATATTGTGTCATTTGACTATCAAAGTTCATTTTGATATGTCAAATGTCTTCTAATGAGTATTTACTGCATTTATTTTATAGTTATAAAATTATGTAATACCTGACCCATTTTTTTTCAGAATATAATGTTAAAATTGCTTTTTACTAAGGAGAGATGTCAAATATTACACATCATATGGGACTACTGTAAGGCTCGCTCGTTTTTGTAATAAAATTAATCTTACCACACAAATATACAGCCGGTGATTTCATCGCGGTTACCATTCGCGTGTAAATTAAAACAACAATTTGACATAGTTGAGGCAGCGACGCGTATCACTCGATTCAAGTATAAATAATATCGGCGGACCGCGGAATAGCGGACCGCTGATTTTTCATGCGGAAACGGTAGTGTACACAGCATTGCGCCATTGGTAATGCCGTATTTGCTTTATTAATAACGACTGACTGGTATTCCAGAGTAAATATATGATTGGTCTTTTCTATAAGGTATCTGCTAAATAACTACCATCAGGAAGTGAGAAATGATTATGATATTTACGTATATATAAAAATGCACTTCCACAATATGAGCGTAGAATCCGTGTCCTGTCTGATGGATGCGCATCACGGCTCATGTCAGTAAATGCTGGTGTCCCTCAAGGTTCCGTTCTGTCCCCCACGCTGTTTCTTCTGCATATCAATGATATGCTTCCACTTGGAAATATTCATTGCTATGCAGATGATAGTACAGTGCACGGTGGGTATAACGGTCACCCTGCGGCTGGGCGAGTCGAGACTGAAGAGAAACGAGTGAATCTTGTCATTGAGCTCAATCGGGTATTGGACCTCATATCTAATTGGGGCTCCAATAATCTGGTTGAGTTCAATGACAAGAAAACACAGGTGTGTGCGTTTACGGCCAAAAAGTCACCATTCCTTCCTCTTCCAACTCTTCAGGGCACATCTCTAAGCCTGCAGAACAATATCAACATGCTCGGTATGACGATTCGCTGCGATCTGAATCAAAAGGACTATATCGAAGCCGTGATCAAAACAGCCTCACGAAAACTCGGTGTCCTGAACAGAGTGCGGCGATTCTTTACGCCTGACCAGTTGTGTCTTTTGTACGGTCTTGCGTGGAGTATTGCTCGCACATCTGGGACGGTTCCGCAAAGTATCTTCTCGATGCCTTAGACGGATTGCAGCGTCGCGCTGTACGTATTATCGGCAATGCAGAGGTAACTAATACTCTCGAACACCTGCAATTGCGTAGAGATATAGCGTCACTCAGCGTCTTCTATCGCTTATATCACGGCGAGTGCTCTGAAGAACTCTTTGACCTTATCCCACCTTCTCCCTTCCTCCATAGGAGTACACGTGCTGCTCTCCGGTGTCACCGCTTCACTGTCACACATATCCCATCGCGCACAAAGAAATTTGGTGACTCGTTTCTTTGTCGCACCTCCAAAAGATGGAATAGTCTACCAGCACATGTTTTCCCTCTTTCCTATGATATGGGGTCCTTCAAACGAGGCGTGAAGAAGCACCTTGTGGGCCGGCAGAGTGAGGTTGACTGATGCTGCGTTGTTTTCACGCTGCACCAGTTGTCTTCGCGTCTGGACTCCATTTCCACTTAACATCAGGTGGTGTGCATTTGCCGTGCTAAGTATAAAAAAAAAAATATATTAATAATGACTGACTGGTATTCCAGAGTAAATATATGATTGGTCTTTTCTATAAGGTATCTGCTAAATAACTACCATCAGGAAGTGAGAAATGATTATGATATTTACGTATATATAAAAATGCACTTCCACAATATGAGCACAGCGTAAAAGAGGTATGGTGTTTGTTGGGTGTGAAATAAATAGTTCAACTTACAGTTCTGAAGTGATTTACTACATCCACAACACCAATATATGTGTATATATACAAACAGTTCACAGAAGGCACAGAAGGAACGCTCAAGCACAGGAAAGTACAGCACTATAAATACAGTCAGATAAGCGTGTAGGAAGTAGAAAATTCCATACATAAAGTAAGCACAGCGCGAAAGTAAGTAAGTAAGCGTATGCGGCAAACAAAATGCGGGTGCAGAGCAGCGTGCGGTCCGCGTCTCGTAGATAGATTTCGACTGGTGTACATGCGTGCGGGCACTGCTGCCCGGGCGCAGGTATATAGGAGAACTATAGGGTTTAATGACTGCGTCGGGCTAGTGTGATGGTCGTGCGTATCGATAAAGTTTATCGATATCGACAAACCAGTACACAAACAATGTGATGTGTATATATTATTGTTGTACATATAAATAGATTAATAAATATTAATAATAGATATAAGATTTCATAATAAGTGTAAATATTATTATGATAATTTAGTTGTAAGTTTTATATTTAAGTAATAATAGTAAATATTCAAAGTAGCCTACAAAAGTTAAATACTCGTAGACTATGTTAAGAGTAAGTAAGACTTTGTTGTGCCGTCAAATTGTCATGATTTGCGATACTTTGAGAATTAATTTTTGTATTAATTATTTTTTTAGGAAAATAAAGTAGCTGGATTCTCTTCTCTGAGGCCCGCCTGTTTGCGCCTCACGGGTCATCACAGTGAAAGGAAAAAAAATAACAAGTGTGATATTGCGTTGACGGGTCAAACCAATTGCTGCGTCCTTCTTACGACGACGCATGGGTTTTGGGTTCATTAAACATGAGCATTAAATTCTTATTCGCTCCGAAGGCCGAGCGGTAGGAGACCCTTCACAACTTGTATTCCTCATTTAAATAAATAAAACTCAAAAAATAGAAAACATTAAACATCTTAATCTATTGTATATACATGGCAACAGGCATGCTCTCATTATGTACTGTGAGACAGCAGTAAGGGTGTCACTCCAATGGAGTTTTCTTAGCTGAGCAGAGCCGACCTGTGTGGAAATGAACCAATACTGGAGCAGAGCTGAGAAGAGCCGTTAAAATAAAAGAACTCTATTGGTTGATTGTTCTGAAGAGCTCTTTGACCTTATCCCACCTTCTCCGTTCCTCCATAGGAGTACGCGTGCTGCTCTCCGGAGTCACCCCTGTACTGTCTCGAACATTTCATCGCGCACAAAGAAATTTGGTGGTTGTCCTTGCGTCTGGACTCCATTTCCACTTAACATTAGGTGGAGTGGAGTCATTTGTCGAGCTACGTATAAAAAAAAATCCACACCGCTTGGCTTCAATGGAGTGTCACCCTAACTGTCCACGCAGCGCTGGTTTTCAGAACAACCTCTTAATAATGGGCGCAACAGAGTACCGACTGACAATCTGTCTGTTATTGTGTAAGAGTAGAATGGTTGGTGGTTGTTTGACTGAAAGATATAATGTCCTGTTGGCTACCGGACACTACTCAGCGTCATACACCGCCATCCTTATGTGAGGATTAGCTACGAGGTTTACGTCTGTGAACTTGTGTTAATATTTAAGGTGTTCCGGTAGAGACGTTTGTGAGGTTGTGACGATGGAGGGTTCCATGGCGATGGTAAATAACGACTGCGTCTCTTTATGTGATGTTGTATATTTACAGTATGTGGCGACCGCAGGCCGCCACATAAGGAATTATGTAATTAACTGCCGTACTCAGAGTCCTCAAAAATCATTAATGGTTACATGTTTATTTCATGGAACATAAAAATTCTACTCGCAGCGCATACATACATACATACATACATACATACATACATACATACATACATAACATACATACATACATACATACATACATACATACATACATACATACATACATACATTCATACATTCATACATACATACTTACATTCATACATACATACATACATACATACATACATACATACATACATACATACATACATACATACATACATACATACATACATACATACATACATACATACATACATACATACATACATACATACATACATACATACATACGTACATACGTACATACATACATAATTTAACTTCCTTCTTCCAAAAAGGGGTAGATAGTGCATCGATACCACCAATTTTGAGTATACTAGCTATTAGTGACCCGAAGTTTTAATTTAGAATAATACTGAAAATATCACAATAACAAAAGTTGAAAGTAGTGTACGAACCTGGCTGCGTTCCGGTGAATGGATCACTGATAAATTAGCTAATTACCGTGCTGATCTGTTTAAAGGGTAACAATGGCTGCACTAATTAGTTGTGTACGTGATAATTATTAGTTGCTATGCTATGAATGATGGCAGTTGGTACTGTCATTCTTTACATCTAAAGTACACTGTCACACGATTCATCATCAGCCTATACTAGTCCACTGCTGAACATAGGTGTCTCCAAGTGCACGCCATTATGCACGATCCGCGGCTATTCTTATCCAGCTCTTGCCAGCCACCTTGCGAAGTTCGTCGCTCATAGTCTAAGGGCGTACGGGCGGCGTAAGCCTACACAACGTTTGCCGATACGCGGTCGCCACTCGAGAACTCGTTTACCCTATCGGTTATCGGTTCTGCGACTAATATGGTCGGTCCACTGCCACTTTAGCTTGCTAATCCACTGGGTTAGTCGATAACTTTCGTTCTGTGTTGGAGCACTTCGTTCTGAATCCGATCCCTCAGAGAAACTCCGAGCATAGCCCTTTCCATAGCTCGCTGAGCGTCTTTAAATTTGTGAACCATGGGCTCCGTATGTCATGTCGGTTAGGACGCGCTGATTGAGGACTTTCGTTTTTAGACTTTGTATAGGCAATATATGCAGGTTTATTTGGAACCTATTAATGATGTTATCTATTCCACTTCGGAACCCTACTTTGATTATGCTAAATGTGACGTCGAGGTCACTAACGACGTGTTTACACAATATTGGTGATGTTAATGCTGTTTACCCCTGTTTGGGTAAAGGATGTGAGAGTATTTGGGAAATACCTAATAACTTCTGAAGGCTGTCTTCAGGCCTGGTACTAAAAACCTTTTCCCATGGAACATAAGTAGAAATATTAGGACAGAATTATTTCAGCCCTCCATACTAAGGCGCAAGCCTATCGACATTTATTTTGTCACATTATGACATAAGTTTTTGTGAGATTCGTATAGTGTAGTATCAGGGACTTCGAATTTATTTCATATTCATTAATTTCATTTCTTTTCAAACATACTTCGTAAAAACTCCGTTTTGAGAAAAATATTTTTGATTAGGTTTAATGTGAGAACTATCTTGTCACCGGTTCAAAATGCGTACCTCACGCACCCTAACCAACATCAACTAAAACATTCTCGATTCTCATTAGTCATTTCGGGCATCCACGAAGGGATATGTATCATTGTAGGGTCTCCCACATAATGTAGGGGATCGTTCAATACCCACAGGAGGAAACCTTAAATAATTACGCACAAACAAAATCCTTGCTAAATTACTACCTTTCCGACCCTCATCCACAATACATATTATTATGGGTTAGTATGCTGTTGTATCACCATCATTATGTACTTTATTGCTAGATGAAGCCTCCTGATTATAATATTCAGAACTTAGAAATTCACTGCAATATATGTATAATACAACTTTTTTCAGTCTTTCTTGTCTCTTGACTTGACTTGCATTTATTGAACTATTCAAGAATTCTAAATCTGTTTTAGATTTTGTGTCAATAAATTGAAGCCGTCCACTTCATACTGACAGGTTATTAAATACCACACATCGCCATTTGCTTTTGTCATAGCGAAGGTGTACTTCATTTGCCTTCTTTATATAATAATTATAATCAAAAATGCATACTCATTTTAAGCCTGAACTGTTATGAAAGTCACAATCGCCGGTTTGCCAGGCGAGTATCTCTTTCTTCAGGAGCACAGTATTGTTGGAAATGCCCTCTCTATCATAAATAGACGCTTTCCATCACAAATCAACTTGCAAACTATCTATGAGTCAGATAGAGCAAAGGAGCAAAATTTTAAGCTTACTTAGCATCAATATTTTATGTACAGATGTCTAAACTCTCCTTCTTGATATGACATTACTAGTTGTTGCCCGCGACTTCGTTCGCGAAGACTACAGTAAAAAAAAAAATAAAAAAAAAAGCTGCTATGCTGGTCTGGGTCATGGTCTGTATATGAGGAAAGTTTCATTCAAATCCATTCAGTAGTTTTTACGTGAAAGAGTAACAAACATCCATCCATACTTACAAACTTTCGCGTTTATAATATTAGTAGGATTATTAATTTTTTCTTTTTCTTCTTGCTTGTTTCGTTTTAATGCTGCTTGCATCGAATGTCCTCGAATGAGCTGTATATTTTAAGGTATTCACAAGATTTTGGATTATTTTTATTTATTTTTACATTATAAATGCTAAATTATATCGAAACTGAAAATACAAGTTGCTTTAGGTAGTGTAGTCAGCATCCGAAGTAATAGTATTACGTCATAGTTGCCTTGCTAGAAGTTGACTAGCGCCTAGCGCCTATTTGATTATTTAGTTTGTTCAACAAAGTGCTAAAGTGAATAGTATCTTTTGCTACTTGCTGTACGTAACTACAACTTTTAGCAGTCCGGGCTATAAACAATTTAATTTTATCAAATAGCTGTGTCATATTAATCAATTAGATAGATGATATATGATGATTGATGAAACCGTGCTGGATAACTTCCGATGTAGCTTGGTTGGATGAATTGTTGCCCATATTGTGAAAGGTCGCGGATTCGAGTCCCAATTGAGTTTAGTCTTTTTTTACAAGTGTTAATAACACCTAGATTTAGAGACATATGAGTATGAATACCCTACTATTTTATTCAAATAAATATGAATATTATAAAAATATTATCTAAAAAGCTCTAGATCATCCCCTGTTCCTCAGAAATAACCAGCAAGGAAAGGTGACCCAGAGCGGTATTGTGTTACAACGCGTTGTCGAAGCGCTACAACTTGTAGTTGTAGTTGTGGACTGCGCTCAAGTTGTTGGACACGGCCACAAACTTTCGTTATTAGTTTCGGACGCATATATTGTCACTCTCACTTTGGAATAACTCTCTAACTTATAATAAGACTAGGTTTGATACGTGTTGGTGGAATACATCGGTGGTAAATGTATTGTAATGGTTGCTGATGAATTGATGATAAAAATCTTAGGACGATTGCAAAAAGCCGGATGATTGGCAAATAACAATACATTTTATGATCATCCGAGCTATTTTTTATGATCTTTGCAAAAATCGTTTGTACCTTCTCGTTCGGGTGGTGATGAACTAGTTGATGCCATTTATTTACAACCGATAACTAGTCAATGTTTATACGCTGTATATAAGTACAGAGGTCAGGGATTAGGCTAGGAATAAAAAAGGTTAACAGCAAGCCGGTGACATTATTTGTATTATTTTTAATTTTTTTTGTGTACCAAGTGTACGTGTCGTACACAGTACTGTGAAGTTATCACAGCAGGCCGTGAGTAGCGCTGAGCCCGCCACAAGAGCGCCGGGACGTCTGACGCCGGCCGCGAGTTTGTTTATTAGTTTCCCACCGGAGATGCCGACGACTTGGGAAGGTCGGTCGTGTAAGACATTGTATTTGTATCTACATTTCATTTAAGCCTGTCTTTGTAAGTTTTACTTTAGTATTGGGACTGTGTTAAAGTAAAGGTAAAGCATAAAATGAACAGAATCAGCGTTGTTTCATGCTATCAGTCCCACTAGACATGTGGCACACATACTATACGTATAAATGACGTAAAAACATGAAAGCAGAATAAATGCAGTTGAGATGAGAGCGTTAAGAAGTATGATAGGAGTTAAACTGAGTAACAGGATAAGAAATAGTGAGATAAGGAAACGTTGTGGTCTGAAAGAAGATGTAGTGACTAAAATTGAGAAAGGTATGCTGAGATGGTTTGGCCAT
Organism: Eudonia truncicolella; assembly: GCA_949315975.1. Lineage (NCBI taxonomy): Eukaryota > Metazoa > Arthropoda > Insecta > Lepidoptera > Crambidae > Eudonia > Eudonia truncicolella. The sequence goes on along the minus strand of OX438827.1, from coordinate 20,772,648 downwards.
GTCCAGAGAATGGATGAAGAACGATTGACGAAAAAAGTGTATAAGGCGAGTGTGAATGAAAGTATTGGTAGGGGGTAGACCTAGGCGGACATTTCGAGACCAAATCAGGGACGTCTTGAAAAAAGGCCAGGTCAAGAGTACCCTATACCGAAGAGCATGTATGAAGGGAATAATGAAAGCGGACGAAGCGAAACAAGTATGTAAGGATCGTAGCAAGTGGAAAGAAGTGTTCTCTGCCTACCCTTACGGGAAAGAGGCGTGATTATATGTATGTATGTATGTAATACAATAATCATTATATTTAATTTCTATTATATTAGCGTTATACCACTTGTCTAGGGGCTGCTAAGAAAGAGATGCCGAAGCACGGAATCGAAGTGGTAGCAGAAAAGGTCTGCCTCGTTTTGATGTGTTCCATCTCACCTTATTAACGTATTTTCTGTGTTATGAAAGAGGCGGTTAAGCAAGTCCCGGGATCGATTCCCAGCGGATGATACGTTTTTGTAGTCGGTTATTTGGTGGTATTATTAGGACTTTTGGCTGACTACCACTGTCGTAATTAAATATATATAAAATCAATGTTGTAGCATTGTCACGTTACGATAGGTTCCTTGGTATTTGAGTTCCACCTTCTACCTCATCATCACTTCATATTTTCAGGTGAGATGAAGACCAAACGCTTACCTGTAACGGAATTAAAACGAAAAATTAAAACTGTTATTTTTACCTTTCTTTCATTAGAAGAGCGCCAAAACTTAAAAAAAAACAAACAAAAAAACATGATTAACACATATTTTTGACGTATACTCACCACCCCCCAAACCCATCTTCATTGCTCAAATTACCAATCGTATATATAGTCGCAATTGCTAACAAGCTCCCCGGCATGCTTCAAAGTCGATCACCGACACCAAAATGCTAATACAACGTGAGACGCCAATTTGCTTCCCATTTGCCGTCTTCGAAGTCTAAAGCGAGGCTTCCATCGGCCCAGACGCTGATCTAATTGGCCTGGGATTGCGCCTAGATCACAACTCGCCGCGGCTACGTAGCGTGGCTGTGAAATCGCTAGTCATATTGAATTTGTGGTAAGGATTCTGGCGGAATGTGATTATTATGCAATTTCAGCTTGATGTTATCACTATTTCATGTAATAAGATTTTAGTTTTATTAGATTTTTTAGATTCTGAGTTTTGACACATAATTCACATAGTGATCGCCCAGTGGTCGAAATTCAACCCTAGTTCTCCGTATCGTTTCCCTACAGCCGAACTCTACAGAGACTGGGACATTCTCACAGTTAGGCGAACGTTTGTTCTCAGGACAATTCTGAAAATACACTTCCAGCTTCCCTATAACCTGGCCGTCGGAAAGGCAAAGTCTGCATCACTTCGTGCCTAAGAAAAACCCGAGCACAAAATTTCTTCCGTTTTCTTGGCCCCTATCTTTACAATAAAATTAACGGCACCCTTGCTTTGTACTCGCTTACCATAGTAACCAGTGAACATGTTGTCACAAAACATCTAAAACAATTAGACTATGAAGCGACTGAGAAACTATTCCGTCCCCTAAATTAACAAAATTAACTACTTACTCAACCCTTCAATTATTAACGTTATAGAAACTTAAATAAAAAAAAAATAAAAAAACTACCTAATCACTAATAGATGTCACCCAAACACGCACATTCATACCCACACATACTCCATCTAAACACTCACACTTCACTCATACATAACAACACGTAACACATACTCATTCACATACATACTATATACACATACGTTGCGCATGCTCACTGTTTATCGTTTTATTTATTTACATATTGTATTATTTATTACGCTTTAAGACAGATAAGTTGGTCATATTTTGTTTTTGCTGTCTGAGGGTGGGGCCTGGTGATCTGTAACAACGGGTTTCACTTCTGAAGTCTATTTCAGGCGCCAGTCCTTCACATGTAGACTTCAATTTGTTGTAATGATTTACTTTGCTTTAGCATCCTTAGTAAGTACCTAATTTGTGAAAGAAATAAATAATTTTTGAATTTGAATTTGAATTTTGAGTTCTCAAAATACACAATGATATGTAACACTGGGTGTAATCGTTAAGTGTGACCAGGCTATTATTCCGTAATTATTACAGATATCAAAAAAGTTTAAACTGATATCGAAAGTACATTACCTAATGAGTAAAATGACATCAATAACATTTTAAAAATCAAACTTTATTCAAAATTTACTTCAAAATTTTATGATATGATAATATTGATTTTCAAGAGATACACGTGCAGATGAATTATCTTACTACTTCAAATTAGTAATACGAGTTAACCTTGATTCAATTTAAACTGGCTGCAAAGCAACACACTACAAAAATAACAAAAAAGATACTCTTTGGTATTCGTTCTAAATTCAAAACCTTTGTAGTGGGTTGTCGTTCCCGCCAAAAAAAACTAAAATAAAATAACCTTTTAAAATAAGGAAACTAAAACCTTTCTACTAATCTCATACTAAATGTGTGGGCGTGTTTAATGTCAAAATTTTGGACACTTCTCGTTTGATTTTTAAAAAGTTATTGATGTCATTTTAATCGTTAGGTAACGTACTTTTGATATTAGTTTAAAGTTTTTTGATATCTGTAATAGTTACGAAATAATCGCCTGGGTACACCCTATGGCAAATACTCCGTGTGCTCAATGTGCTTAAATAGGGGCATAAAGTTTTTTCTTTACTATTTATTACATAGAGACTTTTGTAGTTCAAAAAAGAAAACAGTTTATCTGTGGTGTGCAAGATAAGCTTCTTTACATTTTACAAATAGGCAAGCTTTACATAGTCATAACTTTTACCAACTTTATAGCAAATATATTTTATTACCGAAAAATAGTTTGACAACCTTTTTCGTTCAAAGGTTGTGGGTGACGGTGGAGGTTTTAAATTTGAACCCAATGCCTTTCGCGTAGGGGCTACAAATCACACCTTACATTAAATACTCATTCGACCAGCGAACGACCAAGTGCTCGTTAAATATCAACATGACCATTTTATTGGTCGTCGCGGCTGTAAAATGGCTGCACTAGAACTTTCGGTACTGAAACTTTTATAACCCGAAAGCAATATTTTAAATCTCCGCAAAGGCGAAAGTTTTGAAGGAGTTTTTTTATGGTTTGTTCTTTTTTGCTGCTTCACACATGCAGGTGTAAGAAATGCGAGAGGAATGTTTCGTTTGAAATTCATTAGTATATTTACTTAATAATACATACATACATACGTACATACATACATAAAATATACTCTCATAACCTTGTCCCAAAAAAGGGTAGACATAGAAGTCACCAATTTTGTGTATACTCGTTATTAGTGACCGGACGCCACATTTAGCATAAACATAGTAGGGTTCCGAGGTGGTAATGATTACATTAGTGATGGGTTGCTAGCTGAACGCCTGGTGTGCGAGCATCTTGGATCCCTTGTCTCTTAGTCAGCTCTTACGGCACGGGGAGTTTATTTTCAAGTTTCAGACCAGCATGGGCACGGGGATAATAGTTATTTTTATTATACTAGTGGCTAGTTCTCTCCGTGCGTTTTACAACAACTTAGTTTTCTTGGAAAAAAACAGAAAATCGTTATAAACCAAGAACAAAATAATGGAGAAGTAAAACACTTCACTTGTTTAACTGAATAATGTAAATCGTAAAAAATATACGTATTGAAGGCTTTCTGTCGGAGGGTGCTAGATAGTCAGAATATATTTAAATAAGCCTCAACAGGCTGCCTATTGAATACAGAAGTAGTTAATATGCCGCTGAAGTTCCGGAATTTTGTGATTAACCTTTTTAAAACTCAAAAAACGATAAAAATATTGAATAAAGTGATTCACTCAGGTGGTACCTGCAAAACATGATAACTGTAAGGTTAGTAGGTTAAATTGAATTTACTTTACTATAAAAAACTGTATCAGTCAATAAACCAAACTTTTTTAATAAGAGTTTTAGAATGTTCTATTGATTGTCATTTTATCGAGTAATTTAAAAATCAAATAAGGAATTTGACGCATTTACTGGAAAACCCTTCTCTCGATAGACCGCTCTATAAGAAATTTCTAACAGGAATGGCATGAGGAATTGCAATGCACATTGTGGTGTTAAAGAAATGCCCTTGCTGAGTTTCTTGCCGGTTCTTCTCCGTACAACGTCTCCCGCCCTGTGTAGACTTACGAACCGATGGCATAGTGACATTCATAAAAGCTATTTGTAGCCATAACTGAATAAATGATTTTGATTTACAAATTTTGAATTGAAAATTTACGGACTCCAATACAATCTTCGATCATTGTTGATCGAAGAATACAATACAATAATAAAAATAATAATAAAATTCCCTACACTCACTCCAATTATCTAGCCCAAGAGAAGCTTCGCTATGAAACTCGTTAAATGGTTACTAGACAACGGATAAACATAGTTAAAACACTTAAATACATACTTATTATACATAGAAAACACCAAGACCCGAGACAATTTAGAAAAACAATAATTTCTTAATTAACCCGACCGGGGATCGAACCTGGGACCTCAGAGATGGCGACACCATGAAAACTGGTGTACAAACGACTCGACCAAGGAGGTCGTCATATAGTCATACAATCGTAAAGATTTAAACAGCGGCAGCATCTTAGCTGCCCGCTTTGCATATTTATAGGCATCGGCTCCTATGCCGAGCTCGGCTTCCTCGAGATTGCATTTCTCTCACACCCAATATTTCTTTTTTTGCCTGCACATTCCAATTGCAACAATTTAACGTTATTAGAAAATTGCTTAGACACAGTGCGGCAATAATCCGTTTTAGCATAAATTGACATCGGCTGTTTTAACTACTTATAGTATTTATTATTAGTTGTTGCTCGCGACTTCGTTAGCGAAGACTACAGAAAAAATGAAAAAAAAAAAGTATCCTATACGTTGGTATGGGTCATGGTCTGTATATGAGGAAAGTTTCATTAAAATCCATTCAGTAGTTTTTACGTGAAAAAGTAACAAACATCCATCCATACTTACAAACTTTCGCGTTTATAATATTAGTAGGATTTATATTTTCTTAATGTCTCTCGACAAACTTCGTGTTTTGGCTGTCGTCGGATTTGTATCAGTTATAGAGTTGTTACTACTCCTTTACTTACTATAAATTTATTTTAGTATGAGGGGAAATACTATTGTGTCATACGTAATTGACTTACGATTTATAGTTGTACAGCTCTATATAAGTAATACACAAAAAAAAAACAAAAAAACAATGTATGTTTGTTCGTTTATTTGTTTGTCGGGGTTAACATCTGGAACCACTGGTTTGATTTCAAAAATTCTTTCACTGATGGAATGCTACATTCCTTGCGGGTAACATATACTATATACATATATATATATTTTATTTTGATAAAGATTCGTCTTCAGCTCGAAATCTCTAAATTAATAAATCGATTCGTTAAAAAAAGCGCTGCTTAGCTGCTTCATCGGCGTACGCTGATGAAAAAAAAGTCAGCAACACGATATATCTAGCTTTTATAGTAAAGCTACAATAACGTTATTTATCTACACTAATGTTATAAAGACATAGAGTTTGTAAATTTGGATTTAGGAGGTAATCTCCGAAACTACTAATTCAATTAAAAAAATTCTTTCACTAATATCAAGAATGGAAGTTCAGGGTGGATGTTGGCTATAATTTTATTTGATAAACAATAGTGAACACTTCATTCACACATTAAAATTTGAAATAAGTCGGAAAAAGACTAACCTAAAAAACTAAACGGTTGAGTATACACAGTTAATTAAAATTTGTAAAGTAACAGTAACATAGGTTATATAAAAAAGGAATGTCCACCCGTGTGAAGCCGGGACGGGTCGCTATAATTACTTGTCCTGACTGACTGACTCATCATCGCCGAGCCTAAACCGCTGAAGCTAATAAGATAAAATTTGAACTGTAAGTTAATTGAGTGACGTAACCAGCCACTAAGAAAGGATTTTATGGAAATCACACCCTAAGGGAGTCAAATAGGGGCTGAAAGTTTGTAAGAAAGTCCGTCAGTTTTGAAGTTAAATACATGAAAATTGGTATGTTTGTTCTTGAAAAGAATTAAAGAATGACTGAGGCTTTTATTGCGAACAAACACAAGCCATGTAGCCCACGTGAGCAAAGTCGCGAACAAAAGCTAGTATACGTATAAGTTATACGGTATAAGGAAGGATGTTGTTCTGAATTCAAATTAATAGACATAACCTTAGGGGTTAAAAGTTAAAAAATTAAGTAAGTATCTAGGGGTAAAAAGTTTTTTAGTAACAATGATCATTGTTATTATAAAACTTTTTTATGGGCTCTATCTTAGTACCTGAAATAAATAATTTATTATAATTTATTATTATTAGGTACTTCGCACAGTTTTGGTGGAATGACAGCCTTATTGCTGAATCGAACCGCTCGCTGTGGTTATCATGAAGTCAAAGACAGCGTTTTCAAAGTTTACCTGCGCGCCAGCAGCGTTGCCTCGTCAAAATTCAGCGATAACAATTGAAAGCGGAACGTTGCAACGCTTCAATTGGTATAAACGCAAATGCGGAACCACTAAGACCCAGGAAGTAAGCTTAATATGTACCGCGCTCGAGCAACGCACTCATACACCAGCCACTGACCACGGAACTCTCGGAACACTTCGAGCGCAGCTGCTGCCAGAATCCGTGCCCGTGAGATCCGTCTATGTGTGCGTTGATCGAGCGCGTTTCTCTCCTCCTCCACGGCCCGGTCAACCCGAGCCGAGGTCCGTGCCTTTAGAGGCACCCTCGGGTTGCTCCGCTCCCCGATCCGATCCGAACCCTTCGGAGAATCTAGTAGGGCACGGGGACGCGCACTTGTGCGCGATGCCGTTCCCTCTAGATAACCTCTGAAGGTGATTCGTTTCACACGGCTTGAGGGACCCTTTACTTTCCTCGCTGCCCCCAAAAAAGCCCGGTGAAGCTGAAAATGCCGCAGCGGCAATCAGCAATCTCTCTCAAAAAAAAAAAAAAAAAAAGATCGAGCGCGTATGAATGAAGCTTACCTTCTGCAGCGTCCTTATTTAGTGGCGAAACGTATCCGACGGGCGAGAAGATTGCAAAGGCAAGTCTCGAACTGCGGAACATTCCAAAAGCCACGGCGCGTCATTAGTAACAACGGAAAACAATAAATAGTCGTAGTTGCGCGCGGGAGCTGCACGGCTTATGTATTCCCTTATAAGGTCATGCAATTGGGTGGCGTAAGTTGGAGACTGATTCGGGTTAGGTAGTGCAGGGACTTGTAAGACTGATAGTGCAGTCCTGTAATTAGCTAGTTTGTGTAGAAAATTAGGAGAAATAGTAAATTGACTAACAACACAGTATGGTTTTCCAAAGTTTACGCGAACACTACACATTGAAATGAAACAACGTTCGAAACGTCAGGATAAACATTAAATTAGTTATGTGTAAAGTAAACGCGATTAGATCCGTAAAGTTGTTTCATTTCGATACAGTATTGTCAGTCATCCTTATACAATTTACTATACCTAATCCGTGATCTCATTATTATAAATGTCTAAAAGTGAAACTGGCTTTACTTATACAAATTACAATATTTATACAAACAGTATATTGTCATTTCCCAGCAACATATAGGAGTTTATATGCTAAGGCGTCTTTCCCTCTTTCAAAACTGATCTCACCGTTGTGTATATTTGAAATTCAATCCATTTTTTAATTTCTACGAAAATTTTGAGACAAAAATACAAATAAATAAAAAAATACTATTTTTTACATTAAAAGTCTGCAATCGAGCAGGCTGGCTGCCTGATGGTGAAAGGTCACCGTCGCCCATAGACATCAGCAACATCAGAGGTGTTGTTTTTGTATTAAAATAACAAACTAAAGTTATTAATTATGTCTTAGTAGCTATGCATACAAGATTTAGATCGGATACACTTTCGATCTTTTCATTTTTGACGTGACAACGTCTTATAAATTGGTTTGCCGGGTGACACTTCAAGAAACTGCGTTACGCTCCGCTCACGTTATGCGCTCACAATGAGAGCGAGTGAGAGGCACGCGTCCCTTCCACTCGGGCATGGTTAGCCCGCCTAAGAGCGAGAGAGACAGACATAAAAAGTGAAAGGTATGTATGTGTAAAGGTAAAAATAAAATTTTGTTAATATGAAATTCAGTGCGAGATTCTTTGTATAAATTAATGTTTTAAATATAATTCTTTGTATAAATAAATGTTTTAATTTGTTACTATTATTTCATCCTTCTTCCTACTATACGAATGAATATTCACATTAAAATTATTTTACCACTCAAAGTCGTTGTCACGTAAAACTTTCGCCCGTATATCGACTTTACAGGCAACCAATTTTAACACACCTTTAACATCGTTGTATATAGAAGAATACAACAAACTCAGCTAACAAATTGTGATGACCCGCACTGTGATGACCCAAATAAGGCACTGCTAACAAAGCAGCTACAGCTACAGGCAAATCACCGTTGACTTCTAATCAGGCAGACCACTCGTAACTGACACAGTAAGAAAACCATTAAGGTTCAAAAGCACATAAGTAAAATGTAGTGGCTCCTTCTTGGGTAAATGTATAACTTTTTAATTGTAAAAAGTTATACATTTACCCAAGAACAACTGCATTACTGCATACTGCATTATTATGCAGTACGTGGTTTATTGAAACCTCCACAAAATGTTGTTGAAATGCCCTTGCATAAATTTAAAGCACATGTCAAAAATACTAATGATTTTAGGTTATTAGTGGAAGTGGAAGTTATTATGTTAATGACATAATACACATACACAATAGTGCAAATTAATGTTATGAATGTTATATAATTATTGTAGTTTTTTTGAATAAACTTGTATTGTAACACTACCGGAGAAAGAAACAGCCCTTGAAACGTTCTACAAGGTCTCCACCGTAGGGTTTACGAAGTAATGGCTTTGAATTGACGTCCAAAACACTTTTTAAAGTTTATTAAAAAAAAATGCGTTTTGAGTTTTGAGTTTTACCCCAGACTAGATACTAGATACTATAAGCGTTACCACAGCAGGCCCAGCATACGCTACGTCTCCGAACATAGGGCGCGTCTGTAATGTGGTCGCGTTCTCAAATTGCGAGCTCCCGTGTTTGGACGCAGTTAGTCGGTTGGCCTGCTGCCAGTAGCCGTGCCTCCTCGGATTCCTTGCGGGATACATAAATCAACAGCTCGTTCCAACCATTAATATTGGGACAGCCGATTTTGTGGGCCCGCCTTTATATTTTTGTCGTGGCTGGTGTAATGCAGACGGTGCTTCGCTGGAATGCAGTAGGGTTTTGGAGAGTGTAGTTACCGTTCGTTTTGTTGAGCCACTTAATACTGTTTAAATGGCTTCGCAATGTCATAGTATGGCCTTATTTGTAGCTACACTCGTAATATATATATGGTATACGATATCACATGACGACACAACGAATTTAAATCTTTAGTGTCTACGTTCTTTTCTTTTAATGCCATATTGCCTTGGGTTACGTTTTATTTTCATTTGCTACAACTATTCAATGATGAAGAGACCGTTGTTTAGATACTATATAAAAAAATACCTGTAAAAATTAGTATTATTAATTCAGTAACCGACTTTCGAAATTGTACGTTTATATTATTTGTAATAGATATGTGGCAAGTATAATTGTAGAAACAGTACCAAAACAAATCACATTTTGACAAAGATAAAAAAACTATCAAGAAAAAACCCGACAGCGAAGGTTATATGCGTAGGTTGTACGTACTTACTCATCGCTCTTTCTTAAACCGGCGTCGAATATCAAAGTAATTTAAATTGTAAACGAAACAAATAGCATTAAGGCGATGACAGTAATTAATCATAAAACTTTCTTACATTAAAGTTCGTTCAATTTGTTTATTTGAATTGTATATTTAATACGAAGTTTGCGCAATTCAGATTTGCACAAAATTTGAATCGTGCAGAGCAGTGGCTAAATTCTTGAATGGGACATTTCCAATTACATCTGCTCCTTTAACTTAAAGTTTTTAACGAATGTACCCTCTACATACAAAATTCCCAATGACATTAAAGTGTTGTGCAACCTCATTCAGTCGTCTACATCAGTGAACATCAAATTTAACTACTTCAATTGAGCATTCCCCAAAGCGTATAAAAGTCACCCAGCGTGAATGCAGTTGGTTGGAACTTGTTACGCGGTTCATGCTGGTTGTTGGTTGTGCATTGCGTTGCTTTAAACTTTCCAAATGTTATTAGTGTCCAGATGTGGGGTTATTACGGTCTCTTTGTCGCGACAAAATTTTTCTTTTGTCTCAGTTGTCCTCTTTGTTTGTGCTTTTGTGTGCAGTTATAACTAGAAACATTGCTAAATTAAACTAGTTATAACTAATAACTAGACATATATTAGCCAATCAATGATATAATGTAATAAAAAAGTAGATACGTAACTAGCGCCCCAAACGAAGAAAGGCAGCCCTTTGCTTTTGGCCTCACTCAGTCATACGATAATATTATTGCAAAGAAAATGTGTGGGAATAGCGAATTGTGACGTCACTTTTATAATCCATCAATTGAGTGTTTAAAAAAAATTATGAATTAATTACTTTTAATTGCCGTGGTTGTTAAAATCTCTTTCCACTATCATCAGCTTACAAACCATACAGTATAAGTGGTTTGGTTTTAATGAAACAACAATGAAATTAATATTCAATGAATTTGACAAAATAGTGTACGTTTACAGTAATAATTATTAAAAAACACTTACGCATGTGTGAAACTTAACGTACAATATTTTTATTAATTCAACATTAAATGTTTTATGCAATGTCAAACAAAAGTGTACTCTGTATATTACAACAGATAAGATCTCAAGACACTGGCTGGGCCGTTTCAATTTACATAAAGAAAAGAGGCATCTCCAAAAAGAAACTTCAAAGTCTCCATTACTACTCGTATTTCTCTTCTGGTATTCCCAGTCATCTTAAACAAGTGAAATTCAGATATTTTAAAACTGGCGTCCCGTATTTACCCAGTGGAGCGTCACGAGGAGCCACGCCAACTCTTTCGGGTGCGATCGACTCCGAAGAAGGATGCCACGTTTTGAACTTTACAATAAAATTCAGTTTTCAAATAAAATGTAATTGAAATAATATGTAGTGTTAATTCCGCTAAACCACTCGTTTATCCAGCTTGGATGCAGTACGCATGCACCGCCCTGCCGCCCGCAAAATGTGTGCACATGCAGAAGAAACAATGGGTGCAAGCGAACATGCACACCAACACCGATACCCAACCTCCATCCTCATCATGAGGGGCATCCTCAGGAGCTGATTCTGAAATGAGAGATAAACGAGTGATTTAGCGAAATTTACATTACATATTATTTTACTTTTTTTTATTTTCAAGTGCTAATTGCTGCAATGAAGCTTAATTTAATATTTATAAAATACAGTGAAAAAATTAAACGGCCGCCCGACCCAGCCAGGAATCGAACCTGGGTCTTCCGCAATTAATTACACGTTTAATGTTTTCACGAAATTTCATAAATATTAGCACTTGAAAATAATAAAGTAAAATTTACTATAGCGTTGTGTTATCAAATTTGTGGTATTTCATCTGCAAAGGTAAATCTGCATGGCCATCGGTTGCAACGACCGTTGGATAGATGGCACTGTGCCGCTATTAGCACTCAAAAATTAAAAAGCAGTGACAAAATTCAGCGCTTACGTCAGCCTTCCCGGTAGCATAGCGGTCAGTGCTGCCGCCCGGATTGCGGAAGACCCAGGTTCAATTTCTGGCTGGGTAGGGTTGGCGTTTAATTGTTTCACTGTATTTTATAAATATTAAATTACATATTATTTCAATAAATTTTTTTGTACCAAGGATTTTCGCAAAATAACGCCTGATTCTATTAATTATCAGTTTTCAAATGTTTTTACGTATTAATAAGAAACGTTCCGCCCGAAAGTTTTATTCAGTTACACTGAATCACAAAAAGTGTTTGGTAGACAAAGAGCTGCCTCAATGATACTAAATCTCAAAAGGAATTCGGTGAAGTAAGAAATTCAAAAAAAATTCAAAATTCAAAAATCATTTATTCAGTTTAGGCTACAAGTAGCTCTTATGAATGTCACTATGCCATCGGTTCGTAAGTCTACTCTGGGCGGGAGATCTTGTACTGAGAAGAACCGGCAAGAAACTCAGCAAGTGTCCAGCTCTTTTCTCCCTTACAGCGTCAAAAATATTGGAAAATGCCCTATTTTAGCAGGACACTTTCCATCACAAATAAACACATAAAAATAAAAAAAAAATATAGAAGACCACATGTAAAAAAACAAAATTAAAAATCTAAATTAACAAATTTACCTCAGGTAAAAGTTCCAATTTCCACAATGTCATACAGTACCACTACAGTACTCTAATAAAAGTCAAAAATTGTTTAAGAAAAACAAAGTCAAATTATAGTAAGTAATATTAAAAATAAGATAAGTATGCAAGAGCAGACCAGCCTCCACAGGCGGCACCCGTTCACGAGTATGACATATGAATCAGCCATCGCTTCGCTCAACCATATTTTAGGGAACGTAACGACCCGACGCACACGCCACCACCGCAGAGACAATAAAGAGAGCATGACACACTCAAGATACTCTTAATAAAAGCCTAATGATCTATTTAACGCAATGCTGTTTGTTAACTGTAGGACACTGCTGATAAAGGCTATGATATCAGTTTAAAAGTTATATAAATTAATATTCTTTGACTGTATAATAAATAATCTTTTATAATATAAAAGTGTAAGAGCTCGTTAAGGGATACTTTTAAGTTTGTGTAAGCTAAGTCACCTTGTGCCATGACAATTACCAGGATGCGTGACCTAATGTATCCATTTTGAGCGATTCCGTGCTCCGGAAGGTACTTTAAGATGTAGTTGTCATATTGTCGTAAGATGGCTCCTTTTCATCAACAGCTCAATCAGCTGTAAATTAGCGTGGTGGGTCTTACCCTACTCTTTCCATTCGTACATTAGAGGAAGCCTGAGACCAATAATAGGTCGTTTATCAATAATTACAATCTCACGAATATTTTAATGTCTTAAGATTGTCTTAAGGCCTTTGCTCGGCAGTGGGACAGAGAGGCTAATTAAAATTAAACGATTATCTTTGGACACAGAGGTATGTGTCCGCCAATGGTTTACTATCAATTGTATCAGTTTCTTATAGTTTTTTTTATGTTCAAAGGAGGCAAACGAGCCTGCTCGTTTGCTCGTTTGTCACCTGATGGAAAGTAATCACCGTCGCCCATGGACACCCGCAAAACCAATGTAATCGCAGATGTGTTGCCGGCCTTGAGGTAGGAGTTAGATCTTGAGGAGGGAGTAGGAATTGGGAGGGGGGAGGGGTGAGAGATGGGCCTCCGGTACTTTCACTCACCGGACAAAACACAACAGCAACGAGTGTCATTGTTTCACGCCGATATTCTGTGAGAGGGTGGTATCACGCCGGGCGAGCCGACCCATTTCGTGCTGCAACGCAGCGTGGCTCTACCACTCAGAAAGTTAAATTACATTTATTGTTTTGCATAAGTCACGCCAAGACCTGGTCAGCTGGTAAAACATAACTCTAAACTATGTATTTTGTTCCCTAAGGCTCGAATTTTCAGTTCATAGATAAGTTTTATCCAACGAATGACATTGTTAAATGACATATTTCCTAAAGAGAAATTCTGTCATTATGTCAAAATTATTCAATGAATAAACTTTAACTGACGATTGAAAAGTCAGCTCTTAGTCACAAATAAAACTAAATTAATATCAGTGTTGTGGCAACCCTACTCCCGGGACAAATGAGGCGAAGATTTTTCCACCTTTTAACGTTGGATCTTAATGGTATGAAGCGATGTGGCTCCGACTGGGAATAGGTGCTATTTCCTAAAAATGGTGTAGTGTTCCTGAAGCTTGGAACCGAAGATGACGTACTTCAAAATCGTAAGGTAAGGTAGGTATTTCTTAAAATAAAACAGTTTGTAATATTATATATTTACTAAAAATGGTGTAGCGATCCTGAAGTTGGGCACCAACAAAGCCTTATAGTCCGGGAGGTAGCGTTACATTTTAGGTAGTGTTTTTACGCCGATCGATTGCCATCTTTTTCAACTAATCTCGTATTACCAATAAGTGAACCAAGCGTCAGCTGGCGCACCCGCGGTGGGTGTGGGTATGGAAGGTTCCAAAAGTGGTAAAAAAAAAAAATTAAGTACTATGTAGTACGCTGGCTGAAACTTTTTTCATAAAAATTTGAAATCATAGTGGAGGGGGGACTATGCTTCAGCTGCTCACATGAACTTGTAAAAAATACGTAAAATAAAGTTATAGTACAGTAAAATTTTTTAAACACTGAAAAAAGACGACAACCTCAGGCGGGAATCGAACCACGCACTTTCCGCATTCCGGGCGGCTGCCTTAACCACTTGGCTACCGAGGTCTGGCTTTCACCCGTCGAAATTTTTCAGTGCTTGATGCTTATGTTTTTTAGTCAACATTGCTTCATCAATCTTAGAAGTTTTCACCTCTGAGATCCGAAAGAAATATTTTTACAAATATTTGAACATTCGGTTAAGATGAAGCTGCGTTATAGATAAGTGTTTTTTATATATTTTAGCGTTTTATTAACGCTTAAATATAATTAAAGTATATTTAATTAAAGTATATTAAAGTTTTATTAACGCTTAAATATAATTAAAGTATATTTAATTAAAGTATATTAAAGTATATTTAAGCGGTAATAAAACGCTAAAATATATAAAAAACACTTATCTATAACGCAGCTTCATCTTAACCGAATGTTCAAATATTTGTAAAAATATTTCTTTCGGATCTCAGAGGTGAAAACTTCTAAGATTGATGAAGCAATGTTGACTAAAAAACATAAGCATCAAGCACTGAAAAATTTCGACGGGTGAAAGCCAGACCTCGGTAGCCAAGTGGTTAAGGCAGCCGCCCGGAATGCGGAAGGTGCGTGGTTCGATTCCCGCCTGAGGTTGTCGTCTTTTTTCAGTGTTTAAAAAATTTTACTTAAGTATATTTAAGCGTTAATAAAACGCTAAAATATATAAAAAACAATTATAGTACAGTAGTATAGTAGTAGTTGATACTACGCTGTTTCCTTTTTGAGCCCATGTAACGCGACTTTCGGGCTACCTAAGCCTGTCCCCTAAAATTTCGAAACAGCATCTGCGTGTGCGTGCTAGTGGTTGAGTCGTCGACGTTTTTTCGATGAACGAAATGTGACTGTTTATCGTTTACCATAATCTAGTTGAAAAAACATTTTTTTTCAACTAGTTTACGTCTTCAAAGAATATTGAACTGAACAAGAAACTGTGACAAACAAAGTAGTTTTGTTTTCGTGGTTCATTTAAATATGTTCATTAAACGACTTTCAGAATAAACTGTTTTATAGACAACGTTCTTGTCGCTTGCTAATCGACGCGACGACGACGGTTCAGTTTGTGAGCGGTGGAAATGAACGTCCCTTCATACTTTTTTCAGACTTAGGACTAGCTTGCAGGCTTACATTTACTTAATTTAAAATTAAATAAAATTATACCTACATAATTACATTTTATTATGCCTGAGTCCAATTAATAACTAATAATATTTAACGCAATCAAAAGAAATTAGGAAATGAAAGAGTAAGATGCAGATTGCATATTCATTATCATTTCACCTTGACCTGCGCAAACTGCATTCCAAACAAGCTGTTTGATTGTCATGTCATAGGTAAACAAAGTTCAAACATTTTTTTTTTAAATGTTAATTGCTGCACTAAAGCTAAATTAAATATTTATAAAATACAGTGAAAAAATTAAACGCCCACCCGACCCAGCCAGGAATCGAACCTGGGATTATTTTACACATGCAATTTTTTTTTATATTAAAAGGAGGCAAACGAGCAGGCGGGTCACCTGATGGAAAGTAATCACCGCCGCCCATGGACACTTAAAAAGCAAAGTAAACGCAGATGCGTTTGCCGGCCTTGAGAAAGAAGTTGGATCTTGAGGAGGGTGTAGGAATTGGGAGGGGGGAGGGGTGAGAGATGGGATGGAAGAATATGGATATTATATACTTCCCGTGATCATTATCATTTAATTGTCACTATTCCGGTTGAACTTTAACAATATGATATTTTAATAGTTACGTCTGCGAAAACTATCAGTCAGCAGGGTGCGGGCAGGGGAGTTCTGTCAGCTGGACCCTGAAAGATACTGTGCATTGCCCGAATCATCTGTATCTTCACTGCGTCAGCGGACGGCCTTTCCACCGCCACACATGCAGCTGATTGTTGTTATCGTACTTTTAATAATTTAAACAATCGTCTAGTTAAATTTCATCCGGCGTACTATAACTTTATTTTACGTATTTTTTTACAAGTTTATGCGAGCAGCCGACGCATAGTCCCCCCTCCACGATGCAGCTGACGATTTTTTTCAGCTCAATACAATATCAACTATTTATGAGTACAATACAATACAATATGAACTACTTAAGTTTTTTATTTTTTTACCACTTTGGAACCTGCCACACCCTCACCCACCGCTACTTGAGCAGCTGACGGTCGGTTCACTCATCAGCCATATAAGAAGATCAACTATCGATGTTAACATCAGCCGGCTTACTATGACTTTTGTATTTGTAACGCTACCTCCCGAACTATTATAGCCTTATTGGCATACCCTCAGCGAGGTGTCTAGTAAGTAGCATAGCGGCTAATGCTCATCACAACATGTTATTATGTGGTCATATTGTTCTCACAAAAAAGTAGTTTCTAAATTGTTTAGTAAAAGCGATAACCTCTTAATGGCTATCAGTGTTTAAAATGTTAATGTCATACAATATCATGAAGTTTTTGGTTTTTCAAATAAAATAAAACCACTTTTAATCTTTCGCGTTCCATTATTTAAAACAAAGTTTTTAAAGACGTTCAACTTAAAAAAAAGGTTTGCCTAGAATATCTATATTAGTCAAGTAGTTGCGTTGTTGAGACCTGTTGACCAACAAAGACTTATTTCAATTACCTGAAATGCGTAGAAAAGTGAGAGGGAAACACAACAACAGTGTGCTTAGTGTATAAGTTATGATAATAATATGATTTAACTAAATGGGAACCGCTGTACAAATACCTATAAAAACACAGATTTTCTATTTTCTAATTTCTAATATTAAGAGTCCTCTAACGTCAATTTTTTATATATTTCGCCTAACGGCCTTACAAATAAACTTCCTTCCTGCCATGTAAACGTCATTTCAAATTAAAATAAAAGAAACAAAACACGGAATAACTATTCGGACCTTATTCTTTGTTTATTTGTAAGGGGGTAAGTGTTTTTTAAATTACGTACTGGCAAGCACTTAGCCTTCATCTCACCTGATGTTAAGTGATGATAAGGCCGAAGGTGGAAGTGCGCTTCACCCGGAATCCTCAACCACTGGCTACCTTATCTCTAGCTAGCGGAACACAACAAACAAATATTGATGTAATAGCGACATATTTAGATAAGATGGTGGTAGCTATTCAGGCGGACAAACAAGCTACCACCAACCAAACCATGTACACAAACATGTACCTCCCGCTGGGAATCGAATCTCTGGGTCTGAGATCGGTATGTCTTCACCACTAGACCATAAAGGAAAGCATTACGAAATTTCTATCTTTATGAGGCTCTAAATCTTTATGTCCGGCACAAACATTAAGGATACCTACTCTGGGTGTATGCCAGAATGAGGAAATCATTCGCCGCGGGGGGTCTAAGTAATGCTGCTGTCGCGTCTTGCCGCTCATTTCGGACCAGACCGAGAATAACAGGAACGTTCGCAATAGTCGTGGCGGTGACGTCACAAAATTTATTTTTATGGTACCCACTGAATGTCTTTTTTATTGTGCTTTAAAGAATCATAATTTTACTAGAACACCGTAGCGGTGCCGGTAGTACGATCGCAGAGGAACTTATGCTATGGTCATTTTTATTCGAATTGCGAGACGTTTGTCAGATAATATCACAAGATGTGCACTTAAATATCTACGGATTTCCGACATAACTTAGCCACCTTAGGCTACCGATACCATACATATGGCATTACTTTTTAAGTTGAATTTGTAAGATTTTTTCTGTCCACGCAGCTTAGTTGACCCTAACATTTATAGAATAGGTTACCATTTTGTGTGACATCAATCTATAACCCACCAGTCTCCCCAATACCTGTTGGTGGGTTTTAATGTCTTACAACAACAGAAGAGACCACCCGAAGTATGAAGGAGCTAGAGATATTAATTTAAAAAATCAAATTCAAATTCATCTTTAAACTCGTTGCGCTAATGCAATTTTAAACAATACTATAAAGAAGTGTTTTATTAGTTTCTCTTAGCGTTAAAACAGAGCAACGGGACACGACAGAGATGGAGGCGGGCGAAGCCGCGGGCGGTGCCTAGTGTGTGTATAGTTCTCGCGTTTTGTTTGCCCAAATTGTAGTGTTTGGTGGAGTGCAGAGTCGTGAGCTAAGCCATTCCCTGGCTGTTGTTAATCCGCAGGCGCTGAGCACATAGTTATGAGCGGACTTTTAGCTAAAGTCGTGTGCGTAAGCATATAGTTTTTAGGATTTGCATGCGGTTTTAACTGTTTTTTAAAAGTGTTTATCGTCATGTTAAAAAGTTGTTTCTTTTGTTTTACACATCTATTTATTATGCTAATTTATTATCATAACAAATAGATTGGACGTACGATTTGGAATTATGTTTACAGCATCGTCGATGTCGAACGTTGATAATAATCTAATAATTCCTAAACCCAAAAACCTTACCGATTTGTGTTGTAGAAGCTTTTGTTTACATTGATTCGTTACAAACATATTTGGAAGGTTATAGCTAGAAGCGTGGTTATAATACATAACAGTACTAGTTTTATAAATTTACTTATTATTTTCTATTACATTTGTGTTATCATCAACTTCATAAAATACTTCAAAGTTGATGGGTGAAATACTAGAAGGCTTAGAAGAATTAACAACATTAAACAATTATTTGTCTCCATAATACGAACAACCAATGCGTCATGCAGAAGTTGCGAAGTTCATACAATCGGACAGTTTTGTATAACTGTTTAAGTGCTGTGTTGCGTGGCGAACGGTTGTTTGGTCGTGCCAGCGCTGTTGACTCGGTATTGTGCCAACCGAGCCGTACTCGAGAGCTTATGCAAAGTTTGAAAAACTTGTACAACATACACTATTATTAAAGATGCAATAGAACATTTTTGGAAGATGGTCGCTTAATTTGTGGTGATTCAATGTTATGTTCAGATTACGATTGTAAAGGTTAGAAACTTTTGCCAATTCGAGTTACTAAATCGAGGAGAATTTAAAGAATAGTCACCCATATAAATATTTAAACTTACTGACAGAGTTATTAAGAAACATTGATAATATTTGACATGTCCAGAGTTAAAGTGTTCATTATTATCATAGACATAGGACACTCTTCGCTCATCCCTTCGTCAATCTTGTGCTAGTCTGGGCCTCGTGTAAAAAAAGTAAACATATAAGTCATAAAAAGTTAAGCATAGCCTAAAAGCAAACAACCTTTTTTTGCCTCTGTTATTAATAATAACTTTAACTCTGAACATCTCAAATTATTATTGATAGTTCTTTAGTCACGTAAACAGCCATTATACAAGTATTTATTTACTTTATATATTTAGTTCGCGGTACATATAGAATGAGTTTTCAATTAAATATTAATAACTGCAAATTATCGATCACAAACTACTTTCTTATACTTATGATAGTTTAATGAGCTCGCTCTTTGAACAACGACAGAGCGATTTCATCTAATTAAATCAAACTGCTATAAAAGCTTTAAGCTATTCTATCAATGATTTTAGTAGCAAAATAACGTGAATTTCCTTTGAAGTGAAACAATACAGGCAACAATGTGGTAATCAATCCGAAATGCATTGTCATACGTGCTAAAACAGCCTAAGTCACGAAAACCGGATATCCATCCGAAGATAAAACTTTTATATTTGTAACAAAAATGAACTCTACGGTAAGAGTAGAAAACATTGTCTATTTGAAATGCAATAAAACACATTGCAGCGATATTCCTTATATTAGTATAATCTTACCGCATCATAGTGGTTAAAAACACCGGTTTCAGACCCAGAGGTCCCAGGTTCGATTCCTAGCGGGTATATGTTTGTGTTGTGAAATGCGCTTTCACCTTCGGGCATAAAATCACTTCAAATTAGGTAAGATGAACACAAAGTGCTTACCCGAAAGTAATAAAAAAGGTTACTCTTCAGCTTTCTGAAGCTAAATTACAAATAGAAATAACTGCCAAACATAACCCTGTATTAGTTTCGGCGAGCGAACGTCTCGGATGTCTGTCGAATTGTCCCACTTAACTAAATTCGGGACACGCTCAAGTTTCCGAGTGTTAACCGCTCAGTTGTCTTTAGGGGTATCTGGGACATCCTCTGGGGAGATCCGCTTGTGTACTAAACGGGGAGACCAAACGTTTGGCTTTGCCGGGACAGAGACGTTAGTAAGTTTCACTTGAATGTTGTTGTTAAGAAAGATTTTTGTGCTTCGAAAGGCTGGTTAAGCTGTAAGTATTGGATAGGTACTGTTGGATAAATGGTAGTTGGTAAAATCCAACAACTGGCATTAATCAGCGTGGTAGGCTATGGCCCAATCTCCCTATGTTCAAATTAAAAGTGGAACCTCTATAGAAGCGGATGATGATGCAAAAATGTTGACCTACTTAACTTCGTTAAGAGCACAAAAAATTATGACTGTACATAAGTTCGACATTTTTATTGTTATGTAATTTACTAAAAGAATTAGTAATAGGCGAAACATCTCCATCAGAGAGAAAGAAAGAAAGAAAATCATTTATTTATTGTTTTCTAAAGTTTACGCGAACACTACACATTGAAATGAAACAACTTTTACGGATCTACTCGCGTTTATTTTACACATTAGTTTTAATTAGTCTCTCTGTGACCACGGACCCTGCAAAGGGTTCGAAACTTCAGGATAAACATTAATTAAAACTAATGTGTAAAATAAACGCGAGTAGATCCGTAAAAGTTGTTTCATTTCAAATCATATTGACACACACATACGATTTACAGTACAGTTATAGACATTACAAAAAACATTAAGCAATTATTTATTTTATATGTTTCTTTGTTTTATATTATATCATCTCTATATGTACACGCACACACACAATACCACAATCACTCACCATAGGCCCTGACAGAATATCAGCGTCGTTGTGGTGGCGTTTGTTTCTCAGCACCGCAACGGCACAAAGCTGAGGCAGGGTCCTAGTTGGCCTTCACACACAATCATCCTTCCTTATTGTTGTATAATAATTATTTTTATTAGTATTATTATTTTTTAAATGTTTTCGTATTCATTGTTTTTTTTCGGTTATGTCCGTGTGATCGTCAATAAATAATTTCTTATTCTTATCCTTATTTAAAACTTTGCAGCTAGAATACCGTGTAATCTTTTTTATTTACCAAATTAAATGCCTTCGTGACATTTTCTGTTCTGTTAAATGGTCTTACACATTTGTTTTTAATTTACATATTTTATTAAATAGTTTAATGGTTTATGTTTTCCACAAAATTTAGATAATATCTGCGCATCATTGTTGTACTACGTTCACTCGAAAAGCTCCATAGTTGAAATATGAACGTTCTAGTGTAAATAAAAAATAGCAATTAATAAAAAAATGATTAATGACAAACTCTTGTCACTTTTTTGCAGCCACCCTACTGGCGCGAGGTCATCCCGGCCTAGCTTTTTCCTGGAGTGTCCGGGTTAATTAGGAATGTCTCGGGTTGACGGATTTTGTAGCGTTAACGAAAAATACCACTAAAAGATTTAGAGGTTTCAGTTGAAAATAGGTTTAGGTAGCATTAGAGAACGGTAGAAATTCTTAGCAATTACGTCGTTAATGACTGCCCGTTATCCAGGTGGGAGTGACGGCATTTCAAAAGTGTATTTAGTAGGGTATATGATGAATAAATATGAAACGTAGGTTTTGGTCTTTTAATTTATTATCAGCCTATATTAGTCTACATATATGCCTATATTAGTCTATATATATGGTGGGCATATGCCTCTCCAAGTGCATGCCTCTGAGCACGATCCGTGGCTACTTTCATCCAGCTCTTGCCAGCCACTATGCCAAGATCGTCACATCACCCAGTCCAAGGGGGCCTTATGCGATGTTTGTCACGACGACGTGGTCTTGAGAATGATGCTCGATAGGACGCAGTATATCGTTATACTGAAAATAATGATTGTAGTAAAAAATATACAATAAGATTACCAAATACAGTTCAAAATAAAACTAGCACTTAATGTTTTTCAAATAAATTGCAAACAAACACACACACACACAGTTTTCATACATTAAAAATTTATTAAAAGTTGATAATGCCAAAGACGTGAAAGCATAAAAACAAGTACAGTAAGCAACAAAAGTAGCTGATTGACTTTAGTATCTTGCAAAGCACTAAAGAATCGAAAACGCGCTTGACAACCTCTAATGATATTATTATGACACGGTGCTAAAGTGGTCAACGCCTTTCATTGCTGACCGTACCTTTAGCACCGCAAATTGAGCCATCAAATCGAGCACCCAGACAGCTTGATAATTGTATTTATTTGTCACATCTCCAGTTGCAGGGTCCGAGCCCACACGCACAGTCCTCTGGGTCGTAAAACTGAATATTTTACGTCGCCTTGCTCCCCTCCATCGCTTTTTGTTTCGATGATTTATGCGCGAACGCTGCACACTCCACTGTTTTTTGTGACTCATCCGTTGCGTGAGGTGTTATTCTTTTCCGATGAAGAGTAATGTTTTTATTTTATGATTCGTACGGATCTGGAATTTCTGAGTCCTTTCAATTGTCTTCTGATGCTTATGAGACCAAATAACCTTCAGAAGTATGCTACTTATTCCTGGTTACATTAAATAAAGTAAAGCTTTATGAAAGATAAAATAAGATAAGACGACGTTTGTAATTATTATAACGGTTCATTATACTTTGACGAGAGTCAGAGTTAATGTGCATTTATTCCACAGACAAACTAACTGTGTTAAAATTCAGATATTTGTCCTTTAAGATTAAAGGGCAAGTAACTTTTAAAAAGGTAAAACAACAAAAACTAAACCGAAGAAAAGTTAGGGATGCGTTGCCTTATAACAAAAATATATTCAAGAGCATTCAATTATCTCCTCCTCCGTGCTTTAGAAGGCACGTAAAGCCGTTGGTCCCGGCTGCATTAGCAGTCGATAACAACCACCGCACCGCACTGGGCCCGCGTGGTGGTATATGGCCCGTTCTCCCTATCCATCCATAAGGAAGGCTTGTGCCCCAGCAGTGGGGACATAAAATGAGCTGGTGATTCAATTATCTAAAACTATAAATACTATTTACATTATAACATGATGGAAATGCAAGAAAATTTAAGAACTAACACTATAGGTCAAAGCTGCGAACTAACTATTGTTCTCAGCTGTATAGTTTGTTTTCATCATATCAGTCAACAGACGACCACCCCACCACCCTCCACCCTCTCCTCAACGACCGGACCGACAAAAATCAACAAAATAACAATAATCCTCTGTTTAATTAGACACTCATTTGAGTATCTAAGTTTCCGTCAGGTGGCAGTTACGAAAAAAAGAAAACAAATTGATTCAATACAAATTATCTACACGCGTCCTGTGATTGGGGCGAGTAATAAAAAAGTAAGTATAACATAAAATAATGGCTCCGCCGAGATTCCATTATATAGAATGAGCACAAATCTAATATGGAACCCATAAAAGATGTCATAAACATCAGACGAAATTACTCTGCGCGAAAAAAACGGACTTAGTTAATTTTCAAGTCAGCTCGCACTGCAGATGTGGGCAGTGGATTATGTTCACCGTCGCCTGGATTAAAGGTGAGTATTCAAACTCAATTAAGTGCTAATTTTATTTTAATATAATTCGTCTGTCAGTCCTTAACGTTGTACTTTGGTTGTATAGTATCACATGCTTGAATCTCAGGATAGCTCAGCTTTGAATTTAAAGAGTATGATTGATACATTATTTATAATTATGAATTGGAGGGTCGATCTCGACACTATAAAGTTAAAAGTTGTATGTACATGCTAGGTACAACCATTGTAGCATACTTAAGGATCTCTTGTTGTAGGATCTGTAGCTGTAATCAATGATAGGTTGGAATTGGTGATATAAAAAATATGTCACGAACTGATGATATAAGCATGACAATATTTAGGAGATCCCCATGCCCTAGCTGTAGGGCGGCAAAGGTTTAATAAAATATTCCAATGAAACTTTTCATCTTCAACAAGACTAAATATTCAAAGTGCCGTTGATTGCGATCAGGCTTTCTAACGCGTCCAACTTTGGGGAAATAAAGCAAAACACCCGCGATCTTCAGCAGTGGGACTTTAATCTCGGGAGCTGTCTAAAACAATAGTAGTCTGTGGCACTGCAACTAGAAAAGAGATAGCGCCACGCCGCGCCGCGCTATCCCCCCGCGCCGCCGCCGCCGCCGCCGCCGCCGCCGTCCGCACACAAAACGCTCCAATTACGCGCTCGGCTATTCCGCCTTGTTCCACACTGCAAGATGTGGAAGAAGTAGGAAATAGATGCTCTTTAGAAGATTTATTTATTACCAATTATATGGGCGCACAGCCCAATTACATAACTAATCATAAAAATTAAACTTAATTCAAAGTACATTCATTTGTGTAGAAAGAAATAAATTTTGAGATAATTGGTCCCCATTCATCAGACAATAGAACGCAGTCCCGCTGCTATTTGTGCCCTTAAACGTAAGTATTTAAGTGCCTCTTTGTTCTAGACTGGTAGGTTCTGTGTCTGTTTGTGTTACATTGCGTAGAACTAGCAGCAACTTTAGGCTAAAAATGTGTGATGAGCTATAATTACCGTCATTTATTATAATAATAGCATATAAGTAAATGGTAATGCACCTGACCCAGTATGTTAGTGGATGCAAACAGAAATCCAACAGGTGTCAATTTGTTGAACTCTTTACCGAATAACGTGTTTTATTGTAACCCACAAACTGCTTAGTAAAGATAAATATCTACATTTATCTTAAGCATACATAAAATGTACCTGACGGTTCCACCGAGATTCACCGCCCGTGATCACAGGCTCGACGGTCATACAGTTTCGTTACACGTCGTTAAACATTTTGTATGTTAACGTTATCGCTAATATTACTACCTAAAGTTAATGCGATCACATTTTTTTCAGTTTCCTTCTAAATTTACATTATTTGGAGTATTTCGCAATTCTGCCACTGTGCCACACGCCTCAAACTATTTCTTTGTGCGATTTTAATTAACGACCATCATCCAAGTATTAAAGAGTGGGTTTAGCCCCGGCGGATTGAATGAGGAGCCGAAAGACAATTAGCACAAGGTCGGAATTAAAGCGCACAGAATACAAAGACGCAATGCATTTTAGCTAACGACATGTTCGACAGTTCCTTTTCGTCGTGCAAGCTGTCAGGTTATGGAACGATCTGCCACCCTATCCGCGTTTCTCCTAACGTCTGCCTTTTAAGAAACGCTGGAAGATATTTCAAAATGAAATAAACAGCGTTTGTACAATATTAACTTTTATTTTGTTACGCTTGTTTGTGAGTGCATGAACTTGTAAAATAAAATAAACACTTTAGATCAAACCTATTAAAGTGATTTCTATGTAGTTTTTTAAGTCATTTTATTTTATTTTTTATTTTATCAACAAATTTGAAGCACAGACGAAATCAAGCTATTTGAATTTATTAACCGGCCACTGGAGGTGAGCAGCACAAAACCGGTCGTTGTGGAGATGCTTGGGGGAGGCCTTGGTCAGCAACAACAGCAATAAAGAGCTATTCTATTATATTCCAGCAGTGGACGTATTTTGGCTAAGTTGATGAAAACGGCATAGTGACTTCACCTCCATGAAACTAGTGCGCGCTAGTTGCTGTACCATCGAGTTTCTCAAGATTTTGGTTACGTAAAAGTAAAATAAAGAAAATTGACTAAAACAGCCCCACAGCTGGACAAAGGCCTCCATCATTCAATACATATCAAATAAATAATTGGATTCAAGTCACCATCAAAATTGATGGGTAATGGCTTAATCACCACGCCTGCCAAATGCTGGTTGGTGATCACAAACCCGGGCTATGCATCGAAAAATCCGAAACACACCTATTTGCCCGACCTGGGAATTGAACCCGGGTATCGCTTTGCCATTCGGTCGACGAGGCGTTATCGTAAAGGACGATCTTTAAATATTCACATTATCCGCAAGTCTGGTGCCCCGAGGTTGCTCAAACATTTCTTTTCCAATATTCAGTTTCACACAGCTTACTTTTGCGGGAGATAATGGGTTTTTAATAGGTCTTCACATTACAAAAACACAAATGTTGAAAAAGTTTCCATGAGCAGGATTTGAACCTTCTGACATACCGGGTCAGGTGCTCTTCCAATTGAGCTATCGTGGTTCTAACCAGCCCGCCGAAATGATTATGGTTAGAACCACGTGCAAGGGTGCAGGTTCAAATCCTGCTCGTGGAAATTTTTTCAATATTTGTGTTTTTGTAATTTGTTTCGCAACAAAATTTGCGTTAAAATTATATAAACAAAACAATAACATTTTATAAATAGCTTGCCTACTTTTTAACTGATCTTTAGTATTTGTAAAATATTATGATAAGATGTTAATGACGGTAGTTGTTGACATTGAATTGGCGCCTTTGGCTTTCAAAGTAAAAAAGTAAATAGTGTTGAATAATTTTGGCGGGCTGGTTAGAACCACGATAGCTCAATTGGAAGAGCACCTGAACCGGTATGGCAGAAGGGTGCAGGTTCAAATCCTGCTCGTGGAAATTTTTTCAACATTTGTGTTTTTGTAATTTGTTTCGCAACAAAATTTGCGTTAAAATTATATAAACAAAACAAAAACATTGCATAGGTCTTTACATTGCAACTGAACTATGGCTATCCTTACTTGTATTAAACGTGAGTTTGTTTGGTTGCTTTGTCTTTCTATAACAACACATCAACGTGATTTTGGAGAGACTTTTGTACGTGTTTTTTTTATCCTGAAGAAACATCTCATTCCTTCGGGGCTTTACGCCAGACCGAATTCAGAATGTTTTATTAAGTAAAAGCTACAAAAAAGCTCTGATGACTGTCACTATGCCATCGTTTCCAGTCTTCAGGGTGAGAAGAACCGGCAATAAACTCGGCAAGGGCATTCGAAAATGTTCTTATAAACATATAGCTGTTATGTCTTATGTTCATATAGCTGTTTGTTAGCAATGAATAGAAAGCATAAAGAGAGACTGAAGCTAAGCTTCATCTAAGCCAGGATTAAGAAAATTGCTTTACCTAAATTCGTATTCCACACACACAAGATCGTCAACAAAGGCATATTTTGTAACAAATGAGGAGTGAGTGTGTTATAATGATTATAAATCGTCGAACTTAGTAACGAGCGCTTTGACGGGGAGGGTTAATTTATCATCGAATCTAATTACTGTATGCGTTATAGAAGGGAAATGTCTATGTTATCCTAAAAACATTTCACGTAACACGAGATGAGTAGATCTCGTGTTACGTGATGGTTTGCGTTCTACATTAAAACCTCATTACCAAGCTTAAGCCTTCTGACTAGCTTTTGTAGTGGGTTTGAACTGTAACCATTATTCTGCACCTAAGTGCGATCTTACGACTGCATAGTCCGTAACAACGGCTTCTGAGCTATGCTGAAGCTTTAGATTTTTCATTTTTATCTAGGAGTAGGCTGCACCAGTTGTCCTTGCGTCTGGACTCCGTTTCATTTGTCATTCAGTCATAAATTCATTTGCCGAGCTACGTATACGAAGAAAAGATTCAGAGCCCTACTTGATGTTAAGCAGAAGGGGGTTCATGAAAAGATTGTACCACACTACCAGTCTTTTGGAGGCCTCTGTCCAGCAGTGGACGTCTTTTGGCTGAGATGATGATGATGACCAGTCTTTTTCCGCAAAGTTAAGTCCGGTGATGCTACAAAGGTCAGCCAGCCAGCAGCAACCTCTCACCAAAAAAAGGGTCAGCAAACCCACACGTTGCTTTTTAACACGTTTAGATGAATCCTGTGGTAGGTATCAGAGGCTAAGTTCATACACTTACTCGTTACGGAGAAATCGTTTTATAATTCCGGCGAAGTTAGAACGCCGACTATTGTAATATAAACCTATCCGCAACCTTGGAGGGGGTTGGAGGCAAGGGGTTGTGGGAATTGAAATCGAGCCCGGGATTCGATTTCTAGTAGTGGCATATGTATGTGGTATGAACGCGAGGATGCCTTCGATGTTTATTTGTGTATCCGTTATTTAAAATCTTTAGGATAAATATGATTAATTTAGACTAGATAATCGTGTGAGTAATATTAATCTATTTAGGTATGGGGTTGAAAAAAATCTACGACGGGACTCGAACCCGCATCCTCTGACAAACCAGATCAGCCGAACTATATTAATTAGTCTATAGTTGCGGTATAGTATAAAACAATTTCAACACTTTTCTAATTAAAAAAATTGTATGCAACCAAATTTTAAAAAAAATGTTTTTTTTTTTTCAATATATTTTTATAAAATCTCGGAAATGTTCATCTCACACAATTCATCAAAACCAATGAGAGAAGCCGCCTCAAACATGGCTCATTATATTTTTGAATCCTCTCCGGGCTTAACGTTAATACCCCTCATTTTCCCTGAAACGCAACTTAACATAATTCGCGAGAGTTGATGTAATAATAATCCTTGGGTGAGCGGTGTGAAGGAGCCTGCTAGAGGAGTATGCTAGTCTATTCCCCTTTCAACGAGCTTTTGTACGAACGTTATTAAATTACAGTGAAAGCAAACTTGAAATATTTAAATCACAATTTACATCGCATGAAGCTAAACATATATACGAGTACAAATGTCTTTCCAAATGGCAGCTATGATTGTTACACCCTCTGATTTTTTGGTTTACCGTTTGTGGTTTTGTGTGTGGTTGATTTTAGAACTTTCCTCAAGTGATAGCACTCAAATCATCATAATTATATAATTGTTTTCTAAAGTTTTAATTAATACTTAATATTTTACACATTAGTTTTAATTAAGTATTAATTAAAACTAATGTGTAAAACTTAAAACGCGAGTAGATCCGTAAAAGTTGTTTCATTTTAATGTGTACACGTTGACCGCCGCCGGGCCCAGACACAATAGAAATTCAATTGTTTGTCGTACATAATATGGATCAATGGTCTGATATAAAAGATTTATTTATTTATTATTTATTAATAATATGTATATGTGTGTGTGTGTATGTGTATCCATAATTTATATAATTATACATTATTATTATGTGTAATTATATAAATTATGGAAGAAGTTAAAAGGAAAACTAAATTCAAGTTTCCTTAGTGCCCCTTGGTTTTTGTGAACATTGGATTTCAAAACAAATTATATATTTCAATAAATAGCTCAGCAGGTCGTACAACTAAATAACTAATTGTTTAACCACTTATTGACTACATATTAAAAATAAAAATACTTGAGATAAGACCAGCGGCTCAAATTGGTTTGGAGCTGCGGTATGCCGAGCAAGAGTTGTTTAATGCGTAAGACTATAATTTTTGTATTACAATTAAATATAACAAAAATGTAGTACGCAAAATGCAAAACGCAAAATGTCTGGCAACACCTAGATATGAAGGAATATAACGCCTTTGTCCAGTTTTCAAATAGGGCTGATTAGAAAAAAAGGGTTGATTAGTTCCCAAACAATAACGGTCGTTAGGACTACACCTAGCTCGCGGCTTAAATGGAACGCAACCACACGGAAACTTGCCAAATGGCTCAGCATATTTGCTTTACAGATATTATGTATCTTGCATATATAACTGTTATTTATCTGTGTGAGCGTTGTTAGCTTTTAACTTTTCTAATCTTAAGTATGAATTATATGTTTGAATACTGTTTTCGTATGTGTCATGTGTTACGCTTGTAAGATATACGAATTTTAAATTAGTCGCGTGTCATCTTTCATACAACTCTGTGATAAACGTTTCGTGTTTTTCCTTGCATAAATACCAACACCAAAAATTTTAAATTTTTGTTTAGTTTATTTTAGATTAAGCCAACTAACCATCGTTCGCAACTATGACTTGATTTTAATAATGGTGGTCTTTGCCCAGCCGTGGGTCAGGCGAATTGGCTTTATTAGTGTGAACGATAAAGTCAATAAAACAACCTTAACTTTTAGTTTTGTAACATAACATAATATAACATATAACCTTGCCTAAAGGGACTCCTTTTAATAATATATTTTAGATAGTTATTATATTATATTTTTGTTAAGAAATAGCTTATTAGATTCAATTTTATTTTAATGTACAATAAAGATTACATATTAAGTAATATAACATGTTACTTAATGCAGACTCACATTTAGGTTAATCAATCTCTATTTATCCGCATAGGGTTTGAGATAATATAGTATCAAATGTTTTTGTTTTGTTTATATAATTTTTAACGCAAATTTATGTCAGAAGGGTGCAGGTTCAAATCCTGGTAGTGGAAATTTTTTCAACATTTGTGTTTTTGTAATAAAGTATCGTTTGTTTATTTTAATCAAATTTTGTAACAAGTATTTTTTAGGTCTTCCACAACATAGTCAATAAAAGTTTTTTAATAACACCTGTTGTGAAATAAAACGAATTTAATTAAGTAACAAATAACTTACATGTGTCTTATAAATGTTCGGTTAAGTTTTCCATTGTTCTCTATATTTCCGCTTTTGCGTTACAATACAATACTTTCTCACTCTTTAATAAACGGTCGCCCCTAAACGGCTCAGGCTCTTCGGGTTTGTGCCATAGTGGAAGAGAGGCAGTGTCTCAAGTAGTAATAGTTGTATTAAAGATGGTCTCAATGTTTCCCTATGTATTAATATAATGTATTGCATGCCAGCTAAATGATTATTACTTATTTTTTTAATTTTATCTTTTATAGCAAACATTTTATGTTTATTTAGTCTGAGCCCACAACACAATGGTCCACTTAGTCTTGAATAAAAAATGAGGAAAGAAAAAAAAAATAACAGAGGCAGCCCAATGTTATGAAGATATTTGTTGGGCAAATTATGACTGTTCTCTCACAAGCTCACCTTATGATTTAAAAAATAAAATAAAAGTACAACTACACTGTGATGCAGCAGTAGCAAAATCACTTTTATTAGTGCACGAAAGCAAACGAAAGAAATAGAGAGAAAGAGAGAGAGAGAGAGAGAGAGAGAGAGAGAGAGATCTATCTCTCTCCTATTTATTGTTAATGAAGTCTCTTTCCCCCTTATTAAAAGTAAGAGGTTATACTGTTTAAGCTTTACTGCGTCCCTACTTACTAATACCTTAAGTGCATGCCCCGCCCTGCGAGCTAGCGTTAGGTTTACTGTGAACCGATTTGATTACGATGCCGAAATTTAATTAGAGGTGAAGTTCCAACTTAGGCAAATGGAATTACTGCTACACGAACGAACCCAATGATTTGTTGCCATTTCCTTGGCGCTATGGGAATAAAGGTCATCTCAGTACAGAAGAGTTTGCTAGCGAGTTTGAGTAACGATCGCTTGATCGGAACAACTTCTTCGGAGGACTAGATAGATTATCAAAAAAATATTTCCAAATATTTTACTTTAAAACATGATGATTTAGTTATTACGTTATGAGTGTGTAAACGACCCCGGTATATATTTTTTTCTATATTTTTAGTAGGTTTGGCAAATTACTTCTGCTCTGACTGATGGTAAGCAAAAGCAAAATATATTTGGTCAGTTGTTAATTTGATTAGTAACAGAAAAGCTAAATGTTTTGTCGACCTTGGGGTTTTTAGTGGGTAGGTCTATCGAGACCCTCAGGTCTGGGCAGGATGGCGGGAGCTGGAGGTGAAAACGTCAAACGGCGAAGTTAATTTCGATATCCCGTGGTAAACTCCCTTCCTACAACATGGAATCTTTTAACGAGGTGCGAAGTGACAGCTGGTGAGCCACAATCCTGCTCCGCTAGCTGTCCTCGCATCTGGATTCTGCTTTTGCTTAACATCAGTCAGAGCAGAGAAATTTGCCAAACCTACTAAAAATATGGAAATAATTATATTTATTTTATAAGTAGCACGGCAAATGACTCCATTTCACCTGATGTTAAGTGAGTTAAGTTAAGTAATCTCTTTGGATGAGACTGATAGAAGTGGTGATGGATAAAAGGGAACGCGTGCACCACGCCGCTGACCCTATGCAACTTGTAACAGAAAGGTGTGGTCAAAATGATAAGATCCAAAGTGTATTCGATCTAGATCTTGTATGCAGAGTCACTTAGACATAATTATTTACTTTAATTTGCCATGCAATATTTTATTAATAACGTCGTATCATAATAAACAAGTCCCCCATCACTAGTCAGTGGGTCAGTGAACTCTGTGTACTTACAATCCTACTTGCCTGTGCGCGCCCAGTTCTCAAAAGCGCAGAGGGTGTTTCCGCATTCATGCCACTTTTTCATCCCACCATCTTAAAATAAAAATAATAATTCCGCTTTCATCCCACTGCCTAAATCAATTCCGCATTCATGCAGGAATCACTCTAGCAGACGGAAGTTGTCCCTTTAACTGCGAATAAGGAGCAGCAGGTGTTTTCACGCATGTCCCATATTTTCTGAAGTAAGATTTTACGCTAACGATAAGCTATGATTATAATGTATGTCAATCAGTAATACTAAGAATTTTACAAATGTACGCCGTTCATTTAGATGAATCGGCGAAAGTGTTACAGTGAGATAAGTTTTATCTATGTAATAAAAGAAAAGCTTTCTTTTCTTTTATACAGATACTTATTATAGATAAAAATAAAAAATACGATCCGAGTGTTATATTGTTATATAAAATAGTACTTGGTGAGTGTTTTTACCGTGAAATATAGGGTGGGTTTAAGACTAAACCCATCTTATACTTCGCGGTAAACAAGTGTACTGAAACGGAGTTTAGTGTTTCCTTAAGTCATCATCTTCCGACCTGAGTTCTTTGAATCATAAAAATTATGGCAGAATATTTTGCACGGAGAAAATTTGCAGAATCATAACTTTAAACGACAAAAGTAAACATCCTTTAAAATAATACTGTTCCTCATAAAAAAATAACATTTTTTTTGCAGAATATCAAATGGATATCTATAGTTGTTTTATCATTAAAAGCTATTGGTTGAGAATGAAGAAAAAATCGACTTTTAGTATTTGGTGATTTCAAAGTGAACGAGTAACTTTCTGTAATTTAATAAAAATAAATTAATGAATAAATTAAATAGAAGATAATATTTTCTCGATCCTCAGGATTCATAAATAAACGGACAGATAAATACATCCTCGAAACAAAAAGTTTGTACTTATAATATAAGACTGGCTAGTTGATATAAGCTGTTAAGTTGCACAGTTCCGATAGCCTACAGCACATTACTACGACGTCGTAGCAGCATATATCACCCGTAGCTACGGCTGACACGCCTACGAGAATTTTTAAAGATAACTGCGGGCATATTAAAATCTGTCAAGGATCGTTTGCTACATAGGCTTTAAACCAGTTAATGTTGGTACATTTACGATGTGAGATGTGCTACAATACTGTATTAGATACATTGTAAATCCAAAACTTCCTCAAACATTAATTAACGCACTCACTACAACGTTTCATATAGAAATGTCGCTTCGCATAACTAAATCATGCGAAGACAATTACGGTACACTACGCCTTGATGAATTGAGACAGTAAGAAGAGCTCAGTATAAATTATTAGGCGCATGCTGCTAATGTACGAACTCCGGAGTTTCAGCCGTTTGCGACTGCTGGCGTGGTCGGGCCGTGTCGTGGCTTGGTTTATGTGTGAAGTGGGTAGATGTGGGAAGTTAATCTCATCTCAAAATCGAATATAAGTAGCAAAAACGCTATTGCTTTCCTAAACGACTAGTAGCATATGAATTGAAGCGGCTTGTGTAGGCTTTTTTCACCAATCTGAAATGGGTTGTGATCCTGATCAAGAAGTGCCAAGATTGAAGATATTATGATGACTATTTAGTACATAGATTTCTCTCTGCAACAGATGTTGGTGATGCCAGGACAGTTTGCGCAGTACCTGTATCTTGTTTGTTTACATTTAGCGCTTTTATTAGTAATTCCCACAGACTTAAATTAATTATTAAGTATTTGGTCTGTGGTGATTCCTTTATGTTGTTTATTTAAACCTGCGTATAGTGCGGCTGAGAAAGAGAGTAAGTGACTTAAACCAAGAAATTTACAAAGACAAAAAAGTGAAAAACTTTATTTCATACCGAAGTTTGAAATTAACAAATATTCAAGACTAACTTAGGTTAAATATATTTTTGAATGTTAATAATCATTTGTGTGAAAATTTCGCCAGACACGTCCAGATCAAGAGAACGTGATTCGCTAACCACGCTCTGGAAGTTTCGGCTCAGGAGTTGTGTCCTCTGAGGCAGGATTATGGTATTACGAATAGAACGTCAAGAGCCAACGCAAGTACGTCACTTTAAGCAGATAGAGCCTCATTACAATATAAAATAAAATCGCAGTCAAGTTCGAGCGAGTAATTCCGGCTGTGGCGCCTTTGTGAACGCGACATCTTAATTTTCTACCTCCTGCGCTGTAGTCATCACACAGCACTTGCACAATAACAAGCGTAGGCATCCTGTCTGCGTGTTGTCTAAGAGTCTTCTCTCGCCATCCGCACATAATCTGACATCTTCTTGGTGATAGTTGTATGTGGAACAAACATTTGGTTATACACTGATGATAATGATAATGAAATAGTTTATTGCCAACTATTTATTATATACACAACAAAAAGAAACATAACATAACTTAACTTAAAAAAACAGAGAAAAATAAATGGCAAATTAAAAACTAAATACCTATAAATAAAAGATGTCCTCCAACTGTGGGCTCATGGGAACGGACCCAAAAATATAATTTTTACATTATTGCCTCAAAAATTACAACAAAACATAAATAAAATGCAAACAAAACTGACATCTGCAACACATCTGCGATTCCTCAGGTTTTCCTATGGGCGGCGGTGATTGCTTCCCATCAGGTGACCCGCCTGCTCGTTTGCCTCCTTCTAATATATAACAAAACATAAGGTCAGAGAGAAAAGAGAATAATAGCTCAGCTTTCACTAAGATTTTCTTAGCGCTGCAGTTTCCAGCAGTTCCTCCTTTTCCTGAGATGAAGAGCGGGAATGTACAGG
The DNA here is from genome assembly GCA_949315975.1 of Eudonia truncicolella. Taxonomy (NCBI): domain Eukaryota; kingdom Metazoa; phylum Arthropoda; class Insecta; order Lepidoptera; family Crambidae; genus Eudonia; species Eudonia truncicolella. Next base: position 20,737,123 of record OX438827.1, on the reverse strand, counting down.
AGGAGTTTGCTCTACGAGAAAATAACATTAAGTGTTAAGAATATTCAAAATATTGTTTTTGGTGATTAGTATGATGATGATGTATGAACTTAATGGTTAGCTAAATTAAATTCCCTCAATCATAGAACATAAATCATATCAATCATATTTTGATGGAAAGCCTAGGCAGGGGATTCTTTTCATTTCCAAAGTGTTTAGTGATAGGAAGTTTCATACACCCGAACAATATTTCAAGTACCCGAACCCTTCGGAGAATCTAGTAGGGCACGGGGACGCGCACTAGTGCGCGATGCAGTTCCCTCTAGAAAACCTCCGAAGGTGATTCGTTTCACACGGCTTGAGGGGCCCTTTACGTTCCTCGCCACCCCCAAACAAGCCCGGTGAAGCTGAAAATGCCGTCTAAGGCAATCAGCCATCTCTTTCCAAAAAAAAACTGCAGAGCATAAATAATTTATATTGTATATGTAAGACGTTAAGACGTTTAATTCGATATTATAACCCATAAATTTGATATTGGTAAACAATACGAAATATAATGTGGTGTTATAGTTTAAAAAACTCTATAAACAACAAAACTAATTTGACTTACCTAACTATCCAATTCAATCAACTACTAGTACCAATGAATTACCTTTCACGCTTCATCCTATAATTCAATTATACCAACAAATTGACATTAGTTGGATAAACGCTCACAATTACCGAATAACGAACAGAAACAACCGAATTCAAACTTCCGATTAAACCGGAAAATGGCTCGCGAATACAACGGATGTGACGCACCGGTCGCGCGGCGGCCATCAAAGCAGAACCGGCAATAAAAGGCGCTAGGGTTGGCGATGGCGCGCGGTACCGCCGCCAATAATGAACCAAATAGGAAAGGGTTTTTCGGTTTAAAAAAAATATTGATCGACAAAGTTGGTGCGATGGTGAATTGTTTTTAGGGTTCCGTACCCAAAGGGTAAAACGGGACCCTATAACTAAGACTCCGCTGCCCGTCCGTCTGTCTGTCCATTTGTCACCAGGCTGTATCTCATGAACCGTGATAGTTAGACGGTTGAAATATTCACAAATGGTGTATTTCTATGGCCGCTATAACAACAAATTTTATCATTTATCAAAAAAATTAATAAAATAAATATTGGGGGCTCCCATAGAACAAACGTGATTTTTTTGCTCGTTTTTGCTCGATATTGATAACGGCAACAGGTAGACGCTTGAAATATTCACAGAATATTCAGTTATACAATCTGTTCGGGGAAGAAGTAATCAAACTTTTATTGATAAAAATACCTCAAATCAGGGGTCTGACCCGCCTCTCACCTTTAAGTTTTTCTTTAACTCTTCCTTTCAAAAAAGCGATGGCATGGGCACCTTGACACTTATAAGCAAACATTTGGTATTATTCCATAGATAACAACATTACCTATTAGTAGAAGTAGCAAACACACACGGGCTCCATACATTTTGAGAGAGTAAGGATTGATATAAGTAAAAAAAAAACAGAGGAAAGAAAAGAACGAGGGTGAATTTATTACTCAGTCAGACCCTGATTTGAGGTATTTTTATCGATAAAATTGTTCATAGATCACGCTCTTAAAGTTTGATTACTACTTCCCCGGACAGAACGTATATTCACTTTAAAAACAAATAATGAAATTTAAATAAAACAAATATGTAAGGGGGCTCCCATACGACAAACGTGATTCTTTTTGCTCGTTTTTATCGATAATGGTACGGAACCCTTCGAGTCCTACTCGCACTTGGCCGGTTCTTTTTATAATTTAAGTAGTCATCATCATCATCAGCTCATTTTGTGTCATTCTGAGTCTTTCCTATAGATGAATGGGGAGAATCGGCTATAAACCACCACGCGGGCTCGGTGCGGTTTGTACCACTGCGCCATATATACTATATAAAGCTCCTTCAGTATATGTTGTTTCAAGTTTACGCTACACATTAAAACCTCAGTGGTACATGTTTAGTAATTTTTGTTTAAATGTGATATTTACCTAGTTGTTCTATTATAGTTTTTGTTTCTTCTGTACTGGCCGTCATTGAATATTATGTTTAGAAATTTAAGAGACGTCTTTTTACTTTTCTTCATGTATGAAGTTATACTAATGATTATTCTGTAACGCTGTTGGTTTTTATAATAAATCAAATCAAATCAAAATGTTTATTCAGTTTCAAAATTTAAATTAATAAACAAAAATAAAATATAAAATAACAAGCGAAACTGAAAAGGACCCCACTCGGCACATGTACATACAGTACCACACTCTAGTTATTTAAATTTATTTTTAAATAGAATTCGACAGATATTCGCGCTGTGCTTTCTGGTTTTCTTTTGCCACCCCTCACGCGCGCGTGATGCATTTGCATGACAAACACCGAGATAAATTCGCACTAAATGCTTTCTAGAGGTAAATTGCACATGTCAGGCTTGCGCGGCTAGTCGGCGAGTCGGCGAGTCGGAGAGTCAGCGCCACCGAGTCATTAACCGGCGTTTATATTAAACGGACTCTGCGTTGAACTGTTGTTTTTGACGCGGCAAACTTAGCAAATTTAGAAATCACAATATAAAATGTAAATCTGATGTTTAATTATTTTTTTTACCTCTAGTTGATGGCTTCGTGCAATTAGCAAATTTAGCCAGTGTCAAAGTAATTTTTCTAACAAGTAATTTATAATAAACAATATTTCCTTCCATTATGATGATGATGATGAATGATAATAGAACTAAGAAGCGAGAATCTCAGTAAAGATGTGGGGCTTTACCAAGTAAGTCCTAACGCGGACTTCTTGAGATAATTTGAAAAGTGACGTTGCACTGTTTTGTTTTATTTGCCAACACCCATGCACACTCACAAACACTTAACGGTTAATAATCCACCATTCATTCACATTAATATTCGACATAACACAAATTTTAGAAAATAAAACAATACCGCAGTCATGACTCCTCACTTTCCTGCCAAGAACTGATGTTTAATTGTCTCGTCAATAAGTCCTTTCGAAGTTTTAATGAATGGAAGAATGGGCAAATGAATGTAAACAGTGCAACTTTGCCTTTGTCCTTTCAAGAAGTCCACGTGAGGTCTCAGTAAAGTATCACACCTTTACAGAGATTTAGGGGTTTCGGGGAAATAACATCCTTATAATTCATCATTCATTAATCACCTACCATCGTTATTAATACTTAATAATCACGATACATATCAAATGCTTAGCTGTATAAGATAGATCCCTTTGCTTTTTCTACATCAAACAAAAGAAGATTAAAATATAATAATTGAATAAAATAAAATATCACTTAGATTCAATAACATTTATTTATGAACGCGTAGCGCGTATCGCCTAATAACTTATATACATTAACGACCGATTCTTGTCATAACGCAATCGCGAGGCGTGACTTAATAATCCTTTCACCGAAATATCAGCGTTAATTATATTACGTTAGTTGAGCGTGTCAACTCGCGATCACCACTGTGTACAGTCACCAGCGGTGTTACGGTGATACCTTTTACCATGTGTAAGTCTTATCCTATCGCATTTAGAGTCACAAACTGATATTGTGTAAATATAACTGTGCGCAGGGTAGTACGATCGAGTTATAGAAACGTTTAACACTTTTGGCCTTTGTCAAATTTTACTCCTTAGTTTTGTATTAAGTTCTTTTGTTAAAAGATTTGCTTGTGTTAGCTTAGCGTCGTTTAATATGTATTACTTACTATTAATCAAATTAGAGTTAGTTCTAAAGAGATAGCCTTTGTATAGTTTAATTCACTTTAATTTATTTAGTTAAAGGTTTAAAGGACTATTTTGTGCTAGTATATAAATTTCTTCATTTACGTTACTTAGTTACTAATGTTATAATCATTTAGAATCATTTAGAATATCAGATAATAATGTTTGACTCGTGGTGAATCAAACAGCGTGTGTGTTGACTATAAGAGCTAAAAGCTTTGTTTGTTATAGTGTACATCTTTTAGGCTAATTATTACTAATGCTTAAGGCGCTGACAACCGTGAAACAGTGCTCTCTGTCGTTCTGTGTACAAGCAAAAGGGATTCAAATAGTGCGTGAACTAGATTCAAGTCATGAAAAAGGTTATTAATTTAAAATGTAGATGTGTTATTAAAAAAACTAAAACAACAAGTATAACGTATATAATTCCATCGACGTACTTCAGTATATTAAATTAAAAAGATGATCATGTAAATAGATACTGTTTAGACGTGACTTCGGATTTGAAGAAATATCATAATTCTACATTTTGGAAACAATACCAATTGTTGCTAATAATAGTATGTTAAAACATATATTTTTCTTGGCATTGCATATTGTATACATTTTAAACATGCATAAAGAATCGCATTTCTATATTTTATAAGTCAGCTGGAAACAGCATGTTTTTAATTACAATAAATTAATAATGTTTGCAAGTCTGTCGCACGAGAACATAGCGGAACAGGCATGCGTAGTGTTAATAACGAGCATTAGAACCGGCTCTTTCTGCTGCGTTCTCATTGTTCTCATAATATTTATATTTAATATATTTTTCTTCTATATTTTTTAATACTGTGGTCGGATGCAAACAGTAGTAACAACGCCTGGAGCTTCCAAAGTAATTACATTACATGAATGACAACAAAGCTTGGCTTTGTAATTTTTTATAATGGTAAAAAGATTCAGCATTGTTTTCCTGCGATAATATGTGTTTTGTTTCGTGAAAACAAACAATTGTAAACATTACAAATTACACAATTGAAAAAGCTAAGGATGAAATAGAATTATGTTATTTAGGTTTTTAAAAGTATGCGGTTTTTCTTTTGACTAAATTAAAATCCAAATAATATGTGAAAGGGTGTTTGTTTATCTTTCTTTTGTCAGAAAATTATACAACATATGGGATATGGCGGGGATTTAAAAAAAAATCAATAATAAGTATGTAAGACTTATTCATAGTAATTAATACTAGTGCTCGCTTTGCGGTCGAGTAAAGCCTTCTCACTTTAAAATAACTCGGGTAGTGAGCTATGAGTGACTCAGGCCATAACCCACCAAACTAACTAACTAACCTGATGTAAATTTGTTAACTGAGTTTTATTTTGTGTTTTTTTTTACATATTGTGGTTATCTTCTATAATTTTGTTTTTATTTGTAATGGAAAGTGTCCTGCTATGATAGGGCATTTTTCAATATTTTTGACTCTGTAAGGGAGAAAAGAGCTGGACACTTGCTGAGTTTCTTGCCGGTTCTTCTCAGTACAAGATCTCCCGCCCAGAGTAGACTTACGAACTGATGGCATAGTGACATTCACAAGAGCTACTTGTAGCCTAAACTGAATAAATGATTTTGAATTTTGAATATTTTTTGAACCGAATGTGGGTGTGGGTTTTAATGACTAGTATCATATAACAAAAATCAGAACCAATGCCATAGCGTGCCGACGGCGCATGGAAAGTCCTTACGGGTAAGCTATTGGCCTTTATCTCACCTGATGTTAATTGATAATAAAGCCGAAAATGGAAGCGCTCATCACCCGGAATCCTCTACTACTTAATCACCCATCCAGTGAGATGCCGTTGCCTGAGATGAAGTTGCTTAACTTGCAAGATCGCAACCAGAACGCGCTAGCCCGCTACATCGAGCTCCTCCCCTTGCGGTTTAGCGACGAACCTTAATAATTTAACATTAAGAGATCACAGAAAGGGCAGATCTCTTGTTAAGTATCAAAACCTCCTTTGTCTAGACTTGAAAGGTTTACTTTTTATTATATTTCTACTTTTTATTTCTTAATCCCCAATCTTGTATTCAACATTTCGAGTCGCAACGCTTAATTCTTTCTATAGCGTATTGTACTGGAGCATACGACAAAAATATTACAATAGCATACGTCAACTGTTACTGGCGAAGCTTACCCCCGAGTTTCTATTACAACGAACATGCTACAAATAGTTTTATGCATCGTAAACTAGCAAACAACTAGATCGCTGCAACGAAAGGTTGCCTTTCACCGCATCGCAAGAAATACAAACAATGTCGGCGGGGGTAGCGTTTACACGGTGCGATACGACTGCGATTATATTTGTGTTCCACGATTTTTACTTTGGGGTCCGTTGCATCACTTTTTATTATGTCTGACTTACGCTTTACGTAAGGGTCGTCGGTTTTAAATTTATGCTACTATTGGTTTACATATTTTATCAAAGCTTTACCACTACATGTGTCTTTCTGGCTAGCTACCACCATCTTATCTATGTATATCGCCAAAAAAACAGTATAAGTTTAGTAAGATTAACACTTTAAAAAGCTTAAAATTCTTAAGACAGAGGCAAGATACTAGCTATCTTGTCAGTGATTGGAGATTATGGATAGTGCACTTCCATCTTCAGCCTCTTTATCGCTTAGGTGCAAAGGAAAATGCAAAAAGATATATTTATGCCAATTTTAACTTTAGTACGTAATACTTGCTACAAACTTAAGGCAACAGCTGCGTTCGGATTGTTCCGAGCTGTTCCGAGATTCCGCGTCCGTGAGAGGTTGTCTATGCGTGCGTTGCTCGAGCGCGTTTGTATGAAGCTTACGTTCTGCAGTCTCGTTATTTTGTACATAAGGTTTCCAATCGTATCGTCACTGTAAAGCGGGTTAGCTAGTAGGTGCAGTGGTAGCAAAAGCGTATGCAAGCTCGCTCGCTTCAGTGACGCCGCTAAGGGCCATCGAGATCACACACGAACAAGCACTGCGCTTGTTTTTTTGATAAATCATGCTTCTTGGCGAACGGTAGCTTAGAGGGTTCTGTGAAAAACCAAAAAGCTTACAAACGACGACTCACAGTGAGATACGTTTAATATCATGGTCTCATCTTTTATTGTGTCTAAAATATTTACCAACCAACTGAATTTTAAATAATAATTTACATTGCACTTAGACTTTAATTTTTGTTAACGTTAATTAAGTAAGGAATTACTTAAAGTGAATATCATTGTTAACAAAATTAGCTGCGCTGCGCCCACAGGTAAATTTATAGTGTATAATGTTATCTCATTTTAAGTGAACTGTATGTAAGTTCTTATAGGAAATAAATGTCTTTAGACCTAAACCTAAGTAAAAGGACTGTTTAGCTTATCTTATATTTAGTTTAGAAATGATTAGTTTATGAGTGATAAAATTCTAACTGTTATTTACTTTTTGGATGAAAGACTTATATTATTTCTGCAACCTAGTTAAGAAAAATATTTTAAATATATATATAGCCACTTACAAAAATTGTTCTATCTCTCTCTCTCTCATCTCAAAAATATTTTTTCAGATCCGTCTGGGAGTTACAGAGATTAGCACGTTCAAACAATAAAAAACGAACTCTTCAGCTTTGTTACTACTAACACTATTATGGGCTATGCTCATATATATATTTGTTTATTGGTTTACAAAACTGATTGTTTACATAACAAGTAATACAGTGAAAAAACCAACATATATCTTAACTACACAATCTTCTAGATGAGAACAAAGCCTGCTTAAATAACTGAACACTCAAATACAGTAAATTTTTAACACTTATAATATTTCAAACTTGTGAGCTAAAAGCGTCCAATTTACCAATTTTAATTATTACTTTAATAAAATTTATAAAATACAGTAAAAAAAATTAAACGCCCACCCGACCCAACCAGGAATCGAACCTGGGTCTTCCCACTTTTACTATAGCGTTGTGTTATCAAATTTGTGGTATTTCATCTGCAAAAGTGAATCTGCATGGCCATCGGTTGCTATGACCGTTGGATAGATGGCACTGTGCCGCTATTAGCACTCAAAAATTAAAAAGCAGTGACAAAATTCAGCGCTTACATCAGCCTTCACGATAGCATAGCGGTCAGTGCAGCCGCCCGGATTGCGGGGAAGACCCAGGTTCGATTCCTGGCTGGGTCCGGTGGGCGTTTAAATTTTTCACTGTATTTTATAAATTTTATAAATATTTAATTTAGCTTCAGTGCAGCAATTAGCACTTGAAAATAAAAAGTAAAAATGTATTACTTTAATTATAATTATATAATATTCTAGAAACATAAAAAAATAGATAATAACATTAAAATATATAATGTAGTGATTTTTTAATACAAGCTAGAGAACCATTGAAAATATCCAAAACGTTTCTAATTGAATTTTAGTTCTCGCATATTCGATAGTATGGTGAATGCTGTTTGTGGTGGTTTAGTCTATACTAGCGGCCCGTCCCGGCTTCGCACGGATGGACATTTCTTTTTTATATAGCCTTTGTTACTCAGCGCTAATGTAGCATTCTAATGGTCCAGTTGTTTTTGAGTTTATTCGTTGCAAACATACAAAAATACAAAGCTTTCCTCTTTATAATATTAGTATAGATGAAACGAAGCTAGCATGTAGGCATGTCTGCTGCTGTACAAAACTGTGACGTTATACTGTTATCGCATACGCATGTATGTAAAATTCAAAATGCGTGTGCATGTTATTGTTTTTCTGTTCCGCGACGTTCCCACATTACTCCGTTCTTTAACACACACTGTTTGCTTAACATGTCTGCTCGACGAACACTACACTTCGCATCACTTCTTTTTGGAGTTATAAAAAATAGAATATAGCCATATTTAAATAATAAATTAAATTTTTCAAAATGTCAAGTAAGAAACTGTCCAAGATTATTATGCCAACAACACAAAACGGCTGCTTTTCGCTGCAGCTTTTGTTTCGCTGCCACGAAGTGTTGGAACGACTTGCCACCACCGATTCGCAATTGTAAATAATTGGTTCGTTCAAACAAAAGTGTAAAAAGCGTCTTTTAGAGTTACAAATTATAATATCCAGTGCATAGGCAGTCGTGATGATTATAAATTTTATATCATATCATCGACAAGTATTTATAATTACGTATGTGTATGTATGTGTGTCCTATAATAGCTACTGGCGTCTAGCCAAAGCCGTGCAATTTAACTTCTGTCAACCCTTGCTGCCACCTTTGAGATGTCCTGACGAATCTTTAGCTCACAAGCCGCTGGAGAAGGCCGATCTCCTAGCCGGACTTTTTGCGGCTAACTCCCGAATCGATGACTGCTATGCACAGCCACCTACAATTCCTTACTGTGGCCACACAATGCCTGATATTAAAATCAGGCAGTGTACGTGTACGTGTACGTGCGGAGCTGCAGTCAATCGTTGTTCGGAAAGCTAATGGCCCTGATGGCATCCCAGCAATAGTTTTAAAAATGTGTGCAGTGGAGTTGCCCCCCCTTTTAACTCGTCTTTACCGTCTCTCGCTCTCTTCGGATTGTGTGCCGGAATCTTGCAAATGCTAAATGTGCAACCGGTTCCGAAAAAAGGAGATCGACTAATTACCGCCCAATAGCTTCCTAAATTACTAAATTACTTCAGTTTTGTGTAAAGTCGTGGAGCGGATTCTAAACAATCAGCTTATCCGCTACCTAGAAGAACACACCTTAATTCACGATCGCCAATACGGGTTTCGGCCGAAACGGTCAACGGGTGATCTTCTAGCGATCGTTACAAATCTCTGTGGTGAGGCTATTGATAAGCGTGGCGAGTAGGTGGCTGTTAGCCTTGACACGCTGTTCCTTCTGTATATCAATGATATGCTTTTACTTGGAAATATTCATTGCTATGCAGATGATAGCACGGTGCATGGTGGATATAACGGTCATCCAGCGGCCAGGCGGGTCGAAACCGAAGTGAATCGAGTGAATCTTGTCATTGAGCTCAATCGGGTATTGGACCTCATGTCTAATTAGGGCTCTAAAAATCTGGTTGAGTTCAATGCCAAGAAAACACAAATATGCGCGTTCACGGCAAAAAAGTCGCCATTCCTACCTCTTCCCTCTCTTCAAGGCACATCACTCGGCCTGCAGAGCAGTATTAACATGCTCGGTATGGAGATTCGCTGCGATCTGAACCAGGGGGAATATATCGAAGCCGTGTTAAAAACAGCGTCACGTAAACTCGGTGTCCTGGACAGGGTGCGGCTATTTTTCACGCCGGATCAGTTGTGCCTTTTGAACAAGACACAGGTGCGATCTTGCATGGAGTATTGCTCGCACCTTTGGGACGGTTCCGTAAAGTACCGTCTCGGTGCCTTGGCCAGATTGCAGCGGCGCGCTATACGCATTATCGACAATGCAGAGGTCACTAATGCTCTCGAGCCCCTGCAATTGCGAAGAGATATAGCGTCATTCAGCGTCTTCTACCGCTTATACCACGGCGAGTGCTCTAAAGAACTCTTTGACCTTATCCCACCTTCTCCTTTCCTCCATAGGAGTACGCGTGCTGCTCTCCGGAGTCACCCCTGTACTGTCTCAAACATTCCATCGCGCACAAAGAAATTTGGTGACTCGTTTCTTTGTCGCACTTGCAAAAGATGGAATAGTCTACCAGCACACGTTTTCCCTCCTTCCTATGACATGGGGTCCTTCAAACGAGGCGTGAAGAGGCACATTGTGGGCCGGCAGGGTGAGGGTGACTGATGCTGCGTTGTTTTCACATTGCACCAGTTGTCCTTGCGTCTGGACTCCATTTCCACTTAACATCAGGTGGAGTAGAGTCATTTAATTTTGTCGAGCTACGTATAAAAAAAAGTATATATTATTATGTTTATATATTATGTTTACCCATAATTATTAATAATATACCCATTATTTTTATTGTTTTATAAATATGTAGTTTGTTGTTAGCTTTCACAAATAAGTGCATAGAGATACTACATATTACTGTTTTTAATTAATTAAGTTTTAATTAATTTATATTTTGTTAATATTCTCTCTCTCTCTTTAGTTAAATGGTTCCACAGAAAATCAGCGCCTTGGCATAACTATGTCATGGCATTATGCTGAGTGGCAACCATTTGGCCGGCAAATATGTATTATTTAATTAGTTTTAATGTAAGTTTAAATGCTTGACCAATAAATCATTTTTCTGTCTTCTTCATCTTCTTTCTAAAATACACTTTGTTTAAAAAATAAGCATGAAAAGCATTTACAAATGACATACAACAGCATACCGCTGCCGCCGACGCGACGCGCCAAGAAGCTGATCTTTTGGCGGGAAGTGTCACGTATGCGATGCCATTAGTAATTGCATGCGGCGCGGCGGTGATGCGCGTCTCGGGACAAATGCGCCGTGAAATACCACCAGGATTACGAGACGGGGTTAGTGGGTGGCTAAGTATTCAAAATTCGTAGGATAATCTGTTTATGAAAAATAAAAAGTAAATTTTTACTTTTTATTTTTAAGTGCTTGCTGCACTGAAGCTAAATTAAATATTTATAAAATTTATAAAATACATTAAAAAATTTAGCGTAGCGGTCAGTGCAGCCTCCCGGATTGCGGAAGACCCAGGTTCGATTCCTGTGTTTGCATTTAATTTTTTTCCACTGTATTTTACAAATTTTATAAATATTTAAATAAAAGGTAGTCCGAAAAAGAAAAAAAAATTGTGGTCACGAAAGCAGTAGCTACTAACATAACTTGAAATCCGTCCGTCCGAGATCGTGACGCATGCAGCTGTGCCAATTTATCAGATATTTGAATATACGACCATAAAAGTCTCTCTAGTTAAAATGACATTAATTATGTATTTATTGTTCATATTACGAATTTTAACAATTACTGTTATCAGTGAGAATGTACCAATTATTCTGTGATTATAGTCCCTTCAAACCTTTGAATATGTCATCAGACTTCCCTTTTTTCCTTTCATAATTCCAGATAGCCTTCATCTGATCAAACTGATTCCTTATCTTACTCGTTTTGCATGGCAACGACGTCTACGTTATTAATAATATATTATATTGCGGCTTTGTTAATCCCCCATCACTTCGTTCCCCTACACAAGCCTACACTGCTACAAAATCGGCTAACAAAACCCACCTGTTATATGGAAATGTTCCGGAATAGCCCATTAGCGATGGCGGCTCTTCAATAATATACCCAGTAATATTATAAGGAAAAGAACTTGAATAAATAAAACAAAATACAAAAAATTCCTTCATTAAATGTATATGTAGATGCTACATACGTTTTTTTTGTAATAAATACTCGTATTTTAGTTTGTTGTTTTCCTTTTGTTTGTTATGTTTTCTTTCTTTCTATGTACAACATAGAATAGAGAAATACTTTAATAAAATTCAACGTCTAAAGAGACGCAGGCTCCCTTTATTATACCTCACTTAGTTATCCATCATTATTTTGAATTCAATATCATGCAGGTTGGTTTTCTAATTGAGTAATCATTTACTTAATGTCCTGACGTTTCACAATGCTGTGTTTACCCTATCGCGCGTCCTGCTACCCGACCGCAGCAAGTTTCCCAATATACGCGGTTATACGCCACCCCGTTTTAGATCGGGTCATTCTATTTGCACTCCTATTGCAATGGCTTTTGACTTAGATTCGACCAGCAAGCTAAAACGAATTGCGAATGTTTAAAAAACGTTTGTGGTGTTTTTTATTGGATCGATTTGGTGACAATTCGAATTTGCTTAAGATTGAAGTATTTATTAGGAAAATCAGTAGAATTTAGTGAGTATCGAGTTAGTGTCAAAGTTATTATAAAATAATTAGGTTAAAAATAGACACTCGTATTAGAAAAAAAATCCGACTGCTAAAACAACTATATAAAAAATAAAATGTTTTTCTTTTGTTTATATAACTTAAACGCAAATTTTGTTGCGAAACAAATTACAAAAACACTAATGTTGAAAAAATTTCCACGAGCAGGATTTGAACCTCCACCCTTTTGACATACCGGGTCAAGTGCTCTCCCAATTGAGCTATCGTGGTTCTAATCAGTCCGCTGAAATTATTCAACACTATTTACTTTTTTACTTTGAAAGCCAAAGGCGCCCAATCAATGTCAACAACTACCGTCATTAACATCCGGTCATAATATTTTTACAAATACTAAAGATCAGTTAAGAAGTAGGCAAGCTATTTATAAAATGTTTTTGTTTTGTTTATATAATTTTAACGCAAATTTTGTTGCGAAACAAATTACTGAAACACAAATGTGGATAATTTTTCATAAGCAGGATTTAAACCTGCACCCTTTTGATATACCGGGTCAGGTGCTCTCCCAATTGAGCTATCGTGGTTCTAACTAGCCCGCCGAAATTATTCAACACTATTTACTTTTTTACTTTGAAAGGCAAATATATAAAAAAACAATTATATACTCGTAAAAACCGGACTAACATAAAAAATTACTGCAACTGCAAAGAGAAAAAACTGAAAAGAAAAAAACAGCTCTACTATCCCAGAATTCAATTTGAGCAAATTTGAATGCAACGTGAAATATTTCCTTGTCCGATACCTATACTTAAATAATTAAATCTATAATGAATGAGTATTTATAAATACATTGAATATTGATTTTATAGATTACTCATTTATTCTGGGATCGTAGAGCTTGTTTTTTTTACCAAAAAATGTATCATCTCGAGCTCCTCCATGCTTCGGAATGCACGTAAAGCCGTTGGTCCCGGCTGCATTAGTAGTCGTTAACAACCACCAATCCGCACTGGGCCTGCGGCGTGGTGGTTTATGACCCATTCTCCGTCCATCTATCCATCCATTGGGAAGGCTCGTGCCCCAGCAGTGGGGACATAGAATGAGCTGATGAAGAACGATACGTATAAATAACGTTCAATTGACTTTATGTCCACCCCACATGTTTATTCATCTATTCTAGTGGGTGTCTAAGGGGCCGGTACATCTAGTTCTTAATTTAAGTACTTAAGGTATCTTTGATCTCCAGCAATAGACCATCCGCTTGCCAAACTTCAATGGTGCTGTCCAATCCGAGATCAATTAACGGCTGAGCGCAGCTGACGAGGCGCGAAATTCCCTCGCAACGGCTCTCGAGCTGTTAACTTTTCCAATATCTCGGCTCTGGACGGCTTGATGTGTAGTGCTATGTGTGGAGCTAGAGTGTAAGCGACAGCGATTTTTATTTTTTAATTATAATTATGATGAAGCGGCGGCAGCGCTTTAAATTCTAGGTGGTAAGTTACGATAAGGTCGGTTCTTGAACCGCTTCACCTTGAATTCAATATTATTATTTATTTTTTTATTTATTAATAAGGCACGGCTACAGAGAACATATTAAAAAATACAAAGAGAAAACATTAGATTCTTACAGGACTAAGTCTGAGCTCTGGTAATAGCCGGGCACAGCGTTTGACAATAGGTAATAATATACATTATTACAAAAAGGGCTGAGTGTTAATTAACTTATTACTGTACAAGAATTAACAATTATGAGTTGACCGTTTTACAGCTGCTTAACAAATTACTACTGATGTTCCGTTCTCATGCATTTTTATCAATTTGCTCTTCCATCTTATAAATACTAGGGATTCTTCAAATTACTTCTACGTTACGTTCTTCGAACGCAACTTTTAAACAAGTGACGTTTTTATTTATACCGGTTTAATAGTAAACCCTACCAAGACCCAAGTCATCGTCATCGGCAGCTCCTCGTTTACTAATAGAATTAACTGGTCCCATTTACCTTAGTTTATTTTAGTTAGTTTAGTTTATATTTACCCATTTATTTAGTTTGACTCCCTGTGACACAGTGAGAAATTTGGGTGTGCTCTTTGATAGAAACCTGAATTGGGGGCCTCAACTGCAGCAAGTGAGTCGGAAAATGTTTGCTGCGGCTGGATCCATGAAAAGGTTACGCAATTACCTTCCTATTGCCACTAAAACTGCGCTAGCACAATCCCTTCTCCTGCTCATCCTGGACTATGCTGATGGCAGCTATCTAGATCTTACTGAGGAGCAACTGAACAAACTGGAGCGTCTCCAAAATTTTAGTATTAGATTTATATTTGGACTACGCAAATATGATCATGTATCTGACTTTCGTACTAAGCTCAAGTGGTTACCAATTCGCCTTCGCCGGAATGCGCACATTGTTTCCCTGCTTTACAATATTTTGTTTCATCCCCTCTCACCGCCTTATCTCAAGGAACGTTTCCAATTCCTTCACGACACGCACTCACGAGTGTTGAGATCATCGGAAAGCTTGAACTTGGCGATACCAATGCATTCCACAAAATTCCTTGATAAATCCTTTTCAGTTCATGCTGTCCGTCTGTGGAATGCTGCCATTGCCTGAAAAAGTCAAGAGTGCAAAATCCTCGGATAGTTTTAAGCAACAAGTTAAGGAGCACTATCTATCTTTGACACTTTAATGTTATTATATATTTCTTTATAACGTAATACTTTGTCCATATAATACATATTTCGTTTATATGTATATATTCAATTTATATAACTGTATGTAGGTATATGCATTGTATGTATGATAATTAAGTATTTTTATATTGTGTGTAATATTTCGGAGAACACCATTTACCGCTAGTTTCTTAACTTTTTTGTCCAGTTCAATACATGGTTGCCTGAAAGAAATTGCTTTTTAGCGATAATGACGCCATTTGTACTTCTTGTTGTATTGTCCTCTCTAAGTATTTTGTATGGTGTACAATACAGAGTATTTTCATTTTCATACCGATCCTATCGGCATCGGCATCATCACCATCAATTCTCGATACGTGTTAATATAATAATGTAAAGCGAAACTGTGCAAACAGAGTCGTGATCTTAATAGCGTAAAACCTCATATTTACGTACTATAGCTGGGCTCCTTTCTAAACATGGAAAAAATCTGCGCACAACGCACTACGTTTGCCCAGTGACTAACAATAAATATACTTAAAGTCACATAAGCTTTCAAATTGGACCCCACTTAGTTTTCAAGGGGGTATTTATAAAGTGAGCTTTAAAAATCCTCGCAAACAAAAGGGTTAGGATTAAAAGATCCTTTGATTGCGCGCTGCTTTGTTGTAGGTTTTTGGTAGCAAGTTTATTTTTGTTTCGATGGAAATCGTTTGGTCCGCTACAAGGAGCAGGGGTTGTGAACCAGCCAACTTTCCCTGGCTTTTTTTGTCGCGCGCTCCACAGTTTTTATCGTGTTATCTTTCAACTTCTAATTCCAGTTTTTGGCTTCTTTTGGTTTGAGTTTAGTGGTAGAGTTCTAATACAACGTCGTCATTTTACATTCAATTATTCATTGAAGCGATAATGTTTTACGTTTTTTTGATAGGGTTAGGGTATGATCTAGGCTAGGCTATAGTTTGCAGTTAACTGTTGATATGTAAAAAAAAAAAAAACACCGGGCGTAATACATACATACATATTAGGTACAATATATAGATACATAATACTCGTATAACTGTAAGTATCCAATCTTACACGATAAGCAATAGAACAAATTCTGAACGCGCAATCTGCTGCGCCATCAACCTATTTCGCATTATACCATTAGACTTTAATTACTTTAAAATAAAACTAGTACAGTGGCGGAAGTTCACGGTAGTACACTTTGCACTCAAAACGCTTTGAACGTGCCTCAGCGAGTGACGTCACGCGCCCCGCCCCTTCACTGATAGACATCCAATAAGAGCAAACGGCACGTGCTGTTTGTTTATGTTTACTTGCATTATCAGTTGCAATTTGCATTTCGTGAAGTGTCAACGCGTTCGTTCCCGATTTTCGTTTTATCTCTCATTGCGACAGTGTTTTGTTCCTGGACTCTGATTATCTCGCCATAACGTTGACCATTGCTTGTTTTACTGGACTGTTGATTGCTCCATTGTTGATCTGTGCTGTGCCTTACGGACTCTAAAGATGCCCCGCAATTTATTACCGGAAGAAAGAAACCAAATTTTGCTTCTCTACAGGCAAGGACGAAACATTTTTCAAATTTCTCGAGAGTTGAATATTACGGTAAGAATAAATTTTCTTTTATGCTTAAATTTATAAACTGCGTAAATATAGTATTGTATTTAAATATACTGAACTGAAATATCGTAAAAAAATACTATTCTGTAATGTAATAAACTTACTGATGGGAGGTTTATAATTTATTTACACACATTTTTTAATTTATTTAACTATAAACTCACAAAACTATACTTTCTTAGGAATAAAAAAAACGCAGTAAAAATGCAATATTCTATTACACCTATAAAGTAAAACGCAAATATGTTAATTAAAGTTTATTATTTTAAATTCAGGCACGGCGGCAGGGGTGCCACGGTCTTTATAAATCCTGTCGCTGCATTATTAAATTATGCACTTTATCTCTTAAGAAATATTTTTTTATAGTCTTATTAATTGTTTTAAAATTGTATTTATTTATTTATTTTAAAATACTGTATACTTTAAAATACTTATTGTTTACTTAGGTATTCAAAGTGAACTATGGAAAACAAAATTAACAATAAAATTATAATTAGAATTATTAATAAACGGAAAATAAAACAATCGACAGTGGACTTAAAACCGTATAAATTTACTTATACATCCTTTTTTTATTAATGTTTTCTAATCATTTTAATGTATATTATTAGTTTCATTAAAACTGGCTTGCAACTTTGCAAATGGCTCTTAAATTAAATGAAAGCCTTGTGAATGTTTGCTTAAGCAAAACATTATTATTTATTTATTATGGCTTAAAATTAGAGATTAAACTCTTTTGCTACTTAACGTAAGCGTTTACAAAAAATTCTCATTTTTCTTATTATAAGAGATGACAAAGCTTACTATGTGTGATAGATAAGGCGCAGGAGCAGGACATTTAGGCCATATTACGAGACGTTGCCAGCCCGCTGACACACTGCGTCGCCGCGCGGTAATCGCGATGCGGTGTTGATTGCAGCGCGGACTGGCAACGTAGCGTAGAGAGCGCGGCGCGCCGTGACGAGCGAGCGGCGCGCGTTGTTCAGGCTGGCAGCGACTTGATTCACAATAATTCGTTCTTTCATTTTCATTTTTATACAACAAAACAATTTAAGACCAAAAGTGGGCAATCTTCTTTGAAATAAGGATACAGAAGCAAAACTAATAGTAATTAATAACAAACCAAATATATTTGATTTATAAGGTCCCCGTAAACGTTATTAAAATAATCAAAAGTGTGTTCTTATTTTAAAATAACTTTAATATTGTCAACTGAAATGACCATGATGCGCTCCCACCAGTGATACAGTTTAAAAAGCGAATTAAGCTGTTGATTGTTGTTACTGTTAAATAATGTTTGCGTTTTTTTTTTGGTGCAGAGAGCCACCTTGAGGCGATGGGTTCAGCGCGACGGTGACGAGGGATCGATCGCCGACCGTCCACGAACTCAACCTGCAAGAATCTTAACGGAAGACAGAGTTCATTACATGAAGAGTGTATGCGAGCGTGAACCATTCACGAAAACTTCAAGGTTCGCAATTGAATTTGATTGCTCGATGAGGGCGATCAGAAATGCCCTACATCGCGTCGGGATACACCATAGGCGTCCGGCCAAAAAAATTATATTAACAGAGACTGAACAACTATTTACGAAGAACCCTGTATACAATTAGTGATTTAATAATATTATTGATTTTTGGTGCAAAAATAAAAGTAGCAATAGCATGAAATCCGTTTTTTTTTATTTAGTTATAATCTAGGTAGTATGTATTTATACGATTGTAATTGACAATGTAGAACACAACCTATACAGCAAGTAGTAAATTTGTATTTTTTACTTCACTTAATTAACGCACGTTTTTTGCAACAGTGCGAAATACAAAAAATAATTTAGCTTTTATTAAATAAAATAGAATATTTGAGTAAACAATCTGCACCAATATTATATCTATATAGCTCGCACGGTCGCGCCCATCACTGCAGCGAAAACACAAAACAAATATTTCCTACGAAAGAAAGGGGGCGCCTTTGGGGTGTGAAAATGTTATTGTTTTTATGAATGAAACGAGAGCTACCGTGTGTACGCGCGGTGGGCGGAGCCCACTCGAACTGCCGGAATCGAGCGCAAGCGACTATCGCCTAAAGGTGGTCGACCGGGAACTTCTTCGACTGTACCAATATAGCCAACAGTTCCCAGGAACAAAGGACATTGTAGCGAAAAGAAATTAAGTGGACACGATGAGATACTCCTTTGTTTCGTTTTAAAATGTAAAAGCACGCAACAAAAAACAAATGAAGACGGCCACTTGCTTAACTCGCTTCTCTTCAAAAGACAGTACTGTATCTCGGTCCGGTACGGCGAAGGGCCGGAAAGACGGATCGGATCGAGGACGGCACGAAACCGGAAACAATCGCGACCGGAAAAGATACGAGCTTGGAGGCTTTATTGGTACGGCGAGTGGAGGGGTAGTTTTTGTACGTCTCCGTCCGTCCTCGGTCGGAATCAGCTGGGACGCGTAAATCCCCTATACGAGACATTTTAGTGCTTTAACAACGAACTGAAAGCACTATAAGGTTGTTTACCGCGAATGCAACGGTTTTTGTATAGTTCTTTTGTTTATAATACTTCAACAGTGCATAATATAAATGGTTAGACAGGTTCTGGGTTCGCGTGAATTAAAAGAAAAGTGGAAGCGTGTTTCACTTTTTTTTGATGCAGATTCCTAGGCTGAGATCACTAACCTGGATTACGAGAAAGTTGATTAAGCCGATATCCATTGTGGCGGCGTCACCTACCTCATATGCCGCACATTATTCGACACGAAGCAAAACACCTTCTCAACCGTGTCAACAGATGGCGCCACAAACGCATACCAACGACGTCGCCATACTAAGACGATGAATAGTATGAGAAGCCTGCATCGCGGTAGTGAAGTTTCACCATCTCCTTCGCTATATATAGCACCTCCGACTAACATCCGTTGGGCCTCGGTCCCCGAGCTATACCACCCAGCTCGGAGGAAGATCTTCCCTTTATCTTTCCTCATTGTGGCGCCCCCCGTACCATTGGTTTCCTACACCATCAATTGTAGCGGTAACTTGATTTTAATGCTTAAGGTTTGTGCAATAGAATCCAATAGGCGGTAATCGAAATAATACTAGTTAACATATCAGTATTAATATTAGGATTTTTTTAACGGAGACGTATCCATCTACAGTAAACTAGTTCCTTCAGTCCACTCCGCAGGTAGACCAACTTCAGTTGCAGAGACTACCAACTTTTTTAAAGTTTTCGTTGAAGGTTGCCAGTTACCAGCAACTCGACACAACTAGTACAAATTTTATAGTTGCTGGTGGCGGCAATTTCAATCATCGATTGCAGCAATCGAATACTGTGATCAAACATAGTAACTCGCAACTAGAGTTGCTATGTCTACGCAGTTTCTTTAGGTTATAGTATAGAAACAGCTAGTTGCAAGTTGCCTGTTGCCGCAAACGGAAATCAAAGTTGCTCCAAGTCAAAGTCAAAAATGTTTATTCAAATAAACTTCACAATAGTAAGAAGGTAAACAGCCTAAAACTGTCCAACTGCTGGGTAAAGGCATCATTGAAATCAAGTCATCAAATGTTTTTGTTTTGTTTATATAATTTTAACGCAAATTTTGTTGCGAAACAAATTACAAAAACAAAAAAATGTTGGAAAAGCACCTGACACGGTATGTCAGAAGGGTGCAGGTTCAAATCCTGCTCGTGGAAATTTTTTCAACATTTGTGTTTTTGTAATCAAGTCATCACTACAATTGATGGGTATTGGCTTAATCACCATGCTTGCCAAATGCGGGTTGGTGATCACAAACCCGGGCAATGCATCGAAAATCCAAAATAAATTTTGCCCGTCCTGGGAATTGAACCCGGGACCTTCGGGTATCGGGCCGAGCACTCTGCCACTCGGCCACTGAGGCGTACAAAACTTAAGAATAAGTGCTTTTGAATTTTACTTACCTACTACCTATTCACGACGTCTATTTTTTAGCTGTATAGAAGAATGCACGCAACAAACTACATAGCTTTAGTATAAGTAACGACATTTACAAAAATAAAAATCTGTCTATGGAGCGCCTTAATGACATCATAAATACAATTTCGCAATCCCAGCTGCAGTACCGAACTAAACATCTGTAAACGAACACTTGAATCTTTCCGGCAAACACCGGATCCGGATATTTTTCAGCTAGTTTAAAAGTGTTACGTCACAGCATTCGCAGCTGAGGCGGCTCCGCTTGTAATGAGACGACTGTATTTCACTATGCGCGCTCAAAGATAAACTTCTTTGGACTAATTTAGTGTCGCTAACGATAAGTTCCTGAAAAATTGCACCTAAAAACTCCGCTAATGAGTCACCTGATATAGGGCCTTTCTTGTAGGTATGGAGAAATAAATATTATTTGTTTTGAGTAGGCTTACTATGATTTGAAAAGTCTATTATGAAAAACTTTATAATAGTAAATGGTTGTTAATAAAAACTTATGTTATGCTAACAAACAATAAAAATCACTCATCGGAAAGACATCTAAACATATTTACCGATGTGAAAATTTTCTTTTTCTTTTTTTTATATAACTAAAGGTTTTATAAAACTTACAAATGAAAATAATCTATTGTTATTTTTATGTTATGTATCATTGATGTCAATTCTTTTATTTCATAAAACATTTTAAAATTATTGAAATAAAATTATGTGTTATGTTAAACAACGTTAGTCGCAACGGGGATACTAAGCCGAAGGAGGGTAAAGTATACATGATAGTGAATAACTTTTGTCTCAGAACTTTTCTTTAGAAATTGATAATTTTAGATTAACAGCTTTTTTAAGATTTCAAAAGAAATTACACTGTGGTAACCGATGCGTAATGCGATTGGTAATGCGATGGGTAATGCGATGCAATGCGTAAACCGATAGGTAATGCGATGCGAGGGGGGAGGGGTTAAAGATGGGCCTCCGGTATTTTCACTCACCGGATGAAACACAACAGTAAGTTCTGTGAGAGGGTGGTATTACGCCGGGCGAGCCGGCCCATTTCGTGCTGCAACGCAGCGTGGCTCTACCATTCAGACAGTATCAATCATTTAGCACCACCCAGGGGTCAAGTGTAGGGTCTCAAGGGTAAACCTACGGACACGAGTAGCTTTAACAAGCCTTGACTTCAAATAAAGTAAAAGAATGTTTTTGTTTTGTTTAAATAATTTTAACGCAAATTTTTGTTGCGAAACAAATTACAAAAATACAATGTTGAAAAAATTTCCACGAGCAGGATTTGAACCTGCACACTTCTGACATACCGGGTCAGGTGCTCTTCCAATTGAGCTATCGTGGTTCTAACCAGCCCGCCGAAATTATTCAACACTATTTACTTTTTACTTTGAAAGCAAAAGGCACCCATTCAATGCCAACAACATTAACACCCGATCATAATATTTTTACAAATACTAAAAATCAGTTAAGAAGTAGGCAAGCCCTGCCCTGAAGTTCAAATCCTGCTCGTGGAAATTTTTTCAACATTGTGTTTTTGTAAAGTAAAAGAATTTTAATTTCATTCAAGTAAGCTCACACACGGAAGTATTTTCTAATAATCATGATTCTACGAGAACATCGTCGGTTCAGAATGCAGTATACGAAGGAACGAAAAAAGTGTGACAAAAAAATTATTAATCCTTTGAAAGAAATTACAATATTTAAGACATCTGTTAGTGATTTCAAAAACAATACAATTCGTCAACACATAAAGGCATATTTGAAAATAAAACATGTTTGCAACACAATTTGAAAATTTTATATAACTATAATCCACTAAACAATAATTAAATTATATAATTATATAATTCAATAAACTATAAAGGCATAGTCTATAGTGGCAAAAAAAACTTACTGTTGCTCTGAGATTTAAAAATAAAAGAAATTTAAAATAAAAAAAGCAAAGTGCCGTGTCACCAGAATCGCATAAACCGCGAACATAAAAGGTACCTGTCACAAAGTTAGCACAAATATCACGAAAATAATTGCCTTAATCCTCATCCAATGATCGAATTATATTTATAATTAATTCCATGTTCATTCGCAAGAACAAAAATTAAAATGAAAATGTTCAGCCCATTTAGGCCAAGAAATAACGGTGCCAGCGAACCATACACATTTCCTTAATGACAATAATGTGTGATACAATATTTAATTAAAGACACCTCCAGCCCCAATCGGTGTACATTCTCAAATTACATAACGAGCGCTTTAAATAATTGTATAAGCGATTCCCTAACCTAAACATGAATGGAAAGAGAAAATGTATTTCTTTTAGCTGCAAGAATTTCGTATGTAATTAAAATCTTATTCCGGAAAGTCTTTTTACCTTCTCTCAACGTATACTGAGAAATAAGCTTAGAAAATTGTAATTTGAAGAGTGGTCGGTGTTAATAAGGTACAGTGGTGACCGCACTGCAAAATAAACAGGATAAAAGGATATTACTTTGAAACGTCGCCTCCTGGTAGGTATTTGGGAAACTGACAATAAATTTTAACAGAGTAAGCAATCGCTATGAGTCGTTACGGGAACGTCCGAAACTATTTACGAAACAAAATGCGAATATATTAAAGTAATGGACCGTTCCATTCCAGTTTCTGTATGAGTCGACGTGTACACTGAGCTTAACACATCTGCTAGACCTATTATATGTGTTGATTCGTTGAAAGTTTTTTCACGAAGAAGGCGTATACTGTCACTTCCAATTCACGTCAAATGGTGAGCTCATTCTTATTCAGCTATAAGTATGTCACGTTATGTTGAGAGAAAAGGCTGTCAGGAGTCAGGACAGTGTAGAGAATAAATATCGTAACTGGAATAGTCGTGAAAAAAAAATAATTTCGTTTTGTCGCTCGTAAGCAAAGGTCAAAATAATTACAAATATATTGTGATCTCATTTTGTCATGTATCACTTGTTTCAGTGTAATTTCTGCTACATTTATACTAATTTCTTTTGGGAACATTTACAGTATTGTGACTAATATTAAACTATAATGATGACTGAAATCCATTTCGTCACAAATCGTCACTAGTAATATAACTATAAGCTTGAGCAATAGCGTAATTTTAGCACAACCCACAAGTTGTAAGTAATGCTAAAATTACTCTTATTACAATAAACTGAATAAATGATTTTGAATTATAAATTGAATTTTGAATTTTAACAATTACGCTTACACAACCCCCTTATCAATTCCGACACAATAAACACGCGTTACATGTAATAACTTACTTACTTTGTTACTTTGTTTCGCAACAAAATTTGCGTTAAAATTATATAAACAAAACAAAAACATTTTATAAATAGCTTGCCTACTTCTTAACTGATCTTTAGTATTTGTAAAAATATTATGATCGGGTGTTAATGACGGTAGTTGTTGACATTGAATGGGTGTCTTTGGCTTTCAAATTAAAAAGTAAATAGTGTTGAATAACTTCGGCGGGCTGGTTAGAACCACGATAGCTCAATTGGAAGAGCACCTGACCCGGTATATCAGGAGGGTGCAGGTTCAAATCCTGCTCGTGGAAATTTTTTCAACATTTGTGTTTATGTAACAACTACTATTAAATACTTTAAAAGAGATTTAAAAAAAACTTTAACGCGCAGTTGAATTGAAATAGCACAAGCACAGCCCACGCTTACTCGTATTAGGTACAATCAAAGCGAAGTAGCAAACTTTCTTCAAGTTCACGTAGGTAAGTCATTCTGAAAGTCGGGACGGCAGCCGGCTCTGCATGTTTAATGCTGGCCTGCCTTGAGAGGCAATTTGACGGGCGCCTGACACTGCGCAATGAACAAGAAACAAGCGAGGAGCCCAACTTAATATTCATGAAAGAATTTTTTTCCTGTTCAACAACGTGTCACGTGAAAAAGTTGAAAGGTCTGTTCGTGTCGGAGCTTGAATCAGAGTATCATAAAATGTTTATAATGTATAAATGGATGTATAAATTCGTATTGTATTCATTTTTTATACATAATGTAAGCCTTATTTAATAATATATATATTTTTTATATATATATATATATATTAAAAGGAGGCAAACGAGCAAGCGGGTCACCTGATGGGAAGCAATCACCGCCGCTTTCCGAAGCACAGAATTGTATTCTTTATCATCATCATTAGCTCATTTTATATCCCTACTACTGGGGCACGAGCCTTACCGATGGATAGGGAGAACGGGCCATAAACCACCACGTGGTCCTAGTGCGGATTGGTGGTTGTTAACGACTGCTATTGCAGCCAGGACCAACAAACAGCTTTACGTGCCTTCCGAAGCATGGATGAGCTCGAATTTTTTTTTTACCATCCGATGACCGGCCTTTGCGAAAGTTGCATAAGCTCAGCACTCGCTGACCGGGCGCATTAACCACTGCGCCATCGAGCTTATCATTGTATGCTTGTTGTCTGAGAATTCAAATGTAAACATTAAAATCACTATCTCGTGCAAGTACACGGTACAAACTTTAACATCTCTCTCACAAACCTAATTTAAAGTGAACCCTACGAATCGGGGCTTACTTAAAAATTCTCAGTGCAATTTAAAATTTGATAGGTCCAGTGAAGTTTGCGAGTTGTCAGACTTCGGAGTTTTGAGGCAACACAGATAATGTTTATGGGTGTAGCGTAGATTTTATAGGCGATTTGGGGAAGGTGTTACCTTATGTTAAAAAAAGTTTGAACTTTTATGCGTGTTCTTGTCGCTATAAACTTTGCTTAGCATGTCCTGGTGCGGTGGTGTCAGTTTAATCTGAAACATGGACGTTGTATATGTTGGTTATCGGATAGAGTATTAATAGATGGTGTCATGTGCAAAATATCCTAACGCCAGTCAATTTCACTAATTACGGAATAAATTAGATCATTAATCTGTTAGTTAATAATTTCATTATGATATTGATCTTCATAATATTATATGGGCGTTAATAAGAATATTTTGACTGCTAATGTAAAATGGAAACATCAATGTTGGCAAGTTAAACATTGTTTTACGGAAATCAATTACCTACCTCGTTTTTGTACCTTATTTTTATTGACGTCCCGTTAATAATTATTATTCTTAGTAAGTGCAAGTAAGCAAGTAATTATTGTTGTTTTTATTTTTTGCATTCACATCACAAGATCAACCAGTCTCGGTAGCTCAGCGGTCAGAGCATTGGACCGGTTATCCAAATGGTGAGACTGGTTGATTTTCGGTAGTAATATTTTGTCTTGTTACTATATAAAGCATAGTGAACACAAAAATTCAAAATAATAAAAATACCTATAAGGAATTACGTCTTTGTCGATTGTCAAATACTTATAAAAGTTTTCTTTTGACTGTGAGGGTAGTAATTTCACACTGCACACAAAAAAATACATCTTGCAAGTAAGCACGATGTTAAATGACGATAATGACGAAGTTGAAAGCGCACTTCAACAGAAATCCTCAAAGACTATGTGCACAACAATGTTGCACACACACACTATTAGTAGTTATGGTGAAAAACATACATTAATCTGTGTTTGATTACGTGCTTGCGCTTAGGTTAAAATAAACATTTATAAATAACCTTTAAAGGACATAAAAAAACACTCAAAAGGCGCGTCACGTAAATAACCTAAAATAAAAATTGTCTATTCATTCTTTCCATTTAAGTGAATTGTTCTGTTTTGTACAAAATGAATTATTTAGAACAAATTTAAGCTTTAGGGACAGATGTCAGAGGCACCTTTGTTAACGGCTGAAGAGTTGTAATTAATCGATGTTTGAACGCAACCCAAATTGTTTGGGACAACTTCCTTTTGTTGGGACCTTTGATGTTTCTGTTATTGTTTGGATAGTTGTTGGGTTCAATTGTCTGGTGTTACTCGGCGGTTCGAAGTTGAAATAGTGTGTTTTTCCGCTCCACCGCTCGCTTAAATCGCTCGACCTGTCTTTCGGTCTGTGCGGGTTCTGATCAAACACGAATGCTTCGGTCACAACCAACACCGAGCTGCCAGGAGAAAGTCATCTCAATTTTTTTATCTCGTTTAATTCTTTTCACAAACAGGTTGAAGAATTCAATGATTTTTTCTTATTTCTTGGGTTTAAAATACTGGTTTATTATTTAACAGAGTAGTTTATTATTTAACAGGTGACAATATAATATGTTGTAGTCAAAATGATGGTGAAGAAAGAGAACATAACATGCACTTAGTTTATAAACTCAGTAAAATCTATAACTGGAGACCCACAGCAAATACCCGAGGAAGAGGAAGACCTCCCACAAGAAACACAAGGTTGATGATATCCGAAGATATGGAGGCCGTTGATTGGATGGAGATGGCGCAAGACCGCCGGAAGTGGAGAGGAGAGAGGAGGCCTACGTCCAAAGCTGGCCACATGATGAGCCGTAATGATGATGATGAAAAACTATAACTATTGAAACTAAGAAAGAACATGTATCATTCCTATGTTTAGTGAAATATGGTTACATATTATGTGTCTTGGTCCATGGATATAAACTTAGTTTTGTCAGAATAGTGAAGCTGAAGAGTGTTCTATCCCTAGATCTCTCTCAGCCCAGGATGGCAATGCTGAGGGTCGAGAGAACTCGGAAGGCTAAGCAAAACAGCGGAGCGTTAAGAAGAAGGCAGTGTGGGCAGCCCTCCAATAAGGTGGACCGACGATCTGGTAAAGGTCACGGGAAGCCGGAAGTTGGATGCGAGCAGCACAAAATTGGTCATGTGGACATCCTTAGGAGTAATCTTGTTCAGCAGTGGACGTCTTTTGGCTGAGTGATGATGATGGTGACGATGGTCCCTTGACTCGGAATCCAAAAAGCAGATTTTTGGTAGGGAGTTCCACAATCAAATCGAAGGTTCAGGCATATTAAAGCAGTTTTGGAGAACCAACTTGATTCTTCACATTTACTTACGTACGCTCACAGCAGTATCCACGGTATCCATAAAGAGGTTTTATAGTCAGAGACTGTGCAACTCTGTAGACACAATACACAGTCATTCGCGTTTCATCGAAGCTCTTTTCTACATCGTGTGTTCCAGCATGACGGATGGAGGACGGCGCGCCGTCGCCGTCGCCGCTTTAAAATGTTATTTGTAAATTACATTACACTTACATGTAGACGACTATCTTTTATGATGCCTGATAGAAGATAGTGTTTGAAAAGTTGCTTCCACACAATGTAGCTATTGAAAAATGCTGTTTGATTTGGTGATCAGTTTTTATAACATGAAATCGTTTAACAAGGTTCAGCATTTTTTTTTAATTGTTTATTATATCAGTTTAATGTAAATACTTTAATTTTGTGGTCGTAATTATTTCTCTGCTCCAATTTTCACAATAAGATGTAAGCGAGTTATGCTACGACAAATAATGTTCTTTTGATCGAATGAGTTATGATTTTTATACGTGCAATAAAAGTGCGTGTAATTTATCCTAAAACCCGAAACGTACCATTGGGTTAACCATAAGCTTAATTTAATCTTAAGCGAGCGTAGCGAGCATACCGCAAAAAGTAGCGGCCGGCGACGCGCTAAAACCTAAGCTTAATAATTAAAGAAATACTGATGTTCTAGTTTTATACGAACAGTTTAAAAAGCTCGACTACAAAACAGCTTTTATGGACAAGTTCGGTTAAATAAAAATCTTAACCAAAAGGAAAGCAGAGCAAAGTGCGGCCAGAACCCATCTCTATAAATATAGGA
This sequence comes from Eudonia truncicolella, assembly GCA_949315975.1. Lineage (NCBI taxonomy): Eukaryota > Metazoa > Arthropoda > Insecta > Lepidoptera > Crambidae > Eudonia > Eudonia truncicolella. The sequence continues at coordinate 20,708,562 of OX438827.1, read as the reverse complement.
ATTGATTAATATAATATTACCATTCGAGAAAGGTAACTGGCGTTTAATTGGCGTACAGGCATTGTTTGGAATTCAGCTCTTGTTTTGTTAAATGCTACTGAGAACTTTAGAACCGTCTCATATTAACTTAGTCTTCATACAGCAACTGTCCGAGACAGGTTTAATATTAAGCTATTGTTAGTGTGTCAGTGAAAGATGTTCCTTATAATGAATAAAGCAAGTTAGGGTAAAATGTTATTGCAATAGGTTCGTATTCCTCAATAAATTAAAATAAAGACACGTACAACATATCCTCTTAATTCGAAGATATAACTAGATTACATACCAAAAGATAATCTTAAATCTATATTTTTTTTAAACTTTCGCGTACCATTTAAAAGTAGTTTTATAAACCACTTAGGTATAGGTATCATAGGCGTATCTCGAGTTTAAGCCCGACGACGTTTCTTCGACGACAACGTAGTTTTTGATGACTATGATACATATACTAACTAGTTAACGTTTATCCCTGTTATAAAACTCTGTTCAATTTTTTTATTTAATAGCGAGTCTCATACTAAACAAAATATAACACAAATAACCCTGCCTTTTACTTCCATTTTCCTCCACGTGTACCTTTGCTTACTTATCTTAAATCTATTATCGCTCGTAAATTCTGGTCTTGTGAATACATCATGCGTTACCAGCTCAATGGGGAACGAGCCTTCCCTATAAATGGATAGGGAGAACGAGCTATAAACCACCACGCGAACCCATTGCGGATTGGTGGTTGTAAATGACTGTTAATGCAGCCGGGGCCAACGGCTTTACGTGTATTCCGAAGCACAGAGGAGCTCAAGATGATAAATTTTTGGTCACCCATCCGATGACCAGCCTTTGCGAAAGTCGCTTAAGCTTAGTATACCGGGCGCGTTAATTACTGCGCCATCGAGCTCCTATTGTGAGTGTTATGTGTTAATGCATTAACTTCAATAATATCAAATTAAGATTATCTTAGTAATACTTGGTAGGAAGAAGCTCTTCAAAATTAAATCCCAGTTTCTGTCTTGTACGAACTCTCTACGTTCTAAGCAGAGTCACAAAAACAAAACACAACATCACCTATCTAAAATTTAAAAAAAATTTCGCAATAAATTTAATTGAAGTAAAACTCACTTAAATGATGAGATACATACACGTACTAGCTTTGACGACCTCCGTAGCCGAGTGGCTTGCACGCCGGACTTGGGCGGCGCTAACTCTGAGGTCCCGGGTTCGATTCCCGGTCGGGGCAATGTCGAAAACAAACTTTTCGATATTGTGTCGGGTCTTGGCAGTTTTGGTACCGTCGTTGTTTCTGATTTCCATGAAACGATTGCTTTAGCTACTTACTTTGGGATCAGATCAATGTATGGTATGTTTTCTAAATATAATAAATATAAATAAATATATTTTTTATTTTTATTTGTATTTTTTATTTTATTTTAGGAAGACCAACTATTTTATTTTAAACAAACATTTAAACAAACATTTAGCCATTAACAGGTTCTCACAAGTAAAAACAATATAAATTATAGTGATACACAAACAAAATACACGGAAAGCTAATTAAATATTACATGCTTACAAAATTATACAAAAATGGGATCCAATATAATACGAGTTAAAAATAAAGTAATGTAATGCCTACTACTGATCAAAGAACACCCGACTTAGACGGCGCCTAATCGACGTCTCGCTAGTGTTGAACAGATCAATGTCAAGCTGCTTCGATAGAGCGTTATAGGAGTAGATATAAATAAACTATGCCCACAATAAGTTAATCAGACCCCTCCTTGCTTTCAAACCAACTCAAAATTTCTAATGTAACGCAAAACAATTTAAAAAAAGTTGAAATATATTTCAATAGCTCATTTATCTCCAAATGACCACAAAGAACATTACCACCTTTATAACACCATTACTTCGACAATGAAAATGAAAAGAGACGTGTCGAACCAAAACGGTCTGCAGTCGGTGCGATAATCGAATTTATATCGCGTAATAACAATATATTATTTTTTATGACCATTTCAAAGTATTCTGAGTCGACCCGAAGACATATTTCACGAAAAATGGAATGGATGAGGTGACGTGTTTTCTGTGGACGTTTGTCTCAATGATATATTTGTTGGATTCACAGGGGATTTGCTTCAGGTGTGTCGGTGTGCCATGTAAATGTATACGAGCAAATTACAAATGGCAGATGGCGGGATAGATTGTTACACACGATTGTATAAGCGATGGCCATTTGTTAAAACTGCTGACGTCATCGTCCTGCGTGTTTCACAATTTATTTTTATAAGGCTGATAGAGTATTTTAAATGGAGGAGCTAGTTGATGCAGTGGCACAATCCGGTTGCGATTGTGAAAGTTAAATGACTTTTGATATGGCGTGTCATCGGATGGGTGACCAAAATAAAATATATTTATAATCTCCATTCTATGAAGGAACTTTTGTGCGATTTTAGCGATTCTAGTAGCAAAATGTAATCGTGTTAGTATCCTAGGACTAGATATTTTTTAGTCCTATAGAAATCCTATTAACGTTTACAAGCCCGCATTGAGGGGCGCACTTTATAGGACTATTGCGTCCTATAGTAATTTTGTTACAGTCCGGTAAAGTGCAAATTGATTTTATTACTATTTTATTGAGTGCCTCTACAAGATCATTGTTTCCTATAAAGTTTTGGTACACGCACTGAATGAGCGTGATTAGCCCTGTAACGACAACCACAACACACAACAACCACATTATACCGTGGTTGTTAGAAATCGCTAAAGCCCACCGACCTTAATATATTTATCGACTTCAAAAGAGGATGAGGTTGTCAGTTCGGATGTATATAATTTTCGTTTATAAGTTCGCGCATATCATCCACATCTCATCACTTTGAGATGCTCCTATTAAATGTGGTAAAGATCTGATCTGACCTTCAGAGATAGTACAACAAAACTCCTCAATGACGAACAGTACGCATTATTGTGATTTGATTATTATACTAAAGAAAGATCAAAGAAAGTAGATGGATAGGTACCTATTCGTGATCAACTGACCATACAACTCCTCAATGACAGTACACATATTGTGCAGTTTATATATAATACAGTCAAAAGTCATCGAAAATTGATAAAGTCCAGTAAATAACCGTTCGGAATGTGCCTCTGTGTCATTACGCTGCAGCAGTATTATGTTACGAGCCGGCCTTTTGACACGCAGGCCAACCAATGTTGCGCTCTCCTATTTGACCGATGAACCGAATAATTGATCCGTTGGCTCAAATATAGTGCAATGCCAATGAAACGGGTTACGACAGAGATATTATTGTTCTCAGTGTTTAACGAAAACAGGTTTATTATGACACAAAACAACAAAGAAAAATACAATTTAAAAAAGTCAAAGTGTTGAAAAAATTCCACGAGCGGGATTTGATCTCGCACCCCTTGACATACCGGGTCAGGTGCACTACCAACTATGCTATCGTGACTGAATCCAACTTGTCGAAATTAATCAACACTATCTACTCTTAATCTGGAAGCCAAAGGAGCCCTACTCAACGTCGACAACTACGTCATCAACATCCGATCTGCATATTTTTACAAATATTGAAAGATCAGTTAAGAGGAATCAGGATCAGTTATTAGGAAAGAAAATACGTTGAATACAAAATATTTGGTAACTTCTAACAGGGTTAGTCTTAAATGATAAAATCGTTATTGTAATATACATTTTACCCACGCTTGCAATAGGTAATTAAATTCTCTTTAAAAAAACCATCGTCCAAAATTTTTTTGTGAAACTTGAAAAACTTTGATGAATCAAAATCAGATTTGTGAACTTACTACACCGAAATAAAGGAACTTCAAAGGATCTAATAGAATCCTGTGTACACAATAATAATTCTTAGGGCCCCGAAGTTCACCCCATTATGTATAACTAAGACAATACTACGTTTGTTCCGAATTAATAATTCAAGTTCTGCTATTTAGATAAGGAGGGGTTTTGTTAATATTTGTTTTCCAACGAAACTTTTAAGATGTTCAACTGTTTGTGTGGCCTCGTTCATGATACTTAAGGTGATTATAGTCAGGGCGATGTTGCTATTGGAATTTGAAACATTCATTCGTTTGCAATCTTGCAGGTTAAGCAACTTTTGCAATGCCGGTCACCTAAAGTATGATTATTAGGTTCTAAAAACTAATATGCACTTTGGTAGGTACTTAAACCACCTCTGTGGTTAAGTGGGTAAGATCACCGGTCTTATACCCAGAGGTCTCGGGCCCGATTCCCAGTGTTGTGTTGGTTGGTGGTAGGGAATTTTCGTAGCTACCACCACCTTATCTAAATATGTCACCATAACATCAATATTAATAACATTTTTGTGTTTCGGCAGCTAGAGATAGGATAGCTAATGCCTTAGTAGTTGAAGATTCCAAGTGAAGTGTGCTTCCACCTTCGGCCTTTCGGTTTTCACCAAAACAAATTCCGTTATCATCCAAACACCGTAAAATGCGACAACGAAATTAACACTAACAGGAATTGCTAAATAAATTTAAGGCGCGGGCGTGGAGCAAGTTTTATCTCGTGTGTACTGGCGAGATTAAGTTCCGCGAAGTTGGAAACTAGGCTGTGTCTCACTACAAGCTGTACAGTCGGGCTCCCTCGCAGTTTTACTTGGAGGGGCTCCTTGCAATCGACTCAGGCAATCGAGCTCGATTCTCAAATCTGAATTTCTTGTTCTTGGAACAGTAGTCAAGTTGTTGTTTATCTATAAACTATGTTTCTTTTTACAATTTAATAATGTGCAAGAAATATTAGAAACCATCTCATCGTTAACATTGATGGGCTATTCATACGAAAATCCGAAATATGTTTTTCCCGACCTAAGAGTTGAAAGCAGGAATTAAAATTCAAATCAAATTCAAAATCATTTATTCAGTTTAGGCTGCAAGTAGCTCTTGTGAATGTCACTATGCCATCGGTTTGTAAGTCAACACTGGGCGGGAGATCTTGTACTGTTAAGAACCGGCAAGAAACTCAGCAAGTGTCCAGCTCTTTTCTCCCTTACAGCGTCAAAAATATTGGAAAATACCCTATCATAGCAGGACACTTTCCATCACTAATAAACACAAAAAAATATAGAAGACAAGGACTTTCGGATACCGGGCGGCCATCTGAGGCGTAATAGAATTGCCAGGAATCGAACCTGGGTCTTCCGCAAACCGTGCGGCTGCACTGACCTTTATGCTACCGGCTAAGGCTGACTTGAGCAGTGAAATTTTTCACTGCTTTGATTTTTGAATGCTTTTTAAGCGGCATCAGTGCCATCTATTCAACGGCCATTGCAACCGATGGTTATTGCAGATGAAATACCACAAAAAAAAGCATTTAAAAATCAAAACAGTGAAAAAATTCCTTACGTCAGCCTTCCCGGCAGCATAATGATCAGTGCAGCCGCCCGGATTGCGGAAGACCCAGGTTCGATTCCTGGCTGGGTCGGGTGGGCATTTAAGTTTTTTCACTGTATTTTATAAATATTTAATACACATAAGTGTAGCAATTAGCACTTAAAAATAAAAAGTAAAAATTTATTGACAATAAACAACCACCCACACCCGACACAAAATCGAAAAGTTCGTTTTCGACATTGACGCGACCGTGAATCGAACCCTCCCAAAGTCCGGCGTTTAAGCCACTCGGCTACGGAAGTCGTAGCCGAGTGGCTTGCTTAAATGCCACAGACATAAAGTTTAAAGTCTATTGAGGAAGTTTGACAGTTTGTGGTAGTTTGATGTGCACGTGTGTACAATATATACTCTAACACAAATGTTGAAAAAAATTCAACGAGCAGGATTTGAACCTGCACCCTTCTGACATACCGGGTCAGGTGCTCTTCCAATTGAGCTATCTTGGTTCTAACCAACCCGCCGAAATTAACACTATTTACTTTTTTACTTTGAAAGCCAAAGGCGCCCATTCAATGTCAACAACTACCGTCATTAACATCTAATTTTAATATTTTTACAAATACTAAAGATCAGTTAAGAAGTAGACAAGCTATTTATAAAATGTGTTTTGTTTTGGTTATATAATTTTAACGCAAACTTTGTTGCGAAACAAATTACAAAAACACAAATGTTGAAAAAAATTCCTCGAGCAGGATTTGAAAATTGTGGAAATTGTTTCAACATTTGTGTTTTTGTAATTTGTTTCGCAACAAAATTTGCGTTAAAATTATATAAACAAAACAAAAACATTTTGTATATACTCTAGTTAAAACCTTATACTCAAATCGGCTTATTAGTGGTAGATCATTCTTTGAAACCTTTGATACCTTTGTAAACCTATACAATCCCCGTAAGCAGACCGATTCTATTCACATAATATGAACAGGAATTTTATCCTGCATCATCATCATCATCATCATCTCAGCCAAAAGATGTCCACTGCTGGACAAAGTCCTCCCACGATCTCCACAACGACCGGTTTTGTGCTGCTCGCATCCATCCTGCATACTGATGTCAAATCTGCCTAACTACAAATGGATAACTGAAGTGCAGTAATCTCATAGAGAATAGGAACGTTATCCACAACACCACCTTTTAAAATAATATTTGTAACGCCTGAAATGATCTACAACTAACTATTGACATCACAACAACCAACTTCATTATACCAAATAAATTAATTTTTCTCGTTGCGTCTTCGTATGTTATGTTCTCTGTTACACTGTCATCCAACTTTCCTATTTCAACTCTTATTACAACTACATAGAGTTTAGATGAAGTTGTTTTCTATGTAGCACATACTCGTAGATAACAGGAAAATGGGGCGTTGGACGACAAATGTCCCACGAAGCTGCGTTAATCCTCCTAATCCAAAACCTTTGACTTCATGATAAGCTAAGCCGATTAATGCGAGATGATGACACTAAACGATTTCTTATATTTCTATAAGAAATTTAAAAGTTTCGCTTAGACCATCGCCAGAGGTTTGATGGTTTTTGATTCAAAATTAAATTCAAAAATCATTTATTCAGTTTAGGCTACAAGTAGCTCTTGTGAATGTCACTATGCCATCGGTTCGTAAGTCTACTCTGGGCGGGAGATCTTGTACTGTTAAGAACCGGCAAGAAACTTAGCAAGTGTCCAGCTCTTTTCTCTCTTACAGCGTCAAAAATATTGGAAAATGCCCTATCATAGCAGGACAGTTTCCATCACAAATAAACACAAAAAGATATAGAAGACAATCACATGTAAAAAAACAAAATTAAAAATCTAAATTAACAAATTTACCTTATTTGAGAAATAGTATAGAATTTAAACGTGAGTAGATTCGTAAAAAAACTATTCACTAAAATGTGTAGTGGGCGCATAAACTTAAGAAAACGAAGTTTTATGTAAGACCTAATTAATGTTAACAGTCAAATTTAATTTAATTAATAACACAACGGTTCTTTGTTTAAGATTGGTACATACTGTGACTACCTTTATGTTACATTTGTGTCTAGTTGCAAATTTCTGGCTTCTTTTAATTTTAAAATGTTTTGAAATGAAACAACTTTTACCGTGACGAACCCTGCAAATGGTTCGAAACGTCAGGATAAACATTATTAAAAATAAAGTGTAAAATAAACGCGAGTAGATCCGCAAAAGTTGTTTCATTTCAATGTGTAGGTAGTGTTCGCGTAAACTTTAGAAAACAATATTAAAATGTTTTGATTCAAACCTTGTAAGTGCGTTTAAATTAAATTGAAATTTTAACTAAATTGATATTTATATACATTGTGATAGCATCTGTGTGAAAGATAACGCCTCGGTAACCGAGTGGCAAAACGTGTTACTTGTGTTCAATTCCCAGGCCGGGCAAAGTGTATTTCGGATTTTTTTTATGCATATCCGCAATTATCAAGCATGGTGATTAAGCCATTACCCAATAATTGTAGTGATGATTATGATTTCAATGATGAAGGCTTTACCTAACAGTGAGATACTCAAAGGCTATTTACTTCTCTTTACTTGATAGCATCTGAACAATCTTCATCATCATCTTTAATTCCTCCACTTATACAAAATAGTGCATTCCTTATTTGACTCCCCAAGCTTAGTGTCACTTTTCAATTTCAATATTAGAATCCCTTTGCGTAACCGTAAAAACATACCTTTATCTTGCAAGTCTATAAGAATAATACCTCCTTTTACAATCCCGTTGTACGCATGTGCCGTACTTACAATGAGCTATCGCAGGTTGGCGGTGACCTGGACATTTTTGTGCCTACCCTTGCCATGTTTTACCGTACTGTCAGAGAGATACTGTCTGAAGTTTTATAAATCTTTCTGTTGTCAAAATGTTCTGTTTTACTGTACGTTTTTGGAATCCAATTTAATTTAATTTAATTAATTAATTGTAACTTTATTTAATTCTTTGTAGTTTAATTTATTGTAATTTGATTCATTTATAGTTTTTAATAGTCTTTAATTTTTAATTTGAGTCTGTAGATTGCTGTTTTTATTAATTTTTAATTTTGTCGTGGTGACAAGTACGTATGTTTGCGCCAAAATTTTTATATAATGCTGTGTGTACACGTTTTTTGGGTCTCGATCTAGTTTTAATCTATGTAATTTCTGTTTTCTACTTTTATTTGATTGTTACCTGTTGTGTATGCCAATATAATAAATAAATAAATAAATAAATAAATTTATTGCCATCTTGGTACTGAAGTTTGGATACTGTTCAATGGCGTCAACATAAAACCTTATCTCATTATTATCCGCCACGTCCAAATTTCCGCTAACTTTAATAAATTTTGTTGCCTACAGATATTTCCGATCGAGATAAAACTTCCGAATGTGTTTGGATTTGTATTGGCTTACCCGTTATTAGGTTACAACAAACTTTTTATCTCTACGAATTCAATTTTCAATCGTGGACAAGTTTCGAGAGCGTATAGGATTAAACTTGACTCAACAAAGAGAGATGTTTCCAGAGTTTCGGAAAACAGTTTAGGGGCACTGCATCGCTGGCGTTATCCATTAAAAAGCCGTCATGAAAAATGACAAGCTTCACAGCGTCTTACAGAGTGTTACCTAATACAAAAAGATTTATGATGTTTTAAATAATACATTTCAGTTTTTTTTTTGCTTCCAGTCAAACCACAGACAACAAGTCATTTAAAACCATTTGTGTTTAAAATTTACTATTTTTAGTTTTTTTTTTTAAATGAAATTATTTTGATCCGGCTCATAGTTTGAAATTCAACTAAGAAATACAACTTATTTTCCTTTTAAGCAGGCTCCAGTGTTGAACAAATGTGTAATATACTCCCTGCTGAGCAAACGGATCTCATAAATTATTTGAAGAATAAAGATTTGCGTATCGCTTGCCAATTAAATTGACTATTCATCATCATATATACATATAGTTTCTTTTATAAACTCATGATAATTAGTGCTTCGAGTAAGTGTAAATTTAAACACATTGAAAAAAAAGCTTCAATTTAATGACTTTTAAAAATAAGACATTTGAAAATCGTGCCCCAATAACGAACCTTGTGGTACAACTCACTCAATTTTGGAGTATCAAGCCTACCTGGTGTTGTGTGTGCACATCTCGATAATGCAAGCAAACTCTCATAAATATGCGGGGCGGCGATGAGGGACGCGTTTCGTTCGTGAATAAAATTTCAAAGACTTTCACGCTCCATGAGGTTTCACTTATGAAACCTTGCATTTTATCAGGTTCGACGTTAGACTAATGAAAAAAGAATATCTTAATGGAACACATTGGGACAGAGCTATATGTATCTTTAAACTTTCAACATTACCACATAATAAGACTTCTAATGTAGTTGTTTGCAACATATTAGAGCTTATATGTTAAAAAATAGAAAAAAAAAGAAAATTTACTTAGTCAACGGAAACTATAAAATATCACAATGTAATAATACATATTTGCATAGATCAGGCAATTTAAAACAACATTTATAATACTGAAAGAACGCTAAATTTTAAAGTGTAGTCCCGAAAAGGTTCCATCAAAATTTGTTTGTAAGCAACTTCAGTGGACTTAATGCCGTTTGGCATTAAGTAAATAAATAAATCAGTAAAGATATGTTATTTCACGGGCGGTAGAAGTGTTAGATCATGTTCATGTTAGCGAACAAACTCGTAAGTGTAAACTTAAGCTATGGAAGAACTCCGGGAAGTGTGTTGCGAGCTCATACTTGTCAGTGTGCTGTTGCGAGTTATCTTGCACCGCATGCAAAATAATACACTTCCCTATGTTTATGAAAGTGAGGATATTGTTGTTTAGTAGTTTTAACAGGGAGCGTCACCGTTGATATACCAACATTTGATATAATTGAACTTAACTTAACGTTAATTTTACATAATAATCATTTGTTATACCAATACTTAATATAATTTTATTTTTCATAACGTTTAACGTTTTGTATAACTATTATTCAAATAATGATTTATTGATATAATCTTCACTTGGTATAACAATCAATTGACATAATAATCTGTTGGTATACAGTATCAGTGACAGAAACGAATCGCTGCAAAACCGATTCCACGTAGTCTTGTCTGCCCTACGCTAGAGTGTAATTTAAGCCCGCGTAGGCGTAGGAGCGTAGACAAAAACTATGTTTGCTGCATGCTTGCTTGCATGCTACATGCTTGTCTGCATGCTTGTTGCTTGCATTCTGCTTGCTTGCTTGCATACTGCATGATTGCTTGCTTTATGCATGCTTGCTTGCATTTTGCAAGCTTTTAATAATGTTAAGTTACTTATTGTTATTGTAAATAATGTTATGTTTTTATATTTTAAATTACTTATTTTATGTTAATTGTCTTTATATTAAATGATATTATATGAAGTGGATTTATTAAGTAATCATTATATGTTTTAAGTATTATACAAAAATAGTGTTATTTTTTATATTTTCGGATAAGCACAGTGCCTTGATCTCACCTGATGTTAAGTGATGATAAGGCAAATGATGGAAGCGCACTTTACCCGGGATCCTCAACTAGTGAGGTACTGGCTATCTTATCTCTAGCTGCCGGAACACAACAATGCTACATACATTGATGTTATGGCGACATATTTAGATAAGATGGTGGTAGCTAGCCAGGCGGACAAACAAGCCCTACCACCAACCAAACCGAGTACACAAACATGTACCCCCCGCTGGGAATCGAACCCGGGACCTCTGGGTCTAAACCGGTGGTCTTAGCCACAGAGGCGGCTCGCTTTGGGTAGCTGAGTCATCGAATTAATAAGTGCAAGATTGCAACCTGCAACACTCAAACCATTGCCGTTGAGCTCCCCGACAAATGCTCAACAAATGTTATTTTTAATAATAATTAAAATTGTGAGATATTATTTCTTTTTCAAATGAAAAGAAGTCAATTATATTGTTGCCAAATGTGTATTCAATCTTGAGAAATTTTAATCAACTTTGTTGTTCACATCAAACAGTATAAATGTATATAAATTTCAAAGACACCCTTCAAGTTGTTACTTCACTTTTCAAGCTTTAATGAATCACTCTGAACTCTGTTCGTATTACAATAATAATTGGTCTACGACTTGATTTTGCATGTGTTTTCTTTATCTAACTCTATATTAAAGAGAATTTCGTATACAAAAACAATTATATTGGTCGTGATCCTGCGGAATCATCATCATCATCATCATCATCAGCCTATACTAGTCCACTGCTGGACATAGACGGAATGTTGGTAACATTTTTGCGGCAAACTAAGTTTATTAAGATTTATAACCAAACCAGGCGCAGGATCGAATGGAAAGAGCTAAAGAGCTAGAGCTTGGTGTGAAACACTCCATGTCCCTTAGAGCATTAAACCAACAACGTCCTTTCTAGGCGAAAACGCATTGGGCTGGTATAAGTCCATATGCAGAGAACTTTCTTCTTTCTTCTACTTAGGAGGCATGCCCGATTAAACATCAGAGCAATTTTAATTTTATTTTAATTTGCAATTATCACCAAACAGCTTATTTTGGGTATGATTATGCATAGAAAACAAAGTCAATGCACCACTTAATGTGTGCCTATGGGAAAATGAAATGAAAAATAATGGGATTTTTGGGATCCGCCAAAAACCATAAGACTTTAGGCGCTTCGGCTCTCAAAGATAATAATATAATTAATAGCTAATTAAAAGCAATCTTAAACCAAAAATGTGAAAGAACGGAGTTGCATAAATTATTCAGGTGAGTCGCAGAGCTACTGGTAAAAGAGGTTAACTTCGGCATGCCCTACTGAAGTAAGATAAAATGAGTTAATAAATAATTAATTAATAATAATTAATTAGGAACAAAAACAAAGTACAATAAAATTGACCAAAGTATGTACGATAAAAACTGCAGTAGTCGTAGACTGGCTTGCAGTGCTTAAGCTGTAGGTTTTGAGGCGACAATGCTCCGAAATGCTAAACAATATTTGTAACTTACTTACTATTGACAAAACAAATGTATAATGTATAAATAATGTATGTAAGTGTGTGTGTTTCATTTAGACTCAATTTTAAATAGTTATTGTTAGTTGGTAAAAGGTGTTAATTTCACATCACACCCGCTTGCTAGATAATACTGTTAAGTATTTAACAGTTATATCTAGGAATGGCGAAACACACGAAAAACCTTCTTATTTATTTTTATTATTTTGAATTTTGCATTCACAACGCTATATAGTTATAAGATAAATATTTACTAGAAAATCAGCCAGCCTCAGGAAGCTCGAGTGGGCATCGCACCCGCGACCTTTGGATAACCGGTCCAAGCAAGCATTGGACCCACTCAATAAATGACCTTCCTGAGGTGATTCCTGGTTGAATTCCTGTTGAAGTTTTGTGCAAAGTAATGGAGCGCATTTTAAATAAACATTTTGTCCTCTACCTCGAAGAACACTCCATAATTCACAATCGCCTATACGGGTTTCGGCCGAAACGGTCAACGGGTGATATTCTAGCGTACGTTGCACATCTATGGGGTGAGGCTATTGACAAGCGTGGTGAGTCGGTGGCTGTTAGCCTTGACATAGCCAAGGCTTTTAATCGGGTCTGGCACAAAGCTCTTCTCTCCAAGTCTGTCTGGCTGTCCCAGAAAAGAGAGCCCATAATCATACCGGCGGATGTAAATGCCTTAAACTTCTTAGGCGTTGGAGATGACGGCCTCATCCAAGTCATGGACTATTGTTTCGTTTCAGGATCATAATGGTGGAGCCATGTTTCATCCATAGTTACTAAGCGGGCCAAAAATCGGTCAGGATCTTGTTGTAACAAATTGATTTGAGAAATCCTCAGTCTTGTTTGTTTATGCTCGTCTGTAAGCATTCTAGGCACCCACGCTGATACTTTTTTCATGCCTAAATGTTCATGTATAATACTATGGATACTTCCTATCGAAATCTTTAGTTCTTCAGCTACAAAACGAACAGTAACACGACGATCTGCCAAAACAATATTTTCAACTTTTTTATCATTTGTTCGGTAACTGCCGTCGTAGGGCGTCCCGAGCGCGGGTCGTCTTTAGTTGAAGTCCTTCCTCTCTTAAACTCGGCACACCACCGCGCAACCGTAGAATACGGAGGAGCATCAACCCCTAATGTTCCTTTCAAGTCTAGATTTACTTGCTCAGTAGTTAATTTTTTCAGGCAGAGATATTTTATTACGGCGCGAATTTCAATTTTATCTATTTTGCGTACCACGCTCCGATACGACGAAAACAAATAACTTCTATTTTTAAAATAAGAAAAGAAAATCAATTATTTTTATTTGTATGGGCTTTACCTGCCAGTATTTATTTTTTTGTTGTTCAAGGAGTTTATATGTCATTTTTATGTCATTATTACTTTTTATTGAACACCCCTTGTATTACTTTTGTAATGGCTATCTTATCTATAGCTGCCCGAACACAACTATCATATCTTATCTTTACATGCTACAAACATTGATGTTATGGCGACATACTAACCAGGTGGCAAAACAAACCCTACCACCAACCTTTATATTTTAAATGAATGTTTTAGCAACACTAAAGCTCTTTAAACCTAACATTTTCAATAGATTTCTTTACAAAATACGTTTCTTTTCGGCTCAATAAGAACAAGCCGTGCAACTAACGCTCATTCCAAAGTATTCTTTCCACGATCACTTAATTTTGCTGCGACTTAATTGTTATTCTACTCTCACTAATTAAGTAGTTTGTCTTAGAAACACAAGTTGGAAGTAATTGATACAAGTAGGGCACAAAGAGAAGTTTTTTTTTCTTCCCAGTTGTTTAACTGAAGTAACCTAATTCCTCTTCGCGAAATTATAGCGCTTCGCCTTTGTTAACTGGAAAATTTATGAGAAAATCTAATTGACATTTTTTATTAATACAGTTACAGTTGTATTTAACAACAAAAGGTTGCTATTATAAAACATCATAAATACATAATTTCCCGCAGTATCTCTCTTCCACGGCCACTCGTTGCCTTATAATAACGGCACAAACAAAACGGCAAAAACACAAAGGCGAGCTGTTAATAAACATTTTCTACACTTTCTATGGGGAATGCATCTCGAAGAGGAATGTAAAAGAACCAGCAATTGTCAAAGTAGGAATCTACAGTTTCTCAAAAGGAACTCGCAGCGAATTACGAAAAACCGTAAATAATGCACCGACTTCAAGTCTGCAGAACATACTTCTGGCGGCCGGCGGATCTACACGTGATCTGGAGTTAGCTGGTGAATTGTGAACTCTAGCACTCGAGCCTTAAAGTGTTTCTGCGAAAAAAGAAACTGCATTTGAGATTTGCATTAGCGTAAGAATGCTATGCTGGTGAGCTCGACTGATTCAAGCGAATATGACTTTTATTTTCATTGAGATACAGTTGAGCAAGTAAGAGATTGAGTGTAGATCAGGTTGCAGGTGGAAGGCACGCTAGCATGTTTCCTAGGTTGTTTCCTTTTTCCTATCCTTGTACAGGTAGCCGTGATTTTTGCTAGCATGTGGGACTAAGGTTTCACAATGAGAAAAGTTTGAATGTTTCATTAAGAGCTTTTAGTGGAATCCGCAGCTTTAGTTACACTTCCGTCGTTTGTTTTTTGTCATTGTATAAACATCTTATATCTGCTTTTAAAAACTTAAATATAACAAGGTCGTGTATAGAGAATCACTATTTCATTACATAAAAAATAGGAAAGTGTAAACTGAAGCCATTTCAATAATCACGATATTAAAATGTTTTTGTTTTGTTTATATAATTTTAACGCAAATTTTGTTGCAAAACAATTTACAAAAACACGAATGTTGAAAAAAATTCCACGAGCAGGATTTGAACCTGCACCCTTCTGACATACCGGGTCAGGTGCTCTCCAATTGCATTTGTGTTTTTGTAAATTGTTTCGCAACAAAATTTGCGTTAAAATTATATAAACAAAACAAAAACATTTTATAAATAGCTTGCCTACTTCTTAACTGATCTTTAGTATTTGTAAAAATATTCAGATGTTAATGACGGTAGTTGTTGACATTGAATTGGCGCCTTTGGCTTTCAAAGTAAAAAAGTAAATAGTGTTGAATAATTTCGGCGGGCTGGTTAGAACCACGATAGCTCAATTGGAAGAGCACCTGACCCGGTATGTAAGAAGGGTGCAGGTTCAAATTTTTTCAACATTTGTGTTTTTGTAAATCACGATATTGTGCAATAATAGTAGTTTATGCAACTGTCATATAATGAAGGGTATTAAAACACGAGTGTGAGTTTATGAAACGAGCGCAGCGAGTTTCATAATAGTAACGAGTGTTTTAATACCCGTGTTATATGCAGTTGCATACACTACTTTATCTTCACTAATGCAATTAGTCAAACAACAAGAGTAAAAGCTGACAATAGTTTATTTATAATAATTGTTCAAATTTTGGATGGTACAATTTTTAAAGTTAATGTTAATTATTGATCCAGCAGCTGTAGCGGTCGCGGGGCAAGCAGTAGAGCTCGTAGACGGAGTCGGAATATTTATAATTACTTCATTCGTCTTGTTTTCTATACTGTTCAAGATCGTATTTGAGACTTGAATTTTATTCATTAAAGACTCATGAATGTAGCTTTCAGCCACAGTAGAAGACTTCCACCCCCCGAGACGTTTCAGTGCGGTCAAATCAAAAATTGGGGCCCCATGCCCCAATCACCCATGCCCCCATTATGCCGAAGATTAGTGCAACCTGTAACAATAAACGATATAATAAGCTTGAGGTACATAGCCAAGGCAAAAACTATGATTTATGAAGTAAAGTGTAGGTACCTACTACCTAATTTATACACAAAGCGCTTAAACGGAGTGTCTAGATAACTTGCGTGTGTAGTACGTAAGTACTAGGTAGATTAAATAACAGAACTAAAATACACTTACCTTTTCAAAAAGATACAAAATATCTGGTGAATCTTCCAGGAACATCTTTATTTGACCTGATGTAAACGTCAAGGACTTTTTTTCCTTGTGTCCTTCTGAACTGCGTTTCAGGAACGCTATGACTTTTGAATACTTCGTGATATCAATATTGTTGTAGATACTCAGTGTGGACTTGAGCATAGAATATTTAGCCCACATAGAAGATGGCTTGAATTTGTCGGAGAGGTCTTTGAGATACACAAGAATGACATTTTCAGAAAATGATGTAGTTTTCTTTTCGATCTTCCATGCCAAAAAGTTATTATATTCTTTTTCATATCATTTTCTAGATTTTTCTGGCAAAAGATTGTGAGTTACTTTTGTTGCCAATTTTAGAATATCCGGAGGCGTACAAATATCATCGTCGCTGTCCATTTTTAACTTTTAATTTGTATTTTAAAAACAAAACACATTGCGAAACATTAAATTCACGCATACGTGTATTGTCACAGTGAACTTGCCGCCATTAAAATCTAACCAATGAGAGCGCAGCTGCGCGCGCAGGGCCAATCAGGAGCGAGCGCGCGCTGTTCTTTTTTTATTTAATTGGCACAAGATCTTACCAAAGAGTTTTGTGTGTAAGTTTAGTAGTTTCGACGAAGTTTTCACGTATAACCCAACTGTTTTCAAAAGCCAGCCTATTATCAAAATTTTATACAACTTGTATGAAGATTTTGACATAAGGCTCGCCAGGTTAGGGAGGCTAGGTATTTTATAATATTTTTATGTTTTGTATGTGCTTTTGTATTTTACTTTTATATTAATATTATAACCAACTCTATAAATAAAGAGAATAATAATAATAATAATAAGAGAGTATTTGCACAGACACAACCAAGTAACCAGAATAATTCACCAGCAACTTGCTCTTGTTGAATCGGAGGTGCCTATAAGTACGCACCTGCAACAGTACTCGAAAATGGTCATGCAACGCTCTACTGGGATCGCTCTATCATTACGGACAGGACTATTGTCGCCAATAAGCCTGATATTGTGGTGGTCGACCAATCCCAGCGCCGGGCAATGCTGGTTGATATCACCATACCTCATGATGAGAACCTCGTGAAAGCCGAGAAGGACAAGTAAAGTAAAGTATAGTAAAGTCAGTAAGTACCTTGACTTGGCTCACGAGGTTACCGCCATGTGGGATGTGGATTCAACCATTATTGTACCGATAGTCGTTTTGGCAAACGGTTTTTTAGCCAAGAGCTTCGATCAACACTTAGAGAGGCTCTCGCTGAAAGGTTGGGTCAAGGTTCAGATGCAAAAGGCAGTACTCCTTGACACGGCACGTATTGTCAGGAGGTTCCTCACTCTGCAGCCCTAACCACCGATAGCTTGAGTCTATCCCCGCTGCCGGTGGCAACCTAGGTTAAGTTCTTTACAATATTTTATATTATAAATATGTTTTTATATAAAATATTGTAAAACATTTTTCTTAAGAAATAAATTTAATAAAGAGAATAATAATAATAAAAATTCATTAATGATTCGGAACGCCTCAGTGGCCAGGTGGTGAAGCGCTCGGCTCGATACCCAAAGCCCAGGTTCCCAGGTCGGGCAAAGTGTGTTTCGAATTTTCCGATGCATAGCCCGGGTTTAATCACTAACACGCATTTGGCAAGCTTAGTGATTAAACCATAACTCATCAATTGTATAGATGACTTGATTTCAATGATGAATGCATTTGCCCAGCTGTGGGACAGTTGAAGGCTATTTACTTACTTTTACATTAATAATATACCACAAAATGAAAACTTCTCAAATGGCACTTAACATTTTTATCAGTACCAAGGAAATGGCAAACGAGTTTCACTCTCAACAGTTTACTGAGCTATATCCCAAGAAAATAGCGCAACACTGATATTTTCGGCTTTTATCTGGCATTGTTATTTTTAATGTTAGCTTCGTCTCAGCTAAAGCAGTTTAGTACAAAGTACAGTGTGAAGATCATTCAAACAAATCATTCAAACGGTCATGAAAAAGCCTATTTAATTTATTTGTTATTTATGTTACAAAGATTAGCTACTTATTAACCATTTTTTTGTTCTCCGTACAAAGTAATATAAATTCATAATTAAAATGAAATGTGTACTTTTACATTAATTATAAATGTGTAAAATAAACGCGAGTAGATCCGTAAAAGTACTTACATTTTTCTGTTTCTCACGCGTTTATTTTACACATTTACAATTAAAGTGTAAAATAAACTGAAGTAGATCCGTAAAGGTGGTGTCATTTCAAGGTGTAGTGTTCGCGTAAACTTAAGGAAACAATAAACTCATAAACCACCAAAACCGGTTGGTTTTGGTGGTTTATGAGTTATTGAGTGGTTTATTGAGAAACCAACTGATCTTATAAACTAAATACTGGTAGTGATCAATTTCTGTGCGTTCAAACCCACCTGAAAATAACGATAGAACTGTGCTCAATAAAGACTTGGAATCACTTTAATTAAATAACCACCTCTAAAACTTTCGATAGATCTTGGATCTTCACAATTCGACGTAGCTACCGGCATAGATTTCTACGAAAACAAAGGAAACTTTAAGAATTGGCAGTCCTTGAGCCAATTATTCCCGACTGATATAGTCCAAGAGCCCCAAGAGCTTGAAATCGTAATCTTAGACATTTCAATGACCTTTTTCAGCAGAAGAAAGTTAGCTTGCGACGGCAATGTACATGTTTCTTTTCTTTGAAATTGTGATTATTAGAAGTCGAGGATATTACGACGATATTATATTAATTTACTGTTGATATTATTATTATTTGCTGTTAAGGTAATGTACTTAATCATAAAACCCTAGGCAAGCTATACCGTAGTGTATCGTTACCAGCTCATTTTATGTTCCCACTGCTGGGCCACGAGCCTTCCCAATAGATGGATAGGGAGAAGGGGTCATTAACCATCCCGCGGGCCCAGTGCGGATTGGTGATTCTTAACGTGCCTTCCGAAGCTCGATATGATACATTTTTGGTCACCCATTCGATGAACGGTCTTTGAGAAGTTGCTTTACTTCAACAATCGCAGACCGGGCGCTTTAACCACAGCGCCTCCATCAAGATCCTCCATTACCTGCCGTAGTTATACCGTAGCAATTTCGGTCGTCAACCTTACCTTCAAAGAACTACCCAGCTGTGACCTGTCCTTAATATTTGCGGTAGCACACTGGGAAGTATTGTGGTTGACCTTAGACCTCGTTGGACTTCGTAAGGTTGCTTCGATATGCTCTCACTCCTAACTTAAGCTGTGCGAACAGCACACCCAGCGCTATCGAAGATATTTCTTCGTTTAAACCGTTATCCTCACTGTAGGACAATTCATGTCCATATGACAATTCTTATATGATACTAGAGTCATCGATATAGCCTACCAGATTAACAAGCTGAAGTGGCAGTGAGCCGGCCATATTAGCCGCAGAACCAATAACCGATGGGGTAAACCAGTACTTGAGTGGAGACTGCGTATCGGCAAACGAGGCAGGCCGTAGTGTTGTAGGACGCCCTCAGACTAGATGGAGCGGCGATTTTCGCGAGGTGGCTGTCAAGAGCTGGATGAGAGTAGTCACGGATCGTGCTCGGTGGCGTGCACTTGGAGAGGCCTTTGTCCAGCAGTGGACTATAGTAAAGGTTGATGATGATGATGAAGAGTAACGGATGAAAAGACGTTTTGTGTTTTTGATAATCTAGCGTAAGGACCTGAAGATGGTGGACCCCTGCACTGGTTATTTGCTTGCGCAGGGTAGGCACTTTTTGTATAACCTAAACGTTGAATTGATAGTGAGTGAGAATGACAGGACAAAAGAAATACTAATGAGTTGAGAAGGGTTTGCCCGTCACTTGCAACTCATGGCCTATATACTTCCAACTTCCTAACTCCTAGTACACGTTCTTAAGACCACTAAACTTAAAACTTGATTCGACTCAGATCTTTCCATCAAAACGCGTCCCTTTCCCGGTCCCAGAGATGCGTAAGAAAAAAAAATAAGAAAGCGCGAACAAAATGTGCCTCCGGATTTACGGTACCAAACTGATAAAATCACGTCACTCCGTCACAGACGTAATCCAAACGTCCCGACATACGTGGCCGTACAATAGTGATGTTTATGACGCCACAAATTCCTCAGCGGAATAGTTCGCGAGTGGGTTTATTCGAAATGACGTTCCTTTTGCATGCCTCGAGAGTTATGTGTTCGCCGTGATAACTGTTGAACAACCATCTTTCTCGTCTTTATTACATTTTTATTTCAGGCAACTTAAGAATATTTCATATTAAAATTTCCTTGTTTGCATATTCAACGGAGGAGCTCGATGGCGCATTGGTTAACGAGCCCGGTCTGCGATTGCTTACGTTAAGCAACTTTTGCAAGGGCGATCATCGGATGGGTGACCAAAATTGTATTATTTTGAGCTCCTCCGTACTTTGGATGCACCTAAAGCCGTTGGTGCCAGTTGCATTGGCAGTCGTTGTCAACCACCAATCCACACTGAGACCGAGTAGTGGTTTATGGCCCGTTCTCTATTCATCTTTAGGGATGGCTCATGCCCCAGCAGTGGGAACAGAAAATGAGCTGGTGATGATGGTATCTAACGCCTCCAGTAGTTTTTTTCCTTTAGTTGATGGCTTCGTGCCATTAGCACATTTAGACAGTGTCAACGTAATTTTTCTTACAAGCAATACATAAATAAACAATATTTCCTTCCATTATGATGATGATGAATGATAATAGAAATGAAAAGTGAGAAATGATATACCCCCATCCCGTCAAGTATCTCAGTAAAGATGTGGGGCTTTACTAAGTCCTCACGCGGTCTTCTTGAGAGAATTTGAAAAGTGACGTTGCACTGTTTTTTGTTTATGACAGTGTAACACGAATATGATTCAATTTTTTTTAAAACATTATAGTATGTTGTATGTTGGTATACAACTACTAATATGTCGTTTTATTTAATAAAACATCAAATTGGACCAACCGTGAATTGAACCAAACGCGCCTAAAGGGATAAAACTAAATGATCCCAAAAAAGTCAACATTATGGGAATTCAACTTTTAAAATATACTAAACTAAAATTTAATGCTAAGAATATGGAAACATTAATACTAAAAACCTTAAAAATAATAATAATATAATAACCACCTAAAATATATTATTAAAAGGAGTCCCTTTAGGCAAGGTTCCGAAGATACTGGCAGCGTTGCCCCTTTGAATAGCTAATAATAATAATAATAGTTTTTTGATTTATTTGCCCACACTCATGCACACTCACGAGCACTTAACGGTTAATAATCCACCATTATTTCATTTTAATATTCGATATAACACAAACTTTAGAAAATAAAACAAAACCGCAGACATGACTCTTCACTATCCCGCGAAGAAGTCCCCTCTATTAGTTAGAATACCAGTGTCAGATATAAATTAAATTTTAAATTGCGTATGCAGTCGTTTATGGTAAGGCTTAATCCGATTGACCAGCTACCTCTTATTATAAGACTAGCAATAACAATGTTACTAATATTGTTTTGTTTCCATTATAATAGATAAGATAGACCTCGATAAATTAGGATTTTGGAGGAGGCCTATGTTTGAAGGCGGACTGAATGAAGGCTGAGGGTGATGACGATGATGATGTATAAAGGTATCATATTGGTAACGAGATGGCGGATGCGCTTGCCAGGGAAGGCTCGGAGACCCAGCTCATTGGTCCTGAGCCGTTCGTGGCACTTGCACCAAGTACCATTAACAAGGCCTTTAAAGATTACATCGAAAACAGGCACGGCATCGAATGGAAGGAGCAGCCGGGTATGAAACACTCCAAATCCTTCCTTGGCGAAAACGCCTTAGGACGGAGTAAGTTCATATGCGGAGGCGGTAGACGGCAGGCCCGACTAACCATCGGTGCCTTGACAGGGCACTATGCCACAAAACAAATGCTTCATAGAATGCACCTTTCAACAAATAGTTTGTGTAGGGCGTGTGGAGAGAAAACGGAGTCGATGCAGCACCTACTGTGTGACTGCGACTCTCTGGCTAGGAAAAGAATGGGACTCCTGGGATCGGCCTATCCGAAACCGGAGGACTTCAGGCTCTTCGCTCTCAAAGACGTTGCCAAACTCATGGCCTCTATCTTTGCGGAGGAGGAAGAGTGAAAGGATGGGGTTGCATAAAAGATCCCGATGGGTCGAGGTGTTACTGCGAGAGGGAAACCTCGGCAGGCCCCACTAAGATAAGATAAGATAAGGTATCATATAAGTTTATTTAGTTCTTATGCCACTTGCATTTATTCCTACCACATATATTATACACAAACCACTTACACTACTTGCAAGGACTAGGGCACTCAAAGAGATTTCCGTATGCCACAGTATCCGCGCGAACTTCACAAACAATCACTATACATCGACGAATCTTATGACACTGTTTCAACCACATTTAATTTTATTGCTCTGTGGTTTCAACATTAAACATATATAATGATCATTAAAAATGGCGCTCGGTCCAATGTCAGTGGACCTCCAGCTGTAATTAGCCGCTGCTATTTCGAGTTATGAATTCATCAGCGCAAAAACAAAAGCTATTACCCGCCGAAGGAAGTTTTAATTAGTTCCACGGACACTAGGGGGGGTGAAGAGGTAACCTTGTACTCCATATTGTTTAACTCATCACTGAACTAGGAATTATTGATGTCGCAGCCAAATGGTTGATACAGGCCGTAGATTGGGCGACTAGACGATTTGTTACGTGACGTTCAAGTGAATACCTAAGAGCGTTTAGCCAAATAATGCAAAGCAACCTTTTAGGTTATGACAACCTCCATAGTCGTGTTGCCATCTCTGAGGTCCCAGGTTCAATTCCCGGTCGGGTCAATATAGAAAACCCAAGTTTTTTCATATTTTCTCGGGTCTGGGTGGTCTTTGTTCCTGACATCCACAACACAAGTGCTGTCTTTGGAGTCAGAGCAATGTATACGATGTTGTCTAATGTACCTATAAATATATTTTAAAATACAATTTAAGGTGTAGGTAGATCCCTCGGAAATGTTCATTGAAAATATGGTGAAGAGGTTACTATGAGAACTATCAAGCAACTTTCGCTAAGGCCGATCAACTGATGGGTGACCAAAAGTTTATCATCTTGAGCTCTTTCATGTTTCATTCAGCACCACTGCTAAAAGTGTCCCTACGGACATTATAATGAGCTTGTGATGATGTCGATGTATTTTTTTAATAACATGAAGATTAACAGACACATGACATAATATAACAGTTTATTAGTTAGGTTTTGATAAATAAACATGTGAAAGAGTAAATCGTTCAAGTTAATCGATCCTTGCGATTCCGGGTCACCAGATGGGCGACGGAATTGAAAGCTCAATGTATGTAAAAAAAACTGAAACTGTTAAACTCCTTCACTGAACTCATCCAGAATTGCAACTTTGAATTACATATTATTCCTATGCAGCCACACACATACGTATGTTACGATCGCTGCAAGCAGGACTTTGACAAATGCTTTCCCATAACTCCAGCGATCTCTCCAGATGCGGCCAGAGTATTGAGAACTCTCCCCGCCCATACAGCTTCACTGGCACGGGTGATTTAGCGGAAGACCGTTTTTCAGCCGCAGGTCAAGTGAGCCTGGGTGTTGGGGAAACATCGTTTGGGGGCATTATCGAGCCAGTAAATGTGCTAAGTCAGTGGCTACTTATCTGTGCTATTACTCTTTACTAAGTGAAAGGTATTTGCATTCAGCATGTGGTGTTGGATATAAAAAAAATCATATATTTTATTATGATTACAACATCCGCGTTTATGGTCTATTAGTTAAGAGGCCCCGGGTTCGATTCCCAGCAGGGTACATGTTTGTGTACTCGGTTTGGTTGGTGGCTTGTCTGTACGCCTGGCTAGCTACCACCATATTTTCAATATGCTACCATGTCATAATGTGAGTAGCGTTGTTGTGTTCCGGCAGCTGATTCCGGGTGAAGTGCGCTTCCATCTTTGGCTTTATCATTACTTGAAATCAGGTGAGATGAAGGCAAAATGCTTACCCACTGCACATGCTGTGCCCACTACTGCACTACTTTAATTAATACGTATTATCACTGAAGATACTTTAACTCCATTAGCGGTTAGTTCGCTTCAAGCATATTTAATATTTTACTGACGCGTAGGAATGATCTCATTTCCTACATATTGAAGATTTTATGCGGACCAAGGGTATTGTTAACATTTATATATCAATTTCCTTTTTAAATAAGCTGGTATTCCAATGATGGTTCAACGTTCGCTCTTGATACGGGATCTATGTGGTGACACGGAAATGGTTACCGATATTTGGATCTGACACTTTGTAGCCTCGCTTCGATGGTCAAGGGTTCAATTTTCAGGTAGGAAAATTCCTTACTGCTATACTTTTACACATTCCTCTAGTAATATAAATTATACTAGCTTTTGCTCGCGGCTTCGCTCTCGTAGGCTACACGACGTGTGATTGTTTGTAATAAAAGCCAAACTTATTAAAGGTACAGACGCCTGCACATC
Source organism: Eudonia truncicolella (assembly GCA_949315975.1). Lineage (NCBI taxonomy): Eukaryota > Metazoa > Arthropoda > Insecta > Lepidoptera > Crambidae > Eudonia > Eudonia truncicolella. Next base: position 20,683,534 of record OX438827.1, on the reverse strand, counting down.
AACCTATCCAAAACTGTCAATTTCTTTCAATACAATGTCAACCATATTACTTAGGCATAAAGTTCAAAGTCTGTTGAGGAAATTTGACAGTTTGTGGTAGGTTGATGTGCAGGCGTGTGTACGTTCATGTTAGTCAGTCCATAGATTAAACTTTAAAAATTAAAGATTTCCATACAAACTTTCCACCCTATTTCACCTCTCTAGGAAAGGTTTTTCGAAAAAACACGTCATTCTTTATTTTTCTTGAAAAATCTAAAGATCGATTGAAATATTCATTTTGATATTTATTACTTTAAAAATAACGATTTCCCCAAAAAACCTTAATCCCTTTTTTACTAATTTCAAGATAAATAAACTAAATTCCTGAGACACGTATTTTTTTAATTCTTTTCAAGAACTCAAATACCAATTTTCAAGTATTTTACTTCAAAACTGACGGACTTTCATTAAATTTTTCACCACCTATTTGACCCCCTTAGGGTGTGATTTCCAAAAAATCCTTTCTTAGTGGCTGATTACGTCACTCAATTAACCTACAATCCAAATTTTATCTAATTAGCTTTTGCGGTTTAGGCTCGGCGATGATGAGTCAGTCAGTCAGGACAAGTCATTATTATGTATATAGATTTAAAATATAATTTTTGTTAATCTACTTGCATTTTTATGTTTAAGTTTAGCTTGTAGTGAAGAGCGCGAATCCTACTGGCACTGGATGGCTTAAACACAATCAAACAATGTGATGGGTGACCGAATAATTTATATCTTAGGTTATCAATCCTTCATGTTTACATATAGGTAAGCCGTTAGACCTGAATAATGTCGTAAGATAACAGTCGTTAAAACCCACCAAATCACATTGATCGACGAGGATTTTAAGGCTCGTTCTTGTTCATGCGGGAAGACTTGAGCCCAGTCTTTTTGTGCTGATGATGATCATGTCGATGAAAGATCCTTCCATATAACACACATCAACATGACCGGCTCATTTTGCGAGCTTGTCTCCACTGTTGGGGCATGAGCCTCCCCTATGGATGGAAAGGGAGAATGGGTCATAAATTACCACGCGGGCCCATTGTGGATTGGTGGTTGTTAACAACTGTGAGTAGCAGCCGTTGGCCCAACGGTTTTATGATACTTTTTTCACCTATACGATGACCGGCCTTTGTGAAATTTGCTTTAACCTCAGCACTCGCAGACCGGGCGCGTTAACCTCGTAGCGCGTTAAGCTCCTCGACTGTAATAACACTGGCAATAATTTCCTTGTACAACACTGACTATAATAACCAGATAAAAAACGTTAAATTATGTCGCAGATTTATTACACTTCATATCTAATGTTAAAACTGTGTTACTTAATGCGTTTTCATATTGCCATGATAAGTCAATCTCGCTTGTGAACGGTGATTTGTGTCATAATTTATTTTAGGGTCGTGTCGGTTAGATTCGCATGCGGGTTATTGCGGGGAGAGGGAAGAGGGTATGGTACAGGCGCCTGCACACACAGGTCATATAGTTATTGGATAGTCTGCACGATTAGACTATCCAATTTCCACAATAAATATTCAACCATATGCCATAGACATAAAGTTCAAAGTCTATTGAGGAAATTTGCCAGTTTGTGGTAGTCTGCAGTGTTATGTGCAGTGGTATGTGTAGTGTTATGTGCAGTGTTATGTGCAGGCGTGCATACTATGGGTTTTAGTGGGTAGGCCTTAGTGGATAGTCCCCTCCACCCCCCGTCAAGCTTTGCAAAGCTGATAGGGAAAGGGGAGGAAAGTTTCTTAGTATTCGTAGTCGCTCCAGAGCTGGCTATTCATAAGATAGTAATTTACTTATTATTTTCATGAATTGAATAGTTTTATAGACACGTGAATTCTTTGTCATACTGAGATCTTTTTTAACTAGTTACTTTCGTACAATTATTTCCTGCTTGAAGAGCAGGGAAAGGGGGAACGGCTGAAAACCAGCGCTGACAAAATCTCAATGCGAACTAAGTCATTCCTTTCTACTTCTGACCTTGTGTTACTTTTTATGTATTTTTTTGTTGTAATTTTTTGAGGCAATAAATTATTTTATTATCATTCTCTTTATTAAATATGTATCTTAAGAAATTTTTTTTGACAATTTTTTATATAAAAACATATTTACAATATAAAATATTATAAAAAACTATACTTAAGTTGCCACCGGCAGCGGGGATAGACTCAAGATATTGGTGGTTAGAGCTGCAGAGTGAGGAACCTCCTGACAATACGTGCCGTGTCATTATTATTATTAATAAAAAAAAATAACGATGATTATATAGAGACTCTACTTCGCATATAATACGATGTTTTTTTAATCATTCAGAGCAAAAGTTTTAGTACAGCTGGCCGGTCTGCCCGTGAGTGTAGTATTTTCGTCAGTTTATTTGTAAATTAGGACGCACTTCTTTGACGGATCTAAAGTGAAGGTATGAGTACATTCAAACAATGCCGTGTCATAGTTATAAGCAAGAAAGGGCCGCCTCTGTAGTGTAGTGGTAAAGACCACCGTAGTTCAGACCCAGAGTTTCCGGGTTCTATTCCCAGTGGGGGGTAAATGTTTGTGTACTCGTTTCGGTTGGTGGTAGGGTTTGTTTATCCGCCTAGCTACCACCATCTTATCTAATTGTGTCGCTATAACATCAATGTTAGCACCAATGTTGTGATTCAGCAACTAGAGATAAGATAGCCAGAGCCTCAATAGTTGAGGATCCCGGATAAAGTGCGCTTCCACCATTGGCCCTATCATCACTTAACATCAGGTGAGATGAAGGCACTGTGCTTACCCGGACTATATAAATAAAAAAAGCAACAAAGGTACCTATTGATGCAGACAACACTTTACGTTGTAAAGAAATACTTAATACAATGTTCTCGCATGAATTTTGATGTAAATTAGTTTTAAGTCAAAATGTAAAACACAATGTGGTTGGCCAAAGTACGATGAAAATTTCATTAAACCAGTACCTATTTTCTTACTAAATGTACTAGAAATAAGATATATTTTAAAATAAAAAAACAGTCCTGCGATGACTGGAAAAAACAAGATAAGAAAAGCATAAATAATGACTCTTTAGAATAAAAGAGGAGAGCACGACTAACTCGAAAAATCCCTTTCAGAATCCTTAGTCTCTCAGTGAACCACGCGATAAAGGTCTAACGTTTATTTGCTAAACAGTGAAATAAGCGTAAAACCTTTATCGCGCAGATTACTAAGAGACTAAGGATACTGAAAGGTTTTTTTTCATTTGTATTTTATTATATCTATTGTATAATATACAAACACAAGAAGAGTGTACAGTCAACCGCCTTGGCCTTTAAAACAAACATACATATATATTTTTTATATAAAAACACTAGTGGTTGCCCGCGACTTCGTTCGCGAAGAGTACAGAAAAAAATTATCCTATATATCCTATCCTATATGCTGGTCTGGGTCATGGTCTGTATATGAGGAAAGTTTCAATAAAATACATTCAGTAGTTTTTACGTGAAAGAGTGACAAACATCCATCCATACTTACAAACTTTCGCGTTTATAATATTAGTATGATAATTATCCCAAACAAACCCCTTTGTACTTCTAAAAGTGTTTTTATTCTATTTTAACGTATTTTGTGTACAATAAAGTATTCTATCCTTTTCTGTTTTATTATATTATGTTTAAAACCAGCTAAGGAGTTTACCAAGACACCCACTGTACAAAATTACGATTAATTTAAAACAACCCTCAAAACACATACCTACGTAAGCTCAAAGCATCTCTGTGTTATAACCGTACAACCAAGAGTTCGTATTACGTTTCATCATAACCTTTCAGGCAGCATTCACGAACCAGACGCGCCAATTTGCAAAACAAGTTTGGAAACCAATACAGGCAGGCACAGTCATCATTTTCGCGCGTCACTCCAACACGGCCAGATGGAAATTGTTAATATTAGGCGCCCGCCGCCTGCCGCCGCCGCCAGTCGGAAGGACCCCCGAACTCAATTTTGTAGCCAAATAAATCGAGGGTCGTTATGAATGACAATTTCTGGTGCGTCCGTCGATGTGCGGTGCGATAAGCTACCGTTTTTTCGGTCGCGAATTTGCTCGGTGCTTAATTAATTCTTTGTGCAATTGTTTTCATTGACGTCAGTGTGTTGTAGTGTTTTTTGGTCTGTAACGTTTTTATAGAGTGGCATGTCGCATACTTTGCCATCATAGGCGTTACATCAGGCTACAACTCACCAACTTTTTTTTATACCTAGCTCGGCAAACGACTCCACTCCACCTGATGATATGTTTCCACTAGGAGTCCAGGCGCGAGGACAACTGGTGCAGCGTGAAAACAGCGCAGCGTTAGTCACCCTCACCTTGCCAGCCCACAAGGTGCTTCTTCACGCCTCGTTTGAAGGACCCTATGTTATAGGAAGGAGGGAAAACTTGTGCTGGTAGACGTGAAGCGGATTGGTGGGTTTTAAAAAATATAGGTATTCTGTGCAATATCGCAACCAGAACACATAAACCGCAGCGTCATCGAGCTCCTTATATCATCATCATCATCTCAGCCAGAAGACCCGATCCGATCCGAACCCTTCGGAGAATCTAGTAGGGCACGGGGACGCGCACTTGTGCGCGATGCCGTTCCCTCTAGATAACCTCTGAAGGTGATTCGTTTCACACGGCTTGAGGGTCCCTTTACGTTCCTCGCCGCCCCCAAAAAGCCCAGTGAAGCTGAAAATGTGCCGCAGCGGCAATCAGCAATCTCTCTCCAAAAAAAAAAAAAAAAGCTAGAAGACGTCCACTGCTGGACAAAGGCCTCCTCCTAGAATCTCTACAACGACCGGTTTTGTCGTAAAATATCGAGTATTGGAAAAGTTGATCTGGCTTGGAGCGCACGAAGCCTTTAATCTGAAGAAGAATCTTCTTTATTCTACTAATTACAAATCATGTACCTATCCGTTATTAAATAAAGTATTTTATCTACCTATCTATTGTGTGCAAAAACGGGTAACAAGCGAAATGATCAAGAAACGTACCTAATCGCCAGTATAACGCTGCAACGCCAAACTGGGCGCGCATCATCCATCACCGACCGCCAACTGTTCAGCTGTTCATAATCAGATTCGGCGCGCCTTCTTAATTAGCACCGAAATGACCCGATAGCGGCAGCACCGCGACCTTGCCCCCAGCGCTCAACTTTCCCAATTTATAAAACTGAGTTATACACGAAATTAAATAACGTTTATATCGGGGGAAACTTCGGCAATAATTTCTCGGGCGTCTCGAACTCGCCCCGTCTCCTACTTCCCGTAATTAATAGGATCGGGTTTTGATTAAGCAAATAAATGATTCCGTTACGATTTTCAAACATTCAAGTTTGGACTTTTCGGTGGGTGCAATTAAAATGTTTTTGCGTGACTTGAGCGATGGTTGTTGCAAGATGTTTGAGTTGACACCGAGTTGGCAAAGCCTCGCTTTCGCGTCGACGCTGAAGGTGCTGTTTGTATTGAAAAATATGTCAACAAGCGGGCATTGGCAATGTTTCAAGCTTTAAGGATTACTTGGGAGCATCATTATTATTATTTGAGTAAGCATAAAGTTATGTAAATTGTTGTATTCAAATTTAAAAGATACAACACTTTTGGAAACTTGATTGGGCCTAAATCCCTCTGTGTTTACGTTGTATTTATATTTCAACGTACAATATGTACAACGACTTAAGCACTTTCAAGTATCAATTTATAAAGGTATATATATATATACTATAATATATTATAGTCTGTTTTTGTTTTGTTTATATAATTTTAACGCAAATTTTGTTGCGACACAAATTACAAAAACACAATGTTGAAAAAATTTCCACGAGCAGAATAGAAGCACGGCTAGGCTAGAATCACGATAGCTCAATTGGAAGAGCACCTGACCCGGTATGTCAGAAGGGTGCAGGTTCAAATCCAGTTGGACAGTTGCAACAATCAGTGTCAGCGAATACCAGCTCGCGTGGTACTATAAAAGGGATAAACATTATTATTTGCCATTACGGCTTTTTTCACTATCTATCTATACATATAAAATGCTTTGTCCTGAATGATTGACGGATAAATGCACCGCCTAAACCGCTGATCGTAGAGACCTGAAACTTGGAGGGTATGTTCTTTATGTATGACGTAGGCATCCGATAAGAAAGGATTTTTCGAAATTCTATCCCTAAAGGGGTGAAAAAGGGGGGGCAAAGTTTGTATGGGACAACATGATTCCTTGGTCCAACTTACTTCAAATATTGCATATACCTTTTTTAACAGAATTGATGGAATGTGTTTCGTATTTCATTGAATTTAATTCCTTAACGGGGTTAAAAAGGGGTAGAAAGTTATTGTGGCGGTGATTTGCTTCAAAGTTGATATCAATACTCCTTAATGCTTTTGATTTTAATTGCATTCATGTTTGAAAACTCAATCCGATTATATTCAAAAAAGGTTGTTGAACTTACTTAAAAACATAAGCAAATACTCTTTAAAATTGCTGTTCGTTTGTCTCGCTAAAACTCGAGAATGGTTGGACCGATTTGGCTAACTTTGACTTTTAAATATTTGTGGAAGTTCAGGAAAGGTTTAATCGGTGAGAAACAAAAATAAAAAGTAACAGAAAATACAAAAAAATTACAATTTCATTTTCCAATGCAAAATGTACCACGGTTATTTAGTTTTGTTGTATTAAAAACTGTCAAAGTGATACAAAGTCCGCCGGGTTAGGGTCATATTATAATGAGACTGAAAAATTTACTGGTGCGTAGTACATATATATCGATGGGTTTAAACAAATTCTTATCATTTATCATGATTGCATATTGCGTTTTGTAAATATTTATTTATTTATTTATTTATTTATTTATTCATCTTAGCTTAAATATATTTTTACAGTGTAACACCAATACGATAGAAACGCACTAGGTAGGTACTAAGTACAATAACATATTATAAATAATGTAACTCTTGTAAATTCGATCAAAGAACAAGAAAAATGTCTGTTCTTAAGGCTATTTGGTTAAGGGTGCGCAGCGTGCGCGTCAGCGGAGCACAGTGCAGGAGTATGGTTCGCCCCCTGGGCACCGACAGTAACGGTGGTAGGCGGCGGCGCCCCACGTATTCATCGGGAACACACAATCTCACCAAACTAAGCAATTCTGGGTTGTGAACAGCTCCGCGAATCAGCTTAAAAATGTATAGTACTAAGGCTAGGTCTCTCCGCACACTCAGTTTAGTGCATCCCACCATACCCAGGACAAATAAGGTAGGATACATTAAAGGATAATACGGATAGACACCATAAAGCCTCATGTATAAATATCTAGCAAATTTGTTCTGAATACGCTCCACCATGAGACTATATTTAGCTTCATGTGGAGTAAGTAAGTTTATTAATTTTGTCACCTTTGGAGCACTGTTGCCTCATAATACTGGAAGTTCGAACGTTATGTCTATGACAGTCTATGATAACTGCAGATTTTATCGTACTTTAGTTAATGTTCTTTGTTCTGGTTCCAAATAAATCAGTTTTTGAAGAGCTTCCGCACCTTCCCTCCTCAGCCAGCCCCGACACGCAGTTTACTTTACAGATCCTGCTGTTGTCGTTTCATCTCCTCGGAATATTGAAGGTGCTTTGTGTTTTATATAATATTCACTTAATATTCCGGGCACGGTTTGAATGTAAATCGCAGATTATGTCATAATATAGTGTAACGGAATGTTTAAAAACGTTTTGGAAAAAGCAACTTAGTGGGATGTTGTGAAATCTTTAACAGTGCTAAGCCATTTTCAAGATATTTAGATTTATAAAACTATGTCAGTTAAATAACATATTTAATGATTTATCAAATTAAACAATGTCAGTACCTCAGTTGTTGAGGGTTCCGGGTGAAGTGTGCTTTCACCATCGGCCTTATCATCTCTTAACAGGTGAACTGAACGGCAAGTCCGTACCCGTAAGTAATAAAAACAAAAGCCTAGCAACACTCTACCTACATATACCTACAGCCGCCCTATTATTTCGGCAACGAACAAAAAAATAGTCTCCGTATCTATAGCGAGCGGCCTAAATGTATTTGCATACAGAACTCTCGGGGCCGGAGTTCCAGTCGACAAAGCCGGCCTTCGCCACGTCGTCCCCCGCGTGTCTTCGCGAGATGGCGGCCGGATAACAATTTACTTAATACGAAAAAATTCCGCGTCTTGTTAATCTTCTCAGTTCTCAGCTGCGTGGATTTGGCGAGGCCCCGCCCTTCCCCGCTTGTGTTGTTTCACAATCTACAAAGTTAATTACTTCCCTCGTGCCTGTGCTTACTGTGACAGCGGAATGTCGGCTGTGTTACGAACAAAATCGTTGTACACAAAAACGTAGCTCGCTAATGTTTAGGATCAAACTCGTGATTTTAAAGATGATGACGAATACAGTTTTCTTAATTGTTGTAAAAATTGAAACGAAACAAGGTCGCGGGAAATAATTAATTAGAGAAAGTCTAAGACCGGACAATATGTGTGGAGGTGAGGAGGCCTACACTCAACAGTGGGTGACTATAGGCTTAAGAAAAAGTGCCTTTCTCTGCTCTACACTTGGAGTTTCTCTGATGAATCGGATTCGGAACGAGGTGATCCCACAGAGAACGATAGTTATCGATATAGCCTACTGGATCAGCAAGCTGAAGTGGCAGTGGCTATATTAGTCGCAGAATCGATAACCGTTAGGGCAAACGAGTTCTCGAGTGGAGACCGCGTATCGGCAAACGTAGTGTAGGGCGCCCTCAAACAGGTGGAGCGACGATCTTTGCAAGGTGGCTGGCTAGAGCTGGAGATTTTGAAATCGAATATACAACTTTAATTTTTAGTTTTAACAACACATTAGCGCCTACCTACGTCTTACTTTATTACGTTTGTAACGGCCAAGAAGATCTTATTTTATCATTAAGTAGATGGTCAAGAAAGGAAATAATAAAATTTACACTAATTTCTCTGCGACTTATTTTTGATTTCACAATATTTCCAGATCTAAGCGACGAAATAGATGCTGTCGGGAGCAAATTTTATCGTCATGAAATTCCTCGGGTGATGAAACTATTTATTTTAGTAAAGGTTAAAATATTGTGCCTAATAAGTACACTTAAAATCACGTTAAAAATCAAATTAAGTATTAACACGAAAAACGTTATTGTGGCTTAAATATAAAAGATATATCGTATCGCGAACTTTTTTTTAGATCTTCTGATGAATGATTATTTTGTAGTAGGTATATCTTTATCATGTATGATCAACCGTTTAGTCAGCGCACGACGATAAAGCTAAGTTGCGCTTCTTTTTTCCCGACTTTAATTAAAAATTTTAAGATTTAAAAGTGTGTACTATCGTTTATCAACATAAATTATGGCCGATATCGACTCTGAAATTTAATTCTAAATATTGGTGAGAGAATTCATTGAAATGGATTAGTAGTTTTGGAGATAACCTCCTAAATAAAAAATTACAAACATCATCTCTCCATAACATTCGTGTAGATAAATAACGTGTTTGTGGCTGTACTATAAAGCTGGGTATACTGCTACTTAGCTTGCCCTGTAACAAATTTATATATTTATTTGTTTGTTTGTTTGGGCCAAATCTAGTAATTTAAATTTGACCCCTTACCTGTTGACGGATTGCATGCATGTGTAAATCGGATGACAATGCAAAATTATTATGACATGGAGCTGATCTGATGATGGAACTGGAAGGTGGCCACAGGAACTCGGTAGTTAAAGACACAACCCCATCGAATTTGGACTAGTTTGATCCGTCTTGAAGTATTTTGGTGCTAGACGGTAACCAGGGTCTTATGATGGAGCTGGAATATGGCCATAGGAACACGGTAATTAAACGATACAACCCCATCTAGTTTGGGCTCGTAAGATTCGTCTTGACGAGTACTTTGGTGCTAGATGCTAACCAGGGTCTGATGATGGAGCTGGAAGATGGCCATAGGAACTCGGTAATTAAACGACACAACCCTATCGAATTTGGACTAGTTTGATCCGTCTTGACGAGTACTTTGGTGCTAGATGGTAACCAGGGTCTGATGATGGAGCTGGAAGATGGCTATAGGAACTCGGTTATTAAACGACACAACCCCATCGAGTTTGGGCTCGTATGATTCTCTTTCAAAATTCAAAATCTTTTCGTTTTTATCAGACCCAATACTTTTATAAATAAAAGAGAGTTACATTTTGATGGAACATTAAAAAGTATTTAGCATATTATACCTTCATTATTATTCTTTGCAATCACAATGTAACACGCTTTTATTTATAAAAGTATTGGGTCTGTGACAAAAACGCAAATATTTTAAAATTAAATTATTTTTAACTTTTTAGTTCTTTTTTATTAACAAGTAGGTACTAAATAAAAGCTTGTTTTTAAAAAGTTTTTTTCTTTTCATTTTTTTATTGGCATTGCCAATATAAGGTACAGCCACAGTACAGCAATTAAATCAATATAAATATAAAATGCAGAGTTGCTTAATACTAACTGTCCTTACAATTACAGGTAACCACAGCATGCATATTAGATAAAATTAAAACAATTAAGTAAACATTGAAAATAAATTACAAACTAAAATCTATCTATTAAATGATCCCTGAACTGTCGCGAAGGTGGCAGCCAACATAGGGTCAAAATTATAGCCGATATCCACTCTGAAATTTAATTCTAAATATTGGTGAGAGAATTCTTTAAATTGGATTAGTAGTTTTGGAGATAACCTCCTAAATCAAATTTACAAACATCATCTCTCCATAACATTATTGTAGATAAATAACGTGTTTTTTTTTTTTCTCCTTCCTCAAGGCCGGCAACGCATCTGCGATTACTTTGGTTTTGCGTGGGTGTCCATGAGCGGCGGTGATTTCTTTCCATCAGGTGACCCGTCATTTCGTTTACCTCCTTTAAAAAAAAAACTATAAAATTTGGGTATACGTGTCGCTGACTTTTTTTTTCATCAACATTCAGTATGAATTACAAACAAAATTTAAAATAATATAACATAAATAAAATTGGGATAAAGACAAAATCTAAATCTCTTTTCTCGGTATTCAGCGAAAGGGAATTCGGGTTTGCGTTCAGTAATTCGAGTCGGACTCTGAACACACAGCATTTAGGAATCCGATACGTCTGTACCAACTTGCGGCTCCACTTACGTAGTTTGTATCCAATGACGAAGGAGGTCAATTGGATGGACGTACTCTTATAACATTAATAAGTTATGAACATAATCATTCCAAATGAAACTGGATTAGTTATTTAAACAACTTGTCCCATGCGTTTCTAGGAGAATTGTATTATACATTTCTTTATATATTATTGTATTGTTATTATTGTACATTACTATTATACAATAATAACAATACATTACTATTATTACTTATTATATTATTGTATTATGTATCAATTGCCATTAACAATTACTGAACTTAGCCAAAATCAATTCAAAAATAAGATCAAGCATTTTTTTGTTTCACACTCATTTTATTTAATTAGTATTTCGTTTTTTTTATTAGTATGGATTTACATAATTATCATTTTACTTTATTTATTTTTTAAATTAAAATGAAAACCATTAATTATTTTTTAAATGTATTATTATAATATTGTATTATAAAAGTAAATTTTATTTTATTACCGACCGTTGTAATATAACTGTTTTATGTTTAATAAGTTACATACATAAGTATGTAATCGGTTTTGTGAATTAATAAATTAAAAAAAAAGAATAATTTCCACATTATGTGTATTAAACTACTTGTAAATCTGTTCCGTCATTTCATAATTTAAGTTTAAACCATTATCCACATTTCAAAGTAACGATTCAATTTTCTATGCCCATTTTCTTGCTATGTTCAAGTCCGTGTTCTCACTGCCCATAAATATCCAGTCACAAATCCACTTTGATTCAATTGAATGGCATCATATCTATAAGCGGTACTATAACTAATTCTGTGTGGACTTATTGTAAGACGACCGATCGTAGACACAGAGGCCTGGCTAAAATTCCCAAAGATCTAGCATAATATTGGCTTAGTTTGGTTGGCGGTAAGGCGTATTCTAACTGCGCTTGGCTAACTATCGCCGTTTTGTCTAAGTTATGTCGTCAAATGAAATTGTAACGAAATATTTTTTTAAAGATTTTCTTTTCTTTTTTGTTGATTTATGTTTTTTTTAATGTTAAAAGGAGACAAACGAGCAGACGGGTCACCTGATGGAAAGTAATCACCGCCGCCAATGGACACCCGCAAAACCACAGTAATTGCAGATGCATTGCCGGCCTTGAAGGAGTTGGATCTTGAGGAGGGAGTAGGAATTGGGAGGGGGGGGGGATGGCCTCCGGTACTTTCACTCACCGGATGAAGCACAACAGCAACGACTGCCATTGTTTCACGCCGATATTTGATGTTATTATTTCAATTTTTGTTTTTTATCTTGTTCCTTTAGTCAGTGTGTTTAAAGTGTGAACATAATGCATTTATATTATCCAACTATACGTAGCAATAATTTTACGACATTCTTGAGTTCCATAGTAGCCAGATACTTAGTAGCCAAAGATTACGGATACCGTGCTACCATCTTCAGCGTTGTCGTTACTTACTAACAAATTCCAATTATCATTCTCATTCCATAGCCAATTCATGCTTGGCCATGCAGTGTTTAAGCAAACATTTGCCATTGGGCAGCATACACAATCCTTTTTGGCTGGCAAGATCTTTAAATTACCCCATTGTTGGCTAGATGCAGCGTTATTGGCCATTACGATGATACGCCAGACTGTTTTCTTTTTAAAAGACTATACTTACTTACTTAGACTTTTTATAAGACAGTGTATGTAGTGCTTGATGAGTTTTTTAACGGTAAATTAAGTGCTTTTTTAATTTGTTTTTATTTCTCACAGAGCGGTTTTATTTATGTAAGTGGTTAACGTTTGAAAGTCGACGAAGTGGTAAAATATTTTTAATTAAGAATATTAATTTTGTTTGTGCTTTTATATTGAATTTTACAATAACTAAGACGACCAAAAGTGAATTAGGCAATTAAAAACATAAAATTTATGGTAATTATTCAGAATAGTTGTTTAACTAGCTCAAAGTATTTTTTAAATACATTATATTGTTTCAGTAAGTATAAAAATTAAGTATTGTAAAAACATTTGGTAATGTGCCGACTAAAATATATGGGTAAAGTTAGCTTCGATATATTCTCATGAATAGGTACACTACAAATACACACTAGTACTATACCACACTATATACATAAATATATATACTACACTAGCCTTATTTGAAGATCTCAATAGCATACCGGCTTTTATATTGTGATCACAGTGTTATTGGGCACCCTCAAAAATTATATAAGGTTAGTGAGAAAAAGGACTACAAATTTACAAATTGAATAAATAAGAAGAGACAATAAGTCATACACGTTAAACACTACCGAATAATATATCGTCCCATTTGGTCTACTATCAATGGCACTCCAAAATTTACGAATATTCAATGACCTCCAGGGACCTTACGCAGCTAACGCGACGAGACTCGGAAATCTTCAGACGAGATGCCGGATATAGTGCAAACAATTTCCTGCTTCATATGGATTGTATAGATGCATGGCCAGCTAAACTTGACCCGTGGAAACCTTCACTCTCGGGGAGAGAACGCCGCATAACGCTGGTTGGCGCGCGCAAATTTCTGAATACCGCTCATCATATGCTTGAGTTAAGGACGCAAGAATTATTTCGGTGTAAGTCTTTGGTTGGGTGAAGTTGGTCCCGTGTGCATGGGGCGGATATTACTGGTACACTCTGGCTCTATCGCTGAATGTTAATACTAGCAAGGAGAGCGTTAAGTAAGTCAATGTTTTCTAAAGCCTCTCGACTTCGCATCTCACGTTGTGGCGACCTTTTTGTATGCGGTTGCAGTTACGCGAAGATGCTATGCATTATAAAATATATTTTTTAATATAACACGGACCGTTCTTCTTTCAATTTAGGTTCCCAAGAAAGTTATTTTTGTATTTTTCAGTCGGTCGGTCGAGAGCTGCTCGACCAGTCATCAGCTCCTGAGGATGCCCAGTGGAGGGGTGAAACACGTGTCCGGTTATCGGTTTTGGTGTTCATGTTCGCTTGCATCCTTGATCCTTCTGCAAGTGCATATTTTTGCGAGCGGGTGGTTGTGTACTGCATCCGAGCTTAATGAACGAATATGTTAGCGGAATTAACACCACATATTATTTAATTTGCATGTAAAGGATGACTAATACGTAAATCAATAAATAAAAAAAATGTCAACGTTTAACATTTAATATTACAATTAATTATAATAAAATTTAAATATATAACCTATAATATCAAGCAAATCATTTTTGAAACAATAACGTTGTTGCAAATATAGTCTAATAAAATATGTATATTTTTTAGCCTTGTAAGTTGTAGACTTTTTATAGAAAACATGCATAAGAGAAGTTTTCATGCCGAGAGATAGCGCTATATTCCGCTGAATCGCGTTCTCAACAAAGTTCTCTTCCATTTTTAAATATAAAAGGGGATAATGAGAAACTATGGCACACTAAGACGTAGTTTTCTTGAACGCATTCGACGCTAAGTACCTTACTCGAGGATAAAAGCGCTGTCGTGTTCGAGAACAAAGATGGACACGAAGTTTTTGCCTATGTAGATGTACCTACTCGAAGTAGACGTATAAACATTTTATTCTGTGTTTATATAATATTCGAAGTTTTAATAATGTATAATATTCGAAACTTTTACATCGTCTTTTACTTCTTTTAAGTTGTAAGCAAAACTATTGAAATAGACTGAGTGTGCGTTCATAGCTCAGAGGTGGCTCAAATGGCGTAACCGTCAGAGGTTGAAGTTCATTAGTTTTAATGAGAGGCACTGTAAGCGTTCATTAACACAACCCAATTGAAAGCGTGCTGATTAATATGCGTCACTCACATATTAAAAAAAAAGAAGGTTTTTATAGTGTTTAATTGCCTTGAAAAGGTTTTGTAGTATATTTCATTCAGAATTGAGATGAACTTCAATTAGTTTCGATTAATGTAAAAAAGAGTACCTAAGTAAATACAGTAAATAGCCTATAACTGTCCCACTGCTGGGCAAAGGCCACCATCATTGAAATCAAGTCATCATTACAATTGATGGGTTAAGGCCTAATCACCACGCTTGCCAAATGTGGGTTTTTTTTTTTTTTTTTTATTTCTGCTAGCTTTTCTCCCACGGGATGGGAGGCATTGTTTTCTATTTTCTCTTTCATTCCAGTTCTCGCTTTTATTCCTCTCGTACTTTCATTCCTATTCCACTTTGTCATTCATCATCTTTTATTCTATTCTATACGGCTGGGTTTGCCGTCTATTTCTTTTTAACTCTACCATCATCCTAGCTATACTTTATTTCTTATTATTATTTCTTAGTTTCTAAAAAGGGATACAGGGGTAAAGAATATACTATAGGAGCCCAGATTGGCTTTTGTTTTTTACATTTTTCTTATTTCTATTTTCTTATTTCCATTTCTATTTTCTTAACTTTTCTTTATTCTTACTGCTATTACATTCTTTAATTCTATTTTCTTAACTTCTATCTTGTACATTTAGTTTGTAAACTTATATTCTAATCTTTTACATATTTATCTTTAATTTATGTGCTTGAGCAGATTTACTGCGCATTCGTCATGAATGCGCATAAATCCCTCCATCTTTTTATACTGTTACATTATTTATTGCTTACTATTTCTTATTCCTATTACAAACCGTCTCTATTAGTTTTATGCCGTATTTTAAAAATATGTCCCTGGATTCCTTCGCGGCCAGGAGGTCCGCGAAGTTTTTGGGGACGATGCGGGTGCCCAATTCCGCCTCAATATTGTACCTCTCACGAGTGTGTATAGGGCACTCGGAGAGGATGTGTACTACTGTTTCATGTATGTCTGGGTCACAGGCGCACGACGGGCTGTCCTTACACTTAAACCTGTGTAAGTACGCGGAGAGCCCACCGTGACCCGTGAGCATTTGTGTGGTGTGTTTTGTGTGGGTGAATTTACGTGTGATCTTGTATGCAGCGGTGGTGTCAGTAAAGAAGAGTTTGGTTACCTCGGCTGTAGCACCAGACTGGTACCTCTTGTTCCACTCGCCCAGCATCCCATCCCTGATGAGGCGCTTTGCGAACGATACAGGGCACCTGTCGTAGTCAGGCTTTCTCTTCAACTTTATAGCGGCTTCCTTGGCTAGCACGTCGGCCCTTTCGTTCCCTTCCAACCCCGCATGTGCCTTTATCCAGTGCAAAGCAACAACTTTGCTCTGTTTAAATGCTGTGTTAATATTGCTTCGAACACCTACTGCGAGGGGGTGGAGGGAACTACCGCCGGTGACGGCTTGCAGGGCTGCCATAGAGTCGCTATAAACTCCAAAAGAAACTTCCTTCCTTCTGAGTACTACTTCCGAGGCTTTGTGGAGTGCTAACAGTTCGGCCTGAAAAACTGTGCTATACGACGGCAGTGCAAGTTTGAACGTTCCAATTTCGGCAGCGCCCCTCCGAAGAGATAGCGCCGCTCCAACCTTCCCGTCTATCTTGCTGCCGTCGGTGTATATCTGAATGTCGTACATGTTCGTGTGTATTTGCGTTTGGTCTGTGATGTGTGCAATGTCAATGTGCATATACTCGGCCGGGTGTGGTAGGTGTAACGCAGAATGGGGAGTCTCTATGTCTCTGCCCCGGAGATCGGGCCGGGGCACCCCCCTTCTCACTTCATAAAGGGCTGCGGCCTCCTTAATCCGGAGGTCGAGGGGAAGCGTCCCAGACAGAACCAGGGCAGAGGTGAGTGAAACTGTTCTGTATGCTTTGCACATTTTTTGTGCAAATCCCCGCTGTAACGTATCCAGCTGTTTGCGCGTCATGATTTTGTCCGCGGCAGGAGCCCAAGCGCCAGCTGCATATGTTACAACGGGTTCCACCGCTGCGGTGTATATGGTTTTAGCCACTTCAGGCGTCAATCCCCAGTTCACATACGCCGCCTTGGAAAGATGTTTGTAAAAGGCGGCGGCCTTCCGACAGACGTTTTTTATATGTGAATTGAAGGTAAACTTATGGTCGATTGTCAGACCCAGGAGCTTGATCTCATTCCTACTCTCGACCGGTGTCCCGTTCATGTTGAGGCGGGGGGTGTCATATTTAAGTTTCTTTGTTATAGTGGGTTGGTGGTGGTGGCCTAATGTGGGTTGGTGATCACAAACCCGGGCTATGCACTGAATAATTTCGAAACACACTTTGCCCGACCTGGGAATTGAACCCAGGACCTTCGGGTATCGGGCCGAGCGCCTTGAAGACCCTTACTTTCCGTGCTAGTATAAAAAAACAAAGTAATCAATCTCGTCCTATCTGGTACATTTTAAGGTATCTGAACATTAGACCGTATCATATTATTACCGTGCTAGGATCGTGTCAGGCAAAACAATATTCTTTGTATTGAGAAGTATGGGACTATGCCCACTAACTAGCTAGACTGTTCCGTCCCCAACCAACATCGCGCGTGCCATGCACGGAGATATTTTACCGGTAAAATATTCTCACCAACAATTGTTGACGGTTGTCATTAAACCCGTTATGCACGGCATAAAACGCTGTTGATACGTTGTAGTTGGCACACCGTCCGTGTCGTGTTACTTTCCGTGCCTGATACGTTCCTAGCACGGTCATGGTACATATTCATAATTTTACTTATATATTTATTAAACATGTACATATCTTAATATGATTAGGTATATAGTTGTCGTGGCATCTGGATTCCATATTCAATTAACATCAGGTGAAATGGAGACGTTTGCCGTGCTACATATAAAAAAAATTAACGGGCAGAGACCTTAACCTTCGGCCTATATCCATACTACCGGCTCTTAGTAAAATTTTTGAAAAAGTTATTTTTAATCAATTACTGACACATTTTACAGATAACCAGTTACTTCATAACAAACAATTCGGTTTTACTAAAGGTAGAAATACAACCGACGCGGGAGTTGCACTCATTAAGCATATTTTCGATGCATGGGAGCAGAAACAGGATGCGATAGGTATCTTTTGTGATTTATCGAAAGCTTTCGACTGTGTCGATCACGAGACTTTATTGTTAAAAATGGAACATTATGGTGTCTCAGACAACTCACTTACCTTATTGAAATCATACCTCACTGGCAGAGTTCAAAAAGTTAATATTAACGGTACCGATTCTTCTGGCGCTCCGTTACTTATGGGGGTGCCCCAGGGTTCAATATTAGGACCTCTTTTATTTCTCATTTACGTAAATGATCTACCTTACTACACCGAAGATCTTTGTGAGATAGTATTATTTGCTGATGACACCTCATTGATTTTTAAAATTGATAGACATAGAGCAATATTTGACGACGTAAGTAATACTCTCTCTCAAATATTACATTGGTTTACCACTAATAATCTGCTGCTTAATGCAAAAAAAACTAAATGTGTTAAATTCACGATGCCCAATGTAAAGCAGGTTAATACCAGTATCACTATGAACGATGAAATAGTTGAAATAGTTAACTCGACAGTTTTCCTGGGTGTTACCTTGGATCACAAATTACAATGGGGTTCTCATATTTCTGCCCTGGCAGGAAGACTTAGCTCAGCTGCCTATGCGGTTAGAAAAATAAGGTCACTTACTGATGTAGAAACGGCAAGATTGGTTTACTTTAGTTACTTTCACAGCGTCATGTCATATGGTATTTTATTGTGGGGCTCAGCGGCTGACATTGAAACCATTTTTGTGTTACAGAAAAGAGCCATTCGAGCTATTTATAGCCTTAAGCCCCGTGATACGCTGAGAGAGTTATTTAAGCAGATAAATATTTTAACTGTAGCTTCACAGTATATTTATGAAAATATCATTTATGTTTATAAAAATTTAGATAAATTCGAAAAAAAAAGTAACACCCATAATTTTAACACAAGAAATAAAAACAAACTTGCCGTTCCAAAACTTAGACTCAATAAGGTCGGTAATTCATTTGTTGGGAAATGTATAAAAATATACAATAAAGTGCCTTTCACTCTAACGGAATTGCCACTACACAAGTTTAAGACAGAAATAAAACAAGGTCTAATGAAAAAAGGCTACTATAAAATTGATGATTATTTTAATGATAATAATGTGTGGTCATCTTAGTCTGCTCGCCTGCACATGTTATTTCACATTGTCAGTAGTTACACTTTTATATTATAAAAGATTTATTAAGATTTATTATACAGTCAAAGAATATTAATTTATATAATTTTTAAACTGATATCATAGCCTTTATCAGCAGTGTCCTACAGTTAACAAACAGCATTGCGTTAAATAGATCATTAGGCTTTTATTTAGAGTATCTTGAGTGTGTCATGCTCTCTTTATTGTCTCTGCGGTGGTGGCGTGTGCGTCGGGTCGTTACGTTCCCTAAAATATGGTTGAGCGAAGCGATGGCTGATTCATATGTCATACTCGTGAACGGGTGCCGCCTGTGGAGGCTGGTCTGCTCTTGCATACTTATCTTATTTTTAATACTTACTATAATTTGACTTTGTTTTTCTTAAACAATTTTTGACTTTTATTAGAGTACTGTAGTGGTACTGTATGACATTGTGGAAATTGGAACTTTTACCAGAGGTAAATTTGTTAATTTAGATTTTTAATTTTGTTTTTTTTACATGTGGTCTTCTATATTTTTTTTATTTTTATGTGTTTATTTGTGATGGAAAGTGTCCTGCTAAAATAGGGCATTTTCCAATATTTTTGACGCTGTAAGGGAGAAAAGAGCTGGACACTTGCTGAGTTTCTTGCCGGTTCTTCTCAGTCCAAGATCTCCCGCCCAGAGTAGACTTACGAACCGATGGCATAGTGACATTCATAAGAGCTACTTGTAGCCTAAACTGAATAAATGATTTTTGAATTTGAATTTGAATTTGAATTTAAAAAAGCAATGAATTTCACGTCAAAAAGACTTGCAGCTACAGTCACCTTATTGTTCAACAATGTTTTCCCTGGTACCGACTTCGAAAACTGCCAAACATTTTAAACATTATTACTCTGTTTTTTGTTTTAGCAAAGTAGATTTTAAGATGTTTTAGCAAATTTTTTATGTAACAAAATAGTTATAACAGTACTATTAAAATTAACTGCTTCTACGAATCCTATTTAATTTTAAACATCTACACTTTATCATAATGTAACTCTGAATCATATTCACTAGTTTTTCTTTCTGAAATTGTGTTGGACAAAATTTCCAGGAAGGGCCCCATGACATACCGGGTCAGGTGCACTGCCAATTATGCTAACGTGACTCCGCCGAAATTAATCAACATTGTCTACTCTTACTTTGTAAGCCAAAAAAGCCTTATTCAATGTCGACAACTACGTCATCGACACTATAAGTTGTAATTTGTTCGCAACGAAATTTCCGCGAAATTATATATGACCACAATTATGTATTTTCTTTATCTTGTAAGTTTAAAGCATTGTTTATGCAAAATTCAAAATTATATTAAAATATTTCATAACTGAAATATCATATGTCATACAAAGTTTTCGTTAATCAAATTTATTAATCAATTTACACACAAACTTACAACTATGATTACAGGATTTTTTTACACCAATGCTATAGATGAAATAGATTAGGCATGAACATAACCCTTCCTATCTTCAAAAGGGACTTAAGGCCACGTATGTGCGGTGCATGTAGGAGGAGAAGCTCACAGAAATTGATGGCCCATCAAATGGATACGTCTGAGTGAGTGGCTGCGGAAAGCGTCGGCCGCTTATTGTTTTCGGATTCGATAAAAGTTTCGTCACGACCCCTTTCTTTGATACGAATAGTAACAAATTTTCTCGTGACATTCATATATGAATGCTTTTATTGGTATTTCGATTTCGGCGGAACAGCTTTCGGGGTGTGTGTTGTAATAAAACTGATTTGTGTTGCGAAATGGTGATCTTTGATTGTTGCGAAACGTTTGTCAATAACTCTTTTGACTTCCCTGTTAATCTAACTCGTTATAACTCTCGTTTTATTAGTTATTAAAAAACTCTTTTACTACGGTTGTTTTGTTTAAATACATACATAAAAGCTGTTTGGTATCAATTTTAATTCACGCGAATCCTATGATTTAAAACCTATATTTTAAAAATAGAAGGTATGGAAGTTGAAAACAAACAACCCTTTAACTTTTAGAGCGACGCTTATAAAAATGAGTGTTACCCATAAAATCAATCTCCTCCCACTCGGGCGTTCGCGAGTTTGAAAAATATCGAATGGATTTGAAACACGGCCGGAGCGGGGGCCGGGGGCGCCATCCGAACTTTTTCACAATTTATTTGAGAATAACTTCGACCCGTCGAAGTTTTTCACAATTTATTCTCTATCCATCCATTGGTGTCTAGACGACGGAACGCGATATCACCCGACCGTCATTCAAACAAACGCTCACAGCCTTTTGATTCTTTCATTTCCGGATGAAAAAACTTTTTTTAACGATCCAGATATGGATTAAGTTCAATTGTAACGCGAGTTAAGGGTGAATATTGTGAGAGCTCTTGAGTTTCGATTGCGACGGGTAGGCTGAGAAAGCTCAGTAGGTATCAGTACAACACCGTCAGTATGTCAGTTGCTCTTTATAGCAACTAGTGTATAATTTTTACATCTCGATGATATTACTAAATTCAAAATTAAAAATAATTTCTTCAGTTTAGGCTACAAGTAGCTCTTATGAGCGCCACTATGCCATTTGTGCAGAAGTCTACATAGGGCGGGCGACTATGTACATAGAAGAACCGGCAAGAACCTCTGCAAGGGCATTTTTTGACATAGAAGGACATTTTCCATCACAAAAAAAGCATTATCAACCATACAAAAATGAGCATGAAGATATGGACGCCTCAGAAAGGGATGGCAAACGATGGCTCCAAATCGTGAGGAGTGGCGGGAATGGGGGAAGGCCTATGCCAACAATGGGATGATACAGGCTAACTGTAACGGTATCTTAAAGCAAACTCGCGTTTCAGTTTTTAGGCGGATGAAAATGATAACTTCATCCTTCGCAAAGGTTATTTGCTACAGCAAAATAACCTTCTTAAAGACTTTTTGTTCATGTTCCTCTTTACATAATTAATCCATTTGTGATTGCAATGTCAATGTCAAACTTTTTTGTAACAAGAGCTTTGTA
Source organism: Eudonia truncicolella (assembly GCA_949315975.1). Lineage (NCBI taxonomy): Eukaryota > Metazoa > Arthropoda > Insecta > Lepidoptera > Crambidae > Eudonia > Eudonia truncicolella. The sequence goes on along the minus strand of OX438827.1, from coordinate 20,661,237 downwards.
CACACAAGCTTTCTCTAAAAGGGTGCACGCAATTTATTTCTTTGGCAGCAGTGTAATACTAAATAATTGATTAAAATAAAATGTACCAGCGTTTCATTTTACAGCCATCAATTTTAAACATTTTTACATTCCACTTTACAATCACTTTGAGCTGTTTCAACTGCCATTATCAAGATACGTTTGATTTGCATTTATAGTGGCTATTCGGATATGCTACGCTGCGCTGGGTTGATTTTTTACAGTAGCATTACTCATTTCGTTCGATATGGTAACGTGGGTAAAATTAATAGTGGTGGCAACACTGTCTCGCGTCAGCTTATTGCTGTCGTAATCAATATGCGAATGAGATTTCATATCATCGCTTGCCGCCGCCGCCGCTGGCGTAGAACGTTTTCGAATTACGCCGATTACTTTTTATAAAGTTCTTAGAAAATGAAAAAGGAATTTACTATTAATAGATTCCATAGTACGTTGTTGGCTTATCGCATACGTCTTTTACTCGGTGCAAGAATATTAATTTAAAACACAAATTCATAGCACCTCGATGATGCCATAAATTTCTTGCATTGTATTGAGTGATATTCATTGGTGTATTGTATTGTACCAAATTGTCTAATTGTGCGCATTGAAATATTATTTTCTTAATTTAAATTGTATACCGACCGTATTATTTTTTTATTCGTATGTATAACTTGATTCTTCATTTGTATTACTAATATAAGCAATTAACATTTGATATAGGTATTTCATTGTTCAATTTATTGTTTTACGGCTCGATATTACTTTTAAAACTTTGAAAGAAGTTTTCCGTCATAGACAAGAGAGGAACTGCACCATACAGCCTTAGAAAGGAATTTTGATTAATTATGTTTGTTTTGTTTATAATTTTTTTAATTTTATTGTGTTTAATTTTTTTATTCTAATTTACTTTTACATGCTACCATAGTTGGCTAAATAGGATGAGTGTAACCATGTTATAACATCTCCCCATGTACCCTGTTCATACGCAAAATAAAATATTCTATTCTATTCTGTTTTTAAACATTTGTTTGAGTATCATTGGGTAATGGTCGCGATGTCTTTTGTTTATAAGACATTCGAAAAACAAATTGCGCCTTTGCGCAAGGAGGTGCTGCTTTTTAACCTCACCGGTGATCTTTATATCGGAGTTGAGAAAAATATACTAAGAAAGATAATTATTTATGCAGTATTTTCTATTTGTTTGATATTTATTTCTATTTTATTCGATATAATTGGTAAGTAGCTGTTATAAACTATTCGATAAGTTGCGGTATCGAAATAGTTCTCGGTGACGTGAATATGACGATTTATCACACAGTTTAATATTAATGCTGGTCGGATCCCAAAGCACTCCACAATTTTTTTTTTGAGTAGGGAGTATTATTATAAACCGATATCCGCAGCATGTAACGAAACGTAAGTCTTTGTCTGTGTGAATATGGTAGGTATTTGTAGTCTGCAGTCTAGCGGTTAAGACCACTAGAGACCTAAAGGCTTCGGGTTCAATTCCTAGCGGGGGGACATGTTTGTGTACTCAGTTTGGTGGCTTGTTTGTCCACTTGGCTAGCTATCACCACATCAATGTTTTACAGCTAGAGAAAAGATAGCCACTGCCACTGACTCAAGCAATTTGCGGGGTAGGTAAGGTAAGGATCCACTAAGTGTATTACCCGACCTGGTGATTGAACGGGACCTTCAGGTGTGGAAGCCAAGCCAAGCGCTTTGCAACTCGGCCACCGAGGCGTTCTTTTTACATAAAAAATATAATAGCAATTTATTGATTCTGCAATTGCACATTTCGGCGCCTCCATCGCGTCGCGTGTCGAGTGACATGCCGACGGCCAAAAGTCATAAAGTTCGTGATTCCAGTGATTTGTTTAAGTGAAACTAAACTACGCCGTTAGACGCGCGCCCCACTTTACCTGTCACAATGTTTTATATTAACGACAAAACGACGCCAGGAGCCCAGCATGTGTCGGTAATTACCATTTTAATAACTTAACGTACGACGCTAGTGATGGGACAGTGCCGCAATTTAGATTGTATCCTTTATTGCAAAACATACGTTACACAGGACAAATACAAAGGTGAGATTATCTATCGAAGAGATATTTCTAAAAATGATAAATGTTGTGTACTTACAGTTTTCTAGACTTAACACTGTTCGTGTTATGACTACACTTTTAAATAAAACACTTCACTTACCCACTACTCAAGTTTATTTGACATCTTCATTTTTTTAGTAAAAGGTCCTCTTTTTTATTTCTTATAATAAAAAAACATTGGCCTTTTGCATTTTTTAAATGAAAAGAGGACTAATGTTTTGGAACATTAAATACTACGGAGTAACAAAATAATTTTACTACAACAAAGTAATATAATTGAAGCATTATGTACTTAGTAGTAAACTAAGCCGAGAGAAATACTACATACGAGCATTATTCTTACAGCTGCAGCAGCTTTTGTCAATTTAAATTGTTTTCAATTGTTTCTAACTTCAATCGTAAAATGGTTGACAAATTATAATTGTGTTTTCAATACCTACAATTTGCATTTTACAATTCACCGGCTACACAAAATTGCTATGCTGACGAATATTTTGATGTATACAAATACATAGGGTTCGCGATCACCTTCTTTCATTTGGCATTTGATTCAGTTGATTACTCATCAAATGCAGCGATGATTCAACTTGATTTCAATTAAGGACGGCTTTGTGCCAGCTAAGGTTAAATAAAAAAATATTGAAAAAGTTATTTAAGAACTAGTCGTTAATATTGCACGGCGGCGGTTGCACATCACTAGACGCGCCCACGACGCGTTCCATTTAAGCGCTGTCACTGATATCGCGCCAGTATTTAGCTGAAACGTGTTTTTTGCGCTCTCATGAAAATGAGTCAGTCAGCTTTATTGCGTTAGGATCGGCGGGCTGGACAATTTTGTGCAGTACCATCTGATTGGATGTGACTTTGAATAATTGCTTAATATTATTGAGGAGCTCGATGAAACTTATCATATTGAGCTCCTCCGTGCTTCGGAAGGTGCGTAAAGCCATTGGTTTCGGCTGATTTAGCAGTCGTCAACAATCACCACACCGCACTATGCCCGCGTAGTAGTTTATGGCCAGTTTTCCTTATCAATCCATAGGGAGGGTTCGTGCTCCAGCAGTGGGACAATAATGAGCTGATTATAAATGATGTGAAGTATACCGCCATTCGTTTCTTATTTTATCCTATACAAACCAACAAGAACAACCTGTACCTACATTGTTACATTGTGATAACGAAAGAATATATGAAAAGAAGAAGAACAGAATATAATCTCTTATCATCATCATCATCATCATAAAAAAAAACATCATCAGCTCATTTTATGTCCCCACTGATGGGGCACGAGCCTTTCCTATGGATGCTAAATAAGACAGATTGTATACTGTTTATTGAACACGAGCATATTATGTTGTCAAGTGCCTTTTGTTATTCTTAATATGTACTTAGTTAATTAATTAGTCTATGTTGTAGAATTCTCTAATTGGCTTATGTATCTTAAAATAAGTACCTAAGTTAAAATAGGTTTGTAAAAAAGCTGTAGAATTTCCTAATAAATAAATAATAAAAAATAATGGATAGGGGAAACGGGCTTTAAACCACCAAACGGGCCCAGTGCGGATTAGTGGTTATTAACGAATGCTAATGCGTCGGGTGCAACGGCGTTACGTGTTTTCTGTAGCACGGAGAAGCTCGAGATGATAAATTTTTGGTGACCCATCTGATGACCGGCTTTTGCGAAAGTTGCTTAACCTCAGCACTCGCAGACCGTTCGTGTTAATCACAGCGCTATCGAGCTCCTCTCTCAGAATCTCTCAGTAGGACAACAAACAATTTAAAAGAATGTACAATCGAAAGATGCGTCCAACTATTTTGCTGCAACGGTGAATATACATGTATAAGACCACCGTTAGGAAATCGCGTTACCTCCAAAATTTGTCGTAAAAAGTGTTTTACGACGACCCGTCCCTACTAAAGCCACTCGGACGTGCCCTAAATAAGAATAAAGTGTGACTTGAGGCTTAGGTAAAATTATAATGTGTCCTCTATCAATTCTTAGACTTTGTTCATGACAAGCTAGTTTGGCTAGCAAACTGCGAATTACGTGTCGACTTTTATAGAAACCAAAAGTTTATACGAGAAGCAAAGGAAATGTAAAAGCTTCCGTCAGAGTTACATTGATGTCGGCAATTGACCTAAGGTTATGTCTGCGTACAGATTGGTCTTTGTGCAATCATTTTAGATCAATTTGATTAAATCTTTGCGCAATTTCATAAACACGTCGTTTAAATACGCACATCAAAACAATCTAAGTAACACATAATTTCCTTCGACAATTTTGCTTTAAACACCCTACTTGTGCCAAATTAGTCAACGCAATCCCCCACGCCAAATATTTTCAAACACTTTTTGTATCATAAAAATGCCTTTGTTTGCTCAAATTTTTCAATTTCCATCGGAGTGACAACGTTCAGTTTGCGTGACGATTAAAAACACCGCTCAAAGCTAGTTCTGTACGAATTCCGTCATTTTCACATCCTCAAAAAAATCGATAGGTACCATGCAATGCAGTATCGGAGTCGACTCACACAGAAAATACCCACTCTATTCAATTTCGTTGCGAATCTCAGGGCATAAAAATGTTGCTTCCATCTTCGGCTTTTAATAAATCGGCTTATCGCTAGTCGCGACGAGGATTTACAATATCGAAATGATGACGAGGCAAGACTTGATCTGACGGGAGATGGACTTATAAGTTGAGTTAGCGCGAATTGAATATTGCTAGACTGTATTAGAAATAATGAAACCTTCGAATTAAAAAAAACGTCCACAGTCAGTTAGTTCCTATAAGTAATGTTTCAAGTTCTCTGCAAACTACTGGACAGTTAGACCTACCTACATTATATTAATAATTTCTTATGCAAGTGACTGTATGGTTATGTACTAAATATTCTTTAAACATTAAGCTCATTCTAAAATATAGTGCATACTATTCAAATTTAATAAGCAGATCTTCTTATTTAGCCAGTAAGTTAAGACTAGTTAAGACTTACTGGACACCTAACCTTATATGCTGACGATACATGCCTATTATATTTTGGTAACTCAATCCGTAGCCTAATAAATGAATCTCAAACAGACTTACGTATTTATTCGTATTTATTTATATCTAATCAAAAACCTAAAAAATAAGTTTCATGCTTCGAGCTTCGACGAAAAAGACGTAATTTCCATACAAATTTTCATCCCCTATTTCAACCCTTTACATCCCTTTTTTGCATTAAAAAGTAGCCTATGTCCTTTCTCAGGCACTAGACTATCTCTGTACCAAATTTCATTTCAACCAGTTCGGTTCAGTAGCAGTTGCAAGTAGTTTAGGCGTGATTGCGTAACACACAGCCAGTCAGAGTTACTTTCGCATTTATAATAATAGTAAGGATTAAGTCTGTGATAAAAACGCAAAGATTTTCTTATTATCAGGTTTAAATTAATTTTTAACTTTTTAGTTCTTTTTATTATTAACAAGAAATAAAGGCTTGTTTTTAAAAAGTTTTTTTTTATTTTATTTTTATTTTTAACTTTTTAGTCTACGGCGCTACGCGCGTCAGTAGCGCGTAGCAGTGTTTTTCCGTTATGTAGCCCGTAGTACGCTCACAATGTGTTGTTTTGAGCACTTAAAGCTGTATGTATTTTATATTTTAATAACTTTACATTTCAATTAGTTATGTAATTACTGGTTAGTTGTTTGTAACATTTCTCATTCTATCCATATCATTCTTATTTTCCCGAGTTCCTATGGCCATCTTTCAGCTCCATCATCAGACCCTGGTTCACCACCTAGCACTAAAGTACTTCGTCAAAACGAATCATACGTGCCCAAACTCGATGGGGTTGTGTCGTTTAATTATCGAGTTCAGTCCAGTCCAATACAGGTCCAACCACAAAACCACATACACTATAAAAGTATAAAATCATTGCTTTGCCTGATGATCACTATGAAATATTGTGCACGAAAATATTATCGGGAATGGAAAAAGTTTTCATTTAACCACGTATTTTTATTGACGAACGCTTGTTTTTGCTTCCATTTCTATGTTGTTCCCAGTCAGGTCACGTCTAGTGTGTTTGCAAACACTGCTATAAGCCGAGATCTAGTGACGCACGTGACATGCCGACATGTTATGTGACAAAGTGATAAATACTTGGGTCACTATGTCACGTTACTAACAACATTAGTTAGTTTGGTAATTCCTTTTTTTTAAAGGCTTGCTTTTAAGTATCTCACCTGATGACAAGCGATGATGCGGTCGAATGTCGCACGCTCACTATAGATTTCAATAATCCCTAATACCCCTAATAGAATACATTAGAATAGAATGTTTATTTATTAAAGGGACCAAGACTCAAAATGTGTTAGTATTAATAAGTCTCACAATTATTTTATTAATTTATTAATTTTATACATTCTATGGCACTAAATGTGACATAAAATGAATGTTTATAAGATAAAATTTTACTAGAACAAATCAACCAGTCTCAGAAAGCTCGAGTGGGAATCGAACCCACGACCTATGGATGACCGGTCCAATGCTCTGAACGCTGAGCTATCAAGACCCCAGAAGACTCGTTTAATTTTTCGGTTTCGATCCGGTTTTTTGGTTTACGTTGCAAGCCAGCGGTATTGCGTCACTGTGAAATTACTACCCTCATGTATTAGTTTATAGCGCCTGAAACCTTATAATATGTACATGTCTATATAATCTAAGCCTGAGACATTCTCTACCATAAAACCATAAAGTTGCGCGGAGTTAACAAGGTGCAATTCTGTGCGATGACAAAATTGAAAGAGATCACTGTAAAAATATAAACAAAGATATTTAAACATACAAAGCCTTTAAAATATATTAATCAACATGCAACTCTTATGCGTATACGTAAACAAACCAGATGCTTTAATTGAAATTATTGAAATAAAGCCTTTGGTACCTATTACACTCCTTTCTCTTTCTATATCCATTGCTGTCTATGAACAATCTTTAATAATTGCTGTTTGGAACACATTATGTGTTTGTTTTGAATCATAGTTCTTCCGACGTATATCAAGCTCGGCTCGGTGTTGTGCTGCTCGCATCCAGCGGCTTCCCGCGACCTTCACCAGATCGTCGGTCCACCTTGTTGGAGGCCTGCCCACACTGCGTTTTCCGGTACGCGGTCGCCACTCAAGGACTGTTCCGCCCCAGCGGCCATCAGTCATGCGAGCAATGTGCCCTGTCCACTGCCATTTGAACTTAGCAACTCTTCGGGCTATGTACTTTTGTTCTTCTGCGGATCTTCTCATTTCTGATTCGATCACGCAGAGAAGCCTCGAGCATAGCCCTCTCCATTGCTCTTTGAGTGTCCTTGAGCCTTATTTCTAAGACACGAACAAAATATGGCCAAACTACTATACATGCGAAGGTGCGCGCCTTTTTAACAAGATACCCTCAGATTTAAAAATACTAACTCCTTCGACGTATTCAAAAAGTTATTAGCCAAACACGTCATTGCAAATTGTTAAACTTTAAAATGAAATGTTTTTTCTGGAGTGTGTTAAACTTGTTCTGTTTTATTCGTATTAATTGGTTCCCATGACAAATGTAAATGTAATGTATCTATTTTTTTATATAATTAAGTTCTCATGTAAGTGATGTAGAATATGTCTTTATGAGAATAAATGTCTTTAAACCATAAACCATATTATGAGGCCCATAGTGAGCGACTACGCATTAGTTTGGTTACTTATAAAGTTGGTACTTTCAAAAAGGGGAAGTCTACACAAAGATTAATGAACTACGTAAATTTTCAACTCCCCTGAAGATCTTAAAATGGCACCAATAATTTTATTGTCTTGTTCGGATAATCGATTTGCGGCAACCGGCAGGATTAGGCCGCTGCTGAACGAACACTCGCAGAAATTGAATTTGGCCAAAATTGATTTATAAGTGTTGTAAAGCGCGAAAGCTGCGGATTTGCGATATTAATGTATTTGTGTTAGCCAGCCGTATTTATGTTTGTCAGTCACACGTTACAGGTAGCTCGGCGTAAACAGAACTGACGCGCGCGACCGATATCCCGACAATGGCGGATCAATGTTGTTTGTTGACAACTAGCTTCTGATTTAATAGTTTTGTTCAACTTTAGCGAGCCCACATTTTGACATGCATGGGTCGAACTTATTAGTTGGTGATTTCGGAAATGACAGATTTTTTTTTATTTAAATTTGTTTGCGTCATCAATTTTCTACTTTAATATTGATTTTTTTTCGTTGAAACGTATGATTTCTACATATTTGTGAATTTTATTATTGATCTGGTGTTAGCACAATAGTCGATCTACTGGTTTGTAGCAGTATATAACTTGTTACATTGCCAATGCGATTTGCTTGGCGCTGCCGGCAAAGCCTAATTCATATTTTATCATTAGACATTGCCTAACATCCTTTCTCATTTTCCAACTTTGTATGTATGTATGCGACCTTCACTAGATCGTCGGTCCACCTTGTCGGAGGCCTGCCTACATTGATTACGTAATAATTTATAATAAAAGACATAATTCTCTCGTAACTATTGAGGCATCCGATTTGAGCTACTAGATTAATGAAAATTGAGCATAATTATTCCCAAAGTAATTATGCTGATGAGTCGATAAATTTTCTTTCTTTTGATTATACAAAATTTACCTTTCCATAGTCGAAAGTTTGCTTCTTAATTGGCACCTGCTAATTCTACCTTCACAATTCAGTGGCATTATGGCACTTGACAAAGAGAAATTAGCCGATGTTAGTATATACAAAGTTCGACGTCTCAAATCGCCGGTAGTGGGGCGATCGCTGATGGCGATACGTATTAACATAACGAGGACCTGTACACGATTAGACTGTAACGATGATGACCTTTTGAAAAATACACCAACAAGTAAACAGACAACTTCAACCCTTAAGACTTAGAATATTAAGGTGAAATTTCTGTGCAGGTTTCTAAGAATTAGGGGTCCTAATTTGTATTCTTCCCGTTTCCATAGACGTCATGCTCGGTGGACATAATAATGTACTCCGCGAGTTTCTTGTTCCGTAGATTAAAAAATACGCTGAGACGCTGCGGAGTCGATCAGGTTTCACCTTTTTAGAGATCCGTTCTATGGAATTGAATAAAGAAAGCCATCACTTAGCCTTACATTACATTTTGTTTTATTGTTGAATTAAATTTTAGTTTAAACAAACCTGTATTTGTATAAAAATTAACACTTTACATAGTTTAATTAAGCCAATACCTACCAATTGTAGTGATGACTTGATTGTAATGTTTGATGCTTTTGCCCTGTGGGACATTATACGAGTATTATAAGCTATTATATACCGGTTTGCTTAAGTTTCAAAAATAAAGTGTTAACTCTCAGTATGTGCTATTGCTCCTAAAACAATAGGAAATGATTGCTAATGAGCACCTTCATAGATTTTAGCGAAAAACGTTTCTACTGAGGAACGGAACCACATTTGCTTAAATCCTACTCGCGTTTAGTTGGTCGTAATTTGTAACCGTTTTTTCAGTCTTTAATTTGTATGTTAAGGACTTTAATGGGTAATTCTACTATAAATCTGTGCATAAAGATTGAAAGTCATTGCTGGGTCGCGATGGCAATCTGCTAAAGGCTCTTGTTTCTTCTTAACTTTGTGAAACCTTATCTCATCGTTATCTATTATGGTATTTAAGTTTATTTAAATTTACATCTGAGGTAAACACGTTAGTTTATTTTATTTTTGTTTAATTTAATTATCTTAGGAAAACCAAGGATTTTATGATCTGTACGAATCGGAAGCAATAATAGGATACAATTGTTAACGGTCTATTTGTATGTAACTTATAACCCTTAAGGGTATGCCTATAATACAAGCAGCCTTCGTTACTATGACTGATACCTTACATAAATCATTGAAACACATCACGTATTCATAGAATAATAACGAACAGAAACGAGTACCGCACAATTCATACCCAAAATTATATCCTATTAACCAACCCAACGTACGCGCACGGAACACAACAAAAATATAAATAAATAAACGTTACCAAATAGGCAATATTCGATAAAAGCAATCGAGATAGCGGCGGGCCAGATCGACCCCGCACTTTATGGGGCAACAACTTTAGTAGGGTTAGATTTATCGGGAGCCCTGACCCAACCTGAAATACAGGCATTTTGGGGGTTAACAAATAGACCAACCAGCGTGTACCTGAGAACGTGCAGAGTCGCGAAATTGGAAGATTTTTCTTTCAGTTGAAGGCGCTTAGTTTTGGCAAATTTATAAGAAACCACTAGGGCTTACCGTTTGGGCTTTTATTATTGTTATTATATAATTATTTACTGTTTGATTTATTTACTTCAGGTAGAGCCAATAAAATAATAGTACCAATGGTAAATTAGTGGTGAGTAAAAACAAACTAGTCGGTAAGGACGAAAAAGAAGTATCTTAGGAAGAGGGTTGATCGTTTTGTCTGCTCATGATCACCCATCCGCAATAACTTCATTACATCCGTGATCATGGCGCATGCAACTGTGCCGAAATATCAGATACTCACACACTACAAAAAACCTGGTAGTTCTCGTTAATGATAATTATTTTAACGAAGAAAAAGAAGAGATTTTTCAAAGTTTTAAAAGGCCGTGGAGACCTCTATTGGTAGTGATGATGTAGTCATAAAAACAAAGTGTATATATGCCTTCATTCTTTTGTATCAGTTACAATATGGTAACGTAGTATATATATATATTTATATACTACGTTACCACTACTGACTAATCACTGATATACTTCTGGAAGGCACGCAGGTATAATATATACATAATGCAGAATGCTCTGGGAGTATTTTTCGATCTCTCGAAAGCTTTCGACTGTGTTGAATATAATACCCTTTTGTTGAAGCTTAAACATTATGGAGTGCACGTTGATGCCTTGAAATTTTGATTCAATCGTATTTCAGCTGCATAATCCAAAAGGTTAACGTGAATGGATCCATATCATCTGAATCTTGCGTGCTGATGGGGGTTCCACAAGGGTCAATACTAGGTCCTTTTTTATTTTTTATTTATAAAAAAAAAAAATTTTTTTTTTGCAGAAAATTTCTGTAAATTGTTTTGTTTGCTGACGATACATATCTTATTTTTAAGACGAATCGAAATAAAAATAGTTTTGATGACGTAAACAACGCTCTAAGCAATATGCTTAAATGGTTTAACACAAACAATCTTCAATTAAATGCAAAGAAAACTAAATGTATAAATTGTACTGTTCCTAATGTTAAAAGCGTTGTTAGTAATAAAATTAAACGATGAACTTTTGGATCTTGTAGAATCAACGGTGTTCTTAGGTGTTACCTTAGATCCAAAAATACATTGAAACACTCATATTAGTACTCTTGCGGGGAGACTCAGTTCCGCTGCTTATGCTGTAAGAAAAATGATACAGCTTACGGATAAATAAACGCCTCGATTAGTTTATTTTAGTTACTTCCACAGTGTTATGTCTTATGGAATCCTGCTGTCGGGTAAAGCTGCTGACATAGAAACCATTTTTATTTTACAGAAACGAGCAGTAAGGTCTATATATAACCTAGGAGCACGCGTGTCTCTTGAGGAGTTGTTTAAAGAAATTAATATTCTAACGGTTGCGTCACAGTTTATTTATAACTGTATTCTATATGTACGCCAAAACATTTATTTTTACAGAAAACATTGCTATAATAATAAAAATAAACTTTTAATACTTAAACTTCGACTGTATAAAGTTTATGGATCATTCATGGGACAAGATGTCATTTGTTTTAATAAAATCCCAAATGATGTTTTAATTTTGCCCTTTGAGAAATTTAAGACACACGTTAAGGAAACACTTTTAAAAAAGGGCTATTACAATGTAAATAATTATGTTCATGATAAGAATGCATGGAACTGACATTCCTCCAATTCTCGCACACTGCACACACACAGTTTTGAATTAGTACATACATATTGCCCAAGTACGTTTTTTAGAATAAAGTGTAATTGTAAATGTATGGGGGTAAGCATTATTTGTATATTAAGCGGGCTTTTGAAAGTTTTTAATTGTATGATTTGGAACGACATACCTTTTTAATGTAAATTTCGTTAAGCACTTCTATTAAAGCTGTTGAGTTTTTTGCGCCCATTCTTCTCCACAGCTAAAAAATAGACGACCTAAATGGGTAGTAGGTAAAAAATGAGTTCGAAGATTCAAAAGCACTTTTCGTAAGTTTATTTGAATTAACAATTTTTAACTTTGACTTTAACTATTATGGGCAGGCCGTACAACAAGGTGGACCGACGATCTGGTAAAGGTCGCGAGAAGCCGCTGGATGCGAGCAGTACAATACCGGTCGTTGTGGAAATCCTTGGGGGAGGCCTTTGTCCAGCAGTGGACGTCTTTTGGCTGAGATGATAATGATGATGATTTATATTATTGATACTGTTTTTATTTCTGCCCTAAATTAAAATCGCAATTAATGTTATAACAATACTCATTAATTGGCAGGGTATGATAAACGCTCTAGGTCAGAAAGTAAATCGCAAACAAAAAGTTTTTAATGAACTCAAAGCTCTCAGCTATTTTGGCAAGTTCCCGCGTAAATAAATACATATAAACAATCAAAATGGCAAAAGAAACTTGTTAAAATGTTCTTTCTTAAATTATACATTCAAAGGAGCCTAACAAGAGGGCACTCGAAACTTCTAAACTGAAACGTCGACTGTGATTTGGTGTTGGCCAAAGTCACAAAAGACAAAGGGGTATACAAATAAACAAAGAATAAGGTCCGAATAGTTATTCCGTGTCTTGGCTCTTTCACTCTAATTTGAAATGACGTTTACATGACGGGAACAAAATACGGAATAACTATTCGGAGCTTATTATTTGTTTATTTGTAAGGTAATTTATCATCATGTTATGTTCTAATGTCAATAATGTCAGATTAGACTATATTAATATACAGATATCATCATGATGTATTGTCAATAATGTCAAAGATCTTATGTTTATTGAAGAATTGACTAATTATTGACTCCTCTCTACTACCCGTCATACAGAACCAAATGCAAAGACAGTTAGTGGAGCAGATAAACACCAGTCACTTAAAATGCGTTTTTTTATATTTTTTGACTTAAAGTATCTTAATTATTTTGACGTATATTTTCCGAGTAGGTACTATAGAATACTTTACCTTCTATCGCGGAGCAGCTGCTTCACAAATTAATTCGAAACCAACACCAGCAAAGAGAAACGTAAAAGTATATTTATTTTGACAAGTTTAATTATAATATTATTAAATAAGTTTGTCAGTCATTGATTGATTTGATAGATTGATGATCAAAATTCAACACAACACAATTAGATATGCAAATATGGAGAGAATGCTACTGATTAATCGCATTAAAAAAGCATCTAATTCTACTTTACGTCTATCAGATTTGAAACTTTGTTCTTTCCAAAGGTCTTACGATAACTGAGTTAGCTTTTTCTAACTTTTGCTTAATTGTGTCTGTTTAAAGTTGTTGTTTTTATAGCGCTGTTAAAAAACACCAAATGTTTACTTAACACAACCCTAGTCTAGTAAGACCTCGTCACTTGCGCCAGATGACAAACTTGTTTTCAATTCATCAAAGGACTACGGTCAGAAGGAGTTCGAGAGCGCTCCAACATTCCTCGGTGGAATTCGAAAGTTTGCCAGAGTCGTCGATTTAACGACTTTTTTACTTTGTCGGATGTCGTTTGTCTCAATTCGAACAATAATTGCTATAACATTGTTTACTACTACTACGGCCGTTTAAGTTGGGGAATCGGCTGATGTTCTCTTGAGTTTTGTTGAGGCGGTTCTGTTCAGCATTTGTTTCTTACATTTTTATAATTAACAACCGAACTATTTATTTAAATGTTTTTAAATTAAGTTTTTCAATCAATCGAATTGGGGTTAAATTTTTATACTTTTTAACTATTATTTCGTTTTAATTGTTTACGATAGACAAAAGTTTGTGTTATTATCAAAGTTGTAATCACAGTGTTTGAGTCGCCGCAAACTTTCCAATAGTTTCGTAGTCTGTTATGATCGTTGTTTTTTTGTTAGTTTGTCGTCAAGTTTGACATCCTTGTCAGATATATACACTGTATACACATATAATTGGTTCCTCAACGTTTTAGTTTCAGTATTAGTTTCCGTTACATATAGTTTTAATCCTACCAAATACTATATATACGGTATGACGATTCGCTGCGATCTGAATCAAAAGGACTACATCGAAGCCGTGATCAAAACAGCCTCACGCAAACTCGGTGTCCTGAACAGAGTGCGGCGATTTTTTACGCCTGACCAGTTGTCTCTTTTGTAAAAGACACAGGTACGGTCTTGCGTGGAGTATTGCTCGCACATCTGGGACGGTTCCGCAAAGTATCTTCTCGATGCCTTAGACAGATTGCAGCGTCGCGCTGTACGCATTATCGGCAATGCAGAGGTCACTAATACTCTCGAACCCCTGCAATTGCGTAGAGATATAGCGTCACTCAGCGTCTTCTATCGCTTATACCACGGCGAGTGCTCTGAAGAACTCTTTGACCTTATCCCACCTTCTCCCTTCCTCTCCGGAGTCATCGCTTCACTGTCACACATATCCCATCGTGCACAAACAAATTTGATGACTCGTTTCTTTGTCGTACCTCCAAAAGATGGAATAGTCTACCACACTTCAAACGAGGCGTGAAGACGCACCTTGTGGGCCGGCAGAGTGAAGTTGACTAATGCTGCGTTGTTTTCACGCTGCACCAGTTGTGTTCGCGTCTGGACTCCATTTCCACTTGACATCAAGTGGCGTGGAGTCATTTGCCGTGCTAAGTATAAAAAAAAATACGTAACACTCCAAAGTAACTTCATTAGTCGTAATGCACTAAACGCAACATAAGTAAATTGGGCTTATAATATATAATGAAGCATTCACTCCTTTCCCAGTTCATAAATGTGGATGTGCTGCTTATATGTCAGTGTGTTCCTTTGAGCGCTGGCGCGGCAGTAGCGTGTTGTTTAGCCCCTGGCGATCTAACTGGCAATTTTTTTTTTATACTTAGCACGGCAAATGACTCCACACCACCTGATGCTAAGTGGAAATGGAGTCCAGACGCGAAGACAACTGGTGCAGCGTGAAAACAACGTAGCATCAGTCAACTTCACTCTGCCGGCCCACAAGGTGCTTCTACACGCCTCAATGCCTCAAGGCAAAGCTTCAATGGTAGCAGTAATGTATGTGGTTCCATTCATATTAAATCTTTATTTACATTATCTGAGACTGTTACAGCTCCATTCATAAGATATGAGATGAACTTCTTCCTTATATAATGACAGTGCAACATTATTGTTGTGTGAAAGGCAACTTGTGAAAATTTGTTTTAGTAACAAGTTCACTGCCTAAGAATTTGACATAGTGCAATATCAATTTGTTGCTAATATGAAAATTATTTAAGTATGTAAATAAAGCATGCTTATTTATCGGATTATTTTTAGGAGGTCGATGGCGCAGTGGCGAACGGGCCCGGTCTGCGATTGCTGACGTTAAGCAACTTTCGCTGATGATAATGATGCCAATTTATTACTTATTTGAACAAATTCTTGATGAAGATGAAGATGGGACATCAATAGCTTAGTCACTAACTTTAAATATGGCTTACTTATATTCGAAAATACTGTTTCCTTGACTAGTACGATATGGATACAGCGATGATAGCTGAATGGTATCGCTGGCATTCCGGGCCAGCGATACCATTCAGCTATCATCTCATCATCTTCATCATCATCATCATCTTAGAAAAATATCTATACAATATAATAAAGAGGTTTCAACATATAATTTGCAACGAACAAACTCAAAAACTACTGGACCGATTAAAAAAAATCACCATTATTTACCATTCGAATGCTACATTAGCGCTGAGTAACATAGGCTATATTAAAAAAGGAATGTCCACCCGTGCGAAGCCGGGATGGGCCGCAAGTTACGAATTAAATAGTTTTGGTTGTTATATGTATTTGTTTCAAAATGTTTTGTTTAACTTAGAACATTTTTCGCCCGATTATAGTATTTTTTCCGATTATTATATTTTATTTGTGTTTTATATGAATTCGTAAATTTATTAAGCAGATCAACACATTAGTATAAAATGTTTATGTTTTGTTTATATAATTTTAACGCAAATTTTGTTGCGATACAAATTACAAAAACACAATGTTGAAAAAATTTCCACGAGCAGGATTTCAACCTGCACCCTTCTGACATACCGGGTCAGGTGCTCTTCCAATTGAGCTATCGTGGTTCTAACCAGACCGCCGAAATTATTCAACACTATTTACTTTTTTACTTTGAAAGCCAAAGGCACCCATTCAATGTCAACAACTACCGTCATTAACATTAGTATACTTAAAAACATTTCAAATAATCATCATCATTTGCCTAAATAACCTAATAACCTCCCAATGCTGAGCTCAGTGGGAACCCACAATATAAACAACAATTACATTGAAAACAATTAATAAACTATTCTTAGACTGACCATGAAAACAATATTAATTTTATATTTCTATCAAACGCAAACTAAACAACGTAACGATAATAATATTGTTTAAGCTTAATCTACCTTATCCAGCATTTGATCTCACTACGATGGAACTGACCGTCCGATCCCAAACCTCCGTTCAGGGTTAAGAGCCGACCTAGATAAAAGTTTATGTCGCAGATAAGGCAGCTATTGTTCTAGGCATTGTTAGCTCCTTAATATCTAGATCACTAAACGAAGGTCTGTGTTAGTAATGAAGATTAGAAGTGTATGAGACGCGTTATTAAACTACATTTCTAAGAGCTGTATTAAAACCGCAGCTTTTAACGGTCCGAGTCATTGAGATGGTGCAGATTCAAAACCTGCTGGTGGATGTTTTCGATATCTTTTCTAAATCAGTATACTTAAATAAATATTACAAATATTTAGGTTTCCTATGCCCATTGGATGAACGTGCCATAAATAAACGAAGAATCTACATAGAAACGGGGACATGCACTAGTGCGTGGTGCCGTTACCTCTAGAAAACCTCTGACGGTGCTTCGTTTCACACGGCTTGAGGAACCCTTAAAGATTTCCACAGCCCCCAAAAAAATCCGGTGACGCTGAAAATGCGTCTTGAGCCAATCAGCAAACTTAAAACAAATTAGAAAGTAGCTTAATCTTGCAATCGAGCTCCATACTAAAAACAAATTACTAAATTTAATAACGTACCCCTAGGTTTTAACTCTTGACCTCTGCGACTGAGACCGACAGTTTTAGCATAGAATTTTGCTATACTGCGTAATTTTGTTTTACTTACAAATTAACCAACCAACAAAAACTAGCACCTATATTTAACCCTAAAACTGCTGCTTTAAATTTAAGGCCAGTAGTTCAAGTCTTATAACCGCAGCAAAAGACTCCAACACCGTTACATTTATTACTTTAAAAAAAGGACACTCCAAACTTCAAGCATTAATTTAAAACTTTGCCGTTTAATCCTGCTTAGCAAGTGATGTCTTTAAGAGGAAAGCGTGTGATTTATATTATCAGCAACTCCTTAAACTCCAGTACTCAGTATTTAGCGCCGGATCAAAGCTCATAAATACTGCCTTCGTGTAGTAAAACATTTCGAACGCGCAGCTTCTTAGTCGCGGTAATATTTTATAAGCAGCGTTTGCTTGGAGTTGCGAGAGACAAAGTTGATAATTTTTGTGTTACAAGATACAATTTTACTAGATAATATCAACTAGTCTCAAGAAACTCGAGTGGGAAACGATCCCACGACCCTTGGATTACCGAACCAATGCTGTGACCGCTGAGCTACTGAGATACCTAGAGATGTCCTAGATGACCCCGAAGATCTCATAACAGTTGCAAACGCCCCCCGCCCGATCCTCTAAATGCCTCAACACATTTACAGAATACACTAAATATGCACACTAGTTTAGGCCCAAGACACGGATCGGATGTTTTACAACATTTGTGTTTTTGTAATTTGTTTGTTTAAAATTAAATAAAAACAAATATTTATAAATAACTTGCCTACTTCTTAACTGATCTTTAGTATTTGTAAAAATATTATGATCGGATGTAAAATGTAAAACAACTATATAAAGAGACTAAAATTATGAATATCTATCAAAAATACTGATAAATACCTGCATACTAATAAGAAAATATCTAGATGCAAAAACACATACACAGACAACATTTAAAACAAATAGAAAGAGTACTTCGTAACGCCGTCTTTAAGGTCAGAACGAATTATGGCAAAAGATGTATGTATGTTAATGTATGTTTTGAAGTAGCAATATTATTTAATAATCTCCCAAATAAAATAAAAACAAAACATCAAAAAGTTTAAATATCTTTAAAAGCCAATTAAAAAAACACATCATAACTAACTTCCGAATCCCTGTACGTTAACCCTGAGCTACTATTGTTTCGACTCGATAGGGCACCCGGCCGCTTGCTATTGCTCGCAGTAGCATCTTTTTTCCAACTACCTTACCTAACTAATTTGATATATTATTATCACTATTAATATATTATATTATTATTACTATTATTTAGATGCTCTATATTTTGCACGACTCCCGTTTGCTTTTAGTTAATTAATCTTTGCCTCATTACAGTTAGAAAATTATACTTTTTGCACTGGTTTTATTACTTTAGTTTTAAATTCATGTATACAGACTGTTTATATTTTATTTAAGTAATTATGTTACTATATAATTTCTCATTAAGTGAAATGTAAATTTCAATTGAGAATAAAATTTCTTTAACCTGAAATTATAAACAAACCCAATATCCCGACAGACATGTATGTGTAAGCACTGTCATAGCAAAAGTGAAACCATCCAACATATTACTAGTGCATGTAAAACTTTGGCTAACACTGATAACAAGCATCGACATGACCAAGTAGCTACAGTTATTCACCAATATTTAGCACATAAATACAATTTCGTAAAGAACAAAATTGCATAGTATAAATACAAGCCCAATGTAGTATTAGCTAATAAACACTATACAATAAAACACTATTAAATATAGTGGGATCGCACAATAATAACAGATAAGACAACCCACTTTAATCGACCTGACATTACAGTACACGACAAATAAACACAAATAGTTTATTTTATTGACATAGCAGTTTCGAACACACACTACCTCCAAAGCACGATAAATGACATAATGAATAAACATTTCCACGCTTGGCAAAACCCGCGTGAAAGATGTAACACCTCAAAAATGAGAGTAAAATAAAAAACTGAAAATAATAATAATAATATCTTTACGAATTCCCTGCAGCCTGTGAAAGTAAAACTGTGTTACGACCACAGTGTCTTCCCAAATAAACTAAACGTCTTTCTGTCTGTCCGTTTGTGTCTATATATAACCACATATTTGATTTACATGGTTCTTTACATTCATAGCTATGTTCTCTGGCCAGGTTTTAGGATATATTTTACGGTAAGTAACATACCAAATACGCAGTGACTATAACAGTGATCCAAATCGGAAAAAAGACACTAAAAAACTTAAACAATAATTCAGTAGTCGACGCGAGTGGAGCCGCGGGCACAGACAGATAGCATTAGATTATAGATCTCAGAACAGAATACCATAGATTCATGCTAAAGGCAAGAAATGCAACAAACAAAATATTAATAATAATTTCTTTCCCCAAAGGAGGATAACTTCAAAGTCTCAACGTTGATAGTGCGTCGTTATTTTCACCGAGGCTACAAAAGGATGAGGCTCAAAAAATGCTTGCCGGGTCCACAAACCTATTTAGCTCACAGTGGGAGACAACCCGGGAACCCAATATAAAACGCCATCAAAATTGTTTTTCAACGGGAAGGAAGGGTCCCTTTTCTGAGCCAAGCGAGCGAAAACGAGGGACCCGTATATCTTTCTCTTTCACTAGCTATGCGTGTGACAAAGCAGGATAGCTCGTTCAAATTCGTTCTGAACATAACAATTAATCGTCAGTATAGATTTTCACCTCACACTATCTAATGTTAATATTAAACCGATCGACAATATTGTTGCCCAATTTTTGAACGTGTGTAGTTTATAAAGCGTTGTGGACAACTGTTATTCGGTGTGTTTTTATATTATATCTTACGTGTAGGCACAGTGTCTTCATTTCATCTGATGTTAAGTGATGATAAGGACAATGGTGGAAGCGCACTTCACACAGAATCCTGAACTACCGAGGCACTGAGCATCTAATCTCTAGCTGCCAGAACACAACAATGCCACAAACATTAATGTTATGGCGACATATTTAGATAAGATGGTGGAAGCTAGCTAGCTAGGTGGACAAA
This sequence comes from Eudonia truncicolella, assembly GCA_949315975.1. Taxonomy (NCBI): domain Eukaryota; kingdom Metazoa; phylum Arthropoda; class Insecta; order Lepidoptera; family Crambidae; genus Eudonia; species Eudonia truncicolella. The sequence continues at coordinate 20,640,706 of OX438827.1, read as the reverse complement.
CAAGTCCTACGGCCAACTAAACAGAGTACAAAAAACATGTACCCCGCTGAGAATCAAACCCGGGACCTCTGGGTTTGAGACCGGTGGTTTTAGCCACTTGACCACAAAGGCGGTTGTGTGTAGTTGAAGCTGAAGTTTGAATTGCACTAGTTTATTGGGTTGTTTTGATTCTACTTCCATTGTTTGGAACATCCCAACTTCGTATTAGCACTGCAAAACATTGTTTGTCACAAAATGGCGTTGTAAGTCTGTCTTTGGTGTGCAATGCAATATTGTGTTCCTCTTTCGAGTTAACAAACTTACCAGACTTCAAAACAAAACAAACAGTAGAGAGATTATTGTGTTAGAACTATTTAGTAATGTGCGAAGTATTGGATGATGTTCATAATTTATTAATGGAATGTGAACAGAATCGTCTCTTTAGTTAATTAGTTATTTGGTTGGTGGTTGAGTTTGTCTAGTTATTACAACAGTTCGAAATAAAACAAGCCTGTCATTATGCGGTTAATTTATATAAATAAGCTTACTCTCAGTTCATCCTTTTTTAAATAGTTGCGACTTAACTACTTCTTATTTATTTCCATTGTGCTTCCAAATAAAGTAAGTCGTAAATGATGGGAGATAAAAACGCAATTGTAGACGCGCCGAATTATACGTTCATTTGTTTTCTTAAATACTATAAAACGCCATTGACATATGATAATAACACAAGAGCGAAATGGGTCATACTTTTTCTTTCAATTAGTCTGTGTAAAGATTATTGTATAAATCACATTGGTAAACATAAAAGACATTCTATCTTCAGCAATTATATTTCCGTATATTTGTAAAGTACAACCGAACCAAGACTAAGCCAATACCCATCAATTGTAGTGATGACCTGATTTCAATGATGAAGTCCTTTGCCCAGCAGTGGGACAGTTATAGGCTATTTACTTTGTAGTGAAAGTAACCGTCATATTTGTGTATTATGTCTTATACACATATTTATTAGTGTATTTGCTAGTGTCAGCTAAATTGGCCGTTTTTGTTGCCTGGCAGAATGTTGCAGGCGCTATACAAATTTGGTTCCAGCCAGCCAGCCAATTCTCGCTCTGGCAAAGTTAAACGTGTTCCATGAACTACCTTTAAAGTTGCTCTTTGAGGAATATAGAAGAGCTTGTATTGAATTTGTTGTGTTCCGTGCAAGTGCACAGCGTATTGGTAACGGCTAGAAAAGTTAACAAGAGGAATTCAGAATCTTCATGAAGGTTGGTTTCAAATGGTTTTTTAACTAAGCTGTTGATAGGTGCTGTGAAACTTACACAAATATATTGGTGACTTAAATAAAAAGGTTTGTGTGTAAAATTGGCTATGCATATTATACATTCATTAATCTCCACCTCATTTTTATGTCCCCACTGCTAGGGCACGAGCCTTCCCTATGGATGCGTAGGGAGAACGGGCCATAAACCACCAAGCGGGCCCAGTACGAATTGGCGGTTGTTAACGACTGCTAATGCTGTCGGAACCAACGGCTTTACGTGCCTTCCGAAGCACGGAGGAGCTCGAGATAATAAATTTTTGGTCACCCATCCGATAACCGGCCTTTGCGAACATTGCTCAGCACTCGCAGACCGAGCGTGTTAACCACTGCGCCATCGAGATATTACACATACTTCAACTTATTAGTGTCAGATAAGAAGTAGATTTCTGCTTTGCAGCAAGACACAGCAAATCAAGAAGATGGAACTTTTTCATGAACTCCTTAATATGTGTGAGTATAACGAGTACTTGCACCTGATCGCAACTGGATACAGCAGACATTAAAAATGTATGTACAATAACATTTTATAAATTCAAATATAAAGTCAAAGGTATCACTAAATATAAATATACTAACCCGCCCCGGCTTCGCACGGGTGCAATGCCGATACACGCACCGGTATGTCCCTGCATTTTAAATCTGTAATATCTTCGAAAATATTCATTTAAATTACATGCTGTAAAGGGCCATATTGATCCATATCAAATGCACAATGTATTTAAGGTACTTAATTGGATAAGGAGTAATGCTGTATTGCTTAAAATCCCTTCGTAAATAATTATTATTTCTCGTAAAAAGTAAAAGATAAAAAATTATTATTGTGGGTTATCCCTAAGAGATAAACATATATCACCGCGGATTTTTTTGTAGACATTTTTTAAGGTGTACAATATTGTAGTACATTATTTTGATCTATCTTGTAGGGTTCAGCCAGCGTTTGCAATGTAAGCTCAAAGCTCAAAAAAATATGTGAAACCTCTAAAATTATCAGTGTTTCTCTACTATATTATGCATGTATTTATACATATAAACCTTCCTCTTGAATCACTCTATCTATTAAATACCGCATAAAAAAACCGCATCAAAATCCGTTGCGTAGTTTTATAGATCTAAGCATACATACATACATACATACATATATACATACATATATACATACATACATACATACATACATACATACATACATACATACATACATACATACATACATACATACATACATACATACATATACATACATACATACATACATACATACATACATACATACATACATACATACATACATACATACATACATAGGGAGAGCGGGATGCGACTTTGTTTTATACTATGTAGTGATAAAGATTGATGCTGATGTCGTGGTTACCCCCCAGGTAATATGGTACAAAGAAATGTATAAAGGCAAAAACACATTTTTTAAAATATTCAATGACAAGATAAAGAAAGTAAAACTTTAAAAGTTTCATGAACACAGTTTCTTGTTGGACTCAAAATATCTAGGTTGCAACTAGCTGTGAACTTTGTGAAGGCGTTTTCACTGTAGATTTGCTCCGTTACGACATCTAAAAGGGACTGGTGGAAGTCTTGGTACAATTGCGAAATGAATTTAACGAGACAAAATTGAAGGAAACTTTTTTAAGATAACAACTGGAGCTTTCAGTTACACCGATTGGCTTATCTTTACTTTAGGTGCCGATAACGACACAAATCTTCTTTGAATTAATACTTTTCAGATTACATTTTGAATTTATAAATGGGGTGTAAAAAGTTTTAGAGGAAATAAAAGCTTTTTAATTCAAAACTAAACTTTATAGCTAAATGAAATAAATATTCATCTAAACTGAATAGTAAATATGCGTGGTAAAATAAAACATTTTCAACTCTTTAGATTCTTTTAAAAAAAAGGTTCCATACCTTTCAAAAAGTAATTCGCCAACATGTATATTTCATTGCAATTTCCGTTCTCATTCATGCATTTACAACGTTCATATTTGAAAACGTATAGGAGTGCAAGTTGGCGTGCGCTGTTTGTCCTACATAGAACAATGTTTCAATTGAAAAAAAACTCTGCGTTCCAGTCTGCACAATGTATGGCCAACCGCGCGAAAGTTCCACTTGAACTACAAATAAATACCTAATACAAGTTCATGATGTTTGGTAAAACATTTTTGGTTGCAGTGTCATAGCGTAAACAAAAAAAAATATGTATATGGAATTATAGTGATTATAAAAATATATGGAGAATCGTAGAACCTTGAACATTTTGCACGCCACCAATATTAATTTCATTCATTTGTATATTATTTTTATTAAGAACAAATTTCTATTTACTGCCAGTTCAAAGTTTTTTTTAAAATATTTTAGAGGTAAGAACTTGGCCTTCATCTTACCTGATGTTAAGTGATGATAAAGCCGAAAGTGGAAGCGCACTTCGCCTGGAATCGTCATCTATCATAAATCTAGCTGCCGGAACACAAAAATGTTACAAACATTGATGTTATGGCGACATATTTAGATAAGATAGAGCTAGCCAGGCGGGCTAACAAGCCCTACCACCAACCAAACCGAGTACACAAACACGGGACCTCTAGGTCTAAACCGGTGGTCTTAACCACTAGACCACAGAGGCGGTGAGTTGGGTCGATATATCGATTTTCATGTAAACTATGCTGGCCGCTGCTCGCGTGTATTAAGTCAGTACACCAATTGCGATTATTTTATCTCGAAGAACGTTGTCAAAATAATAACCACAGTTTAAAGCATGTTTGAGAAATTGTATTTTTGTAAAATTTTTTAAATAAACTAAGTGATTTTATGTACACGTAACTCTTTTCCCCACCGCACTCCCAAAATAAGCTTCTAATTTCTTAATGGCTAACACCATTATATGTACTTATTTCTGCCTCCAAGCAGAATCATGGTTGATAAAAGGAAGGAATGGATTTTTTTTGTTGACTATTTATTAGTTTGATTAATACTGTCTAAAAGAATACCGCATTTAGCTAAATACATTAGGTGTTATTAGCATTATAAAACCCTAAATATTTATAAAATGAAATGCCTACCCGACCCAGCCAGGAATCGAACCTGGGTCTTCCGCAATCCGGGCGGCTGCACTGACCATTATGCTACCGGGAAGGCTGACGTAAGCATTATGATTTTTTTCACTGCTTTTTAGCGGCAGAGTGCCGTCTATTCAACGGTTATTGCAACCAATTGTTATGCAGATTCATCTTTACAGATGAATACCACAAATTTGAACGCTATAGTAAATTTTTCGTGCTAATTGCTGCACTGGAGCTGAATTTAATAATTATAAAATACAGTGAAAAAATTAAAAGTAAAATTAGAAAACCTTACTATTATTAATACAATACTCTCTAAGAACCTAAGGACAACTAAAAACCGTTGGTATTAAAACAAAAAAAAACAAAAAGAGTTTGAAAATGACAGAAGCATATTTCATAAATACTTCTAAGGCTAAATAAAGTACACAAAGTATCCAAATAAGCCACTCGATGTCACTGCAAGCCGAAATTAGGAAAAGAGCCTTGGCAATATTTCTTTCGTAATATCTGCCAGAAGCATCCACTTCTTGGCAGATGACCAGATCAAGCTCAGTAATGACTATCTCAATATTTATAAGCTGTTAACCCCCGGGTATGAGGAAGCGTGATTGTTCACAACTTTACGGGGCGCGTAAATTTTTTATGCCTTTCCTTAAAAGGGTTGAATTTGATATTCTTCGCGGGTCATCCCACGCCGCTTTGAGTATGCGTAGGTAATTATATTCCTGACATTTTTGAAGCACTTTATTTTCTAGATGTGAATACATGAATTGGGAATTGTGTGGGTGACACGAACGTTTTGTCTCTCGTGGCTGTTTATAATTATACGCAGTAAAGTAATTTTAGAGGGTTGGAAGCGTTTTTTTTTAAACCCAAATATTTTATGTTTGGCATTTAAGAGAGGAGAGATGTTGCTTGGCACCGCCTCCAAAGCTGTCGTATTTATTTGAATAATTATTTTATGATATTAATTCAGGAATATCGTATTTTAAGTTTTATTTTCAGTTATTTTTTTTCTTGTTGGTTTTATAATGTTGTATTTTTTTGTTATTTTATATTTTTATTAAGTCTATTCGACAATTTATACAAAAAAAATTTAGTAATTGCATTTAATTTTGATGCATTGTCATAAATATCTGGAAAGGAACGCCTGATTCAATTATTTACCAAACCAACTTTTGTCTTTAGTACTGCATGGGGTATTTTGTAAGATACGTAGCTAGCGACGTTTTTTTACATTCCACACAATAATCGATCATACAATGTCTACTGTCTAACCAGCTAATATCTTTCGTGTTTAATACAATAACCAATCACAATGTATACAACAGTATATGAACACGTATCCAAGGAGTTTGTAGAAATAGGTTTACAAGTATCATAATATTATTTTTAATGCTACCAGTATGTACTAATGTTATCATACGATTTGATGTTATTTTTAGACTCGTGAGAAACTTCAGCTGTTGCCTTTATTGAATTCAGAATATATAGTTCCATTATTAAACACATCAACCCATTACACATTCAACAGAGACTACAATTATTCAATCATCAAACACTCTCAATGCCTAAGCATCAATTCTGTAATTCTGTTTGTTTGTGAGAGCCATTATTGGTGTGTCCCCGTCGCAATTGACTACGGAATGGTTTTACAGTTATTAAGTTACACATCATCATCATCATAATCAGCCCATCATCATCACCGGCGGCCTTTCCCAATGCTTGACACTAAGTCCGATTTCAACTCTTGTTGCAAATAAACAGGCATTTATTTTTGTTGGAAGTAAAACTTTGATTTGTATTATGGACGGATCGATTCGGGAATCGATTATCGATCTTCAGTTTGTTTAGTGGCATAATGGCCCCATCACTAGTTGCTTTTTTCTACCTACTTGTTTCGGGAAAACATTTATGGCTGGTTGATATTGCATCGTGTGTTACTAATTAAATAGATTTGAAGTAGTAATAAGGGCATTTGGAGCCGCGTTAGTCCAATTAAGTGTATTGTGCTATCTGGGTTTTGTGTGTGTGTAACGAATCGCATCGGGAGCGAAATTCGACATTCCATAGTCGAATGTTGGCGTCTTCACTGCTGGAGAAATCAGGTATTTCCTCGGGGGAAAGTGCACTTCGGGATAGGTTGGGTGTGATTAGGGAGCTCAGGAGGACCCGGCCTTGGATTCAGGCCCATACGGACATTTGGAGCCCGTAAAACCGGACGGGGATAGCATAGACTGTAAGTGAATTTTTAGTCATAACCTAATTTTAAGTGGTAGCAGATAGTAAACGTAATTACTGCACAAGCCTTAGTAGTAATACGAAACAACTCTTCTAAGTGACATATTAAATTTCGAGTCTGCGTAAGTTTTATTTCGATTGTGTTATGTAAACCGCTTTTGAACTTAAAATAACTTATTAATAAACCTTGTTATTATTCAAATAACATATATTTTTAAGGGAAACTTAAGCAATTAAACAGAAATGATCATCATCATCATCATCAGCTCAGTTTACGTCCCCACTGCTGGGGCACGAGCCTTCCATGGATAGAGAGAAACAGCAATGATATTTTAACTGAAACATGTTAAGCGATAGTCGTATTGGAAGTTGTGGCATATTTTTTGTTCTTTATTATTTGTTTTGATTATAATATCATGAACAAAAAACTGCAGAATATTTCGGGATTTCCCATGGCCGTAAACAGGATGAGTGATGCTTACGGTACGGCTGTAATCCTGACAAGGCTATTGGGGATTTGCTAATAGATGCATCAAAAGGATTTAAATACATAAATAGAGTGAATGGAAGGGTTCTGAATACTGTAATACACGTATTACACGGATATACACGGTACACGTATACGGACGAGGTACGATAAGTAACAAAGTGGACAATTGGCCAAATTTTCCTTCTCAAAACTGTGGTCTAACAACTGGTAGAGCGTTACAACGTTCTTACATACATCGGTTGCAGGTTAGGTTACCAAGAAGATCAAGTGTACTTGGTTTAGTCGTTAGTTCCTAGTTCTAAGTCCGCTAAAAAATAGCTACCATCATCTTATTATATCGGTCGCCTTGCTAAGTTGGTAACAATGCTGTGTTCCGACTGTCTGAGTTACCAAGTTTTTCCACCGAGATTGTGGTTGGAGTACACTTTTATTTTCGGCCTTATCGATATTCACCATCAGCTTAGATGAAGGATAAGCTCTGCCTGCTGTGAAATTAAAAAAATCGACTTCAAGTACAGCTTCTAGATTGTCACATAACAGTCATACTACTTCCAGTATTAACCGAAGTAAGAATCCCAATTTGTATACGTGTTGACCCTGCTGAGTGACTAAAAATATTTTTATTAACAAAGGGCATCTCAAAGATTGCGTTAGAATAAATATACTCATTTCCTTCATGTACACTATGTACACTCATGGGCACTATTGGCAAAGTACTCGTAGTTATGGCTGGATCTTGGTGTATGACGGCTCTGGTTATGTATCCCTATTCGGCTCTATTGAAAGCATTGAGTGATAATGAGGTCTGGTCATCTGGTTGGTGAGCGACCACAGAATCTCTTGCCACTAATTCTGCCCTGAAAATTTCTACTCCAAGTTATTTGACTAAAGAACTTGGAGTAGAAATTAAAACTATCACAATAAATATAACAAATTTGTTCATTCGTCTGTGTAGATCATCATGTTCTTCATACGTTTGTGTAATATATAACTTTTTAACATTTTATATTTCGTAGAATGAAAAATTTTTGCAAGAGATTATACGGAAAACTCCGAACTGTGAGATGGCAACATTGAAAAAAGTTTTGATTGGATTGAGGCGTATGCCTAAATGATTACATCAAGAAGTTATCGTTAAGTGCAAAAGTCGAAATTAATTTCACATATCGGTAAATGTTGATAACTTTCGATTGGTCGGGAAAAGGCCAAAGTTTTCGCATCCGTATTTTACCTTATTGTTCTACACAAAGTTTTTGAGAAAAATAACATAGAACTTACGTATTATGTTAGCGGAATGAGTCAGCTAAATTCATTCTGGAACGCTCAAAATTACTTGTTTGTTTGTTTTGTTAAACATTCTTCGGTATTCATATTTTAAGAGCATACTTTTAAAGTTTCGAGGCGATTTTGTATTGTGTGCCAAACTGTGAAATTTAAAAGTAACAGTCATCGTTTTAGTAGTGATTATTTCGAGTATAAGATTAAAGTTGTCTTTAGAATATTTTGAAATGCGGGTGCTTTGGCAAGAATATCTTGTTTCTATACCGTCATTTGTTTAGTTAATAAGGGCGCTATTAAGCCGGCCAGCGGCGTCATTTATCAATAAATATAAATTGGATGAGCAGTCAGTCCCTCGGATCGCGAAAGGGTGCGGGTCCCACCTCGTTTTATAATAGGCGCTCCCTTTACAACCCTACCTGTTATTTATTTAATTGTTTCGAACTCGATCTGTCTCACTAGATGGCGGTGGATACATTTATGGAAACGCTGAAGTTCTATATAGCTTTACAAGCTTGAGTAGCGTATTAAATTATTTTAACAGCGGTAATCCAATCCGTGAAGTTAGTAATTGATTGACTAAATAGCACATATTTTACAAACACTTTTCAAAATCAGTGTCCTACAAAAATATCATAACAATTTAATACGCTAGTTATAAATAAATAATGAGCAGTTTTATAAAACGAATGCCTATCCTTAAACTTGTAATATTTTTTTTAAAATGGGTTGTAAAATTTTCTACGAGCGGGATTTCAACCCGCACCCCAACACATACCGAGTCAGGTGTTCAGCTCGCCGAAATTAATCAACACCATCTACTCTTACTCTATAAGCCAAAGGAGCCCTATTCTATGTTGACAACTACGTCATCAACATCCGGTCTTAATATTTTTACAGATGTTAAAGATCATTAAGACATAGGCAAGCGTTATTAATAATTATGCTTTTATATAACTTTACGCTAATTTTGTTGCGAACAAATCACAATAAAAAAAAGTGTTGAAAAAAAAGCTTAATCACGAGCGGGATTTAATAACATTCATGCTTAAAACAAATACCTTTCGTTACTATGGAGGATTCTTAATTTTAGCGAACTGGTGGTTAAGTCAATATTATCAGAGCTCAGAGAAGCCGTACAATGCAAATATTTCTCCTTCTAAAATATACCTTAAACGGTGTTCGTGATATTATAAGATAATTATATAAGTAACATCGCAACCTATGTAGCCAATTAAGTCTAAACCGGGCCTCGTTACACGATATTAATGACGTATCACGTGGGGCTGCGAAACGTTGCGTCATCTAAGGCTGAACGAACATTGGAGGTACGGGTACTTGGAACAATGGCCCAGTCTATATCAGTCTAACGCCTCGGTGGCCGAGTGGCAGAGCGCTGAGTCCGATACCCGAAGGTCTTGGGTTCGATTCCCAGGTCGGGCAAAATGTATTTCGGATTTTTCGATGCGTAGCCCGGGTTTGTGATCACCAACCCGCATTGGCAAGCGTGGTGATTAAGCCATTACCCATTAATTGTAGCGAAGAGTTGATTTCAATGATGGAGGCATTTGCCCAGCAGTGGGACAGTCATAGGCTGTTTAGTTGTAGTGTTTATTCACTGTAGTTTGACTTTGTTTTTCTTAAACAATTTTTTTAGAGTACTGTAGTGGTACTGTATGACATTGTGGAAATTGATACTTTTACCAGTAAATTTGTTAACTTAGTTTATTTTTGTGTTTTTTTACATGTCAAACATAGTTGTCTTCTATAATTTTGTGTTTATTTTTAATGGAAAGTGTCCTGCTATGATAGGGCATTTTCCAATATTTTTGACGCTGTAAGGGAGAAAAGAGCTGGACACTTGCTGAGTTTCTTGCCGGTTCTTCTCAGTACAAGATCTCCCGCCCAGAGTAGACTTACGAACTGATGGCATTGTAACATTCACATGAGCTACTTGTAGCCTAAACTGAATAAATGATTTTGAATTTTGAATACTTACTTTACTTACCTACTATATTAGTCTGCAGTCTACGTCATTGAATCATGTGCGAATATTTTTGAGAAGCGATCTTACCCCGGAATTCATAACAACTGTGGAACTGGCTATCTTATCTTTAACTGTCACAACATCGTAACTATGTAATTATCATAGTTAAAATATTATATTTGTTCTGTAATATATTTATGTTTCTATGGGCCATTGTTATAAAATATAAATTTAAAAAAAAAACGTTGAAAAAAAATATGATCATGTAACTGACTTTCGTACTAAGCTCAAGTGGTTACCAATTCGCCTTCGCCGGAATGCGCACATTGTTTCCCTGCTTTACAATATTTTGTTTCATCCCCTCTCACCGCCTTATCTCAAGGAACGTTTCCAATTCCTTCACGACACGCACTCACGAGTTTTGAGATCATCGGAGAGCTTGAACTTGGCGATACCAATGCATTCCACAAAATTCCTTGACAAATCCTTTTCGGTTCATGCTGTCCGTCTGTGGAATGCTTTGCCTGAAAAAGTAAAGAGTGCGAAATCCTCGGATAGTTTTAAGCAACAAGTTAAGGAGCACTATCTATCTTTGACATCTTAATGTTATTATACATTTCTTTATAATGTAATACTTTGTCCATATAATATGTATTTAGTTTATATATATGTATTAAATTTATATGGCTGTATGTAGGTATATGCATTGTATGTATGATAGTTAAGTATTTTTACATTGTGTGTAATATTTCATACACCATTTACCGCTAGTTTCTTAACTTTTTTTTGTCCAGTTCAACACATGGTTGCCTGGAAGAAATTGCTTTTTAGCGATAAGGCCGCCATTTGTACTTCTTCTTGTATTGTCCTCTCTAAGTGTTTTTTATGGTGTACAATAAAGAATATTTACATTACATTACGTTGTTACGGCGCCACCGTCCGCCTCCGCCGGCGCGATAAGCTTATTTTTTTATATAATTTAATCCTGAAACTGCTAGTTTTCAATCACATTTGCCATTTAAATGTATGACTCTGACGATTTATAATTAAAATACGTGTGTTTCCATTTTCTTGAAATGATAAATATGTAGTAATTCAATTTTAAAAGTTCAAAACTATTGGACCCAATCTTAAATACACAAAATGTGCATAAACCTAAAGTATTTTATAAAAGATTATGACATTAAAATAGTTAAAAAAAATATTGTAAAGTTAAATAAAATTTTAAAAAAATTGCTTAATATATACGGTTCCGTAGACTACTTATTAGTGCCGCACCGTAATAATAATATCAAGATTACTTATGCACAAGACTGTACGCTGCCTGTCTTTTAATTGATGTAGTCCATCAAGCAGTAGGTACTCTCAAAACCCAACTCTACAATAAAAACAATGTAATAAGGTATACTTGCAGGAAGCCTGAGTTCTTTAAAAAAAGCGCAATCTATAAACATGAGCTGTTAATATTTGAAATGATTTGCAATAGAGTTCAAGAAAAAGTGCTTGCCATTTTGTTTATTGAACCCTAAAGTCGTGGGAGGTTTTTATGCAGCTCATAAATGTATATTCTTATTAAATTCTACTTGAAAGTTTCGAGTTGTTTTTTATGCTGAGAAAGTAATTAGAAGCTTCTTTGTGATCGCTTTGCTAAATAAAAACAAGACGCTACAAAGCACTTAAAAACTTTTGCTATAATAGTAATTATGACTGATTTATATTTTGTTATTTTAATCGCATGATACTGAAAGGTCATATTTCGATATTAGAAGCATTTAATTTAAGTAGGTATACATTTAGCTGTATCAATTATCTATACATGGTGTAAAAGAAAGTCCCCGGAACGCGTTTGTTTGTTAGGACAGGCTAATCTCAGAAACCACTGGACGGATTTTGATGGGGTTTATTTTAATAGATAGAGCGTCTTTTAAGTGTGGTTTATGTATACAAAACAACACAAGCGAAACTGGACTGAGTCGCTAGTTATTGTATAATAATATATCGATAGACGACTGCGTTCCGAGCCGGTCCGTGGTAGAATCACGACTAATTAAATTGCTTCTAGTTAGAAAGTACACACGCCTGCACATCAACCTACTTTAAACTGTCAAATTTCCTCAATAGACTTTGGACTTTATTACTCAGGTACATGGTTGAAAATGTATCGAAGAATTACAAAAACACAAATGTTGAAAAAATTTCCACGAGCAGGATTTGAACCTGCACCCCTCTGACACACCGGTCAGGCGCTCTTCCAATTGAGCCGTCGTGGTTCCAATCAGCTTGCCGAAATTATTCAACACTATTCACTCTTTTACTTTGAAAGCCAAAGGCGCCAAATCAATGTCAACAACTACCGTCATTACCGTAGCGACATATGCTGAGGTGGGGTCCTGATTGGCTCCTCACACTTGTGTTATTTTATTTATTTTTAATTTTATTTTATTTATTATTATTTTTTTTTGTGTCATGTATTTCATGTCTTTGTGTCTGTGTATGCGAGAGCCAATAAATGTTTTTTCTTTCTTTCTTTCTTTCATTAACATCTGATCACAATATTTTTACAAATACTAAATATCAGTTAAGAATTAGGCAAGCCATTTATAAAACAATAACAAAATTAATAAATAATTAATATTTAATAACAAAATTTGCGTTAAAATTATATAAACAAAAACAAAAACATGTATTGAAGAAATTTGACAGTTTTGGATAGGTTGATGTGCAGGCGTGTGTACTTTGTAACTTTGTAAAAAGGTAACAGTATAATATGCCGGTCTTATTGCTAACAAATACAATCACCTCTTTCTTTAAAATGTTTTTGTTTTGTTTATAAAATTTTAACGCAAATTTTGTTGCGAAACAATCTACAAAAACACAAACGTTGAAAAAATTTCCACGAGCAGGATTTGAACCTGCACCCTTCTGACATACCGGGTTAATGACGGTAGTTGTTGACATTGAATGGGTGCCTTTGGCTTTCAAAGTAAAAAATTAAATAGTGTTGAATAATTTCGGCGGGCTGGTTAGAACCACGATAGCTCAATTGGAAGAGCACCTGACCCGGTATGTCAGAAGGGTGCAGGTTGAAATCCTGCTCGTGGAAATTTTTTCAACATTTGTGTTTTTGTAGTTCTTTCTTTAAGTGAACACATAAAATATGTTTTGTGAAAACAGCCAATACATATAAAATGTAATATAAATATTTTAGTTTCAACTTGAGTTAATTAATGAGAAATCAAAATAATTTCTTACTTTACTTAGTTAAGTAAAGTAGGCTTAGTTAAGCCTATTCACACGGCGTCGTATCGTAAGCGTGTCGTAATACGCGCTTAGGAAGAGAGCAATACGAGCGCGTACATGTTTAAACAAGTCCGCACACGAAGCGGTGCTGCAGCGAATCGTACGATGTTTATTGTCATTACGATAGTCGTAGCGTGCTGGTGTAAAAAAGCAAGCGTAAAAAATTAACTGTTCATTAATTTTTTTTTAATTTAACTGATTTTTATTTTATTTTTTACTTTTTACGACTTTTATTTTCAGTATGACTGAAAAGTGATTGAATTTGTGAAACTGGTTGAGGCGTTCCCTTGTCCATATAATCATTCATTATGTGAATATTGAAGGAAAGATGTAGTTAACGGATAAAGCTTGGGCAGAAATATCGTCAAAATACTCTTCATCTAAAGAGAAAGTGAGATAGTCTATAAATTCACCCAACACATCTTACAAAACGATACGTCTACTCGACGATTCGTTTGTAGAACACGGCAGGTCTCGTACGCGTTGCATCGTAAGCTTACGATACGACTACAATTACGACTCGTGTGCGAAGAGCCTAACTGTTACAATACATAGCAGTTCATCGTAAAGCACCTTAAGCCGTTGGCAGGCCGACCTAGTCAAATTAAAAAAACTAAATCAGGCCTACACAAGTCAATAAGGTTCAAGTAATTCAATAACGTTTCAATAGTGTGTCTGCCTAACTTTGTTCAGTTGTATATTTAGTTTTGAAACAACATTGTTGCCTAAATGACCTCTGTATTTTAATAAAATAGAACTTTTGAAGGAATCCTTGCTCCCGCTCGCCTTTCAATCTGCAACATAGTTACTTTGCAACTCTTTCTGCTTGCATAAAAAAGAACAAAATAAATACCGTATTTCCACAAATAAAAGATATATATTATACAAATCCTGGCTAGTTCTTTCATCTCTCAAAAACGCTCGTCATTCAATCTGCAACATAAAAGCTATTTTACAAAGCAGTCTAAGCTCAGATTTGAGGCTTGGAATCGCGAGGGCCGTAATAGGCTCATCAGGGTGGAATTAACTTTAATGTAAGCAGTTAACAACGCTTGCTTGAAGACAATTGCGCTTCAAATGAATGTAAAGTATTCTTATTAGCGATAGCTACGAAACAGTTTCGAAATGTATTAAAGGCAGTTTTAGAACCCTTAATTGGTGTGAGTGTAGTGGATCAGGCAATAATAAGTGAACGGCGTGCGACAGAAATGTTGTAAAAATTTCAATTGCAGGCTATAAAAAGCATCATATAAAAAATATCATAAGAAGTACCTATTAGCTTTTCTACGAAGCCATATTATAGTAGTTAAAGTGAAAGGTATCCTAGCCATACCTATTTAATTTTCAGTGTTGCGTTTCGGCCGGGATGCGCTGACCGTGCAACTTACGGTTATCATAGAGTGAAAGCTCGACCCTTCCTTCTCTGTTCTGAGTCCCACTTCAACAGCCGTAAGCTCACCCGTAGGCTTAGTAACAAAAAAAAAACAAAAATCAACACCAAAATGAAACGGTTTATTTCGAGCGCGCCAATGGCAATTACCTTTTATGACAAAACACGAGACTGAATAAAACAATTGCGTGCTAATAAATTTAAAAGAGAACTCCGTAAGGGCTGCCCTACACGGGCGTCTGCATAATGAACTACAGTCTTCTATACAAACTTAAATGGAACCACTCAAGCAGTTGCGATTGCTCCGGGTGGTCAGTAGCTCGATTAAATGGCAGCTTCACTACGACTGCTCAAGTGGTCCGTGTATTTTGATCACTGGCTAACAGCTCGAGCAGCCCGTGTATGTAAACCCTTACTGGTTAATGTAACTTTGTATAGGCCTGACGAATCCGTAATATATAGCATATAACGTGTCCATTAAACATTGACGCATGGACTGACATTATTTGTTTTTTATACAAAATGGGTTTGTTTTTGATCTCAACCTGAAATGACAGGACCAGATCTTTGTTTTGTTCCTTACGGGTAGGTACATAGCCTTCATAGCACCTGATATTAAGTGATGATAAAAGCCGTAGGTGAAAACGCACTTCAATCGGAATTTTCTACTACTGAGGAACTGGCTATCTTATCTCGAGCTGTCGGGACATATCAATGTTTTAAATTGATGGCGATGTATTTAGATAAGATGATGGTACCTATCTAGCCAGGCTGATTTAAACAACCTACGACTAACCAAACTGTGTACAAACATGAATAACCCGCTGGGAATCGAACTCGGATCTCTTCGTCATAATTACCACTAGACCTCTAGAGGCGGTTCGATTTAAGTGAAAAGAACACATTTAAATGATTCACTTTATATGGATTTACTTTCATTTTACATAAAACTTTGTCCTGACATTTGCAAGGACCGTGGTCACGGGGAGACTCATATAAATAACAGTTATTGTTATTATGTATTTATTTATTTATTTTTATTTTTATTTTATTAGTTTCTTGTAACAAAAAACATATAGATAAAACTTTACTAGAAAAAATCAACCAGCCTTAAGCTTATCGAGTGGAAATCGAACCACCACCCAGTATATAGCATTGTGAATGCAAAAATTGAAAATAATAACAATAAAAACATATAGAACTAAATTCAATGTCAACTCAAATGTAGCTAAAAACAACTCATTCAATTTCGTTCCATTGTTGGCATAAACATATCGAGCCGCAGCAAGAACTTAGATAGTCGGCATAAGTAGCGGCCATAAACAAGCCTAATTGGCAGCTGGGGCCATCGCGATACCATCTCCGATAGCCCGCCCCGGAGCCCCGGAGATTTGCGGGCGGCGGCGTGCGGGCCGCCTGTCTTGGGAGACGATTGGGCTAGCTCGCAGTCGGATACACACCTAATTATTGCGATAATAAAATATATATTTGTTAAAGCCATCTTGGTCAAGTGGGAAAGCGTTGTATGTTTTAACCGCCTCTGTAGTATAATGCTTAAGACCACCAGTATAGTTATTAAAAAAAAAGTCATTTACAGCTAAAGTAACTTAGTCACATCTCTAAGAACCAACATGTAAATAGAATTGAAAAATAAATTACATGTGGATCTCCTTAATATGTGCTATATTTATGTGTTTATGTGGAAAGGCCTGTAGGCTTAGCCAAAGTAGCCGCGCTAAATCACGTGGTCAATCTTATGTCAATCCCATACATTTTATTCTTTTTGAACTTCGCTATCGTTTTCTTAATGTTACTTTGGCTACCGCCCCTGAGCCCCGTGGTGTGTATATAGGATGATGATGATGATGATCATCTCATCATCATCTCAGCCAAAAGACGTCCACCGCTGGACAAAGGCCTCCCCCAAGGAATATGAGGTGTATTTGCCGTAATCGCCATGCTTGGCAGGCGGGTTGGCGATCGCAGTAGGTTGTTAGTCGGCTTTTGCGACACCCACGGGAAGAGATGGGATAAGATGGTAATATAAAACTATAAAAAAAATCATCTTTCTGTTTTCTAAAGTTTACGAGAACACTACACATTGAAGTGAAACAACTTTTACGAAACTTTTTAATGAAACAACATCCTAATTTTAATAGAGAAGATGGTTGAAATCTACCACCAGCCTGGGATCCCATCATACAGAATATTAAATCCCAGCTCCAACACCATACTGCCAGACCAAAAGATACTGTAAGCTCTTTCTGCATAAAACGGAACGCAAACGGAACTGATTAAATATATATAGTACCAACACCTCAGTCTCCCTGTGACCACGGACCCTGCAAAGGGTTCGAAACGTCAGGATAAACATTAATTAAAACTAATGTGTAAAATAAACGCGAGTAGATCCGTAAAAGTTGTTTCATTTCAATCATCTTTCTATTTGCTTCGTTCATTGACTTGATTAATTTCATACATATTTTTTTGCAGTTAGTTACGAAAATAATCCAATCAAATAAAGTGAAATCTGTGGCAAACGAAAAATACAATTGTATAAAGTCAGAGTTTCATAATAGCACCAACAACACCCTAGAATTTTTAAAACAAAGTTTTGAACAAAATGGGATTGTTGTTCTTCAAAGTTGATTCGGTTTTTGTTTCAACTTTACACGACATGGTTTGTTACTGCAGGGTATTGCCATTAGCCCTTCATAAACAAAAAATTTGAAATTGAAAATTGAAATATGAATGTATAATATTATGTGTACATGAAATTAATGAAGTTGATGTTTTTCTTGTTTTATTTAATGTTTGATGATATTTCGAAAATTTATATAATATACATAACACTAAAATATTTTTGTTTTGTTTAAATAATTTAACGCAAATTTTGTTGCGAAACAAATTACAAAAACACAAATGTTGAAAAAATTTCCACGAGCAGATTTGAACCCGGACCCTTCTGACATACCGGGTCAGGTGCTCTCCCAATTTCATTTAGCTATCGTGGTTCTAACCAGCCCGCCGAAATTATCAACACTATTTACTTTTTTACTTTGAAAGCCAGAGGCGCCCATTCAATGTCAATAACTACCGTCATTAACATCTGATCATAATATTTTTACAAATACTAAAGATCAGTTAAGAAGTAGGCAAGCTATTTATAAATTTTTTTTGTTTTGTTTAACCTGACCACCTAACCCAGTATGTCAGAATGGTGCAGGTTCAAATCCTGCTTGTAGACTTTTTCTCAACATTTGTGTTTTTGTAATACATAACACTATCATGTCCGATCTTACACCACGCTTCTCAAATCAAATTCGTCACAAATTGGTGACCAGTTAGTTTTAAACTGTTTTTTCTTTCTGGAGATATTTTGCTGATTGCCTCAAACGGCATTTTCAGCTTCACTGGGCTTTTTTTTGGGGGGCGGGGAGAAACTTAAAGGGTTTCTCAACTGGGCCGTGGAGGTGGGGAGAAGCGCCCAGGTACATGTCTATATCTGGTATAGAGCGCGTGTGAACTGGCTTGTCGTACCTTTGTTCTACGAGTACGGTGTCTTGGGCCTAAACTAGTGTGCATGTTTTTAGTGTATTCTGTAAATGTATAGTGGCATTGAGAGGATCGGGAGTGGGGTCAGTTTTTAACGAATGAATGATGACGACACAAAACAAGATGGTCGCTAACTATGGGCATTATCAGAAGGCTCAAGGTCACTCAAAGAGCAATGAAGAGGGCTATGCTCGGGGTTTCTCTGCGTGATCGAATCAGAAATGAGGAGATCCGCAGAAGAACATAGGTTACCGACATAGCCCGAAGAGTTGCTAAGCTCAAGTGGCAGTGGGCAGGGCACATTGCTCGCAGGACTGATGGCCGGTGGGGCGGAATAGTCCTTGAGTGGCGACCGCGTACCGGAAAGCGCATTGTGGGCAGGTCTCCAACAAGGTGGACCGACGATCTGGTGAAGGTCGCGTGAAGCCGCTGGGTGCAAGAAGCACAAAACCGGTCGTTGTTGAGATCCTTGGGGGAGGCCTTTGGCCAACAGTGGACATCTTTTGGCTGAGATGAGAAGAGATGTCAATAAGGCCCCTGGACGTAAACAGGAGAAAGCTCGCGCCCGCGCAGCTTCATTTCGACCAAACGATGATAAATCATGATTGTTTCAAGATAAGGATGACTGAAATGGGTTTTAAATAAATTATGCTGTGTATTTAATATATATTAAACATTATACATTTATGTAAATATAATATACATCTTTATATTGTATCCATATTTATGTACTTTATATTATAGAGAAATAGCTTATAAGGTTGAACAACGTATGTCTCCTCTTAGTTAATACTTAATTTTTTGTATAAATATATGTAGAATCCGTTATTTGCTGTATGTTTCTAGAATTTAAGTTTGTTAAATTAGATTAAGAACTGTGGATTTTGAAATAAAAAAAAATAAAGTTTGGTGACGATCCAACCTGGTGATGCTTCAGTGTGTAGACACCTTTATGGTGTTCAGAAAAAAAAAACTTATCCTTAAGCAATTCCACGCAATTCCTCTCACATATTATTATTTTTTATTAACATTTGCAGACAATTTGTGTAATGAATTGCACAGAGAACGCTTGAAGCAGACAATTTGCTGACAATCCGGTTTGGCCACTTGACCCGCAGCAGGTAAACTAATATAACTACGTGTGTTCGGATAAGCACTCTCGTCGATAAGGCCACGCTTTAGTTGTTACACTTTAGCGATTTTCATAATTAAAATAATTGTAGACTTTTTAACTTTCATAGGCATTAGGCATAGGTATAAGTGAAATAGTATTGTTAACATATAGAAGCCTTAATGTTATAGGAGAGCACAAATAATATTCAAAAGGTAATTATTATTAAATGCTTAAATGCAGTCTTAATACTAAAAGAGATATCTTTCAGACAGACAACTTTTGAGTTACCAAGGTACCGAACCCAAGAAGCATATAGAAGACTGCCTTTATGCGTATTTGTGCATATACCAATGAATAGATATAGTCACGAGCGTTACGTGTAAACAATGTAACTGTTTTTGTTTTGTTTATATAATTTTAACGCAAATTTTGTTGCGAAACAAATTACAAAATTATGTTAATGACGATAGTTGTTGACATTGAATGGGTGCCTTTGGCTTTCAAAGTAAAAAGTAAATAGTGTTGAATAATTTCAGCGGGTTGGTTAGAACCACGATAGCTCAATTGGAAGAGCACCTGACCCGGTATGTCAGAAGGGTGCAGGTTCAAATCCTGCTCGTGGAAATTTTTTCAACATTGTGTTTTTGTAACAATGTAACTCTTAACACAATGGTACAAGAGTCAAAACTTGTCATAAGTGTATACATGTTTATGCTCGTGACTGTACATTATAAATCTATAATCTGTCATATAAAATCATTTCAAACATATATTGAATATACTAGAACACGTTACTTGCACGAGCATGAACTAAACGATGCACGTAATTGGTGTTTGTACCTATTGAAGTACTGTGATCATTCAGTCGCAACTATGTAAGACCGTGTATTTTCCTCAGCACTCCGTTGTGTTTCCGTGTACCTTAGTTACGCCTCTCTCAGCCCCCAGCCGTGGGCTGCGCGTCCCGCTAATGGGCAATAACAGTGTATACCGGAGTACCTCCACACGAGCACCTATTACGTCACCATGTATACTGTCTTGATTTGGCTACGCCGAAATGTATCGGGAAATGCTTGACTGATAGATAGAGTTTAATGTGTTATCGTAGTTGGTGGTGATAACTTTGTGATGATTGATTTATTATAAGAAAAAGGCAAATAAAAGAACCTCTAATGGGCCTGGGGGCAGAAAGGTACGGAATGTGTCTGTCGCAGAAGAGTCTGGACTGCGCTACTTCATCAGCCTAATTTTTTTCTATAATGCAATAAGCCTGTTCCTTTCTCATCAGCTCCAGCTTCAGTTGCTTGGTGGAGGCTGTGGCTCCGTCCAAGCGCCCAGAAGTATAGTAGTAAAAGGATAGGGCAAGGACTATTAAAGAATGTATAAACCCTAAGGGAGGCCATTTACTTTCGAAATGCATTCATTTATTAGAGCAAAGACATGGAATTTGTAATCTTTCTAAAATTTCGTTTAAAAAAGTTGATTGCAAGGTAATTATGTGAAATGATGCTTTATATTGTGAACTATGTAATTTAAGGGTTTTAGAATCAGTTAAATTGTAAAATATTGTAAATAAAGCTTTTCTAATGGTAAGTAAATGTTCATTGACAATTAATATGAGATTTTGAGAAAATTAATCACAAACATCTTCGATTCCCGGGACGCTCCGTCCACATGGCGGCTAGGGTCTAACCTCTTGTTACCACGGAGACCGTCATCAAATAGAATGGCAAAGAACTGTGGTTTTTAATAATTAACTAAAGTTGTAAATATAAAGAAATTAAATAAATAATATGTAGCTTTTCGGGGAATTAAACTCACTCACTTATGATACCGAACGCAAATATATTTGATACGTCTCCTGGTGCCGACTTTCAAGTCACACGGTAACAGGGGTTTTCTCCTTTTATTGCCTTGGATAACTTCAAATAGATTAAACTGCTTTTTGAGAAAATACGGCGTAATTCGACTCAGGCAACCGGCGATCTGTAGTCTCCCAGATAGATTAAATTTTCTAAGTCTTCCTTTTTTCAATTCATCAAGCATATTCCTAAGTAATACATAAATAAACAATATTTCATTCCTATATGATGATGGTGAATGATAATAGAAATGGGAAGTGAGAAATGATCATCATCATCATTATCAGCCAAAAAAACGTCCACTGCTGGACAAAGGCCTTCCTCTAGGATAAATCATTTTGAGGGGAATTTGCCATAATCGCCACGCTTGGCAGGCGGGTTGGCGATCGCAGTAAGGTGGTAATCACAGACGCTGCTGCCCATCCTCTGGAATGGTCCCATAGTCGCCTTCTACGACACCCACGGGAAGAGATGGGGGAATGATGGGAAATTATATTACCCCCCAACCCCCTCGAGTAACTCAGTAAAGATGTGGGGTTTTACTAAGTCCTCACTCAGACTTCTTGAGAGAATTCAAAAAGTGACGTTGCACTGTTTTGTTTCATTTGCCAACACTCATGCACACTCACGTGCACTTAACGTTTAATAATCCACCGTTATTTCACATCAATATTCGACATAACACAAATTTTAGAAAATAAAACAAAACCGCAGACATGACTCTTCACTTTCCCGCCAAGAAGTAATTTTCTAAGTCCTTTTGACAGTGACAGCGCATGTTTGCTTAACTCATAATGCGAATGCGAGTCACAAAGCACAAAGGGATATGCCGCATACAACCTTTACGAAGGGAAAAATATATTTGTACGTTAAAAAATTAAAACGTATCGACTTCGCACGCCGTCATCAAAAGAAAATCCTAATCGAAATATTAATTATAACAATAAAACATACTAGTAAGCTCTGTCTCAAAGTAATTTATTTTATTCAAATTTATTGATTGCTGAAAAGTTAAATAGGTTTACTTTATAAACGAATCTAACTGCAAATCCAAATTTTTTTTATTGGGAGGAAATCACTGAACACATATATATTTTTTTCATATTCGTGTGAGTGTGTGAGTGTGAGTTGCCGTATAATCCACCACTTTATAATTAGCTGACCATTTTGTTTCTTCAAAATATTAAGCTAACTATAATTTGATGAATTTTTAATAGGGAATAAATGATTTAAAATATTTTTTTTTATTACGGGCGTGGGCGTGGGCGTGGGGTACCACTGCTCAACCCACACTCGGAGCTGCAGCTGACGTTTGCAACGCTTCTTGATCAACAACTTGGTCATGAAAATATGTCGCTGGCTCACGGACTATAATTATGTTTTGACAATTCCATAGTTGCTTAAATTGAATAAAATATTTTATGTTATTGTTTTTTTAATTTTATGAGAAAGAACGTAATATAGAGCAAGTGCAAATAACAGCCAGACACATCGCATAATTAACGCGACACTTGAAAAAAATACATCGACTTTCATCGAAAGTTGTAGGAGACCAACGAATCTGAAATTTTGATATAGATAACTTCATGCCTTTGTCTTTAAAAACCCTTGCTCAAAAACACGATTGTGCAATTTTGGCTCGATCACAATTTTGTACGAAAACAACTCAAAAAAAATCATTAACGCTAAAATTACAATGAAATTACTTAATCTATATGTTTGGAAATCACTCAAATATAAGATAACATCAATATTCGTAATGTTATTGCTGCATATTTTGATAACTAAAACCAGTAATTTCATAAAAATATTTTTTTAGATTCTGCGGTCTTTGCGGTCTCAATTGACGCAGGCGCCACGTATAGCAGAATCTAAAAAAAAAATTGTTTTGAAATTTGATGTATTTTTTTAAAATATTGCCTTAACAAACTTTATAACTTACAAAATTCTGATAGCGATTGCGTCTGTACGGTCCGTTAGCAAATTTTTTAGTGGTTGAGGATTTCGGGTCAAGCGCATATATCTTCGGTCGTATCGTCACTACAAGTAAAACAAAGTTTGAGCGCACCTGGCCCAGCATGTCATGGGGTGCGGGTTCGAATCCTGCTCGTGGAACTTTTTTAACACTTTGTTTTTTTTTAAATTGTAATTTGTTCGCAAAAATATTTGCATAAAAGTATATGTAAATAATCATAAAGGTTAAGCGTTTATTTGATAAAAAATAGTCCATTTCTTGTAGGTTCTTTCGGCTCTATATCAATGTCGCAATATTAGAGCATATCGGAGATGCCTCCATGCGGGCAGATTCACCGTTAAAATGCTAAGCTGAGATTAAATCCACGAAATTAGCGGAAACAATAAACTTATATAGAAAGGAAAAATACTTGGATATAAACCACCAATGTCTACGAGGGAATTCGTTTTTTTTGCCCAGTTAAAAAGAGTTTGATACTAAAAATTAACGACGATAAACTAATACGATGTATGGTAATTTAGTGATACTTTGCTCCTGTTCTTAGAAGTAGTCATTTACAAACGTATGGTATGATTCTGAAGGAAGTCACACTATATACGGCTTGAAGGTTACCTATTATACTAGATAGGTAAACTAAGGATATAATATATTATAGAGCTGTGATCAATGTTTCACTTGATTCAAAAGTAACTATTTTCCACGATATCATGTTTATTACTCATCAGTCATCGCCGAACAGATGCGAGAATAGCACTATTGAAAACAACTTATGAAGTGTATTAACATTCTGGATGACATAAAAGGTCTTTTAATGTTTCAAAATTAAATGAAATTCAAAAACCCTACTTAACTTTATCGAGTCACGTAGATTCATAAGTCTATTGGAATTTTGAATTATTCTTTACAATCTCAAAATGTAAAGTTTAAGTTGATTAACAATTACATTAGGTACGTGCGTGTGTTGTGAAAGTGCGATTGGTCGAGACAATTTATGGCGCTCAAAGAAAATGGCTGACCTGGTTTCTACGAGACGGTTTTTCACAACGCGACCAGTTTTTGTGCTGGAGCTCTGATTTAATAAGAAAAGATAAGATATTGCTGTGTAAAACTTAGCCTAAATACAAAAAAAAAGCTTAAGCTGTATCATTAATTTTAGGAACAATAAAATAAATTATGTAATACCTAAGGTAAGCAAAAAGATTGCCTGTGTCTTAGGTACCTATCTGTAACATTTAAGTTAGCGCTTACTCAACGATAAAACATTTATACAATAACAATGGCATAAATAGTAAAAATAAATGAGGCAATAGAAATTATATTAACATTTGTTACTCTACTTATTTAGCAATATTTCTAACAAGGTCTTAAAATTATGTAACGACTAATGGTAGATTTTCAGTGTCATCATTTGATTTCCCCGTAAGCCACTCTTGTATTGTTTTTTGCACTTCTTTGCAATTCTTTTGCAATTCTTATGGTAAATGTGTCCTATGAATGTATAGTTATTCAATCATTCTTCAATGTATTGTTCAATTGTATTATCTAAATAATATTAGTAGGAGTACTTATTGTATCGCCTTTGTTTAAAACGCCTAGTCGGTGGCCGAGTGGCAAAGCACCCGATGCCCGAAGGTTCTGGGTTCATTCCCATTCGGGCAAAAGTGTGTTTCGAATTTTTCTATGCATAGCCCAGATTTGTGATTACCAACCCGCATTGTGCAAGCGTGGTGAATAAGTCATTACCTGTCAGTTATAGTGATGACTTGATTTCAATGATAAAGGCCTTTGCCCAGCAGTGGGACAGTTATAGGTTATTTACATACTTACTACTTACTTATTGTTTCTGAATTTTCCTAGGATTTAGTAAAGATAATTTAATATATTGCTCAAATATTCCTAACAATATCATGGTGTTTATCCATAAACACTGTAAATTACATTTACAATAGATGTTGTGCTTTCCATTACAATACGTTTTCCAAAAAAAATATTTAATAAAAATTCAAAACCAAAATCTCAGTTTAGCAATAACCACAAATAGCTCATGAATGTCACTATGTTATCGGTTCGTAAGTCTACACAGGGCGGGAGACGTTGTATGGAGAACAACCGGCTAGATACTCAGCAAGGGCGGTTCTTTTCTCCCTTCTTTATATAATAAAATAAAATAAAATAAAAAAATATTTTTCCTCAAAAACATTACGTGCCTTACAAATAAACAAAGAACAAGGTCCGAATAATTATTCCATGTTTTGTCTCTTTTACTCTAATTTGAAATGACGTTTACGTGACAGGAACAAAACACCCGCCCGATCCTCTAAATGACAGCACACATTTACAGAATACACTAAACATGCACACCAGTTTAGGCCCAAGACACCGTACTCGTAGAACAAGGGTACGAAGAACCGGTTCACACTCGCTCTACACCAGGTACAGACATGTACCTGGTCGGTTCTCTCCTCCTCCACGGCCCGGTCAACCCGAGCCGAGGTCCGTGCCTTTAGAGGCGCCCTCGGGTTGCTCCGCTCCCCGATCCGATCCGAACCCTTCGGAGAATCTAGTAGGGCACGGGGACGCGCACTTGTGCGCGATGCCGTTCCCTCTAGATAACCTCTGAAGGTGATTCGTTTCACACGGCTTGAGGAACCCTTTACGTTCCTCGCCGCCCCCAAAAAAGCCCGGTGAAGCTGAAAATGCCGCAGCGGCAATCAGCAATCTCTCTCTAAAAAAAAAAAAAAAGGAACAAAACACGGAATAACTATTCCGACCTTATTATTTGTTTATTTTTCACTACAAGTTTAGGATGAACAAACAGAGAAGCAAAAACAAAACAGTGTGAAATACAAACACATAATATTTGGGAGGACTGAAGCCTAAACTAGGATATCCCTGAATTTCAGGACTCCAGAAATATACTATGCCCCTTACAAATAAACAAGGAATAAGGTCCGAATAATTATTCCGTGTTTTGTTCCTGTCATGTAAACGTCATTTCAAATTGGAGTATAAGAGACAAAATCACAGAATAACTATTCCGACCTTATTCTTTGTTTATTTGTAAGGGGCATAATAATATATTATATTTATTATTTGTATATTTTCATATCGTTATTATTAAATCTATTTGTACATACAATTTTCATGGAAATATTTTCCAAATAACATACGAATCTGGTTTACGGATTTCATTCCGAAAACGACACAAATAATTCTTACTTTATTATAGGAGAAGATTCACAGTCGTAACTATCAACTGAGATTATAAAAACATGCCGTAAAAATGTGTTTGCCGATCCAAATAAATCTACCATGGAGACGCGTCCTTAGCGCCTTGAGAATAAAGTTGAGAATTGATTTGCCTTTTGCCTGATCCATGCTCATCTGGTATAACTTCGCGCTTCGTTTGGACGTTATGCGTAATGGCCTTCAATGGAAAATAATCTTAAAATTTAAACATCATTTTCTTGATAAGGAAATGTTATAAAATAATGGAGCGTATCGTGTTTTCGTAATTTAAGTCATTTAATATGAAACTGTAGGTTATTGGTATTAATTAATAGGTTGAGCTAAAGCTAGATATGTGTAGAAACAAAATAATAATAATATTTTAATTTCTAAAGACGTTTTCTTTGACCTTAATTTAGATAGAATTCAAATTCAAATTCAATTCAAATTCAAATTCAAATTCAAATTCAAAAATCATTTATTCAGTTTAGGCTACAAGTAGCTCTTGTGAATGTCACTATGCCATCGGTTCGTAAGTCTACTCTGGGCGGGAGATCTTGTACTGAGAATGTCTGAGAAATTGACTTACGGTACAAAATCTTCAATCGAACCTATATACAAATTGATCTTTGTCCGAAATAAATAAAATATCTGTATCAGTCCACGGCTGGACATACGCCTTTGCTAATGCATGCCTGAGCTCGATCTTCATCTTCAGGTACGGAACGATATAATACTAAGTTAACACCAATGTGCACCACCACAAGCGGTTAACAGCAACTGCAGTGGTTAACGAGCTTGGTCTGCAATTGCTAAGGTAAAGCCACTCCGCAAAGACTGGTTTTCGGATGAGTGACCAAAAGTTTATCATCTCCAGCTCCTCCGTGCTTCGGAGGGCACGTGAGCTGATGATGAATATCTTTAACTAAAACAAGACTAAATGTAAGTAATACGGTGCTTGTATAAAAGTAAGTAAATATCGAATACGGATCGTAGCGTCCGAAATATTTGACCGTTCGTATTGAGTTCGAGCGAATTACATTCTGAGCCGTTATGGGGAGCCATACGATTTACATAACAAAAGGTTACGGCTGTCTAAGCCTGCTATAAGCTGGGGTAATGATTCCGATTATCTGATTTGGTCACATTATGCTAATATTTGTTGTCTTTGTTATGACTAATTGTTGTCGTTACTGACTGAGTGTTAGTGGACTTCTCTACTGGGAGGGTATTAAACATATTATAGTTGGAGAATTTAAGACGTTGTTTCATTCATGAAATCGGTATGCTTTGTTCAATGAAACAAAGGTCGACAAGAGTATTTGGAAGTCCCATACTAAATCGGTCAGTTGATCCTTTTGTAGTGAAAGCTGTTGAATAATTATAAATTTATAAAGTAGTTCATAGGTGTCTTTGTAAACTTTTTGTTGCTAACTGTCTTTATAAATGTACTAATTAAGGTTTCGTTTTCTGACACTTGGCGCGCTGTTTTCTGGAATATAAAGTGTAATGTCAGTTGTGCTCAACAAATATCGTGGTTATAAAGAATTCTATCAAGAGTTTAATTGAAATATTGCCTAATTCCAATAAAAGCTCTAAAATGTATACATGTATATCTTATCTTAGTAAGCCTGCTGATGTTTCTTTCTCCCAGTAGCACTTCGTCCCATCGGGAACATACATGTAAACATATATCCGCGAAAAAATATAAACGTTATTGATAAATATAGAATGCTGTATATTCTTCTCCTTAAATCCGTGTCTTTCTTAAGCGTCTTCAAAAATCCGAACTGGTAGTAGATTCAGTAGCCTACTATAGAATATTAAATTATTAAATTTTAACTTAAGCATGAAAATGATATCCACGCTGTCAATTTCGTGTTGGCTCAACGTGTAAAGGTCCGAATTATGCCTCAACCGACCCGTCGAAGCCTGACTAACCGCCACACAATTAACCGAGAACTGTTTACTGATAAACTGAATTGAATTTTGGATCGTTGGCCAATGGTCTCGAGCATATCCGCATCGCCACAGGTTCTATCTTAGTGAATGCTAATTGGGTTAGGCACTTGGTGCAACGAATTTAAAGACTTTTTTCTTTATTTTCTGTATACAAACAGTATAATAATAATAACCTAATTATGGTAATGTTGCACAGATTACACACAAGGATACTTTTTTCTTTGACTAAGGAAAATTCAGCATTAATACGCCTAACATAATGTTCTTTTTATAGGTTCTTTGTTTTTCCTTATTATTTTGATATGAAGTCAATCGATGCTTTTTTTTCTTTTTTCCTTCCTTTCTTTTAATATAAATATTAAGTCCAGGGGTGACACTGGAATACATGGGACTCTTCTACCACGAAAAGCTTGACAGGGGAGACGCTTACCCACTAAAACCCCTAGTATCACTTACCTGACACGTGTATGGCTTAAGACCTAGTTCTCTCAACACGAGGAGTGCCTTTTTAAATACCTTTTTCTATTTGGTTGAATTTTATTACATTTTTATAGTTAGCACGGCAGATGACTCCACTCCACCTATTGTTAAGTGAAAATCGAGTTCACACGCAAAGACAACTGGTGCAGCGTGAAAATCAGCAGCATCAGTCAACCTTACTGTGCCGGCTCACAAAGTGCCTCTTCAAGCCTCGATTGAAGGACCCCATGTTATAGGAGGAGAAAATGTTGTTGTTGTTTTTACATTGAAATAACTAAATTCCAATGCAAAAACTATTATAAACTAAACTAATAAACTATTATTACGTCAAAGGTACAACTGTCTTGTGCGTTGCAAACCCTGAACAAATTTGAAAAAAAAATTACGAGCCTTACAGTAGTCGTATATGATGGTGTAACATTTGACATCTTACCTTTTGAAATCAATATTACAATAGTAAATAGAATATAGAATTAACAATGGCACATATTTTTTTCTTTCTTTTTTTTAATATTATATATATATTGGCTACCATCTAGCACCAAAGGACTCGTGAAGACGGATCAAACGAGTTCAAACTCGATGGGGTTGTGTCGTTTAATTACTGAGTTCCTATGGCAATATTCCAGCTCCATCATCAGACTCTGGTTACCATTTGGCACCAAAGTACTTGTCAAGACGAATCATACGAGCCCAAACTCGATGGGGTTATGTCGTTTAATTACCGAGTTCCTATGACCATTTTCCAGCTCCATCATCAGACCCTGGTTACCGTCTAGCACCAAATTACTCGTCAAGACGGATCAAACTAGTCCAAATTCGATGGGGTTGTGTCGTTTAACTACCGAGTTCCTATAGCCTTCCGGTTCCATCATCAGATCAGCTCCATGTTATAATAATTTTGCATTGTCATCTGATTTACACATGCATGCAAAATTTCGCTCAATCGGTGACCGGGAAGCAGATCAAATTTAACTTGCACGATTTGATCACAAACATCGGGACAGGTGAAACTAAAGGAAAGCTTGTAAAATTGTTCAGTCTACACTAAAATAAGTAAGGTAAGTGTCGCTACAATTATTACGCTAACTTCACAATGAAAACGACCAAAACGTCCGAAAACTAGTCACATAGTTGTTATTATTATTCATCCCCCGCTCTCGGGCAGGTCTCGAGGATCAACGATTAGGCCTAAAAGTTGGGGGTTTGTTGATCGTCTACCTTTGTTAGGTCAGGGGGGGATCTGACGAACGCGCAGCGGAGAGCGTGGCGGATGAGCACTTTAGTGTCCAGACAGGGTAAAGTCAAAGTTAACTTGGTGTGTAACACACACCTGACAACGTTATTTAAGTAGTTCTCAATGAGGAATTTGTACTGCGCCAAGTACATTTTATAAGTTGGTCTACTGTTACTCGTAAACTTATAAAGCCTACTTAGCTGTGATAGTTTTCCTTTTAACTTCGTCATATATACCACTACCGTGAATTTTTTCACGTATCCAAAAACGTGGTTACACTTGACTCTAACAAAATTTTGCACTTTAAACCTTAATAGTTCACAAACGGATGCCTCAATCAAAAAACTGTTTTCACAAACCCGCTATTGTTTTGAAATTGCTATCCAACGACACCCCAAACTATGGGGTAGATAAGAAAAAAATTACATCCCCACTTCACGTGTAGGAAAGAAAAAAAATTTTTTTCAAAATGTTACTTCTCCACTTTGTCGACGTTATTAATATGTATATCCATGCCAAATTACAGCTTTCTAGTACTAAGAGTCTATTAGCTAGGCTGGGGACAGACAGACAGACAGACGGACATGGCGAAACTATAAGAGTTCCTTGTTGACAATGGAACCCCAAAAACGGTACGCAATTACAAAATAATTATAAGATGCCTAACGCCTCAGTCTCCAGGTGACCACGGACCCTGTAAATGGTTAGAAACGACAGAAAAATGTAAAAAAAACTTAACTGAGACTGAACTGTTTATCATCTTATAAATAATTAAATTTACTTGTCTATTATTTAAGGAAGAACTTAGGAACTGGCTATCTTAGCTCAAGTTGTCGGATGCTACCATCATTGTTGATATGGTAACAGACATACATCAGATGAGGGTTGCTAGATAGGCAGACGTAGAGCAATGTCTAACACCCATTAAACAAAGTCCATATTTTATTATACCATTTACTCCCCCGTTGGGAATTGAACCTCAGTTATAACCACTATAACACAAAGGCAATTAAAACTTTACATTTACAGTTTGTAAATAAAACCTATGTTGGTTTAAATGAGCTTTTAAATCACTCTGCTCAAGTTTCACCTAAAATGTTATACTGTTTCAAAACATCAGATAAACAGTTATACTACCCAATAATCTGACCTTTCTAGAAGGTTTGGGCTCATTGTTATTACCTACAACACTGAGCCAAACATTGACGCCTTTAAATAAAATTGTCGATGTTATTAATATAAACAAACACCCCTTTATGCCATAGGTAGCAATTAATTTCATTGGCAAATTATTAATATGCAAATACTCCACATATTATCTACATCAACCATCGGGGAGCAGACACCGGCGTTTTTATATTTAATGAGATATTGATGGATCAGCGAGCTCGTTGTCTGTGCCTTTAATCATTGTGTTTTATCAAAGTTCCATATTAATTCCTTGTTTTTAATTCGATTCATCCAATCATAATGCTTACCAACACAATAGTATATAAATTCAAATCAATCTAACAACTTTTTTTGGGGAAAAGTAAGTAATCACTGGATTTCACCCCAGCAGTAGCTACCAGCGCCTTGGCATAACTATGTCATGGCATTATGCTGAGTGGCAACCATTTGGTCGGCAAATATGTTAATTTTAATTGTATTTAATTAGTTTTAGTGTAAGTTTAAATGCTTGACCAATAAATCATTTTTCTTCTTTCTTTCTTCTTCTTCTTCTAACCGCTTGCTAAGAAGGTAGGAAGGTCAAGGTTTCAATGATTTAATTTTGCAAATTTCATATGAGGCGTCGGTGACCTCAACCAAGGGTCACGTTATAATTACATACTTTTATGACTAAATGATATCTGAACCGTAAAAGTGAAAGCAATAGGCTACTTTTCATAATAAAATTATCTAAAATATTTTATATTGCTCCGTATGTAAAGTTTAAAAAGAAAGAAAGAAAATAATTAACATATAAACTTTATACTGATCATGACGTGTCATAAATGGCGCCGCGTGTCGCCACGTTAGTTAGTTAATTAGAAAATACTATCAACATTCTAACTTATACATTTTTTTTGTTTATTGTTTTACGGCTCCTGATGAAATCCATCAAGCCCATTCGTTCGTTCTATCTTCTTAAGTAATAAATAAACAATATTTCCTTCCCGTATGATGATGATGAATGATAATAGAAATGGGAATATCATCTAGGTATGCCAGGGGTAGTGATCTTGATTATCTGAATCAATTTTGTCCAAAAAATTATTGACAAAATTACCATCCCTACCTAGGTTTAGGACATGACTTATTTCAGCCGAAAACTTTAACTATATTCCAAACTTCACTAATAGGGGTATTTCGGTCAAAACTAGAACAAAACCTTTTCCAACAAGCTGTTTTTTCTTTTTTAATATTAAGTTTTTTAAGGGCGTTTAATTTCTTATAAATAACACAATTCTCCATAGTAGGATATCTTCTATAGTTATAAAGTGTTTACTTACTTTGCTTTACTGCTGTTAACGCCACCGCCGCCTGCGCGTGGCAATCGCAAGCCAGCGCTAGCACCCGCGCAGGCGCCCCGCGCCCCGCGCTCCGCGCTCCGCACACCGCACTCCGCGCCACACGCGCCGCCCCTCACCGCGGGCCCTCACCGCACGCCCGCGCCCGGCGGACCGACACAGTCTGGACTAGGTGTACGGCGCGGGAGCACGCGCGCCGTTCATACGATTTAAATCACTTCAATTTGCTCATCATTGTAACTTTATTCAACAAGTAAATTCGTTAAAACTCGCTCGTTGTATTATTCGCACCGCCTACGCCTTCCCATTAAGCTTCGAGCCGGATCTAGGCGTAATTTTCGCTTCGCAACCATCGAGCGGCGGCGTACGTCGAGTGTCGCAACCGCCATTTTTCGATCACGTTTACACCACCGCTGGGAAGCAACGGCGGGCGAGAGTTTTGAGCGAACGACATCAATTCAGCAATTCAGCATTCAGCAATTGAAGAACCTAGTCCAGACTCCGGCACAATCAGAAGACTCAAGCAATAGTGTTGTGCCGTAATCATCACACCAAGACGGGGATTTCGAGTGGTATTGTGAGTTCGTTCCATGTCCCACGTCCCACATTTTCCCGTCAATTTTCAATTTCATAGTCCACAAGACATCACATTAAAAAAAAATTTTTGCTTTGGTACCTACCTAGGTAACCTACATTAATCATCAAATATTAAATCAAATAGTTATTTTCATCATAAAGGTCAATCATTAAAATTCCTATCTCACCTATCAATTTCATGCTAATCACAGGCTAATCATTATTAGAACAATTTCAGAGGCCTAGTTTTGAACGCCCCACACTTGTACCCATAATTTGTTGCTTCACTTATTTTTTTCTCATACATTTTCGTTCATTTCAGAATTCGGTTGCGCGCACGCGGCCTCCGTTCTTGCGCTTGTTCCGGGTTGCCTACGCTTGCTCGGGCGGGTCCTGCTTGCGCGCATCGCAAAGGGTCAAGTAGAGGTCGTGCGCGCACATGCTGACCGTTTGGCCGCCACGCGGTCCGTGCACGCTCAGGCACATTGCACGTTGCAAGACACACGTGTGGCTTTCTGCTTGCATTTAAATTTAAGTACCTACCTATTGTTTTTGTTACATTTAGCAAATCATTTTAGTTTTTTATTTTGAACTTCAGTAGATTTCAATTTGAGTCACAATGGATCTCAAAGTTTTGAGAAGGACTCGAGGTACATACAAAGCAAAGTTAACCATGTTCGATCAATATTTAGAAACTGTTTTGTCACATGAAAAGCTTAGCAATTTACAAATTCGAGAATTATCCAACCGTCTTCAAATAATAAAGTCCATGTATAGTGATTTTGACAATACACAAACTAAAATAGAAACTTCATGCGACATTTCAGAAGAGCAACAAAGGGAATCAAACGAGAGGGAAGCTTTCGAAAAAAGCTTCCACGCGGCAGTCGCCTCGGCGGAGGAGATGCTGAGCGAGCACGCGAGGCTTTCCAGCAGGGCTTCCGCGGCGGGCGATGACGCCTCAGATGTGACAGGTACCCGTACTGCTATCGCAACAGGCGTACCCACTCTCAAGCTACCTACAATTCATTTACCTACCTTTTCTGGCCAATATCATGAGTGGTTAGGCTTTCATGATACTTACACATCTCTCATACATAAAAACACTCTCATACCAAACATTCACAAATTGCACTATTTACGTGCATCCTTAAAGGACAGTGCAGCTTTAGTTATTCAATCAATCGATTTTTCTGCTGAGAATTATGACTTGGCTTGGGAACTACTGTGTAATAGATACAATAACAAAAGATTACTCGTAAACAATCACATAAAAGCTTTGTTTGACATTGAGCCTATAACACGGGAGTCTTACAAAGCATTGAGAAATGTTATAGATTCAGTTACTAAAAATCTTAGGTCTTTAAAATCATTAAATTTACCGACTGAACACTGGGATGTGCTAATAATTCACATGGTTTCTAGTAAGTTGGACCCTGTTACATCTCGGGAGTGGGAGGAAAAACGAAACGAGATTGAAGACATACCTTCCTTGCAACGCTTTTGTGAGTTCATCAGGGGTCGTGCTGACTTGTTGGAAACCATGGAATTAACTCAACAAAACCCACGTAGACACAGTGACATTACTCACGTGCGTCCTAAGACCTTTATAGCATCAACAACAACAACACAGTTTACATGTTCATTGTGCAAGGGCAACCATTCAATTTATCAATGTCATCGTTTTAAAACAATGTCAGTTGAAGCTCGCATTGAGAGAACAAAACAATTAAAATTATGCATGAATTGCTTGCGCAAAGGACATAGCACAGAAAAATGCACCCGCGGACAGTGTAAATTTTGTTCCAAACACCACAACAGTATGTTGCACCTTGAAGAATGTTCTAACTCTCAAGTTCATTCAAACCCAAAGACTTCTTCAGAGTGCGTAGTACTCTCATCATCATCATCAAAACATAAATCGGAACTTGTGCCACACTCACAATACAATTTTGATGATAACAAAATCACGCTGTCGTGTACTCATAACAGTCAAGTTCTACTGTCAACGGCTATCATAGGTGTCATTGACAATGAAGGCAGACCTCACAGGGTTCGTGCTCTTTTAGACAATGGTAGCACTTCTAGTTTCATAACAGAGCAACTACAGCTCAAACTAAACCTTTCAAATCAAAAAACTCATGTCTCAATACAGGGACTATACAATCAAAACTCACAGATCACAAAACGTTGTGATGTTAACATACAGTCATTATCTGACAACAAATACAAACGGAAGATAAGTTGTTTTATCGTACCATGCATTACACAAATGCTACCAACTCATAAAATTAATTGCAACTCATTTAATATGCCTCAGCACATCCACCTCGCAGATCCCAGTTTTCACACTCCGTCCGAGGTGCAGATATTGTTGGGGGCAGATCTCTTTTGGGAAGTCCTTGGTAACAATCACATTTCTCTAGGGAAAAATAAACCAACACTAAATGAAACAAGGTTAGGTTGGTTAATTTCAGGCGTCGTTCAGACCCAACCTCACAATAAAAATAAAACTACAGTCATTAATTCATTAATCAATACCAAGCTTCCTGACCCATCTCAAAATACAGTCCATTGTCATTTTCTAAACTACTCTGATACTGAGCTACAAAGGAAACTCAATCACTATTTCGAATGTGAATCATTCAATGATCCCCCACGTCTCACCAAGGACGAACAACAGTGTGAACGCATTTTCACTGAAACTACAATTCGCCAGCCAGATGGTCGGTTTGTAGTCAACATTCCATTAAAACAATCACCTAGCTGTCTTGGTGATTCATATGAACAAGCCCTAGCTAGGTTTCTCGCCTTAGAGCGAAAATTCAGTCGAGATTCAAATTTTAAAGATAAATATGTCGAATTCATGTCCCAATATATACAACTAGGTCACATGTCAGAAAACACCTCCTACAAAGAAAAGGAAATGGCCTATTTTATGCCACATCACGGTGTTTTACGTGAAACAAGTCTTACTACTAAACTGAGAACAGTCTTCGATGCTTCGATGGCTACGAGCTCAGGACTTTCATTAAATGACATACAGTTTATTGGCCCCACAATTCAAGAAGACTTATTAAGCATATTAATTCGGTTCAGACAGCATAAATTTATTGTAACAGCTGACATTGCAATGATGTACCGTATGGTAGAAGTTAATCCAACTCAGAGGTCTTTACAGCAAATACTATGGCGTTCAGACCCCAAAGAACAAATAAAAATTTACAAATTAAACACTGTAACATATGGTACTGCATCTGCCCCATATCTAGCTGTCAGGTGCCTCTCAGAGTTGGGCCATAACTGCATAGCACAATCACAACACAACAACATGAACTCATTGGTTGGAAAAGCAATATTGCAAGATTTTTATTGCGATGATTTAGTGACAGGTTGTGACGAACCGTCTGTGTTAGCAAAGATGTGTCAGGGCATCAGCCATAGTTTAAAAGGTGCACATTTCCATCTCCGTAAGTGGAGGTCAAACAATATAGACATTTTACAACAAATACACAACAATGATACAAATGATCCGTTACTTACAATCATTAATGAAAGGAATGCAAAAACATTAGGTGTTGCATGGGACTACACTAACGATACACTATTATTTTCATCACTTACAAACACAAGCACAAAACAAACAAAACGTTCAATCTTATCTCAAATTGCCCAAATATTTGACCCATTAGGATTAATTAACCCTTGCCTTTTACAGGCAAAACTTATTTTACAAAAACTGTGGGTTAATGAAGTAACATGGGATGATGAAATTTCATCGGAATTCCAAATGCAATGGAATCACTTTCTTCAATATTTACCTTACCTTGACCATATTAAAATACCTCGTCGTGCCATATGTGACTCACCTGTAAATATTCAAATACATTCATTCAGCGATGCATCCATACATGCATATTCCGCATGTGTGTATGTTCGTAGTCTATCAGCTGATGGCTCAGTCCATGTTCACTTATTAATAGGCAAATCAAGAGTCGCACCCTTTAAGAAAAATATAACAATTCCCAGATTAGAGTTGTGCGGCGCTGTATTAGCAGCTCGTTTAACTAAAAAGGTAAAATCGTCTCTCAGACTACAAATACATTCAGAAGTTTATTGGTGTGATTCAACTATTGTTTTGGGTTGGATAAAAATGTCTAAGTCCAAATTAAAACAGTATGTTTTTAATAGGGTCACTGAAATAACGGACAATACTCAACCGTCTTCCTGGCACCATGTTCCTACCAATAAAAACCCGGCAGATATAGGATCCCGGGGCTTGAACGCTCAACAACTGATACATAACAAATTGTGGTTTTCAGGGCCAGACTTCCTACATAACACTGATATAGTCATGCCGCCACAACCAAACAACAATAATGACAACTTACCTGAAACAAAGTTACTTTGTCATTTCATTAATGATACTTCAGCTATTAATGTTAAACGTTTTTCAAACTATTCTAAACTACAACATACATTTGCATATGTTTACAGATTTTTGCATAACTGTCGTCACCCAAATGATAAATTAACTAAATATTTACAAATTTTTGAACTAACCCGTGCAGAAAATTTTTTGTGTGCTTTGGTTCAGAAAGAAATGTTTAGCAAACAATACTTATGTTTACATAAGAAAGACGCGTTGCCTCTAAGGGATCATTTATTAAATTTAAACCCATTTTTGGACGAAACTGGCACAATGAGAGTCGGAGGAAGGCTCTCTAACTCCAATTATACATATCACACAAAACATCCCATTATTTTACATGCAAATCATTATATAACAAAACTCATTGTTGAAAACTATCACAAACTATTATTGCACGCTGGGCCACAGCTGATGTTAGCAACATTGCGTCAAAAATTCTGGTTGATCGGGGGACGCAATCTTGTTAGGAAGGTTGCACGTACTTGCATCACTTGTTGCAGATTTTCTAGTAGAAGTATTCAACCTTTAATGGGAAACCTTCCTAAGGAGAGATTGCACTCTGATTTTCCATTTCAGAACACAGCTGTTGACTACGCTGGTCCCATCATGGTGGCGGACAGAAAAGGGCGAGGTTGTAGATTACAAAAAGCTTATATATGTATTTTTGTTTGCCTAGCAGTGCGAGCGGTACACATCGAGCTCGTCACCGAGCTAACTACAAACGGGTATCTCGCCTGCCTGAATAGATTCATCGCCCGCCGCGGTAGGCCTGCAAAGATTTTCTCCGACAACGGAAAAAACTTTGTAGGAGCTTGTAATGAGTTAGCAAAATTTATAAACTTGAAATCTACTGAAATCTCAACTTATGCAGCAGAAAGTCAAATAGAATTCAAATTTTCACCGGCCTATAGCCCCCATTTTAACGGTCTAGTTGAAGGGTCTGTCAAATCAATTAAATTTCACTTAAAACGGGTCATAGGTCTAGCTAATCTTACCTACGAGGAAATGACAACTTTATTAGTACAAGTAGAAGCCATTCTCAATTCTAGGCCTCTCACTCCCATATCTTCCGATCCTTCCGATTTAGTCGCTCTAACTCCATCACACTTTCTCATGGGACGAACAATTCTGCTCACTCCCCAGGTACAGAACGAGGAGAGAGAGAACATCACAACTCTCACAAGATATAAGAGAGTACAATGTCTAAAGACACATTTTTGGCACAGATTCTATAAGGAGTATGTTACAGAACTTCAGAAAAGAAACAAATGGCGCAAGCACGATGGAGAGCTACGCCTCGACCAGATGGTGCTCGTCAAAGATGACCGCTCGCCCCCCAACCGGTGGCTGCTCGGGCGGATCACACGCCTCTACCCTGGCACCGACGAGATCGCGCGCGTCGCAGACGTGCACACCACATCAGGAACCCTTCGGAGAGCGTTCAATCGGCTGGTGCCTCTACCACTGTTGGAACAGGGTGTTCCAAGGCCGGCAGCATGTTAACGCCACCGCCGCCTGCGCGTGGCAATCGCAAGCCAGCGCTAGCACCCGCGCAGGCGCCCCGCGCCCCGCGCTCCGCGCTCCGCACACCGCACTCCGCGCCACACGCGCCGCCCCTCACCGCGGGCCCTCACCGCACGCCCGCGCCCGGCGGACCGACACAGTCTGGACTAGGTGTACGGCGCGGGAGCACGCGCGCCGTTCATACGATTTAAATCACTTCAATTTGCTCATCATTGTAACTTTATTCAACAAGTAAATTCGTTAAAACTCGCTCGTTGTATTATTCGCACCGCCTACGCCTTCCCAACTGCATTAGAACAAATTTCACTCCACCATGGGACTGGTTTACGTATTTTTTGTCCACTTTTTTCTACTTTATGAATAGGGATAAATTCCTTTCTTATTTCATTCAATTTAATACAAAATTTATCATAATTTGCAAGAACGTTTTCTTCTTGTGGTAAATCATTGAAAATACTATGCGATTTATTAGTGTATTCTACCCAATATGCTTTCTTGTAAACGATTTTTCCCGTATTTCGTGAACACTCATAAATATCCGCAGTAACATTAAGATTGATCATTATGGGATAATGGTAACTGCCTAAGGTATCATCAAAATACACCGACCATTCTACTGAGGATGCTAAAGTAGAAGAACAAAAAGAAATATCAATAGCTGAAGGTGATTTGTTTGGACGATTGATTGTGGTAGTTTCACCAATATTTAATATGCTCATGTTTAAATCATCCAATAATTCTTATATTTGAATTCCTGTAGGCTTATTAGTTCTAGAACCAAAAGCAGTGTGATGTGCACTTAAATCTCCCATAACTAAAATAGGCATTGGTAACGAGCTTAAAACATTTCTAAAGGCGTTAATTGGGAAACGACCATTGCGTGGTGGGCAGTACACACCTAAAATTGTAAATGAGTTGTCTGTTGTTTTAATTTTTACAGCTAATGCTTGAATTCGGTCTTTACTTAAAGTAGGGATCTCTGAACATTTAATTACATTTTTACATAAGACGGTAACACCTCCGTGCCCGGAGCCGGTACTGCTGTCTTTACGAAATAATTTATAACCTCTAAAATTTATTTTATTAGTAGGTTTTAACAAAGTTTCATTTTATATACAAATAATCTACTTTCAATTGATTTAATAACTGGCTAAAAAGGAGTTTTTTAGGTTTTAAACTTTCTATATTGTGTTGTACAACTCTTAGGTGACCTTCACTATCCATTAAGATCACAGTTTTTGATAAAAGTTTCTTTAATTGTAGATGAATTAATTGGTAAGATGTTATCCTTGTTGGACAAAATTGACGGTGTGCTAACAATGGCGTCTAGTATTTTTTCATTATTTATAACATCACTCAATAAGTCTTTGTGGTCTTTTGGTGCTTTTTTGGATTTGTTTTGTTTTTGTGATGAAGGAGAGCTCATTACTTTCGCAAAATTTCGGAAATAGGAACCCAAAGAGTGTCGGTTTGTAATTTTTGCTTTGTTTCCATTAATTTTTTGTAGTTTGACAGGGCAGTTTCTGTCTACAGCAACATGCTCTCCTTTACAGTTGGCACACAAAGGCTTATTGATATTTGTGCAATCTTTAAATGAATGTTCTTCAGAACAGATTGAACACACAACGTTCTTTTTGCAAAATTTAGTTGTATGGCCAAAACCCATACATTTGTAGCATTGTAAAACAGGTTTAATATATGCTTCTACAGGAAGTATACATAGACCATAACTTATATTATGATCAGGGAGTGCATTACCAGCGAATGTCAAAGAGACTGTCAACAATGGGATGATGCCTTCGGGAGTCTTCTTGATAAACCTTCTTACAGACAATATTTCCTGAGAACTGATCAATTTATCAAATAGATGCTTGCATGTTAAATCTGTTGGAATGAATTTTATGACCCCTGTGCATTCAGAATTGGAAGCCGGAATGAAAGCCTTTATTTCATGTGAGGATAAGAAGGATTTATTTTGAAGCAGCGAATATGCATTTTTTGGGTTGTCAAATATAATCGCATATTTCAGAGCATTTACTCGTTATATTTCTTTAACCCCTTTGTTATATCTGCGGAAGATATTGTTCAAATAAATTGGATCTTTGT
Source organism: Eudonia truncicolella (assembly GCA_949315975.1). Taxonomy (NCBI): domain Eukaryota; kingdom Metazoa; phylum Arthropoda; class Insecta; order Lepidoptera; family Crambidae; genus Eudonia; species Eudonia truncicolella. The sequence goes on along the minus strand of OX438827.1, from coordinate 20,599,079 downwards.
TTCCCAATTTAATATTTTCATTTGTACTCTGAATATAGACTGGAAAGAAAAGAAAGAAAGTACCTGGTGAATTTTCTGGGTAGCTTCTTATATAATTCTTTTTGAAGAAAGGTGCATGAATATTTTCTTCATCTTCATCAGAAGTGGATGGTAAGTCTACAGCTTTTCGTTTTTTGTCATGCTTGCCAACATTACCTCCACTATCGGAGGCCATTTAGTAGCCTTTTTGCACTACTGAAAAGGAAATTTATTCAAGAAAATAAATAAATTTGAAATTAAATTGAAAAAGTTCAACTTCCCGCCTCGAAAGTCCCGCTCGTTTTTTTTTTCACTTATACAAGTACTTCACGAATTGACAGTTGTTGTTTTTATTTGTTTATACCCAATGGAAAGGGCTAAGGAGTTTCGATATTTCTGCCAACGCTTGTGTTTTTCTTTTTTCTGTCTCTTTTGTTTCTAATGTATTTGTATTGCATGTGTTTCGAGTGTTTGTATTCGTGTCTGTATATGGTTTTTCCTAATTGTAAAACTGGGAAAAACTATATATAGACATAAATTTTATAAATGTTATGATGTAAAATGTAGTAAATATATGTATGTTTTTCGGGCGGCGGCGGCAGGCTCCGTCAGAATACCAGCGTTGTTGCGACACGCTTGGTTCGCAACAACATGAGCCGAGGCGGTGTCCTGATTGACCTATTGTTTGTTTTTTATTTTTATGTATTTAAGTGTGTGTGGCCAATAAATTTTTTTCTATCTTTCTCTCTTTCTCTCTCTCTCTGTCTCTATCTGATCATACTATGCCCACTGCTGAAGCACGAGCTAACCCTATGAATGGAAACACTGACCATTAAGCACCGCGTGCCCAGTGCGGTTTGGTAGCTGTTAACGACTTCTAATGCAGCCGGGACTAATGGCTTTACGAGCATTTCGAAGCTTGGAGGAGCTCGAGATGATACATTTTGGTTACCCATCCGATGACTGGCCTTTGCCAAAAAGTTGTTTAAAATCAGCAATCGCTGACCAAGCGCGTTACCCACTGCGCCATCGAGCTACTCCTGTAGCTCTACATTACACAAAATCAGTAAATGTACATACCGCCAGTATTATCGAAAATTTGATTAATGCCTTTCGCTGCAGTAAGTAATGAACAGACAGCCGGAACGGAAACATAGTTGAACTTGTTAAGTCAGTATTCCAAATAAGTAACTTTCAAGTTATGTAGATGAGCTGTTGCCAGAAATTGATTAAACGTAATTCCATTTGGTTCGAGGAAAGTACAACCACTAAAAAGTAAGATTTGAAAAAAAAATCTAGTCTAAAATAATCTAAAGTTTTTTTTTCCAGTTGCATTTCCACTAATTACAAATACAATATTATTAAGATTCACATACTGTTTTAGATATTAATCATTCAATTAGCGGTGTTTACCTGTAATTGACTATGCAATTAAGCTAATTAATTAATTTCGAGTATAACAACTTGTGATAATTATAATAAGTACCTGAATGACCGAGCTTTTTTTTATAATGTTTTCTAAAATTGAAACCTAGCTAGATCGTTTTATCGCCCACGAAACTCTGCATACAAAATTTTATGAAAATCGTTGGAGCTGTTTCCGAGATTCAGATAATATATATATACACGAGTATATCAGAATTGCTCGTTCATAAGGGCGGCACATTTTAATGGAATGAGTTAATTATAGATTTGGAATCGCCAAAATGGGCTCTCATTTGTACCGCCGCCGCGCCATTTTCTCAAAATCAATACAAACCTCTTTACTGTGTGTTGGAAAGAAGTTAGTTGTGATTGGTGCTAAGGATATTAGAACTGTTTTGAGAAAAATTACTAAGGGTAAATCTCCGGGTCATGATCACTTGAGCGTTGAGCACCTGCAGCATGCTGGTGTATATCTACCGCGTCTTTTGGCAATGTTCTTTTCTCTTTGCCTGCTCTGTCACGGCTATCTACCAGACAACATGTTATAGACTATAGTTGTACCCATTGTTAAAAATAAATCATGTAGTGCTGGTGACAAGTCCAATTATAGACCGATTTTTTTTGGCGACTATCGTGGCTAAGGTACTGGACAGATTGCTTGAGCAACAGCTGGGAAAGTGTGTCAAACTCCACGATGCACAGTTTGGTTTTAGGCCAGGTCTCTCCACTGAAGCTGCGATATTGTGCCTCAAGCAGACTGTCCAGTATTACACTGCGAGGGATACACCGGTATAAGCCGTGTTTTTGGAAAATTGTCTTGTGTTCTTGTCAAAAGCGTTTGACCTGGTTCAATATGAGGTCCTCTGGAAAAAGCTTGCGGAAGATACTGACCTGCCTGATGCATATACTCGTATCTCTATTTTGAAATACTAGTACTCTCACCAGGAAAACTATGTTAAGTGGTCTGGTCTGGCTTTCAAGCATGTACAAGATGGAGAGCGCTCTTCAGCTTGTACGTCGTCAAGCTGATTGGTAGGCTCAGCAGTGCCGGAGGCTGGCTGGCTGGCTTGGCTGTTCTGTCGACGATACCTTTGTCAACAACATAAGTTACGCCTACGTTATGGTACTGCTATGCATATCACTTAGTGCTCTAAACAGGCTGCTTGGCAGATGCCAAGATATGAGAAATATGCGCTGACCCACAGTCTCAGATAGAAATGCGCTAAAAGTGAGTTGCTGGTTTTTAAAGCTAAGAGTAAAACCTATAAAGTTCTTTCTGTAAAGCTCAATGACACTCCTCTTAGACAAGTACACAGCTTTAAGTACCTGGGACATTGGGTCACCAAGTAATTAAAGGATGACCTAGACTTAGAAAGGAAACGTAGGGCGCTGTGCATTCGGGCTAAAATGCTTTCCCGGAGGTTTGCGCGTTGCACGAGGAGTGAAAAAATTACGCTCTTCAAAGCATATTGCCATACCTTGTACACTTGCAGCTTATGGACAAATTACACCCAAGGAGCTTACAGGGCCCTACATACTCAGTATAATAATGCGTTTAGAGGGCTGATGGGGCTGCTGCGACACTGCAGCGCGTCGCGAATGCTAACTACCCAGCAGAGGTTGATAGCCTCTCTGCTATCATCAGAAAGCGCATTGCGTCCCTGATGCGGCGTGTGCGTGGCAGCACCAAAAGCCTCCTGAAGACCGTCGCGGCGAGACTGGACGTAGATAGTGCTATAATGCAACACTAGACCCGCGTCCAGTTTGTCAAAGACAGTAAAATTACTTTTAACCAATTTTTGTACTAACATAGCTTATAACATTATTGTTACTAACACTATAAGGTCCCTGTCCGAAATAAATGGTTTTTTTTTACTGCATTTTTCGTTAGGACGACAGAGTAGTTTATGCAGACATGACTCAGCTAGGTAACGTGGTCTTATGCCTAGTAAATGTATACTGCTCATCAAGTTAACTGTGTTAAACATATTTGCTGTAGGTACATGGAAGGATGATGCTGCGGAAGCAATTTGTTCATTTCCGAGCCGAAGTCGAGGGAAAGTTGTCCTTTTTGATGGCGGTTGTTAAAAAGCAATAATTAGTAATATTAGTATTCCGGACATCCCTTCGGCGATAAGTACCTACAGCCGTCAAGCTTAGCGTATGCATTTATTTAGAAATTACGACATAAATGTCTCGTAGGTATATTGACTTTCATATTCATTCATAATAATTCATTTGATTAGTTAATTATTGGAAGCTTATTTAACTTCACCTGGGTTTTTCATCTACTGGGAATGTAGCTATCTTAAGGTCTATAGAAAAATAGGCTAGTTCAATCAAAATAACACTACATTCTCAATTCGCACTTTGTTTACCGCAAACTTTAAGATTGAGTGAGCTTTTTTAAATCGCAAAAGTTTTAGATAAGGCTTTTGGCGGTAATCATCCATAGAGGTTCTGTGCCAGAACACCTATTTGACATCATTGTCATCAAGCTACGAATAAAAAAATCTAGCATGCGTTTTGTGATCACCAACCCGCAGTTGGCAAGCGTGGTGATTAAGCCAATACCCATCAGTTGTAGTGATGACTTGCGTTTCATTGAGCCTTGCACAGCAGTGGTACAGTATATAGGCTATTTAGAGTATATATAACGTGTAACAGAAAGGTGTGGCCAAAATGAATAGATCCAAAGTGTATCCGATGTGGATTTTGTATGCAGAGTTACTAAGTCATGATTATTAACTTTAATGTGTTATTGCAATTTTTAATTTAATATTTCTATTGTGACGTCACATCAAAATAAACAAGTCGCAGCCCTAGTGGCTTAGTAACCTCTGTGTACTAACATTTATGATCACTTCACAAATATAAATATTTCATTAAATTTTATAATAATAATATTAATTTTGCATGACAAATTAAAGTTAAAAATGATGTAACACGTACAAGTTCTAGATGGAATACACTTTCTACAGATCTTTTCATTTTGACCACACCTTTTTGTTACACGTTGTTTATAAGTAGGTAAGTATGTAAGTACATAAGTACGTATTTACCTGCTTGCTTACGTACTCTTACTTTGATTACCACCAAAACTGCAGAGTTCAAGGCAACATTCGAGTAATTAATACATTATTAAGCTCGTATATTACAAGATGCCGCAAGTTAGACGAGCCAGCGCCTGGTAATTTATGTTGTGTCGAGAAGGGCCTTAAATATTACCTTCCTGCGACACTTTGGTACAATGAGGACTTAGGGCGGGCATTACGGCCGTGACAGGGAGATGATGGAAACTTTGATTTTGCGATACGCTTCCCCTTAAGTTATAATTACTGCGGACAGTTGGGAGTTGTAATTGGTCGGTTTCGTTCCTTTGGTAATGTCGGAATTTGTGAGTTGTGCTTTTTTATCTTTGATTGGGTGTCATTATTTTATTTTTTTTGGACGTCTGTTGGCTTTGATGGTGATGATGATATTTTTTTTTGTTTGCGAAATAACTAACATGACGTAGCTTCAAAGAGACAAATGGAAGGAATTAGTGGGCGCTTTAGCAAAGCTGTGGAACTGCATAGACAAGGGTAAAAAAATATGTTTTTATTTAATCTACATTGTGTCCCAATTACACACACAAAGGAGATATTATGACTAGCATTTGGTCAAAAACGTGGCTTAAACCAAGCTTTCCAAATACGAGTTTAGACTTTTCAAAAACCCGGTTTATTCATCAAAAAACCTGAAACATACTTTTCCCGATCTGAACAACTGTTAACCTGGGAAGGGTACCCTGGACCACCAGATAAACTAAAGTAATGGCAAAGTACTCAGCTACCAGCAAAAAATTAAGACCCATTTTAAAAGGATAGAATAAGGTGCAAAAGCGTTTGTGCTGTCTTTAAACTATTAAAAGTTTAAAGTCGTGTAATAAATGCATCCACAGAAGGGGACCACAAGTTAGATTGAGGCACGTTTTATATGCAGCGACTGTCTGCATAGTTATTCGAGATTTGATGCACTTTACAAGTAACTGCAACTGAGTCCAAAATTGCATACATATTTTACAGATTATATGGCCTGTTTTATTTATCAATCATAAATAAAAACACAAACGGAACAATAATACTTGTTTGTGAAAAGTTATAACATTTCGTTGTACACACGCCTGCACATCAACCTACTACAAACTGTCAAATTTTCTCAATAGATTTTAAACTCTATACCTAAAGCCTATGGTTGAATGAAAATGTATTGAAGAAATTTGACAGATTTGGATAGGTTGATGTGCAGGCGTCTGTAGTTTAATATGTTTATGCTCAACATAATATTATGTAGTTATATTGGGAACGAGACAGGTGAAAAGGACATTCATAATTGAAATCAAGTTATTCCCGTAGTTATTGGGCACTGGCTTAACTACCCCGCTTCCCTTACACATCGGTCACATCTCAGACTATTTAAGCTTAAAAAACTAAAAAACATGTAGACCGATTTAGGAATAGATTTTTTCTTTTTTATTGATTTCTTTTATAATACACAAATACCTTTTAGCTACCTGTTACGATTAAGATCTTACAAACCGGCCTCAAGTCTATCTTTCAATCCTCATCAGCTCATTTTTATGTCCCCACTGCTGGGGTACGAGCCTTCTCTATGGATGGTTAGGGAGAACGGGCCATAAACCATTACGCGGGCCCAGTGCGGATTGGTGGTTGTAATAATAACGACTCAATATTGTCTTTTCGGTAATAGCCTGGTTTTGACATTAGGACTATGGAAAAATTTACCACCGGCCACCGATACAAAATTGTAGACGTTTTCAAATAGCTTCATAGATGTCCTAATCATCGATTTGCTACAAACCACTCTAAAGTCAACACTCATTAAATCACATCGAACAACTACGCGCATTAGCGCTCAATCAGCACTAGACTAATCATCTCCACTAAAACGAATTTTCCTGAACCAATTGTTTACCCTTCATTAGTCCGCGATTGCCCAATGGAGAGAAACCAAACATCAGATCGGGTCGCGTTTAATATTCAATGGTCGTCTGCACAGTTATACAAGATTCGGTGCAATACGAACACGGAGAGTTTCGCTGCGACCAGCTAAATGCTATGCAAATCGGCTGGCTTATCGATAGGAGGAGGATTGAGGAGCGAGCGTCAGATATCGGAACGACTGACGTGATCGATTATGGTTTTTTTATGTTTGTAATTTATATGAATCTAATGAATTGAATTTATGTGCATGTTATTGATACGTTTATAATTGTTTTTTTTTTGTGGAAATTTTTCTGATTTATTTTCTATGTATATTTTAAATATTGTATGTGCTATGTAATTGTTTGTTTCCCAAATAATAAACAAAATAATAAATAAATAAAGTATAATAAAAAAACGCAGACTTGACATACGATGCAAGTAGCTGAAATAAGCATTAAAAATATTTATATTTTTTTTATGTTAAACGATTTTATCGAAAATAAAGTTTTAAAAAATTTAAAGATAAAAAAATTTTAATTTTTTTTTTTAAAAACAAGCTTTTCTTCTTTTTCTTCTTTATTGTCGTGCACTCTTGACTGCAAACAAAACAAGTTTTTATTACTTGTTCAAAAAAATAACTATAAAGTTAAAATAATATAAACCTGATAATAAGATAAAAAAAATTAATAAATAAAAGCGTGTTACATTGTGATGGAACATTAAAGAACATTTAGCCTTAAACATCTTCATTATTTTTCTTTTGCAATCACAATGTCGCCTTTAATTTATAAATTTTTTTTTCTTATATCAGCTTTTAATTATTTTTAACGTTTTAGTTATTTTTTTAACAAGTAATAAAAGATTGTATTTTTTTCTTTTCTTTTTTTTTCTTTTTGATAATCTTTATTTTCAAAAAAAACATTTTTTTCACATTTTTTTATTTTTAAGTTTTAAATTTTAAATTTTATTTTCATAAAGAACTATTCTACTAGTCAAGCCCTTTCATTTGATACCCATATTGAGGAAGTAGTGATGTGTGACATGTTTACACACCCTCATATATAATTCAGCCCTCGGCACGTGCTCACCTTGGCATTGGGTCATCCATCTAATCCATCTAATTAAAGACAGAATCCACATTTATAACAAACGGAATGAAATAACGAACGAAATAATTTTCCCGATCGAGTTCCTATGGCCATCTTTCAGCTCCATCATCAGACCCTGGTTACCATCTAGCACCAACGAGCCCAAACTCGATGGGGTTGTGTCGTTTAATTACCGAGTTCCTATGGCCATCTTCCAGCTCCATCATCAGACCCTGGTTACCATCTGGCACCAAAGTACTCGTCAAGACGGATCAAACGAGTCCAAACTCGATGGGGTTGTGTCGTTCTCCATGTCATAATAATTTTGCATTAACGTCCTATTTACACATGCATGCAAAATTTCAGCTTAATCTGTCAACAGGAAGGGGGTCAAATCTCAATTACTAGATTTGATCCATATAAATAAACAGGGCAGCTGAATAAAACCGTTTAAAAAACATTACTACACAACAGATGCAATGCACTCAATTTCTTTCTAGTTTATGTTTACAAGACTACTTTAGTTGAAATAAACATGAGCATTACTTTCGAATTCGAAGTGAAATATGCAAAACGAAAATACTTTCTTAGCTGTATATAATACCTACCTATATAGCGAAAAGCGGGATCTCTCTAGACTATTGTAAGACGTCGACACGGCTTACAGTTAAGCCTCAATACATAACAGACACCGCGATAGTTATATACATAGGCCACTTGTCAGGGAGCGTCCCTTAATATTCACGTAGCGGAGCGGAATCGCTATAGTCCTGATTGGGAGGACTTGAATGGAGTTGCTATCGGCACAAAATGAATAAGTACAGAAGCAAAGCTCCGGCCGGTAGCGATTTTCATTACCTACACTCGGTCGTAGCACTATGAAGCTACGGCGCTATGACGCATACTCGGGGGAGAAAGTTCCACATAACCAAATGCGTCTACCCGGGCGCATTGGTATGTGCAAAGCAAAAACGTTAACTCATTTCAATTTATTGTCGTATTCAAACAAATAAATATGTTGCAGTTTTAATATGAACGTGGGTCTCATTGGAACAAAGTGCGCGAGGCGTTCCGGCTGACTCGCGCACAACTGGCGTTCTCCCGAGTATAGCCGAGATCACCACAAGAATGCGTCTTTGGTTCGTGCACCTTATCGTTCGTTTGTTTGGAATTTCCCTTCTGTACCTATTAATTTTATGTTATAAGATAGCCCAGAGGACTCGGTTATCAAAATTATTTATTGGAATATCTCTGATTCAAGACGGAGTGCTCTAAGATAGGACGGTAGTAAACGTGTGGTAACAATTGTTTTAAGTGAATAGTATTATCCTACATACCGTCCCACTGCTGGATAAAGACATTTATATGCTGCAAATCTACAAATTGAATGCCACGAACATTGTTGGTGTGGCGACAGACTTAGATAAGATGTTAGAAATTAGGCGGACTTAAAACAAGTCTCACATCCAATCAAACCAAAGAGTAGTACAACATTTGTAACATCCGCTGGAAATCGAACCCGTAACCTCTTGATCTGTAAACCCTGCTGTTTTACCACTAGACCACACACGCAATGTTTATCCATAAAATGGACGAGATAACAATATCATGTACAATATTCCTTCTTTAAGTTTGACTTAGCAATAAATATAGATTCACAACATGCCTTACAAGTTTCAAAACTAGATTCTGCCTTATCGAGGGGCTTACAGACAAGTTGGAGATCCATTGCCAAGTTTTAATAAGACAAGCGAAGGTACGTATACAGTCACTGTGTAGTAAGGCGAAGATTTCGCTTTGATATGATAGTTCAGTATCTGAGTATCTGATCATTAAATTCGATACGATGGATAGACTTTTTACTGAAGTGATTTCAACCAAATTTAAGTTAGACGCGAAGTTTGTAAGTTTTGTTGGTTTATAAAATCGGATTGTGGCTTACCAACGCAACGCTTTAAAATGGTTGCGAATATCTTTATTGCATTTACATTATAAGATATTATAGGATAGTAAGGATAAGTATAAATAAGGATAAATAATAAGGATGAGTTCCCGCAAAAGCGAATTTGTTTTGTGCCCCTTTTACCAAAACGAATTATACAAATAATACGTTTATCGAAGTCTGACGTGCAGGCGTGTGCACTTACTGTTCAATTTCATTTGTAATTGTTAAAATTTCAGTTGTACAGTTCGTGTCGAATAAATTTAATAAACATACGTTGGTACAACTATCTAGACATTCAGGTAAAACTGAACCTAATCGTCTAGTAAATAAAAAAAACTACTAACACTTTCAGTTCTCGATATTTAATTTTATGTGAATCAAGTTATTTCTCTGTTTTTTTGCAATTTTTTGCTGAATATTTGCCACATTCCTTCATTTTTATTTATTATGTTAATTAAAATAACACATTGTCAACTTTATCAGTTATTTAAAAATAGTATTCCCTAAGTTATAATCCCTTTAAATTTTCAAATCAACATGACATTTTTTATGTTTTTAAAAACGTTTAGTGATGTTATTATGTGAAAGCTCGTCTACAGAATTAGGGTCGCGCCCACCTGTGGGCTATTTATACCTGGACCGGTCAGCTCGATTGGGTTATCGATCATCGGACGGTCCCGGTCAACCCTGGCGGACGGACTCACGTCGTACGTGATGCACATACTCGTAATTTTGGTGTGAGGCGGTCATCGTTGAAAGTGAGTTTTACCAAGAGTTTGCTGTTTTTTGATTAACCCTAATTCTAGTGTTGCTTTTGGCTACAATTGGAAAATAAGTAATAAAATTAAAAAATAAGTTTAAATAATTTTCGGAAATGTGTTGAAAAAAAGTTTCACGAGCGCTACTTGAACCCCACCCACTGACATAAGATAAGATAAATAAGATAAATAAACTTTATTGGAAATTTACAGACCTTGGCTGGTTCTCCGTTTTCTAAAGTTATAAATGAAGTGGCGTTGAGCATTCATACACACCTTATTACAGGGATTACGAGCGGCAACATATTTCTCCCGGTTGTATGGAGTTGGTTTATGCTTACTCTTGGCTATCGGTTTTATGTGACTGAGTGCTTTGATATCATCAGTGAGCCAAGGTGATGGGGGATGTTTCAGTTTCTTCTCCTCAAGGAGTGGTGCCCAGTCAATGTTAATGGCATCGTCTGTCAGCATTTACACCACTAAAATTACGTTGCAAAAAAATGTTGGGTTTATTTTTGTTAGGACGAACTTTATAGGAAAAGAAGATTAAATCATGGTAGGAAAATGCGTTAGCTGAACATTGGCCATGCTTAGCAACATTATCAGTAGAAGATACAAAAATTAAGTCTAGAAGAGCTGGGGAACAATTAGGAAAATAGTGAGTGGCACATTAAGGTGTACAGGAGTGTAAAACAGAAAGTAATACAGAAGAGCGATAGTTACTTTTTAAAACACACGTGTTAAAGTCACCCATAATAATAGTGTGACTGTAAGATGTAACTTAAGTAACTTTTCTTAGAAAGAAACTAACGCATGAGGACGGACAATAATAGACACCAAGAAGGATTTTGGTGCAATTAAGCAAAATTTCCATAAAGAGATGCTCGCCCGCATTTCGCAGTGCTGGCTGTGCTGTCATAACGACAATGGAGAAGGGAATATGTGCACGTAGGTATACCAGGAAAGGAAAAAGAAGTAGAAGGGAGACAGGGCTCAAGCCATGGCTCAGAGACCAGAATAGCACGTTAAATGTCAAAGGTAGTCAGCATATTAGAGAAATGGGCCGGAATGCTTTGAGCATTTATGTGGACAACGTTAAAATTTATGATAACAACACTGAACTGGGGTGCAAGGTTCTCAGAAAGAGTGGGGATGCTACAAAAACTGTCATCACTACTACAAACCGATAGGAAACCATCTGTATTACTGTTAAGTACATCTGACATACTAAATAATATATTATACGTATACCCATATAAAATAAATATATACTTACAAATAAACCCTGAATACAATCAGAAGTTCACTTTACCTAATTTATAATAATTTATAATTTATAATTTAACAGAAGGGAGAACATAGTAAGAATAGACAAATACAAGGGCGCTGCTTATTTCAGATTGAAATTTCTTCCAGCAGGCCCGTAGAAGGAGAAGACAAAGAAAAGTAAAAAAAGTGTGCACAAAACAAAAAAGAGTGTTTAAGGCACATACAGTTATGAGGTTATGACACAAATTAAACATACAATACACAATAACGATGACTTACTCAAATTACCTAATCATCTGCCTAAAGCCTCTGTGGTCTAGTGGATAAGACCACCGGTTTAGACCCAGAGGTCCCGGGTTCGATTCCCAGCGGGGGGTACATCTTTATGTACTCGGTTTGGTTGGTGGTGGGGCTTGTTTGTCCGCCTGGCTAGCTACCACCCTCTTATATAAATATGTCGCCATAACATCAATGTTTGTAGCATTGTTGTGTTCCGGCAGCTAGAGATAAGACAGCCAGTGTCTCACTAGTTAAGGTTCCCGGGTGAAGTGCGCTTCCATCATTGGCCTTATCATCACTTAACATCAGGTAGATTAAGGCACTGTGCTTACCCATCAATGTAAAAAAAAAATACCTAAATAATATTAAAATTATATAAAAGACAAAAACTTACAAAATCAAACTAAACAATAAAAAACTATTCAAAACTCTGTCCACCCGCCCGCCAGTTACTGTTGCACAAACACAATATAATATAATAATTAAAATCAATAACATGAACTGAAAACTCAACAGCTAAAATTAATTAATTATAATAAAAAAGCATAGGCATAATAAACAAAAATACAAATCAGAACAAATCAGGGACAAATAGCAAAATAATGGAACACGCCATGGAAAAAAGCAATACCTGACATTGACAATTACAACTGACTTATTTGGCAGGGACTTCTTGGCGGGAAAGTGAAGAGTCATGTCTGCGGTTTTGTTTCATTTTCAAAAATTTGTGTTATGTCGAATATTAATGTGAAATAATGGAGGATGATTAACCGTTAAGTGTCCGTGAGTGTGCATGAGTGTTGGCAAATGAAACAAAACAGTGCAACGTTACTTTCAAATTCTCACAAGAAGTCTGCGTGAGGACTTAGTAAAGCCATACATCTTTACGGAGATACTCGAGGAGTGGGGGGGTAATATAATTTCTCACTTCCCATTTCTATTATCATTCATCAACATCAATATTGATAATTTATGTATTACATAATAATATGAAGATAGAACGAATGAATAGGCTTAATGGATTTCATCCGGAGCCGTAAAACAATAAACAAAAAAAACTTATTTGGCATATGACATGACATTACAAATAACAAGAAATGAAGCCACGAGACTTCTTGGCGGGAAAGTGAAGAGTCATGTCTGCGGTTTTGTTTTATTTTCTAAAATTTGTGTTATGTCGAATATTAATGTGAAATAATGGTGGATTATTAACCGTTAAGTGTTCGTGAGTGTGCATGAGTGTTTGCAAATTAAACAAAACAGTGCAATGTTACTTTTCAAATTGACGACACGATGACGAACACGATGACGAGTGCTATCCGGACCAAGAACGTAGACGTAGGTAGCCCTCTTTTGTTCAGCAGCGATTTTGCCAAATCTTTCACTTTTTTTTAATTTTGCTTTGGCAAACCACACTTTATCGCGGAGAACAACATCGCTACGCTCCACATCACTGAGCTTGAACTGATCAAACTTTAAGCTGTGGCTCAGCACCTTTACCACTGTTTGAGATGTATTCTCACCTTGTTGTTCGGTCACACCATGAAGCAACAGCATCTTTGTACGGCTCCGCATCTCCAGACGATCAAACACTGTTGGCAAAACTTCAAGCTGACCCTGGAAGCAGCTCAAAGACTCAGCGACGTAAGTCCTGAAAGGTGACAAAATCAGCTGCCAAACTTGTAGTGCTAGTTGATGGTGTCTTCTGCAGTTCAGCTTCAAAGTTAGACATCCGCGTATTAAAAAGTGCCATAATTTCTGTGAGTGACTGCTTGAGATGTTCCATTTTGAGTTATTGTGAAAATAGGCGATTTTAGTAGGAGTTAACAGCAGGCGAGTAGATTTACTAATTTATAATTAAAATTTTTAATTAATTTCAGCAATGTATACTTATAAATTATTTATAAATAAAAAACTCTTTAGGAGCAATTGAAAACAGGTGTTACTCTTAACTACCAACGAAGAGAATAAAAACATAACGCTTATATACACACATTTAATATATATTTACATATAATTTTTACTATTCCGACCCGTGCCAATTTTTTTAATAATGTAGTAATGTAGTAATTGAAGTATTTATACAATCGTTGTGTAACTAACTGAAACATTTGTCAAATAAAGTAAAATAAGGGAAATTAATGGTCAATAATCCATTCGGCGAAATGAAATTACGGAAACGTTTATAGACAAACACCATTACGGTGAATTATTGCCAGCGACATGTAATTCAATTAAAATATTACTATTATACACAATAAAGGTTGCACTGTTAAATTTATGAAAACACCCAAGCAAACGAAATAGTCAGAAAAAATATTACAATCATCACAGCTTATTTTTATAATACAATAATTAAAAAACATATTTATAAATTACAATAGTTTCATTAGAACGAACAGGCTCGATAACGTCACCCAACCAAAAAAACCAGCCATTACAAAAGTAACTTGACTTCTACGGTCGTAACTCAAACTTGCTGGCAGCCAGGTCCTTAACCTCCAAATTATTCCGTGTCAACATTGCAGAGCAAACAGTTTCATTGCATTCGTTGCAAACAGTTGAAACTTTGTCTGCGCTGCCAAAATAAATTCTAGCACGCAAGCGTTCGCGCATACCTTTAAATATAAAGCTGCTGGTGTACATCAACGTCGAGCTCCTAGGCCTATCGTGAAACCTAAAACATGGTATTCGCGAGGAACGCGGAACATACAGCCTACAATGTGTTGATGTGATCGCATCTATGTAATACACACACTTTTCTAGATATCTAAACTGAACTGACAAGAGACAAATGACGGCATCTTTAGTCGTCCGATAAGATAATATACCACTTTTTAGTCTGTAGCGTAATACAATACCACTTTAAGCCAAGATCAGAATTATCGATCTGGGAGTTTAAGCTGTCCCCGCAATACCACTTTAAGATCCAAGACCAGAATTATCGATCTGGGGTTTTAGGCTGTGAAAGTTAAGTGAGACAGGGTAGGACATTTTGAACGCATGCACCCTGAAAGGTGATCCAAGAGTTTAACCAATTGGCGGGGCGGACCTACAGGACCACGCCAAGGAAGGTCACGAAAGCGTTGACACGGCAATCTGGAGTTGTCGGAGATAGAAAGACAAGGACATAGGCTAGGTGGCTAGGCGAGACTTTTTCCGTACTGCAAGCTTATGCCACCCATTTAACTCTAAGCAAGTCCTTGGTGTTGTTTTGGCTTTTTTCAAGGGAACAGCCTATAGCGGAATAGCAAAGCGACCAGCTCGATATAATATGGAGACCATTTGTTCCATTCTCGAGTCAGACATTGAAAAGAAGCGATCACCAACACGTATCTGACAACCGTGGTGATTAAGCTTATGTTATTAGAACGAAGACTTGCTTACAATGCTGGAGGCCTTTGCCCAGCATTGAGACAGTACCTAGAAATGCTTAATACTTTTTTACTAAATCCTTATTGCAAGCGTTCTGCTTAGTGACTGGAATGATTGTTACTGGCACATATCAATACGCTGACATCATCTTGAACATAGCACTAATATCAATATTGACAAGGTAAGTAGTCGTCAGTCGGCACCGCATAATGGGTTTGTTTGCATGCTGCACTGGTCAGCTGCATACGTAATGTATTATGTTAATGTTGATTGACGTAGTCGATGTAACAGAGATAACTCCCGCCTTTCTAGCATAACGTTATACTTCACGGTTAGTTAAGTAATAGTAAAAAAAATAATAAAATACGATATTTATTTTACACAAGTTCTCCTGTAGGCCTCAGTAGTTGAGGATTCAGTGAGAAATGCCCTTCCATCTTCAGCCTTGTCGTCACTTAACATCAGGTGAGATAAAGACCAAGTGCATTCCCGTAAAAAAATTAAAAACCGGCCAAGTGCGTGTCGGGCCACGCACAGTGTAGGGTTCCGTAGCCCATCTCAATAATGCGGACTCTGAGAAGAGATTTTTAACGATAGCTCATATACTTAAATGTAGATACTACCGGTTTCACACACCTGACAACGTTATTTAAGGCGATTAGATCCCTCAATTTCCGAAAATTGTGCATTTTGTAAAGCCTACTCCTCATTTATGGCTGGCCAGAAAAAGTTAAAAAAAATATATGTGAAACATCTGTTCAAGGACTATATGTGGTACATTGTTTTTTTCTATATGACTTTGTATTGTATTATTAAAAAAAAACTACGAGACATCGATTTTTTTTTGACTTAAATTCCCTACTTCTCCTAAACGGCTATGATATATGCAAATATTGTTACACTGACAAATTAAGAATCTTTTATTTTTTAAATACAACATGAGTTTTGTAAATTGAACAACATTTTCATTCATAAGTTACGAAAAACAGGAATTCCGAACGTTTAGTTGCAGAGGGTGTCTGTGCGGGCGCGGGCGGCAGTCGCCCGCTGGCATTCAGACGGGAAGGTTGTGTCACTCGCTGCCAGATTTTTACGGACGATAAAGCGTGTTTTCTCTTTGTCTGTGTGCGTTGAGGCCATAAATTGTTGGATTAGTGTGCTTAGAGAGTAGTGCGGTCAGACGAGACATTATTTTGTGTTGTGGTGTATGTGGCTCGCGCGTGGACTCTATATGAACCTTATTTTTATAAATGATAATTTAAAGTTTATATCACTTATAAATAGACGTTTGACGAAATTTATTTGTATATCTGGATCAAAATGCCTCGAAAAAGTCAATCGAAGAAAAAAGCAGCTGAGAAAGCCTTAAAAATACATGCAGTAATGTAAGTACCTACCTATCAAACATGTAATACAGTAAAAAAAAAAAATAGAGTCAAAGTGTTTGTTTGTTTAGTGTTACAAAGAAAAAACAAAATAACAACAGTACTTACTTATTGACAATTTCCATATTATTTCAGACGAGCTAGAAACAAAGCATCAGCAAAGGAAGACAACGACAGTCAGTCAAGAAAATATAAAAATAAATCCTTGTGGCCTTTATATAGACGAGGAATATCATTACCTTGAAGCTACACCCGATGGTATGATTGATAATGAGAAAATTGTGGAAATAAAATGTCCATTAAGTGCCTATGAAAAGGACATTAAAGAAGTTGTCAAAAATAAAAAGCTCCCATTTTATAAATTAAACAACCATGACGAATTAATGATAAATAAAACCCACATCTGGTTCTATCAGGTGCAGGGTCAATTGCATATTACAAAAAAAGAAATGCTTATTTTCAATTTGGACAGAGGATTGTAATGAGTTAAAAATAGAAATTATCTTTAAAGATAACGAAGTTTGGGAGCATATCATGAAAGAAAATTTAACAAGTTTTTATACAAAGTGTATGCTGCCTGAATTAGTAGACCCAAGGATTCCTAGAAATATGAAAATCAGAGATCCTGTTTATATACAGGAAGCAATCGTTAACAAAGCGGCAAAAATTAAATTAAAAACCAAACCTAAAGAAAAAGAAAATGAAGAAGAGAAAGGTAAAAATCAAAAAAATACAGATGCAGAACAAAATTTTACATTAAAAAGGAAGCACGCAGAAATCGAAAATGAGCAGAGAAGCAAAATTGAATGCATAGCTGAAAGTACTGAATGTGTAATAAAGAAAATATCAATTTACCAGTTTTAATAGAACAGAACCCTAATACACATTATTTAAGGTATGATAATGAAAAAAATAATAATGTAAGAGAATTAAAGTTAACTGAATTTTAATGTACGGGTTTCACTTATGAAATGAATATCATACATACATTTTTCCCTTTTCCCGTACGTAGGGATGGGCAGAGACCACAGACTTCCATTTGCATACATACATCACATACATGGTGATTTGACCTGGCCTTCCTTTAGAACTTCTCCGACTTGGTCCTTATATGTTCGCCAAGTTTTGCCTTTGCAGATTTGCTCAATTCACACTATTATCCTTTTAGTCAATCTTCTTTCATTGATTCCTTTCTAAATGTCCAAACCATCTCAGCCTCACTACATATTCTTCCACACCACATCAGTTTCGTAATCAGAATTAAATAAAAAAATCGCGATTTTAGAATATTTCGAACAAAAGTTGACGACGACGCGATGCATAGTAGGAAATAGGCGGAAGAAAGTCTAATTTTGAAGTAGTTTATTTTACGCTAAGTTTATATTTTTTATAAAATAGACACCTATAACAACGTAATACAACATGAATAAAACATAACTATTTTTAGGTTCTGAATAAATTCTACATAAAGGAATACTTATCCAAACGGGCTAGTTTCAAACGAATTTTTATATTATTTTGAACACGGCATGCTCAAAAGTAATGAATATCTGAATGATCTCGATATTTATTGTAGTCATATATTCTTTTTTGAATGTAAAAACAGTATATTTACACAATTTAATTCAGTTTTGGTACTTAATTTTAATTGTTAAAGTTTGTAGTTTTTTTTTCATTTTTTCTGTCATATACCAATCGGCAAGCTGCGAAGCGAACGGCTAATTTATACACATGTGTATAGGGACAACCCTCACGAACAAGTAGATACCTAATTCAGCAGCCACCATCTGCACCCTGATGATTAACCCAACATTATCTAACGTAGAACAAAAATAACAAAAATTCTTGAAATTAAATATTAGCTATGAAATCATTATCTAATGCGGCGTTTGTCATCTTAATGAATAGTTTATCATTTATTTAGTCGTTACATATCATTTATATAGCTAGAAACCCGTATTTAAGGTAGTTTTTATATAGGTTTAGTACATAGATATTACCGTTATATAACAAGAACATTCAAAAACATACAAGAATAATATGAAAATATAAGCATTAGATCACTTATCGAATCAATAAGCAATATTTTCCGCACGCTCATACCCACTGTGCGACGTGTCGAAATGTAAATTTTTAATTGAATATAATTATGTCGGTAATGCAACACTTTAGACAAAAAGTATATTTTTGGCTTCTATTTAAGTATAGAATCAAATGGCACAGAATTGAACGTGGGCCTCTGCTTTAAAAAAAATATGCGACCGGTCAGAATGCAAGAATTGTCGAATAATAACATACGTCGCTTGCGGCAATCAAATGTAATTCAACTTTGATTATAATTACTTACATACACTGACATCTTATGTTACAATTTAGAAATAGGTACCTCGTTAGATTCATCAACTCAAACTCAAGTAATAGGCAGTAATGTATGGAGTACGCTTCTGTACATTCTACGCTCGTGTATTCTTTGACCGGTGTTTTCGTGCGGGGTGCGGTACTGGCGCGCGGGGCGGAGAGCTCAAACGTCCAAGGTCATTGAAGACTCTAATCGCCTTAAGTAGTTCCCAATGAGGAATTTGTACTGCGCCAAGTACACACGCCTGTAAATCAACCTACCACAAACTGTCAAATTTCCTCAATAGACTTTGAATTTTATTAATAAGGCAAACGGTTGAAAATATATTGAAGAAGTTTGTCAGTTTTGGATAGGTTGATGTGCAGGCGTCTGTACATTTTATAAGTTTGTCGACTGTTACTCGTAAACTTGTAAAGCCTACTTAGCTGTGATAGTTTTCCTTTTAACTTCGTCATTATTATGCACAACTACTTACTAACTAATCAAAAAACTGTTTTCACAAACCCGCAATATATTTAAAAATGCTATCCAATGACACCCTACACTATGGGGTAAACAAGAAAAAAAATTACATCCCCACTTCACGTGTAGGGGAGGTAATATAAAAAAAATATTTATATATTCCAATTGAGCTATCGTGATTCTAACCAGCCCGCCGAAATTATTTAACACTATTTACTTTTTACTTTGAAAGCCAACCCGGTATGCCAGAAGGGTGCAGGTTTAAATCCTGCTCTTGGAATTTTTTTCAACATTTGTGTTTTTGTAATTTGTTTCGCAACAAAATTTGCGTTAAAATTATATAAACAAAACAAAAACATTTTATAAATAGCTTGCCTACTTCTTAACTGATCTTTAGTATTTGTAAAAATATTATGATCGGGTGTTATTGACGGTAGTTGTTGACATTGAATGGGTGCCTTTGGCTTTCAAAGTAAAAAGTAAATAGTGTTGAATAATTTCGGCGGGCTGGTTAGAACTACGATAGCTCAAATGGAAGAGCACCTGACCCGGTATGTCAGAAGGGTGCAGGTTCAAATCCTGATCGTGGAAATTTTTTGTTTGTGTTTTTGTTTTTTTGTAGATATGTAATGAAAAAGTGAACGTAAAAAGGGCAGTCTTATCACTCAGATTGATTTCTTCCAGACAACCTTTGAATGAATGAAACGGAGTCTTATTTCAGTAAAAAGTCCTATCCATTATTTAAAGTATATTATTTTACTTTCCCTGTGTGTGGCATAACCATAGGAAATCACCATAGGATCTTGATTTTCTGGCAAAACATACTAAGCTGCTTATTACCAATTCATTGCTTACATAGTATTTATTATTTTGCTATTAGATGTGTAATGTAATAATATTACCTGATAGAAGCAATAAATGTTCTCGTTACCTACTTACTTACCTATGTACGTTTAGTACATACTTTTGTTTATACATACATTATATAATTATGTGACTTATTGACCAAGCTTGCCAAATGCAGGTTGGTGATCACACCTTAAATAGGCTATAGAATGATTACGCATGTCGTAATGCTGGGTAATTTATTTCCTTTAATTTCATTCTACAGTACCAAGAGTCCCAGGTTAAATTTCGAGTCATATAGTACAGGTTTGGTTAATGATAATGTTGGTGTTAAGTCTGCCTAGCTAGCTACCACCATGTTAGCATTTCCTCAGTAAGTGTGCATCTAGTATGATAGATGAGGGTTTTTGTCAAAACTGTGGCAGCGCTTTATCGAAGTGTAATATAAATAGGAAGATTTTTTTACTTTTATAAGGTAAAAGTAAGGTAAGTTATTAAAGATAAAAGAATTAACAAGTTATTTTCCCATTGTCTTTCAAACTAACAGTCGTATTTCACAAGCGTAACGAGGCAAAATAACTCGGGAGATAAAGGTATTATTATCTCGAGTTAATTTCTTTCTAAATGTGACACAGTTAAAGTAACGAGACGTCTGGAATACTCTGACAATCGGCACAAAAGAAGCAGCCTCCTAGGCTAACATTAATAAAAATGAGATTAAGCATACATAGAGAAAAGTATGTTTCTATAATAAAACGTTTCAAGACATCAAATCTATACAACTATTTTATTAGGAACGGCTACAATCTTCTAAGTAAAATAGTGCACGGCACGAGCGCGAGCGATTTCGAGTAACAAGGCCGTTTAGGAGCGATTGTCACTTGTGCATAATACTTGTGATACTCAGAATAGGACCTCATCTATCTGGATATAGTCCAAAGTAACAGATTGACTGACAAAAACTTTATTTAAGTCAGAAATAAACAATGTAAAGGGGATACAAATAAAAGTATTTAAAATAACAAATTGTTGTGTTCAAGACAATTTTAGAAAACAATACCTATTTGATACATATAAAAAAAACAATAAGGTAATTTCCATCGTTTCTCCATCTACATACAATTACTTATATACATAGTTAGTATGGTTATGAGTAAATAAAACAATATAGATTGCATTCCGAAACATCATCTTCACCTATTTCAATAATTTATGATTGGTTGGATGAAACACAGCACTGGGGTTAGTGCTATTTCTATTAATTTTGCATCCGCTACCGCTTTCAAATTAGACCACCAACACTACTTTCACATAGAGAAATTCGATCAATCCGTGTGAAAGCATCGGCTCTACCTGCCGCGTTTTCTACCTAATGGCTCGGAATTGTTCCTTAGAGCTCTTCAAACCCTCAGAGATGCACCGAACTCTATACATCTTGGCCTCTTTGAAATAAACATGATAATGCTAGCGATTTTCGATAAAAGTACAAGAAACTAAAAATTAAGGCTTTTATCGTATTGTTTTTAGTCCATAAACGTGCCACGGCTGGGCTCAAGCTTTCCCAGATAAGAAAAGACTAGGACATTATCCACCATGCTGCCTCAATGCAGTTTGGTGGTTTATTAAGTAGGAGAGTGTGGGTTCAAAACCTCCTCGTAAAAATGAATTTACATATTTTCCGGATTCTATAACAATTTTAAGAGACCAACAGTTACATACCAAGATTATAATAATTGTTACCACCAGCTCAGTTTGTATGTCCCCACAGCTGGGCTACGAGCCTTCCCTTTGGATGGAAAGTGATAACAGGCCATAAACCACCACGCGGGCCCAGTGCAGATTGGTGGTTTTAGGCGGCTGTAATGCAGCCGGGACCAACGGCTTTACGTGCACGGAGCTCGATATGATACATTTTTGGTCATCCACCCGAAGACCAGTCTTTGCGAAAGTTTCTTTACTTCAGCAATCGCAGAACGGGCGCGTTAACCTCTACGTCATCGAGTTCTTAATAATTGCTCTAAGTTTTGTAAAACTACCGAGCCCTTTACCTACCTGCTCCATTTATACCTTATTTTACAGACTAACCAGTAGCGTTAATTCACCTTGGGAAATTCAATCAATCTGTTTGAAAGCATCTGATTCGATTGAAAGGGTTGATTTTCTACCTAATGGCTCGGAATTGTTGCCGGGTTCCTTAGATCTTGGGTGCATCTTGCAATTTAGTAATCTATTGAGCCTGTCTTGAGCATCAGAAACAGATAGCTTAGCTGATATTTAGTTCTTCGACGTTAACTCGTATAAACATTTTGCGATTTATGATTGACGTGCTTACATGTTTACTTTTAAGAGTCAAACACTGGAACGCTTGGGGGTCACTACCATCATTCTAGATGGTAGTACAATCCGTTTCAGTATCCAATCATACTGTTTCTCAAAACAACCCAATTCACCAAATATGAAAAACTTGATATTTTTTTATTAGAGCTACGCTTTAGGAATAGTTTGTTCAGAATTACTTTTGTCCAAAAAGCTATATTTGATGTTGTATGTGCAGTGTACTGTGTTATGTGTAGGTGTGATATTAATACTTGATTTTCGAAGTAATAATTGTCATCAGTTTATTCTCAATACTTACGGATTGCACCCTATAAACATTATAAACGGTTTACAAGTAACAAACTAATTATGATACGACCAACACAACAGTATCTCTTTGACCACAGACCCTGTAACTTCAAAATAACAAAACATTAGAAAACATTATAAATATGTTTTTATTAAATTAACTTCATATTGGTCATCATAAGTCTAACATATATCTCCATCTAAATATTTACAAGGTTCATCAGAGGCAGTGCAGCAACTGCGTTAATCCAATTCGGACTTGTCCATTATTTTTTTTAAATGGGTGATTAAATATCAGACAATAGCCTCACCCGAAGCTGCGAGCCCTGAGTACTATTACCGTAAACAAAAAATAAGGAGCTCCAGAAGGCAAACCTATATATTACCTATATACTGCGTACACGTAGATAACCCCTCACGGAGACGGAGTCTCGCAACGGCTGCGCTCCGGAGTGTTCTGAGCTGCTCCGAGATCCGTGAGAAGGTCTCTGTGGTGTGGTCGGTGAGGTCTCTGGTTAAGACCACCGGTTTAGATACCAGAGGTCCCGGGTTCGATTCCCAGCGGTGGGTACATGTTTGTGTACTCGGTTTGGTTGGTGGTAGGACTTGTTTGTCCGCCTGGTTAGCAACCACCATCTAAATATGTCGCCATAACATCAATATTTGTAGCATTGTTGTGTTCCGGCAGCTAGAGATAAGATAGCCAGTGCCTCACTATTTGAGGATAAGTGCGCTTCCACCAATTGACCTTATCATCACTTAACGTCAGGTAAGATCAAGGCACTGTGCTTTCCCGTAAATATTAAAAAAGATAAAGGTATATGTGTGCGTTGCTCGATCGCGTTTGTATGAAGCTTACCTTCTGCTGTTTCATTATTTTGTGCCGTGAACTTCGGGGTGGCCTCTACAGAGGAAATTAGTTTCATTCGATTCTGGTACGATCGCCTGTTTGATTCGATTCTTCGGCAAAGGATTTTTTAAGAGTTACTTTTAATATGTTCAATTAATGCGGAATGATTTAAGACAAAACATTAGATGCCACTCGAATCAGTGTAAACATATTTATTACCCACAATTAAGCGAGTTCAGCATGCGAGCAGAGAGTAATCGGCAAATATTTTCCTTGATTGTTGCGTTCCGTAATATCCATATAAATATATAGGGCCATTCTGTTACCTTTACAATTAAATAAATGCCACCATCATGAGCTCGATGGCGCAGTGGTTAACGCGCCCGGTCTGAGAGTGCTTGAGGTTAAGAAACTTTCGCAAAGGCCGGTCATTGGATGGGTGACCAAAAATATATCATCTCGAGCTCCTCCGTGCTTCGGAAGGCACGCAAAGCCGCTGGTCCCGGCTGCAATAGCAGTCGTTAACAACCACCAATCCGCACTGGGCCCTCGTGGTGGTTTATGGTCTTATCCATCCATAGAGGCTCGTACTCCAGCCGCGGGGACATACAATGAGTTAATGACGATGAAATGCCATAATATTTGAGACTCAGAAACAATTATTATTTAGATATTTCAATTTTAACCACCTCTGTGGTCTATGGTTAAAACCACCGGTCTCAGAACCAGAGGTCTTGGTTTCATGTTTATGTACTCGATTTGGTCGCCTGGCTTGCTACCACCATCATCCTACTATAATATAAACGCGAAAATTTGTAAGTATGGATGGATGTTGGTTACTCTTTCACGTAAAAACTACAGAATGGATTTTAATGAAACTTTTTTTTTGTACTGTAGTCTTCGCGAACGAAGTCGCGGGCAACAACTAGTATCTAAATATTTCGCCATAACATCAATGTTAGTAGCATTGTTGTGTTCCGGCTAGCCAGTACCTCAGTAGATGAAGGTTTATTATCACTTACCATGAGGTGAGATGAAAGCCAAATGCCTACCCATAAAAATAAAAACAAAAAATTTTTTTTTTATTAAAAGTGACCTATTATATTTTATCCAAGACTCGTAACTGTAATTCTAACTGCCATGTTAAATTCATTTTCTAATTTTGCGCCACAGACAGAACATACCCATGCCAACTCAACAATCTCCCATTTCAAAGCTTAAAAAGGTATTATACCTACAACGTGGGGCAAAAGTAATCAAAATTTGCCAACTTATGTTAGGAAACTTTTGCTTGTGCCCAGTAAAATGGTGTAAAGCCGAAATGTCCGCCGCGGCCGTAGGAAATGACCGCCATAATTACTTGATGTGACAAATTCGCTGAGCAATTATCGTTACCGGTTAAGTGGCATTTTAAATAAAAATATGTTTGTACATGCTGGTCTGTCTGAGTCGTGACAATAATATAGTAAATAGCCTATAACTGTCCCACTGCTGGGCAAAGGCTACCATCGTTGAAATCAAGTCATCGCTTCAATTTATGGGTAATGGCTTTATCACCAACGTTGCCAAATGCGGGTTGCTGATCACAAACCCGGGCTATGCATCGAAAATCCGAAACACACTGACTAATCTGGAAATTAAAAACGGGATCTTTGGTAATAGGGCCGATCACAAGGGTTCCAAGATGCTCGCACATCAGGCGATCGACTAGCAACCAAACTCTTCCACCTCGAAACCCTACTTTGTCTATGCTCAATGTGGCGTTGAGGCACTTTAGCGAGTTTACTCAAAATTGGTGATTTCGTCGCTCGGTCTACTTACCCCTTTTCGGAAAAAAGGTCGTGAGAGTATGTTTTGGTGAATAAAGATATTGTTATTATTATTACTATGTATGTATGTTTATATTTTCGTTAGCGTCTATGCAGGTTGACTATTTTATCTCCTTCCAAACCTTCTGAGATGACTCCCGTGATACAAACGAACAACTCTTACTATTGGACCGACTCCCTAACTCGAAAAGAAAATTCTGTTGTCCCATACATTTTGGTCGAATGAATATTGATGTTTTGAATGGAACAGCTGAATTTTATTTTCGTGTTAGGGAGTCGGTCCAATAAAGCGTTGTTCGTTTGTATCACGGGAGCCATCTCAAACGGTTTGGACGGTGGTAAAAAAGTCAATCTGTATAATTGGCTATTGAAGTTAGTCTCGTAGAATGAGATAATGTACAAGGATTATAAAATAAACTAACTTTTATGATTACTTTACATATTTATAAAATTTATAAAATACAGTGAAACAATTAAACGCCCACCCAACCCAGCCAGGAATCGATTTTAATTTTTGAGTGCTAATAGCGGCACAGTGCCATCTATTCAACGGTCATTGCAACCGATGGCCATGCAGATTCACCTTTGAAACCCAGATGAAATACCACAAATTTGATAACACAACGCTATTATCAACGCTATTATTAACGCTCAAAAATTAAAAAGCAGTGACAAAATTCAGCGCTTACGTCAGCCTTCCCGGTAGCATAGCGGTCAGTGCAGTCGCCCGGATTGCGGAAGACCCAGGTCCGATTCCTGGCTGGGTCGGGTGGGCGTTTAATTTTTTCACTGTATTTTATAAATTTTATATATATTTAATTTAGCTTCAGTGCAGCAATTAGCACTTGAAAATAAAAAGTAAAGTTTACTTTTTATATAATTTTACGCAAATGTTGCGAACAAATTACAATATGAAAAAAAAAACAAAGTGTTGAAACCATTTCTCGAGCAGGATTTAAACCTGCACCCTTCTGACATACCGGGTCAGATGCTCTTCCAATTAAGCTATCGCGATTCTAACCAGCCCGCCGAAATTATTCAACACTATTTACTTTTTCACTTTGAAAGCCAAAGGCGCTCATTCAATGTCAACAACTGCCGTCATTAAAATCTGATCATAATATATTTACAAATACTAAAGATCAGTTAAGAAGTAGGCAAGCTATTTATAAAATGTTTTTGTTTTGTTTATATAATTTTAACGCAAATTTTGTTGCGAAACAAATTACAAAAACACAAATGTTGAAAAAATTTCCACGAGCAGGATTTGAACCTGCACCCTTCTGATGGGTATTTGTTTAATCACCACGTTTACCAAATGCGGGTTGCGAGCGCTTTGCCGTTCTACCACCGAGGCGAGGGTTAAAATGTATCTGATACTTTAAGTGTCTTAGAAATAAACAAAGAATAAGGTCCGAATAGTTATTCCGTGTTTATTTGTAAGGGGCTTAAGCTTTAAACCAATCCCCCTTATTACAAATAGAAAGCAAAGGATAGGTTTGGTGACAACTGAAAATAACTCTACAGTACTCATCAATCAAAACCATTATCAGAAAAAAATATGCAGGATACCCCAGAAACAGTTCATTACGTTGCCCGAATCGGTCGACCACACAAAATCTCGTGGACGAATGATATAACCATTTTCTGTCAGCACTTTTAATGCTGCTTAATTGTCTGTACAACGCAATTTTCAGTTGATAAATTAACTCAACTGGTTTGCGCGGCGACAATGGCCACGCGTATTGTGTTTAACGAGACAAAGCTGCAATTATTTTCTACTTTTGTCTTGAGTATTAGCTGTTAATTTGATGACAAAATTGAAGCTCCCGCCCCAGAGGTATTCGTTTAATTAAGTGCCGAATTAAATAAGGAGAGCAATATCGCTTTGAAAAGCGATATTTTTAGTAATACTGTAACATTAACTTAGCGATTAATTAGTTGTTTAGAAATTACAAAGGTATTTCTAGTCGGCAAATTTTTTTAGAATGAATTGTCAGTAAGTATATTGATTGGTATGCAAGCTGTTGGAAAATACAATTTAAAGTCGTTTAAATTGTATTTTCCACATTTTGGTACAATATATGAAAATACGTATAAAAAGCTTACTTATATAATAGCAATTTAAAACCTTAAGCGCCATGTAAGCGTCGAACCTTTGAATTTCTATTGTGTCTGGGTTTTGTAGCGGTCAACGTATTTCTAGTTTGTTTAACCGCCACTCTGTGGTCTAATGGTTAAGACCACCGATTTAGACCCAGAGGTCCCGGGTTCGATTCCCAGCGGGGGGTACATCTTTGTGTACCTACTCGGTTTGGTTGGTGGTAGGGCTTGTTTGTCTGCCTGGCTAGCTACCACCATCTTATCTAAATAGCCAGTATCTAATAGCCAGTGCCTCACTAGTTGAGGTTTCCGGGTGAAGTGTGTTTCCATCATTGGCCTTATCATCACTTACCATCAGGTGAGATCAAGGCACTGTGCTTACCCGTAAAATATATTAAAAAAAATTGAAAACGGTTTTATTTTATTGTGTCGTTTTAGTATCATATTTATTTATATTACGTAGTGTTAATTAAATTAGTAATTTACTATTTATTTATTATAGATTTTTCTAGTAAATAAATAACAGAAATTGTAATTTTCCTTTACCTCCTTTATTTGTTTCGATACTTTCTACAGCCCGAGGCTATACTCGTACATGTAATATTAACGCTGACACTCATCTACGTAAAATGTCTGTCTGTTACTCCTTTTGGAAGCCATATTGTAAATATCCTTTGTGCTTTTGAATTTCCCAAGAATTTCGCTTTCAAATATTCGATATTACGAAGGTATGTAAGGTATTAAAGTTTTTCTGAAAGTACGAGGTAGTGTTTGCAGGGATTAACACAATAAGTAGCAAATAAAACTTCCGGTACATCCAAAATATTTCTGTGCAAAAATCACGTCGATCCGCTGATCTATTTTGACATAAAAGCTGTCACTTTACTTTTTTTTTCTCACGGGTAAGCACAATGATTTAATCTCACCTGATGTTAAGTGATGGTAAAGGCCAATGATGGAAGCGCACTTCACCCGGGATCCTCAACTAGTGAGGCACTGCCTATCTTATCTCTAGCTGCCGGAACACAACAATGCTACAAACATTGATGTAATGGCGACATATTTAGATAAGATGGTGGTAGCTAGCCAGGCGGACAAAAAAGTCCTACCACCAACCAAACCGATTACACAAACATGTACCCCCAGCTGGGAATCAATCCCGGAACCTCCGGGTCTAAACCGGTGGACCACTAGACCATAGAGGTGATTTCTTTTATATTATTAGTTATTTATTAAGGATGATTCAACAACAATAATTATACAAAAGAAAAGAATTAATGTTGAGTTATAAAAAAATGTAATCGCCCCCACCCCCTTCACATTATTTTCCATTCAGTCTATAATGGCTGACGCAACGGCTCTGGTTTCAACAACAGCCGAACAGAAAACAAAGAGATCGTCCCCTTTATTGTGGAAAAGAAATGAAGTGGATTAAACGAGTGTACCATAACGTCTAGTTAGCTTCAAACGTTTCGAGAATCGTAATCCCCAGATATTGCCTGACGATGCCGGGCCAGATTTGTGCGGGCGTTTACCTTTGTTTCTGTCATCGACGCTGCTACATTCAATTGCTGGAAGCCTTTGTGTAATTGTACACTGTCTCCGTTTTATTTTGCCGCAGCGGTTTTGATTGTGTCGACCGTTTTGGCGGAGTTGTGAACGGCCTCACTCTACCCTATGTTTCCATGTTTTACCACTGTTTGTAACACTATACTATTGACATTTTCCCCCGAGTTCCCAGAAAACACGATACCGTTGAAACAACAGTTTTATTGCTTATCGTTTCTCGTGTTAACAGATGCTACTTCTAAGTGAGTATTTAATTAGTGCTTAATAATGATCATAGATTGACTATAATCTGTCATTAAATGAACATATGTTGATATCTGAACACTAATCGTTCTGTAATTACCTCATTAAAATGATGTTACAATATTAGCATCTGATGCTTAATCTAATTACATACCTACTTGTTTTAATTTTTTGAACAGTATTAGGAAAATTAATAAATTATTTGCATTAATCATATTAAATAGTAGTACCAATATGTTCCACTAAGTTAGATAATCCAGCAGCAAATGCATTTTTTAACTATTTCTTTTTGGCATCGTTGTTGTGCTGTTGAACCTTCGAGTTCCAGCAAAGTAAAATTGAATTGTGCCATTTTCTGACGTAAGTATTTGCTGTATGTTTATGACGTATGTATATCTAGTTAAAACAATCTGTAAGACTACTAAAAGACAAGTGAAGTAGAACCTTGGTTTCAGTGATCACAAAATCCAGTCATTTATTACGCTTGAAGACATCAAAGTATTCATTTTGCGGACGCAAATTTGACATGCCAAATTAAAACGGGGAAAAAATGAATAGCAAATTCTTTTCATAACAAAATATGATTCCGTCGCTTTGTAAAGTGAAAATGTCCAAACAATTACCCTTAAAAGGCGTGCCGAGTGAAAAACTCCAAAACCCGTTAGCTATTTTGTAAATAACGTTTGTTGTCAACGAGACGTAACACAATACTACGTCAAGACATTTGCGCGCCTGCATGCAGGTTGAGTACAATTGTAATTACACTTTAAAATAGTGTACTTGCTCCACACTTGCTCAATAAAAAATACTTTTTAGCAACTCTATGTACTAAAGATAATTGTGAAAAAGGCAGAGCTGATGAAATGGCAAACAAAAAATTGTATATTGTTTTCTAAAGTTTACGCGAACATAGTAGTCATAGCCTAACTAAAGCCTATATACCTACTGTCTCACTAAATTCAAAATTCAAAATTCAAAATCCAAAATCATTTATTCAGTTTAGGCTACAAGTAGCTCTTGTGAACTACTGGGCAAACTACAATTGCTGGACTGAATGAATACATGAATTAATGAAAAGTAATCATAAATAGTATAAAAATTATAGATTCATTAACATTAGGGCATGAATTTTAACAACCACCAAGAACAGAATTCTTTCACGAAGTGTCACTGTTGAAATATCAAGCAAACAGGTTTTGGACACAAACTATTTGTCATACGGAGGGGTTCTCCCGAACATTTCGCGCACAACATCTTTACTTACAACACATTCTAGTATTTCACACGTTCACGACTCTCCCTCCAACCTCTGAAATTGTTTCGCCGCACTCACAAGTAAATATATTCACGGTGGTTGACAAAAGATATAAATTACTTACATAAGCGCGCACTGTTGTTCATTCCTACGATATGAGCCCTAATGTTTTATGGACGATATTGTTGTAAGGTGAGCCTTTGCGAGGCCATTTTTCTCCTCCTTAAAGGTGCTGTCATCATTTTTGATTACGCCGTAATGTGTTGTTATTGCTGTTTGTTGTTGCGTATCTACTTTAAGTTCGGGCGTCGTTAGGTTCTCTCTTTGATGAGTTTCAATTGCGGCTTTAGTGTTGAGTGTTATATAAAACTTCATATACCCTATACCAACATTATTATAATTACAATTTTGAGGACTTCATTACTGGTGCTGTTTTCCATATTAGAACGGGTGGTTTTCTAACTCGGCAACAAACTGTTAACAGATGTAAACACTATTAAGGTGTGTGTTCTAAAAACTGTTAAATATTTCCGATTAATAATAAACACTTTAACTCTGGTATTGTTACTTATACAGTTAGCCCAAAACTTGTAACAGAAATCGGTGTTAAGTAATTTTTCCAATGGGTTGTGGTTGCGTAACTCTAACTATAAGCGTATTTCCTATTAAATGCTGGTTGCGCTAACAGTCAAATCGTTAGCCACAAGAGCAGTGTTTGAAGCGTGGCATTGTGTTAAATGCTGTCTGCGGTGTTAGAACGAGTTAGGTTTTGACCACGACAACTACCCATTTGTTCAGTAAATGTCGCTGTTGCAGCGCTCTCTTAGCATTGCTAGTTCTATGTGTAGGTTCCTAGTTGATATATTACTGGTCGTTTAGGTTAAATTGAATTCATTGTAAAATAAATATTTGATTTTTTATTAAATTCAATAAAAGTTTTTAAAAAAATTACCCCCGATCGGGATTTGAGTAATCGTAGCAATTTCACCTAGCAATCTGGCAATCCATCTGAGTTCAAATTCCTAAAAAAATATAAAAGCCTGACTGTTCCTGACGTTTGACATTTGTAAAAATATTAAAGTCGAATGCCGATGGCGTAGATGTAAAAAATGTAATAATTTACTTAGCAGATAAGTAAGCACTACTACGAAATCTACAATTAGGTAGATAATAATATGTGTTCGTTTCTTTCTGATTAGAATCTGGTCGTAGAATTTAATGTAACATTTTGAATTTTAATATTGCACTTTTTAAGATACAAGGATATTAAAAACACCTAAGGTTCTTTACAAAACGGAGTACCAGAGACAGCAAAGGTTTGAAACTTGATATAAACGTTACATGATGATAGAGCGGCTAGGTTATAGAAAATCTGTCCTATTCGTACCTATTCAGAAACTGGTTAGTAACCCATTGGAAGCGAGCCTACCGATTTCAATTTACGTAAAGCTGCAAATACCGCAAATGACATGATAAAATACGGCGTGATTAACCTAACCAACGCTTATAATTAATATGTACAGTTAATCATAGCAATCCCACAAATAGCTATACCGTATCGCGTGACGTGACTGGCAATAAATAAAACAAATGAAACGCGCCCAATCTTTTGTTTGCGTTCAAACAAAACAATTTCGTCATCGGCTAAAAGCATCGATACATGTCTGGAGCGATAAAAGAAAATTACAATACGTAGAGGTTCCGTGACTGGTCGTTGTTAGCAAAGTTAAAGAAGGATTGCTTGCATACTCAAATCGGATATGAAAATGGAAAGCACGTTCTCTTTTTTTGTTGAGATGAAGTTACTGAGTTGTGTGTGTGAATCTTTCTGCTAGCAGAGTTATTCGCTATAGAATCATATAGTATACAACATGTATTTTGGCAATATCTAGTATTATCCATTTTAATCTATATTAGTAGCTACTAATCTCAGAGCGACTCCACCTTAGTGCAGCTGCTTACAGCGTTTTCCGTAATGTTTTGTTCTTGGTGTTATCCTGTGGATTATTTGGATATAGTGGCATTGTTACTAAAGTATCATACGCCATACGGTCTATCACGTTTTCGAAAACGTAAATTTGTAATAATTGTATTAATTATAGCATCATTTATCTATATTATTATTTGATAACAAAAAAGATATATACATATACATTGACACAGACAGAGTACAAAATAAGCGACCTTATTACTAACTAGCAGCGCTACCTGATGTAAAATGAAGAGAGTTAATGTTTTTCCATACAAGTTTTCGTTTTTGCTCAGACGTAAATAATCGTTTATTTATTTTGAATTTTGCATTCACAAAGCATTATAATAGCTACAAGATAAAATTTTACAAAAAAACCACCCAGTCTATCGATCATGGGGCCTCGGTCTCGGTCAAAGCTGACCGGTTATCCAAAGGTCGTGGGTTCGATTCCCACTCGTTGTTTTTTTTCTAGTAAAATATTATTTTGTAAGCATTTAAATCGTGGTGAAACGTAATCAAAAGACGAATGAAACTGGCACTGACGCCCCGTTGCATAAAAATAACGAAATAAAATGTCGATTCTTTAAAACGGAGCGATCTTGATACCAAACTTTTATTATTTCGAGGTACGCTGGCTCCGTGCTCAGTCTAAAACATTCTTTTGTTATGTTAGTTGTCTGGTGCTGGCTCGAAACAGTCCTGCCCCTCCTTTGGAAAACTCCATTTCATACAAATAGAAGGAACTCGGCACAATGTCCAAGTTTGTACAATTATGCAGATGCGTTGCTGATATTCAAATGTTCAACGGATTTTTCCATTAACGGGCGGGTGGAAGCTTTGTCGCCCGAATTACGTATGAACGCGGTTGCTAAAAGAATTGCGAAGCGGTAAGCTGAGAGTTGCTATTTAAGTTTATTATGTAATTATAAAAACGGGTTATTATGTCTTTGGAAGTTTTACTTAATGAGATGTTACTTATGAAAGATGTAAATGTTTTTCAATCCCATTATATTTTATTTTTACCGGAGGTGTGCGAGTTATCTAAGCAATGAGAAAAAATCCACCAATAGGATAATTGTAAAATTAAGTGATTCAAATGCTGGATTTTTACTCGCACTAGTGGAAACCCAACTTTGAAATAGAAGACAGAAAGGAGTAGCGTCTTTTGGTGTCGGAGGCCATGATCCATTTTGGGTTGCTGAGCAAGTAAGATAGTAAAATGGAAAAATAATAATCAATCTTATATTTGAAGATTAGGTATTATTAACGCGTCATAAGCACATTATTTATCGTTCTGTTAACTCATCCAGAAAGCCAATACGCTTATGTTTGGTAGGTATGGGTTCACGTTCACGAGACTGAACCACGATTTTTCGCATTCAACTTTAGCATCTACCCGTTCGACTTGGTACTAACGTTTGTATTGTATTATCTCATCACCCTTATCATCAGTCTATTTTATGTTCTCAGTGCTTGGGCACGAACCTTTCTTGGGAACGATGGATAAGGAGAACGCGGCACGCGGCACGCCCAGTACGGATTGGTGGTTGTTAACGACTGCTAATGCAAAGGCTTTACGTGCCTTCCGTAGCATAGAGGAGTTCGCGATGGTAAATTTTTGGTCACCCATCCGGTGACCAGCTAATGAGAAGTTGCTTAACCTTAGCACTCGCAGACCGGACGTGTTAATCTCTGCTCCGAGCTCCTCGTCATTGTATTATATGATGGCATAACACTTTCATTATTATGCCTGAATTGATAACGCTAATTTTTTTTTCATATTAAAGATAATTCTATCACTTAAAACATTATCATCAATCATTCCAGTCCCAACTGAGACAAGTCATTTTCTTTCAGCTGCTATTATAAAAAGAATATTATCACATAGAGAATATTTACAAAATTTTAACTCAAAATGAGTAATTACTTTTCCAGACATATTGAGAGTTCTGTTGTTTTTGACGTTGATTTCACACAACAGACGATTTTAAATATATATAGTATAAGCACTTTTTCAGAAAGTGACAACCCTCAGACTTTGTAGGTAAGTACTATAATAATTTAAATTCTGTAAATTTTTTTAACAAAATTATAATTAGTACACTGAATTTTGATTATTACCTAAAGATTGATTGTTGAGTATCTGTTTGTGTATCACTATGTATGTATTACATAGTCCATTTAGATAGCTAAAGATTTACTGTGTAATATAATTATGTTTTTTAAAGTCTATATTTTTAACGTTTTGAAGTAAATATTTTAGATTTGTTAACTTAAACAGGTTGTTAGTTGTTGACTATAACTTAACACATCTAAAAATTTCGTCATCCATGTTCGAGTGTTGATAAATACTTTTTGCTTAGAACAAAATTCAAAGAAACAGTGTTCCTAACAGTGTCTAGACATTTGAAATCTATTATTTACTGTATTACATAAAGGATTCCTTTAAAACCGCTGCATTTGGGTCTTGAACCCACTGTTTCTCAAGTTTTCCATTCAGAAGGTTTATTTCAACAGGTTTGGAAGTCAATAGCGCTCTGGATGTTTGCTGAGCCATTAAAGGGCTACAAAAGCCGAGCCTTTTATGCTTTCCATGTTTGCTTGTGCACGCGACGAGCTTAGATTCGCGTGGGCTTGTTTGATGTGACTGAATAAAAATAATGGTTAGCTTTTAAGTCTGCACTACATACAGATCCCCATGGGTCGAAGTGCTCCTGTGATATGTTAACATGGTTAGTTTAGATCGCATCCTGTTGCGATCTTGCAAGTTAAGCAACTTTCCTGATGTCGGGTCACTGGATAGGTTCATAAATAAAATATTTGTATTAAGTTCAAAGTCGTTAAATTCCAGTCGCGTTTTTTTTTATATTAACGGGTAAGCACAGTGCCTTGATCTCACCTGATGTTAAGTGATGATAAGGCCAATGATGGAAGCGCACTTCACCCGGGATCCTCAACTAGTGAGGTACTGGCTATCTTATCTCTCGCTGCCGGAACACAACAATGCTACAAACATTGATGTTATGGCGACATATTTAGCTAAGATGGTGGTAGCTAGCCAGGCGGACAAACAAGCTTTACCACCAACCAAACCGAGTACATGTACCCCCCGCTGGGATTCGAACCCGGGACCTCCGGGTCTAAACCGGTGGTCTTAGCCACTAGACCACAGAGGCGGTTACACAGAGGCGCTGGGTTGCCGTAGTGGGTTATGAGCTATTGTTACAATGGGAAGGCGTGAGCCTAGCACCGGAACGGTTAGTTTTGTGCGCCGTAAAAGCATCATATATTTTTTTAGTCACCCATATAGACGATGATGACGATGACTGCTATCCCACATTAAGAAAATCATCAAGTGGGTGTCTAGACACTAGACTCTAGAGTCTGCTCGAACAAATGCAGCTCTGGTCATCCGACACATCTATTGCTACTAACATCTTTCCCGTCGGTTGTCCCATCGGTAAATAGGTATATAGAATATGCCAACGCTCTCCCATCCCATGTAACCTGAGTCATTCTATTGCTCCAAGTATTTGCCCTTCAGGCTCCAACGATAACACATTCGGAAGTTTGTTATGAATGTTGACATAAATTACGGGGATTTCGTCACATTGTGTGTTTTATCTCGAGGCGAATCAACATTTGCGTAAAGCAGAAGTCTCTTTGTTTGGTTACTATAGATGAGGGGAAGGTATAACAAAAGTTAGAAGCTCGAAGCACAAAATAAGGAGACTGCAGAAGTTAAGCCAATACATACGCTGCCATATACATATACCAACTTTACGGTTATAAAGTTAGGTGTCAGACACCCTTGTGCAAGCACAAGAGACCATCTGCGTCAGGTCATAACGCCGAATCAAGACGCGTCGAAGCGCATTCTTCATCTGGTACTTTTAGGACTGGTGTCTCGAGCGAGTCGCTCTGTGGACACGTATAGTCCACTAGTCCTAATATCCAGATAGGTTACCGGAGCTGTAAGCTCACTCATGTCTCGTTGCACCAAAAACACAACTCGCAGTTCCACTGCTCGTGTCGACTCTAAAGTCGACTACCAAATGTCCTCATTGGTGGCGGAGTTGTAAGCCCACTCACTTCTCAGTTCCCATCCAGGCACCTCATCAGTTCCAAAACCCTACGCGGCTGATTCAACCGGAGACATTGCATCTAGCGGGCATCTCTACTAGTTATCCAGACTAGTGCCGGATCTCCTGCATTGGTTTCATTGAGCGGCGGTGGTTTTCATTGAGTAATCAATAAAAACCACCGAGTAGAACAATAAACTATGGACAACTCACGTACCCCGCAAATCCTGTCGCTACAGGCCCCACCTAGACCGCTACTCAAACCGCACGCTGTGCACGAAATGGAAGCCTGGCCAGACCTCAACCAGATAGACGAACATTCTCACTTCTACAGCTAACCACTTAGCCACCACGAGTCACCATGTCCGGGACCTTCAGGAGACGCCCGCGAAGGCATAACCGGCAGGGGGCCTAGGATCCGGAACTCCCGTGGTACCCTTGAAAAGACAGCCGGACCTGTAGTTCCAGCTACCATACCCTACCTATCAGGGTCAGTAGATAACTTGGAACAGTCCGAAGGCAGCTGTTGCGGGATTCCGTGACCGTGAGAGGTTGTCAGTGTTTGCATTGCTCGAGCGCGTTTGGATGAAGCTTAACTTCTGCAGTCTCCTTATTTTATGCTCGAAGTAAGGAAATATAACAGTTCTAAATAAAAGATTTAATGGGGTTCAAGGCAAACTAATTAACTAACTGACAGTCGACCCGTGACCACGGCCGGTGCGACTCGGTCGAAACGTCGGGTAGGTGTGGAAAAAGTATACCTGTGATCATCATCATCATCAGCTCATTTTGATGTCCCCACTGCTGAGGCACGAGCCTTCCCTACCGATGGATAGGGAGCACGGGCCATAAACCACCACGCGGGCCCAATGCGGATTGGTGGTTATTAACGACTCTTAATGCAGCCGGGACTAACGGCTTTACGTGCCTTCCGAAGCACGGAGGATCCCGAGATGATTTATTTTTGGTCACCCATTCGATGCGAAAGTTGCTTAACATCAGCACTCGCAGACCGGGCGCGTTAACCACTGCGCCATCGAACTCCTCAATACCTATGATACCTATACTAATTAGTTTGCATAAACCCCATTTTAATGTTTGTGTATACTGAGATGGGAAAGTTTAAAAGTGTGTAGTTATAACAGTTTCGTTTAAATGCGTTGGCTGTGCAGTGATGGAAATATGAAAGGGTTATCTGCTTTAAGTTTCGAATGGGATCTAATAAAGATCCGATACTATAACCACCTTTTTTAATAAGATAATAGGAATCTCGTTATTGTTAATAATACCTACCAAATAAAAGCTATAAAGCTAGGTAGCGGTATTGTCTATAGTTCAAAGGGTGAATGTTAGTCATCTTAAAACTCATTCGTTAGATGATATCATGACATATTTGTCATGTTCATTTACAATTTACATGTAGCTAAAGTTAATTAGCTTTCATTTTATTGTTGTCTATTTCGCAGCAGTTTTGCGTTCACACAGAGCAGATGTGCTTTTCGTTATGTTATATTGTGATCTGTCAAAATGTATGAATATTATAATGGAAGACTATTTGTTTGAGCTTTTATTTATATAACGCTGCTTATGTCGCTTACGGCCTTGTGGCTAGCCACACAATACTTCTGAGTCTTACAGTATTTTAAACTCAGAAGTCCTAGTTTTAATTCACTGGGGGTATTTATGAGTATGTACCCCTTTAACCGAAGTGGTAAGGAATATCGCAAATCCAGTGTAAGGGACACCGGGTGCGTTTATATCTTCAGTCTTATCATCACTTACCATTCTGATGATATGGAAGTCAAACGCATCATAATCATCATCATTTCAGCCCGTGAGCACCCATTGCTGGGTATAAGCCCATCCTTTAATACGCCAACTTACCCGGTTCCGTGCGAGGCTCATCCACTGCCCTCCGGCCATCTCGAGGATAACGTTTGACTACCTTGCTAAATGGGCTGCCTCAAGGCCGCTTTCCATCCCTGGACGATGACTTCGCCACCGTCTTATTTCATCGGTCGTCAAACGCTTACTCGTTTTAAAATAAAACTATCTCATGACCATCATCATCATAATCAGCCCACTTCAGTTCACTGCTGGACATAGCCTCTCCCAATGGATGCCACTGAGCCCGACTGGCTTTATAAATAAGAATAAAAATGGAATGTAGCTAAATAAAATGATTTACCTAAGTAGACAGACATTGAAAAACAAAACCCGACTATAGAAAAAGTCGTCAGAAAATATTACAAGAAATTCCCGTTTCCACTCAAAACGTTACAAGATACTTAACACGCGGTGCGAATGTTATCTAATTATGATGATCTCTACTTTATATGCTTTACGTGCCCGTCCGTGGGCCTTTATGAAAAGAGTCTGTCAAAGCAAAAATGTCCGATGTCCCGTTGGCTGGCGGAAATTAACTTCGCCCAGCAGCCGGGATTTCATACGGCAGGCGAAATTTTTAATTTCAAACAGGGATGTCTTTGCGTGGTATCGATGATTCATTAACGTCAGCGTATATACTTTGTTAGGACTATCAGATTAGCTTTGTTAGATCACAGGTGGTAGATCCTGAGTGGTAGAGCCACGCTGCGTTGCAGCACGAAATGGGACGGCTCGCCGGGCGTAATACCACCCTCTCACAGAATATCGGCGTGAAACAATGGCACTCGTTGCTGTTTCGTCCGGTGAGTGAAAGTACTGGAGGCCAATCTCTCCCCCTCTCTTCTCTCCCATTCCCAATTCCTACTCGCTCCTCAAGATTCGTCATTCGTCATTCGTCTCCACGCAATACGCAAGGCATGCATTGACTTAGTCGCCAGTGTCTACGTGATCTGTCATTCTGTATCTGTGTCATCGAACAGACCTAGCCATAAGTCACTTTATTGTAATTTCTATCAATTAAAATTTAGTTTAATAAAATAATTTTGGTTTGTTTTGGGTCCTCCGTATGTGACTTACGTAATTCACTGCATAATTTTAAACAGTTAGTAATTTTTTCAACATTTGTGTTTTGTAATTTGTATCGCAACAAAAATTTGCGTTAAAATTATATAAACGAAACAAACACATTTTACGTAAACACCTTAAAAGATAGATTTAGTTTTAGCACAATGACTATAGATTAATTGTTTAACACGATTTCAGGCTACGAGAAAAACAATCGATATTATTAACTCTACCCAACACATCACTAGGCTATCCGAAAAATTGCTGACCAAACAAGCTGGCGCGGGTAAACTTAGTCGTTTCCACCCACACGGTTCTTTTTGCAGTTTTTTACACGAGTATAGAATTATCGTAATTTTATACTGTAGTTGAGGGCGCAACACTAGTTACCTATGGATATTTAAACCATGTTGTTTCTTTTATATTCTATAAAATAAGGTAAAATATATTGCTTTAACCAAATTAACGTACCTACGTGTACAGTGAGAAACACAGTTCCCGTTCTCTCGGCTTTACGAGTTATAAACTAAACAAATCTTTTTATATAATCTGTATCCGTGTGAGAGCCAAATGTAATCCGCGGTTGTGACAGGCAATTACAGAACGTATCTTCCTAAATATATTCTAAATTGTTTTTCTGATTATACCAATCTAGTTAAACTTTCCTTTGAACATAAATATCGTCGGGAATAGTTTAAAAGCGCGTAAGTAGCATTGGTAAATACCGCGTAAGTGTCAAATATCTTTTTATGAACCTTTTTGCAATAAAAACTGAATATTTAATTATTTAATCGGTAGTTTTATTGTTTT
Organism: Eudonia truncicolella; assembly: GCA_949315975.1. Lineage (NCBI taxonomy): Eukaryota > Metazoa > Arthropoda > Insecta > Lepidoptera > Crambidae > Eudonia > Eudonia truncicolella. The sequence goes on along the minus strand of OX438827.1, from coordinate 20,558,592 downwards.
GGTTTCTGTATATTATGTATAATAAAGTAATTTTCTTTAAAAAGTAATTTATTAATTGTTTAAAAACATTTACGAAATTTTTTTCTTCACCATCTTTACGTAAATATTGCGCAGTATTTGCTTATTATATTTTCGCGCTTTTGAACTATGCTTGACGATCTTTTATATCCATAAATGACGTCTACGTAATGGTTGAAAGAAATACCATGTCATCTCTTTTTACAATTTCAAGTGTCAATTACGACCACTATTTGGTCATAATGTCTATCAAACTATCTTCAATTACTATCAGAGCTAATGAAACTGGAGGTTCGCGTGCTGTAAACAAATGTTGAGTCATTAACTCTAACGATGTAATTTTCTGTTAGCAAGCCTCTTTGTTTGATGGTCCAAGTTTAAATGTGTTTTTTATCGACACTTCCCAGTGTTTTTATGATAAAGATAACCGCGTTTTTACAATTATCTTAAGCAGTGTACTTAAATCGAAACTCACGAATAAACAGTTGTAATTTTAATCAAGCGGAATTTTGTTATTTGCTAACAAAATAAAATAACATAAGCTGCTATCTTATTTAATTATCTAGCAAATTTTATAATAAAACGTTTTATAAAAAAGTATTGGTTAAGATTATCTTACTATCCTTTTTTAGGGTTCCGTAGTCAACAAGGAACCCTTATAGTATCGCCATGTCCATCTGTCTGTCCCCAGCCTAGCTTATAGACTCTTAGTACTAGAAGAGGCAGAGGTAGAGGAAAACTATCACAGCTAAGTAGGCTTTACAAGTTTACGAGTAACAGTCGACCAACTTTTAAAATGTACTTGGCGCAGTTCAAATTCCTCATTGGGAACTACATAAATAACGTTGTCAGGTGTGTGAAACCGGCAGTATCTACATTTAAGTATATGAGTTATTTAAAATGTTCATAAAAGCTCTCTTCTCAGTGTCCGCATTATTGAGATGGGCTACGGAACCCTACACTGCGCGTGGCCCGACACGCACTTGGCCGGTTTTTTTCTTCTTTAAGTAAAGAGCCACACTCTTTTCGGTGTAACCTTTGACATTAATTTCTTTCTGAAGCTAAATGTTTTACTTCTTTAAAAGACACTAAGAAAAGAATCTCATATAGTGTTAAACTGATTCTGTCTCTCTCTACCTTAATTAACAAAAACGCGATAGCATAACTTCTTTAGCAGTTTTATTTCAATGTTTGAAATAAAAAACTTGTTCAATATAAGTTTTTCTTTTTCTTTCTCTTCATACCTACAAATAAACGGAAACGGAGAACGGAATAGTTATTCCGTGTTGTGTCTCTTTTACTCTAATTTGAAATGACGTCTACATGACTGCAACAAAACACGGAATAACTAACTATTCAGAGCTTATTCTTTGTTTATTTGTAAGGCACTTATAGTTTAAATTTATAACTTAAGTTAAAGAAAATAGGATGTAAACTTGTACCTTGGACCACACCGCAGGAGAGGGAAATTAATGTGAAGAGTCTTGCCCGCGCCTCCGACGACTCAAATAAGTACAGATATTGTTAACAGTTGAGTATTTAATAATTTATACGCCGGATAAGCTCCGCAATGCTTTTAATAATTGAAATAGGGTGAGGTTTCCGCTTTCGTTAATCTTTTAATCAGTGGGCTTTGAATTATTAATTGCGTTGTGATATCAATGTACCATTTTGATCGTTCGTTAGGAGATAATTAGAAAAGTGTTTATTTGTTGGAGAAGAAGGCTGACTTTATGCTGGCTGACACTCTCTGCCAGTCCACTAGTTAGGGTGCCAGTTATCTAGATGTATATCGTTTACAATCGATTGTTTCTGTTAATCTTTTCTGTAATTGCTTGATAAACTTATTTCATCTGACTGATGAGTTAAAATCACCTAAAAATATTCGTCTTCTCTAGATAAGAAAATAAGAGACAGGCTGAATTTATATATTTACAGTTATTATTGTTTTAACTCTGAGAATGATGAATGATGTCTAACCACAATACACCACATAGTACTTTAATTTGAGTATTTTTATCTGTGGTCTATCATCTATGGATAATCTATGGATAGTTCAACATGCAAATTTTTAATGAGCTTATCGCAGCTTATCTCATCTTTTTAAGTATTGATGACTTTATTGATTAATTGGCATAGGTAATAATTTTTTATTGAAAGACTACCCCGATTCAGATACTCGAACAATGTTGAATATTTCAATCGACAACGTTCGTGATTTTTCATTTAAAAAAAGAGAATCTATTGCGCAAATATTTCAGACGTGGCCCCGGGTATGGTAACAGCTATCGAGCTAAATAATAGCCGACGCATTTTAGTACGTTACCAGGCAGGTAGTATGTTACCAGGCCTTTGAATAACGGTAAAAAAAGGTAACGACATAAAGGTGACCACATTAAGTAACAGCTTAAGTTTTTAAGGTTGTTTCATTGACACATACCGTCCACACTAATAAAACATGCTACATAACTATGCTATATAACATGTTTTGTCATATAGTCTGGACGCACCTTAACAAACTAAGATAACGTTGATAGAAAAGGTACTATTATGCTTATATACGTTTCTTGTGTGGCTTTTTTAATGGTAAACTTACTAACACCTACGCGGACTGGCAAAAGCGCATTAAGTAACAAAAAAAGGAACGATACTTGTACCTACTAGATAAAGTTACCTGCGTCACCACTACCATTAATACTTTATAGAAATAATGTTACTTATCGATGCTTATAGTTTAAATTTGGTAACGTTATCAAGCCCTGTGTATTACTAAAATGGCAGTTTAGACAAAAAAAATAACCCTATAAGCTCTTAAAGCAGTATTGTTGTTGCAGTTGTGAAAACGAGGCGCGTAAAGTAACGCGTGAAGTTTGTGGTATTTCATCTGCAAAGGTGAATCTGCATGGCCATCGGTTGCAACGACCGTTGGATAGATGGCACTGTGCCGCTATTAGCACTTAAAAATTAAAAAGCAGTGACAAAATTCAGCGCTTACGTCAGTCTTCCCGGTAGCATAGCGGTCAGTGCAGCCGCCCGGATTGCGGAAGACCCAGGTTCGATTCCTGACTGGGTCGGGTGGACGTTTAATTTTTTCACTGTATTTTATAAATTTTATAAATATTTAATTTAGCTTCAGTGCAGCAATTAGCACTTGAAAATAAAAAGTAAAATTTCTCCATAGAGTAAATAGATATAAATGCATATAAAATTATTGTTGCTGTCTCTCCGTATATCACAAGATTAGATCCATCGACGCTGTCCCATCCCAACTGCAGCAAACGGCAAAACAATAAAACAACGTAATTAACATTTTATTTTATTAAAAATTTTAGTCTGTATTTCAGTAAGTAGGTATATTAGTAGAAATCATTTTACCGACTTCGTAACTATACACTAGTTAAAAAAATTGTGCATGGATTCAAAGTAATATCGATAACCAAGACTCACACATTTACTCATAAGATGTTTTTTAAACACTTAATTCATTTATAATAATAAAACACTAACAAAAATAATAACTACCAAATTAATTGTGTCTAAATTAAACAACATTAAGAATTTTCATAAAAAATAAGTATTGAATGATACTTTCACAAAAATTTAAATTGTGGAATCAAAGATACCACACTTGGATCAGTCACACGTGGTTCGATTTAACATGTCAATGGATCAATACAACCTGTTACACCGTTTTCTCTAATCCTATTTACATATTTACAATCACTATTGGTCCATCTATGCAAAGAACAAAATGTACAAAATGCATTTGAAGGGAACATGTCAAACTCTACCTCAATTCAGACAATGCTGCAGTTTCAAATCATCACCAAAACCCAGAGACACTAAAACTGACCTCTCTCATGGAGGTTTATGCTAACTCGATAAAACATTCGGCAATAAATTGGTGTCTCGTAAACTTTTATAACTCTTAATATTTACTTCTCGTACAATAAATTACTTCAGTCGTTTATCAAACTCGAGTTTTTGCGCCAAGCGTTAAACCCTACTCCAATTTAGACTGATTGTTAATCATTTAATTTTCATCACAAATAGTCTTATACCTCCACTATTCAAGATTACTATGTAGTTGTAGATTAGTATGTAGGATGGATATGCGGCTGAGCTGCTGTTTTATATACAATTTTTTCAATAAACCAATATTTACAATTCATTTACATCGAAAGTACATAACTTTTAATATCGTCCGCTATTCGAATAAACACTTTTTAAGTCCACTGTCACTTGTTTGTTTTAACGTTTTTTTATCGATATGATTCAATCTATCATTAAAATTGTCACTTCACAATTCGCCTTCCTCTAGCCGTTACACAGACACTTTCAAAGTTATATATAGTCTGTGACGCACTTGAGAAGGTCCGGCTCGAGTCACACGATCTCGTCGTGGTGAACCACGTCACTGCAACTGCCGGCCCGTTGCAGTCAGGCACGCTGACGTCACACCCTCAACTCCTCCATAGTCACATTCGATTTTGCGTTCAGCTGCGTGTTCTTCTTTGTAAGAGTATTCGTGTTTATCATTTGCATCTGATGAGCAGACAGCAATGGCTGATTCTCCTGCAACTGTCCGGAAGCAAGAGTATTTATATTAGTTTTCCCAATTTTAGGCGGAGGAGGTGCTCTTGGTAGTGTAGCCATACCAGCCACATTGTTGCTGGGGAGATCAGCGAACTCAGGTGGTGGTAGCTGGTGATGAGAGTGCGTGTGGTGATGGCTCAAAATGGTCGCTGGATCATTTTTTAGACTGGTCTGATATGTTAACGCACCTTCTAGATCACCGCAAATATTATTTGGCATTTGTCCGTTCTCAACTCGTTTCTTCAAATGAGATCCATTCGCGTGATCTTGGCCGTTCATTCTTGTTTTGTCTCTTTGGTAGTATACTCCAGCAAAAATTAGAACGTTAAGTATCAGTAACGAACAACCAATAGCTATAGTAACACTCAAGGCTGTGGAATAAGCAGCGAACCCATCTTCTGGGGGGGATGTAGTCGAAGAATCTGATTTATGTACATCTGTTCCTGTCGTGCTTTGTGTTGGCGGGTTCAATCCAATTATGTTAAAGTTCAAAGGTGACGTTATGTTTAAAACATTTACGATCGGCACTCTTGTCGCTAAACCAGTTTCGATAATCATATCGGTAGTCTTTTTGAATGGTGGGCTAAATGTTTTAAGGGTTGGTTGTAGAGCCGTTTCCTCGTTTTCCAACTGATGATGAGACGCAGGCACGTCTTCTCCTCCGGGACGGTGTAGATCTGGCACCAAATTTAGCCAGAATGATAACCTGTGAAAAAACGATAACGGTTACTGCTGGCGATAGTAATGGTTCGTCGACGCAAGAGGCCTAATTTTTTATTGAATGGTAAATTATTGTGGTAAAATTATATCATCAAATCAAGTTTTGAAGAAATAGTGACATATATACACAAATCTAGACAAGTTATTTTACAGAACAACTAACCTATGAGCTCTGTAATGATTCTTTAACTTGGACTTTGTGTCAATACTCAGATACTTCTTGTGAACAGCTTCGTACGCCGTCCATTCTATGTTCTTCAATCTCACCCTCTCTTGTCTGCCAGCTCTGATGGGATCGTTGTCTTGACCTTCATTTGGATTCCTAAGATAGTGAGAAAAATCGTTAAAGTTTCGGTTTTAAAGTAGTATTTTTATCTTTGTATCGTGGGTATGTTTTATGTTTCAATAAGGTCATCAAAAAGATCATGAAATAAATGTTTTTTTAAGATTCTCTCAGGGTACTTACAATGAAAACCTTTTGAAGTTACTTAGAAATATTTTTAAGTTGGTATAAAAGTTACAATTCATATAAATTTCCAGACAAAAATAACATATTTTACAATGAGAATAACCGTACACTGCCCTTTATCATGCATTTATTTTTCCACAACATTTGTGTGCTTAAAACAAAACCGATGGATTTCAACATGCAGTACTCATAACGATACCGAGTAAAATGAATTGTTGCCTCCAAAATGTATCCGCAAATATTCACGGATACTGTATGAATCAGAAACATTTTTTTTCGTACAGTCACCAATTCACTATAGCCGGAACAATTACCAATTGAAAGGACATAAAAGGCTACATTTTACTTTAATTTTAACAAAAAAATTAACTGTCAAAATTGAGGTTATGATGGTGTTGGTAACTATTTCGGTTGGTAAATATTTTCTATTGGCAATAATGAAAGACGTAATTTTAAAAAAACTATAGATTTTGACCTTTTTTAATATTGATACTTACCCAGTTTTAGCAAAGTTTCCCCAGAACGTCATGACAGACTCGGACAGGGCTATCTCCGCCTTGGTGTAGTTACGGGAGAAGTGGGCAAGGCCGCCCACCAGTGGGGCCCCGAATATGTACGGCAACTCTTCTCCGTGGATACAACCTTGGCGCTGCAGAAATAGTCTGTTATAGCTTGTTTTGATTTTGACAAATTCTTTTGGACCTATTTAGAAATAATGTCATTGTGATTAAGTAAAAAACCATTTTAACCAACCAACCAAACCATATTTTGATATTCAAAACTTCACTACCTTCCGGGTAAGCTTAGCCTTCATCTCATCTGATGTTAAGTGATGATAAGGCCGAAGGTGGAAGCGCTTTGTACCAGGCATCATCTAGTGAAGAGGTGCTATTGTTAAAATGACTGTCAGGTTATAACAAGAACCGGGACCAATGGCTTAAAGTGCCTTCCAAACCACGAAAGAGGTCCAAATATTTTAATTTGGACCCAGCATTACGAAAGCAGCTCCATTTTCAAGATCACAACCCATGCTATTATCATCATCACCAGCTCATTTTGTGTCCCCAATGATTGGGCACGAGCCTTCCCGATGGAAACACTAAAGGGACAACGCGCCATACCACCACGCGGACCCAATGCGGATTGGTGGTTGATACTGTCCGGCCGTTGCTAAAGTTGCCCACCTGGCGCGTTAACCATTACGGCATCGAGCTCTACCATTGTAAGATTAATAACTAATAACCCTTACTTACTTAGCACTTACTATGTAGGTTCAAGCCTTCAGCCAGTTAACGTTTTATTGACTGGCAGTCTCGTTAGCAACGAAGCAAGGTAACTTGAGTTTACAAGTATTAATAACAGGGCGTCGCTGACTGCATCCTGCCCATTAAGCTCAGACTTCCATCGCGGAGTTAATGATAACGTGCGGGGTGCCAGCCTTAATTGGTCTCCGTTAATTACTCCGAAAATTAAGTTATTATCGAAACGAGCGCACTGGATAATTACAAGTAACGCGTCATGCTCGCTGCAGCATTAAGGAGCTAAATCGAGATGTTTATGATGGAAAATGGCGTCTTGGCTTAACAGCAGTACCGCCTTAACAAATATATTAATGCTGAAAGGTGGTTCTCTTTGGAAACTCCCATTTGAACATCGTCAAAATGTTTATTATTGTTCTTTATGCGTTCGCTTGAGTATGCCGTTGTCGTAAATACTAGAGACTTAATGGTTTGAGCTAAAGTTTTATTTGGATAATAAGTTAATTTGAATAATCAAATGAGTTTGTCATAAAGAGCGTTTCATACTGTGACCGTAGGTATAACTATTTTGTTTTAGCGCGTTTATCATTGATTTTTTATGTTATTGCAATCAGGTAAGGTTCCATTTACCATGGCATTTTTATGATTTGATATTGAAAGAGTACTACCTCTCTAACTTATGCAGTATTCAGTAACATTATATTAACTTAGGTATTTATTTATTTATTTATTTATGTAGTTTTATATTTAAAGTATTCATTAGTGTGGTAAATAATTGGTCCCGCAGAATTTTTATCCACACCAAAGATAGGGTTGGCTGGAAGAGAGCTGTTTGAGATCTATACAGTCAATTTCTACTTTTTGTTTTCAAGTGCTAATTGCTGCACTGAAGCTAAATTAAATATTTATAAAATACAGTGAAAAAATTAAACGCCCACCCGACCCAGCCAGGAATTGAACCTGGATCTTCCGCAATCCGGGCGGCTGCACTGACCGCTATGCTACCGTAAGCGCTGAATTTTGTCACTACTTTTAAATTTTTGAATGCTAATAGCGGCACAGTGCGTCATCTATCCAATGGTCATTGCAACCGATGGCCGTTTAATGGTGGGCGTTTCATTTTTTCTCTGTATTTTATAAATTTTATAAATATCTATATAGTCATTGATAAAGGGTCTCACCTGAGGGTAATCTCCGTATTTCGTCTGGTAGTCGAACACGTAGAGGTAAGAGTTCCTGCGCAGAGCTGAATGAGTGTCTGCCGTTAGCACGATTGGAGCCACCACTTGCGCGTCGCTCAGCGCTTCTAAAGTTTCGTCCCTACGACAAAATTTTAATACGGGTAAATAGAGTTCGAAAGTGAAAACAAAATTCTACAACATGCTTTTGTGTTTCGTTTGTGATCCTGAGTCTAAAATAATATTCTTTGAATTCCTTGATTCAAGAAACGAACAAGGGCCTCTTTATCTAAGATAAATTTTGTAACTACGATACCACAGAGGCGTTTATTTGGCCATCCATTTTAATTCATCTCCTGATTTCTTGCTCATTTTTTTTAAATGTTAAAGTGTTTTCGTACCGTCCTCCCTATGAATGAACACATCACAAGGAGAGCGGACTATCAACCACCATACGAGCATTTTACGTGACGGCAGACAAGCTTAACATGACTTCCAAAGCACTGATTTTTCTGAGAATCTGATTTGATTTGATTTGATTCGATCTAGGGATTTTTGGTCACATCGAAATGTTTGCGAAATTTTCTTAACTTTAGAAATTACAGACTGTGTGCGACCACTGTGCTATTGAGCTCCTCAAATGTCCTCCACAACAGTCTTAACTGCATGATTGTAACCAGAACTTACCTATGCAAAAAAAGAAGTACACAATATGTACCTAGTTGCTAACCGCAGCGCCATCTACGTAATTCCTCCTTAATAAAACCTACCTTATATTAATCGGGTGCTGCACCGGTCTCTCCCAGTCCGTGTACTCATTGATGATGGTGGCTAGGATCTCGGATAGGTGGAAGCTGTACGTGTTCCTGACGAAGGACTTCAGTATCTTGGACCGTCTGTCAGCTTCGATGCCGTATTGGACGTCGTCGCCGCTGAACGCGAAGTATGCTTCAGCTTTTGTCACGCCTAACATTAAGTCGTACCTGTGGACAATAAAATTTAGTTAATAAAGATCACCGAACATCTCAGTATCTGGAGATACCTGTCAGCTCCGTACTCTACCAGGCAACTCTACCAGACAAAGGAGCGTAACCGATAGAGACAGATGGTTGGCTGGAGAAATGATTGAGGATGCCATGCCTCCTTGGTGTTGATGGTATAAATAGTTGAGCTGAGGGCTACATTATTGTATTTATAAATCCTTACGATTTAAAATTTGGTTTATATGTAATTTGTTTTTTAATTTAGATTGTTAAATAAGTGTCGTTTATAATAAAATATCCTTAATAAGATAAAGTGTAATAAAATAAAAATTGCCTACATCCTACTGCTGAGTTTTTTTATAGTAATCTCGTATTGAAGATAAAACCATATCACTTACCATCTATCTAGCGTGACATTTAGGAAACACTATCTTTACTGTCACTATTATAACTTTACTTTCACTTTAAGAAAACGAGCTGTCAAGATTGCTTGAGATAGAGACAAGTGGATGGACTTCAGCGAGGCCTTTGCCCAGCTGTGGGATAGTATAGGCTAAGGATGAAAAAGTATATATTCTTACTTTGTGAGCTGGGCGACCGCGCTCTTCCTCATAAAGACCGCGTTGATGATGTTGATCGCGTTCTGCGCCTGCTTGCCGGTCGGCGCGCGCGCAATCGGCTGCCCGCCCCACTCGTACCCATTCTCTGGCGACACAAGCAGGTCACCTGTGTCTAGCCAAAAAGCAAATATTCATATTTCAATAGACAACAACCGCCTCTTCGGCTCATTGTTTAATCACTCAGGTCCTCAAGTCCCAAGATTGATCCTAGCGGGAGGCGGCTTGGTTGAGCTGGATTGGTAGTAACCGCGGGTCGCGATCAGTGGCGTGCACTTGAAGAGCCTTTGTCCAGTACAAGACTAATATAATCTGATGATTATTATGATGGGATGTACATACTTTGTGCGCTCGTAAGGCTTTTAATATGTTTGCCATATTATCAAAGTCTCTCGGCATAACAAGAATGTAAGAACGTAACAAGAATGTAAGTAGCATTGTTATAGATAGATAATCATGAATAAAAAATATAAATAATTTACAAAGTGTTATGTATGAATTGACAGAGAAAAGATCTTTCTCTTCAGTATTTAAGGGTTCCGGGTAAAGTGCGCCACCACCTGCCTTATTGTTATCTACCATCAAATAAGATAAAGGGTTTCCATGTCATGTAATAAAATATAAAAATAAGGGACCGGAGATACCAATTCAATTGTTGTCTGTAGATGGCCTTGTTCTTATAGTTGTTACCGATATTGATATTTTTATTGAAACCTTAATAAGTCTTCAAGTTTAGGTAAACACTGGCTAATGAAAAAGTAATATCAGATCGGATATTGATGACGTAGTTGTCGATATTGAATATAGCTCTTTCGGCTAACAAAGTAAGAACAGATAGTGTTGATAAATTAGGGTGGGTTGGACGCAGCCACGATAGCATAGTTGGTAGTTGGGGTGCGGGTTCGCATCCCGCTTCTGGATTTTTTTTAACACTCCTTAAGATATTTTTGTACTTCGTATGAGTTATTATATCTCTAAAATATTTTAACAGCATTGATAAGCCGAAAACTTATTAAAATAAACAATGAAAACACCATAGTGCTTTAGTCACAATTTTTCACAGACAAGAAGCAAAGGATTGACCATGAGGGTAGGATGGATGACCACATAAATAATCCATGCTTTTTGAGCATTTATTTACGTCTTTTGTCTCAGTTTATGATGGCTGTGCATGTCACCTGACATAGTTTCTTATCTACACGTTTATATGGCACATCGATAAATGTTTTGAAGTACACGTTACATTGTTGGCCTTGGCTGCATGGTAACTTCAACAACAGACAAGGCCTAATTCTGTTGTTTCAAAACGGTAAAATACATGTCACATATATAAAAATACTGTCAAATTATTATTATTTTCAAATCACGCTTTTGATTTTCATTTCACTACATTGATTGCAATAAGCGATTTTCAGTCTATTGTAATGCAGTGTAATTCTCTTTGAGCACAGCTTAGCACGTCATTAGCTTAAGCCACGTTCACACTGCGACGAATAGAACAGAACTTACTAGAACAGAACTTACTTCTTTTGACACGAATCTTCATTTTCTTGTAACTCGGTGATTAAGTACTAAGAAAACAAATGAATCACCTTCATCACCGATATTGTTATTTTTGTGGGTTCATAGCTCAAAATTTTATGTTGACAAAAAGCACTTACCTACCTACCTACACCTTGTAAAATAGCGATAAGTACAATTGATTAGATTGTGGAGTGTAGTAATTTATTTAAAAGAAAGGCAATAACAAAATCAACAACGTGTTCATAACGATTCCATAACGTTTGTACGATTGCTTAAGACAAATAAAGATTTTCAAAAGTCAAAGTGGAAATGACACTTTCACAACAAAGCTTTCAAACAAACATACAAATAGCAGCAAAAAAAGTTTCTTCCTAAATTCACGGAACGGAACGAGTTGAATTGCCGTTCCACTGAAATTACGCAACCGAGAGCATCATTTGAACTCGCGTAATTCACTATTTCAGAGTGGAGAGCTTCCTTTAAACACATTCTGAGTGGGCTATAATGGGGTGTTTAACTTCCGAAAATAGAGGCGGAACAAAAAATGCCCCACAAAGTGAGCCGTTGTTGAGATGAGAAAAGTTTGCTGAGACAATTTAATAACGAGCGAACGACAACGGCAGCGGAAAGAATGCCGCCCGAGTAAAAACAGCGGTGATATTGCAACCGACGGAGCGATACGACGCTACGCTATTGCGTATACACTCGTATACGCTAAGAATCGACGCCGCGGACCTGTTTCAGTCGAGTAGCTGGAACTATAGCGAGCTACGGGCGAAAAGTTAATTTGGTTAAAAGTAACTTCACAAATGGTTTTATTGTGAGTTTACAAATTGGTAAGCTACCGCAATAACGTATATGAGTGTTTACGAAAAGAATGAACGCCGTGGACCTGATTCAGGAAAGAAAAAATAATAATTAGCATTTTTCGAATTTCCTAACTTGAATCCAATAGATCAGGGTGTCTAGTGTGAGTTTTGTTAACGAGCCGTATTCATTCGATTACGTTTACGAACACGTAAATTAGTATGGCATTTAAGCAGCGCCTTCTGGCGGCATACGAGAAGAGTTAACATTTTTGCCATACAAATTCTCGTTTTCGTTAACGTGATCGAATGGCGAATGAAACTCGCACTGGCACCAGGCACTATTAGCATCTCTTTTGATTATATGCAGTTTAAACAGTGAGAGCTGTGTCATGGTTGTCAGCCTTAAATACAGGCGAAATGTTAATTTGGTTTAAAGTAATTTGACAAACTATTTCATGTGGAGTCCAGGAAGTGGAAGCCTACTGGTATATCATATACGAGTGTGCAAGGTAAGAATTAGGGCTCTTTCAAATTAGGCGTTTCATGTCGGACCGCTGCCGTGCGTTTGCACTGCGTTCCATATTAAAACAGTCGTGCGGTTGACGTGCAGCTGGTGTTTAATATGAAAACACACGGCAGCGGTCCGACACGAAACGCCTAATTTGAAAGAGCCCTTAAAGCTGTGAACCTGTTTCAGTCGAGTAGCTTAAACACCAACAGGCGAAAACATAATTTTAGTTAAAAGTCATTTCACAAAATTGAGTGTCCTCAAAAATGCTAAAGGCTAAGACCCAAATCTAAATAGGTATGCAAACATAGGTATATAGTCAACAGCCTACAACTGTCCCACTGCTGGGCAAAGGCCTCCATCATTGAAATCAAATCATCACTACAATTAATGGGTAATGGCTTAATCACCACGCTTGCCAAATGCGGGTTGGTAATCACAAACCCGGGCTAAGCATCGAAAAATCCAAGAAAAATCCAAAATACATTATGCCCGACCTGGGAATTGGACCCAAGACCTTCGGGTATCGGGCCGAGCGCACTGCCACTCATCCTCCGAGGCCGTTAAACATATACCCGGCCGTTAACATAAGTATGGATGTATAATTTTAGAACAAAGAACAATTGGGAATAATCGAAAATTTGCGCGGGCTGTACAGATCAACGATAGGAAGTGCACTGTGGTCATCTTCTAACAGAATACATATTATATTAGAGAAGTTACCAGTTTAGTTTCTGCTACTGTTATCAAAACACAAATACTTATATCACGTGAAACACGTTTTAATTTCACTAATTACCATTGTTGGAGTAGCTTTATTCTTATCTCGCCAAAGCTTTCTTCATCAATTCCGTTCTGCTTAATAAAGGTGCGTTTGGGGCAGGTCCGTCCTATAATTGAAATTCCTACTCCCTTGTGTTTCGTGGGCTCTTAAGGCCTACGGGCTTAGCATTCTAACAATTTCGGAATGACAAACTGGCAGATGTCTTGTAGTTTAAACTTTAAGTCGCCCATACCGCCCATGGTTGAACTAACTTCGCTTTTGTGCAAAGAAACATATAATTAGTGGCGGAAGGTACATTGAGTGTGTCGTCTTTGTGTTCATTACAATACGGATTTAAATTTTAATTGAACACGTTATAAAATGTTTTTGTTTTGTTTATATAATTTTAACGCAACTTTTGTTGCGAAACAAATTACAAAAACAGTCAGAAGGGTGCAGGTTCAAATCCTGCTCGTGGAAATTTTTTCAACATTGTGTTTTTGTAATTTGTTTCGCAACAAAATTTGCGTTAAAATTATATAAACAAAACAAAAACATTTTATAAATAGCTTGCCTACTTCTTAACTGATCTTTAGTATTTGTAAAAATATTATGATCGGGTGTTAATGACGGTAGTTGTTGGTGCCTTTGACTTTCAAAGTAAAAAGTAAATAGTGTTGAATAATTTCGGCGGGCTGGTTAGAACCACGATAGCTCAATTGGAAGAGCACCTGACCCGGTATGTCAGAAGGGTGCAGGTTCAAATCCTGCTCGTAGAAATTTTTTCAACATTGTGTTTTTGTAATTTGAACACGTTATATTAAGTATTTTTTTCGGAATCAGTAACCGTGTGTGCTTTACCTAACCTCTTAAAGTGCTGAAGATGGAACCTAGTACAATATGTTCAAACTTAGTACTTTACAAAAAGTATTTGTCTTTGTCTTTGGCCATGCCAAAAAGCCAGTTAATATTACATTTTAAATAAAGAAGAAAGGTTTAATAGTTACTAAGCATAAACGTAGGCACTTCGTATCAGTTGTCTGTTTTATGTTTAAATTTATTGTAATAGATAGTTTTAGGCTTATCGTAATCGAAAGCGACTCAAAGTTAAAGGATAATATTCCACTTTTATACCATTATAAAGGCAGCCATCTGCCTAGACAAATAAACAAAATAAAGTGTAGAAGTTTAACGCTGACAGCCAAAGAAAAATCCTCAGTAACAACAAAATAAATCGGTGAATGCCCCCGTACTATATTTTCCGAAGTTTCTCATAAAGCCCACGATACCCATACAACAGACGAGCAGAAGTTGTTTTTTTTCTCATTGCCCAATAAAAATGATTGATTACGTTGTACTAATAAAACAATTTCAGTTATAAACAACTCTACTGCGATGAAATAAGTTAGAGCGATTTCCACATAGGTCGCGGTCAGCGATAAAACTAAGTTAGGTAGTTGCTGACTAGATGAGTGCTTCATTGTTGGCGATAGATGAGTTCGATTATTTCGCTTGTTCGCCGAAGTTAGCTCTTATCAACAAGGACAAAAGTAAGAAACACCTTTGAGATAACAGAGAAACTTGCCGCCGATAATGGACGATTGTTATCGCAGACGAAAAATACCTCCGACCCGAAGGTTATGCTAGTAAGCTAATCTGTGGGCGTTGTCGTACTATTGTTATTGTGGCGAAGTCTCCGCCTTTTTGACGTCACATTACTTTTTATAATTATGGTTTTGTTCGTTGTTGTCTTTTGTTTTGTGTAACTAACAAAAGTGTAAGCTTCTGTGGTCAAATGGTTTGACAATTGGTTTCGAAACCAAGAGGATGCGATTCTCAGCGGTCATTTTACTCGGTTTGGTCTGTGGTAGGTTTTGAAATTTACTAAAAAAAGTTTAAAAAATACATGTATTTAGTTAAAACAAGTAATACTTCAATAGGCTTTATCGTTTTTATGTAAAAATGTAAAAATAAACCGAAAAACATCGTTGTTTTGACAGCTGTTTGACAATGGCAGAATACCGCTGCTATAAATAATTCTTACATGAAAACTATTAATTTATTTGAAGAAAATCATTTCGAATAAGCTAATTTTATACATTAGCTATCTTTCGGTATGTGTACAAGGTGTTATACAAAATTAAACATCTCCTTTGCATGGTTAGCTATCACTTACTCATCTAAGTCTGTCGCCATAACAACAATGTTAGCAACAACATGCTTACTAGCTTCGTTGCGTGTTGACAGCTGTTAAGATTGCCAGTCCCATAGCGGTTGAAGATTATTATGTGAAGTTTGCTCCACGTTTAGCCCTGGCGTAACCTTTTTTTATTTTAAGGTAAGAAATCCCCGCAGCCCATCGGCGCTTAGTATAACATGCATGAGGATATAATGCCCCTATGCCAAGTAAATAAATATCGGAACGCACACTCCTCGAACTGATCAAACAGATTAATGTTGCTGCATTATCATGACATTGCTGCTTGGCGGCAGAAATGCATATGAGGGTAGTAGCTATTGTAACATACGAGCCTTGCCTGTATATATCTGAATATTAATTATTTTCAATGTTTAACAAAACATTTTCGGTACCTAAAAGTACCTATTTCTAGCTTATGGGCTTGTGTTAGATATGGGCTTACGTCAGTAGTCTAATGGATCAGTAGTTCTTAGTTATCCTTAGATTGAACCCGACTTCTCGCATTGAACCCTATCTATCTGTCAGGCTACCGACGACGAATACCACTTTGCCCAATCGAAGGGATGATGAAAATAAATATTATGGAAGACAATTTCAAAATAAACAATTTAGACAGTATCCAAACAAAAATGTACAGCGTCTAAAGTGTTTACCGAATCCCATCCAACAGTGAACAAACAATAACAGGCAGCAAAGAATCTCGCACAAACAACTCGCAATCTGAATACAAAAAATGTCTAAAGTGTCTCTTCGTTTAATTAACCTGTTTGTTAGTCGGCGACATTAATTTTTTTCTCCCACATTTCGCTAACAGGAAAACTGGTAATTGGAATGGCAAAACGTTGGATAAATAATTTGTTAGCAACAATAAAAATTTCTCTCAACTTTCTGGGAAAATGTTGTGACTACGATGAGTCGATGTTGAATTTTGACGACAGTCTTCATTTCAATGATGGCGTCGGATGCCATGTGCTTCACTATTTCTTTCTTAGTAAGTATTCAGTTTTATGAATAAAACTAGCTATAAGCTGCGGCTTTGGATCACGTGGGCTATACTAGTTTTTTTTTTGAGAGATATTGATGATTGCCTCTGAGGCATTTTCAGCTTCGCCGGGCTTGTTTTGGGGCGGCGACGAACGTAAAGGGTCCCTCAAGCCGTGTGAAACGAATCACCTTCGTAGGTTTTCTAGAGGGAATGGCATCGCGCACTAGTGCGCGTCCCCGTGTCCTACTAGATTCTCCGATGGGTTCGGGTCGGATCGAGGACTATACTTGTACTTCGTAATTCGTAATAAAAGCCAAACTTATTAAAGGTAAATATCTGTTTTTCACACGTGTACGGACCACTTATCGCGTGATTTTTACGTATGCTACAGCAACCCGCGAATGAAATAAGTTAAAATAGAAACTTAAAGAAGTAAGTGGAAATTAGTGACCGTGTCTGTGCTATGGCCTAGTGGTTAGACGACCGGTGTCAGACCCAGTGAGTTTGGATCCTAGTGGGGAGTACATTTTATTGTATCGGTTCGTTGGGTGGTAAGGGCAGTTTTTAGTCCGCCTGGCTAGTTACCACCATCTTTTCAAAGTCTGACGCCATAACATTATTATTTACCTTAACCACCTCCGTGGTCTAAGTGGTTAAGGCCACCGGTCTTAGACGCAATAGTTAAAGATTTTCATTTATTAACAAAAAAATTTTTCCATCCCATAACTTTGGTCCGTTTTTGAACCTCCTGTACAAATTGTCATCCCCTACATAAGGGATAATTTTCCAAAAAAACCTCCAACACTTCAATTTCTAACCAGGCCAAATACCGAAATTCAAGGAATGACAGATGACGAAAAATGCTAAAACATGTATTTTTTTATTTTTGTTGAAATATCTAAAGATTGACTAAAATATTCATTTCGATAGTTATTACTATAAAAAATAACTATTTCCCCAAAAAAACCTTTTTCCTTTTTTTACTCATTTAAAGAAAAATAAACAAAATTCCTGAGACACGTCATTTTTTAATTCTTTTCAAGAACACAAATACCAATTTTCATGTATTTAACTTCAAAACTGATGGACTTTCATACAAATTTTCACCCCCTATTTGACCGCCTTAGGGTGCGATTTCCGTAAAATCCTTTCTTAGTGGCTGGTTACGTCACTCAATTAACCTACAGTCCAAATTTTATCTAATTAGCTTCAGCGGTTTAGACTCGGCGATGACGAGTCAGTCAGTCAGGACAAGTGGTTATATGTATATAGATTTTCAGCAAACTACTAAAGAAAAAATAATAAATTCATGTTGGATTATACTAATTTAATTGTTAATACTGTAAACGTATTGGAAGAAAGTAGCCACGAGGACGAGCGATTCAAAGCACCTTCTGACATGCTGGGTTTTTTTGGGACACTGTTTTCAAAATTTGTCCACAAAAGTGTTGGCATTAAAAATGACGTATGGAATATTTAATGGTGTATATAGTCGCATAACCACATTGGCGTCGACAGCTAAGCGTTGAAACAAAACTATCTCTTATTCTCTAGCCGAGTCAGGCGCTCCAGTTCAGGATACGCCCCCAAAATGATTGGATTGTGCCGATAAGTTGCACGGAATGAAAGATTGAACGAGTCAAATACTTATACAAAATAGCCGCAATCACAAACAGTGACTTTGGCATGTAGTACGGCGATGATATCGTATAGAAATTCGGAACAATAATAGTCTTTATTATTAAGGCTGCGCTTCCACCAGAACTGTCGTAGTAGTATAAAGCCTATAACTGTCCCACTGCTGGGCAAAGGTCTCCATCATTGAAATCAAGTCATCGCTATAATTGATGGGTAATGGCTTAATCACCACGCCTGCCAAATGCAGGTTGGTGATCACAATCCCAGGCTATGCATCGAAAACTCCGAAACACACTGCCCGACTTGAGAATTGAACCCGGGACCTATGGATATCGAGCTACGGATAGCGCTCGGCCACCGAGGCGCGCCAGAACTGTGCGAGACAACTCAGCGGCAAACCGCAACGAGTTATTGTCCGAAGCGGAGATGATTGAAGTGTAGATATTATGTCGTTCACAATCATGAAGATTTCGTTTATGACTATTGCTCCTCTTCGGTCAATGGTATTTTACTACCGCCTTCTGAATATTCAGTATATAAAAAAAAATCACTCTCAAAAAACATCTTTCTCGTCAACATCATCTCATCTTTTGTTGCGAACAAATTACAATTTATAAAAGTGTATATGAAAAAATAGATAGTGTTGATTAAACGGATTGGACATAGCCACGATTGCATAGTTGGTAATAGCATCTGACGCTGTATGTAATGAGGTGAGGGTTCGAACCATGTTCAACACTTTTTCAAAAAGGCGTTACTTAATTTACAAAAACAATATGCAATTTTGATTTTAGGTTTTGCTAGGCTTGAATACACTTAAGTTCTATCATAAACATCTGACCATCTTAACGCAGCCAACAACACACATTTTATAAAGAAAAAGGCGTTCTGGTGTAAGTACTATGATGTCAATAGTGTTGCTTCTTACAATAACTTTCTTACCAATAACAACTCCGTCGACGCTCGGGCCGAACGCGTAGGCAAAGTCGGGCGCCTGCACCGGTGCGGCCAGCAGCGCCTCTAGCGGCCGTTCCCGCAAACACCGCAGTAAGGCAGGAGGGGTTAACTCTGATGCAAAGAAAAAACATATTATTGAATACCGTAAAAGGTGGCAATTAGTTTATTTAAAAAAATCTGAACAGCATTCTGAAAATTAACAAAATTTAACTGAATTTGGACGTTATCCCTGGTAAATTATGTATACCCCGTCATTATTTTTGAAAATTGATTAATTATAAAATTATATTTAAAATTAGCTTTTCTCGACAGGTCAGCAACGAAACTATCTGAGCACTAAGTTGTGTTATAAAAGCTTTAACCCTTTCATGGGCAATACATTTGCAATTTTCAATTGCTTCTTAATACTATTACAGTTACCTTTCGTTGCCGATTTTTTTTATTTTTTTTTGATAGTGGTTGCTGATTGCCGCAGACGGCATTTTCAGCTTCACCGGGCTTTTTTGGGGGCGGCGAGAAACTTAAAGGATTCCTCAAGCCGTGTGAAATGAATCACCTTCGGAGGTTTTCTAGAGGGAACGGCATCACGCACTAAGGTGCGTCCTCGTGCCCTACTAGATTCTCCGAAGGGTTCGGATCGGGTCGAGGTTGCTGAAATATGTCTACTGTTATATTACCTGGAGAGCAATTCGCGTGCATAGCCACTATTGCTGCGTATTTGTTAGGGTCCGCCACCAGGGACCACGGGCTGAGCCCAGAGCCTGACATCAGCACTGCTCTGTGAAAGAGGAGACCTGGAACAAGGGGAACAGTATATAATCCTATTGCTCCTGAAAATGAGTTTACTTTACTTACTTTAATGATGATAACTTACTTTAAGGATGAGACGTCTAAGTGTGTTTTGCTTTTAACTGTTATTAAGATCAAATCAAAGACAAATGCAATTGTTTTTTTATGCCAATCGATTTCTATTATGATGGCGTTGTAAACTGAATTGATGCGCTTATTTTTCTTCCACTTTTAACCAGGCTGCTATTTCGCAGTATAATCATTTTTAAGAAAGGATTTCTAATTAAAGGAAGAATATAACTAGTTTATATACCTACTATCTCACTGCTGGGCTTGATTTCAATGATGATGCCTCCATCATTGAAATCAAGTTATCGCTATAATTGATGGGTACATTATATTAAGTCCCCATCCCTTCTATTTTTGGTTTTATGGTTATTAGAAATAGTACCTATTTTCGGAGAGCAAACATGATCATCATTATGAAGCTCATATAGCGTGTCACGCCTCTTATATCGTTTGTCTTTGGGGATGTGACGGAAGGCAGTTCTTAGTATTGAAATGAAACATACCGCATACATACATACCACAGACTTCTTTTTTTTTTTCGCGCGTCAAGCGTAGCCGCGAAAATAAGTCTGCGGTATGCGAACATTCCTTTGAGGGGCCCAACCATTACATCAGATTTGATAAACCACAAATACTCGCTAGAGAACAACGATTCATCCCTATAATGATACGCGAGGCTATTAAGATTAAAAAAACATCCTAATTTTATTAGAGAAGATGGTTGGAATCTACCACCAGCCTGGGATCCCATCATACAGAATATTAAATCCCAGCCCCAACACCATACTGCCAGACCAAAAGATACTGTAAGCTCTTTCTGCGTAAAACGGAACGCACCTGATTAATTTAATTGACGGTATACAAGCTACTAACTAATTATGAGACGACCAACACCTCAGTCTCCCTGTGACCACGGACCCTGCAAAGGGTTCGAAACGTCAGGATAAACATTAATTAAAACTAATGTGTAAAATAAACGCGAGTAGATCCGTAAAAGTTGTTTCATTTCAATGTGTAGTGTTCGCGTAAACTTTAGAAAACAGTTCTTAGTACCTACAAGTGATACAGTATATTACATTCAATTTTATTAATTTTATACTTCACTTTACAGTGTACTATTAGGTCAGTGCACTAAAGCATAAATTGATACAACTTATATATTTTTAGCTAAATTGTTAGACGTTGTTTAACGCAAAGTGCTTAGTTTAATATCCTAGGTACCATTTCAAATTTACGCTTCAGCCGAGATGCATAGTCACGGGCTGAAGTACCTATGTAACTTTTATTATCCAATAGTTGACCTGGCAGACGTTGTCGTGTCAAAATTTTAATAAATATGTGCCACAAACGTCATTTATTAAGAGTAATCAAAAGTGGAGATTTCCATAAAATTACCTATTTTTAATTTTTCGATTTCTTAGCAGTTTCTTTTTGAGTTTTCCCATTTTTTTTTCTTTCAAACCATCTTGATTATAAAGGGAACAACACACAAATATAAATTTATTCAAATCAGTCTAGCCGTTTTTTTTTTAATTTTAGCGAGCCTTACGAACAGCAGTTGATTTTAATTTATATAGATTACAAACATGTTCCAGTTACATATCCAACATCTAAAAGTAATAAAAACAATAAATTCTCCGCTCCCACTTTTCAATATAGACATTCGATGAAAACACGTACATTTCAGTGTGCCGCTCAAATTCCTGGGACCATTCAATCCCGCTCTAAACGCGAAGATTTGCTGCAGAAATGACATGGGGAAATTGCACGAGCCATTCTTATCGAGTTATGGCAAAAATGTATTTAAATGCTAAGTGTTTTGTTGCAGCACCCTATCCCATTTTTATTATTATCAGCGAGCTGGATGGCGTTGAACCTGCACGTTTACGTCACAATCTTGCAAATAAAGCAACATTTGTAGTGTGGTTTCCCGATAGGTGAACCATTTCAAAATATTTGAGTCCCTCTTTGTTTCGGAAGTAACGTTAAGTCATTTTTATTATTTTAATTTTTGCATTTACAATGCTATACATATAGCGCCTTACAAATAAACAAAGAATAAGCTCCGAATAGTTGTTCCGTGTTTTTGTCTCTTTTACTCCAATTTGAAATGACGTTTACAAGACAGGAACAAAACACTGAATAACTATTCCTACCTTATTCTTTGTTTAATTGTAAGACCCATTGCATGTTAGTTAAATTTCATCTCGTTGCTACATAGTAACGATATAAAATTTAACTAGAAAAATCAACTAGTTCTAGGAAGGTCGAGTGGAAATCGAACCCTTGGATTTAAATTTTTATCAGGTCACGTTAAGTCGTTGATCAGTCGGGCCGTCGCTCGGTCGGTGGTTGTCGGATTAAGGTCTTGACTTTACTTTAAGTACTGAACACACAAATAATAAGTTTTTTAGTACCAATCATCATCATCACCAGCCTATATTAGTCCACAGCTGGACATAGGCCTCTCCGAGCTCAGAGGCGTCACTAAGCAATTCTGAGCACGATCCGTAGTACCAATAAAAAAACTAATTTAATATTCATCTTATAACCAGTGAAGTTGAAACGGGCGACTAATTATCCGTCATTCTGCAATATTACAAGCTCCGTCTGTTTACGAAGAACTAGTTGTTCATTCAAAGCTTGTTTCAATTGCTGGAGATATGGAAATTACTTTATTTCATTCGCCCCGCTTTGGGGACGGTTTTTGTGAGCACCGCGTTATTTTCCTGCACCGAAATACTGTTACGGAATTCCGCTTGTAAATAGAAATAGAGAAATAAGGAATACTAATTTATTTACATGGCATGTTTTTTTCTTTGATACATATGCTAGTAAATTAGCTATGCTGTTTGTTTTTCTAAAATAAATTAATAAATAAATTTATAAAATAAGTACTAATATAAAAAATAATAATTAGTAACTACTCAAATCAAAATTTATAATTATTAATTGTACGAATATATTCTCATACATTAATTAAGTATGCAATCATAACCATGAGCTTTCATACAAAGAGACGCATTAAGAAATACTACGGATTGCTTCAAAGGGGTGACCTACGTAACACGGCCAGTGCTAGCTACGACTAAGCTCGTAATATGCATCGAGCATATTCGTATTATGAAGATAATATATCTACTACGCGCATACTCATAGCGTGTGTTACGTACGGTGTTAGTTACACCCATAGTTTTACATTATATTAAAAATGTTAAACTTTAACATTACTTAACATTCAAATAAATTTTAATTTCAATATAAATTATACATTAAAATGCTCGTCAAAAATATGAAGTAGTCATACACTGTCCTTATTATGTTATTCCGAGTTGCACTTGCACGTTTTTCAAAGCTCGCTCTTGCATTCCTCATTACCGCGAAAAAATCCTTTACCCTGTACACGGCAAACATACCTGAGGCGCTACGACGCCTTGAACTCAATTTAACATCTCTTGAACAGCGCGCGAACCGCCGGAGTATGTTAGCCCGCATAGCAAGCGCGCGCCTTTGTCTGTCTATGTCCTCGTCATCCCGTAGTGACTCCGAGACTATACGGTCCAGATATTTGAATTTTGGCCATCACATTTTTTGAACCCACCATTATCATGTTTAAAAATAACTATTTCAGTTTTGTTTACATTGTACGTGAGCATGGGCTATGCTAAAATGCATGGGCATTTCAGCATAACGCTCACATTTAGCTATTAGTTTCCTTAGACCTCCAATTGAGGGACTATGCAACACCATATCGTCAGAGTAACTGAGGTTCTTTATTAATTGAATCAATGACGTAACAGCCAACGTTGGTAGCGCCGAGTTCCTCATTCAGCTGATCAATATATAAGTGAAACAGGATTGGGGACTCTGTCTCACTCCGCGTTCAAGATATTATATAGTATATTTGTGCCAAATAAACGTTTACTCATTCATTTATATTGCTCAGACAGCTCGACAACTCTTCCAACTGATCCACCAAGACATTGGATACTCTGTTGAATTTCCAAGTTCCACTGTGTGACAAAATCTGCTGACGATTAACTAAGTCATGAACATTGACAAATTAACACATTCACGAAGAGAAACGCAAGAAACTCCGCGCGCTACCAGTCAGAGAATCGCGTTATTCTTCAGATATTTTTACGATACACCACAAGATAATAGCTTCGTTTGTTTGTGTCGCTAGTTATTTATTCAGAGCTCGTTCGTCGCGCTGGAGATATGGAAAATGGGTTCGTTCCATTCGTTTTTCCCGCTTCGCTCCAGTAATGATTTTGTTTCAGGCGCTGCTGAGGACTGCCGGGACTCCCACGGCGATTTTACTTAATCAGCAACTGTATTCTTCGTTCTTTTCGCTTTCATCGTTGCGTCGATAAATATATAAAATGCATTTGTTATTTTGTATCTTCTGTTTCTCTTGGTTGCAGTTACAAGGAGAGCAAACGGAGCAGATATTACAAAATTCCAAATAAAACATGTTACTAAGCAGATATCTGCACTAATAACAGCATAAATTAGCGTATAGACACAAATATTTTATGCCTTTTCCATTTTTAAAATTGCTTTCTGGAATAAGGCCATAAAACTTGACTAACAAAAATATCTTTTTTACAACTCCTTTTGATTCTGATTACTTGTACTAAGTATGGAGTTATGTAGGCTGATGAGTTAGATGTTCTAAGTATCATTACAATTAGTATAATATATTACATTAATATGACACGTATTATGTACAGGTATATAACCGTATACGCAGTTTTTGTAATATACCTAAACAATTTCATCTCTTCTCAAACTATACAAGTGTATTAATTAAGTGAAAAGTTGCTGTATAAATTCATCTTGAATTAATTAATTTGTCCACGGAAAACAAATCAAAATCGGTAACGGAAATGTCAACATATCTTTTTTTTTATGTTAAAAGGAGGCATACGAGCAGGCGGGTCACCTGATAGGAAGTAATCACCGCCGCCCCATGGACACCAAAATCAAAGTAATCGCAGATGCGTTGCCGGCCTTAAGGAAGGAGTTGGATCTTGAGGAGGGAGTAGGAATTGGGAGGGGGGAGGGGTGAGAGATGGGCCTCCGGTACTTTCACTCACCGCACGAAACACAACACCAACGAGTGCCATTGTTTCACGCCGATATTCTGTGAGAGGGTGGTATTACGCCGGGCGAGCCGGCCCATTTCGTGATGCAACGCAGCGTGGTTCTATCACTCAGAAACCGTTATCGAGACTGCCACTCCAATCGAAACACACGTCAGCATATCCTTAAGTGAAATAAGAAGTCACACCAGAAAACCCATAAAACTTATCGCCTAAGTTTCAATTTCCAAATGAACCTTAAGCAACTGTACATTTCGCACATAATTCATTTGGTCCAATTATCATTTGACAAAATTTTACTTAGTCAAGTTTTATTAAGACAAATATTAATGTAGCAAATGTTTTATTTTAGAAAATATTATATTCCACAAAAAATATTTGCCCAAATTGTCACCAGTTAGATCATCTGGGTTAGGTTAGATTAGAACAGTGACCTTAACGCGCGAAGGCGAGCGAACGGAGCGAGCGAAGAGAGCGTGCCGCGGCAGCGGCCGCCGAGCGCTATATCGTTTCTATTGTTGATGAATCATTTGGAAATTTCGATAAAAAGGACTAAATATGAAAATTAATTAAGATTCACTTATTGTAGAATTTACACTCAAATTGTTTTGTACATTTGTTACATCGTATGCCATGCAATATTTTAAAAAGAGTAAGTGGTGCTAAATGAAACATTTGATTAGGTACATAATATTTGGTTAAATGAAACATGACCAAATCATTATTTGTTAAACAATAATATGCCAAAAGAGAGATATGCTAACTAAAAATCAACAATAAGTTGTTTTGCCAAATGAAATTTTGTATAAAATAGTTAATAGTTAATAGCGATGTGATATTTTGGGAAACGTTTTTGGCCAAACATTAGTAATCCATCTTATATTTTATTGTCGGAACACAACACTAACATTGTGATAAGGCAACATATTATTATTTAGATAAGACGGTGGTAGCTAGCTAATAGGCGGACTTCAATCAAACTAATACAAACATATACCTTCACTGGGAATCGATTCAGGGACCTCTTTCGGAGACCGGTGGTCTTAACCACAAGACCACGTCAGCATGTTCATAAGTGAAATGAGGAGTCCCCGACGCTTATATCGAGCTACAGATATTTGCGAGCAATTTGCGTCTGCAGCATTCAGCCCGATACGTCCCCAAGGCATTAATGCACCGACTACCTATCTTATTTATTCACAGCCAGTCGGGACTCGAGATAATACTGCGTCCCATTTTGCGGATGCATCTGCAGTATTGCAGTTAGCACGTGTACATTAATCGGTGCCTATTGTGCTAGCTTTCGACGAGCGGTTATTAACAAATCATCGTGTAGTTTGGTGTTGATGTCTTATTTTTTTTAATTACGACGGTTTTTTTTTATTTTATTGACATCGAAGGTAAAGTGTAAACTATATAGGTAGTGTAAGTAAAATGTTCAACGCGTTTAAACGCAAACTACTTAGTATAGGTAGGTGTACCTAGGAAGCAAGGCGTAACTTTTTAATTAGGTACCTAGGTAGGTAAGTGGGTACCCGACGTCTCGGCAAAACTTAAAGACGAAGTAACCTGCCGCTAATGGTGGATATTGTTCTAATATAAAGTCATTTGTTGTATTATTTCTTTTTAAATTTCAACAACTTACGCTTACTGCACTTGCAGTTATAAACAAAGCGTATATCATAGTATAGATTAATTCGTAAAGAAAAATCTTTGTAGGTATACATATCACTTTTTAACCACATTGCGCGCACGGATAGGAGTGTAAGAATTGGCATAGTTTAAATTTAAATGGAGATGGAGTGCAAAGAGATGTAATTTATATAATTCGTGTTACATTACATTGTATAAACATTGTATATTTAACACCAGTAACTTTAACTATGGCTATTTCAATTTATCTGATGACGACCTCTAATGATGACTTCTGTAGCCGAGTGGCTTGCACGCCGGACTTTGGGCGGCGCTGACTGAGGTTCAAACAAACAAACAAAAAAAAACAAACATTTTCAACTAAAGCACTGAATGCTAAACAAGAATAGGCTGTTAACGTTACAACTTCATAACAAATTATAAAAAACACAAATGTTGAAAAAATTTCCACGAGCAGGATTTGAACCTGCACCCTTACCGGGTCAGGTGCTCATCCAATAGAGCTATAGTGGTTCTAACCAGCCCGCCGAAATTATTCAACACTATTTACTTTTTTTACTAAAAACCGAAACAGTTTTATTATAATATTATGATCGGATGTTAGTGACGGTAGTTGTTGACATTGAATGGGCGCCTTTGGCTTTCAAAGTAAAAAATAGTGTTGAATAATTTCGGCGGGCCGGTTAGAACCACGATAGCTCAATTGGAAGAGCACCTGACCCGGTATGTCAGAAGGGTGCAGGTTCAAATCCTGCTCGTGGAAATTTTTTCAACATTTGCGTTTATATAAACAAAACAAAAACATTTTATGACAAATGTAGAACAACACAGCGGTAAATGGTTACACCGTATATCTCCCGTGTTGGGTTCCTAGTGGCATAGCAAATTGCCCGAAATCTACTACAGTTTAAAGAGGACTGTTTACTTTACTATATTTTAGTGGCGAGATTAGTCGGCTCATGAATATTTAGATGTATTAAAATAACTGAGCCGGCAACGTGCGATTATTATTCAACGGTTAGCTGAATTTCAATTTTATTTGTTCTATGTAAATATAGTTCGAACTTTGTTGTGAGGCATGTAAACGATATGAAAAACAATATGAAATATTAATTCATCGTGTTTTTGTTCGTGGTGTTTATCTCCCCGTTCTGCTTAAGTGACATTTAAACCCGTTCTGGTAGATTGATATAAATCTCTGTTTACGTAGTGTCAACAAGCTTCTGATGTACAGACGCCAGCACATCAACCTATTCAAAACTGTCAAATTTCTTTAATACATTTTCAACCATATCATTAAGGCATAAAGTTCAAAGTCTATTGAGGAAATTTGACAGTTTGTGGTAGGTTTGTTTAATTAAACCTACTGAATTATAATTTAAAGTCAGTTAGAAGCCGCCTTTAAGGTAATAATATGAACCTAGAATTGGAAAACATTTTATACACACAAACACTCTAGAAGATCAATGTTTGTAGCATTGTTGTGTTCGGGCAACTAGAGATAAGATAGTCAGTGCCTCAGTTGTTGAGGAATCCGGGCGAAGTGCTCTTCCACCTTTGACCTTATCATCACTTAACATCAGGTGGGATGAAGGTCAACTGCTTACCGTAAGATGTAAAAAAGAAGAGAAAGTTGCATGTGTCTCTATTGTTTAACTCTTTTTAATTTCAGTGCCGACATACTTGTACGAGCATTACGCAAACCGCAAACGAGACGAATGGCGGCAGCTGAAATCCACAAACATCCATATTACCTATTATAACAAAGATAACACTATCGCCTACCTTCAGGCACTGCTAATGACGTCAGCAAGAAGTGGACGCAGGCCGCCCCCGTCCCGTGGCCCATTAACGTCACATTAGTAGGATCTCCCCCGAAGACCGCGACGTTCTCCTTGATCCAGTGGAGGGCCGCGATCTGGTCCATCAGGCCGTAGTTGGCTGGTGAGCGAGGGAACTCGTCTGATCGGGGGTTCAGGAAACCTGGCGACAAAAGGGAAAGGCTTAGTAAAAACTTCTTACACCACAGATCTCGATGATGGGTCGTACTGCTGGCAAAGGGAAACAAGCAGACCCCAATAAGATAAGATAATAAACATGTGCTGTTTTTTTTTCCTTTTGTAGTTGGCTTCGTGCGATTAGCACTAAATGTGCTAATCGCACGCCAGTCAGTATAATGATGAATGATGATGAATGATAATAAAAATGAGAAGTGATATACCCCCCAACCCCTCGAGTATCTCAGTAAAGATGTGGGGCTTTACTAATTCTTCGGGCGGACTTCTTGAGAGAATTTGAAAAGCGAAGTTGCACTGTTTTGTTTCATTTGCCAACACTCATGCGCACTTACAAACACTTAACGGTTAATAATCCACCATTATTTCACATTAATATTCGATATAACACAAATTTTAGAAAATAAAACAAAACCGCAGACGTGACTCTTCACTTTCCCGCCAAGAAGTCCCATGTCCAACGGCATATTATTATGTGTTAATACAAGATCTAATTCAACCAAATAATATGTCATACAACTAACCAATCAAAAAGGCATGAGCCCAGCAGTAGGTAGGTACTTTATAGGTTGAAGGTGATGAAAATCTAATATAACTTCAACCCATTATATTTTTTAAATTCTTATTAAGGGGTATCTACCTACACCCACTTAACCCCAAGGTAAAATGCTTTGCGCATACAGCGGAGCTAGGGTATACTAGAGCTAGTTTACTAGTAAACTAAGTACTATCCTTTACTGCCAAAGGGATGGCACGGGATCACGTATGGTGTCAAATTTCAAGTATATAGTCTTATAGAGTTATCATTATTAGCCTAGAAAAATCCCATAGCTGGCATGGCAGAAAGGGCCATAATCCACCACACTGGCCTGATGCGGTTAGCTTTATGCTTAATGCGGGTTGGTGGAATTCAATGACTGCTATTTTATAACAACTACCAGGACCAACGGCTTAAACGTGCCATCCGAAACGAAAAAAGATCAACGTTATTGAAACCTTCTTATTTCAAAATAAAGAAACCTCTTAGGAATGCTCAAAAAGCATTTTATCGATCATATCTTATTATTGTCAGATATTTATTGCTACATCGTCAAACGGTATCAATTAACATTTCTTTTGATACCGATACAAATTTGTAAGAGGCTTCAAAGAAAAACTGTAAGAGGATTAGTTACTTCATTTCCAATGTTTTAATGGGCGACGATCTTCGCAAGGCAAGAGCTGGATGAGAGTAGCTGCGGATCGTGCTCAGTGGCGTGCACTTGGAGAGTCCTATGTTCAGCAATGGACTGACATATAGCTCATAGTACAGGGCTACCCAGTTTGACTGATGCTCATAGTCTATACATATTATATGCTAGCGGCCCGTCCCTGCTTCGCAGGAGTAGTTTTTTTTTTAATATAGCCTATGTTACTCAACGCTAATGTAGCATTCTAATGGTGAAAGAATTTTTTAAATCGGTTCAGTAGTTTTTGAGTTTATTCGTTACAAACATACATACAAACAACAATACAAAGGTTTCCTCGTCATGATAATAGTATAGATATGTATCTATACTATTATACTATTATATAAATAAATCTATACTATTATATAAAACACCATATTATTCTAAAGTGTGGAATGTTTTATTGTTTAGCAGCCTCCCCACAGAGCAAGACCATTACATTTTGGTTATCTGTGCTATATCAGTGCTTGCTTAAAGTTATGGCCATTGATTTGATATATCTATTTGGAAGAAAAATAGAAAACATTTTGAATTTGAATTTGAATATCTAATGGCTGATGACGATTAAGGTAAATGGAGAATAAATCGTTTATTGTCACAATGTGTGTCAATGATTATTGTGGTTCCATTGAAGTTTTGTTTGCGTAATAAAATATCGCCTGCAGCTATCCCGCTTCCGTTGACAATTATTTTCATTTGTTAGTGAAACAAATAACGGATGCCGACTGTCCAGTCCAGTCCTGTTGTTACTTTTTTAAATGTTCTCCAATAGTCCAGTAAATAGTGACGTATATCTACCGTACTCTTTCAAAGCGTTTCAAAGTTTGTCCTTTGTGTTGTACTGATAAGGAGCAGAACGGGAAAACGACATACAAAAATATTTTTTTTATAATTTGATCGAAAAATTGTATATGTTTAATGGACGATGGAGGAACCCTTCCTCACTGCTTATTACTATTCACGTATTGTATAACTTAACAAGGAAAAAAAATAACAAAATCTAAAATAAAATAATAATATGACGTTATGGTAGGAACAATATGCATTGTAATGCTGACGGGTGCATTCATTGTAAACCCTACCGTCCAGAATTGGGGGTTAGCTTATAGCTCGATGTCTTTATGTGCCATTTCTTGTGAACTGAGGCTAGCAGAGGCTAATGTGTTTATTAAAAAGTGAAAAAAAAAAACTACTTTTAGACAATACATAAAGAATTAAAAGTTTAAAGTTAAATTTAAATTAATGTTATTATGAAGGAATAAATGGTCCTCTCAATATTATAATAATATAATCGCTGTGCCCTTTTTAGGTTCTACAACTAATTTTTTGTAATTTTACCTACCAACTTCCGATTGTGGAATGCAATGAATAATTAAGTATTAAGGCCAACTGAGGCCAACAGAGACCTACAAAAACCAGCAGTGGGACATTTATAGGCTGTCTATTGGCTAAGGATGTTTGGATGTATCTTATTGCCGATACTCAACAATGTTACAAACATCATTGTTATACAGACTAGGAAAAGAAGTTGTTAGGGTCCTAACTAAAGGACTTTAAATGAGAGAGAAGTGGACTGTATTACTGGTTTTATATTTAACAATTGGTCAACTAAATGTCGCGCGCGCGTCTGCTGTCGTCCGTGATCCGTGGCGAAGTCCATTCGGTGTGAAGTGTGACGCCCGGCGCCTCCGGCCATCGTCCGAAGTTCGCACGGGAACCCCCGGCGGCGGCGGCGCCCGAGCGGTCTCGATGATGCACGAACAGAAGTTGACTTCAAAAAACCCTACCACCGTCTGAACAGAATACGATAATATTGTAAGTCCGCTTCCCGGGTTTGTGATCTCCAACTCGTACTTGGTAAGCGTGGTGATTAAGCCAATTCCTATTTATGATAGTAAAGTAGTAAATAGCCTAGAAACGTTCCTCTGCTGGACAAAGGCCTCCATCATTGAAATCAAGTCGTCGATACAATTGATGGGTTAATCATCACGCTTGTCAAATTCGGATTGGTGGCCTGGGAGTTGAATTCAGGACCTTCCGGTATTGGGTCGACCGCTTTTTCACTCGTCCACCGAGGCGTTGAATTAATTGTAGCGATGACTTAATTCCAACGATGGAGGCCCTAGCCCATTAGTGGGAAAGTTTACTAACTAATAACTGTGAAAATGTTTGAAAAGGTGTGTGATATAATTCAGTTTAAATT
This sequence comes from Eudonia truncicolella, assembly GCA_949315975.1. Lineage (NCBI taxonomy): Eukaryota > Metazoa > Arthropoda > Insecta > Lepidoptera > Crambidae > Eudonia > Eudonia truncicolella. The sequence continues at coordinate 20,526,302 of OX438827.1, read as the reverse complement.
CATTTTCTGTATTTTGTAGTGTTTATTTAAATAAATAATAATCTTGTGCGGGAAGCGGAAAGCTAATTTGGGGGCTACTCAACAATTCCGGATCGGCCCTGAATATTACCATCGTCCGTCCCATCGCACTCCCGAAGCAGTCATTAATTTACATAAATGCCTAATCATTCAAAACATTATACCAAGATTGTTCCATGAACTACGATCCCTCGGGGAAAATAAGTTGATTTAAGTTGAAATTGTTTGCAAATAAAATATCGAGTGATTGAACGGAAAAACAATATAATTTGGCGACTCCTACACGAGACACGACGGGGTAAACAATAACAATCTCGTCGGTTATATTTGTAAACGTAATATTATGACTGAGAGTTTTGAGAGTACACAATCATTTGATTTAGGTAGGTACACAAATACAACATAAACCACTATGAAAAAAGAAAAGCAATAAAACAAGAACTTAGATAAACATTGAACAAAACAATAAGCATGGGTAATATAAATAATATTTTTTTTATTACTTACGGGCAGGCCTTGGCCTTTATCTCAAGTGCACTTCACCCGGAGTACTCAACTACTGAGGCACTGGCTATCTTATCTCTAGCTGCCGAAACACAACAATGTAACATTGATGTTATGGCGACATATTTAGATTAGATGGTGATAGCTAGCCAGGCGGACTGAAAAGCCCTACCAACAACCGAGTATAGAAACTTGTTCCCCCAGCTAGAAATCGAACCCTTAAAGCCGGTTTTAAGTAAATAAAAAGAGGTATGATCTCAACTATTAATAGAACATTATTCATTTTAAAATTTCTACATGATAATTTAGAACATAGAAAATCAGTGCAATGATTCCCGTAACTAAAACCGTAATGATATCGTAGCCACTAAGAAACCATTTTTGTATTCACATCTATTAATCGAGCCGATTTTAAAATCGTTCGAAGGAAATTCCAACCAACCGTATTCAGAACTACCGTACACGGTTAGTTGGAATTTTGTTCGAACAACTTTAAAATCGGATGTTACTATGAAAATGGTTTCGACGACACCTAAGTCGCTACGATATCGTGACGGTTTTTGTTATGAGAATCAAGAGCCTATTAAAAAATATATCGAATTCATGTAGTGTAGTACAACTAGGTATTGTAAAAGAGTAATAATATTCGAAATATGGAAATTGACAGACGTCATTATGACGGACCATAATTATAACTTATGACGTTATTATGACTTTGAAAGACGTTCGTGCAAAGCCCACTTGTCTTTAAAGTGCCTTTCGACACGCGATATACAAATATCATGTCATAAATACCAGTATCATAAATTACAATTTCATTGTGTATCTATAACGAAACTTTACCTTAGTGTATTGTTACAAAGCAATTGAATACAAAATGTAATCAATTCGAAGGGACTATATTTTAATAACAACTTCTCGTACAAACACTCAGTAAAATATAGACAATGGCGAAACAAAAGCATTATTCTACATCAGCTATTATGATCAGTTACAACAATACAATTGGAAAACGAGATCGAGCGATAGCTTGTAAACAAATGCTTCACATTATTTGCATGACAATCAAGGGACAAGAGTCTGATAATAAGCTAAACTTGGTCATTGAGTCAGATTTCAATGAGAACTCGTTGACTTTTGAATTGATTGATTCCGACCTACGCAGCGATGGGAGGGCGAACAATGGTAAGTATTAAGCTGAACTGAAAAAGAATGATCTGAATTGGCATTCGAATTTTTTCGAATAGCTTCTGCCTGTGTTGCCATTCTATTTCATTCGACGTGAGTATTGAAATGCGTATTGAAAACCTTTTATCTGTTACATACACTTCGGTGGTTGAGTATTGTTGACGAACGTTTTATTGTTGTACTAAGTAGATTTAGGAGCTTTGTGACCTGTAAGCAAGTTAAGCCACTTTCTATGAAAACACAAATGTTGAAAAAGTTTTATGAAAGTTAATGACGGTAGTTGTTGGCATTTGGCTTTCAAAGTAAAAAAGTAAATAGTGTTGAATAATTTCGGCGGGCTGGTTAGAACCACGATAGCTCAATTGGGAGAGCATCTGACCCGGTATGTCAGAAGGGTGCAGGTTCAAATCCTGCTTGTGGAATTTTTTTCAACATTTTTTGTTTTAGTAATTTGTTTCGCAACAAAATTTGCGTTAAAAATATATAAACAAAACAAAAACTTTCTATAACTAGGGTTAAAAATATTTTTTTAAATTATGGTTTAGTTTGTCGGCTTTCAGTGACTGTCTTGGTTTACACAAAATAAAGGTAATTTAGCTGTTTAATAATTTAAGAGGAGCTTGATGGCGCAGTGGTTAACGTGCTTGGTCTGCGAATGCAACAATGCAATATTAAGCAACTCATAATAACTTTGCAAAGGCCGGTCATCGGATGGGTGACCAAAATGTATCATTTCGAGCTCCTCCGTACTTAGGCACGTAAAGGCACGTAAAGCCGTTGGCTGCATAAACAGTTGTTAACAACCTCCGCACCGCACTGGGCCCGCGTGGTGGTTTATGGCCCGTTCTCCCTATCCAACCATGAGTTAGGCCCGTAACCCTGCAGTGGGGCCATAAATGAGTTGATGATGATGATTGGTGATGATTGAACACCAACCAATTTATTCTTAGTTTACGTGGTGGCTGGGAGCTGGTGGGCTGGTGATGTAAAATTAAAATTATTTAGAGTTTTGAAGCCTTAAAAGGGAGAAAAATGAATCGTGTCTAAATAGCGGCTAATTTATTAAATACTTTCTCCTCCTAAATATCCGAACCGCAGTCTCAGCGGCTTATGGCGCTTCATAAAATTTTTAATTAAAATTAACAGGCAAACTTGTAATAAACTTTTACCGTCCGACCGGGCACACTTGACACGGATCCTTTAGTTCGCTGAAGGCTTTGTTTGGTGAAGGTTTAAAGTTGTCTCCCCTAAGACGGCATTAAATTACAGGCTGAATAATTTGTTTTGCATCTTACGTAAGTGGCCGGTTTTGTTAAATTTACCGCTTTTAATCGCCTCAGTGGTCTAGGGGTTAAAACAATGGTGTCAGACCCCGAGGTCTCGGGTTTGATTCTTGGCGTTGGTGTACTCGTTGGTGTTTGGGCATGTATTAAGCCCGCTTAGCTAGCTATGGTTCTTAAGCCTGATGTCAGAAAACATAAATTTTAGTAGGTAGTATTCTTGTGTTCTAACAGCTAGGATAAGATAGTCAATTTGGTAGTGAATGAGGATTCCGGGTGAAGTGCGCTTATTCCTTATCATTACTTACCATCAGATGATATGGAGACCAGTGCCTTACCCAGTGAATATTTAAATTTAAAATATCTACTTTTAAACCGGCAACACTTTTTAATATTATTTGTTATTGTAGCTAGACACGTGGACTGCGAACCAGCCCTGTCATTAATTAAACCGAATACAATATGAACTTCCACTGGGAATTGAACCCGGTACTAAAACTATGGATCCGACTATACTAGCTGAGTTATCTAAATAGGTCAGTATGAGGTCAGCATATATTAATGTATCGTTGATAACTGCGTTCATAAACATTGCGAACCCTGTTTAATTAAAAAAAATACATTTCAACAATGCTACTAATATTGATAGCATTGTTGTGTTCCATTAGTTAGTTAGTTATTAGGATTTCACGTGCAATGCGTGTACATATTCGGCTTTATCATCACTGAACATTAAGTCAGATAAAGGCCAAGTGCTTACAAGAACCTTAGCGCTAGCATCGCTTAGAAACGAGCCTATCCTCTATGGTACGCGAAACGTCAACGTCAGTTGGCGCGACAACGGACTGGACACATTTGAACGGGAGCGGTCGGAGAGTACGCAAGCGCAGAACTCACTTCGTTTCTAAAATCCATTTGCATCGGGCAACTGTTTCTAAATAATTTTAATGTGATGTTAAAATAACATTAAAGTTACTGTAAGGAATACGACCGCGTCTTTATTTTAAAGATCCAAGATAAACTGTGTTATCGACGAATCCGAGATTGCTGGACCGTCTACCTACTGTAGAACCACCCTCCCGCCGACATCCTACTAATATTATAAACGCGAAAGTTTGTAAGTATGGATGGATGTTTGTTACTCTTTCACGTAAAAACTACTGAATGGATTTTAATGAAATTTTCCTTATATACAGACCATGACCCAGACCAGCATATAGAATACTTTTTTTATTACTGTAGTCTTCGCGAACGAACTCGCGGCAACAACTAGTATAATTTTATATTCAGTGTATGTTTGTTTGCTCTCTGTAAGTTGCTCGGCCTCCACCTCGGTGACCTATAGTGACAAAGAGCTAGACGCGATACCATCAGGTTCTATTTTCAATTCCCTGGTCGGGCAAAGTGTGTTTCTGAATTTTCGATGCATAGTAGTATGTAGTCTATTTACTTACTTACCAGTCAAGGTATTTAGTATTTTAGTTTGGCTTACAATTAAAATAATTTCAAGCAGCTCGGATTAGAGAACTATACCAAACTGGGCCAAAGAAGGATACTTGTTATCAACAAAACTTCGAGTCAGAAGGATGCCTAAAGAACCGGTGCATGTTACCGGGTCAAAGAGATACTTCGCGCAGTCCCAGCATACTCCGGGTATGGAGCTCCTCGCGTTGGTACGTAGAAATTTTGCCAGAATGCGTCAACTTTGTTATACCTACGCCTTTTGTAACAGCATGCCGCGGGGAAAATGTCAACATTGTTCCATAAACTGTTTCATTAAATAAAAGATGCAGCGTGCGAGGCAAATATTTACGTTTTATGAAACGAATATCGTAGTATAGCTGACGACGAAATCTAATAGTATCCCGTATGTGGTGGAATGTATATGGAAAAGGAGCGCAGGAGTAATAAATTTTATATTTAACATGGTGTTAAATTAAATTGTATATTTTGTGATAACAGTGGAATTTCGACCACTGTGCGACTAGTTCACAATAAACTTGCAAGTATTCATAATGGCCTGGCTAAAATGTGCAAAAACACAGGTGCTATCTTGCGTGGAGTAATGCTCGCACCTTTGGGACGGTTCCGCAAAGTACCTTCTCGATGCCTTGGACAGATTGCAGCGGCGCGCTATACGCATTATCGGCAATGCAGAGGTCACTAATGCTCTCGAGCCCCTGCAATTGCAGAGAGATATAGCGTCACTCAGCGTCTTCTACCGCTTATACCACGGCGAGTGCTCTGGAGAACTCTTTAACCTTATCCCACCTTCTCCCTTCCTCCATAGGAGTACGCGTGCTGCTCTCTGGTGTCACCCCTGTACTGTCTCGAACATTCCATCGCGAACAATGAAATTTGGTAACTCGTTTCTTTGTTACACTTCCAAAAGATGGAATAGTCTACCAGCACACGTTTTCCCTCCTGAAGAGTGAAGAGTGTGAAGAGGCACCTTGTGGGCCCTGCCGGCCCACATGAGGGTGATGAGGGTGACTGATGCTGCGTTGTTTTCATGCTGCACTAGTTGTCCTTGCGTCTAGACTCCATTTCCACTTAACATCAAGTGGAGTGGAGTCATTTGTCGACCTACGTATAAAAAATAAAAATAAAATGTCAAGAATCACTTGAGAAAGCTTAAGTGATCCTTGACATTTTGTACAAATGCTTGGGTCGGATGTCGAATAGGATATTGATAATGTAGTTATTGACTTTGAATAAGACACTTTGGCTTACGTAAGTTGATATTGTTGAATAATTATGGAGGATTCCACACACAGCACAGCTACTGTCTCATCTTAAAGACGAAAGTGTGGATTCAAATACACGCTTTCGTATTCTATCATGTTTTTGCGCTGTTCTAATAGTATTTTTTTCTAATTTTTATCTTTTAAATTCTTGACCATCTCTCCAAATAAGATTAGTTGATATTACGAGTATTCTCTATAGGTAGAGATAGATTTATGATAAACTTTGAAAATTTTCGTTAATTGTGCAGGTGTAATTTTGGAGTATATGCATAGATTAATTTGATACGCATAGTATTAACGTAAGCCAGCAAAACGGTTGCTCGGTTGTTAATGAAATGCAAATTTAGAAATATCAGTATGTATCAGTAAGTATCAGTAAGTATCAGTATGTAAAAAAAAATATGTTTTGATTTGTATTTTGTTACCGTGCCAAACATAAATAAAATAAAATAATAGACAAGTTAATCGTTTATATATGGTTGTTTAAAAAAAATTACTAAACAACGCGACATGCAATATTAAATCGTCTCTAATTCAGAAACCACCTTATAAAACAGTTTATTTGACTTCAATTTATTTCCGAATGACATTAATTCTATCACTAACAAAGCTGAAACAAAATTATTCAATTATCAAGCTCTTGAAGACGAATCCAGTAAACCTTGGAATTGTGAAACTTCACAAAATTATTTTCACCGAAAACTTGACAACAAAATTTGGAACTCTTTACTTTGAGCCGAATCCGAGCCGTTTTATAACGAGCTATTCTATTAGAATATTCATTAAAATTGCAGCAAATAGTTTCACTTAACGTTTAAGATGAGAAACTCTGTTTTAATTTGATCGTTACTTTAAATACCGCAGAAAGAAATCGTTTCTTATTTTCAATTTAAAGTGCAAGACAATTAGTTTTTTAATTATTGTTATTTAATGTAAGATTAGGCACGTTGGCCTTTCATATATTTTAAACAAACATGAGTACTAAAGATTTTTTTCTTAACTGATTATCACATTAGTGGCTAACTGGGTAAGCACTCGGCTTGATATCTAAGAGGTTCTGGGTTCAAAGGACAGGTCAAACAAAGTGTGTTTCAAATTTTTCGATGCAATACGCCCGAGTTTGGCATGCAAGGTAAATACGCATCAATTTGTAGCGATGAAGCGATAATCATGGTCATTATCATCATCATCATCCTATACTAGTCCACTGCTGGACATAGGCCTCTCCAAGTGCACGCCACCGAGCACGATCCGCGGCCACTCTCATCCTGCTCTTGCCAGCCACCTTGGGAAGCGATATGCTGTAGGCTTTTGCCCAGCATTGGAACAGTATATAGGCTGACTACTATACGTACTAAATAAACACACAACAACTAAAACATTCACAACATACAGTTTTAACCGCCTCTGTGGTCTAGTGGCTAAACCACCGGTTTAGACCCAGAGGTCCCGGGTTCGATTCCCAGCGGGGGGTACATGTTTGTGTACTCGGTTAGGTTGGTGGTAGGGCTTGTTTGTCCACCTGGCTAGCTACCACCATCTTATCTAAATATGTCGCCATAACATCAATATATGTAGCATTGTTGTGTTTCGGCAGCTAGAGATAAGATAGCCAGTACCTCACTAGTTGAGGATCCCGGGTGAAGTGCGCTTCCATCATTGGCCTTATCATCACTTAACATCAGGTGAGAACAAGGCACTGTGCTTACCCGTAAATATATAAAAAAAAAAAGTTCTGACCGTTTACCGTTTGTGTTGATTCAAGAAGTCAATAAAAGTTATCAGGTTAACAAAACGTGTGACTGAACAACGGCACTCCTTAGGGATAGATTGAGGCCAGTGTCAGAGCGCTGCCTTAAATCCCTTAAATGTCTCCCTCCCTTTACATAACTCGTTATCTGTAGGGCCCTCTGGCTATTACGGGCGCGCAAACGTTTGGCGAGAGAATGCCAGACATCTACAGGCTGACTTATCGTGCTATTATATTAAGCTTGAGGGGGGTCAAGTTTGTACGCCAAATTATATTTAGATTTCAAAACAGGAGCCTTGCTATGGGATCTTAGAGCAGTATAACTACAATGTAATCGTATTTGTGAATACGAGACACGTGTATAGAACTACAACCCACTACAACACTGCTTTATGGGCTCATGGTAAGGCTCCAGGACTTGTTCGCTAGTACACACGCCTGCACATCAACCTACCACAAACTGTCAAATTTCCTCCATAGACTTTAAACTTTATTACTAAGTTGTATGGTTGAAAATGTATTGAAGAAATTTGATAGTTTTGGGTAGGTTGATGTGCAGGCGTCTGTACATTTTTACGTCATCGTCATCACCAGTTATTTATAGTCCCCACTGCTGGGGCACGAGGCATCCCTATGGATGACAGGGAGAGCGGGCCATAAACTACCACGCGGGCAACAAGGATAGCCGAATAAAACTCGCACAGTAGCCGCATTAAAAGCGCGTCACAAACGGTTGGCAGCAGAACGGAACATCAGGCTTCCACAACGCGAATAACACTGATATAAACCTGAATCGCCGTCGCTAAGCGGCATATTATCCTTTGAGACAAGCGTTCCGATGCGGTAAGTGCGCCCTATTTTTAGTTAACAGCGTAAGGAACTTTGTGTAATGTGTTGACGGGGCGCATTATTGTAAGTTTGGGACTGCTCGTGCTTACTGCTCAGCCAAGATGCTGAATCTCTTTATGGCCGGGTCGGAATGTTGGAACATTGGAAAAACTTCTTCCTGGTGTGGTGGTGTGTGGTGGTCTTCTATATTTTTTTGTGTTTATCTGTGATCTGGAAAGTGTCCTGCTATGATAGGGCATTTTCCAATATTTCTGACGCTGTAAGGAAGAAAAGAGCTGGACACTTGCTGAGTTTCTTGCCGGTTCTTCTCAGTACAAGATCTCCCGCCCAGAGCAGACTTACGAACCGATGGCAAAGTGACATTCACAAGAGCTACTTGTTGCCTAAACTGAATAAATGATTTTGAATTTGAATTTGGTAAGCTTCATACAATCACCATGCAACAGCTCGCAACAATCCGAGTCCAGCTGTTGTGAAGTTCCGTGCCCGTGAGAGGTTGTCTTGCTCGAGCGCGGTGTGTAGGCTTACATATTAAGCTACATATTATGCTTACTTACTCGGTCTCTTCATTTAGTGGTAATAGTGTTATTACTGTTCCCTCAGTACAATCTATACTAACATATACCTATCGAAATGGGCTCTAAGTGCCATTATCAGCAGCCAACACAGGATATGCCTCTATAACGCAAAAGTTTAATACCCTCCATTTACAAAGCAGTGCCCGTCCAACGGATATAGTTTGTCTAATTTCACTAACAGAAGTGTCCCACTTTCGGCTATAAGCGTCGAAACCTAAAATGGGTCGTGGGCACAGATTAACAAAATAGAGAACATACAGAAAGCGCGGCGGTTTGGCACATTAAATGGTATATTTACATCTGTGCACGCGTTCGCCTTGCATATTGTTTTAAATTATTGACAGAAACGGATGCCAAAACCGACTTGTCCACATCAATAAAGGAGTTTGATAAAATCTCCGCTAAAGTGACTTACACACAATGTTGACTATTTGATGTCGGCGGCCATTGTTTTAACGGGTTTTGATCTTAAACTCGTTTATCAGGAAGTATTTCATGAAAAATATTTACCTATTTGTGTAGTTTGTTAAGATTTAATTAGAGGACCCTTTGTGGAACTCGAATTCGTATGACCAAATTGCAACATGGTCATCGGTGTTGCTTCAGCGTCAACCAATTTTTCCTGTCCGTTAAAGTGGTCGAATAATCAAATAGTCAATATAACTCGTATTTAGCAACCTGTACCTATCGTTTTTAATTAAATACAAAGTTTTTACGACCTCATTTTCTCAATGAATTGTTATAGTTATTTTACTTTATTTTATAATGTTATTTAACATTTTGAATTTTGTGTAATATTGAAGTATTGTTGATTGTTCAATACAATATTTTATTTTTCTTTTCTTTTTTTTTACATCATCACACATACATTGTTCTGATCCCAAGGTAAAGGTTTCATGGAAATCAGAAACAACTACGGTACCACAACCACCCAGTCCCGACACAATATCGAAAAGTTCGTTTTCGACATTGACCCGACCGGGAATCGAACCCGAGACCTCAGAATTAGTTAGCGCCGCCCAAAGTCCGGCGTGCAAGCCACTCAACTACGGAGGTCGTCAAAATTATTTTTTGGAATAAACGACTTATGACTTTGACTTTATGGTGTTTTTTGTGGTGTTATGTTTGGTACGGATACAAAATATGTTTCTTAGTGCGTCTGTTAGTGATATAGGAGCGAGTTAACGCCGAATGTAAGTATTACGTGTTTACGGTTATCCGAAGGCGGGTTCTACTAATTCCCTCACTTTGTCACCTGTACATCGGATGACGGACAAGGGTACAAAAGAAAGGTATACAATATTGGTTGGTTGGACTTTCAAAAACTAGTTTGTAACTTGTCACTATAATTCGTGAGTAAACACGAGTAATGATTCCGTTTTCCCTTTTTCGTATTAATTCATCTGGAATTGATGCATATAACCACAGTGTTATTATGTGTTTGGTGACGGAGCCGGCGACTAGGTTTATTTAATTAAATAAACCTCGGTAAATGAAATATAAAGAAATTCATCAAAGTATTAGGGAAAATTAATTAAAAAAAAGTATGTGATGGAGGCTTTTGCCCAACAGTGGGACAGTCATAAGGTATTAACTTCATATGAAATAACAATTCACATTTAAGCGTATCTAACATGCTTGCCTAAAACGTACATAGGTAACTTCAAATTGGGGTCTTCCAATTACGAGTGACTATTTGGTAGGAAACACAGACTAAGACAAGGAGTTCCACAGCTTTGCGGTACGTGAGAAAATGTTATAAAATATAGTAGGGAAGCACTCACCCAAGATCCCGAGCCTGTAGTTGATGGTGACCACCACGAGCCCCGCGTGGGAGGCCAACACCGTCCCGTCGTAGGGGTTGCCCGAGCTCCATTCGTAGCTCTCGCCGTGCACGAACACCAGCACCGGGTACCGCGCCACCGCGTCTCTGACTCCTGCTGTGGACAAAATATTTTCGGTTGTTATAATCGTTAGCGATATCAACAATAGGAGTAAGCGCGATATGTTCTTTTTTTAACGGTTTTATTTAGCTTGCCCTGTTTATTTAATTGTTTATTTGTTTGGGTCAAATCTAGTAATTGAAAATTGACCCCCTACCTGTTCACGGATTGATCTGGAATTTGGTACATACCTTTAGTTCTGATGACAATATAATTTAATACATTCAGTATTATTGTAAATCCAAGATGGCTACCGCTACATAATGGCGGGTTACATATTATCACAACTACCTCAATATGGGTATCAAATGAAAGGGCTTGATTAGTAGAATAGTTTTTTATAAAAATAAAATTAAAAACTAAAAACTCGAAAAAAAATAGTAAATTTTTTTTTTAATTTAAACGGTTTTATTGAGAAATGTACTAAAAGCTAAAAAATTATTTGGTAGGTCCTAGGTACAGGCACAGGTAAAAAATAAAATCGTTGGGCGTGTGAAATTTCTATTCTGTGGAAATTTCCACAGTCGACCGCTATATTATATTAAAAAATGCTATTTACATAGTTACGCAGGTTACGTGCGCCCAACTATTTTATTTTTTACCTGTACCTGTACCTAGGACCAACCGAAATATTTTTTAGCTCTTAGTACAATTTTCAATAAAACCTTTAACTTAAAAAAAATGTATATCTTTTTCTTCTTTAATTTCATATATACCTACTTAGAGTCAAAGTGAATGTTTTAAATCAAATCATTTTAATAATAACGATATGCAATTTGCTTTAAAATCGTCCAAAATTGTTTTTACCTACTACTCATTTCAATATAATAACGTCTTTAGGATGATGTTGGGGCTGCGTCGTTTCTGCAGCGCATCGGGGATGTTTGCAGAATATCAAACTGATGGCTTTATGGCCATCATTAGCATAAAAAACTGTATCCCTGATCCGCAGGATGCGGGACAGCCACAACGGCATCCTGATGACGATGGCTGATAGGTACACCTCACAGCTGTGGAGGTGCCTGGTGCGGAGAGTTACCACAGAAACAAATTTCTTTGGTAACTCTTAGCACTGTCACCTATCGTATCATAAAAACTATTTTAATGTAATGTAAAGAACTTTTTTTTTTGCTAACATACTATGGATCCACGCTGCCGAAATAAAGAGGTATTATTTTTATTTTTATTATTTATTTAGGACGTCTTTTTTGTTACTGTGAAAAATAATGGGCGCAAGTAGCTGCTCAGCTTTAATAGAAGTAACGACATTTACAAAATAAGTAAGTCCTTACCAAATCATACAATATTATTAGTTGTTCTAATTATAATTTTTATGAATGCTGTGTATACCTATTATAGGCGTATGTATAAGAACCATGCTATATATAACTCTGCAATTACTGTAATGTTGTATATATATATATATATATATGCTGTCGGTGTACCTATTAATAAATAAATAAACTGTTCTACAAAAAGTGTTTGGAAATGACGGTTTGGCCATAACCCAGTGATTGCATTGCCGTAAAAATTGAATTGAACAAACTGTCACATCACTATAAAACTGACACTTCCTTGTGCGGTGACGAGTCGTGTTGGAATTGCGTTAATGGCGGTCGCCGCGTTTTTGCTAATTGCTACCAAAAGAGCAATTTTGAGTTCGTTGTTAGTATATAGTTGTACGAATTTGTAAGGTCTTGGCGAAGACCAGGGCTAAGAGCGCTTCTAGTCATCTCGTCCGCCCTTAGTTGAACCGCGAGTTTGTGCGCGCGTGGTACTTGTTGTTCCCTGTGTGTTAGAGGTTAGATTTTATTTGTGCGGTGCAAAATCACTGCTTAATCGAGTTTTGGACGACGATTATCGTCCCCTGCGGGCTGATTGGCAGCTCCAATCGACACCAGCGGGGTCGATAAACCCGGAAGCAGGTTGGCGTGTGACCCTTGTATTTCTTCCCTTCCTTGCCCCATCTCCCATTTTATCCCTTGGCCATCTCAGCGTGGAACGCTAGGAGTACACCAGGTAAGCTGAACTCATTCGTCTTTGAGCTTTAGGCGTGCTGTCCCTTTAGCCACTCGGAGGAGTGGCCAGCTAGGGAACCAGCATCAAAGTCCACTCGGTGGATCGCCTGAGTGGACGGGTATTCCATCGAAAAGCTGGCTTTAATGCTATGGGCGTTACAAAGGCCAGCTGGTGATCTACCTAACAAAGAGATTAAAATTGGCTTTGCTCAAGAGCAAAGTATCACCAAAAGCGACGTAGGTAGTTAATGTTATTAGTATTGTTGTGTTCCGACATAGAGATAAGATAGCCCAGTTTCAGTAGTTGAGGATTTCGAGTGAAGTGCGCTTCCACCTTCGGCCTCATTAGCACTGAAACTTTTACCCAAAGTGCTTACCCGTACATACATTGATACAGTAGGCAATGTCGAGAACAAAAAAAACACTACCCACAAGAACTTCCAAACTCCGTTAATCCTTCTGACCTGCCACCACACAACCACTTCAACTGCACCAGTAATGATGTGATTTCATTGAGAGTGGTCTTTTGTCCCCCGCCCGATCCTCTAAATGACAGCACACACTTACACTTACAGAATACATACAGAATACTTAGTGTATTACATGCACACCAGTTTAGGCCCAAGACACCGTACTCGTAGAACAAGGGTACGAAGAACCGGTTCACACTCGCTCTACACCAGGTACAGACATGTACCTGGGCGGTTCTCTCCTCCTCCACGGCCCGGTCAACCCGAGCCGAGGTCCGTGCCTTTAGAGGCACCCTCGGGTTGCTCCGCTCCCCGATCCGATCCGAACCCTTCGGAGAATCTAGTAGGGCACGGGGACGCGCACTTGTGCGCGATGCTGTTCCCTCTAGATAACCTCTGAAGGTGATTCGTTTCACACGGCTTGAGGGACCCTTTACGTTCCTCGCCGCCCCCAAAAAAGCCCGGTGAAGCTGAAAATGCCGCAGCGGCAATCAGCAATCTCTCTCCATAAAAAAAAAGGTCTTTTGTCCAACCAGGGACAATATATAGGCTTATTACTTTACTATCACCATTATATTAAAGCTCACTATGGCCCACGAAGTAAGTAGGCAAGGCTAACCCACTGTAAAGTTAATAGGTAACTTTAACACTATAAGCCCAAACTCTCTAGCTTGTGAAAGTTGCACTCTCATTATTTGGCAGTAAAGAAAAAAAAATGCATGTTTTGCATACAACATCAGCGTAATCTTGTTCGCTCTTTATGTTAATAAAATACAATATTTTCTACTGATACTTATACCGAGAAATATTATATTCAGTGGGCGAACGCAAAGGCTTTGTACACTTTTCTCTTTTTAAAATATAATTTCTCCGCCCGTTCGTATCTCCCTCTTGGTTACTGAAGAGTTGATAAAAAATACTGCTTTGAATTCACGTGTTTCTTTTCGGCTGATTTTAAACAGGAAACTTTTGTGACTTGACTTTAGTTTGACGCTACTCGTAGTAGTACCTATAAAGTTGCTTTTAGTTGGGTATTTACTGTCCCGATCCGATCCGAACCCTTCGGAGAATCTAGTAGGGCACGGGGACGCGCACTTGTGCGCGATGCCGTTCCCTCTAGATAACCTCTGAAGGTGATTCGTTTCACACGGCTTGAGGGACCCTTTACGTTCCTCGCCGCCCCCAAAAAGCCCGGTGAAGCTGAAAATGCCGCAGCGGCAATCAGCAATCTCTCTCCAAAAAAAAAAAAAAATATTTACTGTTTGTCACAAAGACAAACGGAACAGTTTACCTGCGTTGCTGTTGATTATTTATTTTATTTCGTGAGTTCTTTACTTTAAGTTGTGGAGCACAGCCACACTAAGCACTTACGTAAAAATGTTGTGAGTAATGTACTACAGACAAATAACAAAGTAAAGCAAGCTATAATGGGATCGCAGAAAATTTTGTATACTGATCTCCAAACTTCAGAATGAAGACGGCACTAACGATGCTGATGATGTAAGTAGTTTGCTAAGAATCGGTTACTTAATATAGATTTTTGTAATTTTTTTTATAAATTTTTTTTTTTTCGTCATGACGGAGTATACTCCTTACCTGTATAACCTTACCTGTTTCTAAGTGTCTATGTGTTAATAAAAATAAACATTATTGCCTAGAGTGACATTTTTACAACAAAAAAATTACCGTTATCTAAAATTTTTTTTAAGACAAAACTAGGTACCTGACTACTTTTAGGAATTGCTTTTAGTTACATAATATTGTACAGGTATAGGTGGACCAAAAACAAGCCCTACAATCTAACCGAGGCAAACGGCGGTACCTACGTTCAAATCTCTATGCCGTAACCACCGTTTAACCACCTGGTTGAACAGTACACAATATTTTAACACGCAGCTGTAAAGTTTCACTTCCTAAAGCATCTTAACTACTCGTTAACGACCCCACTTAAACGTTTGCCGAACGAACGCAATAATCGGTAAACTTTTAACGTTTGTGCATCTCTAGCATTAAACAATACGTTTCAGTGAGCAGCGCTGCCGAGAACAGGGTGCCTAGTGAGAGTTTTGTTTATTACCCGTATTCGTTCGATCACGTTAACGAAAACGAAAATTAGTATGGCCTTGGAGCAGCGCCTCCTGGCGACATACGAAACGAGTTAAAATGTTGCCATACAAATTCTCGTTTTCGTTAACGGCGAATGAAACTCGCACTTGACACCCTGTTGTATTGTATTTGTAACTGTCACGAGCAGAGGAACTAATAAGGAATGAGGATGAGGCTATTGCAATTGTGAATAGCGTGTCGTTGCGTATGTTCAAATAAGTAACGTAGAAATGAGTTTGCGTTTTTTTTTTATTCAGTTCATATTTTGCGACGCCTTCGTTGTCTAGTTATATTCCTCTGATTGGCATGATTTTTATGTTAATAAGAGACATATTGTCTTAGAAAAACGGCCTCCGCAGAATGTTTTTGTTTTGTTTATATAATTTTAACGCAAATTTTTGTTGCGAAACAAATTACAAAAACACAAACGTTGAAAAATTTCCACGAGCAGGATTTGAACCTGCACCCTTCTGACATACCGGGTCAGGTGCTCTACCATTTGAGCTATCATGGTTCTAACCAGCCCGCCGAAATTATTCAACATTATTTACTTTTTACTTTGAAAGCCAAAGGCGCCAAATCAATGTCAACAACTATCGTCATTAACATCTGATCATAATATTTTTACAAATACTAAAGATCATTTAAGAAGTAGTAGGCAAGCTATTTATGTTTTGTTTATATAATTTTAACGCAAAGTTTTGTTGCGAAACAAATTACAAAAACATATTACATTACAAATTACAAAAATCCTGCTCGTGGAAATTTTTTTAACATTTGTGTCTTTCTATATACAACTTTGCATATTGCGCGTGCGTTATTCTTTGATATTGCATTGTAGTTTTTCGTACGGAGCAACTATTGACGGTTACTTGATTATAAATAGGTACCTACGATTTTTACTTTTTTTAAAAATACGATTTAGCACTTGGTCATAACCTCACCTGTGATGATAATGCCGGACGTGGAAACGCTCCAAACCTGGAATTCTCAGGCACTACTTAACTTAATTCAAGAACTAAGTCATGTAAATATGATTATTTGTTGCCATATATAAATAAATTTATTGGCTGAGCATTTTTTGACAATTTCAAATTGTTATGCCCACATTTGTGTTCTACAGCATCTCTAGCGAACAAGACAGCTCTCTATCAGGCGGACAAAGCCTGCGGACATAGCCTGCGGACATTGCAGCCATATCGCCATGATGGATAGGGGGTGCGGATGAGTCAAGTTTTTGTTCTATCATCACAGACCAAGGAGATGAGCGATGGGATGTTGTCAAACTTTTTTGTTAGTTACTTGATTATATTGGATTAATTAATACAACCGTTGATTTTGTAAGCGTACGATAATCATTACCAGATGAATGTAAAATACTTAATACGGATCAACACAGCGGTTTTCCCTGAGACGAAAATGCAAATGGTTTGAAAAGCGAAACTACATTAAAACAAACGAAATTTGGGAAAGAGATGCTGAGAGAATGACTAGAGTTAGGCCTCTGCCCAGCAGTAGGACATCAAAGACTAAAGAGAAAGAGACATTTCAATCCGTTGTCTTTTCTGCTTTTTCTGTAAAGGCTATTCTCTCATTTTTATTCATTATTCAACGAATTACGGTGTTTTATATAAATACTCGTATAACATTAAACAGAGGTAGATCTTGCTCAAAAATTATTCGCCTACCGTTATTCGAGACAGTCATGATGCATTGGGTAGGTTGATGAATCAGCTTTTGATTGATCCATAGAAGATTATGCGTTTTCTTATAGTGCTAGTTTCATGGTTGTTTGTTTTAATTTCATTTTTTGCGAGTAAGAAGTGCTGGCTTATAATAAATATCCATTCGTTATCTCCTCATGTCTCCTCCTCCCAGGTGTAATGGGAAAGGCTAATTGTATATTTGTTTTTATTTATACACGAGTTATCATACGTATATCGGTACATTCATTATTTTATATAGTATTGTATCTAGATTACGAAGTGTGACCTTCTTCTTATATGCTATATTACGAGTATATTGTAGAAAAGTAGTAATTGCCAAAGGCTTGTTCACATCCTCGAGTAGGTAAGTGGCACCAAATAACAGTACAGAGTAAGTACCGTCGTTAATCGTCGAGCTCGTATATTCATCTCTTGGCATGACTAGCCTGAATATTTCGTCTAAGAAACGATTATAGCGCGATTAAAAGACAGTGGCATCTCTGTTCAAAAAGAGTTAATATTATTAAAAAAATACCAATATACTTATATAACTATACATGTAAATAAAGAATGGAATTGAAATAGTGAAATTTGCTAATATTGAAGAGAATTGGCTTCGGGAAGAAACTCACTTAATTACGTAGTACTGTGTACAGACATGTACTTTAAGTAAAGTTTGTGAAACAACATGTTCATTCTGACGTTGAAAGTTGTACCAGCCTTTGTGAGTCTGGTTGAACCTGTCTGGCAATTATAACAATTGAATCGGTACTTATATGTTAACTTTTACCTTAGCTTGTGAGTCACAGGAAACTTAATTATGTTTATTTACCTTCATGCAAACATATGGATAAACTAATATAATTAGACAACATTAGACAACACCACATACATTGTTCTGATCCCAAGGTAAGTAGCTTAAGCACTCGTTTAATGGAAATCAGAAACAACGACGGTACCACAACCACGTTTCGTTTTCGACATTGACCCGGCCGGGAATCGAACCCGGTACCTCAGAGTTAGTGCCGCCCAAAGTCCGGCGTGCAAGCTACTCGGCTACGGCGCTCGTCAAATGGCGCTTCTTATTTCCATAGTATACTTCTATGATAGGAAGGGCATTTTAAAATATGCGACGCTGTAAAAAAGAGAGAAAAGACATGTCCATTCTGAAATTTTTGACGGTTCTTCACAGTATAAGGTAGTTTAAATCTCTTCCAGCATAACCGCATAAGAAAAATAGGTACACAAAAATAGGTAGATGAAGTAGAAAATAGTAAATAAGTACTATCTAAGTACTAAGTAAGTAGGTCAATTCAAAATTCAATTCAAAATTCAAATTATTTTTTTCCATGCCATCGGTTTGTAAGTCTTCACAGGGCGGGAGACCTTGTACTGAGATATTATATATATAAATATAACTTGCATATAGAATATTTATATTGTTTAAATTTATTATTATTATTGGTCTATGTCCAGCAGTGGACTAGTAAAGGCTGATAATGATGGATTTTATTACACAGTTGTATAGTTACAGAAACTGAAAGGAACTTGCTTCTGCTAGTCGCGTTTGCTATACATTATTTATTGCATACATCAGACTATTACTACCAAAATTTTCCATCGTCAGCCGTCAAATCATGAGCCGGTCAGTGTCTTCGTAGTTCATGTCAGTTCGGTTACAGCTCCAAGACAGCATAATTAGAAGCACGGAAAGCTAACGTCACTGTCTTTCTAGTCGAGTATTTACCGTTGTCTGCTACAAATCAAAAGCCCACAAAATATAGTGCCATTAAGGCAAATGAGTTAAAGTATTTCTTCCACTATCCTCTTATCTCATCAACAGCAGAGCTAACGCACAAGCTCGTTAGTAATAGTTCTGTTGACTGACCTTGAAAGCTAACCTGCTTGTGTTAGGTTTTGAAACACGATTTCTCGCATGTCGTGCATAATTATTAGAAAAAGTTGAAGATACAAGGAACGAAGGTATCATTTACAAAAATAATCGAACAACTGCGTAGGTACATTGCAGACGCAATCATTCACACTTGGTTTCAATAGGTAATTAACCTAAAAACCTACCTATAAATGCGGATACGTTGATGTATTCAAAGAAGCTATGTAAATTGTATTATTAACTGCTTAATTTTTCTGATTTCTACAAAATGTCCCTGTATAGTATGATACTTTGATATTTACATAGTTACAAGTTTTTATGTTACAAATGTGTAAAATAGAATAATAGAATAGCCATAGAAGTTTGAAATATAAGAGACATACACCTGATACCAGAAACATACATCGTATATACCTACATGGAGATACCTATTCTTCATTGGGGAAATAAATCTCGAAGCTGAGTATGACATTCCGTATTCTTTTATTCGTCGTTTTTTTATCGCCACACATATTTAATTTACAAAGTCGATTTCACATTCCATCCGACTTGATGGATGAGTACAGAGCGGAAAATGCCAAGTCCTTTTTCTTTTGCATCTCGTCGTAAGTAATGAGACCCGGCCAATTGACAGTTTTCTTTAATTTATGTGTTGTCTTTTTTTAATTTACTTTTTGTATTTTTCGGTGATTTCTTGAATTAAGGCAATTGCTCATTAGTAGTCTAATTAAAAACAAAAAAAATTACTGCGAACAAAGTACAGAAAATCTTAAAGGTTTTTACAAAACATAAAATTTAACAAATTGCATGAAAATTGTTATAAAAAAGAAATTGTGGCTTTATCATCGGATCTGTCGGAACATTTCAGGTAATATTTAGCCCTACAATCAACCTAACCGATTACAATAATAATATGCTAAAAATCCAACCAGGAAAACCAGTGTTTTCCGGGTTGTATGCTAACTACTAGAACACATAGGCAGTTAATATATACAACCACATAGTAATTATTTAACCACAGTAAGAATTGAATCCGAAACCCCTAACTCTTACATAGTAGCCAATATACGAGTCGATCAACATAAACCAAACCACAGATAATATACATCAATTCGGCAGAAAGACTAATGTAGACCAAACCGTTTTCATCTCACAATTGAAGTCAGCTAACAACAAAACAAAAATAAATACCTATACTTAGACCAATTCATCTTTTCGTTTCCATCTCACATTTTAAGTCAGCCAACAACAGAATCACATATAAAAGGCAACATAGCGAAATGTGCACAGGAAATTGCGTCCTATTGACCAGGCTTCATTTTCTTGTGTTCAGGTCACGCCACCTGACGCACGGAAGTGGAAACTTTCGTGGCGTTATTCGGTTTTTAGGGTTCAGTAATAAAAACCTTAGTGAATAAATAAACGTTCTTCCTTCACGCCCGTATGTACACCTATTTACGAAGGTATATAATTTACTTCAAAGGAAACCAACAATGGAATTGTACTGGAAAGACTTAAGGGATTTAATATTGAAGAAAAACACGTATCTTTCTGTGAGTTATTTTTTGACAACTGACATAAAAACAAAAGAACATTATAAAAGCATAGACAACGTATCAAAAAAGGTATATAAATATAAGAAACTCCCCGACATCGTTCCCCCGTGTACGGAGGGTAGCTACACAGTTTCTCCGCTCAGGAGGGCCAACTTCTTAATGTTTTAGTGCGTAATTAACATTTTTTTTCTTCATGTATTTAAATGTTTTATTCCTTTTCTGTTAAGCATTTGGCCTTCATTTTTACCTGATATTAACTAATAAGCCGAAGATGGAAGCACACTTCACCTGATATTCTCAACTCTCAACCTAAAAAAACAACATGTCATCGCACGATATAAGTGTAAGTTTTTTTTTGTACGGAATCACTTAGTATGCAAGACGGGCTCACACTAAAACAGCTACGAAACATTAAGGCGTATCGTGGATGTTATCAATTGTTACCGCGATAATGTAAAATATTACAGGTAACAAATGACTAGTTTGTTTTGGGGCGAAACGTTTGGAGTGTCAATGACATACATACAACGCTTGAATGGTAGTCACAACAGGGATATGAAAACAGTTATTTAACAGATTTTTATATTTTTAATGTTACTGAGTCGGTACTCCAGCATACGGCCTGCTAGTGGATAGCGGCCATCACAGTACATGAACGCTTGCAACCCCAAGGTACGCCACAGATAGAGCAACTTTGATTACCGACTGCGGCATCGGGCAACTCGCAACAAGCTGTTTCCATATAACCTTAAAAACTGCGCAGACATAACTCTAGTTTCGAGTTAGATCGACAACAGTATTCGCTATCAATGATTGAATCAGTTTTAAATTGCCGCAGTTGCGACAATTTTGCAGCATTGCAACTAAGCAACTATCAATTTGTACTAGTTGTGTGAAGTGGCTGGTTTCCCCAAGTGGCAATCACAGCTGACTGTTAACTATGCATTAAGATAGATTATATAGAATTGCGGCAACCGTAAACTGTTGTTGCAACTGGAAACCTTTAACGAAAACTTTTATTGCTTGCAACTATAGTAGCTCTGTCTGCGAAGTGCCTAAGGGTATTACGGGTTATTGACCCTTAAGCTTCAGCTGTTATCGGCCACCACAGCCCACGGACGCAACACTGAGGGTAATACGCGTAAGTTTTAAAATTCGGCTGTTAAGCTGGAATGCCCTGTTAATTTACCCAATAAACCGGAATATGCCACTTGGCTACAGTACTTATTACTAGGGCGGTTATCACCAAGCAAATGACATATAAAGTGTCGCCAAACAATATCTAAGCACCCCTTTTAGTCGATACTTAGCAACATCAAAACCAGATTCAACCCTCACCAAAGTACATATTACGTAATCCAAACTCCAATATTAGGCTGTTCCTTTAATGAGTTGCCCAAGCAAAACATTAAATTAATTCGCCGTGATTATTTGTAAGCACGTCAGACCCTGTTTACACTAGAATAGCTTGAACCGAACGCGTCTAAACACCCCGTATGTAATTTCATTCAATGCTTATATTACCGTTGTAATAACAAGCATTGAGACGGGTCGCGGTGACCGAGGTCGCACTCTACGCCATCGCCATAGTGTTAGTAATTGTAATTCTAACAGACAAGGCATTGTGGAAAATAGGCCTTGAATTCAACTGGAGACAGACGCGAATTTTAGTTCATAACGTGCTATGAAAACAATAATGTATGAAATGCTCTTTTTTGTTTATTTTTTACAAGAAAGCTTAATAGCTTATTTACAAAGCACTCTACCAATAATTAATATGAACAAGCCATGTTGCTTTGTTAATAAAATAAATCTATTAGTTTCTGTAACCTAACTATATTGAACTCTGTCGCCTAGTTAGTTTGTACTCTGCCTTTTTTTGTATATTATAATAATGTCAATTATTTATTATATTGTTTTCTAAAGTTTACACGAACACTACACATTGAAATGACACAACTTTTAGGGGTGTACTCGCGTTTGTTTTATACATTAGTTGAAGTGAAGTTTAATAACTAGACACGTTGATGTTACTTTTAATAAAGTGACAGTGTTATTCTTTGTTTGTAAATCTATGGCGTTTTCATATCGAGTCCCGGCCTGCGTAATCACTTCTGGCTTCACCCAACACGTTCTTTACTTACGCCAAGCAAATCTTCATAAACACAGATACAATTCGGCCCATCCCTCTGCAAATGTGCACAGTAATGAGGGCTAAGAGAAGGACGGATATATGTCTCACAGCTCCCGTTATTTGACGTGGTGAAGTTTGCTAACGACCTTAAAAAGAATAGGAAAAAGGGATTTGTGGGTCACAATGGCTGCCATCGACAGTGTGACCGTTAAGTTCCAGGATTCCTTTTCATTTGGCGCGTTTGGAAATTGGACGTCAATGAATAGAATAGGGATTGTATTTGATAACTAAAATCGATGCTATTCAATACGTTCATTCATCTTAATCCTATGGACGTGTCCTTGCGGGGTTATGATGTCTTTCCTCTTAAACATTAGTTCAAGGGAAGGTTGGGCAATAAACCACCAAGTTGTGCTAATACTTGTTAATATATGGCGATAAATGTTGAAAACTGTTATAAAAATTTTTCATAAAAGTATAAATTTTATTTAGGCTAAACTTCTGAAGTAGTTCTACTCAACTCTGAAAGCTGAACTTCCTGAAAAATCTATAGAGTTATTTTTTATTTGACATAAGAAATAAATAGTAATCTTGCAAGTCAAAGCTTTTGGATAAAGAAAATTGCTTTTATTCCCGTTTTATCAATACGACGCTATATAAATTAATATATTTGCTATCGAATTGGGATATACTGTATTGATAGTATTAAATTAAGTTAAAAATTTAAATTAATTAAAAATAATAAAGACACACAAACACAAAAGCTAATACAGACTTTAAACACTGCGATTCAGCCTTTTTCAGCATCAGATTTAAAAACAATATTCACCTTTGCTTATGTCTAAAGCAACATTCATCAATAAGTCCATCGCTGGTTGTCCAATCCCTATAAATCTGCCGCGTACACTATCTGGTGTTGGATGGATCCGCGAGCGAGCATAAATCAGTCAATAAATCCGTGAGGTTGTCGTGCCTTTGTATTTCGAAACACCTTCAGACGTTTTTTGGAAAAATTGCTTTGTTTTACTCTGTTACGTCTTGTAGATGACATATAGTGTAATTGGGCAACATGAGTTTACTGGTCAATGACACGTTTTCTTCGCATATCTTTTTAATAAAAGTTGTTTTTGATTAAAATAACATTTGTGCGCAATACATTTAATCAAACTTTGGAAATCCATTAGGAACACTTTTTTATTTCTTTCATAAAACATACGTGTCCTATGGCTTACCATGAAGAGAATGAGAGACGCGCGTAGCGGTGTTTATACATGTGCTTGCTCAGAATCAGAAGCGAGTCATAATATTGTTATAGTCATACTTACTATACGACTTGTAAGTCACCTTTTTTATGCAGAAAGATGAAAGCACAAGGCCAAAGCCTTTAGATGTGAGATGTTTAGGCCGATGGTAGAAGCGCAGTTCATCCTGAATCCTTATCAAGATTTTACCTGTAATCTTTTAGAATTCAACAATGTTAACATTGTTGTTATCACTACAGACTAAGTTAAGATGGCGGTTGCTAATAGAAGGGCTTTCAAAAGGCAAGCAAACCTCCAAGCTGCGAATCGATCTAGAGCTTCTACTAAGGTGATGTCTTTCAGAATTATTATGGAATATTATTGGGTCAGTTTAGTCAATTTTCTTCTTTGCTTGCTTTACATCGTGAGAAAACACAATTATGTCTTTCTTTATACTATTTTTTTATTTGGCTCACAAAACTGGTTACAATGCATTTTACTTGATTTTTACATACTAAAAAACTTATATGTTACACTGTAATCTATATATAATCAATTTTGAACATAATTCTTC
This sequence comes from Eudonia truncicolella, assembly GCA_949315975.1. Classification (NCBI taxonomy): domain Eukaryota; kingdom Metazoa; phylum Arthropoda; class Insecta; order Lepidoptera; family Crambidae; genus Eudonia; species Eudonia truncicolella. The sequence goes on along the minus strand of OX438827.1, from coordinate 20,501,746 downwards.
ATTCTCCGTTGTGTAGTGCCACGTTGTATACTCCACATTAAATTCAGCCTTCATTTTATAAAGGATCGTTGCCCTTTTAACTATTCCATCACTGTCTAAACCAAAAGCGTTATGCCCGATATGCATATTAGAAGATAACCGTTTGACGGCGCGTGATATCGGAAAGGATTTATAGATGTAGCGGCTGATTTATGCGCCTCGTTTGATCCATCCGATGGAATGATAGGGAGACGTGCTTTTTAAAATGTCTGGATGTTTTTCACGCTAAATGTTAGGTACATACCTAATGCAATTATTGTAGATGTATATTTGGAATTAGGAAAAAGATTCTAGTTTTGTTGGCTTTTCAATTTAATGTAGATAATTATTTTGTGCTTTGTTTAATTTGTTTTATAATTTAATAATATAATATGAAGTTTCTGACTAAAGAATTTAAACGAGGAGTTAAGAAAGTCGCGACTGTAACAACTTCTTATAATAATATGTTTATATAATATGTTTTACTGAAACAGTTTAGACAATGATGGCACTTTTGAAAAAAATATACAGTTTAGAGTGTGATAGTAGATCAAGTAAGCGAGACATTGTTGATGGATTTTTATTACAAAGAGATTTATCCTAATATTATCTGAAATAATTTTCAGAGAGACACTACTTAACAGTTTTTCTGTAGTGATTTTTAATTGTACGATTGTAAATGTGCAAATTGTTGTTTTGCAATTAGAACTCTATTATTATTTCTGAAATTGTAGCTCACTTGAAAGCATTATCGCCCGAATTGGGCCTTACTTCGAGTCACAACTGAGACAAGTCGTCTATTTACAACTACTATTTTTCCTTAGGAAAACTTAATCAGTTTAACATTGTAACCGCAACATAAAGAGGTCGTTAGTATTTATCAAACGACCCTGTACAATAAATCACAAAACAGCTTCGCCACGATAAAGTGTCAAGATAAAATGGTGTTACACCAAAAGTGACCGAACGCGAGTTAAGTCTCCACTTACGTCATAAATTTCCAGTTGACATATTATAATATTGTAAAAACAGGGAGCGATATGACCCGATATGCATATTAGCTGGGTAACCGCTGAATGCTGGCCGCCGCCGCCAGCCGCCCGTCGCGCTCCGATTTATAGATTCCACACTTGATTTACGTCCAGTGCCTGATCCGTACCGCTAAATAGAGCGCCTTAACGTTTTAAAGTTTAATTGTGGATTTTGGTAGCTATTGTCTTTTAATAATAGATTGTTTATATATAAAATAAAACTATTAGACATAATTATAAGGTTTAAATTTAAAAAAAAATATATTTATTTCTTTTTAATGAGAAGGGAAAATTTTGATAAAAGGCAGCCTTGATTTTCGTTCAAATTTTGTTTCATTTGACTGTACAATCAAATGAAGGAGTGACTGTTTAACAAACAACTCTTACTGCCGTACTCAGAGACGTCAATTAAGTTAAATGACAATTAAATGTCTTTCCTTTTCTATTTAGCACTATACATAAGAAAGTGACAGCAAGAGACTTAATTCTCATTAAAATTTAATTGACGTTTTTGAGTACGACAGTTAGAGGGTGCATTTGTAATGTTACCTGATTAATATGAAAATAAAAAAATTAGACAGTCTTTTTTTAAAGATCCTTTAAATTTCTAGACGCATATTAGATTAATCAAATTGTAATCGATAGAAAGTGTAGAAAAAATATTACTCGGATATTTATGATGGTGCGGGTTCAACCACTGCTATACTAATTATGCTTGTTGATTTACAAGACAAGAACATTAAATCAGACTATATTCATTCTTTATACTTTTAAATTTTCGTAGGTACCGGATTTATTATTTGTAAATTAAAATTTTATTTCGTAATATAAATAGCTAATTTTGTTTAATTTTAATTGGCTACGCTATAACATTACGTTATGCATCTAAAGATTTGAAAGTGGTGAGTTAAAAAATAAAATTGTATTCAAAATAATATTGCTTGCGCTGTATAATATACGAGTATACGTCACGTAGCGGAACAACCCCTTAACATATCTGCTGTGTCAGTTACACAGATAATCTTGGTCGGGATACTGTTCAATTAGCCGTGTTTGCTCAACAGACAGCCATATTGATTGTTATTGATTCAGCGGCACCTAATACCTGTCTCAAGTACTTAAAGGAACAAGCAAACAAAGCAAGCTTTATTATAAATTCATAATATTTCCAAAGTTTCAAAAAAATGTATGAATTCAAACTATGAATAAACAATTTTTTACTTTTTTATTTTTATTTTCAAGTGCTAATTGCTGCACTGAAGCTAAATTAAATATTTATAAAATTTTATAAAATACAGTGAAAAAATTGAACACCCACCCGACCCGACCCGGATTGCAGAGAACTTGGCTGGGTCGGGTGGGCGTTTAATTTTTTCACAGTATTTTATAAAATTTTTATAAATATGAATAAACCTTTAAAAAAAATAAATAAATGAATCAACGTTTACGGATCTACTCGCGATTATTTTACACATTACTTATTTAATGTTTATTCTGACGTTTCGAACCCTTTGCAGGGTGCGTTGTCACAGGGAAACTGAAATGTTGGTCGTCTCATAATTTGTTGGTTGCTTGTATGTACACTTATTTTAATTTAATCACGTGCGGAATGCACGTGTGCAGTGTTTTACGCAGAAAGAGCTCATAGTATCTTTTGGTCTGGCAGTATGGTATCGGGGCTGGGATTTAATATTGACTTTAATTTAACTTTAGAAAACAATATACTTTAAATAAGTTTTATTTTACCAAATAATATTTGTATACTATATCCCATACCGAAGTATTAGGTCAATAACACACCTAGATGTGTAATTTAGATATCTAATTTCTTCCAAAATAAATTAGTTGAACCCAACGGAATGCGAATGTTTACGTAGGACCCTTCGTAAATTGGCCCGTAATACTACGCTATCTCTGTTGTGCCAGCCACTATTATTTACATAAGGAATCGACTCATTGCCCGTTGTTGAATGGAAAGTGTAATTAAACACTTTGAAATATAATATAGGTAAGAGGTCAATATTACCACTTTAGTAACTGACCATGATGACTTTAAACTGTTACTAGAACATTTTACAAATTTGTGGCAGGCCTCAGAGGACTGTTCGTAATTAAACCAATAATGATATTGCCTGTGGTAGTAATGATGTAATTTGCGATAATACTGGTTCCCCGCCCGATCCTCTAAATGCCACAGCACATTTACAGAATACACTAAACATGCAAACTAGTTTAGGCCCAAGACACCGTACTCGTAGAACAAGGGTACGAAGAACCGGTTCACACCCGCTCTAACCAGGTACAGACATGTACCTGGGCGCTTCCCTCCTCCACCACGGCCCTTAACCCGAGCCGAAGTCCGAGTTTTTAGAGGCACCCTCGGGGTGCTCCGCTCTCAGATCGGATCCGAACCCTTCGGAGAATCTAGTAGGGCACGGGGACACGTTCCCGCTCACGGCCGTTCCCTCTAGAAAACCTCCAATTGTGATTCGTTTCACACGGCTTGAGGAACCCTTTGAGTTTCTCGCCACCCCCAAACAAGCCCGGTGAAGCTGAAAATGCAGTTTGAGGCAATCAATCTCACTCCAAAATAATAATAATAATAATAATACTGGTCCCACTGCTGGACAAAGGTCTTCGGCATTGAAAACGTGTCATCGCTACTTGATGGGTATAAGCATATTGACCGCGCATGCTAAATGCGGGTTGGTGATCACAAAGCCGGGCTACGCACCAATAAATCCGAAACACACTATGCGCATTCTGGGTATTGAACCCGGAATCTCCGGATATCGGGCCGAGTGCTGTGTGGTGTGGCAACTCTTAGCCATTGTGATTATTATTGCCTGTAATCAATAAGAGTTGCATACACTTTTGTAGTTACGAAGATAGCCAATATCTTGGTAGAGAGGATTTTGCATCTGCCCTTATAATTACCTACCAACCGGTTAAATAAACTATATGCGCTGTAAAAAAAAATAGGATAGGACATACACTTCTGTAGTTAATAGCCAATATCTTAGTGCCTACAGAGGATTTCGCTTTAGCCACCTTTGGTCACATCACTTGTCAACAGGTAAAATAAACAAAATTTGCTATAAATAAAAGCGTGTTATTTAAACGGTTAGCAAAGTATTCGTATTTTTGTTAGCAAAAAAATGCTAGTTGGGCAGCAAAAAAGCTAGCTGGGCAGCAACTTATGGTCAGCAAATATTCCTAAATCAGTTTGCAACTTATATCATTCTGAACAGCAGTCTTATGCCGCTTCCCCCTTCCGTGACTGGCCCTCGCTACGATGCGCTTCGCTCGGGAAAAAAAAATAACTTAACCTAACCAACAGTAAGGATTTCTTATGCTAACCGATTGTATAATTCTGTTGACCAAATAATAATTTTGTTGACCAAATATTTATTTTGTAATACAAATAAATTACTTCCAAAATAAAATAGGAAAAGACAAACATATATGTAGTTACTAAGATAGCCAGTATCTGAGTAGCGAGGATTCCGCTTCTACTTTCGGCCTTATTAGTACTTATCAACCAGTGAAATGATTTAAGACTAAGTTAACGCGGCCGATCTGCGAGTGCGGAGGTTAAGCAACTTTCGCAAAGGCCGGTCATCGGATGGGTGACCGCACTGAGCCCGCATGATGGTTTATGGCCCGTTCTCCTTCTCCATCCTTAAGTAAAGCTCGTGCCCCATCATTGGGGATATAAAATGAGCTGATGATGATGAACAAGTGGAATAAAGAATACGTATTGTAAAACAAAATAAGAGAGCGAATGTCAAACTTTTACAGGCCCTCATTCATGTGTGAAGCTTCCGAAGGTATTAAAATAATCTTTATTTCCTCGCAAACCTATGATCCCCTCAAACGAACACTCGTGGCGCTCCATTTATTTGTCAGAGAATCTGTACCTAATAAGCTAATGTATGTAAATCTCTTCTGGCATTGGAAAAAGTTTTATCGTGACTCAAGACGATTTCACTGATTGGAATAACAAATAATCAATACGGCCTTCCTGCGTATACTTTCGTTCTTTATGTCTTTCTTTTGAGCAAAAGTTTTATTGGGATTGTTTTGTCTTTCCGTGTTAAAGTTACAGCTGCAATTACTGTGAGCTTTACTTTTTTTTAATTTATGACATTGCTTTATATAACTAATCCTTGCTTGCGCCGCTATAGATAACCTTGAATCTGCATATTCCACTTTCTGGTATTATTATGTTTTATGAGTGATAATTTATGTAATGTACCTAATAATTACAATATAAAAACTTCACTAGAAGAAATCAACCAGCCGCAGGAAGCTCGAGTGGGAATCGAACCCGCGACCTTTGGATAACCGGTCCAATGCTCTGACCGCTAAGCTACCGAGGCCCCAGAAAACTCGTTGAATTTTTCTAGTAGTTTGTGATTTGGAAAACACGGCCGTTAAGTCAAAACAAAAACTCTGCATTAGTTGAGTGATATACGAACAAAAAAAAGGAACGCGAACACTACACATTGAAGTGAAACAACTTTTACGGATCTACTCGCATTTACTATACACATTAGTTTTAATTAACATATAGCCGACGTCAAGCATAGGCGCGTAAATAACTCTGCAGTATGCGAACATTCCCTAGAGGGGCCCAACCATTTTATCAGATTTGATAAACCACAAATACTCGCTAGAGAACAACGATTCATCCCTAGGATGATACGCGAGGCTATTGAAATCAAAAAACATCCTATTTTTAATAGAGAAGATGGTTGGAATCTATCACCAGCCTGGGATCCCATTATACAGAATATTAAATCCCAGCCCCAACACCATACTGCCAGACCAAAATATACTGTATGCTCTTTCTGCGTAAAACGGAACGCACCTGATTAAATTTAAATGACGGTATACAAGCTACTAACTAATTATGAGACGACCAACACCTCAGACTCCCTGTGACCACGGACCCTGCAAACGGTTCGAAACGTCAGGATAAACATTAATTAAAACTAATGTGTAAAATAAACGCGAGTAGATCCGTAAAAGTTGTTTCATTTAAAAAAAGAAAGGAAAATGAAATACATTATTTTTTCTTAAGTTACCTACAGTTACTAAAATAAGATTTTGAAATTTCATTGTTATTCATTTGTTCTGCTGTTTTTCCTTCTTCGCTTTATTAAGTTTTCCTTTTCACCCATTCTTTATGAATGCCCTTTTACTAATTACAAAGTTCGAAACACGAGCTCTCCTGTTCCTGTTGCGAAATCAAAACGAAATAAAAACTTTCTATGAACAAAACACCTGCCAAGAACTTTATATTCCCAATCGTTTACCGCGACTGCAGGGCGAGAAGTAATTAAAAATATCCGAACAGTAATTACGCGGTCTAGAACAACAAGTTTCATTAGCGCTTATTCGAAAACTTTCATATTGCGGCCGGTATTATTTTTACACTAAACAAAAGTTGAGATGTAATTATTTAAAGGTGATTATCTCACGGATTATTGAAGTTAATTGTGCTTTAGTAATAAAACCCCTTAAGTTAGTTTGATGTAGTGCTACAACTAATATTATTATTGATACGTAAGCAATATGGTAATAGTTATAGAATGTTTATATTTATGTAACGTAACAAACACAAAAATAATTCGTTAAAAACTTTTTTTCACTTCTCAAGCTCGTAAAGTTGTTCTTTATGTCGAGAGAAGGCTGCATAAAATGGTTTTTTTTTGCTCTTATACATAAAGTGATTTCTTCTTTTAAGACTAAGGCAATTAGGCCTTACAGCCACATACACAATACACCTTCATTAAATTGATATATTTTTATGAGATTTAGGTTATATCTTAATTTAATTACGACATTATGTATTACTATCTAAATACAAATTTACGATTAATACGGGAGTAAAAAAAATATAACGCAAATATTTATAATAACTAGGCATTACGGCCCAGACCATAGTCAAACGTCACATGGTTGTAAATTAAAAAAATATATTAGGAAGAATTTTGTGGCGGGAAGCTAATTATTCGTCAAACAAAACTATCTAAATTTAATCCTTGTTTTATTTCCTTGCAATCGAAGTGAAAAGCAGAGTGTAAAACTCGAGCATAAAACCTATTTCACTTGAGAAGTTCATCAGAAAAAGCTATAGATAAAGAAAGAAAGAAAAGAGATTTATCACTTTGACAATATAATCTTCTTCTTCTTCATAATTTTCATGGCATGTTTTTGTGTCAAAAGCCGAATAGACAAGTTTCACAGACTTTTTCTGTTTTTTTTTTAAATCCGGAGTAGCGAAGGCATTTAGCGCATCGAGCCTTACTCATTCATTTATTTATTTGATATTTTATTTTTGTTGTATTTCAATATATATAATATTTCTTACAGTATCTTTATGTATTAAACTTTTTTTTTTATAAACATTTATATTATATATGTATGTAACTATGTTTTATATTATATCATCTTTATATGTACACGCACACACACAATACCACAACACTCACCATAGGCCCTGTCAGAATACCAGCGTCGTTGTGGTGGTGTTTGTTTCTCAGCACCGCAACGACACAAAGCTGAGGCAGGGTCCTAGTTGGCTTTCACACACACTCTTTGTTATATAATTATTATTTTTGTATTAGTCTTAATGTTTTTTTTTTTTGTAATGTTCTCATATTCATTGTTTTTTTTTTCTGTTATGTCTGTGTGATCGTCAATAAATAATTTCTTTCTTTCTTTCTTTCTTACTTTTTGTATTCTTATAAATGCTGCTCTACATGCATTATATTCTGCTTTTTATTTGCATTCTTAACATACCTTTATGTCAAGAATGCAAATACACACTTTGTATATTGTTTAATGGATTATTGCTTAAATTAACTTGTACAATTACAACCCAAGTAATTATGCATATAAAAAAACACAAGTAAAAACTTTTACTTACCAATGATTAACAATAACGCTTCCCTCTGCAGTCCCGTAGTCTTAGAGTGATTAAAACGCCAAATACCATTTCGGAGAAAATGCGCCCCGAAACGGAGCCGCGATTTATCACAGTGCAATTCAAACGAGGAACGGAACGTGTTTCTAAAGGTTGCAGTTACAGCTTCACTGTTAGGCAACCAGATTGGCTGGGTTTTGAATAGCTAAATTAGTTTTTTTTTTAATTGACATCGCCTTTTAATGATGGTAATGATAAACTTGTATGTTTGCCTTTGCAGGGTCCGTGGTCACAAGGAGATGTCTCCCTAAAATCCGTAATAGTTGTTTCTTTCAATATGTAGTGTAAACGTAAACTTTAGAAAACAATAAACTTGTATGTGTGAAAGTATTTTTATTTTGGGTTTTTAGGTGTACAATATAACTATATTGTCAACCAGTATTGCATCCATGAAACTAAGCATATAATTGTGAATAGTGATTTAATATTATTAAAGTTAGGTTAGTTTGACCGAGACAGCTTTGAATGACGATCTCAATACTTACAGAAGAAATTTGTGGGAGACCATAAAATGTTTTTGTTTTGTTTATTTGTAACGCAAATTTTAAATGTCAGAAGGGTGCAGGTTCAAATCCTGCTCGTGGAAATTTTTTTAACATTTGCGTTTTTGTAATTTGTGGGAGACCATTAGACATTGATATAGAAACTGATATAGATATGTAGTAAATTGATATTTATATAGAAGGCAGAAGGAATTGTATAAGAGAATTAAAAAAAAAGTAGGTTTAATAACTAACAACCTACTTCAAAAAGGAAAATAAAAAAAGTAAAAAAATAAATATACTTAAAAATAAAAATAAAAAAATAAAAATAAAAATCATTTATTATCAGACAAAGTAGTCCATAGATTGTTAGTACAAATTAATTAATCTTAAAAACTATGTTAGTCTCACATATACTATGGGAATAAAAATGCATAATTGTACAAAAAAACAAAAACAAAAACAGACCCTGTGTGTAGCTCACCGGCCAACACAACGAATGTGCAAGTCCGTGAACCGCCCGAACACTGCTGCGTCCATTCTGTCAGCTATCATCTTCAGGATCCCATTGGAGCTCCCCCGCAACCTTTGCACTATCGAGGCACTCTTTTTGCGCATGATGGCGTAGAAGTCATCAACACCAGCATCCGCAAACATACCCGATGCGCTGCAGTAGCGCGGGAGCCTCAATAGGGCCCTGAAGGTATTATTGTATTGGACACGCAAGACATTGTAAGATCCAGTTGTGAAGTTGGTCCATAATGCGCACGTATAAAAACTTTGGCAGTATGCTCTGAACAACGTAAGTTTGTCGCTTACGGTACAATTAATTAGTACAAAGTAATTCGTATTTTTATTTAGTTAATGAATGATGAAAAGATTAAATAAGTGTACAAAAACAGCTCTAAAAAGCAAGAAATAATATTGAAATAATATTATTAATAACCTAGAAACGCATATCAGTTTTAAAGAATATCCATTGAAGTCGGGTGGTTGGTGGTCGGCTGGGGGACAATTTTGTATCATTTAAACTTTTATAGTTGTTCTATTATATCCACTTTTTTATTGTAAAAGCCCTACCTGCCTTCAATAGACCTTCCTTCCTATAGTAGGTAGTGGTATTCCTATGTAAAACTTCAATCTTAGTTAGGTATTATTTTTGTACGAACTGAAAATCTTGGCATATTGAACCGTATGAAGTAAGCCCAACAAAAGGTAACTGCTGTAAATCGTTGAGGAATTCTCTCGACTCTCTATGCTCTCCATCATCAGACCTGTAATATTACTTATAATCCATATAGGTGTAAAATTCTCATCAATAGAAAACAAAACAACAGACCTTTTAATGGTGCTAGGTAAAGAAAAAAATATAGTTATACCAAATTCCTCAGCAGTCCATAATATAATACCAAGAAGTCAATATTAAAAGACAGAAACAAAATAAAATAGGACGTTATCAAAATTAGCTTCAAATTTCTTTTTGTACTAACACCAAAGCTGCTAGGTGAAAAAAATATACACTTTTACGTATAACTACAAAAGGCAGCTGGGAAAGAGAGCAGACACTGAAAAACTGTCGGCTGTGGGATTTCACCGTAATATTCGGGCTCAAACAAGCCAAGGGACTTTTTTTGGAATTTGCCCTTTGTTCCAGGACTTTTTTGGGCACGTATGTGTAAGAAGCCTGTACGCGTATGTTTAAGCCCCTTCATATGCCTTGATCTTTGGTGGAATACGTGAGAGGATTAAATGATGTGTGTTGAGGTAATCCAGGCACAGATTTTCTGCGTTTATAAGGCATGGTGTTAGTTAGATTTTATTAATGTTACATGTGTACTCATTTTGATATATTTTTTATAATGTAGCATAAAATTACTAAGAACACCAATTTGGTAATAAGATTACAGTAAAAGGCTATGTGGGAAAAATAAGACAAAAGAAAAAATACATAAGAAAGATAAATTGTGAAAAAATTATACAATAAAGAAAGGAGTTAATATTGAGATAATAGCTGAGGAGAAGCAAAAAAAAAACATATTGTACCAACCCAAAGTAAGGTTGATAACAGAGCAGGCGATTGGTGGTTTTGGCTTTAGAAAGATAAGATAAAAACGAGTAACAGATAGAAAGATACAGAAATAGGGCCTATAGATTCACTGGCGAGATGGGTAGGTAATTTATCGAAAACTAAGGTTGCACTGCACGTGACTAGACTAGCGCAGGACCTAAGCTAATGGTATATGGTGTAAGGAGAGGCATATGGTCAGCATTGGCTCAAGAAAAGCTGGCCAAGATAATAGTAATTTAAATAACTTCATAATTTAATGTCAAAATGTGGCTTTGTCTGGGTCTGGGGGCGGTTACCCAAAACTTAGGATGGATTACAGATTTAACTCTTAACAAAACTACCCATCGCATGGCGATGCTCAGTTATGGACTTTGACAGTTGTTTATAGGAAATGCACCCTTTTCTCAATTCGTTACCCACCAGTGCGAATGTTTACCCCTGAGATTTATAAATTTAAATATTTCCAGTTCCATACCTACTATGTACTTTGCGAGCCAATCTATTGTCTAGTTTGATTTTCATTTTCATTTTCATTAGTGATAAGGAAGAGATTTTTCTTTCTCCAAGTTAGAACAGCAATCGCCTCTGGGGTCTACTGGTTAGACAAACAGGTCCCGGTTTCGATTTTAGGTAGGGCTTGTTTTAAGTCTGTTAAGCTTGTTACAACCATCTTATCTAAATATGTCGTAAAAACAACAATGTAATAAACAAAATATAAAAATGTAATAAACAATGTAAACAAAATATCTTATCTTAGTACGTGGTCAAAGAGGGAAATAATAAACTTGCATGTATTTCTCTGTGACTTATTTTTGATTACGCAATATTTCCAGAACTAAGCTACCAAATTAGATGCCGTAAAGAAAAATTTTATCTTCATAAAATTCCTCGGGTGATGAATGATGATATTTATTTTAGTAAAGATTAATATATTGTGCCAAATAAATACACTTTAAAAACACTTTCAACAATTTTGGCGGGCTGGTTAGAACCCCGATAGCTCAATTGGAAGAGCACCTGACCCTGTATGTCAGAAGGGTGCATATTCAAATCCTGCTCGTGGAAATATTTTCAACATTTTTTCAACATCAGCTACAGCTGTCGATTCAGCTGTTTGATGCTGAGCCACATTACCTTTTTGTTCCAAAGTTAGTTGTAAAACTTGTAATTTTGAACAAATAAATACTTTTTGTTAATATTATTATTATTAGCTGTTAACTGAATGTAGCGGTCTTGCAACGAGTACCAGTAGTTCTAGGTACGCTCTCGACTTAGGTGCCTGCCTGCGTCACGATAACGTCTCCGGAGTCTGCAAATTACATTTCTATTCAATGGACGCTGAATTGTCTTGCAACATCGCCTTAAATGTTTTCCATTTTGAAATTTCCTACAGTTATTTACATCTCTTCGGTCGCAAGACGTCGACGCTTTATTACTGCAGTAAGGTTCATGATATTTTTCGCAACTCGTCCGCGTAGCACCGCACTAAAGTCTTTCAAGGCAAAAACAGCCGGCATTATTTGTTATTAAGGAGGTTTGATATTGTATAATTTTTATTTACTTCTTTTTTGTAAAGTGATTTGTTAGTTTTTACATAAAAAGAGAAACAATTTTATTTTTAAAATTACTTTAATACGTTATAATCGTAAATAAATATACTTACTAATAAATGAATAAAAAATTAAGGTTCAACGGTTCTAAAGAAGAAAAAATATAGGAAACTATCTGTGCTTCATAAACATCAGTTTTTCAGATTCATTGTGCACATTGCGATTTGGTGATACAATCGTGAGCGAATTATGTAAAATAGGCCACAACGCCGTTAGCTTTGACGCAGATATTTATTTGAAGTCATCCAACAAGGCTCCCAGCAGATTTTTCCCATTTGATCTATAACAATGGCGACCCGTTTCCAGCACGAGCTCACCTTTTTATCTCTGCCATTCGGCACGCAAATAAACTTTATTTCCGTCGGTAACAACCTTAATTGCTTCCTCTCCGTATCCAATTAGACACATCCGTAAATTTTGTAATAGCACGCGTTCGTTCCATTTCGGGGTTCATTGTGAATCAGATTTTTGGTCAAACGTTAATCTTACTCGTATTCAATCAATTTGGTGTTCCAATCTAATTTATTACAGAACCATTTACCTAAAACTTATTCTTAATCATAATTGGAGTCGCAGAACTCCACGAACGTATCGAAACACTGCTAAAAGTTTTATTTACAAAGTTTTCTTTGGTACCAAATAAATTATTTTCTCTAAAGCAATACATTATTCCTATTTGAGGATCAACATGCAAACGCACAGATACGCTCTTGAACCAGTTCAGCTCACACTTGACCCGTTTTAATTTTGTCCTCTCGCCATTCCGACTTTTTTCATCCGGTCCTCTTTACAGCGAAATGAATGCTATTTCCCAAGGACGATATTCTTTTCAAAATTAGTCCCGCGGTCCCTTTTCACTGGCATATAAATCAAGTTTTTGTTTAATGCTCTACAGCTTTTTTGAGGTCTGTGGCATTAGCTTCGTGTTTCTGGCTATAAGGAAGGGCTAAATGAAATTTGAGATCTGCGGACGTATTGTAGGCATTCGTATGCCTACACTCATTACTATGTAAATTCAATTGCAGATTGTACTCCAGCGTACGTATTTGTTACTAAAGAAAGTACTCCGAGTTACAATTCTAAATATATTCTAAAAATATTTGTACGAGACGTTGTTTGTGATATTTGTTTTCTTTGATGTGACGAAGACGACGGTATTGAGAAAACATGTCGTGGGTGTATAATCAGAAGAAAAAAAGACATAATTAATATTTTTGTAAATAAATACTTGGAAAAGCTTAATGACGGCTAGCACGTTAAGATTGCGATATTGCTAGTTAAGCGAGTTTTGCAATGCCGGGTCAGCGAATGGGTGACGAAATTCGAATATTTCGAGTTTCATCATGGTTTGGAAGGCATGTGAAGCTGGTGGCCCCGGTTATTGTCATAAGATGAAAGTCACTGAAACCTATCAACGGGCATTGAGCCAACGTCATGCGTTATGGCCTGATGCCCCTAAATTTATGTGGGCATGCCCAGTAGGATCTTTTTGGGCTGATAATAAAGTTAAAATAAAGACTTACCTTGAGCAGGCGCGTAGATGTTCAAATATAGGCAGTCTTCCGACTGGTTTGTCAGGAAAGGTAGTATCCTCTTCAAGTACTCGAACCTTCCCTTCGATATCCTCTTCAGGACTGCTGTCTCATTTCTTATATCTGGAAGCACTTGTGGGCACACGGGACTGAACTCTTCAGCTATCTTCACTCCAGACCATTGGGCCCCTGATACAGGAGGCATGAATCTGAGTGAGCCGACGGGTGGGGAAGCGTACGGAACGCCTCGGAATACCTCAACTGGCTCCAAGTACCTCGACTCTGGCGTCACAATAAAACCTCTTATGTCTCCGTATTTTGTGCGAACAACCCTCGAACTTATCATTGGCTGCGGATGCTTCTCCTCTATTGCGGACTCGCCCCTCACGAACTTCGTTGTTAGCACGGGAAGCGAAATGAAGTACGCAATAGTCAGTATTAACATTTTTCCGCTTCCGCCGCCACCGCTCCTGATATTGTCCGGGGTTGCTTCGTGCTATAAGTTGATCATTTTGTTTGGCGGGTCTGCTTGTGCGAACCATTTACTGGGCTGTCTGTAACAAAGAAATTAGAGACTTTAGCATAAAATGAAAATAAAAGTATAAAATCCAAATTTGAGTGTGAATAAGTACTAATAAAATATTCAACAAACAGTTCTAATTGTAAATGCTTCGCCAGACATTGTAAGACACTATTTGAGTTTAATGTTTGGATCAAGCCAACTAGTGAGTAGTACAGCCCCCCTAGATAAATGGCATAACGCTTATAATAATAGAAATGGAATATAATGATTGACGTATGGGATTGACATAAGCCAACGATACGTATATAAGACGTTTGATTGTCTTTATGTCAATCCCATACGTCTACCATTACATTTCTATTTTACTAGCGTTATGCCCCACAGTCAATATGGAAATGTGTTTTGTAGATTTTTGTTTAATTATCCGTTATTACACGTATACTCTCATTGTTAACTAAAGTAAGAACACATTCTTAGGCGTATAGTTTTTTACTTCCTTTGAAACATAGTCTCTGAGCCGCATTAAATCTATACTACTCAAAACAAAATAAGGGCCACGAGGTATTTTTTCATTTTGGTGTAAATTATTAAACATTTACATATTGAAAGTAGTAAAATATTGAGTATACAAACTCTTTGATACCTAAACTTTTTAATATTGTAGTATTTATCTAATGCTGGCAACAATTTTAAATAAAATTTGATTTAAAATTATTTTTGAAAATTTTGATCCCATTTTCTTTGACGTTTTGCTTTCCTTAGCTTCTTGGTTTATTAGAAATTATCAGAGTTCATTGATATCTCGAGTCAGAAACATCTTTTGCAATATGCCACAAGCACGCAGGCGTCATATGGACTCGCTGACAGCAACCAGAGCCGTTACAATGATTGAAGAAGGTCATTCGCAGCGATCTGTGGGTTTGCAATTGGGATTTTCTCGAAGAGCTATTCAAAATCTATGGAATCGTTTCCAAGAGACCGGCAGTGTTAGAAGAAGACCTGGTTCGGGCAGAGTTCGCATTACAACAGCTCAAGAGGATCGTTACATTCGATTAAGTGCGCGCCGACATCGCACAACGACGGCCCGCAAGCTGCAAAATCGTTTACGGCTCACAACGGGTACTCGTGTCAGTGACCAAACTATTCGTAATCGATTGCATGAAGACCAGCAGGCATCAAGAAGGCGAGTTGTCCGTATTTCATTAACCAGAAATCATCGTGCAAATCGTTTAAGATTTTCCCGTCAACATTTGGACTGGGACATAAACCAATGGGGCATGGTGCTCTTCACAGACGAATGCAAAGTTAAATTTTTTAACGACGATCGGCGTATTAGGTTATGGAGAAGACGCGGCGAGGAATTCAGAAGCCTGCATCCATGAAGTCGATCGTTTTGGTGGTCCAAATGTAATGATTTGGGGCGGGATAAGTTTACACGGCAAAACTGAGCTCGCTATTTTAAATGAGGGTACTGTTACTGCTCAGCGGTATATTGAGGAAGTCGTCAGACCACATGTGATCCCATTTGCCCAGCGAGCGGGTCCTGGATTCATCTTGATGCAAGACAATGCTCGTGCACACACGGCTCAAGCGACTCGGTTTGTACTGGAAGCGTCTCAAATTCAAGTCTTGCCGTAGCCGGCGAACAGTCCGGACTTAAATCCAATAGAGCACATGTGGGATCAGTTGAAACGAAGAGTTAGAGACGGTGATCAGGAAATCCACAACCAACAGCAACTCATCAACGCTGTTAAAAGGGCCTGGGAAGAGATTCCAATGGAAAATGTCAGGCATTTGATTGAGAGCATGCACTCCAGGCTTCAGGAGTGCGTAACGAAACGAGGGGGGCATACCCGTTACTAAAAGATGAGCATGGAGTATTTTCTTTTGTTTTCAGTAACTTTACATTGTTTTTATTTTTAACCTTAAATGTGTTTTTTCTTTCAAAAGCAAATAAACTTTTTAATCATTATTATTGGAATAAATTTATTGGTCTACACGGTAAAAACAACATTAGTTTTCGTTATGGAGACAAAAAAATTAATATTGGTTTTATTATTTTCATGGTACAGACAAAATACCTCGTGGCCCTTATTTTGTTTTGAGTAGTATATATTCCACTTCCTCGCCGGATTCCGTCTTAACGTTACAGAAATTTGGGGCACAATCGCGCATGCCTACGTAACGGAGATCACGTATTTCAGTCACGAAACTACAGCTCTCATTACACGGATATGTGCGATCAAAACTTGTAATACGCCAGAATTATAGTCACGTTCCATAAATACTGTTTGTACAAGTAGCTTATTTAAAACACATGAAATAGAAAAATTTAATTTAAAAAAAATAAAAATGCCTTTTACGGTCTGGGTAAAGGATTTTATCATGGCCGAATTTGAGCTGAATGCTTAACCACATATATTATGAAAAGACGTCAGACACAATGTATAAATAAGTAAAAAAATATTTAAGTGTGGGTAATCCAACCCCAGCGCTGGGGCAAGAACCTTCCCCCCATGGACCCCATTTTTTTTATATTAGAAGGAGGCAAACGAGCAGGCGGGTCACCTGATGGGAAGCAATCACCGCTGCCCATGGACATCCGCAAAACCAGAGGCATCGCAGATGCGTTGCCGGCCTTTAAGCCCCATTGCGGATTGGCGGTTGTTAACGACTGCGAATACAGCTGGACCAACAGCTTCACGTGTCTTCTGAAGCATGGAGGAACTCGATTTGATATAATTTGGTCACCTAACCAATGAGCAGCCATTGCGAAAGTTGTTTAACTTCAGCAATCGCAGCCATCGAGCTTCTTAGATAGTATAATGCCTTTGCACATTGTAATAATCCCGTATGCAAGCCACGAACGCCCAGTGCTTATTATAAAAATACTTTTAATCAAAACTCGAGTAGCATCTCGTTATAATACCCTTAATGTCATCTTTTGTTGTCTCTCAGGTGATTAACGTTGTGGCTTGTACAAGTTTCGAAGGTATCAGGACAAAGTCTATTTTCTTGTAATGGGTTTTTGTATAAGTACCTAACGTAATTATTACGTAGACGGTTAAAACCCTTCTTGTAATAATAATGATAAATGTTTTGGTAATGCGCAACGGAGTAGTGCTTAATTATAATAGGGTACATTTTAAGTGCTTACTAAAATAATTTTTCTACACACATCAGAATAATTATACGTTTTGTATATATATTCTTTTTGCTTGTCAAAAAAATGAAATGAAATAAAATGAAATGAAATGATTATTTATTCACGCAAAACAAAGTACATTTTAGCTGGTGGTTAATATTATGATTTTGAACGTCTGTTTTGCCAAACGCAGGGCATGTGAATGTCGAATTACATAA
Source organism: Eudonia truncicolella (assembly GCA_949315975.1). Lineage (NCBI taxonomy): Eukaryota > Metazoa > Arthropoda > Insecta > Lepidoptera > Crambidae > Eudonia > Eudonia truncicolella. The sequence continues at coordinate 20,484,125 of OX438827.1, read as the reverse complement.
AATTAAAATCAAATTAAAATTAAATTAAAATAATAGAATAATAATTGTGACAAGAGATAAAATAAGAATTAGATATAAAAGTGATAATTTTCGCATTAGCATCGCATTAGATTCCAACATATTATGTCGTGAATAAAAAGGTGTACCTAGAATACTTAAACTAAGCAGTTTGCGTTCAACCCCATCAAAAAATGTTTAGTGACAATTATTTTTGTTCACAAGAGATAATGTTTTTAAACTGTCTTTTGCTAGGTTATGCAAAATAGTTTATGCAAAAACCACAAAAGGAATAAAAATGCCGTTTTGCGTTTTGGTGAAACAAAACAAAACAAATTGGTGAATGCATGCGATGGTCCCGATTAAAGTTGAGACTTTTCAAAACCAGACAGCTGTGGTGTTTGATCAAAAACCAATGTGACTGCAATTCTCACAATACTCTACCAAAAGTCGTTAAAGAAACTCAATTTGGTATTGTGAGAGACACAATATCGAAATTCGCCAACTTTAAAGTGGTTATGGCGGACAATTCCCGAAGTTCCGCCCACTAAATGTGTTAAACTAAAACAGCGGTAAAATCTGGCTCCGACACAATACTTAGATATTCCTTCGATAGTACCGAGTTATTGGTGCAATAAATCCAATGCAGATAAACATACCAATAAACATCTGAACAGTTTTCCTCGTAAACGTCCTCTACAAAGAAACAGCTTCCTTCTCCGCCTTGGAAACGGACATAAAGTCTGGAGATAGGGATTTTGTGAATATTTATGGTAAGCGGGTCTGCAAACAAACAAACGTGTAGCCAATTATTTGGATACAATATGGGGATAGTCCGGCAAATGTGAAAATAGTTCTTTTTGGTCTGTATGATATTTCTAAGTGAATTGCTTAATTACGGCTTGAATGTCGATGAATAAAAATGTTTTAAGAAATATATATGTTTAACTACAATCAAAAAATTAAGTAATAACGCTTGAACAGTTTCTATGACAATATTAATTATTATTTATTGCAATGTTTTCAAATTATTAAAGTAGTCAAAAAATAGACAAACGGTCTTAACAAACAGTTTAAAATTAATTATTTATTTGTTTGTATTTTTAATTTAATTCGCAACTTTTTAAAAATTATGTTAAGGTGATAGTTTAATTATTTTTTAATATAATTATAACAAAGCTAAATCTTTAACGTTGGTACTTAAATTCCCTAAAAAAACAGATAAAAATGTTACGGATGTCGTTTGTGTTGTTTCAAATGGTATAGTTCCATTCACTGGAACGTATATTGTGGCGCATAGCTGCTTAGAATTGCAAATTTCCACCACGCAACGAATCAATATTCATAATACCTGTGAATTCCGAATAAATGTTTGATGGGAAGTATTCGCGCTACCGACCAAACTAACATTATGCATTCGATAGGAAATATAAAGAGATAGATGGTTGTTACGGGAAGACCAAACAGGCTAGATAAGCAACTTCGAAAACGAAAAAGGATGTATTTTACATAACAAGTTGGTGTCTTATTTTGTACACAAAAGTTCATTTAATTCGTTAAAACTATTAAGAGAAAAATGGCGGATCTAATTTTGAGTTTTTCTTTTTAAACGCTTTGCCGCGTACCACCGCGTCCGCAACCTTGTGAATGGTTATGTGATGCTCTCCCTCGAATTCTGCGTCTATGTCCAGGTCCAAAGGCCTCGACAGGGAAACAGGAGGAGGGGATACCCACTAAAGTATGATTAAGATATCAATCACTGCATTGTTGAAGTGCTCAACATACAGCTGTTAATTGGCATCACACACCATGTATTAGGAGTTCACTTACCGCAGCGCCGGTCGCTCTGTTCCGCGGTTGGACCGTAATTTTTTCTGTTTCTAACTACTGAATTCAATATATTTTTCCTGAAAATGCCTCCTGAGCTCCAAAGTTTTAAATACTTTTAAAACGTTATTCTTCAATTCAAGATTAGAAACATAAATAAGTACCTACCAACAGCTATATAAACAAAACCCACACATAAAACAAACTATGTTTTGTCAATTATACATTACTGAAATCCCTATTACATTAGTTGAGATACAATTAAAAACCACAAAAGCGTTTACATTTAATACATCCATTAAGCAAATCTTATTAAGCGCGATTTGCATTTCACTGCACGGCAATTACCCTGTACAACCTCTAAATGCTAATTTGAAACGTCTACTGTCGCTAATTGTGCTTCTCTAAAACATCCATTGAGACTGAATCGCGAGGCGAAGTAAACACCTGAATATAGAGAACACTTAATTTTATTATTGCTACGAAACAACGAACACCATCAAACTGTAAAGTTGTTATAACCTTCATGCTAATGTGGAAAGGCTACCATCATTGAGATCAAGTCGTCGATACAATTGATTGACTTAATTACCACCCCTGCCAAACCCGGTGATGATCACAGACTCGAGCTATGCATCCAAAGTTACGAAACACCTTTGCCCGACCTAATAATAATTAAAACCAGGACGGTTAATGACGGTAGTTGTTGACATTTAATTGGCGCCTTTGGCTTTCAAAGTAAAAAAGTAAATAGTGTTGAATAATTTCGGCGGGCTGGATAGAACAACGATAGCTCAATTGGAAGAGCACCTGACCCGGTATGTCAGAAGGGTGCAGGTACAAATCCTGCTCGTGGAATTTTTTACAACATTTGTGTTTTTGTGAAACCAGGACCTTTGGGACTTGGTCACCGTGGTGATGACACCATCAAATATGGAAATATACTTTAAGCAATAAACCCAAATGTGTGTGTCAAAGTTATAATTGCGTTAAAGTTATAAAAAGGTGAGAAGCTCGATGGCGCAGTGGGTGACCAAAAATGTGTCATCTCAAGCTCCTCCGTCCTTCGGAAGGCACGTAAAGCCGTTGGTCCCGGCTACATTAGCAGTCGTTAACAACCATCAATCCGCACTGGTTATGGCCTGTTCTCCCTATCCATCCATAGGGAAGGCGCGTGCCCCAGCAGTGAGGACATAAAATGAGCTAATGATGATGATGATGATGAAAAGGTACAATTGTTTATATTGGTATGTATATGTTAGCCGTTAAGGTATATATCTATTGGCCTATTTGTAAAAACTTTGTTGCCTGAAAATATATATCAATAAATTCATAAATTTATAATTTACTAGCGGTCCGCTCGCGACTTCGTCCGCTTGAGTGAATACCCGTATCCTATAGAACCCTAAAGCACTGCCACCTACCGGGTCCAATTATATGCATGTTTTATACATATAATTCTTCCTCTTAAATCACTCTGTCTGTTAAAAAAAAACTGCATCAAAATCCGTTGCGTAGTTTAAAAGATCTAAGCATGCATAGGGAAAGTCTGACAGCAGGAAGCGACTTTGTTTTATACTATATAGTGATAATAACCTAAACAATGTTTTCAAAATGCTTACATAAAAGACAAAATATACAAGAGTTATGTGGTCATGCGAAACACACGCGACACAGATTTGAAAGCGTTTTGATAGCTATTTGTTTGATAGATATTCGTTTATAATAACGACCACTCGTATACATAGACAAATAAATTAATGTTGATAACTATCAGAGTAAATAAAATTTGTATCGTTTATATTGGACATATACACAATAAAATAACAATTACAGGGACACCCGACATAACTCCGGAAAACAATTAACAAAATGAAAACAGAATCACATTAAGAGTACAAACATTGAAGCGCCAAAAAATAATGTATGCAAAAGGGTCGCTTAAAGCTTACCAATAATAAAATGTGTAAAGCATCAAACTTCTATAAAATATATATAAACTTAGATTCGTTTTAATAAAATAACCTAGAAAAGTATTATCCCGCCGTTTCCATCAAACACGACCCTTTCGGATTAGTTTAAAACAAAACCTTCGTTCAGGACAGGCGTCATTGCTTTTTATGTTCGCCCGATGCGACGCCTAGTTCCGATAATGGTTCGAAGACACAGCCGTTTGTGATGAAATTCACTTTTACAAACGTAATTCTTTATAAAACGCAATAAATTACACAATTCTCGTTATTTTTTTCTGTTATTAAACCAGCAAACGACTGTTAGGCCCACCAATTCTGCTATTTTATAACATCTACGAGTGCAATCGTTTCTAAAGCTCTGATTTTATCACTCGAACTATAGGGCTATAGCCGTATAGCATTAACTAACTATCTACCTATAGGTCAGAATCAGCCAATAAGAAATAACTGCGATCGGTTTAGAATATAATCTATTTGGATTCAGTTATTTGTTTGTAGAATTGTTTTCGACAGCGTTAGAGATGTATAATGACTGAATCTGACCAGTCACGATGACCAAAAACGATGACTAATTTATTGTCAATTTCAAATTCAAATTGACTTATGCATTCCGGTTTTTGACCGTATTTGACTGTTTTTGACCAATTTGGATGTAAATGACCGTCTGTCCGATTCATTCACTTTGGTCATTTTCAACACTAGTCAGAATGAGCACGTTAAATAGTACACGTACTTTCCGTCTAGGTAACACTGCGTTACATCAAGCCCTGGCAAGGCGTTTTCTTTAAAGTTATTCGCATCTTCCAAGGAAAAAACCCGGATATACGCGCCATTACAATATTGGCTGACGATAACCCTTGCCGAGCGATCAAAACAAAATCGCCTAACCCTCATGCGGGGCAAACGTCATTGGCTTTTATGTTGGCCCGCCCAGCCTCTGAGATAAGTCGGCTGGCACAATGGCGCCCTACAGCGGCTACAGCCTGATACCGAGTTCGCGCGAACAGGGAACTTTCGAAGGCTGCTAGAAGGGTTTTGTCCAAAATATCTATATTGGTATAGCTTTGTGGCGGCGTAAAATTGACGCAGAAAATTATTACGCAAGCTTAGGATGTTTCATACAGTTTGTTGTAAGAGAAATATTGTATTCGCTGCTATCTTTATTACCGGGAGACGTCAGGTCTGGTGCTGGTGATTAAAGGAGACTTTATAACGCTTAAAGTGATAGAGTTTATCTTCTTATAAATATTCCATTTCTATGAGCAATGTGAATTGGGTAGTTGACAACAACAACAATTAATTCCAGAACAATAAAAGTATAAATGAAACTACGTAACAGTTTTATAAGACATTAACCAATTTTATATTTGACTGAAAAATAGAATGAATTTCTGTAACCTAAAAAGTTATTAAAAAACACTCAATAGACGGAAGAAAATAGTAACGTCATAGTTTGTTAATCCCTTACAGTTTCTATTAAAAATAATCGTTTTGACAGTTGTTAAAAAGTTTCTATATTGGCTAACCAGTTAACTACCCAATTAACGATACTTACGGTACTTATAAGAAGTTCTGTTTAAAACATTAACGATCTTGGCTCAAATTTTTACGTTCTTTTGCCTTTTCATAAAACCTTCGTTTCAATAAAAAGTTTAAGGTAATTATTATGTTTTAAAAAGTGCAAGAAAAGGTATTTACAAGAATATCCAAAACTGCAACTGCTTTAATCTAACATGAAATCTCTTTTAAAGTAAAGCTGATCTTGACAATAGCTACTTTAAGTTTATCAAATTTAGCTATGAATAAACCTCTTAAACAAGGTTTTCAAATAAATCTAAATCGGTTCATCCATTTGAGAGCTGTTTCGCTACAGTGTCTGTGTCAGTGGACGTAAAACTAACTATGAGGGCTTGAAAAGTCACAAAAAAAGGCAAACATGGACAAAGTTGTTCAAAAAAAGAAAGCATTCAATTTACAAAGCGATAATTCTTAATTTGTACGCTGTTGTTGCGTATTTCTTACATCCATTGCAATACCAGCAGCCAGAACCACTCCCGTTGATAGGAAATTCCGTTATACCTATGTAGGTTCACCGAGTAACGTTTTACGTAAAGTTGCTCCCGCACCAGGAGCGTTCGTCTGTAATGCAACGTTACAAATCCGAGCATTACATCAATGAGTGAGGAGAACCTAGCATTAAAGTACGCAACCTGTACTGTAATGTTACAGATCTGAGCATTGCGTTGGAGAGTGAGGAGAACCGAGCATTACAGTGCGCAACCTGTAATATTACAGATCTGAGCATTACGTTGGTGAGTGAGGAGAACCGAACATTACAGTGCGCAACCTGTAATATTACAGATATGAGCATTACGTTGGTGAGTGAGGAGAACCGAGCATTACAGTGTGCAACCTGTAATATTACAGATATGAGCATTACGTTGGTGAGTGAGGAGAACCGACCATTACGAGTGCGCAACTTGATACAATGTGTAATATTTCTTACATTACAGGCGAATGCTCGTCAAATCAGCAAGGCAAGATTATTGTAATGTAATACTCAAAATCGAATCTGAAATGTTACATTACAGGCGAATGCTCCTATTGAGGGAAGACCTTTAGATCCTATTGTAACACATTTATCTAAGCGGTGGATAAGGTTCCGAATGTATCAATTCGAGCTAATCTAACGTAAACAATGCTTTGTGCGTCTCATACGACCTCGCAGAAGAATATACCCGCTATGATCTCCTTACCCAAAACAAATAAGGCTCACTCGATTAAATGAAATGTTTTGCCTCCAGTCACAATGAGAGAGACTGTCGTGTTAGTAATAATTCAGTAACAACGCAAAGAAATCATTTGTTTACTTTCGAAAGAAACGTAAATTAATAGACTTTATTACTTCCTATTTTGTGTAGATAGATATATACGAGTATATATATGATATATATGAGACAACATCACATACATTGATCTGATCCTAAGGTAAGTAGCTAAAGCACTCGTTTCATGAAATCAGAAACAACGACGGTACCACTACTACGCAGACCCGACACAATATCGAAAAGTTCGTTTTCGACATTGACCCGACCGGGAATCGAACCCGGGACCTCAGAGTTACCGCCGCCCAAAGTCCGGCGTGCGAGCCACTCGGCTACGGAAGTCGTCAAATGTTAACATTTATTTATAAATTTTGTAATACTAACCTACATAATTATCACAATAAAGTATATTACTAATAGTCTAGATACATGTAGGTATATAATTTACAATCTTTCAAAGTCATAATAATTGATTTCAAGTTGACACGCTTTAATTAGTTGTAATGTACAAATAGCAACACCGGTGTTACATTGGAAAAAATGTTTTTTTTTTTTAAATTTCATACACATGAACAGGACTCTCAATTTAACAAACTTTCTTTTAATGTTGTTCTGACCAAATCTAACTAAGAGCATTTTGATGAATGGCCCAAAGTCAATGCAAAAACTTAAAATAATTCATCAACACTAAAATGCACTTGAAATACATACATACATCATCATTTGGTGCCATCTTCGTACTGAAATTTAGAAATTTTCTGCGATCTCATATAGATAGTTTTTTTTTAACTTGCGATAACTAAGTCCAGTATATTTTTGAAATTATATGTAGAGTTAATTTCGCTAACTTAAGATTTCGATTGCATTTTGTGTGTCATGGATTTACGCAAAGTAACGCCTGATTCCATTAATTATAACTCATTTAACCTTTTTGCAATTAAGTATTAGTTGGGTTCGAACTCAATTTAATCAAATACAAATTGTAACAGAAAGGACAAAGGGCTGGTAATTAATTACTTATAAATAAATTAGTTTATGAATCGGTTAGGACTTTAGTTGCACCAATAAACTTGATACAAAGTTATTCAATATATCTACTAGAGGTCATCTTTGGTACACGTGCTTAGTCAAGGGCGAAAAGGGGTTAAGTTGAATTTAATATATTCATCAAAACTGGAGTGAGTCTCTTAAATTTATTTTAAAGCTGCCAAATGCTTTCGGATAAAAAAGTGTGTGAATTGTTATTTGAATATTTAACGCATTGCTGATTCAGAAAAGAGAATCCAAATGTGTTATGACACGAATAAGCGATACATTATTCATATTTAGCCTTTGAATAATTCACTGTTCGTAAAAATAAAAAAATATTTATTTTAAGAGTTTATTCACATCTTCATTGAAAGCAATACCGCTCTTGTAACCAAAGCTTAATATATTTTTAATAACAATATTATTTACCACAGTTGCAAAATGCTATTGAGGCACGGTTTAGGGTAAATATCTCCCTTTCTTATTCATTTGTTTTATGTTCTATTTATAATACTAATTAGTTAACTAATTAACTAGTTATTAACTAGTTACTAATTAGTTAATTAGCTAATTTATGATACATTATTTTAATAAAATGTCATTCTAAACATAGGTACCCAACAACAAATATAGCACATTTACAATTTCCACTCGGAACCGTCTTACTTTCATAGTGAGAACCCTTCCAATGTCAAGCGCCAAGAAATACATCAAGTCACCGACATCAAAGTTAAACAATTCAATTCACATGAAACACACAGTGGCATCTGAGCTCATGAACTCCAGATAAAGGCTCGACGTTACCAACGTTCCCCAAAATCTAAGTGAGCCAAGTTGTAAAGTTATCTAAACCTAACGTGCCGCATTAGCGAGAACATTCGGGAACGTTCGGGTGCGGTGGCGGTGAACTTTTGCTTGCGAAGTTAAGATATTAACCACAGTAAAGCAATTTTCTTCTGGTGTCATGGTAGTACCTGGTGTTAGGTCCCGGCTTACGTTATCGGTAAGCGTTCTCGATAGTACCAAAGTCGTTACGGATTCCATGGAGACACTCAAGTTTTCCAGTAGTTTTATATGTTTTATAAGTTTTATAATAATACCCCAGAGTCCTGAGATGTAACTACGCTAGGTCTTCGTCGCTAGTGCCAGTGTCGACTGTAGTTAATTATGCGATTGATGATAGTAAAGAAATTTTTATTAAGCTTTAAAATATTAAAAAGAATGTATCATAACAAAGGCATAGCCATTTAAAGATACGACGATAAATCAAACAAAAATACATATTTTGATTATTAGTTGGTGTCTGGGTGGTGTGACCACTTGGCCCGGAATCTGGAGGGCCTGGGTTCTATTACTGGAACGGGCAAAGTTTTTTTTAAGAGTTTGCGATGCAGAGACCGTGTTTGCGATCACCAACCCGTATTTACCAAGCGTGGTGATCAATACCGATCAATTGTAGCGATGATTTTTATGATGGAGGCCTTATCCAGCTGTGGGACACGGGAACACACATTCTAGCTATTTACGTGAACAACACCAATTTGAATGAAACCTTCATATGATAATAAAAAATAAAAAATGATTTTTTATTCTTCATACAAAGTGGAGTGGAGTGGAGTGGAGTCCTTTTAAGCATTTATTTCATAGGGATCTATTTGCGTACATTCATCCTGATATTTCGAATCTTTTAATTTCGGTCCATGATCACACTAATCCGTTAAAATAACGCTTACTCCCTTTTCATGTCTGTGTTTTACATTCGAGTTATTTTTAGCGTAAAAAATTATTTGTTGTATTAGCCGTGCAAAACTGAGTGTCACCGAGAGTGCAATACCAAATAGCAGTGAAACATGTGCTGCATCGCCTTAAGCGTTGCTTTCTAAATTCGAACGGTTTCTAGAGCGTGAAAGCTCGCCTCGCAAGCTAGACACAGACAAATATTTTCATTTGAGACGTAAAAGGAATAGTTTCTTTTTATTTATTTATCTGTACTTGCGGTTCGTTTTCTTCACGAAGTAGGTTTCGTACTGATTTGATAGCTTCAAATTTTGATTGTAAACTAGTTGCACAAACGATGTGGTACCCACAGAACGATAGTGGTGGTACCACTAGTGATCGACAAAGTTTTCGTCGCCAATATATAACATTGATTTTCATTGAAATTTTACGAGATGACAATATAGCTGTCATCTGCAACAATATATGTAACACTTTAGTACAGACCACCTTCTTCCTAATTAAATTGTTGCTAAATACTCAAATCAGTTCCTGACCCCTACTTTTAGAGGAAAAAAATACAATTAATATATTTATTAGACAACATCACATACATTGTTCTGATCCCAAGGTAAGTAGCTAAAGCACTCGTTTCATGGAAATCAGAAACAACGACCGACGGTACCACAACCGCCCATACCCGACACAATTTCGAAAAGTTCGATTTCGACATCGACCCGATCGGGAATTGAACCCGGGACCTCAGAGTTAGCGCCGCCCAAAGTCCGGCGTGCAAGCCACTCGGCTATGGAGGTCATCTTAATTCTTCTCCTTAATTAGGTAATGATTCCTGTCGAACACTAGTGCCTAACCCTACATCGAAAAGAGCCCAGCAATTGATCCTCTAAATTAAATTACAATCTATCACTTAAATGGATCTGAAGCGAATATTGTAATTCACTCTTACATCATTTCGTGTAAAAATTACATTAGATAATTAAGCTAATGTTTATCAGCGCATTTACGTTACGCTGCAAGGCGGGGGTCTTACGAGGCGCATTAAGGGATCCGACCATTAATTCACCACGCCAAGATAATGGGGGCTGATGGGTGTTTAACGACTGCTATAAAAAGCTCCCGAGAAACGTCGCTTTTTAGTAACAGATTCTCGTGTGTGTTATATAGTTGACGTTCACGACTGACAATCTTAAAAGTATGCTGTAGTAGTATAAGTTTAGACAATTATATGGCCTCGATACGGTTCCCGTGTTTTGCAGCTGGACAAAAGCCATCATATTGTTTTCTAAAGTTTACGTGAACATCACACATTGAAATGAAACAGCTTTTACGGATCTACTCGGTTGGTCGTCTCATAATTAGTTAGTAGGGATCCCATCATACAAAATATTAAATCCCAGCCCCAACACCATACTGCCAGACTAAAAAATACTGTAAGCTCTGTCTGCGTAAAACGGAACGCACCTGATTAAATTTAAATGAGGGTATACAAGCTACTAACTAATTATGAGACGACCAACACCTCAGTCTCCCTGTGACCACGGACCCTGCAAAGGGTTCGAAACGTCAGGATAAACATTAATAAAAACTAATGTGTAAAATAAACGCGAGTAGATCCGTAAAAGTTGTTTTATTTCAAAAGCCTGACATTAAAGTTAAGTCATTGCTACTCTTTTTAGTATTCATATTCATCATCATCATCAGCTCATTTTTTATGTCCCCACTGCTGGGGCAAGAACCTTCCCTATAGATGGATAGGGAGTACAAGCCAAAATCTATCGGACCCAGTGCGGTTTGGTGGTAGTTAACGACTGCTAATGCAGCCGGGACCAACGGGTTTCCGTGCCTACCAAAGCACGGAGGAGCTCGAGATGATACATTTTTGGTCACCTATCCAGTCAACTCAACAGTCAGAGTCAACTTTAACAATCGCAGACCGGGCGCGTTAACCACAGCGCTATCGAGCTCCTCAGATCTTATATTCAATTCCTGTATATTGCTTACGTCGGATAACCTCGTAAACATGAAAAACTGCACACTTCCATTGATTCATGCTCCTGTGCTCGTCGCCAATAAAGTCGTGCACGAGTTAGTACATTCATATTTGATAGTGTTTGCGACCTGCAAAGCACCAACCTTTTTGGCCAGTCTTATTGCTCGGCCACGACCACTGGGCCCGACCCTGCTCATTCAAAACGTACACATTCCTTTGTCAGCGGCCTGACTAGGACATTTGGAGTATGAGAAAAATGTCTGCACCTGATCTGGCTGAATTCGACAATACACGATTGTAGAACTTTAAAATAGTAAAATTGAAACCCAGGCGTCTTTCGACCTGGCGAGCGGGTTTGTAGTTCATTGCTTTCTTTATATCATCGGTTAATATGACTGCCGTTGTATAACGCACAATGATCTAGAAACCAGCTCGCTGTGTCGCTAGACGTTCGCGCTAGTAGCTTAGGTCATTGTCTTTTAGTACAAAAATAAATAATACAACAGTGTAATTTAGGAATCGCAGTATTGTTAAGCCAAATTACGTAGTACCACTCAATTGCTTATTGAATGATCACAACATTGCTGGAACTATCTCAAATCCTTAAGACCTTATAGTGATTGTAAAGTAATTGTCAAACTGAAAAAAAACCTCGCGAAAAATGGAAATGAAGGTAATGTCTTTAGGTTATATGTTCAAATAAAATGATTACAAAAGGTCTAAACCTTCAAGTAATGCAAATACAATATGCGAATAAATGATAGAATTTTCTCACATTTTCAGAAAAAGACCAGAAATAAATTTCCTGTATTCAAGAAGTTAAAAAAGTTTCGTGAAACATAGACTACAAGAAGTTTAGATGGTTTATGCTGCCGGTACATGCTGTCTTCTAAAGCCACCGAATAGCACTTCAGGGATAAAAGTTTTTCAAAAAATCTAACATTTATTGAAAACAAAATTACTTTTTGCGTCACAATTTACTGTGTTTATGCCTCAAATATATACTCAGAAAACATATATTTTGTAGAATAAAAATTACACATTGTGGTAAAAATTTGTGTCACAATTTAGTGTAACAATTCAGTGGTAACAATTTAGTGTAACAATTTAGTGTACAGACGCTTGAACATCAACCTATCCAAAACTGTAAAGTTTTTTCAACAAATATTCAACCATATGCCAGTGTGCTAATGCCCTAAATGTAAACTTGAGAAACACATTATCGATCTCAGAAACTACATATTTACACTACATTTGTGACTCAAAGAGTAATTTTTATTCTATAATTGAGTCACAAATTTAGTGTCACAATTTAGTGTAACAATTGAGTGTGCTAATGCTCTATTAACCTGTCGTATGCTGTGAATACAGAAACAATAGAACTTTAATTGTTTAGGGCACTGATCAGTGTTTGCGGCAAATGATAGGTTAATGGTTACTCGAGAAATCGTTCTTAGAAACTACATATTTATAGAACAAAAATTACTTTTTGTGTCTCAAATTTAATGTCACAATTTAATGCTTGAAATGTACACTCGAGAAATACACTATCGATCTCAGAAACTGCATATTTATAGAACAAAAATTACTTTTTGTGTCACAAAGGAGATCCGCCAAAACTGCCTCAGGCCCGGCCCGGCGCAAAAGAAATGTATCTCAGATTTTGAAGTAATAATACAAGATTCATAATAATGTACTGCTATTCTTCAAGTCAATGGCTAACATAGTTTTTTGCCCCGAGAAGAATCATAGGCGCTAAATGTAAAAATGTATTTTAAGAATATTATTTTATTAAAAATATAAATAAAACCATTGGCGTTTTAGATTTACGTATATTTTTATTTATGTGATTGTAGAAATTGTTCAGATTGAACATGTCTACGACGTCGCGTCGCCGAAACGGCCGTCTACACAAAACACAATTGTCTGCTACATCACAAGAATAAACAAAAGTCCAGGTGGGATTAGCCAAGTTGTCATAAAAATAAAGAATGATCGAGAGATTATCACACAGTACACAACACAACAAACGTTAGCAAAGGACTGCGCACGGGCATCAGTTAAATCGACAAACACCAGCCCATTGTTTAACTGATGGCGTCACTATCTTTTTCTTTTTACACCATTATCACTTATGCGTCACAGGCTACCTGCCAGTGGTTTTATTTATACATTTTTAGTCCTTAATGACAACAGTATAAGACACGTTTTTACATGTAGCGCCTATGATTCTTCTCGGGGCAAAAAAACTATGTTAGCCATCGACCTGTAGAATAACAGTACTTTATAATGAATCTTGTATTATTACTCTAAAATCTGAGATTTATTTCTTTTGCGCCGGGCCTGGGGTTTTTTTCTATCGAATTTGGCGGATCTCTTTTAGTGTCACAATTTAGTGTAACAATTGAGTGTGCTAATGCCCCAAATGTAAACTCGGGAAACACATTCGCAAACTCAAATAAAACATGACGCTAGCTCGTAAAATCGAACTTATGAGAGTCGGGGCCGATTTATAAAGGCAACAAAACTGCAACGCCCCGATGCGGTGCAAGATTCAGAGCTGCTTCTTAAATTTATCGTTCTGTCGTTCCAGTAAGGTACTAGGGAATCTTCGATGGAAATCCTGACCTAGTTGCTTCGTGTATTCTTTCGCCAAAACAGTTTTGAAATATTGCGTTGTACGTAGGCAATTTTGTAATATCTAGGTTTTTATAAGCTTTACAATATGTAAACATGACGTACAGTTAAATAATCTAAATTCTCATAAATATTAACGCCATAATATTTCCTTTTTAGAAAAACTCTTTTTTATAGCTCTAAATTCTTCAATTAGTTCATTACTAAAATGATTTGGACATCTTTTAAAATTAACTAGAGTGCCTACTTACTACGTCTACTTTTGTATTTTAGGGCTAACAGTTACATGTCATTATTTTCTAATGTTAGATAAACGTATAACCTTCCTTAATGTCCACAAAATAAGATATGAAGTTATTAGAAGGGCGCTATAAACTCGGGATAGGCGAATTAACCCATTTTATGCATGACATTAGGTACATAATAATATTTTAATACAGAAACGCGTAGTTTGACGAGTTTAAGCGTTAAGAGGCTTTATTAAATATACAGTTCAGCACCCCATAAAAAACTACAACAATGTTCAACATTTTCCAAACCAACGGAAAACTTTCCCTTACGGGAACCCTTTCGGGAACTACCCGAAAGGGATTTTGGCCTCCAACTAGGGTTACTAAGTCCTGAATTTAAAACAACGGGACTCAGTGCAACATTTACACTGACTAAACACACACACTAAAACCTATAATTTATGTTTGAAGCTGAAATTAAGTTCCACAATAAAAATATTATGACTTTTAGTCATAATATTTTTTGCATTCTATAGCGTTTAGCCAGTTCACTCGCACGCTTACCTATACAAAAATTCTAAAAAAAACTTTACACACACACACACACACACACATAATTATTAATGTAAGTTAGTACAGACGCCTGCACATAAACCTATCCAAAACTGTCAAATTTCTTCAATGCATTTTGAACCATAAAACTTAGCCATAAAGTTCAAAGTCTATTGAGGAAATCTGACAGTTTGTGGTAGGTTGATGTGCAGGCGTGTGTACATAAGCTTAAAACCTGTTAATTCTTAAATTTTGAAACGCGTCATTTTACCCAGAGCTGGGCGTTTGTAGCTGCAGACACTTACGAGCACTATGTAATGTAACCTATTTTTTTTATTCCAAATAAAGTTTATTTTATAGGTTTTTTTTTAAACTGTACACCTGGCAACCCTACCTTTGACACGCAACTTCTTTCTGTCTTGCGTTTCTGTCTTGTCTTTCTAACAAAGCCTCATGCATCATAATACAAATTTGCCGCTAACAATTTGGCAACAATTTTGAAACAATTTGTTCCTACTTATTTAATTACATCTTAATCCCATCTTAATCATCTTAGTCCCTAACCATACCTAATCACTTAATGTAAGTAAGGCATTTAAATAATACGAGGACGTCATAAAGCAAAGCGCTCTATACATCACTGTTCCAATAAGCACGTTATTTGCCAGACAATTGCCGCTGTGCCCGGAAAATGGGTGAGTCTAGGAAATTGCGGTTCGAGCTCCGTATTCAACTATGCCCGCAGTATCTGAATATGTACCACGGGTAGCCTATGAGTTACAACACTTGCAAGCTGAAATGGACCTTGTTGCATTGGAATAAGATAAAAAGAAAAAATCTTAATTAACTTCTGATGGAAACGTGGCACCACAGCGCTAAACAATTGAATTTCTGTTGTGTTTTGATTTAAGGCAGCCAACGTGTTATTGTACTGGTATTGTCAGGAACTGAAACGGTGCCGTGTCTCCTGAAAATATACCATATGTGTAAAATAAAATATTATTAACTTTATTGTTTTATATTGAAATGAATTTTAGTCGTATTCTGACGTTTCAATTTTCGTTTTTTGTTTGTTGCGTTTACAGGGTCTGTGTTCACAGGGTGACGAAACGTCAGGATGACGAAACTAAACTAAAAACTGGCCAAGT
This sequence comes from Eudonia truncicolella, assembly GCA_949315975.1. Lineage (NCBI taxonomy): Eukaryota > Metazoa > Arthropoda > Insecta > Lepidoptera > Crambidae > Eudonia > Eudonia truncicolella. The sequence goes on along the minus strand of OX438827.1, from coordinate 20,468,180 downwards.
GCGTGTCGGGCCACGCGCAGTGTAGGGTTCCGTAGCCCATCTCAATAATGCGGACTCTGAGGAGAGAGCTTTTATGAACATTTATTTAACGATAGCTCATATACTTAAATGTAGTTACTACCGGTTTCACACACTTGACAAAGTTATTTAAGTAGTTCCCAATGAGGAATTTGTACTGCGCCAAGTACATTTTATAAGTTGGTTGACTGTTACTCGTAAACTTGTAAAGCCTACTTAGCTGTGATAGTTTTCCTTTTTACTTCATCATTTATATAACTACTACCTTGAATTTTTTCACGTAGCCAAAAACCACCATTTGGCTGGCAGGGGGGGGGGACACTTGACTCTAACAAAAAGCACTTTAAAGCTTAATAGTTTACAAACGGATGCCTCAATCAAAAAATTATTTGCACAAACTCGCAATATTTTTGAAATTGCTATCCAACGACACCCCACACTATGGGGTAGACAAAAAAAATAAAACCCCACTTCACGTGTAACCTAAAAAAAATACATAAAGTTCAAAGTTTATTAAGAAAATTTGACAGTTTGTTCACATACAGTTGATTCAAATATTATATTATTATGACACCGTAAACCGTTGACACGTTCGCTGACAGTACGTCAAAGGGCGGGATATTTTAACTGATGCGTTGTGGCAGAACGTCAGAGGACGGGCTACTTTTTTTACGATGTTGGTGACTACGTCAGCCGACGACGACTTCGGTCAAGGTATCATAAAGAGCTGTATCTACTGTGTCTGCTGTGTCATATTGCGAGCAATCTCATTTTTTTCACTATCGTATTACGTAGTTTTTATTGAAACTGGCATTAGATACCTACCCACTACAAACAGACTATTAAGGTTTTCTCTTTTTGTTTGTGTCAAGACTGAAAAGGATATCTGGGCGCTCGCCAACTTGAGTCAAAAACGCTCGGCCGCCTTTTTAGTGTTCCTGAAGAATTTCAGAGTACTTTGTTGACCCTCTCAGACCTTAGTATTGATAAGAGGAGTGAAAGCAGCAGTCGTGCCAGCCCTGTTAGGTTTTTGTAAAACTGCCAAATTTAATTTGTTTCAGTTCAAAATGTTTTTGTCTTGAAGTGTCAATGCTTCGTCACTACTATGAAACTGGCTATCTACTCAAACTGTCGGAATGAGGGACTGCTACTAACATTTTTGTTATGGTCACAGACTTAGATAAAACGGTGATAGCTAGCCAGGTGGACTTAGAAAAAGCTGTTTTTTTTTATTACCAACCTAACTATGTATAATTTGTACCTATACTAATGAGAATTTAATATTTACGGCATCTGTGGTTTTTAATAAAATACCCGATAACATAAAAGAATAACCAATGAGAATATTTATAAAAATACTTACAGCATTACAGTCACAAAATGCTAATATTCATTGCATGATTTCCTAGCCGATAAGTTAATTTAATTTATTTAGTTTGTAAGCAATAAAATACATGCTAAATATTATGAGTAAGGCAGTGTACACCATCAGCCAATACTAGTCCACTGCTGGCCATATACCACTCTGTGTGAACGCCACTGAGCACGATCCGCGGCTACTCTCATCCAGCTCTTGCCACGCGGGCCGCTAGTGCTGAATAAAATTCGCACTATGCACTTAGGTGAGCATACGGCGCGTTTGCTTCCCCCGTACCAAACCAAGCAATGCAGACAGTGTCGATCCCAGGAAATTGCGGATGTCTGGATGACCCCGAGTTGACTTTAGCCTTCCTGAGCAAGAATAAATTAGGTCGAGGATATCTGAATTCCGAGAAACCAATTGCTTTCAATTTGGATGAGCTATTAGAGTTACTCGTAGGCTCGTGATGTTGACTCTTAAACTGGCGCTGTACAATGTTTTTGTATCGATGAGTTGCGTTAAGGCATCGACGAGTTCTTCTTCAATAATTAATTTTAATTAAACTGTATTATGTAGCAAAAACAATTTGGTGACAATTAAGTTTATCAAAAATGTATATACTTAATTGTAATTATTACTATTATTTACAAACTTTTTATCATTAGCTCATAAACATCCCACAATTGGGCATACGCACTCCCACATGAACAATATCACATGAAGAGATTTCGCTTCCACTTTCCTTCCTCAACTACCGAGGCTGTCTATCTTATATCTAGCTTCCAGAACAATAATGCTTCTTAAATTGATGGTATAGCGATAAAATTAGATAAGATGGTGGTAGTTAGCCAGGCGGATAAATAAACCCAACCAAACTGAGTCCTTAAACATGTGCTTGGGAAAATACTGGGAATCGAACTTTGGACCTCTAAGTCTGAGACCGGTGGTCTTAACCACTAGACCATAGAGACGGTAAACTATAAAAGGTCTATTTACAACAGTTTATTTACAACTACATGTAAACTACCTTTTAAAACTAACCAAGCATTTTCTAACATCGCCAGACAAATGACAAGCCATTTAGAGAAAGTTGTAGGTGTCGGGTTGGACGCGTGTACACCGATGAAACGAATGATTGCTTGGCTTTAGGCCAGTGGTTTGGCTCGGCGTTCCAGAGCACAGGTAGTGTGTTGAAGGTTTATTTACAAGCTAGACTATGGTTAAATGTATTATGAATTTTACGCAGTTTCACTGCTTGGAATAGCTTTCGTCCGCAATGGAGTAATCAGGTGGAATCAGGTGATGATGAAAAATAAGAGTTTCAAATAAACGACTGTTTGATTCATTAACACAGCAAAATAATTGTATAAAAACAGATACTAGATTACTGTAGAATCGCTGAATTGTTTTTCATAAGATAAAAGATAAGAATTTTATACTAATATAACATTCTTAATATATATATAATATAATATGTACTACCTAAATAAATAACCTAAAACATTAGATAAAAATGTTTATTGATAAAACCAATTTTAAAAAGCTTTTACACGCATATCAAATATGTAAAGGAAGATAAAAGATAAGAATGTTATACTAATATAACATTCTTTATTATACTAATATAATTATTTATATTAATATAACTATTAATTATATATTTATCTAATGTTTTAGGTTATTTATTTAGGTAGTACATATTAATAAAAGATTATCGTTGTTGATTAGTTGTTGAGTGAGAGTTAAGTAGTTGAAATCCTGAGCTCAGCATTGGGAAGTTTATATGCTAACATAATAATATAAGATAACAAATAGGTATTAGATAATTGACCTTTCAAGCAACCGTAACTGCAGGCAGAACTGATTGTTTATCATAAAAAAGTAGCTACCCAATTATTTTTATAACGTATTGTGTTCACTAAACGTTCAAATCGGTACAATTGTAAACTTTATAGCACCTAAAAGAATCTCACTGATATATTACAACTGTTTTATGAGCAATTCCAATTTAATGACTACCTTAGCGGAATTGCTTTCGATATAAGGTAGCAGCGGCAGGTGAGTTACAAATCTTTACTAAGTTGTGAACGGAGCAATAAAAGTTTCAACACGAATGAACGGGTTTCTTGGAAACGGTCTGACAATGAAAAATCTGAAGGCTTTGATCGGTCTAGATAAATTGAGGGAGAGATATATATCTCTTTGTACCTAAATAGTTTAACAACAGTGTATTTATTTAGTAGCCGTCCGTATCCGTTGGGTCAGCGTACGCCGATGAAGCAGCTAATCAGCGCTTTTTACCGACTTGATCTACAAATTTTGAGATTTCAAGCTGAAGACTAATCTTTATCAAAATTAAACATAGCATTTTAGGAATTAGAACAGCAGTTTCAGAAATATGGCCCGACAAACAAACAAACAAACAAACAAACAAACATACAAAAACATTAACTCTTTATTAATAGTAGCGTAGAAGTAATAGCTCGTAGACAGTGCTACGTAAATTGATAACTGTAGATGATGCTACGTAAATTGATAACTGTAGATGATGTTACGTAAATTGTTAGCTCTTAGATGCTGCTACATCCGTTATAAATCGTAGATACGCTACGCTACGCTACGGCGTACGCTGACCCAACGGATGGCTACTAAATAAATACACTGTTGTTAAACTATTTAGGTATAACGAGATATATATCTCTCCCTCAATTTATCTAGACCGATCAAAGCCTTCAGATTTTTCATTGTCAGACCGTTTCCAAGAAACCCGTTCATTCGTGTTGAAACTTTTATTGCTCCGTTCACAACTTAGTAAAGATTTGTCACTCACCTGCCGCTGCTACCTTGTATCGAAAGCAATTCCGCTAAGGTAGTCATTAAATTGGAATTGCTCATAAAACATACAGTGATCACTCGTAGATGGTGCTACGTAAATTGATAGCTCGTAGATGGTGCTACGTAAATTGATAACTGTAGATGGTGCTACCTACAGTGATAACTCGTAAATGGTACTACGTAAATTGATAGCTCGTAGATGGTGCTACGTAAATTGATAACTGTAGATGGTGCTACCTACAGTGATAACTCGTAAATGGTACTACGTAAATTGATAACTCGTAGATAGTGCTACGTGAATTGAAAACTCGTAGATGGTGTTACGTAAATTAATATGTCGTAAATGGTGCTACGTAAATTGATATCTCGTAGATGTTGCTACGTAAATTGATATCTCGTAGATGGTGCTACGTAAATTGATATCTCTTGATGGTGCTACGTAAGTTGATATCTCGTAGATGGTGCTACGAAAGTTGATATCTCGTAGATGGTGCTACGTAAATTGATAACTGTAGATTATGCTACGTAAATTGTTAGCTCTTAGATGATGCTACGTACGTTTATAACTGATAGATAGAAGCAACAAGTTTACTCGATTCCAACTTTAACACTTACCTAAAAGGGAGAATAAAAACTCTTTATGTGAAAAATTTCAACTATCAGTTGCAAAACATTCCAGTTTATTAATTATTTATAGACTAGAATGTTTCATAGAAAAACGTGAAAACCAATACAATTTAAATAGCTTCTTAATATTGTATAGTTTATTTATGGCGCTATTAATAAATAACCTCCAACCTTGAGTTCAAACTTAATATTCTGTCCTTAAAGATATTTTTTTCGACTTACTGGTAAAGGTACTTAATAACTTATTACGGGCAGAATACTAAATTCAACTGACAAGTACTTAGGTTTTCATTATTCTGAAAAAATGGCCTCTCTGTTTCCAGGGTCATAAAAACACAAGGCCAAGTAAGCTGCAGGCAATTACCTAATTTAAAAAATGTTGGAATTCTATAGTCAACTAATATAGTTCAATCTACCAAATGACAAAATTCATGGAATCTCAGAAACCAAGCACACGTATTCTCTAATTTTTTTCATTTTTTTATTGTTGGATAGGCTTGCATTTGGCTACTATCTGTACTGATGGTAAGTGATGATGTAGCCAACGATGTAACATGCTTACCTAGGAGTTACCTATTCACTCGCGATTTGAAGACCCCAATGTAATATTTGATGGGAAATACAGACTGAAGCAAAAAGTCCCACAGCTTTGCGGTACATAAGAAAAACGTAACCATACCCTCCTTCCTACAACATGGCGTCCTTTGAACGAGGTGTAAAGGAGCAACTTGCGGCTCAGCAAGATGAGGACAGCTGCTTCACTAGCTGTCTTTATACCTGGACTCAGCTTCTCCCTAACGTCAAGTGAGTCAATGTCCTGTTTTCATAAAAAAATCACTTGAAATTTGGGCAAGTAACTAAGTAAAGAAAAGATTTTTTAATTACCTTCAGGATTACTCTGATTCGAGTGTTTAGACCAAGATTTGGGCGTATTAAAATAACTTTGCGCGTCAATCTTCTTGACACGTTAAAATATTATTTATTTTAGCTAGTTATTTTTAATATGGGTAATAAGAACGTTGCTTTACTTGCGAAAACATGCAGCCCGAACGGGGAGTCCACTGCATCATCAACTTACTATAATAATTTATGATTTTCAGTGGGGTTTTACTCATACTAGTTATTTAGTATAAATATAATAAGCATAACCTTTTTTTATAATTGTCGTTAAAACTGTTGAAAACATTGTTCAAATGGCACGTGAAAGTTTAAAAACCGTATAAAACTTCACAAAATGTAGCAAAATCTCATTAAAATTCATACAAGAAGCACGTTTGTTTTTTTTATAATATATTCAAAAATTCCCCTTCTCGTTGGCATATGGTCGTTAATTACGATATTCACGAACTACATACTAACAAACCGCATAATCCTTACAATTTTATTATGCACAGGCCAACCACAATACTCGGACATGGCGGGACCCTTAAAATACGCTTTGCATAATTAAAACATGCGACTATTTTTAAATCACTGTAAATCGCGTGACCGCTGTTTCTGTAACGATGTTAATTAATGCATATGACGAAACATGACACTATTAGTTTATTTTCACTAATTAAACTTCACTTAGTGCACCAAAACGAGGCAATGCTACTCAATCATTGTCATTTCTCATGTGTTTTACTTATTTATATATGCAGTGTGTTCGTTTTGTCAGAATAAAATAATATGTGAAATATTATTTTAGTATAGAATGGGTTAGATACGTATAGGTACCTACTCGTACATATACATTTTCACCGACAGTTTCTTGACAGTCATCGGAGTCAAACTGTCACCGAAATTGGCTAAGGCATAACTTTAGGGTTCATTGGTGAAAATGGGTATAAGTATCTTTAAAACATTTTCAGTTTCTAGATAGTTTTTCTAAATGATTAAAATTCACTACAACTGATGCGTATCTTACTAGATATTGGGAGTGATTTCAATGGCCTTTGCCCAGCAGTGGGACAGTCATAACCTATTTACTTACATACTCTTTTTTTATATCCAATTGATTTATTCAGATCTATTTTAATTTTAATTCTATGACCTTTATTAAATGGAGATCTACCGTCGATAAAAGAACATTTATCAATTATATATTAGAGCATAATACGTACAATCTCTTTGCCGTCCGATAGTCCATAATTCAGTATCGAGTATTAATGATTAATCGATTAAAGCTCAGATGACAAGCGCGTCATTAATCAACTCGTCGATTTTGACGCGGCTATCGAGCAGTGGAGGTTTATCGATTTGACCATCTCCGTGACAGCGCCTGTTGGATGTCTAAGTGATAATAAAACCAAAAGAGATAATTTATTAACATCAGTGCTGCGCTGCAGGCTTCACAGGATGGGCTGATCATTCAATTCCTTGAACCAATTGAATTTCTGTTCCAATATCCAAGACACACATCCGAATCACATCATAGGGTTTAAAACGTCCCACTGCTGGGATCAGGCCTTCCCACGTCACCGATAGCACATGGAGAGGTAAAGCCATGACCCACCGAACCGTCTTATTGCGGGTTCATAGTTTTGTTTGAATGAATAACTGGTTTATATATTTTACTGGTCATCCATCCGGTGATCTAGTCTAGCAAATTCCCTTTACTTGAAATACAGAAGAACACGCTTAATACAAATTTATTATATTTAACTTATCTCTAGGCAAAAGCATTATATTCAACATGTACTACTATACTATACCATACTATTTAGTTTCCCCACAGCATAATGCAAAGATAATGAGAGGACAATACCATAAAGCTGTGGTAGCAATACTGGCATTGCTCGTTAGACTCATAGCCAGCTTATTGAATTGAACGAGCGATGCCAAGAAGTTACTGGCGGCTTAGTGCAAGGAGGTGTTATGCGATCTTCGCTTTCAAATGTGTATAAAACATAATAGAGTGAAGTGTTCATTGTGCACCGATCGTGGTGAAGTAAGTTTTGCTTGTTTTGCCTTTGCCGACCGGCGGTGTCTTGCCACTTTGACAGTTTCCATGACAACAAAACAAACAAATCCTTCGTCCGCTTAAGAACACCCGTATCCCATGATGGACCCATATAGCAGCGCCACCTACCGGGTCCAATTGTAAATCTAAACCATTGTCGAATCCACTTGAAAATTTCATTAAATAGGTCAAGCCGTTTAGAAGGAGTTCAGTGACATACACACGCACAAAAGATTTATGTATATATAAAATAAATAATCTAAATACAGTATACTACAAATTGTATGTGGGGTTTTATTATCAAGCACCAGCGAGCCCTACAATAATGTTCATTTATGGATAACCAGTAAAGCGATAATCGAATTACAGTGAAGATTCCATCATTAGCCAATAACATGAAAGACATCGAGGTTTGACTGTCTCGTAAGAATTACAGAAGGCTCTGCTTCAGTGCCAAAGCATACACTCTTTTAATATAAAACAGCTTAAACACTGTGCCCGTAGATATTTATCTTTACGCCAGGACCATCTTAAAGATTAACATGGCTAGTGGGCACTTTTAAATATTGGTTGCATTTTTTATTTTTTTTAGGATTCCTCATAAGGTCCTAATAGGTAGTCTGATCATGGCTGTCTCGATTATCAGCACTAGAAAGCTAACTGGAATGCTAAAGCAATAACGCTTAAACAACAATATAAAAGGGTACTCTGCTACGAAGTGTTTTGCACATAATATATTTGTTTTTCTCTTAAAACCAAATAATAGTAACCCAATAGCAATCTAGCGTTTTTTTTATATTTTAAAATAAAGATTATCAAAGCCAAATCACTGTTTTACTGATTTAATTACTGTTTATCGAATAATTAATAATAAAAACAAAATCTTCCGATATAGATTTGACGACTTATTATAATATTAAGTTGTAATAAAAATCAAGTAAGTGTTTCTTTAGATCAGACCGAACCGTAAACGGTGCAAGTCAAACTCGCAGTTATCTGGTTTTTCAATTAGTTGATGCCAGTGCTATAATAGCTCGTGTGTAAACGTTGAAACGTTATGCCCTTCTCTTTTCGAGAGCGGTTAATGAAAAATGGATTCCGCAAACAATGAACAATTAAAATTTTGTACGAAATATAAATTTTTCGTAACATTATGGTTTTTGGGCGGTAGAAATATTTAAAACGATGATTAATTGAAGCGGCTAAATTAGATTTATTTTATCATTTTTTATTTTTTAAATAAGCCGGGTCGTGTCGTGAGCAAGGGTGTAACTGTATCGTCATTAATTAAAAGATATACGAATTTACAATTTCACATTAATTAATTCGGTTCTATTCTCATACATTGCTTATAGTTTTAGTTTAAAACATAAGCGATTTGATAGTTTTTATGCAAAGAAGTGCAAACTTGCAAAGTTAATCAGTTAGTTAAGTGTAATACCGAAAACAAAACAACTGCGTGTACTATGCATATACATGTACACCAATATTTTGCTGTTTTATTTGAACTTGTAACTGAGGAACAAACAACTTACTTACATCAAATAAATCTGAATTGATTAGTTGACTGGTTAGTTGATCGATTTTTTTTAGCAATTGCCAAAACGATTTTTTATTTAAAATGTATGGGAATGGCAAGCTATGACGTCATTAAATAGTTCCGTCAATTTAGTGTTTATCAACAACTATTTCAGTTATTTTTTTTTTATATTAACGGGTAATTACAGTGCCTCACCTGATGTTAAGTGATGATAAGGCTAATGATGGAAGCGCACTTCACCCGGGATCCTCAACTAGTGAGGTACTGTCTATCTTATCTCTAGCTGCCGGAACACAACAATGCTACAAACATTGATGTTATGGCTACATATTTAGATAAGATGGTGGTAGCTAGCCAGGCGGACAAACAAGCCCTACCACAAACCAAACCGAGTACACAAACATGTACCCCCACTGGGAATCGAACCCGGGACCTCTGGGTCTAAACCGGTGGTCTTAGCCACTAGACCACAGAGGCGGTTAAAAGTTACAGAAATTCATGCTTAGATTAAGTTAAAAATAGGTTTTTAAAGAACTTGTTGTGTATTGAGTAAAGGTAACGCACCACAATTAATTAATGTAGATTTAATTCAAACACACATGTAACACACACTTCTTACCGTGACAATGCCGAGACGTGAGAGAGCGAGAGGAATATATTTATGAGCAAGACAAATCTTCCATTTCAGTGCGGATACAATACCACTTCTTCTAGAAATCATTTACCCAGTTTGGATACACCACAGAACTGTTTCGTGACTTCACTCATACGTAAAATTAATATTTTCAACTTCATGCTTGTAACTTAGACTAACGTTTCTTAAGAGTTACTGCTGACCTGCTTAGTGCAAGATATATTTACTATGATCAAATCAACTTAAATTAGATAGTATGTATATCATTACAGCACCATTCCGGTGCCAAACGTGTTAGTTACAAATATGCTATAAAAATTCTCGATTTTATTAACATGATCGAACGTATTCGAATGGCAAATTAAACTTGCTCTTTGCACAAAAAATCCGTATAAAAAAACACTGCCCTGCAATTTGCCCAGTTCCATTTAACAAAGCTGTAAGTGACATCAAATCGAAACAATATCTTCAATATCGCCATGTTTGAATTGGGTCACAAACACGTCAGAATCAGTCGGCTCCGACCCATATCCGTTTGGAAGCTCATGACGATATATATGAAATTAATGCTTTTTAATTAACGCCCACAATGTGAAATTTAAATTATTCCCATTCAGTTTGCATTTCCATAGATATTATGTCATCATACGATCTCATTATCCGGTCTCATTATCTCCCATATAACTTTTATGTTTGTTTTCGAATATTTAATTTGTGACGTCATTGATATGGCCAGTGCGTAAAATATATTATTAAAACAGTTTTTGTCGTTTTCTGATTGGTAAGCCAACCGTCGGTATGATTAGGTAACAATAGCTTGGTACACAAATTGTCAAGTCAAGAGTTCAATTCAATTAATTACACCAAAGAGTTTTTAATTTAAACTTTTGTTACAAGATAGGATTTAATCTAGTAAAATTTTATATTGCCATAGCATTGTGAATACAAAATTTAAAATAATACAAATAATTAAAGCAAATACGTCTTTATCGATTGTTAAATTAAATACTTGCAAAAGTGTTCTATCGACTGTCAGGGCAGTAACTGCACAGTGACGTAATACCGCTGGCTTGCAGCGTAAATCACAACCTACTAGAAAAATTCAACGAGTCTTCTGGGGCCTCGGTAGCTCAGCGGGCCGAGCATTAGACCGGAAAGGTCGTGGGTTCGATTCCCACTCGAGCTCCCTTAGGCAGATTATTTTTTTCTAGCAAGATTTTATCTTGTAACTATATATAGCACTGTGAATGCAAAATTCAAAATAATACAAATTAAACTTTTGTTTCGAATAACCTCGTACCTACGGTCATCGACGGCTAATAGAATGTCAGCCGTATACCGATGCACAGTTCGCTCTATCAACTGTTATTAAGCCCTTTTATCATGGTACGGAAATGACAACGTGACCCGAAACTGTCTCGGCGCCGACACATCGGCTTAATCGTTTTTAATTAAGTCACACGAGCAGAGCGTGTATTGACTTTCGGTACCGAAGTGTTACTATATTGTGCTTATGAGCCACAGTGTTGACTTTGGGCAGGCCAATTAACCGTGCATTGTTCGGGCTTACGCCAGCAAAATGATTGTCACAATGACGTTTTTGGGAAAAGCCGCAGCGCGTTGCGCCACTCCTGAATGGAATTGTCGCTTGTTCAGCTTCTTTTGCAGTGCAACAAACGTGCTCTTCGTAAACAAAATATGAGTACTTAGTCTCGTAGTGTCTAGCTTCACGCAGACAAATGGTGGGAAACATTTAAGAACTGGTAGGAAACAGAATCGGGACCTGAGGCACCGACTTGTATCGGATGCCAAAGCTCACTTGGGGCTACAGCGCCAGGATTGTAACTATGTAAGTAAGTATATAGATATAAGTATAGACTTGCAATTTTCGCGGTTCTTTCTAAATATAAATGTAGATAGATAGATAGATAGACAGATAGATGGATAGATGGATAGATAGATAGATAGATAGATAAATAAGTAAGAAAAAATTAATAAGTTACAATTTGGCGGTCTTATCGCTTTTAAGCGATTTCTTCCAGATATACAGTCTGAAGGAGAGAGCTTAAAAACTGTAAGATCAGACGTGAAACTATTAAAACATACTAGAATAATGTGTATTTTATAAATGAAGCAAAATAGTACTAATAATAATAATAAAATGACAAATGTATGTCGTGGTTTAACGACAATTGCTTTGTAAAGGCATCAAAGGCGGGTAGGTGAGTTTGGTCGTTCTGTAACCACGGCCGATCCAACTCCACCAAACCGACCTCCCACAAACTGTCAAATTTCCTCAATATACCTTGAACTTTATTACTAAGTTATGTAGTTGAAAATGTATTAAAGAAATTATACAGTTTTACAGTAGGTTGATGTGCAGGCTCTTACTTATAATGGCATGAATATAGAGATGTTGACAAGAACAATAATTAAATTCAGTACATTAAACGTAAAAGTGAAATCACGAAACATTTCTTTAAAACATCTTTACCTTTTTTATATTTGACCTAAGTATGAATTTCTGTAACCCAAAAAGTTTTTAATAAACATTCAATTGACGGAACAAAATAGTGACATCATAACGTGACGTAAAACGGAACGCACCTGATTAAATTTAAATGAGGGTATACAAGCTACTAACTAATTATGAGACGACCAACACCTCAGTCTCCCTGTGACCACGGACCCTGCAAACGGTTCGAAACGTCAGGATAAACATTAATTAAAACTAATGTGTAAAATTAACGCGAGTAGATCCGTAAAAGTTGTTTCATTTCAATGTGTAGTGTTCGCGTAAACTTTAGAAAACAATATAATTATATGTAATTATATATGATTATTTTATTATTTTCTTTTTTATGACATTGTTTTTGAGATATTTGTTTTAATTAATTGATAATTGATTTACTTATTACAATTTGTCTTATAATCTTTTAATTTGTTAATAATTGTAATAATTGTAGTGTCAATAATTATTATAAATGTTGTGTGCACTAATCATTGGAATACATATTAGAATCTAATTATTTAGATTCTAATGTGATAAATATAATAATATTATTATTATATTAATTCCTTAATTATTAAGATTCTTAGATATAAATAAATAAATATTTTGCCATTCCCATACAATAGCTATAACTAAAATCGATTTTTCATTTGCTAAAAAGTTTATCTATAGACTAACTGGTTAGTCACTAACCAGTCACCTACCCAATTCTGCTATCAGAACTGCATTGGGTGACCACAGTACAATCAGTGTAAACACTGCTTGTCTTTAAAATAACAAAAAATTGTATCGATAAAACATTTATGACGTAGCAATGCATATAATAAAAACAAAGTGAAATTTTTAAGGATTATCTAATGACTTGTATATTTTTAATTACAACTAATTAAAAACCTATGAACACAAATGAAGGAAAATGAATATTTAACCGGATCACGTTACGGCGTACAGTGTGTAATTAAAAATTTATTAATTAATTGTTTATATTTCATCTGAGGGTCACTGTTGATTTTAGAGAATACAACGTAATTATTGTGAAGGACTAAGATATTTACACAAATAGCAAAATCTAAAAGAGACTGTGTAGTCTCTTTGGTCTATTGACAAGATTATTGGGCCCCAAGTCAGCTAACATAATAACGTCTCAATAAGTTATCGTTACCGCTGGATGCGAACAGCACAAAATCGGTGGATATCTTTGTTGGAGGCCTTTGTCCAGCAGTGGACGTCTTTTGGCTGAGATGATGATGATGATGATGATGATGATGAAACAACCTTTTTTATAAAGTTACATGAACAGATACGATATTGTCGGGGTGGTCGGAGGGCAGTGGATGAGGCTCGCACGGGACCGGCTAAGTTAGACTGTCAACTGAAATGATGATGATGATAAAAATGGTACCAGGGCAGGAGGAAGAAGAAGAATATTAAAATCAAACGTGTAATTTCGGAACAATCACCATCTTCGTGATTCCTTTAGGGTTTTGTTATACTCTTATAGTGTTTATTATGTACTAGTGGGTCGCCCGAAAAACTTCGCGTTTATTCAACAGATTTTTTAGGAATGTCGAAACCTGTGACAGGTTTCTTTATTTTTCTGCACATCTATGGGTGGGGCTCTTCAAAATGAGACCATAACCGATTTTTATGTGCAGCTATCGTCCCATTATCACTGGGACAAAAATCAGCTAACGCCATTAATCCTGCATACATAGGATCTAGATCGGATACACTTTGGATTTTTAATTATTACCGAACCCATATGTTAGACGTTGTATAATTTTATATCAATTAATTATTTATATATATACATATATTTACTAAAATGAGAATTTGTTTAGTTTTTTTTTTTTTAGTTAGGTATTTACGGGTTTTTGTTACAAAACAACGTTATTTTAAACTATGTATACTAATACAAAACGATAATATTTTACATATACATATACATACACACATATACACTAGCAGCAGCAGTACTAGTTAAACCAGTGAGTAAAAGCAACGAAGGAGCTTTCCGAGGGTCCGCCAGGTTACAATGCAAATCGTGCTATTCAAAATTCAATGCTTACAAATGTCTAAAAATGAAGCATTGATCCGACGAAGTGGATCAGTGGCACAATCCCAAGGTCCACGGGTGGTATTGATTTCTCTTGGCGCGCCCCTTCCCGAACCGTTACGTATGCTTGTGACATTTTGTTTGCGGGCTGACGGGATTGCGTTAATTTGATACATAGAGAATATGACCCGTGACATTTTAAAGGTGATTGATGATTGGGTTTGCTATTGCATTTTTACATGATTTGTTGACTGCTAGGTTATGTCGTGTGTAGGGTTAGAAACGCTTTGGATTTTAACAGAATTATTTGTGATTTTTTCCAATTCAATACAAAATTGGACATCGCACTTTAATTGTAATTAAATGGACCAGAATGTATTTGCGTTCTGGAACATAGGTGTGTTAGCTACTTTATTGTCTCTGTTGTTTAGTGGTATAGCATTAAGTCTCTCTAAGGGTTAACACGTTGACTGCCTCAAAACCAGACACAATAGAAATTTAATTGTCACCACTTACATGTGCGGAGTCCGGCATTGAATGGGTTAAACCTTCGATTTCAGTCCTTAAAGACATGGATTCGACAACAGTGGTCGTAACCATAAAGATTATACCAACGTCCTACAATCGATAACGTGAATCGTTTATGAGCCAAGTGTCTCTTCATGCCTTTCTGTGCAGCAGAAAGTCAGTTCCTCAGTAGTGAAGATTCCGGGTACAAGCTGCACCTCTAGTCTATTATCTCCTACCATATTACCTATTATCTACTAGGTAAGGTGAAGACCAAGCTCTTCCCTGTTAAAGTAAAAACATGTATAGATAAACTAACTACACTCAAAACTAGCTCAACATAATAATTTATTTTACTACCCAAACTTATCACTCCAACACACATATCTAATACCAACTCCGTTTTTACAGTCAAACTTATTTGTCGAATGTAGTATGTAGTTAAATTGGCAATAAACTTTACGACCCCGTCAACCGTCTAATCATAAACCGAATGATTTCCATACGATTTAACTAACGCTGTGTCTCCGGAGTCGTTTAGAGCGGCGTTCAATCCTTTGAGGCGGTTTGTCTTAAGATCCATCGTTTGACTTACGAACTTACGCAATTTGCCGTGTAAAGCTGGGCTCACTATGCAAATTGTAATTGAAGGAGCGCAGGACCTGTTCGCTAAAGATGTAAGGACAGTGCTGCCGGCCACTTAGCTGCTGACACTTCATAGTTTTGTGGTGCGGTAAATCAAAACGATAATGGTTGAGGCAAATTTATGCGGGAACAGTGAAAGTGTTTTTACGCCACTTAGGAGATTCAGCATTATCTTACCTTACGTTAGTTGTAATAAGGCTTAAGATAAAGACGCATATTGTCCAGATTTAAAAATGTTCTATTACTGTGTTGGTTAACTAATAAGTAATAATAAGTATCGACCTCGAGTATACACTACACTCACATACATACATACAATATGAAAAAAATATATATATATATATATATATATATACTATATATACATATGATACACTCGCCTATATTTACTACTAGTTCCATTTATTATTACAGCTGTAATAGAAATCAAAAAGCGTCTGTCAGATTATTGCAGTTGGATTGACAAAGTGATCAGCTACTTTCGCTGCTTTCTGTACATAATCTACCCTCTTTAGCAATCGAAAGTCAAGAGTTTAGAATCAAGTGAGTGATGCACTACCCTCATTACTGGATAGGAACCGGTTGAATTTCCGGGGGCCTGATGGAGCACCCAGCTTTGAACTCCAATATAAAGTAAACGAAGCGTCGTCGTCGTCGGGGTAATTTTTTACACCCTGCCTCGGCCCCAATTTCGAGAACGATTATTTTGGCGTCTCGCTCGGCCCCTGCCATTAGTGAAGATTTGGTCACAGTGTATGGAGTCAGTAACGTACCTATACGCTGATGTTGCCGACAGCAACTAATAGGTGACTAACAACAAACTGTTTTTTTGCTTACTTTTTTATGTTAAATATTCAATTTGCATTAGCAGTCCTTAACCAATCCGCTGGGGCCACGTGGTGGTTTATGGTCTATTCTCCGTATCCATCCTCACGGAAGGCTCGTGCCCCAGCAGTGGGGGACATAAAAATGAGTTAGTGATGATGATGTTGATTTAATTTCTAGAATCCTGATCCTGACCTAGCATTAGAAAATTGTATCATAATATTTTATTCAAACTCTTATTTTATTGCAAATATCCAATTTTTATGTTTCTTATGAAGCGCCTCTCTACAAACATAGCTTTTAAGTTTATTAATAACATGGCTCATTAGTTTGAAAACAAAGATATTGTTATTATTATTATTATTAAAGCTGTTCATCTTACCTACGTAAGACATTTGGTAATGAGGCCACAATGCCGATGGATGGTAGAAGCAAACATCACCCAGAATCCATAGCAATACTATCATACCTTTTCTACTTAGGTACTATCGAAACCTAACAATACTACTTACTGTTATGAGCATAGATTAAATAGATTGATGTTATATGTATATCACGTGACCATTGTCATAAAACGTCACGGGTCTATGGACAGGCTGGACAAAGATGGTTATCCAAGATGGCTATGGCTTTTGTAAACCAGTGTGTTTCTTATATTAATTAAAACCAAGTCCGATTTAAGTCCCGTGTTATTATTTATATAAAACACCGATCAACAATCTTACGTTAAATAAGTAACGTTAATCTAATGTACCTTTAGTACAACTCTAACCCCAGATCTGGGGTTTTGTAACAGCGATTTTTGTTCAAAAACTTATTTTGAAAATTATTACAATACGAATAAATAAATAAATCCATGACTTAATCAGAATATACCATTGTTAAGATGTTGCTTAAGCCCAAAACGTATTATTCATTCGCACTTTGATTATTCACTAGCCTGATAAATACATTTAAGTCGTTATGCCAACGAGATCCTTGCTACTGTAAAATTTATAGGAACTTACTGCCTGTATCTATTTACTGCGCTTCGCTGTCTCTGTCTTGGGCTGAGATGTTACTTTAGACTACAACCCAACCCTCATTTTGCATTCAGTTTTAATTAAATATTGTTTAACTTTGACAACATTCTATACCTTGTGAAAGCAGTCTTTATTTAGGACGTTAAACAGTGTAAAACTCTTTGACCGCGTGCTTCTGTAAAGTTTACTAACTGTTTCAGCATCATTTAAATTCATATTGTCACAGAAAGTGAAAAAAAAAAACTCTAAATCGTTCAAATTGAATATAATGCTACTAGCCGTCACCCGCCCGCTTATTATTTTTTATATAGCCTATCATTTGCACAATCTCATGTTACATACATGAGATGTAACATGACATGATATATACTACATACAAATTTTCATCAAGATCGGTCAAGTCGTTCTTGAGTTTTATAAGAGGACATACAGACAGACAGACAAAAATTTCAAAAGTCGCAGAGTTGGTGTCAGTGAGTCATACAACGATGATTTACCCCAAAATTTGTCAAAAAAGTTGCATGTACAGAGAGAGCCTACAGATTTATATAGATATACCTTGTGGGCAATAATGCTATTTATAATTTTTTTTATACTTGGCACAGCAAATAACTCCACACCATCTGATGCTAAGTGGAAATGGAGTCCAGACGCGAAGACAACTATAAAAAAAAAATTATATCTTAAATCCACGTAGACGAGAAGTCGCAGGTAAAGTGCTAGTTAATGTATAAAGTAACTATTGTAGTGATACCAGTGTTCGTCACTTTAAGCCCAATGTTCGACACAGTTTTCATCGCCAAAAATTAACATAGATTTTCACTGAAATTTTACGGGATCACAGGTAGGAAGCAGGTGGTCTGTATTAAACTTGTTCGTGACTGGCTGCAGCCACTACCGTCGGCCGTTGTGCTTCGATGTGGACTGTATTAAAACTCGGTTCTTGATTATTGCTTCTTTATTCTTCCTTAGGTGGGTCCGGAGAGCTTACAAAAATCTGCTCTGACCGGCCGTGACTTATACACTTATTAGGTCGGGAACTAGCGACGTTGTGGTACAGCTGCCGGCTCATGTAGGTATTTTTACATTTTATCCTAACCAACTACCTACATGAGCCGTCGTAATTTATGCAGCTGTCCCTTTCGCTCGGACCTCTCTTTTCTTTATTTATTAACATATACCCTACGGTATCTCTCGTAATCTAGACATTTACCCTACACATTTATAATTTCTACATTAAAACTTAATTAACCTTATTAATTACTTATTTAGTGAGGCTTTAGACCTTGGCACGTTTACCTGCCCTTTTAACCATAAACCTTTACCTTTTTACCAATAAAAAGCACAAAAAAATAATCATTTATTATCAACAACATTATATCATTATTATCACAACGCTTATATCATGGCGAGTGCTCTGAAGAACTCTTTGACCTTATCCCACCTTCTCCCTTCCTCCATAGGAGTACACGTGCTGCTCTCCGGTGTCATCGCTTCACTGTCTCACATATCCCATCGCGCACAAAGAAATTTGGTGACTCGTTTCTTTGTCGCACCTCCAAAAGATGGAATAGTCTACCAGCACATGTTTTCCCTCTTTCCTATGATATGGGGTCCTTCAAACGAGGCGTGAAGAAGCACCTTGTGGGCCGGCAGAGTGAAGTTGACTGATGCTGCGTTGTTTTCAGGCTGCACCAGTTGTCTTCGCGTCTGGACTCCATTTCCACTTAACATCAGGTGGTGTGGAGTCATTTGCCGTGCTAAGTATAAAAAAAAAATATGAAACCTAATATAATAACCGTATTACATCTTATGCCGCTTTGCTTGCTAAACTAAACTTAAAAAAATATACAATCGAGACTTCTGTCCGTAACAAAACTGTTGTTAAGGGTGCGCCCGCGCCGTCTGTAAGTGACAAGTTTCATATATTTTATTTGAAATGTCTTCGTCCATATTTATTTGATGCCGCGCGGCCATACTAATTTTGTATGGGGAATTTAACGTGTCAATTTGAAAAAATAATAATTTAAAGAACCGCTCGATAAATCGAAAATGTGAGACGGACAATTTGTAGCTTAGACCATTGGTGATTGTTTAGACAAAATCAAGGGTACAATAATTTAGATAAACTATAAGTTATCAACTTAACGCCGCCACTGTCGTTTTCACGATTTTTGCCCAACTTTAAATGATATTGTAGAAAAAACTATAGCGTGTTACGAATTTACGGATCGGACTAATTGTAAACACTTTCACTTTGACACTAGATATATATTTTGTTTATTTTATATGATAGTATTTTCAATTATATCAACTTAACCGTGACTGCATTTTTGGCTTTTTTGCTCGAGTCGATTGCTAGTTCCTGTCGAACATTGGTGTCACTACCCTTAAATAAAGTCGTTCATACCCAGAAAAAAGGCGTTTATAACATGTTCCCAAAAATAAAAGCTCAAAGTAACACGCTCATAAATAAAACAAGGTTTTTATCGGAACAGAACTATCCATAAAGGATCAATACTTAATATCCACCTATTCGACGCCATCACTGATTCACAATATCCTACGGGATCTCTTTCAGGAATATTTTATGATCCAACCCAGCGAGGGATAGATTAATTTGTGAATTGGACATTACTAAGAAATGGCACCGTCCTACTTGATTGGAAAACGTCGCAGGTTGAATTAAGGAGACCACTTTGCGGGGTCGGAGACTCTAAACTGGGTCCACGCGGGATTGGGAAGGGAGAGAGATTCCCTGATTTTTATCTGCGAACAGGAAGTTTTAGGTGACAAAAATTTCTCAAGCGCTTATTCGAGCCCTCTGGAGATAAAAGCAAAGGAAATTGTATGCGTAATGAGACCCAATCGTACTTATAATCGATTTAATCGCTCGCAGCCGGAATATCGATACAGACTCTTGGATATTTGACTCCAACAAAGATTTGAACTCGAATTTACTTAATAAATACTTGAGTTTAAACGTTTAATCAGAAACGTACCAAAGTCGGTAGATACTTTGGATTGAACTCAGATTTCTAGGAATGGGTTTGTAATATGACCAGGTATTCAAGAGTGAATAATTTTAGCAATTGGCTACTAAGGTACTCAAAATTGTGATGGGGATGATGAGACCTATTGGCAACCTTGGTACATTAGAATAAAAACTAAACAAAAGTTTTTGGTGTTTTGAAAATAAAGAAATCGTATAGAAAGAAATGTTTTATATATTTGCCATCAGTCTATTATATAGCGAATGGGGAGATCGGGTCATAAACAATCATGGCAGCTCATACTAAGTTAAATATTGTTTACTTAGTATGAATCACTGGGTGAGTGTAGCCGCGGATCGTGCTCGGAGGCGTGCACTTGGAGAGGCCTATGTCCAGCAGTGGACTAGTATATGCTGATGATAATGATAGGTTACTAGTTTGCTAAAACGACAACGACTTTGACTTATCATCTTCGATCACCAACTTGTCATGCATTTCTGGAGGACATCGCGATGTTATAATGCGGACACCCATTCCGTGACGTATTATTGCGAAAGTTGCTTAACTTACAAGATCGAAACCAGCGCACGCAAATGGCGGTGCCATTGTATTTAAACAAATTAACAGTGCATAAAACGGTACTTAATAACGGTAAATATGCAAACAGCCATTAACGGATTAACAATTTTATCACAGTAATTATGAAAAAGCGCGTAGTACGAGGAAAATCGAGTGAAAGAGCCAGTTCATTGAATCCAATAACCACTGCGAGCTTAAGGGTGCGCCGACCAAAAAAAAAATGCCAAAAATGCAGTCACGGTTAAGTTCATATAATTGAAAATACTGTCGTATTATATAAACAAAATATATATTATTATTTAGTATCAAAGGAAACGTGTTTACAATTAGTCTGATCCATAAATTCATAACACACTATAGTTTTCTCTACAATATCATTTAAAGTTGGGCAAAAACCATGAAAACGAGTGGCAGCGTTTAGTTGATATCTTATATTTTATCTAAATAATTGTACCTCTGATTTTGTCTAAACAATCACCAATGGCCTAAACTAAAAAAAGTCCGTCTCACATTTTCGATTAATATAGCGGTTTTTTAAATTACTGTTTCTCAAATTAACACGTTAAATTCCGCATACAAATAAATATGGGCGAAGACATTTCACCTTACCTTACCTTAACCAATTTCCAGCAATTTTAACCATTACAATTGTGTGTGTGTGTTTTTAAGTTCATATAAAACATGATAATATTTCATTGGGTAATTATCTTAATACGTTTTTGTTAGGTAAAAAGGTAAAAACAATAATCTTGTAACTTTAAACAGTATTGTAAATGCAAAATAATATAAGGTCTTATATGTTTTACTGTAAATATTATCAGTCTGAAACTTTTTGTGAACAGATAGATCCTTGTATTGTTGTTTTGTGCTTCTACAATCTTGAAAGTTGGCCGTCAGCTTCAGCTACGTATATTCCCTCTTGTCAATAGTGGAACGTAACTGTGGCTGAGGGTCTACTGGTTCTCCCTCTTCAATACCTTCTCTCCTCTCTCCCATCCACCTTATTGTCATATCATCATCATCACTTCGCTTTCTACTCTTTGTCGCTACTGCTGGGGCACGAGCCTTCCCTATGGATGGAAACACCACGGAAGGAAGAACGGGATTTAACCCACCACGCAGGCCCAGTGCGGTTGTTAATATTTATCATGCCTGAACTATGCATCAGGGACCAACTATCTACCTAGAAATAATTCCCGATTCTCACACAATCACATCAGACGCTGTAAACAACGGTGGATTCATGTTCGAGTAGGCACGTTCACTGAACAGAGTAATTGGTTTTGTGAAACATGGACGGCAAATTGAAATACGCTGTACCCGCTAAGACGATTCCGTGACCGATGCGAATATAACTAGTTGACTGGTTTGACTTTTGCGCAAGCAGAATTACACAAATGCAATTCGTTTTGTATGAGTAGAATCTGCTTATTCTACTACATTCAAAGATGGAATCGTCTAACAGTATACGTTTTCTCTCCATCCTATGTCATTACGTCCATTGGGTGCACGGTGAGGGTGAATGATGCTGCGTTGTTTTCACGATGCACCAGTTTTTTTCGCTTTTGGATTCCATTTCCTTAGTAATCTTCTTTTTATAATAGAAAGATCATTATTGTCATTCTTTTGTTTGTTTTGTTCCAATCCAACCATCCATAGTGCAACTTTTGTTTTTTTTATTATTATTTTTTTGCTTTAATCACGGGATGGCAAGCAAACAGCCAACATATTGCTGAGTAGTGTTAAATGTTTAGTGTCATAAATAATTATTGTGTATTTTTATTATTATACTCTTATTATTATACTTTATTATTATTATACTCTTAATTTATTTTCTTTCTTATTATTATTTTTTTTTTATTATTATTATTATTATTTTCTTTTCGTGTGTTTTAGCGTTTTATTATTTTCATTTGTCTATGTTGGTTTGTCGTTGTTTTGTGGACACATCACCGATTTAGGCCCCTCCAGAATACCAGAGTTGCAGCGGCTCTAGGTGCCTAGGCTGGGGCCTAGTTGGTCACACTTTTATCTTTTGTTTTTGTTTTGTATTGTATTGTGAATATCGTGATATTTTGTAGGTGCCAATAAATATATTTCATTTCATTATCATTTCAAAGAGGCAAACGAGTAGGCGGGTCGACCTGCCGCCGCCTATGAACACCCGTAAAACCAGAGACATCGCAAATGCGTTGCCGGCCTTTAAGGAAGGCCGGCAACGCATTCTTTAATTCACGATTTCTTGAATTTCGTTTCTTGAAGATACAGTATATTCTGCGAGCTAACTGTAAAAAAGGTGACGTAGTAGTAAGTATCTTTTACTTTTATAGTCAGCCCGTGACCACGGGTGTTGCAAATCGATCGAAACATCGATAGTTAGTAAAAACTGCAACTTCGAAGTTTGTATGTTCTGACGTTTAAATGCATTAAACCTCGTGGTGTAAGACCACCCACATCACTTGTCAGCCTAGCGTTAAGGTGAACAGACGTGGTCACACTACACGCCTACAGCAAACTAATGACGTTTCATTATAACCCCCTAAAATGGACACAGCATTATGTTACATCATATATTATATCGAAACGTATAAAGACTGGCATCGAAATAGCTAAACGTAAATTCTGCTGCTAACGACAAGCGCCATTGTTATTATTAAGCTTGAAATATTAACAATTATTAATAACACGCACAGAAGAAATCCTAACGCCTTTAATAAAGGACTTCTTTTTTGCACCAAAGCTCATATCCAACGTCTTTATTTTAAGTATAGAGGCTTTCTAACAAAAGCTAGTTCCTGACGAAATGGGGGTAATTTTGTAAACCTCTAGAGAGCAATGCCGGTTAATAACAGTCCCTTGTACTTCCTCGAGCAATATAAAAGCGTGACAGCACTATTACGGTCGGTTTATCTTAGTAAACGTGGATTGCATGACGGTTGGATTTCTCCCGCGGAGGCCGTGTAAGAACTTGGGGTTGTTTTAGCGCGGTCAGCGATAGAATATCTTTTTGCAGTTTTTAATGCACACAGTGTTGTTATAATCTCATCAGATAGCACATAATTGTTAGTGCAAATGATTCAACAATTAAACGTTTCTTTGCAGTAATTGTGCATAATTAGCTGAACCGGTCGTTGCGTACCTACTCCTGAA
Source organism: Eudonia truncicolella (assembly GCA_949315975.1). Taxonomy (NCBI): domain Eukaryota; kingdom Metazoa; phylum Arthropoda; class Insecta; order Lepidoptera; family Crambidae; genus Eudonia; species Eudonia truncicolella. Next base: position 20,443,933 of record OX438827.1, on the reverse strand, counting down.
ACTTTTTATTTTTTTGCGTTACTTTTTGTAACTGTTATTTATTTTTAATGTATTTCGTCACTGTGAAGGAGTTTGCCATTGAAACTAGTAGTTTTTATAATTACATTTCTATCGATAATAACGCATAAAACAAAGCCGAAACTTTACAAAAAATCTGAGTAAATAGAAATGACGCTTTCAAATACATCTAATACTATTGTTGTTGTCATGCAAAAAGTTTCTAAACAACCTCATGACTATTAAAATTGAATACGGATGCCACTGTAAATTGACTTTTATTAAGATGTCATAAAATTGAAAATCAATGTAAAATACAATTACGTTACAGTCAAAGGAGCGGAAACATCCTTCTACCAGTGACTTAAATATGTCTTCTTGGAACTACGTTTCCATAATAACAGCATAATATCATAAAAGTCAAGTAAATTTAGATTAGTATGATCAGCTTATATACTTACTGTCCCACTTCTGGGCTAAGCTGGCCTCCATCATTGAAATAAAGACACTGCTACATTGATGGGTAATGTCCTTATCACCACACTTGCTAAAAACAGGTTAATGATCACAAACCTGGGCTACGCATCGAAAAATACGTGACATACTTTGCCCGACCTGGGAATTGAACCGGACTCCGCATATCAGACCAAGCGCTTTGCCACTTGACAATGTAATGAAATGAATATTATTTTTTTTCACCATACTATTACTACTTTTTCACGTCCTATTTATGTTTTATAAATAGGACAAAACATAGCGCAAATGGCGGCCTTATCGCTAAAAAGCATTTCTCCCAGGCAACTACTGACCGTGTAGGCGTGCAAAGTGAGTTTAGATTACGAATTAAAGTTATTTAGTGAACACCCACTACATCAAACACAGTCAATTTCACAGCGGACGAGAAAAGCTTGTTGGAAGAAAATGAAATCAGTTGCTAAAATTAGACTTTTTATTTGCTACTAGTTGTTGCACGCAACTCCGTTCGCGAAGACTACAGAAAAAAAAAATTATCTTTTATGCTGGTCTGGGTCATGGTCTGTATATGAGGAAAGTTTCATTAAAATCCATTCAGTAGTTTTTACTTGAAAGAGTAACAAACATCCATCCATACTTACAAACTTTCGCGTTTTTTATAATATTTGTAGGATGTTGAATGAGGGATAGTGAAGTATAATTACAGCTGCATTTTCAATACTTAAATTTGATTCTTAGAGTCTCGGTCCTAGCAATTTTCAGCGTAAGACTTTTAAAAGAGTGATTGTTGAGTTAGGAAAAAAAAACAAAAAACCTTGTTAGATCTTTGAGCTCAATACGTAATAAATAATAAACATTACACTTTAAAACAAAAAAAAAACACTGGTTTCTCCAATCGCACGCCACTGAGCACGATCCGTGGCTACTCTCATCCAGCTGTTGCCAGTCACCTTGCAAAAATCGTCACCTTCGGTCACCGGTCGGGAAATATCGGAATTTATAAAATTATATTACGAATATATGCCATGTTATTTTAAAAAGTCTAAAGTTAAACCTAGTTAAAAGCTGGTGCAATTAACGATTAAGATTTTTTTCAAGGCAATGAATAAAATACGAGTCAAGTTTTTATGATACAAGCGTAGACCTTGTGACCAACCGTTTGGAACGAAACCATTCTCAGACGTTAAGTCGAGCATGTACTAGGTAAGCATATTCGTGTCCTTATCCGGTTCTATGTAAAATATGAAAGTCACACGTATCACTGGACATGAGCTTTGCTCGGCATATCATTTCACGTGAACGGTTTTTTTCTTATGAGCCCGCGTTTCAACCTTTTATCAGTTTTGGGATGACACTCGATTCCACCTTTATCAACGGATACATTAGAGTTTCAGTTCTTTAGCAGCGTTTTTTTTTATATTATATATTATTATTTTTATATTATTGTATTTAATATTTTATGTCTCGAGTTTCAATTTGGTAAATTTTGCTTCCTGTTGTCTAATATTACCTAATTAAAAATAATAATTCAAAACAATTGCTACGCTGCGCTTCGCGATTGTCTTAAATTTGACCTACAGGAGTAGGGCAGCTAGTATCCTCAATCATTTGAATAATAGTGTAACAATGGTTGGTATCAATATTACTGTTTCAGTATAACAATATTTGGTGAGCATTAATCCATTTTGGCAAGCAAAAAGAATATACATACAAAACTTACAATTATTCTGATGTGTGTATATTAGGGTATTAAATTTATTTTGGTGAGCACTTAAAATGTACCCTTAATGACGCAACCCTTGATCGTGTTTTTTTTATATATATTTACGGGTAAGCTTAACAGTGCTTTGATCTCACCAAACGTAAAGTGATGATAAGGCCAATCATGGAAGCGCACCTCACCCGGGGAACCTCAACTAGTGAGGCACTAGCTATCTTATCTCTAGCTGCCGGAATAAAACAATGCTACAAACATTGATGTTATGGCGACATATTTCGATAAGATGGTGGTAGCTAGCCAGGCGGACTAAAAAGCCCTAACCTACCACCAACCAAACCGAGTACACAAACAATGTACCCCCCGCTGGGAATTGAACCCGGTACCTCTGGGTCTAAACCGGTGGTCTTAGCCACTAGACCACAGAGGCGGTTGTAAATAAATACAACAATAGTGGGTACGCAGTGTCACATAGGTATAAATGAGGGTATAACGTAGCTACAAAGAATATACATATATATATGACTTATAGTTAACCGTACAATAGTTATATGTATTTGGTGACGTAATTGCTTGCTTAAGTTATAAATGTTGACTTTGCTAAAAGAAGTATCCTTTATTCAACTTTGTATTGTGTTTGTTAAATAACCCCTCATAAGGTCACTAATACTCTCGAACCCCTGCGATTGCGTAGAGATATAGCGTCACACAGCGTCTACTATCGCTTATACCGAGTGCTCTGAAGAACTCTTTGACCTTATCCCACCTTCTCCTTTCCTCCATAGGAGTACACGTGCTGCTCTCCGGAATCATCGCTTCACTGTCACACATATCCCATCGCGCACAAAGAAATTTGGTGACTCGTTTTTTTGTCGCACCTCCAAAAGATGGAATGGTCTACCAGCACACGTTTTCCCTCTTTCCTATGATATGGGGTCCTTCAAACGAGGCGTGAAGAAGCACCCTGTGGGCCGGCTGAGTGAGGTTGACTGATGCTGCGTTGTTTTCACGCTGCACCAGTTGTCTTCGCGTCTGGACTCCATTTCCACTTAACATCAGGTGGCGTGAAGTCATTTGCCGTGCTAAGTACAAAAAAAAAAATTATAACCGCCTCTTTAGTCTAGTAGTTACACCGCGGTTTCAGAGGCAGAGAGTTCAGGTTCAATTACCTACTAGCGTGGATTCATATTATTGTAGTTGGTGTGATTGATAGCTTCTTTAGTGTAGATTTTTTAAATTATTCTTGGTAAATTTAGTACAGTTTTAAATTCACATTATTTTTAAACTTTTTGTTATTTTTTGTTATTTGTACTGAGGAGCTCGATGGCGCAATGCTTAACGCACCTGATCTGCGATAGCTAATGTTAAGCAACTTTTGCGAAGGTTAGTCATCGGATGGGTGACACAAATTTGCAGTCGTGAAGAACCACCTGTCCGCACTGGGCTCGCATGTTAGTTTATGGCCCGTTCTCCCTATCCATTCATAGGGAATGCTCTTGCCAGAGTAGTGGGGACACAAAATGAGCTAATCTATACTACTCTATAAATCTGTAGGCTCTGTCTATATATGCAATTATTCTGACAAATTTTGGGATAAATTTTCGTTTTATGACTCACTGACACCAATTCTACGATTTTTTAATTTTTTGTGTGTCTGTATGTCTGTATGTCCTCTTATGACTCAAGAACGGCTTGACCAATCTAATGAAAATTTGTATGTGTAAGAACATGAGATTGTGCAAATTATAGGCTACAAAAAAAAAATCACAAATTTTCGCACAGTGAAGCGGGCGAGTGACGGCTAGTGATGTTAAAGTTACATAAAAATAAAATAAAAATTGGAACGTCGAAATTTAGCTAGAATTTTAAAACGGATAAACGTATCAAAAGAACTTGTACGAGAATTCAAAATTTTTTCACAACTATGAAAGGCATAAAAACTTACTAAAAAGGTGGTATTTAATTGACACGCGGCAGTATTGGCAGCAGTGAATCCGTAAGGCGAGTACATATTTCACCATAAATCATGGCGCGCTCGTTACCCGGGTCAATCGATATTTACGATCAGTTCCCTGAAACTTTATGCGTCCGCATTTGCTATTTCATAGACATAAAGTCAATAGGTATGCATTTAATATTGGGATAACAAATTAATCCCTGAAAAATGATGAACAATCAAATGAAAATGAATGTATGTAAAGGGCTGTCTATTTTAGTAAGTTGGGCAGTTTTGTTATTGGATCTTAGCGGATATTGGAGTATTGGATCTGGAGTATGCCTGAATAGGTAGTAGGGAAAAAGTGTATGGACGATTCAAAGTGCTTTGCCCGAAGTGCCTCAGTGGCCGCATGGTAAAGCGCCCGGCTTCCCAGGTCGAGCAAAGTGAGTATTCGGATTTTTCGATGCATAGCCCGGTTTGTGATTTTTTTGTTTTTTATTAACATGTTGTGATTGTCTTCTATAATTTTGTGTTTATTTGTAATGGAAAGTGTCCTGCTATGATAGGGCATTTTCCAATATTTTTGACGCTGTAAGGGAGAAAAGAGCTGGACACTTGCTGAGTTTCTTGCCGGTTCTTTTCAGTACAAGATCTCCCGCCCAGAGTAGACTTACGAACTGATGGCATAGTGACATTCACAAGAGCTACTTGTAGTCTAAACTGAATAAATGATTTTGAATTTTGAATTTTGAATTTTCAATCTGCATTTGGCAAGCGTGGTGGTTAAGCCATCACTGCCCAGCATTGGGATAGTTATAGGCTATTGCAGGGCAAAGTAATAACTTACTACTTGCAAAGTGCTTTTTTACAAAAATATTTTAATAAAGAAAATTTGACTATGTAATTAACAGTAGTTTGTATAAAACTTTGAGTGTTAAGAAATCAACCATGATTACCGCTGCACCTAATGCTACATGCAATATATCTGTCTTCTTGCTCACTTAATCCCATTTAGATCGTTAACATTATTGACGACCTCCTTGGTCGAGTGGTTTGTACACCGGTTTTCAAGGCGTTGCTATCTCTGAGGTCCCGGGTTCGATCCCAGGTCGGGTCAATTCAGACATTGTTTTTTTTCTAAATTGTCTCGGGTCTGGGTGTTTTCTATGTATAATAAGTATGTATTTAAGTATTTTAAGTACGTTTATCCGTTGTCTAGTAACCGTTTTACGAGTTTCATAACGAAGCTTCTCTTGGGCTAGATAATTGGTGTGAGTGTAGGAAAGTTTATTTATTTATTATGGTAAAATAACGAATGCGTATTATGATTTAATTTTCTACTTACCATGTGAAAATCTATACAGCGTGTACCAGAAAGGTGTGGTAAAAGTGAAAAGATCCAAGTGCGTATCCGATCTAGATCGTGTATGCAGAGTCACCAATATAAATATTTAATATAAATATTTAAAATGTTTTTGTTTTGTTTATATAATTTTAACGCAAATTTTTGTTGCGGAACAAATTACAAAAACACAAATGTTGAAAAAATTTCCACGAGCAGAATTTAAACCTGCACCCTTCTGACATACCGGGTCAGGTGCTCTTCCAATTGAGCTATCTAAATGTTTACAAATACTAAAGATCAGTTTAGAAATAGGCAAGCTATCACAATATATAAATATTATGATCAGATGTTAATGACGGTAGTTGTTGACTTTGAATAGGCGCCTTTGGCTTTCAAATTAAAAAAGTAAATAGTGTTGAATAATTTCGGCGGGCTGGTTAGAAACACGATAGCTCAATTGGAAGAGCACCTGACCCGGTATGTCAGAAGGGTGCAGGTTCAAATCCTGCTCGTGGAATTTTTTTCGACATTTGTGTTTTCGTAAATATTTAATATAAATATTTAATTTATATTTGCATGACAAATCAAACAATAATTGTGCCTTAGTATCAACACATCACTTTTACCACACCTTTCTGTTACACGTAGTATATTATTGATGAGAAACTTTTGTTTTGGGTAGTAAATGAATTAATATATATATGATTAATATATATATGAGACAACATCCGCCTCTGTGGTCTAGTGGCTAAGACCACCGGTTTAGACCCAGAGGTCCCGGGTTCGATTCCAAGCGGTGATTACATGTTTGTGTACTCGGTTTGGTTGATGGTAGGGCTTGTTTGTCCGCCTGGCTAGCTACCACCATCTTATTTAAAGATGTTGCCATAACATCAATGTTTGTAGCATTGTTGTGATCCGGCAGCTAGAGATAAGATAGCCAGTACCTCACTAGTTGAGGATCCTGGGTGAAGTGCGCTTCCATCATTGGCCTTATCATCACTTAACATCAGGTAAAATTAAGGCACTGTGCTTACCCGTAAATATAAAAAAAAACATCATATACATTGTTCTAATCTCAAGGTAAGTAGCTAAAGCACTCGTTTCATGGAAATCAGAAACAACGACGGTACCACAACCACCCAGACCCGACACAATATCGAAAAGTTCGTTTTCGACATTGACCCGACCGGGAATCGAACCCGGGACCGCAGAGTTAGCGCCGCCCAAAGTCCGGCGTGCAAGCCACTCGGCTACGGAGGTGGTCAAATTAGCACTATAATACTGCCCTACCGCTGGGTAAATCCTCCACCAGTAATGTCAAGTCATCGCTACTAATGGTGGGTGTAGTCAACACGCTCACTTGCTAAATGCGGGATGATGACAACAAACCTGGGCCATGGGTCGAAAGCTTTTGTCACTCGGCCACCGTGGTACTGTAATTGGTAACTAGATTATTTTTAATCTACTATTTTTTAAAGTTAAAGTCGTTACTGATTGTATAAAATTATAAATTATCGATACACGAATAGGTTTTAACGCTTATAACAATGGACAAGATGAATAGGCGAGAAACCCAAAAAACGTAAAAGGTTATGATAAAAATCTTTGAACGCGATGCAAAAGCAACGCCATTGATACATAAAATACAGATTCAACTATAAATCAGGGTGCAGCTCGTTATTCGACGCCAATCGATATTTACGACCGCTCCTGAAACTTTATACGCGGAACATTCGTTACTCCGGGGGAACAGTCGCCACTACACCTTGGTGTGACTGATGAGGAATTCGGACGATTGCTTTAGCTGCTAACTTTGCTATTAAAAGTTACCTGCGATTTATCGCATCGATGATAAAACCGTTAATTGGGGCGTTCACCCGAAGTTACACGTCACAGACTAACGCAGAACCTTACAAAAAACTCCAGCGTAACGATGCATTTAAGTATTCTATCTCCTATTATGATTTAGTGATTTGCTATTTTCGAGAATTCGGTATACTGCTGAGCAAATTCACAAATTAAAGTGACTGCAGAAGATGCGCTCACGCACACAGACCTTCTCACGGACACTGAATCTCGCAACAACAGCTGCGCTCGAACTGTAGCAAGCTGTTGCGAGATTTCAAATCATGCATGAAGCCTACCTTCTGCGGTGTCTTTATTTTGTAGCAGTGGCTTCCATCATTGAAATATAGTAGGTAGACGCTACGCAGCAGTAGTCAAAGTTTCATTAAAATAGGATTTATAATATATTAATATTGTTGATAATCTAAAATATTGAACTTTGACCATCTGAATAACAATTCTTTTCTTCTTCGTTTTTCCTATGTTTCTCAAAGCGTGTATATAATATTGTAATATTTTCGCTTCCTACGTCGGACTGAGTCAGACACAAGATATAAGGTCAGAAAACGGTTTGAAGATTATCCTCACAAAAGTAAGCAAAGCGTAAAACGCGCATCTTTTATACGGCCATAATATTACCCTTTTCAAAGTTGAAATGTATCTTTCATCGTTCTATAACATAAATATAACAATATTTACTTTACGAAAAAAATTAATTTCTAGAGAATCATTAACATTGATATGTTATAATATTTGTGACAAACATGTTTATTTACATATTGTTTTCTAAAGTTTACGCGAACACTACACATTGAAATGAACCAACTTTTACGGATCTACTCGCGTTTATTTTACACATTAGTTTTAATTGATGTTTATCCTGACGTTTCGAACCCTTTGCAGGATCCGTGGTCACAGGGAGACTGAGGTGTTGGTCGTCTCATAATTAGTTAGTAGCTTGTATACCCTCATTTAAATTTAATCAGGTGCGGTCCGTTTTACGCAGAAAGAGCTTACAGTATCTTTTGGTCTGGCAGTATGGTGTTGGGGCTGGGATTTAATATTTTTTATGATGGGATCTGTGACCACAGTGTCTCAACTGTGAACACCTCAGTTTCCCTGTGACCACGGACCCTGCAAAGGGTTCGAAACGTCAGGATAAACATTAATTAAAACTAATGTGTAAAATAAACGCGAGTGGATCCGTAAAAGTTGTTTCATTTCAATGTTTATTTAGTTGGTACACCGACGTAGAGTTCTTCAAAAAACGTTTATAATGAAAACAAGAAAATAATTATATAGCAAAAACACAATTTACAAATATCGTGTGTTTCAATTCTATGAATGATATTTACGTAGAAAGCGAGAACAAAGAGTAATTGTAATCGAGTTACGAAAATTGCAAACTATGTTTTTTGTTACCCAGTGAAATCTACATGCATATTAGACTATATTATAAATATAATAAATAAATAAATAAATATGAGACAATATCACACACATTGTTCTGATCCCAAGGTAAGTAGCTAAAGCACTCGTTTCATGAAAATCAGAAACAACCACGGTACCACAACCACCCAGACCCGACACAATATCGAAAAGTTCGTTTTCAAAATTGACCCGACCGGGAATCGAACCCGGGACCTCAGAGTTAGCGCCGCCCAAAGTCCGGCGTGCAAGCCACTCGGCTACGGAAATCGTCAAATAAAGGTATATTATATCATCATCATCATCATCGCAGCCAAAAGACGTCCACTGCTGGTTAAAGGCCTCCCCAAGGGCATACATATTATATACAGAATAATAATTGTGAACGGGATTATTACCATGTTTGACCCAATTCGACTCCTTTTTAGGTGTGACCAGATTCTACCATGACGAATGTGGAACAACCCTTAAAAACTATTTTAAATGTCATGGTCACTTGCATTAAAGTAATTATTAACGGGCTCGCATACAATAAAAATGGTAAGAATCCCGTTAGTAATTACTCTAACACTGGCAGCACAGTCATGTGCTAGCTCGCCTATCGCCCTTTCCAAACTTTATTTATATCATAAATGAATGATATAATCTACTCAAATAAATAATCTTATTCATATAGACATCGGTAGCTGAGTGGCATAAAGCTCTCATCCGAAGTCCTGCGTTAAATTCCCGGATCGGACGAAGTTTGATACGGATTTTTCGATGCATAACCCGGGTTTGTGATCACCAACCCGCATTTGGTTAGAGTGGTGAGTACCCATCAAAAAGTAGTGACGATTTCAATTATGGACGCCTTTACCTAACAGTGGATCATTATAGGCTGTTCACTTGCTTTAGCTAGCTCCTAGCTGCGCTACACTTACCATACAGATTTATTTACACTCACCAACTCAGGAGTCCCTCTTTTGTTACGTCGGCTTTATACTCTCGGGTAAAGCAGCTTACAGAACGTCAAAATAATACTAAGAATCATAAATATGTAAAGTGCTCGGGTGTTATAAAGCAAGCTTACAGTATGTCAAAACAAAACTAAGAATCAATAAAATGTTGAGATGTGTCGAGCATCAAACCTGTCTCAAATGTCTGGGCCCGGTTCAGATATGTTCAGATATTTAAACTACAATTCCACTGAGATGGTTTAAATGTAATAATAAAAATAATAATATTGATAACCAATGCTAGTGAAGCTAATATTTCTTTTGGTAGGTACTACAAAAATAGAGGATTTTTGTGGTACCTAATTTGTTTGTGTAATTATGACTCCAAAACCGGGGATCTTCTTTGAAACTATTTGTTTGTTTATTTAACTTAACACCAACACAACAGTTGTTGTTGCGAAATAACAACAGTTCAGCGAAATAACATAACCGAGTGTACCGTCGTACCAAAGGGGATAATAACAATTCCAGTGAGCGCGGTTATTTCGCCGATTTACATAACCGGACGAGTTACGACAGGTGTCAACCCTGGCGGTGCGGGACCGCGAATAGCACGGTCTTTCCTGTGATTACACAGCCCTGGTGAACGGTGACAAATGACCTTTCTGCAGTTGTGTTAAGAATCCAGGGGTGACATCGTAATTTAAGAAAAGAAAAGAAAAACTAAAGACCATTGCTTTGGATGAGAACTTAAACCTTAAGCAGTGTGGGTGCAAACAATCGTTTTGGTAATATTTTTACCGCCAAAACAACATGGCCGCCACAGCTTGTCAACATCGACCCGCCCTTATTAGAAAACCTTTTACATACAGCGTATGGTGAAAATAAATTTATAAATCAAAACAAAGTGGCAACGTTTCTGCGTTTTTTCTTTCTGTTTCTGCACTTTTATAACCAGCTTAATTATTTTATTTTAAGCACGTGACAGGACGCAAAATGCACCACGCAACGCATCTCGTCTCCTTGGACGAGGCCAAGTATAGTAAAAGCCTATAGTCCGACAGCTGGTCGAAGACCATTCTATTCTCATTCCAAAGTGTGATCAAAATCTACTATGACCGTAGCTCACTCTCAATCAAATCAAGACCCATTGAAATCAAGACATCGCTATTACGGGTTGATAATCTCAAAGTCGTGCTATATACTTCGATACATACGAAACACTTGATTCAACCTAGGAATTGACTCAAGACCTCCAGATATGGACCCGAGCACTTTTCCACTCGACCATTGTCAACAACACAAAAGAAGTTAAAAAAAAACACAGTTGAAGTAAATACCTCCTTCGTTTTTGGAAGCCGGTTAAAAAGAAATAGGCGTCTTATTGAGCGTTCAGGCCACAAAACACTTAACCGAATTAGACATCGACGGTTGACAACCTTCAACGATCACTGACAACCCTTGTCTGTTCAGCTTAACTAAAATAATGAAATGTCAGTGTCAGTGTCAGCCCTCGCAAAACTCTAATAACAGCATTAACGCACGTAGATATTTATGTTTAATCGAGAGACGTCGTAGTTAGTAGTTTTGAATAGGTAAATACGAGTATAATAATTGAAATACTTCATCATCATCATCAGCCTACACTAGTCCACTGCTGGACATAGGCCTCACCAAGTGCACGCCACCGAGCACTAACCGTGGCTACACTCATCCAGTTGAAATACTTAATAAGGCTAAAACAGTGCTCGACCGACCGCCAGTGCGTACGTCGTCGGTCTCATGGACGTCACGCGACACCGACGTTAAGCGTCGTACTGGCCGTATTTCTAACATTTAAGAGAATATAAAGAATAAGATTATTTTTTACAGAAAAATTTATTAACTTAATCTAAATTATTGTCTGTTTATAAATTTGTAATAGATATAAGCGAATACGAAAACAACTCCCTAACTTTTATAGCTAGATGGAGTAATTTGCTGAGCTACCTATCTATAAAAAAAACAGTCATTTTACACAAAATAAATTTATGTTACAGACTAGCGTTCTAGACTATATCCCTAAGCATGATCACAGCATGGTTAAAACAGAAGCAGAACTTTAGAACGTCGTTAGATTCCATACGATCCTAAATATTAACATAGCATACGATACATTTAAGCAGTATTAATAGGTACAGTAATAAATTTTAACAAATACTTTCAATAATTAAGCGTAATGATTTTTTTAAGTTTTCCCGGCCAGCAATAATATTGAGTTGACAATTTTGACACTTTTATTAAAGTGCTTACGAAGACGACTTGGTTATTCGAATACATTGCATGCCGAATTAATTTGTATGAAAAAAATAATGCTTTCTTTTGTTAACTTAATGTACCAATTTACGTTAATAAGGGTCTTATCTAATTGCCCTTAAAATATAGGATCGTATGGAATACACACGCTGTATATATATGTATAATCTAACCAGCCACATCAATATCAACCATAAGTCACTTATGACTGATCTTTATACCCCTTTTGAATTTATGCAACTTATAGTTATTACAGATATTAATTGATAAATATATTAATTAACCTTTGAATGATAGATTAACCTTTATTGCCCAAATATATTGATTGACATATTTAAGGACTAAAGGTTGCTCAATGTGAGACTTTATTTAGATATTAGGTATATTATTAGTAATGTCAGAGTTCATACAATATTTACCTCATATTTCATATTGACGACCTCCGTAGCCGAGTGGCTTGCACGCCGGACTTTGGGCGGCGCTAACTCTGAGGTCCCGGGTTCGATTCCCGGTCGGCTCAATGTCGAAAAACGAACTTTTCGAGATTGTGTCGGGTCTGGGTGGTTGTGGTACCGTCGTTGTTACTGATTTCCATGAAACGAGTGCTTTAACTACTTACCTTGGGATCAGAACAATGTATGTGATGTTGTCTTATATTTATTTATTTATATTTATTCTTGGAAGGACATTGAATAGGTGGCTATTTATGTTGTCATTATAGGGGTAACAAAAAATAAAACTTACAAAGGACAACGTTGTTGTTGTTGTTGTTGTGAATACAGAAAACATATAAATATAAAATCGATGATATCAAGATATTGTGTTAAAGAGAGATGCAATACATTCTCCAATGTGGCAATCTTAACTGCTCACTAATACAATTTGTTATATATTTTTTTTCTAACTTTAACTTACTATTCCAACTATTCTGTGAAAAACAAACAAACTAGAAGGTCAAAGTCCTCATAACGTATTCTCTCTAAAGTCAAGCATAATTAAATCTATAAGTATCCTCTGAAATGAACGAACAATTTCATACAACAAACAAAGGTCTAACATTGTTAGAACCATTTTACTGCAGCAGTCTCAAGTTTTTATGATACACAAGCAAATTTTAAAGTCCATCTCAAAGGGAGTAAAACTAGAAATTAATTCGAGACTTTGTAGCTTTGAATAGCGACAGAATATCAAGTTTGTGTCTATGTAGTGTAGAGCTATTAAAGTGGTAGAATAATGCAATTTAATTAAATTTATTCAATAAGATAACTTGGGTAGTGAAAAGCCTGCTGTGTTAGATATTTTAATCGTAAAAGCTGCATTAAACCAATAAGTACTACGAGTATTAGTAAAATGTATGTCTTGAAATTGTATAAATAAAATTGCGTTTATAAAACTATAATTATGTCAAAACTAAAAAAAGCTATTGTAAAAGACGTCTCACCCTCATGTGGATCATCAATATTATCATCATCGTTGATGCCGAAGTCGTCCACTGCTGGACATAAGCTGCAGTTAATAAAAAAACGTTTGAAGTAAGTATCACAAAACAAATCGCATTCCATCTGTCAATCATAAATTATAACCTAATTACAGGAATAATGGTATCGAGATTAAGATTACCGCTTTGGGATAATAGAATTTCGGTAATTGAATGGTGCAGCATATCTGCATCGATGGCTGTCACGTATTGGCTGATACTAAAGGACAATGTAATCATTTATGCATAAGTAACTAACGACTTTGTAATTCCTCAAGGAGTACTAAAAGACTGGGCTTCTGAAGTCCAGTGGGTCCAGAAAAGACTTTTTGAGGAACTATTATTTGCAGTAAGGTTATTCAAAGAGAGAACGTTAGTCAAATCAGATTTGACTTTCACTGAAAATAGAGTAGGTGCAATGATGGATGTTTATATAATAGTTCGTCGTATGTGATAATGGTTTAAAATGTTGTGCTTGTGTGTTTGAGTACAAGTGAAGCCTACAAACTATCTAGATCTTTGTATTTTTTTTAAGTATTTAAAGTTTTATTAGCTTTGGTCAATTGGTTACAAAACGATTGGAGGTTGCGTTTTTTTTTCTAAAGTTAACACGAACACTGGATATTCATTGAAATGAAACAACTTTGATTTATTCTCTTTTATTTTACACATTTTATCCTGCCGTTTACAGGGACAGTGGTCACAGAGTGTCTCCCTGTAAAATCATAGATCAATGAGTAAAATAAACGCAAGTAGATCTGTATAACTTGGTACGTATGAAAGTTTCTTGGTAGGTACCGAAAGGTATCAAGGCTCTCACTCTCCTTAATATGAGAACTGTAGCAAATTTAATCAAGCACGATTATAATTGACTTAATTACAGTTATTGACACTTCCCGCACGCGTCACATTATCTTGTCACGGCGGTAACAGATTTGTAATATTGTAATAGACAGCTTATTATGCTCACGTTCATCGCTTTGCTGATCACAGATTATTTGGATCACAAACATAATATTACTGTTCCTCAGTTAATAAATAGACGTGCGGCTTTGATGCTCACGTAACTGTTCGCTAAAATCGGATATAATACTTTGTAAGAAAGAAACTGAAACAGATGATCTGGCAGTATTAGTATTAAGTTCATATTCTGTCCTACAGGTGAGTCAGAGCCGTGTTTGTAGCTATAATTTCACCACGCCTGTTTAATGCGGGTAGGTGATCCAAATTCCAATTTATTCTTAAAAAAATTGCAAAACTCTTTGCCCATCCTGGGAATTCAACTAAGGACTTCGCGTTCATGCCACTCCACCACCGAGACGTTGTACCCTTAACAAAATAATTTTGGGTGGTTTTTAAATTAATTATTAAAAATATCAAATTGAATATAGCGATCAAAAACCTAAGTGTTTAAAAGGAAACCGTCAAAATGGTTTTCCCCCGCTATTCCCCCTAATTCATCCTCATTTTCCATTCCATATGCAAATGAAAATGTTATGAACAAGTAACTTTACACGAATTTAGTTAGTAACAATGATATATCTCCTAATTTACAACATAAATTATTCAAGCAGTTATCAAAACTACGTTACCGTCGTAAAACCGAGGTTTATCGCAACTTTATGTCATGTTAGAACTTTGAATGCGTTGGCTTGAGTAAATACTTAATCATAATTAATTTAGTAACGAGTAATCAAACATTCGGTGAACTACGGTTACTAAGTTTATAAACATACTTTTATACAGCGAGTACAGAAGAAAGAGTAACTCTTAGCAATATTTTAATAGTGATAAGTGTATTTCTTTGTATTTTCTTTATTTCTAAACAACCAAAAAGATGTTAAGTAACAAGGCCCGAAAAAAAGCAAAGGTTTCTCTTTTTGTCCCTGTGAAATACAGGCCGCAATGAAAACGTTTTAGTAAAACTTCTTTAGATTCCACTATTGGTAATTACTCCGTGTTACGAAAGCCACGTAAAGCTGTTGGTCCTGGCTGCATTAGCAGTCGTTAACAACCACCAATCCGCACTGGGGCCGCTCGGTGGTTTTGGCCCGTTCTCTTTGCGCTGTTCCCATCCAGAGGGAAGGCTCTTGCTACAGCAGTGTAGACATATAAATTTGCTGGTGACTATTGGAAAACGCTTGGCCTTCATCTCAACTGACAGCAAGTGATGGCAGCAGACTTTAAACGGAAACTTCAGTCATCAAGAAACTGGCTATCTCAAGTCAGAGCACAGTAAGTTTGTTACTATGGCTATGGACTTAAGTAAAATTGTAGTAGCAACCAGAAGACAGACAAAATCAAAACTATCTCTACAGCTAACTAAACCAAGCACAATATGTACGTACACCCCTGGGAATCAAATCCGGGACTTCAGAGTTTGAGTCACGTGGTTTTCACATTGAATTGTAAAAGCAATCCGTGACAAAGTGAACATATACGTAGGAACACGAATAAATTTAAAAAATCGCTCTAAAACGCACTAAAACTCAATTTCAACCTCAAAAGCAGATATCATGACAAGAAATGAGTGTAAATAAATGTTTGATTAATAAACAGATGACCTATTGTTTGCCCAAATATGAATACAAGATTACAAGTAATTCAGGCGTAACACAATTGTGATTAATAGTCCGCCTATTACAGATGAAACCATTTAAATTTCCATTATCAAAGCGTTCATAGAACTCCACATTCAAATATTGTATTTTGACATTGACAGTCAAACAAAAGGCGAACGCACTTTTAAGATCGTCAAATGTTTAACACCAACCATAATCTCTCACTAAGCCTAAGCTAAATTAGAGACTCTATTTTAATATATACGAATCAGTAAGATAGTTAAAATTAAACAGTCCCAATTTGAAAATTTGCCAAATTCAAAAGGTGAATCCAGGCGAGTGTGACAAGAATCTAAATGTAAGAATACAAGTTCCAATTCAATTGAAATGAAGGCTGTGAAATTAATTTTTATAATTAATTCATTTGGTATAATAAAGTATTTCATCATCATCATCATCATCAGCTCATTTATGTCCCCACTGCTGGGGCACGAGCCTTCCCTATGGATGGATAGGGAGAACGGGCCATAAACCACCACGCGGGCCCAGTGCGGATTGGTGGTTGTTAACGACTGCTAATGCAGCCAGGACCAACAGCTTAACGTGCCTTCCGAAGCACGGAGGAGCTCGAGGTAATAAATGTTTGGTCACCCATCCGATGACCGGCCTTTGTGAAAGTTGCTTAACCTCAGCACTCGCAGACTGGGCGCGTTAACCACTGTGCCATCGAGCTCCTCTGCCATCGAGCTCCTCGAGCTATAAAGTATTTAGGGGATATAATATTTGTGTTATGTCCTGAAATATGGCAACACTATATCTGTATTTTGTATGGCAAATACTAATTTATTTTCATAGTTCAAGTTATAATCAAGTGAGAACTTTCGTTGATTTTCATGTCATGATGATGACATGATGATAACTGATGATAAGGCAGGTAACGTTATAAGCGGTGCAAGCGCACACCACCTGAAATTCTCGACTACTGAAGAATTTGGTACCTAGTGCGAGTTTCGATCGCCATTCAATTTCGCCATTCAACCAGGAGACGCTGTTTCAATGACATACAAAATTTCGTTTTCGGTAACGTGATTGAATGGAAAATAAAACTCACACTAAAACCTTGATGTGTACTTTTAGTAATAAAATTGAACGCATTTTTTTCCGTTCCACCGTTCGACTACCGATTTAAACGTTACGTATTTACCAGAGCAAAATCTATGGCTACCACCAGAGTGGGTAGTAAAAACTTTTTCCACCCGAAATTTCTCCACTTTACAAAAGTTAAACACAAAATGGGAGTGATCAGTCAAAAAATCCCTACCTGAATACACCAAAAGGCTATAAGCAAGGACGAAAAATCATATTACAGAACTCATTCCGAAGAAACGGGGGTGGGGAGTGCGTCAAAGTTTGATATTAGAGTGAAATTGATGGATCGCAACGTGGGCGTAGTGAAACGCACACAGTACACAAACATATTTTGAGATAACTTACTCACTTATTATTGTCTATCTATTGTTTTGATTGAGCGTGTTTTAGAAGAGCAGGGCCTCCTGAAACAGGCATTTTAGAATGCCTACTAGGATGGTTCCAATCACTGTTTATAGTTAAGTTACTTTGATAGACTGTAATAAACGATTTTTGATTTGTTTTTTTTTATCACATTTTTTTTAATACCTATGTTTTATTGTTATTTGTTTTAGGATTCTTAGAAGAAGGTCGATGGCGCAATAATCAAATGATTATGAGTAATGTATGAAAAAGTTGGAGTAGGTGATACTGTAACACGATTGTCATCAGAAGGTTAGTACGAGTGCTCGGTACGTATGCTTTTCTCTTTTCTACAAGATGGGTTGCTCTGAACGAAGGTGTAAGCAACTTGCGAGTTGGCAAGGTGAGAACGAATAATGATGCACAATCCTGCACAATCCTGCTGCTCCGCTAAAGCTCAAGGTTAGAATACCATTCACATTACCAAATAAATGTCTGTGTCTATGTCTATATCTGTGTTTAGATTAAGTGTATAACATGTTAGCGTTACACGGAAGTTATCGTGCTGTCTGCACACACACTGTGGTACGGATTGTTTGCAACTTGTTTAGATTGCTCTCGGCAGCTCTCGGTGTAGATCGGTCAAGTGTGAGACTGGTTTGAAGTTGTCCAACAGCGTTATAACTTCGTCAAAGGGTATGTTGGAAAATTATTAAACTTTTCACGTAGCTAATGGTGCAGGAAGTCGGCGGCGGCGTTAACTTGATATGATAATGACTGGTATCTCTAATAAACTCCCGGTTTTTGTTAGTGTTTTTGATAGATTATTTATTTTTCAATAATGCTATTTGCTACTTTTGGAAAGGATAGTCATCGGATGGGTGACTAAAAATTGATCATCTCGAGCTCGTACGTGCTTTGAAAGGCACGTAAAGCCCAACTACTAAACTAGTTAAAGCTAATTATAAATACCCGTTGGTCGGTTACGATGGCTTCCCATCGTTCGAGGTACAGGTTTATTCCTAACCCAAAGGTGGGTGTCTGACTGACCGACGCGACGCTACGGTATACATTTGTTATTTTTATCTTTAAAAAACAATACAATAAATTTTACATATTTTTATGAGCCTGGCTGCATTAGCAGTCGTTAACAACTACCAATCCTCACTGGGTCCGCGTGGTAGTTTAAGGCACGATTTCTTTATCCATCCACATAAAAGGGTCGTGCTACAGCAGTGATACATAAAATGGGCTGGTTATTGCTATTCGCAATCTAGCGATAAGCAACTTGATACGGTTTATTTATTTTATTATTATTATTATATTAGGAGGAGCTCGGTGGCGCAGTGGTTAACGCGCCCGGTCTGCGAGTGCTGAGGTTAAGCAACTTTCGCAAAGGCCGGTCATCGGATGGGTGACCAAACATTTATCATCTCGAGCTCCTCCGTACTTCGGAAGGCACGTAAAGCCGTTGGTCCCGGCTGCACTAGCAGTCGTTAACAACCACCAATCCGCACTGGGCTGCGTGGTGGTTTATAGCCCGTTCTCTCTATCCATCCGTAGGGAAGGCTCGTGCCCCAGCAGTGGGGATATAAAATGAGCTAAACAATAATTTAGAAGGTAAAGTAAAGCTTTGCTATTGCAATGCTTTCAAGATATTTCTTGGGCGCCTATATGAAGTACGCCATCGTCTAAGGAAGAAGTCTATACAATCAGAAGCTAAGATATATACTGAAGGCGACAAAAGCATTTGGCCTTTATCTCACTTGATGGTAAGTGATGATAAGGCCGAAAATGGAAGCACGAGTTACCCGAAATCCTCAACTACTGAGTCACTAACTATCTCATCTCCAGCTGCCGGACAACAACAATGCTACAAACATTGATGGTATGGTATTATATTTAGATAATACGGTGGTAGCTAGCCAGGCAGAGAAACAAGCTCTACCACTTATCAAACTGAGTACATAAACTTTTACCACTCGCTGGGAATCGAACCCAGGACTTCTGGGTCTAAGGCTGAGACTAGTCTGTCATAACCACAACACCACAAATATACTTTAGTCTCTAACCCAAGCAACGTTTGGTTAGCAAATATTAAATAGCACTTGGTCCGGCTTATTACTGGAAAAGAAAATGGTGGATTGGGACGCAAATCGAGCCTCACATTAGCCGATTTTTTTATCCTTACAATGAATTAGACAAAGGGTGTGGGACCGTTAATTCGGCATTGTCGCCAGGCGAGAGGACTCCCGTGGGGGGATCTGTACAGTCCTCGAAGCGGGCGCCGAAGTACTTATAAATCTCGGCGAATGGTTTGCCGTAATGAATCGCACGCAAATTTTGTTGCGCAACCAAAATGTTTGAAGTGGCTTTTCATGAATACCTATCTATATTTCTTTAAATTTTATCTATAGCTGTGCTCGCAATTGTGTGCCAGCTTCTAACTCGTATGCTTATTTTAGAGCCATGATCGGGACTTAATACTGTTTTTGTAAGATTTTTTTTTTTGAGAGAGATTGCCGATTGCCTCTACGGCATTTTCAGCTTCACCGGGCTTTTTTGGGGGCGGCGAGGAACGTAAAGGGTCCCTCAAGCCGTGTGAAACAAATCACCTTCAGAGGTTATCTAGAGGGAACGGCAACGCGCACTAGTGCGCGTCTCCGTGCCCTACTAGATTCTCCGAAGGGTTCGGATCGGATCGGGGTTTTTGTAAGATCTTTGTACAACGTGATGCAATAAATATCTATGTCAATGTCTATGACTTAATGCGTTGGTATCTCGACGCGTTTATATCCGTAGTATATAGTTCGGAGGTATCGCTTACCAGCCCGCCATAGACAATCGACATAACGCTAGTGGAATAGATGAATAAACCCAATCAAACGTCATTTAAACGTATCGTTGGATTGTGTCAATCCCATAAGATAATCATTCTATTTCAGTTTTTTATTTTTTTTTTTTTTTTTTATACTTAGCACGGCAAATGACTCCACACCACCTGATGTTAAGTGGAAATGGAGTCCAGACGCGAAGACAACTGGTGCAGCGTGAAAACAACGCAGCATCAGTCAACCTCACTCTGCCGGCCCACAAGGTGCTTCTTCACGCCTCGTTTGAAGGACCCCATATCATAGGAAAGAGGGAAAACATGTGCTGGTAGACTATTCCATCTTTTGGAGGTGCGACAAAGAAACGAGTCACCAAATTTCTTTGTGCGCGATGGGATATGTGTGACAGTGAAGCGGTGACACCGGAGAGCAGCACGTGTACTCCTATGGAGGAAGGGAGAAGGTGGGATAAGGTCAAAGAGTTCTTCAGAGCACTCGCCGTGATATAAGCGATAGAAGACGCTGAGTGACGCTATATCTCTACGCAATTGCAGGTGTTCGAGAGTATTAGTTACCTCTGCATTGCCGATAATACGTACAGCGCGACGCTGCAATCCGTCTAAGGCATCGAGAAGATACTTTGCGGAACCGTCCCAGATGTGCGAGCAATACTCCACGCAAGACCGTACCTGTGTCTTGTACAAAAGACATAACTGGTCAGGTGTAAAGAATCGCCGCACTCTGTTCAGGACACCGAGTTTTCGTGAGGCTGTTTTGATCACGGCTTCGATATAGTCCTTTTGATTCAGATCGCAGCGAATCGTCATACCGAGCATGTTGATATTGTTCTGCAGGCTTAGAGATGTGCCCTGAAGAGTTGGAAGAGGAAGGAATGGTGACTTTTTGGCCGTAAACGCACACACCTGTGTTTTCTTGGCATTGAACTCAACCAGATTATTGGAGCCCCAATTAGATATGAGGTCCAATACCCGATTGAGCTCAATGACAAGATTCACTCGTTTCTCTTCAGTCTCGACTCGCCCAGCCGCAGGGTGACCGTTATACCCACCGTGCACTGTACTATCATCTGCATAGCAATGAATATTTCCAAGTGGAAGCATATCATTGATATGCAGAAGAAACAGCGTGGGGGACAGAACGGAACCTTGAGGGACACCAGCATTTACTGACATGAGCCGTGATGCGCATCCATCAGACAGGACACGGATTCTACGCTCATGCAGGAAGCCAGCGACCCAGTTGCAGAACTGAGCAGGCAGACCGTATGCCGGAAGCTTGGAGAGAAGAGCTTTGTGCCAGACCCGATCAAATGCCTTGGCTATGTCGAGGCTAACAGCCACCGACTCACCACGCTTGTCAATAGCCTCACCCCAGAGATGTGCAACGTACGCTAGAAGATCACCCGTTGACCGCTTCGGCCGAAACCCGTATTGGCGATCGTGAATTATGGAGTGTTCTTCTAGGTAGTGGACAAGTTGTTTATTTAAAATGCGCTCCATGACTTTGCACAAAACTGAAGTTACGGCTATGGGGCGGTAATTCGAAGGATCTGACCGATCTCCTTTTTTGGGGACCGGTTGCACATTGGCCTCTCTCCAAGATTCCGGCACACAACCTGAAGAGAGCGAGAGACGGTATAGGCGCGTTAACACGGGGGACAACTCCGCTGCACACATTTTTAGGACTATTGGTGGGATGCCATCAGGGCCATTAGCTTTCCGGACATCGATTGACTGCAACTCCGCACGGACATCACACTGCCTGATTTTAAAATCGGGCATTGTGTGGCCACAGTGAGAAATTGTAGGTGGCTGTGCATTGCAGTCATCGATTCGGGAGTTAGCCGCAAAAAGTTTAGCCAGGAGATCGACCTTACCTTACCAGTTCTATTCTATTTAGGGTTGTGCTGCTTGTATAGGGGGGCCGGATGGTATTGATTACTCTTTCTGGTGACTACTATTTTGACACTGAAATTCTCGCTTATTATCGTCAGCTCATTTTATGTCCCCACTGCTGGGGCACAAGCCTTCCCTATTGATGGATAGGGAGAAAAGGCCATAGACCACCACGCGGGCCCAGTGCGGATTGGTGGTTATTAACGACTGCTAGTGCAGCTGGGACCAACGGCTTTGCGTGCCTTCCGAAGCACGGAGAAGCTCGAGATGATAAATTTTTGGTCACCCATCCAATGACCGGCCTTTGCGAAAGTTGCTTAACCTCAGCACTCGCAGACCGGGCGCGTTTACCACTGCGCCATCGAGCTCCTCAATTTATAGCTCATTAAATTATCAAAATGTTTACAACTATTGATCATAATTCGTGTTGCATTTTGTATTTTCAAGACCGGTTACTCATCAACCTACAAACCTGTCAAATTTTCTCAATAGACTTTGAACTTTATACCTAAGCTATATGGTAGAAAATGTATTGAAGAAATTTGACAGTTTTGGATAGGTTGACGTGCAGGCGTATGTACATTCTAAGGTGAAGCTAAATATAAGAAGAGCACACTATAAAATGAACGACTATATATCGACACCTGCAATGAAAACCATTATTTTTCTCCCTGCCCTAGCCCCATGTTACTTGGGGTCGGCGCAAGGAAAAACATTGTAACCCAAAAGTTTACAGTCATATTCTAAATAAGAATCATGGCCAACTCAAAATCACCGGAAACTGTTTTTCCTTGCAGATGTCGATGTTATGTTGTTACGAAGCTACTTTCTACAAAACTTTATTAATTACCTCTTAATACTTACATTTCAAAGCAAGGGGTACAGCAATTATCGTTAGGTAAGCTGGAACGAGAGTGTCGGAGCCATGGCAGCCTTCAACCCGCGCCGCTGGTAAAAATTACTACATGTAAATTCACTGCTGTTTTAATGTTTCGAAGCTCGTTAAAGTGTTGATATTTATGGAATATATACCTTCCTTTAGAAGTTACAAAGTACTAAATAACGTATTTTTTGATATTATTTTGTTTCGGGGAAAAGATTTTACTTAATTCTTCCTTTGATAGTAAATAGCGATAGGGATTATGATGGAAGCGTACTTCGATCGGTATCCTCAACTACTGAAAAAATCTATCTTATCTCTTACGGTCGTAACACTAGAATATGATTTTCATTGTTGTTATGACGACATACTAAGATGGTGGTGGTACCGTCAGAAATACTTGAATATGTGGTTCTTCAAACGAGGCGTGAAGAAGTACCTTGTGTGCCGGCAGGGTGAGGGTGATGCTGCGTTGTTTTCACGCTGCACCAGTTGTCCTTACGTTTGGACTCCGTTTCCACTTAGCATCAGGTGGAGAGGAGTCATTTGTCGAGCCAAGTATAAAAAAAATATTCTTCCCGATGAAATACAACTTGGACCCTCCGAGTCTGACACCAGTGGTGTAACCACTAGATCACAGTGGCGGTCATTTTTTAGGTAGCAGGTGTTTGTTATGTTTTTAGGGTTCCGTACCCAAAGGGTAAAACGGGAACCTTATTACTAGGACTCCGCTGTCCACCCGTCCGTCCGTCCGTCCGTCTGTCTGTCTGTCTGTCTGTCCGTCTGTCACCAGGCTGTATCTCATGAACCGTGATAATTAGACAGTTGACATTTTCACAGATGATGTATTTCTGTTGCCTCTATAACAACACATACTAAAAACAGAATAAAATAAATATTTAAGGGTGCTACTATACAACAGACATGATTTTTTTGCCGTTTGTTTTTCATGCATGGTTAACAAGATAAATACGTTACCATACCTACTTTACTTTTCAACGAGGACAGGTATAATCTGTTATTTTTAATTAATATTTGACAGTTGATCCCTAAAGCTGATAAAGAAACAGTTCGTGGGTGTGGTAAAGTGAAAATATTGTTTTTCTTTATTATAAATATTTATGGCAGGATTCGTTGAGTTGCTCACTTTCACATGAATAACAAACAAACAAACAATTTAGCCTTTTATCTTGCTGGATAAAAGTAATGTTGGCAGGTTGAATATCATTATAAAAGCTATTCATTTAATGTTGAAAATATTTAAGACTTTTATCTACTGATATGATTTTTGTAAAATTTTGAATTATCTTGTTGAATGTTACATTGAAATGAAACAACTTTTACGGATCTACTTGCGTTTATTTTACACATTAGTTTTAATTAATGTTTATCCTGACGTTTCGAACCCTTTGCAGGGTCCGTGGTCACAGAGAGACTGAGGTGTTGGTCGTCTCATTCATTTCAATGTGTAGTGTTCGCGTAAACTTTAGAAAACAATATGAATGTTACATTGTTCTATAGAAATAGAAATAGGAAAAGTTTATTAGTGTTATAACTATCATTGTATTACTTTGTATATCATAATACAAAATAAAACAAAACATACAACACAATACAATTTTAAGTGTGTCACTAAAAGGTGTCCATTCAGCATAATGCAGGTAACCTAAAAGAGTAACCTGGCGCTGGTCTTCCGCGAACACTTTAGCAGTAACCAAACGCAGTAAGAACTAAATCAACTAATTAGTTACATTTTAAGATTAAACTAAGTGAAGTAAGCATGAACTAGAGGACGGACGTATTAAACATAATTCGATAAGTATACATTAAAATTATATAAATAAAACAAGCACAAAATCAGTTAAGTTATCATTTTGTTTTTATTTAATTTTTTGCAATTCTAGTAGATGCTGTTTGTATTTATCTCTAAACGTACGAACGTTTCGCGAATTTCTTAAGGATGGTGGTAAATTATTCCAACATTTTGTAGCCAAATATTGAAAACTAAAATTATTCCAACATTTTGTAGCCAAATATCGAAAACTGAAATTATTCCAACATTTTGTAGCCAAATATTAAAAACTGAAATTATTCCAACATTTTGTAGCCAAATATCGAAAACTGAAATTATTCCAACATTTTGTAGCCAAATATTAAAAACTGAAATTATTCCAACATTTTGTAGCCAAATATTAAAAACTGAAATTATTCCAACATTTTGTAGCCAAATATCGAAAACTGAAATTATTCCAACATTTTGTAGCCAAATATTAAAAACTGAAATTATTCCAACATTTTGTAGCCAAATATCGAAAACTGCCTTGTGCTATGTCTAGGGCAAACTAGAAGAGTAGCCATCCTAACACTACGCTCTGAAAACTGTAGCTTGACATACTTGACATGTGATAGTATACGCGACTGCAAGCAAACAAAATTAAAAGAACGTCTCCATTTTATCTAGATTGACTGAGGTAAGGATGTACATGAGTCCTGCTTGAGATGAAAAAGCAGTAACGGGCACAAGCTGTTTGTACACGTTGAATTAGCCTTTTTGTATAACAATAAATACAGTTTTGTATCAGCCTAATTTTACTTGGAGGGTATCAAAGATTCACAAAGCTTAATTCTGAAGTCCACAATTAATGACTGCGCACCTGGAATAAGACTTTCAGTCGGTAAAAGCAGTTCTTAACTGTTTCTAAAACATGATTATGGAACTTCAATCTGCTACCCATCCATAGTTACGCCAATATTTCGGGCTTCATGTACCTGTTCAATAGCATCATGACCAATCTTCCATAAAGGAACTAATAATTTAAACAAGGAAATCAAGAATATATTTATTTATGAAAAAGATTAAATCACCTACCGTGATTGGATATTATAAATGTTTTTTTTATGCAACCGAAGTTATTAATATAAGTCACAACGAAATAGATTAATAAAATAAAAAAAAATTGCAAAGAAGCAACCCAAAAAGTTCAATTGAACTGAAATTCAATCGAAATTAAACCGCAACAAAACAAAGAATTTAAACTTTACAAAAAATGAATTTCGCAAGCTCTTACTTGAACTAACTCAAGAAAACTCATGTGCTTGAACTGGTAGAAACAACTGGTTGTTTTCTTAAATCTCGAGTTAAAGACAACTGGCATCATGTTTTGGAAAGCAAATGGAATTCCCCGCCCCACCAAAGTGAGCCATAACGAAGTTGCCCCAATTGCCGGGGTTAAATACAACTCACCGATAAAATGAAATGCGGAGTGTCAGTTATTTGCGTTAAAAGCGATACAGCTGCCTGGTCCATTAACGTCCTGATAACTCCCGCCTTTGACAAAACATTGTCGCTTACTAGCAGCCTGCCGCAGATCGCACGACTGGATTAAGACTTTAGAACAGAATTAGAATCATTTACTTGTATTACAGTGCTTCTATTTTCTCGAAGTCTCTCGGTAATCATCGCATTTGCTATTTATTTCCATGTTCATCAGTTTTAGATTTTCCATGTACACACGCCTGCACATCAACCTATCCAAAACTGTCAAATTACTTCAATACAATGTCAACTATATGTCTTAGTCATAAAGATCAAAGTCTATTGAGGAAATTCGACAGTTTGTGGTAGGTTGATGCGCAGGCGTGTGTACAATAATTTGAATTCAGGTCAACGTACTTTATTGTTGTTTTGTTTTAATTTTTCGTGTAAACTATGTAGAGCTGTGAAACTACAAATCGTAAAGCAATTACGTGTGACACAATAGTATTTTCCCTCATTGTAAAATAAATTGATAATAAGTAAAACGAATATTAGCAACTCTATATCATTATACTCTATAACTAATAGAAATCTGACGACAGCCGAAGCAAGATATTTGCCGAGAGACTTTAGGAAAATAGATGCACTGTACAATGATGACAGTTGTCAATTGTGTAAGTTTTCACCACATTCACAAATTTGATACGATATCCATACAAATAAAAGTATAAGAAATACAATGAAAATCTTCGATTTAGTCGAATTCGAACGAAACATTTTTATATGAAATTATATTTATGATGATGATGATGATGATGATGATGATGATGATTTATATGTTTTTCATTATAATGAAAAACATAAACTCTATTTGAATTAATATAATAAAATTAATTTATATAATTTTTATACTGATATGATAGCCTTTATCAGCAGTGTCCTACAGATAACAAACAGCGTTGCGTTAAATAGATCATTAAGTTTTTATTTAGAGTATCTTGAGTATGTCATGCTCTCTTTATTTGTCTCTGCGGTGGTGGCGTGTGCGTCGGGTCGTTACGTTCCCTAAAATATGGTTGAGCGAAGCGATGGCTGATTCATATGTCATGCTCGTGAACGGGTGCTGCCTGTGGAGGCTGGTCTGCTCTTGCATACTTATCTTATTTTTAATATTATTTACTGTAGTTTGACTTGGTTTTTCTTAACCAATTTTTTTTTTTTTGAGTACTGTAGTGGTACTGTATGACATTGTGGAAATTGAAACTTTTACCTGATGTAAATTTGTTAACTTAGTTTTTTATTTTTTTTTATTTTGTGATATTTTTGTTTTTTATTTACATGTTGTGGTTGTCTTCTATAATTTTGTGTTTATTTGTAATGGAAAGTGTCCTGCTATGATAGGGCATTTTCCAATATTTTTGACGCTGTAAGGGAGAAAAGAGCTGGACACTTGCTGAGTTTCTTGCCGGTTCTTCTCAGTACAAGATCTCCCGCCCAGAGTAGACTTACGAACCGATGGCATAGTGACATTCACAAGAGCTACTTGTAGCCTAAACTGAATAAATGATTTTGAATTTTGAATTTTTTTGAATTTTGTAATGTTAGCGTTAGAGGCAAGATTTGGTAACACATTCCATTCAATTCTCAAATACTTTCTGAATTGCTAGCTGAAATGTGTTTTATTCTGCAGTTATTTCCACTACATATTATATAGGTATATTAATATATTATTAATACAAATCTTTCAATATTTAACACCTCTGTCTCGTGTCCTCAGAATATCTAAGATTGTGAAAATCTATATAATCTGTCTAATAAACTTTGCCTCTGATCTCAAATATTCGAAACTGCACTCACTCATAAACTCCAATAATAAATACAAAATTTTAATATAAAGATTAATTTCAGTGATTGAGTTACATTTGAATTTAAACAAGTCAATCTATTATTAATAAATCTAATATAATGTATATCTATTGTATTATTGTTTTATGTGTGTGTGTGTGTGTGTGTGTGTATCTATGGTTTTTAAAATTATTTTTTTATATATCTATTTTTATATATTATATTAAAATTTTGCATTTTTGGTGCTATAATTTATTAATCGAAATAGAAAATAGCAAGTCTAAAAAATTGCTTAAGTCAAAACAATCAATTCCTAATTCTAAAATATTTGCATAAATTATACAAGTAAACATATAAGAAACACCGCTGGCTAAGAGCGTATAAAAAAGCAATTCAATTCGTTGTGAAAACTAATATTTCGGAAGGTTATTTATACTTTAAGTTCCATTACTACAATGAGTTTTATTTCATACATTTGAAAGTACCAATCTCAGACTTATCGAAAATTCACAAGAATCGAAGACGAGTTAAAGCGAAAGAAAGTTTTGATCTCCCCTTTCTTATTTCATTACATGTGCGTCTAATATTCACTCGACTTCACATCGATCTTAAAGGTCTATTCGAGTTTCAGGTCAAGCACCACTAGAATGGAGCGATAGAAAAGTAATGTACTCTCGAGCGAGACGAGTGGCTCAGAAATTATATTATCTATTGTTTTTTATTAGAGCCACGATAGACCTGATATTGTTATTGATAAATACTAGAACTACCTGAAGGCCAAACAAGATCTCTTATTCAAATTGAATTAATATTTGATCAGAACAAGTCGAAAATGAAAATTGACGCCACACCGGTGAGACATTGACGACTTGACGTCTGGATTAAAGTGCAATTTTCATTTTTGATAAACATTTGGATTATAACTTTTTAAACCGTCAGGGTCACTTACATTAGAATAATAATTACTATTATTATCATTTTTTGTTGTTTGTGCCGAAATATCGGATCGGACAAACAACATAAACTATTGTAGGTAATAATGTTGTTAATAAGAATTATTCTTATTTTGATTATACAGGTACGGCTACTGTCTTACTGTCCATAAAGATAATCTTTGTGAAAGATGATACGGCAAGAAAAGGAGTAAATGTTGAGGTGACACATCTGATTGAGAAGAATGGTAGATGAAAACAAGATTGGGAATATAGCAGGCGAATGATGATGAAGAAATGTTATTATGCGATTAGAATGCATAATAATATAACATAAAGTTAATAGAATAGAATAGAATAGAATAGAAAGTTTTTTATTAACATACACACTTAATTATAATACAACATAAATACAATAAATACAACAATAAACGAAAAAATAAAAAATAAAAAATATATATTAGAACAGGCAGTGTGAAGTTAAAGGGCCCTGTCTCAGCATAAGCTACTGTGTCATCCATGGATGTTCAGAATGACACAGTAGCGCTGTTATTCTGACAGGGCCTGAATATTTATAGGTAGTACAGGTGAACAGACAAAAGAAAAAAAAAATTAACAAACAAAAATAAAATTAAATAATAAATTACATTAAAGACAAAAGAAAAGAGACAAAAAGAAAAAACACAAACAAATGAACCTGAACATGACTTAAATAATACAGACAAAAAACAAATAAAATATAGATAATAAAAACTTATTATAATAAGCAAGGCTCCAGTGAGCACGACTCCTTTGCCGAACCCACCGGAAAACCTTGAGCCATTACAAAAAAAAGAAAATGAGCCCATTTTATTCTATTAAATAAAAGTGACGTAAACAAAAATTGAGGTTGAATACATAATAGCCATGTGGCATGTGGTTAAAACTATAACGACGTGGCAAGGCACGTGGCAATTCAGTATCAGCACTGATAATTGGCATCCTGGACGTGCCATCAAAGT
Organism: Eudonia truncicolella; assembly: GCA_949315975.1. Lineage (NCBI taxonomy): Eukaryota > Metazoa > Arthropoda > Insecta > Lepidoptera > Crambidae > Eudonia > Eudonia truncicolella. The sequence continues at coordinate 20,413,762 of OX438827.1, read as the reverse complement.
GCGTGCCATTGTGGCATGCGTATAATAAGTACACCGTCCATTCCCCGCATGCGTGCGCGTGCATGCCAAAACCAACAAGTCAAAACAGTGATTGTAAAAACCAAATAGATACTAGTGCAGTGGCAGAGAAAACAAGGAGGAAACGAAAAGATGGTGCTCCTTAAGAGGGCGGCCCCGGTGACTGGACCTCCAAACCCGTTCCAAGCACGTCGTGAAAACCCTGATCGTACGTTTCTAATAGAATTAGTAACAGCTAGTTCCTAGCTTTTAGTTTCTAGCTTTTGTAATTCAATGAGGTAGTCTTTAAGGTGTTTTTTAAAAATAACTTTGTTTTTTAGGTCACGCATTGGGGGCGGGAGGTCATTCCAGCACCGAGAGGCCGCATATCTAAATGATCCGCGAAAAGCCATAGTGCGATGCTTGGGAGTAGAGAAGATGTGAGTACATGCTCTTTTTGGATATCTACTATGTTCCTGTGCCCATACCAGCTTGTCATAGAGATACTGTGGCCTCCCTGCATCAACAATGTCAAACAACATTGTAGCAAGATGAAGTTTTCTACGAGCTTCCATCTTAAGTAGACTTGCAGCATTAAGAAAAGGAGTCACATGTGTACGTGGGGGTATAAGAAAACAAAACCGGGCACAGGCATTTTGCACCCGTTGGATGAGTTTTATAGACCTGGATAGAAGACATGGTCCATACACAGTGTCACAATAATTCAATTTGGACAAGACCAGTGACTCGCACAACCGAATCCTGAGCTCTTCGCACAAGTAGGGTCGTATTTTATATAATAATTTAAGACGATAAAAGCAGTTCCGGGCACATTCAGCAATATGAGTCTCAAAGTTCAGGTGACCATCCAGGACCAGCCCCAGATTTCTGACTTTCTCTACTCGTTCAATGCTTTCCCCATTGAGAGTAACATTAAAAGGTGTACAGCTGCCAATAAAATTGCGGAGGTTGTATTTTGCTCCAAATAAAATAAATTTAGACTTTCTGGGGTTCAGGGTCAGGCAATTTGACTGGCACCATGTGGTTATTCGGGATAGATCATCATTTATTTTCACTACAGCTGCGGCATGTTCTGAAGGTGGAAAAGATAGGTATAATTGCAGGTCATCTGCATATAAGTGGCACCTACACTGAGTTATTGTTTTAATTATATCTGCACTATATAAAATGTAGAGTATCGGACCTAAAATAGACCCTTGAGGAACACCGCGCGTAACAGGTAAAGGGGAAGATTGAACTCTAGCCCCATTGGCCTTGGTCAACTCCACATACTGCTGCCTGTGGGATAAATAGCTACTAAACCACCGGACCGCTCTTGCATCAACTCCGTAAAATGACAGCTTTGACAGCAAAAGAGTTGTATTAATTGTATCGAAAGCTCTAGAAAAATCAAGCAAGACCATGGCGCTAATCATCCCACGGTCCTGGCCTGTCAGAAGGTCGTCAACCACATCCGCCAAAGTTAAGTTAAGGTATATAAAGCTTTCATAGTTATTTAAATATCAATTATTTCACATATACAAAGTAGTAGTGTAGTTTGTAAAATACGAACAACATATAACCCCGTTATTCCAAAAAGTAGACGGAATTTAAATCTGGTCTCAAATTTTTGCTGTTTTACTTGCTTTGAAGGGCTCTGTTGATATATATAACACTATAATTTAAACTTTATTACTTTAATATAAAGTAAATATGTAATGAAAAATTTTAAGATCCTATGCTCATCACAGGGTTAAAAAGGGTGAGGAGACAGCATTAGATTTATAAGACTGTAATAAATATATGTAATTTAAATAATATGTAGTGTTAATTCACTCGTTTATCCAGCTTGGATGCAGCACGCATTCACCGCCCTCCCGCCCGCAAAATGCACATGCAGGAGAAACAATGGATGCAAGCGAGCATGCACACCAACTCCGATACCCGATAATAATAATAATAATAATAATAACCCTGTGATAGTCTTATAAATCTAATGATGTCTCCTGTCTATGTTTTTCTAAGAAACGTAAGTGAAAATAATGTGACAAAATTATTTAAGCCCTCGGTTACAACCGTGCGCTCACAAGCTGTTTATGTTGTCACATAATGACATAAGTATTTTAGGAAAAATTTTTAGTGTCTCGACCTTTATACAAGGTGGCATAGTAATTATATATGTTTTTTAAATTACGCCTGAATAAATAAGTGAGCCCGAGAAAAAAAAAAAAAAAAGCGCTATTTTCACGGATCGTGCTCAGTGGCGTGCACTTAGGCCTATGTCCAGCAGCGGACGTGTACATAGGCTGATGATGATGATGATGGTGAAGCGCTATTTTTTGGAGAAATAGACGACATCAAGTTAATTGCAGAAATATTAGAAACTACAATCTATCAGGTATACTACTTTTGTAAAATTTCCATAATCGGGTCTCAGGCTTGATTCTCTAATGCTTCCCATCATGATCGTTCAATAATCATCATACAATTGAGACACAATTTTGTACGTGTTTTTTATATATTTTAGCGTTTTATTAACGCTTAAATATACTTAAGTAAAATTTAAACACTGAAAAAAGACGACAACCTCAGGCGGGAATCGAACCACGCACCTTCCGCATTCCGGGCGGCTGCCTTAACCACTTGGCTACCGAGGTCTGGCTTTCACCCGTCGAAATTTCGAAAATTCGAAAAATGCGGAAGGTGCGTGGTTCGATTCCCGCCTGAGGTTGTCGTCTTTTTTCAGTGTTTAAATTTTACTTAAGTATATTTAAGCGTTAATAAAACGCTAAAATATATAAAAAACACTTATCTATAACGCAGCTTCATCTTAACCGAATGTTCAAATATTTGTAAAAATATTTCTTTCGGATCTCAGAGGTGAAAACTTCTAAGATTGATGAAGCAATGTTGACTAAAAAACATAAGCATCAAGCACTGAAAAATTTCGACGGGTGAAAGCCAGACCTCGGTAGCCAAGTGGTTAAGGCAGCCGCCCGGAATGCGGACAATTTTGTACGTTTATAAAAGTGGAATGGAGACATCTGCTTGTGTGTCTTCTGTGAGCTTTTCTCATTGAATTTGCGTGTTATAATCATTGTTTCCGAGACATGAAGATAGCAGGCTTTTCTCATTGTATTTGCAGACATGCAGGTATTTGATAAAGTAATAATGAATTATATTGTCAAAGTTTTTATTATTGAAACTAAGATATGTATGTGTGTACGTATGTATCTATCTATGTATCATAGTAGTGGCACCAGTGTCCAACACTTTAGACCCAATGTTCGACCCAATTTTCATTGAAATTTTACGGAATAAAAGCTAGGAAGCAGGTATCTGTATTCAATAGTCGCTAAAGACTAAGACCAATATTATAAAATACTAGCCGTCATCCGCCCGCTTCGCCGTGCGAAAAAATTGGATCAATGAATGCTAAATAAAATAATGATTATGTTTCCCAACATCATATACTTGTATAGCCTATCATTTGCACAATTTCATGTTCTTACTACATACAAATTTTCATTAAGATCGGTCAAGCCGTTCTTGAGTTATAAGAGTAGATACAGACAGACAGACAGACAAACAGACAAAAATTTAAAAAATCTTAGAATTGGTGTCAGTGACCCATAAAACGAATATTTATCCCAAATTTTCTCAGAAAAATTGCATGTACAGACAGAGCTTATAGGTTTATATAGTAGTACTAGCTGACCGGCGGACTTCTTACCGCTTTGACAGTTTCCATGACAACGTAACAAAAATTCTTTCGTCCGCTTAGGAACATCCGTATCCCATGATGAACCCATATAGCAGCGCCAATTGTAAATCTAAACCATTCTCGATTCCACTTGAACAGGCACAAAAAATTTCATCCAAATCGGTCCAGCCGTTTAGAAGGAGTTCAGTGACATACACACGCACAAAAGATTTACTTATATATATATATATATGAAAATAGATATAGATTTGACTCGATGATACCTTATTAAGCTATTCAAAAGTCATTAAAATAAGCAAAGATTTAACACATTTTTTCTTTTTTAAAGGCTTTACTTTGGAACCTTTTTTTCTGTTTGATGTAAAGGTTAGCTATTCAAATACCTGAGTAAGACAACGCTCAGCTACGTGTTAATAAAACGGAAGACAGTAACTAGGCCGATTGGCCTGTGTCATGTAAGTTTCAACGCCGACATGCAAACGAACGATTTGTGCTCAGACCATTAGTGATATTGAGCTTCCTTTATTTTTTTTAACAAATATATTTCGTTTTTGTTTTTTTTTTGCGAATACACTAATGTTACTGGCCTACTTTTTTATTCTGTTTGTCTAAATTGTTGTTCGGTTAGAGACGATTGATGAGTGATTTTTATCTGTTATTGGCTTTATTTTTAGTATTTGATTACGTTGACGATTATGACATTTTATGTTGTGTGGACTTGTAAATTATTTCAATCAATTATGTACCACATTCAAAAGTTGTGCATAATAAAGCAATGTTTTAAATGACTTGATAAATTTAGGTATTTTATCTAAGTCATATTTTATAAACACCTTTTAGGTTAAGTACAATGTACGATACCTACTAGTTTTCCAAATATTTGCATATCAAATTTTCAGCACATTTAATAGCTGTTGATATAACACAGTAATGTTTTCATCTCTTGGGAAAACCAGACTCAAATTGAAAGTCATTATTCATACACACTATTTAGGTTAAGTGCACCGTACGATGCTTGGTAATATAAAACCGCCCTAAACCCAACACGAGCACAGCGCATATAAAGTAGACGGCATATTTAACAAACTTAGGTTATATTCCATAAGGTATATATGTGTATAAGAGCTCCACTTACCATATGAAACATCCGTGTTCAATCGACGACGGTATCGTCAAAGTCTCGCGCACATCACAACATACACTGCACTGCACAATCACTTCACGTTCCTATAAATACACTCGCAAACAAAAGTCGTTGCTGTTCGTCACCCAGCGTCAGCCTCAGCTCCGCGACATGGTTCCAAATATTCAAATGATGCATTCAATGTTCGCGAAGGACGGGCGCTGTAACGCGGTGCGGCGGTTTTCGCCGCTTCACTGACGGCGTTTGACGGAGCGCGGGTTTCTGCGCATGCCTGGCCGCGCAGCCTCGCGACAGAGATGAGAGCCGACCGCCCCCGACCACCCCCGAACACCGACGAACGCTGACGAACGCTGACGAACGCCCGCAGCCGGCGTGACGTAGCCCTCGTTAACAGTACCACCGAAACGTCGCTCGGCGATAAATCGTAGTTAATTCTGTTATTGTGTTACGGATTTATGAGAATGTTAGCTTATTGTGAATGCGTATTGCCTTACTATTTGTCTGTTTGGGAATGTCTTATGTCCGTTTGATGGGTTACTTTTTTCCAGTTCATCGGAGCGGGCCTTTAGTAACATATTAAGGTATTGCTTACACTTATATTTAAAAAGTTCTTCAGTTTTTCATGCCACGATAAATAAGCGATTTGATCTTCATCTTACCTGATAGCTAAGTAACGATAAGGCCGAATATGAAAGCGCATTTTCTATTTTAATATACTTATATGTGCGAAACCTTCAGCTACTGAGGAACTGACAATGATCTCACCTGTAGGTAACTTTGGAAATATAACATTGTTACTAACATCGATGTTATGGCGACAGACTGAGAAATAATAGCTAGTCAGACCTTGAAACAAGCCCTATCACTCACCAAACCGAGCACAATATGTAACCAAGCTGGAAATCAACTACAGAGGGTAGACTACATTATTGTTTTATCATTAGTCATCATCATCAGCTCATTTTTATGTCCTCATTGCAGGGGCCTTCCCTATGAATGGATAGGGAGAACATAGCATAAACCACCACGCGGGCCCAGTGAGAATTGGTGGTTGTTAACGACGAGCCGGGAACAACGGCTTCACATAGGAGCTCAAGATGATAAATTTTTGGTCACCTATCCGATGACCGGGGTTTGCGATAGTTGCTTAATCTCAGCACTCGCAGACCAGGCGCTTTCACCACTGCGCCATTGAGCTCCTCGTTATCAATGATAACGAGGAGCTCAATATAACGCATAGTTACGCACCATCTTACAATCATATTATTATCAGATATCTATCGTATAGTGGCGCAAGTGGGAACTTCAACTGCGAACGTGAACTTTAAGCTTGACGCAGTTCTCGTCGTCAAAATTTTTTTTTTTATTTCAACGATTTTTACGGGAACTAAGAAAGCAGGTGGTCAATTCAAATTCAAATTCAAAATTCAAATTCAAATTCAAAATCATTTATTCAGTTTAGGCTACAAATAGCTCTTATGAACGATATTATGCCATCGATTCGTAAGTCTACTCTGATCGGTATTAGGTTGTTGCTGAAGACTAAAATCAGTTGTTGATCCCTCCCTATTTTTAATAAACGAAGGAAAAAAATGTCTATAATGGTTCGTGTCGAACATTGGAATTAATATGAATTGTGAATTCATATTATTGTCTATTTATATAACTTGTAAGAAAATTACTTTGTCACTGGCTAAAAATGTGCTAGCCGCACAAAGCCATAAACTAAAAAGAAAAAAACTAAAAACCGAAACAGTTTTATATATTAATATTATGATCAGATGTTAGTGACGGTAGTTGTTGACATTGAATAGGCGCCTTTGGCTTTCAAAGTAAAAAATAGTGTTAAATAATTTCGGCGGGTTGGGTAGAATCACGGAGCACCTGACCCGGTATGTCAGAAGGGTGCAGGTTCAAATCCTGCTCGTGGAAATTTTTTCAACATGTGTTTTTATAAGACATGATATTGTTTTAATGCCACGGTGTAGTAGTAGCAAAGCGCTCGGCTCGGGTCGTGGGTTCAATTCTAAGATAGGCCAAAGTGTGTTTCGGATTTTTCGATGGATAGCTGGGGTTTGTGATCACCAACCCGCATTTTGCAAGAGCGTGGTGATTAAGGCAATACCCATCAATCATACCGATGACTTGATTTAAGCGATGGAAGCCTTTGCCCAGCGGTGGGATAGTAAAAAGGCTATTTACTTTACTCACAACACATCATCACATCACCAGCACGTTTTATGTCCCTACTGCTGGGGCACGAGCCTTCCCTGTGGATTGATAGAGAAAACGAGCTATAAGATACCACACGGACCCAGTGCGGATTGGTGGTTGTTTGTGACTGCTAATGCAGCTGGGACCAACGGCTTTACGTTCCTTCTGAAGCACGAAGAAACTCGGAATGATAAATTTTTGGTCACCTATCCGATAACCGGCTTTTGCGAAAGTTGCTTAACCTCAGCGTTTCAACCACTGCACCATCGAGTTCCGATCAATGCATCAAAAAATATCTTAAAGGTAAGTAAGCCGCAAGGTGATAATAATGAAACGTCTTGTCGTTATGAAATGCCTACCATTCTCCTGGAGGGGATAACTTTACACCGAAAGTTCCCGTTGATCCAAATAAATTTGCAAGTCACAATTGTAGAGCAAATGCTATGAAAAATTTCAAAAAGTTTTCCCCGCTTTCGCCGCTGCCGGCAGGAAGGCGGCTGACTTCGGAGGCGTCGGGCATCTTCGGCAATCGTCGGACATCATCGGACAACTGTAAACGGAACGCTATTTTACGACGTAGTTACGTATCCCCGCTCGAACCCCATTGTGACGTTTGTGTTCTACCACAATAGGTATAAGGTTCAAATTGAAATGTCGCGAACATTATGTACGTTATTTTTTGTGACGCTGCTGCGGCAAATCGCACTGTGATAGCCTTTTCTGATTTTTTTCCGGCTATCTTTCTTTGAGCAAAGGGATGAACATGTGTGCACAGTTTGTTGTGAGGAAATTTATTCATCTCTTGTTATAGTTTCTCTTGATACATTATGAAGCCACTTCTCACTCGGTTATACGTAAGAGTAATGATTTAATAGCTGTATATAATGATGATATATATTTAATATAAAATATAGGTGATGTACTTGAACAAAAGCCTGAAAACCATTTGTTGTAGGTACTAGGGCAAATGCGTTACGCATATCCTCGAGCCTGGGTTGACCTCGGGTAAGTTAACCCGTGGGCTACGTGGGACTGACCTCGTCCCCGTCCTTTCCTTTAATGGGTAAGAGGCAGGACCTACCTTTTATTATTTTTCTTTTTTACATGGCGAAAGTGCTGCGCCGAAATTTTTAATTTTATACATAGCACGGCATATGACAAGTGACTCTACCGAAACACTTACACTTGCACAATACTTATGAATACAGACTTTGGCAAGAAAGATGTAATTAGCTGGCCAGGACGATTAACCAAATCAAGTCGAACCATTACATGTCACTGATAACAATCCAACTCGGTATATCGGAGTCCAGACCCGTGGTACGACCACTAGGCTACAGAAGCATCTCAAAAGATAAAAAATCATACGTCTACCAGACAATTAGGGTTGTTTGAAACCATGGTGACGTAAGGAGAAACCACCCTGGCAGCAGCCAAGGAAAAATGAACTCTATCGCTCGCACTCAACACTCGGAGTGCAATATACCTACTGTTACAAGATTACGCGAATATTACAAATTGACGTATTTACGTAGGTGCAACGAATTTTATCATGACGTTTCGAGCCTTTTACTTGTTTCGTTACAAGGCTGAATACTAGTTACATTCACCATTCCATCATGTTGACAACGACGTGATTTTTAATGGCAAAATTTGCTACTCACCTCTTTCTTCGCGGCGCTGCTGCTCCAATGCCATGCAACTTCTCGTTTTCGTTAATTGAACGTGATTGAACGGTGAATAAATTTCGTGTAGACTCGTGGAGAAACGTGTAGGCTAGCTTCTTTTTCAACGTGTGTGAGCGCGTTTTACGAGTTTGGACCCTATTATATCGGCAAACGGTCTGATAGGCTGTAAAATTAAATAAATTAACACCTACAGGCAGGGCAGTCTAGTATTAGCTTCTATTTAAAGATCTGGGGGTTAAAGTTACTAGGTTTACCCTTGAGACCTTACACGTGACCTCTGAGTGGTGCTAAATGAGTGACACTGTCTGAGTGGTAGAGCCACGCTGCGTTGCAGCACGAAATGGGTCGGCTCGCCCGGCGTAATACCATCCTCTCACAGAATATCGGTGTGAAACAATGGCACTCGTTGCTGTTGTGTTTCGTCCAGTGAGTGAAAGTACCGGAGGCCTATCTATCACCCCTCCCCCCTCCCAATTCCTACTCCCTCCTTAAGATCCAACTCCTTCCTCTAGGTCGGCAACGCATCTGCGATAACTTTGGTTTTGCGGGTGTCCGTGGGCGGCGATGATTACTTTCCATCAGGTGACCCGCCTGCTCGTTTGCCTTCTTTTAACATACAAAAAAAAACTGTAAAAAAAGAATTTTGAGAAATGTGTGTGTTATTAACAGAAGCAAAGAACTATTAAAGACGTACAAGTATGTTGATAATACACAATATTTCTTGCAATTAAAATACAAATTACACAACCCTGTCGTGATAAACTATGCTAAAATTAAAATCTAGCATTGTGAAAAGCATATTCAATGCTATGTATGAACAAAAATGTGTTAAAAACATCCACTAACGGAGTTTGAATCCACACCTTATGACAAGGGATGACGGGAAGACACCACAGCAGCGGGTCAGGCGGCCGGATTGCCGGAGGGTACGTACGAGTATAAATCTCCCTCGTATATTTCAGAATTATAATTTTTGCGTTTTTTACGTTTGCGTCAAATTTATTTAATCTAATTTATTAATTTATTAATATTTATCTTTATTTAAAATGCAAGACTTTTGCAGAATATCAAAGAAATATTAAGAAGTATGTAAAAAGAAAATGTGAATCGACGATCTGGTGAAGGTTGCGGGTAGCCGTTGAATGCGAGCAGCACAAAACCAATCTGTGTGGAGTGGGGAGGCTTTTGTCCAGCAGTGGACGTCTTTTAGCTGATAATGGTTATGTTAAAAGAAGGTAGTTATTAAAATTTGTGAAATTGAAAAATAAAAATCACGTTAGTGTCAACACAATAAAGTCGATTATTGCTTGGACCATAACAAGTCCTCCGTAACATTGAAAAGGTAATTTTGCCTCAAGAATCTTAAATTATTTCTCGTAAACAAGCCAAAACCCCGAGTTAAGGGGCGAACAAGAGGTTCCAGGTATTAAACAAATAATCTATTTATATGGAGATATAATAAAGGATCTCCAAGCATCAAGGGCCAAGTCCTCATATTTGACAATGTACGTCGTCAGCAGAAATTCATATTCCATAAATGGTCAAGTAAGGCACTTTATGTATACTTCATACTTATAGCCGTATATTCAAACTTTTGAATTTTTCTACATAAAGTGAAATGTTTGAGAAGTAATTAAGTTTATTTAAGAAATTGCTCGAGTTGTAATTTAATGGATACATTGAGCATAGTTAATATATGTGTTTTTTTATAAACTACTATCATAAGACCTACACTTAAACCAAGTTTTAAGGTTAAGTTAGAAAACCTAACGGAGGCCTATTCGGTTTTAATAGTCAATAAATTACTAAGTGCGTATCAAACATAAAGTTTTTGAAGCTTACTTATAACTTTTTATAGGATAATGTTTCAATTGTTTTTGCACGTGTCCCTAAGACCGTTAAGCTTGGTAGGTTACATTAATATCAAGACTTTGTCTTTCATTGGAAGACAAGTAGGAAACAGTACTCAAGTAATTAATAACATATACAGTGGTGTGTGTGGTAGGACTTCCTAGAAAAAGCTCTCGACACACCACTGTAGCCTGACACTGCTGTGTGGCTACATAAGAGCATGTTCTCGGCAGGTCAGGGCAATCAATGATGGATCGTTGTTGATGGATTCAAAACTGGATGTACCGTTATAACAAGTCTTGTATATTGAAGATTTGGAGGCAATGTTTGGAGGAAGTCAAGAGTAAATAGGCTTTTTTCAAAACTTGCCACGCTTCATTGTAATTAGATAGAGATTGGCTAATAGAAAAATGATTTTATAGTATTCACGAATACTTAGATTTTAAGTAGATGATACATTACAGATAGATTAAAATATTTAATTATTGTTATAAAGACAATACAATGTCTTGACTGGCTTAACTAGATATTTGTTAATACTTGAAAACAATGATATTATAAACTATAGATATGTTACGTTCATAGTAATTTCCGTTTAAAATCTGTTCCGAGCAATCCAAAACTGCACACATTGACAAGTTTCACTGATAAGTAAAACAAAATATACGAAATAGCACGCAAATGAAAGAGAGCTATAATTTTAATGATTGCACTCTCTGTGGCTTGTTTGACGCAAACTGATTGCGACATGAGACAATTAGGCTTTAAATGAGTCTTCACAACGCGCGCGCTTATGCGACCCCGACGATTCCATAACAGTTGCAAACGCCCCCCCGCCCGATCCTCTAAATGACACCACACATTTACAGAATACACTAAACATGCACACAAGTTTAGGCCCAAGACACCGTACTCGTAGAACAAGGGTACGAAGAACCGGTTCACACTCGCTCTACACCAGGTACAGACATGTACCTGGGCGCTTCTCTCCTCCTCCACGGCCTGGTCAACCCGAGCCGAAGTCCGTGCCTTTAGAGGCGCCCTCGGGTTGATCCGCTCCCCGATCCGATCTGAACCCTTCGGAGAATCTAGTAGGGCACGGGGACGCGCACTTGTGCGCGATGCCGTTCCCTCTAGAAAACCTCCGAAGGTGATTCGTTTCGCCCCCAAAAAAGCCCGGTGAAGCTGAAAATGCCGTAGAGGTAATCAGCAATCTCTCTCAAAAAAAAAAGCGCGCTTATGACGTATCTGCTTCTTGTTTTATATAATATCATTGACTATAAGTATATTTTGTGTATATTCGTACACTTGAAAAAGTAGGATTAAGAGATATTCTTTGTTAGCAATAAGAACTGCATATACGTTTACCTTTTCTTTGCGCAATATAGAAGTTACTTACAATTATTTATGGAATCATCAACAACATTATTTTTAAACTAGGTTTGTTGTACAATGAATACAGTGCGGAATGATAATTAAAAATAACAGACTAGAGTTATGATTTCATCTGCACAACGAAAATAAAAAATACAAAAAAAATACAGTTGAAACCAAAAACAATTTTGCCAGAAATGTAAAGCTAAAATTCGTATGTTACCTTACTTTCAAGTTAATCATTGAAAACACACTACATTACTGTGAAGTTATTAAGACGTTAAACGCTCGCGTTTGAAATTCTTACTACATAAAGGTTTGTTTAAAACGTTAGGCAAAACCGGCGGCGTAAGTAAATCGTTAATTTCTCAGAGACGCTTGACCCAATTCCACAGTCTTGCCTCCACAGGGACAAAGATTAAAAAGTAGATACGCAAATCCGTTCAAGTATAAGATGTAGAGAAAAAAGGATTGACGCCTTGTCCAACATGACAGTAAAGCCCGGTGAAGCTGAAAATGCCGCAGCGGCAATCAGCAATCTCTCTCAAAAAAAAAAAAAAAAAAATGTCCAACATGACGCCTGTTACTATCTTAAGGATAGCAATCCTTTTTATTCTTGTGAATATGATATAACGTAGGTTATTGTGGAATGACGTTATGTTCCTAACCTCGAAAAGCGAACTATTTCACGAATACACAAGACACCCAGTTTACACAAATTAAAAAGTTCAACTGTCGAAGGAAAACTCCATTTCATTATCGAATCATGTTTATTTAAAAAAGAACGCGTATTTGTAAAATCGTGTGACATTCTCTTATTACAAAAATTGCATTTGAAAAAAAACGTCTGCCGCAGATGGAACTCTTTTTTTACAGTCATATTAAATGACACTGTTTTTTTTGTGCAGTCAAGTTTTAGACACTGTGCCCATTTTAATAAGAATCACTAAAAGTTCAAACACGTTTAAATCTTTGGTGGTGACTGCATGCATGTTAATTTCTGCCTTTAGCCCAGTCTACGCGTCCATTACTCTGTGGAGATCCGGTACACACAGCTTTCATGCACCGCTTGACTTATGATTTACTTTGCAAATACTGCCTTTAGGTTATTGTTTTGTTTTCTTTATTAGAACTAGTGAGGTTTATTGTTGGCCAAATAAATTACGAGCGTTTCCCCCCTGCTCTGTTCACGGTTATTTATAAATGGGGATGTAATAATGTACTGTGCATTATTTAGGAAGTATGTTGGACTACTTATTTGGTTTGGGTTTTTGGGATTAACATTTAGGTTGTAGTTGTATGTTATAAATATAAGGATAACAATATCATATATAATAGATAGATACGTATAATATGTTATTACATTATTGTTTTATCTATTGATAATGGGCGTACGAGTATAAGTGCATTGTTGTGTTATAGCTTTATATTTTTTTAACATTTAACATTTTGTAACGTAACTTGTAATCCACTAAACCAACCAACTTGACGAAATACTTTTTATCTCAAATCTAGAAAACAGTTGTTATATTACAAAAACACAATGTTGAAAAAATTTCCACGAGCAGGATTTGAACCTGCACCCTTCTGACATACCGGGTCAGGTGCTCTTCCAATTGAGCTAGCGTGGTTCTAACCAGCCCGCCGAAATTATTCAACACTATTTACTTTTTACTTTGAAAGCCAAAGGCACCAATTCAATGTCAACAACTACCGTCATTAACATCTGATCATAATATTTTTACAAATACTAAAGATCAGTTAAGTTGTATCGCAACAAAATTTGCGTTAAAATTATATAAACAAAACAAAAACAGTTGTTATATTATTAATCCTTTATTATAAATATAAATACACATAGAAAGCTAGGTTAGGTTAGGCTAGCTAGGTTAGGTAGGTAACCTAATACGCTACAAAAGACATATACAAAGGTGAACTATTGAATACATATTATGATATATATTATATGATGAATATAAAACGATTTTAAAGGGCTCATGATAATTAGTAAAATTATCCTCACGACACAATACATAACATTTTAGGCTGTCCAAGTTTCAAAATCCAACATAAATGAATTCTCGGACATTGTTCCAGGAAATAACTCATACACCTTCCAAAGGCGTAATTAATTGTTAATATTAATCAAAGGGGAGCTCTGAAACGTTATTGAACTTCGAAACTACTAGTCCTGGTTAACAATACCTTCGTACGTAATCTTGATTCCCACTGACAAGTGGAATATATAATTTGAACAATACAGACGACCCATTACGCTCAACCAGCGCTCATTTGAAACGTCTTCGCATTAAGACAATACTCACGATTCCATGGAAGAGACACATATTCCCAGGAAACCGCCTTGAGGCTTTTCCGGATGAGGTTCAAGTGTCAAACTTGTGATTAAAATTAATTTCTTCGAATAAGTTAAAAACACGTTTGATGTGATTGTTGTTAGATAAGCAATTTCAACTATTGTAGTGTTGTTGAAAACTCAGAAAAACAAGTCAGGATCACTCTTCTTCAGCAAGGATGATCTGACGGTTTAATGTCACTTCCGTATAATTAATGAGTTTACACTTGGTCATCATCTCTACGTACACTGACTATTCTGAAAGTTTTATAACTTTTTTAACGACACGAAGTTTCTATAATAAATTTCGATATATACCTATCTATGTCACTACATTTTCGAGTTACGCCAGCAAGTTTCTTTTAATGTAAGTCAAGGGCACGTATACTATGTATACAAACTGTGGTTCACACATTCACGCTGATTGGTGACTCTGCATCAACAAAATAAAAGCGAGATTTTAGAGAAAGATCCTAACTTTATGTCTAGCATTTGATTTGATGAGTTGGGCTCCTATTTAATGCTACAATATTATAGTTTACACAGTGTTATATTAGACTCTTAGTTAATTGTATATTATCGTTATCATCGCCAGCTCATATTTTAAAAACGTTTCTTAAAAAATGAGTCTCTTAGAAAATTAAAATGAGTCTTCCCTGTGGATAGGAAGATATGGACAGGGGGTTAAATGTTTATTCTATTCTATTTCAAAAATCATGTTCTAAGTTCGTCTCATTTGAGAACCATTTTAACCCGCTACCGCTTGTGGCTTGGGCAACACCCTGCTGGTCTGAATAGCAGGTAATAAAGTTTCCTCGGCTCACCCCATCGGACTCTTACCCACGGGTTTTGTAATGTACCCCCCATTTTTTCTAAGCAATAAAATTGTTTGATGTCAACAGGACTATATTTTTCAGATTGCATTACATTCTGCGAACGGTCTTATGAATTTTTTTACCCTTTGTCGAGAGATGTTTATGACTCACAGTATTTTATAGATGTGTGTACATGTTGCGGGCGGAGTCCGCAGACTGGGCAAAGTTAGTGTTGCCCGGGAAGTGTTGGCTTTGCACATATATGCAGGGCAGAGTACGTCAACATCGTTTATTAGCAGACTAATTACATTATTAGCAGATTAAAATGGTATGTAAAAAGAAACCTCAGTAAATCCTTATAAAATATCACATTTTAATAAATTTGGTTAGTTAATAAACTTTAAATGTTTAGAGCAGTTTTATTATATACCTTGACGAGTGTCACATTGTTTCCTCACTTCAGTATTGTTTTAAATCTCCTAAGCTGCTAAGTATGTCACACACCAGACTTGTATCTTTTTTAAACAATATGATGTAACACATGAACAAGCAGTCAAGAAAAGTTGAAGCTGTAACAAATACGACTAAGTTAATTTCAAATTGACAAGCTGACTAGCTTCGCTTAACAGATCTGTGCAATGTCGACACTATCCGGGCAGAGTTGGCTCTGCACATCTTGCGGACTTCGCTCGTAACATACACACTAACAATACAGGATTGTCATATTAAGGTTGCGGCAAAAATAGATAGACTAGTTATTTATATCTTAGACTGGTTTATCGATGCTTACTGTTTCGTTGCCCTTGGAAAGACGTAGGGTTAGGTAAAGGTCTTGGATTTAGATAGCTTGCTATACAAACTAGGCATGCACCCAGAGACTGCACTGAAGTTAAAAAATATATCATAAAATAGAAAAAAGATAAAGTGTATCGAAATATTTGTATTCGCCATTATTGTTAGGACAACATCGTTAAATAGTTGCGGAGATTCATGGGGAAGGCCTTGATCCAGCAGTCTTTTTGGCTTGATAATGATAATAAAGTAATTATATCTAAACCAAAATATAATTAGGGTTAAATTCAACACCCCACACAATACCTGGAATACTAAGTTGGTATGAACGTATGTATATAATTATACCTACGTAACGAAACGACAATTAAATAAGTAAATTTGTTGAAAGCCTCACTCACGCACAGAAGGAGGGTCAAAAAGACCTTACGAAGACGCCATTAATTGTTTAATTCATTTTCGGGACACATTCCGGGGATCGCACCCGGTCACCGGGAATTGCAAGGTAAAGCCCAGTCGGGAATATATGTATTGAAGCTCCTTGGGTAAGGTATATGAAACATTCATCATTTACCACTGTGAACATGTGAAAAACGGTTATTTTGCCCTTCGATCATTTAAAAATAGATACTACTAGGAAAATATTATTATGTGGATGACAGACTCAATATATATGACATTCCTATAGTTTCAATACAGTTAATTATTAAAATATGCGTTGGGCACAGCAATTTAGAAGAGAGGGCGACGCCATTAGATTACTTGAAATAAGTACATTGGTAGCCTTGGTTCTTGGGCGTTTAAGTATTAGTGTGCATGTGTTTTGTATTTGAGTGTGTATTGGTACTTTTGGGATCGGGCGGGGAAGCTTGCGTCGCTTCATAGAACAAACAAGAGTTAGCGTGATGATTCGGATACTCGCTCTTGAGATAAGCAATTGGGAACTTTGTAGGGCTATAAGAGAAGCCTTTGCAGCGGTAGGACACTCCATTGGCTAAGTAAGTAAGTAAGTAAGTAAGTAAAAAAGTAAATGACGAATGAAGTGTAAAACTACTCGAAATAAAAGGGCTTATTCGAACGGACCCGTCGGAGGAAACACTAGACGATTAATTGTGTAGCGCCAGAGAGGCTTTCAAATGGCCGGGCCCTTTGGAGGGACGCGCAATTCGGGGCACAGGAGAGCTGTGATTGATTGTGTCACTTGATATAAGGGTTTAATATTTCTTTAACAAGTACAATTTGTGTAAAGCGTTTTATTTTTGTCACCGCTTTATATAAATAATCTATATTTAAAAAGGAGCTCTATTATTCTATATTTACTAACTAACTACATTTACACTACCTGGTTGACGAAGCACTGTGGTCTACTGCCTTATGCATGTGCTTAAGAAAGATCTTAGAGTTGCATCAATTTTATACAACTCTAAAATTCTCTAGCCGGGAATGAGGCACCGAATCATCGGGCTTCGTGTAGCCTTATTATTGTTATAACATTATATCAGCCATATCGGTCCCACTTCTGGGCAAAGGGCTTAAAATAGCAATATAAAAAAGAAAAATAATGAATGAAAGAAATTTACCGTATAACTCGACTAACCCATCGTCGTTATAATTTTATGACCCAACACGATATTAAAAGTGTAAACAAGTAATAACCTTTACGTTTTCAATTTTACGATTTCACTAACGTCGAACTGCAATATCAAACTAAAATAATTATTCTCTATATATATAATAGGGTATAACTCACAGAACGGCTAATTGATCCAGTTAAGAGAGCATAGGGTAGTTTTCATCACAATAAAGTACCCCTGTGGTAGCGGCTAGATCACCGGTGTCAGACTCAAAGTTCCGGGTTCGGTTCCCAGCCGGGGCATATGTTTGTACTCGATTTGGTAGATGGCAAGGCTTGCTTATTCGCCTGGTTAGCTACCACCATCTTGAAATTTAAAAAAAAACTTTTTCAGTTCTAATGACGCTCATTTTACACATTGAACAACTATAAAAAACAATACCACTATCTTATCTAAATATGTCGCCAAAACATCAATGTTGTCATTGTTGTGATTCGACAGTTAAAAATAAGATAGTCCCTGAGTTATATTCAGAATTCCGAGTGAAGATACATCACTAATTGACAAGCGCTTGTCAAAAGAATTGGAAAAAGTATTCCTTCGAGTTAGAGTTAACAGCACCAGTGTTTGAGAGGAACCGGTGATTGATTTTTTTTAACTTTATTCATTAACAATAGGGATCAACAATAATTGAATACATACCACCAGCTTCCTAGTTGTCATCCAGAAAAATTTCAATAGAATTTTATATTATTATAATATATACCATGACGTCACTACTGTGTACTGCAGAATACCAGTGCAGCAGGCCCTGCTGAATTCTATATTATTAATAGCTAACCGGCGGACTTTGTACCGCTTTGACAGTTTCCCATATCAGTATCCCATGATGGACCCCTATAGCAGCGCCACCTACCAGGTCCAATTGTAAATCTAAACCATTCTCGAATCCCCTTGAACACACACAGAAAATTTCATCCAAATCGGTCCAGCCGTTTAGGAGTTCAGTGACATATACACGCACAGAAGATTTTTATATATAAAGATAATATATACCATGATCACAAATGTTGAAAAAATTTCCACGAGCAGGATTTGAACCTGCACCCTTCTGACCGGGTCAGGTGCTCTCCAGTTGAGCTATGGTGGTTCTTAACCAGCCCGCCGAAATTATTCAACAATATTTACTTTTTTTACATTGAAAGCCAAAGGCGCCCATTCAATGTCAACAACTACAGTCATTAACACCCGATCATAATATTTTTACAAATACTAAAGATCAGTTAAGTAGTAAGCTATTTATAACATATTTTTTCAACATTTGTAGTGTTTTTGTAATTTGTTTCGCAACAAAATTTGCGTTAAAATTATATAAACGAAACAAAAACATTTTATATACCATGACGTCACTACTGTGTACTGCAGAATACCAGTGCAGCAGGCTCTGCTTGCTGCATATATTTTTTTTGAGAGTGTTTGCTGATTGCCTCAGACGGCATTTTCAGATTGACCAGGCTTGTTTGGAGGCTGCGAAAAACTTAAAGGGTTCCTCAAGCCGTGTGAAACGAATCACCTTCGGAATTATTCTAGAGGGAACGGCATCACGCACTAGTGCGTGTTCCCGTGCCCTACTAGATTCTCCGAAGGGTTCGGATAGAATCGGGGAGCGGAACAACCTGAGGGCGCCTCTAAAGGCTTGGACCTCGGTGGTGGAGGAGAGAAGTGCCCAGGTACATGTCTGTACCTGGTGTAGAGCGCGTGTGAACCGGTTCGTCGTACCCTTGTTCTACGAGTACGGTGTCTTGGGCCTAAACTAGTGTGCATGTTTAGTGTATTCTGCAAATGTGTAGTGGCATTAAGAGGATCGGGCGGGGGTATACTGAGCTGAGCACAGTGTTGGCATCACATAACAGGGCGCAATGTTAATTGTTATTATTTTTTATCTTTTTTGTTACATGTTGCATGTTTAATTGTGTGTTTTGTTATGTGATTCTAATAAATGTATTTTCCTCTTCTTTCTTCTCCTTTATTATTTGACGACGAAAATCAAACACTGGACTTAAAGTGTCGAACACTAGGTGCCACTACGACTACTTATATTCGTTTATTATCAAAGCAACACCACCTTTTTGTAAAACCTACTTTTCACTCGATGGCGTTGCTTCAATATCAAACAAATTGTAGTTATTGAAATGAACCATCTTTTACGGATCTACTCGCGTTTATTTTAAACATTAGTTTTAATTAATGTTTATCATAAAAGTTGTTTAATTTCAATGTGTAGTGTTCGCGTAAACTTTAGAAAACAAATTGTAGTTAAATCTAAACTTTCAACACGTTCGAATAGTGTAAACATTCACACTAACACTCTGGCAGCCTTTCAAATGCCTGCCACTTTATAGCAACTTGTGTTCGATCGCAGAAGAGGTGAGATTGGATGTCACTTGATGTTTGGAGCAGACACTACAGCGTACAGTTTTGATTGGGGCGGTGAAATGTTTCTATCGGAATATTCGTACAGCCACGAACACAGAAATGTTAACACTTTTAACCGTTTGTAGCTCTTATCGCATTCTCTTAAGAGTGGCAAACTATTAAAAGAGTTGACAATGTTAGCTAAAGTTTAGTACACACACCTGCACATCAACCTACCACAAATTGTCAAATTTCTTCAATAGAATTTGAACTTTATGCCTTAAATATATAGTTGAAAATGTATTGAAGAAATTTATCAGTTTTGGATAGGTTGATGTGCAGGCGCCTGTACCTTAACATTTATAATACAACGTTAATTAAAACAGTGTATTCCAACAAACAAAGTCTTATAGCAGAGAATTCCAGTTTTAACCTTACAGCACAGTCATCATCAAATTCGATGGACTGCTCAAGAAGAACTCAAACATTATAAATTGTAACAAGGAAAAAATGTCAAACGATAGTTTCGATGGGAGAGTGCAATTGATGAAACATAATGGTCACGTCACAGATCGCTATTCCCATACAATTTCAATGAAAAATATAACTTCGACAGTTCGATTCGATAGTTACTAAAAAGTTTATCTAATTACTAACTAGTACAACTACAAGGACTTCATGGGTCATCATGAAACGCATTACAATAATGTTCGAACTAAATACCATTCCGCTGGGTCCACACAAAGGTTTAGTGTAACTCGAACGGCAATCGGCACGGCGAATCAAGTATGAAAATTCAAATGGCTCCGCTCCTATCAATGCCCAAGGCACCAGTATTCTGGCGCGAGCGGAACACCATTACTGCAAACGGAACATTCAGTTATTCCACTACACCCTAACTTCGACAACATGCGAGCTGGAAGCTATAAAATGAAATTAAACCGCACCCCTGAGATTAGACGCCGAAAGTTTGCGTTCGATCAAAGAAACGGAACACTATCATTTGTTTATTGTTTTTCTTTAAACTAACCCCACCTCTTGAAGAAAGGTGAAAAGTACGTATCAGCTGCTTAACTTCCAGTCCATGTCGTAAGAGCCTAGTAAGGGACAAGGGTTCCAAGATACCCGCACATCAAGCTATCGGCTAGCAACCCATCACTGGCGTAGTCTATTCCACCTCGAAACCCTACTTTGTTTATGCTGATGGCGAGTCTGTATTTAAACTTAACATTGGTAATTAATATGCTCTTTTTACAAGCTTTTATTTAGTTTCACCTGTTTCACATGTTTGTCTGTGATCAAATCTTGCAAGTTAAATTTGATACACTTCCCGTTTACCGATTGAGCTGAAATTTTGCATGCATGTGTAAATCGGATGACAATGCAAAATTATTGTGATATGGAGCTGATCTGATGATGAAACTGGTGGCCAAAGGAACTCGGTTGTTAAACGACACAACCCCATCGAGTATGGACTCGTTTGATTCGTCTTGATGAGTACTTTGGTGCTAGATGGTAACCAGGGTCTGATGACGGAGCTGGAAGATGGCAACGGGAACTCGGTAATTAAACGACACAACCCCATCGAGTTTGGGCTCGTATGATTCGTCTTGACGAGTACTTTAGTGCTAGATGGTAACCAGGGTCTTATGATAGAGCTGGAAGATGGCCATAGGAACTCGGTAATTAAAATACACAACTCCATCGAGTTTGGGCTTGTATGATTCGCCTTGACGAGTACTTTGGTGCAAGAAGGTAACCAAGGTCTGATGACGTAACCGAAAGGTGGCCATAGGAATTTGGTAATTTAACTCGGTCTACTCGATGATTCAATTCCATTCGTTTGTAGAACACTGCACGTCTCGTACGCGTTGCGTCGTAATGATACGCTTGCGATACGACTACGCTTACAGCTCGTGTGCGAAGAGCCTAAGTTTAGTATTCTCGGATCATGTGGGGACATTGCAGAGCTTATTGTTTATCTTATTTTTTTGGGAGAAGGACTTGAGAGTAGGTATGTATGTTTGTATATATGTGTCAACTTACACTTGGCCTTACAATGGCCTTTGCCCAACAATGAGACCGAGGCGAATGGCATAAGCGAAGATATGCGTATGCCCAGCAGTGGCTCGGGAAAGGCTGATGATTAACCTAAAATACATGAACATCTTCAAACGCTATCAATAATGTCAGACTCTTGGTCTTTATTCATCTTACTTGATGGTAAGCGGCTAAAAGCTACAGGTGATATCACACTTTACACTTAACAGTGCTATTAGTAAATTTAACGAAAACCTTAGTGTAAAAATAAAACGTTGTGAAATTAAAATGTTGTTTGTGTAAAAGTGATTTAGTTTTTGAAGATATTTTTAGTTTCGACTAAAAGAGATCTCTTCTAGAGATAAGCTCACCTTTTAATAGGTATGTCTTGTTTAAAGTGTGTTTTAATGTGTGTTTTATATGGTTTCTGTGGACCATGAAATTGCCTTACCTTAAAAGTTAATGTTTATGTTGTACATAAGCATATAACAAAACAACAAAGTCCATTTTTTCTTACAGGAACAAGTGCTTACGTTACAATTGTTAACAATGGGAGTTAGCAACATTTTATTGTTTTAGAAGTTTTTGGCAAAGTGGTATAGCAATCTCATGGGCGACTTTACAATAAAGGACTTTAAATTGAAAAAGAGTGAAAGTGTTGAAAAAATTCTACGAGCGGGATTCGAACCCGCATCCTATGACATGCCCGGTCAGGTGCACTACCAACTATGCTATCGTGGCTCAATCCAACTCGCCGAAAAGTTTTAACTTCGGCGAGTTGGATTGAGCCACGATGTATTTTTTCTATTTGTAATTTGTCCGCAACAAAATTTGCGTAAAATTATGTGTAAATAATCATAAATAAAGGATTAATTTATATCTTCCGAAAACTTAAATAACAAAAAAACACTACCTTGCTTAGGTACATTGCTTTAGTTTGTGAAGAAAAACATCAGCTTTCTAAGCCAATTGGATATTACGGATCTCTCAATTTACATTTCGCTGGCTACAATGCTTCAATTTTCAAGAGAGCCACCGATAGTGGTAAAAGTAAGCGGACGCTCTGTAACTTAATTTGTTCGGCTTATTGCTTTTACTGGGCTCTATTCGGCGGCGGCGGGCGGATTTTTCTACGTTTTGTGACTGAAGGACGTGATCGAAAGCTCCTCCACGAATCCGAGCTGGATTGTGTTAAAAGAAATGTTGTAAGGCAAAGTAATAATTACTTTGAAATGCTTAAAAATAATTAATACTAAAGAATTTACGCAAGTTCAAACCTTTTTTGTTAGGATGATGATCAAGTGTTGAACGGGTTTGTCTTTACCGATTTCGATTTCCAGGAAGGGTACATACTGTAAAACGAGGTAGAACGAGGTAAAACAACAGCGCATAATCCCTTATTACAACCACGTACCCTCACCAAGTACCCTCCAAGGTTAGATTACAAGCAAAGAATATAATGGAAAAACTTTCTATAGGTACTCTGCGGTGCGGCCCATCAAAACCTCCTCACGTACACACCGACATTATAAATTTATATTCGCTTAATAATTTTGATGCATGTAGATGAACACCAACGTGCGTGACTCGGCAAAATGCGGCTGACATTAGCTGCTTATAACGAGGTCCTTGCGGCTAAGCCACAGAGCACGAAACGGTACAGAACGTTCAATCTCTAAAAAACATATCACTAGAATTAGTATTCTTTTCTTTGATTTTTTTTGTTAAACCTATTTCATCACACTGCTGGACAAATACCTTTTCCAAAACTTTCCACTTTTACGAATCACTGGCGGTTTTCCACCATACCTCTGTAAAGTCATTGAGATCATCCCGCGCACGCTTAGCGGGCCGACGCCACATACCTAACGACGATGGAAAATCGTAAATAAGGTATCTATAGAGTTAACAATATTACCAACTCTTAGGAACAAATGAGACGTTTTTAGCAAAGAATTTGCTTTTGTTTATTGTGGCCAATTTCAGGGTAATAGGAGGCGAGGAACTTATGCTTTTTCAAGCCGTAATGAGCGAAGACTTCCTTAACATTTTCTTGGTGTTATCAACCATAGATTTCTCCTGATCGATGACAGCAGCAGGAAGCCCGAGAGCGTATCAAAGAGAAGAGAAGAGAAGGAGAAGAGAAAAAATATATGAGAGGCCTTAGTTCTCTAAGAGGTAATCGTTATATGTTTGTAACTTATTTCTATTCTTATACCAGCTATTCTACTTGCTTAAAGCTTGCCACTTTCAAGTTTCGTATGATTACTAATACAAAATATAAGATAGGCATTTGTCAGACGTGACTAAAACATGCCTGACTGAACGGGGAACTTTATTGTTTTATGAAAATCGTTGATAGGGTATCAACGATTTTCATTATTATTATTCACTGTCAAATTACCGAAACAAGGACGATGCTATGTTTGTGCGGTGTCCAAAGTTGAACGAGATGAGTGGGGTAACTAATGATCGAGCAAAAATGTGTCTTTGTGTTAGAGTAATACTGTACAGGGTGCCTAGTGCGAGTTCCATTCGCCATTCGATCACGATAACGAAAACGACAATTTGTATGCCCAAATTTTGACTCATCTCGTATGTCGCAAGGAAGCACTGCTTCAATGACATACAAATTATCGCTTTCGTTAACGTAATCGAATGAATACGGATAGTAAACAAAACACAGTATTCACCCAGACATATTTAGAAAAGATAACAAAAAATTTAAGAATCCAACATAATAATACTACTATTTGGAATTTTGCATTCATAGTGCTATATAGTTGAGACTAGTTGATTTTTTCTGTTACAATTTTATCTTGTTATTATAATATTAGTCAGTAAAAGAGAGTGAAAATATATTATCAGGTGAATTTGTCGTCATAACGAAAGGCATTTCTTTTATTTAGTGGGTAGGTACTCTGTATGTAGTCTATTTGAATATTTTGCTTAATGTTATATAATACTCGTAGGTAGGTTAAACATACCTAAACATTTCATTAGCATTGGTCGTTATTCATACAGTAGTTTAAGTGTTAACGTTCTTTGGCGCACCGCTTACAACTTTTCTGCCGCTAACCCTTACCCTTTGGTTGGCCAAAACCCATTAATTTTAGTGATAGCTTAATTTCAATGATGGTTTGACCAGCAGTAGGTTAAGTATATTAAATATAATTTTCTTTTTTTACATATTGTCCAATAAAAATTAAATAAATAAATAGTAATATACAAACAGAGATATTACATACGACTGTTACCCAAGTTAATGTATTAAGGTTCATTGCTCAAGGTCGAAACATTATGTTATCTAGGTACTCGTACCTTCCAGAAATTCAACCTGGATCGGCAAGTAGGCGGGATCAATATCACTCGCACTCATTATCATACCATTATCTATTCCAGCTGAGTTACATCTAGTGTTTTGTGAAATTTACGCGAACACTACATTTTGAAATTAGTGTTTCCTACTAATATTATAAACGCGAAAGTTTGTAAGTATGGATGGATGTTTGTTACTCTTTAACGTAAAAACTACTGAATGGATTTTAATGAAACTTTTCTCATATAAAGACCATGACCCAGACCAGCATATAGGACTTTTTTTTTAACGGTAGTCTTCGCGAACGAAGTCGCAGGCAACAACTAGTTTCATATAAATCGACGAGACGACTCATGTTTAATTTAATTATTTATTTTTTTAACCTAATGTCTCGATGGCAGAGTAGCATAATGCTCGGCCCGACACCCCCAGATCCTGGGTTTTAAGCTACTTTAGGTACCTTATATCTAGCTGTCGGAACATAACAATTCATCACCTGCTTATTTTATGTAACCAGTGCTTAGGGCACGAGCCTTTCATAAGGATGGAACCACCACAGTGTTTGGAACTGATAACGACTGCTAATGCAGCCGGAGACCAACGGCTTTACGTACCTTCCGAAGCACGGAGGAGCTCGAGACGATACATTTTGGTCACCAATCCAATGACGAAGGTCCATTGCCGAAGGTGCTTATCTTCAGCAATCGCAGACCAGGCACGTTTACCGTGCCATCGAGTCCATCAACAATGATGTTAACATACTTGCTATGGCCGGCACTCTGGGTCTGAGATCAGTAGTTTAATGCGCTTACTAATTGTTTAATGAATTCATCATCATCATCATCATCTCAGCCAAAAGACGCCTACTGCTGGACAACAGCCTTCCCCAAGGACGACATAATGACCAGTTTTGTGCTCCTCCAGCGGCTACCCGCAACCTTCACTAGATCGTCGATCCACCTTGTTGGAGGACTGTCTACACAGCCCTTTCCGATGTGCAGTCGCCAATCGAGAACTATTCCGCCCCAGCGGCCGTCAGTCCTACTTGCAATGTGTCCTTAAATTAAATCGCTATTGTTAATTTTTAATCATTTAAAAATACAGATGCTTTCATAAGACATTGTTGGACGAAGCGTTCTGTATTTCCCCGATTATGACCCTTGTCAAGGGCGACCTTTCAATATGACGTGATGATAATATTGTGAGAGCACATCATTTTGTATGATGGCGACCGCGTCAGAAACTTGTACGAGCAAATAGAAATGTTGCGATTTTATTGGTAGTTTCCTTTTTTTAATGGCACATTCTTTGATGATATGTCAAGTGTACCTTGTTTGAACTTCCACAAGAACTACGGCAAAACATTTTATTACCTATCGCTGCTCGTTTATCCTTTATCCTCTGTGTGAAAACGATAAAAATAGGAAAGTGGTAGTGTTCCTAAAAAAATAAAGACACATACGTAGAATTAAGTTTATGTTCAGGCGTTGATTGTTATATAGGTATATGTAAAGGAAAATGCTTAAAGCTGTCCCACTACTCGACAAAGGCCTCCATCATTGAAATCTGATAGTCCATATCTATATTCATATCTGATAGTCTTAGGATGGAATACTATATTCTGCACTCCTATCTCATCAACAAATGCAGGTGCAACCGATGGTTCAACCGCGAGTGTGCCAACGCTGTTGTTAACAGGCAGGCCGCATACCGCGCTTGGATCAGAGGTTTAGCCCAAGTAGATCCTGAGACCCACACACTGAAAGCAGCCTATAACAATGCCACCGAGTCCTGCAAGAAGGCCTAAATTAGAGCGGATGCCCAGCGCGACGCACGTGTTGGCCAAGAATTACTGGCGCATCTTACGGGCAGCCGTAGCTACTGGCGTCTAGCCAAGGTCGTGCAATCTAACTTCTGCCAACCCTCGATGCCACCATTGAGATGTCCTGACGGATCTTTAGCTCACAAGCCGCAGGAGAAGGCCGATCTCCTGGCCGGACTCTTTGCGGCTAACTCCCGAATCGGTTATTGCAATGCACAGCCACCTACAATTCCTCACTGTGGCCACACAATGTCTTATATTAAAATCAGGCAGTGTGATGTATGTGCGGAGCTGCAGTCAATCGATGTTCGGAAAGCTAATGGCTCTGATGGCATCCCAGCAATAGTTTTAAAAATGTGTGCATCGGAGTTGTCCCCCGTATTAACTGGTCTTTACCGTCTTTCGCTTTTTTCAGGTTGTGTGCTTGGAGAGATGAGATGAGATGAGATGAGATTGTGATGAGATGATGAGAGATATGCAACCGGTTCTGAAAAAAGGAGATCTGTCAGATCCGACTAATTACCGCCCAATAGCCGATACTTCAGTTTTGTGTAAAGTCATGCTATAGTCAGCTAATCCGCTACGTAAAAGAACACCCCTTAATTCACGATCGCCAATACACACAATCATCATACAACACATCTCTGGGGTGAGGCTATTGATAAGTGTGGCGAGTCGGTGGCTGTTAGCCTTGACGTAGCCAAGGCTTTTGATCGGGTATGGCACAAAGCCCTTCTCTCCAAGCTCCCGGCATACGGTCTGCCTGCTCAGTTCTGCAACTGGGTCGCTGGCTTCCTACATGAGTGTACTAGAATCCGAATACTCAGGATGTGTCCCTCAGGGGTCCATTCTATCCCCCACGCTGTTCCTTCTGCATATCAATGATATGCTTCCACTTGGAAATATTTATTGTATGCAGATGATAGTATAGTGCACGGTGGGTATAACGTTCACCCAGCGGCTGGGCTGGCCGAGACTGAAGAGAAACGAGTAAACATTATTCATTTAATTTTTAAATAACTAAAATTATTGTAATACTCTTTTAATTATATGTAATATCACATATTTCCTCTTAATATTTTTTTTATTGGTAAGGTAAACGTTTTAAAAAGGCCTCAAATCGTTTAAGAGCATGCATCTTCGCTTCAAACTTTGCTAATACCCGTCCGCCCGCCCCGATCGGACGGTAAAATAAAATGTCTCGAACGCGACGGCGACTGTTATGGAATTGGAAGTGACAGCTCCATTATAAGGAGTTTCTGCACTATTAGCGCAACGAAACTTTTAAAGCTAACGGGAAAAACTATGGCGGAACATTTACAGATTGGCTTATACCACTATTATAATGCTTTAAGTTTTTTCGTTATTATTTGAAAGATTTTAAATTGGTTGGTGTATTTTAATTAAGTTTGAAGAGCTCGATGTCGAAATGGTTAACGCGTTCGGTCTGCGAGTGCTAAGGTTAAGCAAAGCAAGTTTCGCAAAGGCCGGTTTTCAGATGGGCGACCAAAAAATTTGTCATCTCGAGCTCCTCCGTGCTTCGGAGGGCACGTAAAACCGTTAGTTCCGGCTCTATTAGCAGTCGTTCACAACCGCCAATCCGCACTAAGCCCGTGTGGTTGTTGGCCTAAAATCTCTATCCACCCATAGGGAAGGCTTGTGCCCCAGAAGTGGGGACATAGAGAGCTGATGATGATGATGTTGACATTTATTTCAAAAACAGACACATATATTACAACGGATATAAGCAAAAAAATACAAACTAAGCCTAAATATGAGGCATGCATAATTAGGTTTATATGTTTATAAAGGTTTCAAAGTGTGTTGCATTATCTGCTTTTTATTTCCACCCGGAATCCTCTAGATTCGTTTAAGGAACTGGATACTATATATCTTACTGTCTACTTACAATGCTACTAATGTTTTTGTTATGAAGATGGACTTAAAACTAGCACTTAAACTAACCAAGCTGAGTTTAATATTACGTCAGCTGAGAATTGAACCCGAAACCTGTCTAAGAGACCGGTGGTTTACCACTAGACTATGACTGATCAATCGGAATTTACTCATGTAATAAAATTTTAAAAGGAGAATTAACATTTGTCATTATGTCATTACTCAAAAACATATTAAAATAGTAAATAGTCGACATTTACTCATACTGAACAAAGTCCCTATAAATCATTGGCTGAATACAATAATTAGTTGTATAAAGTTCAATCGCAACGAACAATAATACTAAAAGCAAGCAAAATAACAAATACAGCGACTATAATAAAACTCTTATGCACTCTTTTAAAGTGTTCACACAAAAAGTGTCGGTTCTCAATGCAAAAATAATGACACTTCGGCAAGAGTTAAAAAGGTTGCTACACCTGCGTCGTTATGACAATTTCGAGTTGTATGAACGTATCGACAAGTGTGATACTTGAAAATAACGAAACACTCCAATCACGCGACGCTTGCCACTTAACAAATTTTGCTTTTGTTTTGTTGCCAACTTTAATCAGTTTTTTTTTGTCTCATTATTATTTGTATGTTGTCATTCTCTTTGTTACTCGTACTGCAAGGTGAAACGTCAGAACACAAGACGTTCGAAATCACACGAGAGCTGTTAATGGACAAGGAGAAGCTTATTTTCAGCAGCAGATGGTTTTCATAGATTTACAAGCATGTACAGGTGGTACAGTAATAGCATCCTTATTCTATGGTAATAGGTACATTTTTCCATGTATATTGATTGAAATTAAATTGAACTAGAAATGTATGTCTATAATTAAGATATGATGTATTAATTAGGATTGACAACAATAAACATTATGTACCCACCTAAAGAGTCAAAAATGTGGTTATGTGGCTTGTAAAGATAGGTCTGTAACATTGTCGTTGCAATTTACTCAACGTATATATATTTTTATGCCAGGCATTTTATTGTCTCCTTGGTAGTTTTAAAAACTATCTGTCAAATTTCTATGTACGGTTCTGAAAAATAATATTTTGAATGTCATGTCATTGTCATGGTATTTTATTAAATTTTAACACGATCAGTCTCTCAAAATTCTTCAGTAAATAACATTGTTTTGTAATAATAATTGTGCAGTTATTATTGTTTATGTTGTAATTGTGATAAAACCTGTATTTATAAACAGGTTATTTTCTGCTTTTTTATAAAATTTCATCTGACTATATATTTGCCTGTGGATCTCCTGAGTTTTTAAAGACCACCAGGCGACACAGGTCTATGTCCAGCAGTGACTGTTACATGGCTAATTAGGATGATGATGATGAAGATGATAAATATTAAACATTTCTAGGTAATTTAGAATCTATGTTGGTTTCAGTCAGTAATACTAAAACGTTAGATTCGTAACTCTTCAAAGACTTTATCAAACACACTAACTATCATTTGATTACGATTGTACCGTTAAAAGTCCATTTCTAGGAAACCTAATAGCACAACATGTAGCCTAGTTCATTTATCGGGACCACTGGCGGTCGCAAAAACCCAGCGGAAGTCATTAGGAAGTTTTTCTCAGCGCAGTTTGCCCGACAATGACGGATTGCCGGATCCGTCGAACCTTGGACCTTTTTATCTGACGATTGTGGATTGTATAGTTCCTTGATAAGAATTTGTTGCTAATGTTTCTTCCACTTGGTGGTTTTGGTGTTAAGTGTCTGTTGTAAATGTTACTTTTTATTTTCAAGTGCTAATTGCTGCACCGAAGCTAAATTAAATATTTATAAAATTTATTAAATACAGTGAAAAATTAAACGCCCACCCGACCCAGCCAGGAATCGAACCTGGGTCTTCCGCAATCCGGGCGGCTGCACTGACCGCTATGCTACCGGGAAGGCTGACGTAACGCTGAAGCCTGTTGTAAGCTGTTAATGATAAGTGGCAGATGGTTTGTTAAAATCTTTTGGTATATATTTCATGACACGGTAACTATTGTGCATAGGTATTTACAATGTTGAGGTATATGTGCACTTGAGGTTTTCTAATGTTGACGCGAATACAACACATTTAAAAAAAATATTTTTTTCGGATATACTCGGGTTTATTTTACACATTGATTTATATTTTTTTGCAGGACCCGTGGTCTCCCTGTGACCACGACAAGTTGTTTTATTTTAGATATTTTTTAGAATAAATTATTATTAGTTTTTATGTACCTATTTCTTCTGTTATTAATGGTATATCATTATTAAAAACGAAAAAGCACTTGAAAAAAGTTTGCGTGAGGTGGGAATCGTACCTAATCTTTCACAATCTGGGCTTTTATATTATTATTTATTAAGAAAAAAGTACATTTTTAAAATATTTGATATTCGAAAATATTTTATAAACATTTTTTTTATTTTTCCATTCTCAATGGTCTCATAGTTACAAGATAAAATCCCGTATTCTGGGGCCAAGACCCCGTTCTGAGACCAGTCCAATGCTTTGACGCTCAGCGGTCAGTTTAGTTATCCAAAGGTTCTATTCCCACTCAAGCTTCCTAAGGCTAGATGATTTTTATCTTGTATTATAATTATAATCGTAAAATCAAACCTGTATTCAATTTTGTTGCGAAGTGATCCAATCCAATCCAATTAATCAGCTTTTACTCCCCACTTCAACTGATATTGCGTTCATTTAAGTAACTACTACCCTACGTTCTTAATAAGTTCGAATCATTTATTTATAGCGCAACGCGAGCGTCTTAAAGCCAAGGGAAGTGTTAGAAAAATCGAAAGAAACAACTGTACAAGACTATTCCATTTGAGAGTCTCTCTTCATTTGTGAGCGTTTCATTGTGTGCTCGTAAAGCTGGAATCAGTATAAAATCTTTTTCAGTAACATGAAAGGATGCGATTGCCATCTCTTTAACTATGCGAAAAATTAAAATATTTTGTCACTTGATTTTAATAGTAGATTGTTTTTAAATTCATTATTATTAAAAGACTTTTCAATGTCGTTATGTACTTCCTATCTCGTCTACTTCATATCTCGTCCACTTCCTATCTCGTCGTTCCAAAGTCGTTAACTAGAAACTAACCACTACTAGTCGCTGTCATCTGATAAAGGTAGAT
Source organism: Eudonia truncicolella (assembly GCA_949315975.1). NCBI lineage: Eukaryota > Metazoa > Arthropoda > Insecta > Lepidoptera > Crambidae > Eudonia > Eudonia truncicolella. The sequence continues at coordinate 20,381,567 of OX438827.1, read as the reverse complement.
ATCAATTATTTAGAACGAAGTCAATGATTGAAATGAAACAACTTTTACAGATGTACTCGCGTTTATTTTACACATTAGTTTTAATTAATGTTTATCCTGACGTTTCGAACCCTTTGCAAGGTCCGTGGTCACAGGGAGACTGAGATGTTGGTCGTCTCATAATTAGTTAGTAGCTTGTATACCCTCATTTAAATTTAATAAGGTACGTTTCGTTTTACGCAGAAAGAGCTTACAGTATCTTTTGGTCTGGCTACTGCCAGGTGTTGGGGCTGGGATTTAATATTTTGTATGATGGGATCCCAGGCTGTTGGTAAATTCCAACCATCTTCACTATTAAAATTAGGATGTTTTATATAGACTTATTTTGCGCCTATTTGCCTATATGCAGTAGTATATTGCCTATGCAGTATGCGAACATTCCCTAGAGGGGCCCAAACATTACATCAGATTTGATAAACCTCAAATACACAGCTACCCTAAGGAACCCAAAGGTACTCAAAGGTACCTAAGATACCCGAAAGTTCAGGTTCAATTTCCAGGTCAGGCAAAGTGTGTGTTCGGATTTTTTGGTGCATAGCCCGGGTTTGTGATCACCAACCCGCATTTGGCAAGCGTGGTGATTAAGCCAATACCCATCAATTGTAGCGATGACTTGATTTCAATGATGGAGGCCTTAGCTGAGCTGTGGGACAGAATATAGACTATTTTTACTTATACTATAACGAGTTTTATTTCAAGGCGTGCCCTTATTAAAGTAGCCATATTCAACATGAATAATTTATTGCAACACTTAGATATCACGTACAACGTCGGCTCCTAAATTAAGTGTCGCCGAAAAGTTAAGTTTTCCACACGTCACGCCGAGGTTAGGGCTCTTGTGAACCGAGCGTTTTGAAGTAACGCATTTAGCACGCTTCAGTGGTACTTGTGTGTGTTTTTCTTACAAAAAGATACGGTAAGGCGGTATGGAATCTGGGGACTCTGAAAAGGTAAATGGTCAAATTAACATTTTCTACTTCTAGCATAGTAGCTTCTGTATTTTTTGTTATTGTATATTATGGTGTGTTTTAATTTTGTTATGTCAGAGAAACTGATGCCGAAGGGGGTTCGATAATATGAAACGACATCCTCGCTACACATGACTTTAAAGTTTATACTGACGCCTACCCCCACCAACCGATAGGTTGACGATTTGCGTCAGGTCATAACGCAAGATCAGGACTCGCCGAAGCGCATTCTTCATCAGGTACGGTACTAGTGTCTCGAGCGAGTTGCCCCGTGGACACGTATAGTCCACTACCTAATATCCAGATAGGTTACCGGAGCTGTAAGCTCGCTCACTTCTCGTTGCACTAAGAGTACAACACGCAGTTTCCACTGCTCGGATCGTCAACTCTAAAGGCAACTACCAAATGTCCTCTTTAGTGGTGGAGTTGTAAGCCCATTCACTTCTCAGTACCCATCCAGGTACCTCGCCATTTCCACAATCCTACGCGGCTGTCATCACCGGAGGCATTGCATCTAGCGGGCGCCTCTACTAGTTCTCCAGACTAGTGCCTAGTTGGAAGCCTACTCAATGAAAACCACCGATCAGAACAACCAACTATGGACAACTCACGTGCTCCGCAAATCCTTTTGCTTCAGGCCTCATTAAGACCGCTACTCGGAACCGCTAGTTGTACACGAAATGGAAACCTGGCCAGATCTTAACCAGGCAAACGAACATTTCCACTTCTACAGCTAACCACATAGCCACCACGAGTCCAACCTATATCCGGGACCTGCCTGAGACGCCCACGAAGGCATAACCGGCAGGGGGCTCAAGATCCACGGACTCCCGTGCTACCCTTAAAAAGAAAGCCGGACCCGTAGTTCCAACTGCCATACTCTACCTATCAGGATCAGTTAATAGGGACTATGAAATGACAAACAAATCTATACTATGTTACACTAAAGTAATTTAATATAAATAAATATTTATTTGTAACACTACCGGAAAAAGGAACAGCTCTTGCCAAGTTTCTGCGGCTTGTTCTCGGTACAAGGTCTCCGCCATAGGGTTTACGAAGTCATGGCTTTGAATTGACGTTTATTGTTAAAGTTTATTTTGAATAAAAAAAATTATAATATTGAACTTTATTATTATTTCAAGTAAACGAATGAAAGGTGTGTGAATAATGTTCAAATAAATACTACAATGAATTAATAAGGAAGATAGAACTGGGCCGCCGTGAACAGAATTGAAATTAAGTAAGCAAACCTGAGCCTTGTCTTGTTGACATCACCAGCAACAAAAAAGCACATGGGGAGATTGGGCTATTGAAATCTACCTATATGGTCACTAAAAATATATTTTGTAATACGATTCGTGACGCCGAGTTTGCAGTAAACCTTACAATAATACGGGGCATGGGCGGACCAGCTGTCTTGACCAGAAATTTTATTGCCGGAATGGGTCCGAAAGCTGTAAAATGTATATTTTTTTTAGGATTTTTAAACATCAACATAATATTTTATTTAAGTCTTTAATCGCCGTGGTGGTCACCGGTGACCGACAAAAAATAAATTTTCTATTGTGTCTGGTTTTGCGGCAGTCAACGTGTTAAAGCGTTTTTGAAAACACTAGTTTTTGATATGATGAATGTTGTATAATCTATCAACTATGTATAGCTTTATTGGCATCATTAGCATCATCAGCACTTACTTCAATAATAAAACATGGAGAGATTAGATAACTTAAAACACTGGCCCAACCCAAAACCGCTCAACTGTCAATAACGTACAACAATGGTGAAATAAATTTTTCGTACCATAATATGGCGTTTCGACAGTTGAGCAAAGGTTGTTGTAATCTGCAAATCTGTCCTTACAAATGTTATCATATTAGGGACAAGCAGGAGTTAGATGTACTTTGATTTGGTAACCCATCCGGTGACCCAGCGATGCTAAAGTTGTTTAACTTGCAAGATACTGAACGCTAAAGCCGCTGCCCCATCGAGCTCATGGTCATGAGCACCTGCAGTTTGCCTGCCCTTCTAGGTGACCCTGACTAGGTGGAGCGATAATCTTCGCAAGACGGCTGGCAAGAGCTTGATGAGAGTAGCCGCGGATCGTGCTCAGTGGCGTGCACGCGGAGAAGCCTATGTGATTCAGTGACTAATCTTGGCTGATGATAAAAATAATATCGGAAAGTTCTACGAGAAAAGAGTTAAATAAACGTAGCATTGACTAGACTTAGACATTAATATAATTTAGTATAATTCAATAACTCCAGTTGATTTACTTTCAGCCATCACGAAAGGCACGCAGGTCCGAGTGCCTTTAGCGAAACGAAATTAATGACGTCACTTAGCGAACCCTTTGACGAATACCCACGCTATCGATATTCAAACTAGTTAAATAGCAAACGACGCAGACTTATTAGAGGGTCGTCCTTCGCCTTAAAAGGGTAAGTAAACGCAGAAAAGGAACTTTCTTCAAAATAAAATTTAACTTTATACTGAATTAATCATTAGATATAGTTTTGCATCATGGTGGTAGAAATCCGTACAGCAACCAACTCATCATCAGCTAAATTCTTTAAATCATCACGGTGGTACTGGTTTGCCAACTCTGAAAAAATATCAAAATATATTCCGTCGTACTTTTACGCTAACTCTAGGTAGGTACATAAGATACATTGATCAATCATGATCTGTTGTTCATGAAGCGCGAAAGGTGGTGTATCGTTATTGTTTTTTGACCTATTTAAACTAAGACTACCTTAAACAACATTTAAATTGGTTTTAAAACTGGGTATGGATGGTTGGACCCTTGGTCAGTTTTAGAATCTTAGATTTAGTGGTATCCAGTTCGTTAATTACTTTTTCTTTAATGTATAAAAACATATTGATTCAACATATGTAAACACAAAAAATCTAAAGCCAATATAACCATTGCCCAACAAAAGAATGAAACTACAAAACAATTTCAAAAAATACTAGTCAGATTACCAAATAACGAAATAACATAAAAAAAAACTATTAAAATTACTATATAAAATTGCACGCTTCGTAACTACTAACAAAAAGCGTCAAACAAAAGAAAATTCACAACACGATTCTCAATATTTATCAAACCCCGTTTCCTCACCTCGCTAGTACAGCATTTTTGAGCGGAATACGTTTAAATTTTTCGGCTCTCATCGCGAGAGGATTTGCTTGCTCGTCCAAAGCGTTGTTTGCGCTCACAGCAATGGCCGCCGCTGTCAATGGCGGTTAAAGGGAATTGGATAGCTATCGGCGTGTGCTTAGAGTTTGAGAGCCTGTGATGATTTTGTGCAAGCTTACGATAGAGACGGGTGGACGTTTTTTGACGATGTTTTTATGGATTATGAGTAGACATACCTACATTGAAAATGACTTACACTCGTTGTCTTGAGCAAAATACTTATAATTATAGGATTATTTAGATGATTAAAACTTTCCTTTGAGTAAAATGTTTTTGTTTTGTTTATATAATTTTAACGCAAATTTTTGTAATTGTTGCAACATTTTATAAATAGCTTGCCTACTTCTTAACTGATCTTTAGTATTTGTAAAAATATTATGATTGGATGTTAATGACGGTAGTTGTTGACATTGAATGGGCGCCTTTGGCTTTCAAAGTAAAAAGCAAATAATGTTGAATAACTTCGGCGGGCTGGTTGGAGCCGCGATGGCTCGATTGGGAGAGCAGCGGGCCCGGTATGTCGGAGGGTGCGGGTTCAAATCCTGCTCGTGGAAGTTTTTAACATTTGTTTATTTTTTCCTTTGAGTATTCGATGGACTGAAATTATTGCACAAGGTGGATATCTATGAGAACACAAAACAATCGCTCGATATAGCAAGAATCCCGTTGATTATTATTAATGTCATGTCTGTTTATAAACAAATGACTTTGTTGGCGATATAAATAAAATACTATGCCGCTTTGAGGAATAAAATATAGTTAGAAAATAAAATAATATCAACAGAGAGAGACCGAATACCATTACCTAAACTGAGACAGAATGTAAAAGTAAAACATAAAAGCAACGAAAAAATAATAAGACATTATGTGAAAGTACCATACACGAAAAAAGCGACCAGCGTGCTGTCGCTGACATACTTTGTTGTGTACTGAAGTATTCTTAGTTTGGTAGTACGAGGGGTTTTCGTCGTGACGGAGCGTGGTACGCAAAATGGATAAAATTTAAATTCGCGCCGTAATAAAATATCTCTGCCTGAAAAAAATTACTACTGAGCAAGTAAATCTAGACTTGAAAGGAACATTAGGGGTTAATTCTCCTCCGTATTCTACGGTTGCGCGGTGGTGTGCCGAGTTTAAGAGAGGAAGAACTTCAACTAAAGACGACCCGCGCTCGGGACGCCCTACGACGGCAGTTACCGAACAAATGATAAAAAAAGTTGAAAACATTGTTTTGGCAGTTCGTCGTGTTACTACTGTTCGTTTTGTAGCTACAGAACTAAAGATTTCGATAGGAAGTATCCATAGTATTAAATAATAACATTTGGGCATGAAAAAAGTATCAGTGCACTGGGTGCCTAGAAAGCTTACTGACGAGCATAATCAAACAAGACTGATGATTTCTCATAATCAATTTGGAATTGTTACAACAAGATCCTGACCGATTTTTGGCTCGCTTCGTAACTATGGATGAAACATGGCTCCACCATTATGATACTGAAACGAAACAACAGTCCATGACTTGGAAGAGACCGTCATCTCCAACGCCTAAGAAGTTTAAGGCATTTCCATCCGCCGGTAAGATTATGGCTCTCGTTTCTGAGACAGCCAGGGGGTGATAATAATTGAATACCTCAATCAAGGAGCCACTATTACGGGGGCCTTAAACGCAGAACAAATAAAAAAAGTGCGTCAGGAAATACGCGAAAATCGCCGCGGCAAACTTGCGCGGTAAAGTTGTGTTGTTTCACCAAGATAACGCCCCCGCACACAAGTCCCGAGTTGCGATGACTGCTATCCAAGATACTGGATTTGAATTGATGGAACATCCTCCATACTCACCTGATCTTGCGCCTAGTGATTTCTACCTGTTCACGAGGTTAAAAGAACAACTGAGAGGTCACAAATATGGCAATGATGAGGAAATGATTGCCACCGTACATGATTTTTAAGCGATCAAGATGGAGATTTTTACAAGAATCTTAGGATTACAAAAACGATATACCAAGTGTAGAAACCTCAAAGGTTTATGTCGAAAAATAAAATAACAATAAATAATATATTTTGCTTCATACTCATCATCACTTTTTATTGAACACCCCTAGTAATAGGTTAAGTTTCGCGATATTGCCAGTATGTTAGATCGGTACTCTGTCTTCAAATAAATGCCATAGGAAGAAGCATGCGTCTTCATTATTCTTCTTTATTGGACAATGTAAAAGGACCTAGCCTGGATAATTATCAAATTGCATTGAACGTTAGGTGGCAGATTGAAAAAACTTAAAAAGAACAATATACCAACATAGTAACAATATAATATACAAGCATTTTTTTGTGCTAAGACCTAAAATCAAGCAATTGAAGCTACTTGCGAATTATTGTTAGTTTTAATCATAATTAACTTATGAATACATATTATGCACTGATGTTTTTTCACCACTTTAATTATTGAGACTTAAAAAAAAGTTAAATATTTTTGAAATGAAACAACTTTTACGGATCTACTCGCGTTTATTTTACACATTAGTTTTAATTAATGTTTATCCTGACGTCTGCGGTATGCGAACATTCCCTTGAGGGGCCCAACCATTACATCAGATTTGATAAACCACAAATACTCGCCAGAGAACAACGATTCATCCCTAGGATGATACGCGAGGCTATTATAATTAAAAAACATCCTAATTTTAATAGAGAAGATGGTTGGAATCTACCACCAGCCTGGGATCCCATCATACAGAATGTTAAATCCCAGCCCCAACACCATACTGCCAGACCAAAAGATACTGTAAGCTCTTTCTGCGTAAAACGGAATGCACCTGATTAATTTAAATGAGGGTATACAAGCTACTAACTAATTATGAGTCGACCAACACCTCAGTCTCCCTGTGACCACGGACCCTGCAAAGGGTTCGAAACGTCAGGATAAACATTAATTAAAACTAATGTGTAAAATAAACGCGAGTAGATCCGTAAAAGTTGTTTCATTTCAATGTGTAGTGTTCGCGTAAACTTTAGAAAACAATATTAAATATTTTTATTTAGCACCATTACATAGGGATCATGTTATAATGAAGTATTGACAATGAAGTTGATTAACTTTGAAACGAGATCCCTTCCTCAATTTGTTTCTATAACAAGTTAACGTTTACATAAAATCAAGTTTTTGTAAAGACTATTCTTCCAAAACATGTTATGTTCGAAGCAAGTGAGCCTTTGTCTATAGTAGTACCACAGGTGACATTAAAAGCAGTAAGTTATCTCTCTATAACAACATTAAAATACGATTTATTTGACTCCGAAATATTTAGCCTGGCTACAGCTAATATTTTACAATTTAACTGATTCTTAAACCCTTAAATTACATAGTTCACAATATAATATAATTTCACATAATAAATACTTTGCAACCAGCATTTTTAGGTTAAATATCAGAAATACTACAAAACCTATGACCTTGCTTTATTTAAATTGATACATTTCGAAAGTAAATAGCCTCCTCTAGGGTTTATGCATTCTTTAAATAGCCCGTACCCTATCCTTTTACTACTACACTTCTGGGCGCTTGGACGGAGCACAACCTCCACAAAGAAACTGAAGCTGGAGCTGGTAAGAAAGGGACACGCTTGTTGCATTATAAAAGAAACTAGGCTGTTGAAGTAGCGCAGTCTGGACTCTTCTGCGACAGAGACATATTCCGTACCTTTCTGCCCCCAGGCCCATTAGAGGTATTCTGTACGAGCTAACAACAAGAATCCATCCCTAACATTACAGATATCTTACCTTATTTTTTCCCCTCATTCTATTTTTTTTTTATCAAATAGATAGATAGATAGATAGATAGATAATACTTTTATTGCAACACTAAAAAACATAAACATGAACAAAAGAAAAAAAAAATAATAATAATTACAAAGTTACAATTTGGCGGTCTTATCGCTTTCAAGCGATTTCTTCCAGACAACCAGTCGGATGGAGAGAGCTAATATACTTTAAGATCAGAGGTGAAATTATGGAAACATACTAGAATAATTTGTATTTTATAAATAAAGCAAAATAATAATAATGAAAATGATGATAATGATAAACATATAAATAAACCTACTTAAACATAATAATAATCTCAGGGAGGAAAGTAGCAGATATGGCAGTTTTGCAGCTGGACAGGGTTAATCGGAAAGGTAGAATTTTTTCACGAGCTCTTTAAATATGTATGTGAATGGATTTCGCACGCCTGATCGCAACTGGAAGCGAATTCCAGAGACGAACAGCTTGGACGGTAAAAGAAGAATCATAAAAGGTGGTGCTGTACACCTCCACGTGTTTTAAGGCTTAAGTTTTCTGATGACCGTAATGAGCGCGAACCTGAACAATAATGATAACTGAAACGTTCCTTAAGATAGGAGGGATAGGTGGGATTAAACAATATGTTGTAAAGAAGGGTCAGTATATGAGTATTCCGGCGAAGACGAATAGGAAGCCACTTGAGTTTTAAGCGATACTCAGAAACATGGTCATATTTGCGCAAGCCGAATATGAACCGAATACAAACATTTTGAAGACGCTCAAGTTTATTTAGCTGGTCCTCTGTGAGATCAAGATAGCAGGCGTCAGCATAATCTAGAACTGGAAGCAGCAGAGATTGCGCTAGCGCAATTTCAGTGGCAGTGGGTAAAAAGTTGCGCAGCCTCCTCAAGGATGCAGACGATGCGTAAAGTTTACGGCTAACAGCTTGCAGTTGCGGCCCCCAACCCAAGCAACTATCAATGACCACACCAAAATTTGTGACAGATTGACTGAAAGGAATGTCCACGCCATCAAAGTTAACTTTAGGGAGGGTTTCCCAGTCGACCCTAGAGAGCAATCTGGAACTGCCAACTACTATAGTCTGCGTTTTTCCAGGATTGACTCTAAGTCCGAAAGCTCGACCCCAATCAACGATAAGTCCCAGATTGGCATTGGTGGTCAATATAGCTTCGGAAAGATTGACCAGTGGTGCCTGACAATATATTTGCAAATCGTCTGCATATAGGTGGTAAGAAGTAGAGAGCCTTTCTGAAATAGTGTTAATGAAAGTTGCAAACAGAATAGGAGACAATACGCCACCTTGAGGGACACCAGCCGTCAAGTCACACCATGAAGAGAACTTCTCTTCAAGACGAACTCGCTGCCTTCGCCCGTTCAGATAACTTTGAAACCAATCAGTTGCCGTTGGAGATATATTAAGTGATTGAAGTAAAGCTAAAAGAATTTCAAAGTCAACGGTGTTGAAGGCATTGCTGAAGTCAAGCAGAGTTAGCACAGTTAAGTGACCGTTTTCCATTCCAAGGCGGATGTCGTCGGTGATCTTAACCAAAGTAGTGACGGTGCTGTGGCCTGGACGGAAGCCGGATTGGAATGGGTTAAGGAGATTATGACTAGAAAAGAACTTACTGATTTGGTTGTGGACAAGGCGCTCAAGGACTTTGGATAAAAAAGGAAGAATGGAAATGGGTCGGTATTCAGTAAATGATTTAGGGTTACTTTTTTTGGGTAGAGGAATTATTTGAGCGTCTTTCCAAGAGGATGGAAATACTGCATTCGAAATTGAACTGTTAAAAAGGAATGTTAGAACTGGAAGGATGATGTCATGGATCGGTACTAACATATTACGGCTAATACCGTCGCCACCGACCGCATTGGAAGTTATTGATAACAAGCTCTTCTTAACATCGCAATCCGATAGTTGGTCAAATGCAAAGGGAGTAAAATTAAGAACCGGCATGGTAGACAATTTGCGCAACGTAGTGGCTTTGTCGGCATCACTGATAAACGATGAAGAGGAGAAATGGAGATTCAGTGTATAGTTACTTTTGTCGACCAAACTGACCTCAGGAGTCCTGGTATTCTTTTTTTTAAGTTAACTAAATAACTTAACTTTGTAAATCTACAATTGTATTGTTTTGTTTTATTTTATTTTAATAAAATACCTTATATTATAAAGTATGGAGCGTTTTTTTTTTAATCCTCATCACGGGGGCACACCCCGCTACACACGACTTTTAAAGGCCAACAACGCATTTACGAATCATCTGGTTTTGCGGATGTCCATGGGCCATGGGTCCATGGGTGATTGCTTCCCATCAGGTGACCCACCTACTCGTTTGCCTCCTTCTAATAAAAAAAAAGAATTTAAAATTTATACTGACACCCCCCATCAACCTAACGGTTATAAAGTTAGCGGTGTCAGACATCCTTGCGCAAGCACAGGAGGAGTAGAAGATGCACATTACACCATTTACAATCGATTGATAAGTGAATGTTAAGATTCACACAACAAACCGATTGGTAAGCCTGCCAAATCAAATGGCGCTCATAAAATAAATCTTCATACTATATCACCGCGAATGAGGCTTTGAGTTATATATTTGATAGGTTATGTCGGTTAATGGATAGTAGTTTGATATATTATTGCGAAAATATAAGACAATGGTAAAATGAAATAACGTATCAATCTGGTGTCGTATAAAGAAGGGAGAATCAGTTACAGGATAACATTTACTTTATTTTCACCAATAATAATAATTAACGTTTTATTAGTATTATTTGTTTAGTACAACTGCAGTGTTTAATTCAAATAATCACAATAAAAATACAGAAATAAAAAAAAATGTTGTATGTTAATTTAAATACAGTCCCTTGAATTTAGATTTTTAATGTTACGTTTACAAAATTTTTTTTTTTATTATTATGCAAATTAATATAATAATAATTATGTTCTTAAAATTATTATTTTAAAATTAAACCTAAATTAACGTTGGTTGGACTTTGTAAACGAGAGCACTCCACTACTATAATAAGTTAAATAAACCAAAACACTAGAGTCATTACTTGGATATCATGAATCGATCGACTGCAAATCCTACCCTCAAACGACAGGAAGCTTGATTGATATCGCAGGACTACAGGAGCTACGTGAAGCTCGTAAATTAGCCACGATCCTGATACCAAGGCATTACAATTAGGCTTTGTATCGTTTATCTGATCAATGAAATAATAATTTGTGACTCGTTGTGTGAAGATGGGAAAATCGGGTCTCAACCCACCACGTCGGCCTATTGTGGGTCTGAGTTTTAGTGTAATACATACATACATATTCTCTCGTCCTTCCCAAAAAGGGGTAAACAAAGCATCTAAATCACCAATTTTGAGTATACTCGCTGTTAGTGACCCGACGCCACATTCGCCGTAAACAAAGTAGAGTTCCGAGATGGATTAGATAATAATTTATAAAATAAATACAAGCAGATTGATAGTATTCAGCTGTTATCTGACGTCAGCTCAGTTCGTTGACATCGTAAATCGATTCTTATTAAATATAAGATGCTTATTAGTTATATATTATGGACCATTGTACAAAATGCACTATATTATTAGATAAACAATGTTATTTTACAAGTTTAATGTATTTAGATAAGTTTTTATTAACCGACTTCAAAAAAGGAGGCGGTTTCTCAATTCGACCCCAAGTTTTTTTATGTGACACCCCCCACCAACGACGAAGTTATCCTCGCGGATAACTTCGTTAAAATCTCTAAAAGTGGATTTCGTAAATTCTTTAGATAAATAAATGTGTTTAACCGTAAAAATGAGATAAGTCCTAAACAAGGGTCTTCAATCAGCTATCGAAAATCGATTGACACCAAATCGAAAGCTCACACCAAGAGAAGCTTGATTGATAACCAGGAGTTATGTGGCGGTCATAAATTAACTGCGGCAGGCTCGCTCGATGGCTTCAGAATTAGGTTTGGCGTTGGTATACGATGCAATAGATCCGTCCTTTATTAAATACAATGATTGATGGATTTTGATTAATCAAATATGGATCGATTTTTACTGTTATATGTGACCCGAGCAGTGGAACTGGAAGTTGTGCTTTTGGTGCAACGAGAAGTGAGCGAGCTTACAACTCCTGTAACCTATCTGGATATTTTAGGTAGTGGACGGGATACGTGTCCACGGAACAACTCGCTCGAGACACTAGTCTTGAAAGTACCGGATGAAGAATGCGCTTCGGCGCGTCCTGATCCGGCGTTATGACCTAAAGCAGATGGTTCCTTGTGCTTGCGTAAGGATGTCTGACACCTTTAACTTTATAACCGTTAGGTTGGTGGGGGGTGTCAGTATAAACTTTAAAGTCGTGTGTAGCGGGGCAGTTTTATCGGTCTATTATTTTTTAAGAAGTTGCATAGATCTGTTGTATGATGTGTGTGCATATTTTTGAGATTATCTGCAATCGAAATATTAACTTTTTAAATAACTTTCTAATCTGCCTACGGGACGAATCAACGCAACTTTGCAGTGCATTTTTATTTGTTTATTAAAGTTGACAAAAAAAATCCACTATAGGACAACACCCTCGGAGTAGCATAAATAAGAATATTATTGTGGTTTTGAGAATTTCTAACAGTATTTCAGACCTTACAAAATATCGGAATTATTTGGATTCAGTGGATTGGATTCAGACAATTCAGTAACACAATGAAAAACCTATGGCATGACTCTTGACCCCTTTAAATGATTGTTACAAAGTATTTCTATGCCAACAGACCACAATCTTCACCTTATGAAGATTTAAGAGCAAGTCTCACTCATATCAAACGGTGAGAGTAATGTGCCAACCCTCTATTTTATCTTTACTATGGCAGAGGTAGCGCGAAGCAGACGCGCCTAAGGCAACCCATTCAATCTTCGCCACAATAATTCATTTCGCAACAACCACTATGCTCGTAACTCAATGTTTTGAGTAGGCCGGGAGTGAAATCAAATCTTGCTCGGAGCACTTGCTAGAGCCAACCTACTATAATGTCTATACTATGGCAGAGTTAGCGCGAAGCAGACGCGCCTGAGGCGACTCATTCAATCCTCGCCGCCGCCGCCGCCGCTGCCGCCACCGTCCTTTCATTCGCGAGCATTGTGTCCCGCATGTTAGGCGAATGCTGGAGACAACGCCAAATAATTCATTTAAAAGGCCCTTTCTAAGAAGAGATTTTTTAATCAGTAATCCTTTTTTGATGACTCGAGATTTTATTGCTAACCGAAATGTTAACACTTCCTGACTGTCAGTCAGGCTAGCTGACTAGGATCGTTTTTGTGGACTTTTCATTTTCCCATTAATATTGAGAAAAAACACCAGACCCACTGATAAATGAAAAAGAAAAAATAGAAAGCGGGTCATGTGGAAGTGGAGAAGGATGTGCGCAGGAAACTGCATAATTATAGTATTTTTGTACGTAAGCCGAGTGTCAAAGAGATCGGCCCGATATCCGAAGGTCCTATGTTCAATTGCCATTTCGGGCAAAGTGTTTCGGATTTTTCGATGCATACATGCCCAGATTTGCGATCACCAACCCCTATTAGGCAAGCGTGGCGATTAAACCAATACCTATCCATAGTAGCGATGATTTGATTTCAATGATGGAGGCCTTTGCCCGGCAGTGGGACTAATAGGCTATTTACTTTTTTACATTATATACTATAAAGACCAGTGGAATAAAAGGTTGTAAAAACAACTACCTTTAAAAGGCGTATTCCTTACTGTAATGTAAACAGTGCGGTACAATCCCCCCACAAAATGTATGGGCACACGTACAATGTTCAGTCTGAAAGGATGCTGTGATGGACAAATGAGTTGCCTCCAGCCAGTGTATCCAGGGTTTTTGTATGCAAACGTACCTGCGAAACATTTTTTATTACACTTTTGATGGAACTTTTACATTATTTGACTAGACTCTTTAGAAGACTTCCTTCTCTTTTAGATTTACTTACATTTTAATAGTAATGGTTTTAAATGTTTTTAGAGTGGTATGTTAATTTGCATGATATCATTGGCAGCGCAAGTATTTACTTTCAACTAAGTTTTTGTTTCATGAGAAAGAGTTAATACATTGTAGATTATAGACAGAACCGTGTTTCTATAAACTGAATAAATAAAAAACGGAGCATAATCTTATAAAAACTTTGTAACGCACTCGAAAAAAAGAAAGGCCAATTTTCTTTTCGAATACTTAGTGGCCAACACAAGATCTTTTAATAAATAAAATAAAAACGCAAAGGCACACGGCATGATTTATTTATGTCGCACACTAAGTTGATTCATCATTTTCGTGCGATAAAACTGCGTTATTTTTCGCGTTATAATTCAAACAGGAATGACTAATGACCCACCACAGAAATAACAATGCGAAGTCCTCGAAGGAAACGCCATAAATGCCATGCCTCCCCCATGGAAAGAAAGCAATTCGAGTTGATAAAAGTCGTAATACGCAACGGTTAATTTGCTTTTGAAATGTAAGGCGTTCGTATCATTTCGCTTGGCGTTTACATGATGCATTAATGTTCACTATGTATATTTAGTCTGCAAATAACGTTTAAGTTTTTATTTCTACGATATTTCAGGAGGAAAATTTGGTACCGAGTATGTGTAACTTTTAATGTTATTAGCATTGTTGTGATTCGGCAGCTAGCGAGAAGGGAACCAGTGCCTTCGTAGTTGAGGGTTCAGAGTAAATTGCGCTTCCACCAGCCTTATCATCACTGAACATCAGGCGTTATGAAAGCAAAGTGCTCACAAGTTATAGAAAATAATAGAAAATACTTACAGGAAAACGCAGCATACACTTAAAATACAACTATGGTGCTAGTCATAACGAAACAAAGATATAACTAAATTAAGTAAATATATCAGAGCCATCATTGCCATCATTGCATCAGACTATCCAAAACTGTCAAATTTCTTCAATAAATGTTGAACCATATTTCTAAGACATAAAGCTCATAGACTATTGAGGAAATTTTACAGTTTGTGGTTGTCTGGTGTGCAGGCATGTGAACTTTGGTCACTTATTATTCTTCGCTATTCAGCAAGGCAATGTCGCTAGCTTGCTGGCTACTGCTTGTTGGCGATGATCTGGGGCAGTTTCCTTATTCCTAGCATTTCTAGCTTAGATGTAAATAGAATCGTTGTTATTCACGTTATTAACTGTTATTGTTTGTGTATATAAAGTAAACATTTCATTAATTAAATTAAATTAAAGTTATGAAAATAACAGAATATAAATTATTTTCAACAAACTATAATGAATTATAACTATTTTTGGTGTTGACTGTACCTAATACTTCCCTGCCTCTACTACGGAGCATCAACTCTACTTATTAAGATGTCAAAACCAACAAACAATATCCAAATTTACATTAAACTGCTAATCAACTTAAGGTATGAATATAAAGGTAATGAAACAACGCGACAACTTGTCATCATTTAATTTGAAAGCCCGGCAGCTGACACGCAGTTACATCGCTTAGATTATACCTATATTATATTGTTATTATACTCTTTATTTATTTTAAATTATATAAAAAGTAAAGTATACCAAAATATCATACAAAAATACAAGTTTTACAAAAACCTAAACCTAGAACGCCGCCAGCAGCGAAGCAGGACTCAAGCTACCGGCGATTAAGACTGCAGAGAAAGAAATCTCCTGACAATGCGTGCCGTGTCTAGGAGTGTTGCCTTCTGTATTTGACCCTTAATCCAGCCATTCAGCGAAAGCCTCTTGAGATGTTGGTCGAGACTCTTCGCTATAAGGCCGTTTGCAGATACGACTATGGGGACAATGATCGTCGAACCCACATTCCACATAGCAGTCACCTCGTGAGCCAAGTCAAGGTACTTAGTGAGGTTGCGCTTTCATAAGGTTCTCGTCGTGCGGCATGGTTATATCGATGAGCATTGCCTGGCGCGTCAATCGATCTGACAACACGATATCAGGCTTATTGGCAATAATAGTCCTGTCCGTGATAACAGATCAATACCAGCAGAGCGTTGCATAACCATTTTAGAGAACTGGCGCCGGCGTGTACTTATAGTACGGCACCTCAGATTCTACAAGACCATATCGAAGAGCAAGTTGCTGATGGACAATCTTGGCTACAAGGGTACGTCTGTGCAAATAGGTACTCACCGTTATCTAGATGAGAACAACCGAAGATAGTATGCATGAGTGACTCACCGGGACGGTGGCATGCCCGGTAGTACCACCCGTGGAGCTCCTTACTCTTCCATATATTCCTGCGGTCTTCAGTGCTCAGCACCGTTGGTCTACGCCAGTTGGCCAAGGAGAGTGGCGTGAGGCTCCTATCCACTGCTACAACGTTGCGGTGCGTCCCACACTCATTGTTAAAGAAGTAATCCTAGACTGCAAACCTCACGGTTATGGAGAGTCTTGGCGCTTAAAAAACCACGACCTCCACACTTACGCGGGATGTACAGTGTCATAACAGATGAGCGTGGATGAAGCATGCGATGCGTTGTGAGCTGTTGACGGACTCTCCTATCCAGAGCGTCTAACTCAGTCTGAATCCATCTTAGTATGCCAAAGGAGTACGTGAGTAGGGGCATCACCCAAGCGTTGAAGGCGCGCACCTTACTGCCCCCCGACAAAAGGTTTTTAAGTACTTTTGTCAGACGACAGAAGAAGCGCTTCTTCACCGCCTGCTTTATGTCCCCATCCGCAATACTCAGAGACTGTGACATCTTGGTATATATTTTGGTATATTTGAAAGGTTCCACATCCGAAAGAGACCTGAGAGCCATTGTCTCAGAAAGTTGTAAATTTGTTGAATTTACAACTTTCCCCCGATATACATGCATAACCGGACACTTGTCTACACCGAACTCTATCCTAATAGAACTACTGAAATCTTCTGTGATTATCAGTAGCTTCACCAGGCCAGGGCGTTTCGGTGCAAATAATTTCAGGTCATCCCGGAATAATAGATGAGAAATGATTTCTCCGTCACCTCGAAGGTGCTAGCCCAGCCCTGAATCCTTCAGTAGGTTGCTTGTTATTATTATTATTATTACGCCTCAGTGGCCGAGTGGCAAAGCGGTCGGCCTGATACCCGAAGGTCCTGGGTTCAATTCAAAGGTCCGGCAAAATGTGTTTTGGATTGAGTTTGTGATCATTAACCAGCAATGGCTAGCGTGGTGATTAAGCCAATACCCAACTGACTGATGATTAAGTCAATTGTAGTGATGACATGATTTCAATGATGGAGGCCTTTGCCCATCAGTGGGACAACATATAGGCTATTTACTAGTACTACCACTACTACTATTATTATGCATTATATCCATTTATATTTGCAAAGTAGGAGCTGTAGTACACGCGCTCTGTCTACAACTTTCGCAAGTCATCGGATGGGTGACCAAAAATGTATCATCACGAACTTCGAGCTTCAGAAGGCATGTAAAGCCATTGGTCCCAGCTGCATTAGCAGTCGTTAACATCCGCACCGCACTGGGCCCGCGTGGTTGTTTATGGACCGTTCTTTCTGTGTTGTTTCCATCCATAGGAAAGGCTCGTGCCCCAGCCGTGGGGACTTGAGATGAGTTGGTGATGTACTTGCAAATTTCCGTGACAAATTGACAACATGAAACTTAGGTAACGTACCTACAATCTACAGGTAACAGTTTGAGGGCGAATACGGGCGCTCAGGGGTATTTTTTATAGCACACACGAGAGCAATTTATAAAGGTAAAACTCGACATTAGGTACCTACCAGCCATATTGGGAAAACGAATCACGTTTTTTTATTAAAACACATTTTTGTTAATTGTTTTATTAAAGAACATTTTGGTTCCATTTATATTTGTTTTGTTTTAAGTTTAATACTTTATCAGCTACTAATGGATACATGGAGATCTACTATTATGGAGTTTAGTGGTGTTAAACGCATTTATTAAATATGAATATTTTTTATTCTGGTAGGATGAACTACTTAATGTATAAACATACGTGTACAAAAAAGTATAAACGTACATATAATTGTACAAACTTTGTATAATTATCATATTACATATTTGTAATACAATATACAAATCTCTTAATAAATTTTAAAAAAAAATGAAATTTGGTTGAAAAGATTGAGAAAAAGAAATAAGCCTCCTGAATTTCTTGCCAGCTCTTCTCGGTCGAAGGCTCTCTTAAAATCCGATCTGGTGGTAGATTCAGTAGTTTAGTCTAAACATTTTTTTTTTAGTTTTATGATTTATAGTTTTGACGTCATTGCCTGTGAAGGCTTATGTTGAATAAATTGCTTTAACTTTGACTTTGACTTTAAATGAAATACCAACAATCCGCCAAATTTCACCCACCATTCGATCACGTGAACGAAAACGAGATTTGTTTTTATTTATTTGGGGGGGAGAACACACTAGCAGCTCAATGGCTGATGCGTGTGCGTCATGTGATTCGGATAATTTATCCAGCCTGTTCTTAAACGCATTTTTCGACGGAGTGCTTATGACTTCTTCAGGAAGTTTATTCCACTCGGTGACTTCGGTTAGGTAAGAAATATTTCTTGGGATCTCGATTTGCCACTGATCGGCACAGCTTCAGCTGATGACCACGGAGATGTTTGTTCTCATTTCGAATGACGGCTCTTGTAAATCAGGATACATCATAATGTCCAGTGAGAATTTTGTGTCTCTATTAAGCTGCCTCTTTGTCTTCTTGTTTCGAGAGTAGTCAGGCCAAGGTCTTAGAGGCGCCGTTCGTACGGTTTATTACGCAGTGAGCGAAGCATTTTAGTCGCTCTTCAAAATTTTAACTCACCTCGTTTTCCACCAGGAGGCACTGCTTCAATGCCATACACATTTTCGTTTTCATCAAATTGCTCGAATGGTGAATGAAACTCGCACTAGGGACTTAGGATTGATTATGTTTCATTAAGCGGATTATGTTAAATCATGCATAGATTGAGTATGATAGCCAGAATAATAGTTGTTTACTTATTTTAGAAATGTGTATCAAAACAGTCACAATTATATCACGAACTTTGGTTTATTTAATTTTTACTTTTCAATTTCAAGTGCTGCACTTAAGATTCAAAAAAATTCAAAATCATTTATTCAGTTTAGGCTACAAGTAGCTCTTGTGAATGTCACTATGCCATCGGTTCGTAAGTCTACTCTGGGCGGGAGATCTTGTACTGAGAAGAACCGGCAAGAAACTCAGCAAGTGTCCAGCTCTTTTCTCCCTTACAGCGTCAAAAATATTGGAAAATGCCCTATCATAGCAGGACACTTTCCATTACAAATAAACACAAAATTATAGAAGACAACCACAACATGTAAATAAAAAACAAAAATATCACAAAAAAAAAAAAACTAAGTTAACAAATTTACATCAGGCAAAAGTTTCAATTTCCACAATGTCATACAGTACCACTACAGTACTCTAAAAAAAATAATAATAATTGGTTAAGAAAAACCAAGTCAAACTACAGTAAATAATATTAAAAATAAGATAAGTATGCAAGAGCAGACCAGCCTCCACAGGCAGCACCCGTTCACGAGTATGACATATGAATCAGCCATCGCTTCGCTCAACCATAATTTAGGGAACGTAACGACCCGACGCACACGCCACCACCGCAGAGACAAATAAAGAGAGCATGACATACTCAAGATACTCTAAATAAAAACTTAATGATCTATTTAACGCAACGCTGTTTGTTATCTGTAGGACACTGCTGATAAAGGCTATCTATATATCTATATATAAGCTAAATTAAATATTTATAAAATGTATAAAATACAGTGAAAAAAATAAACGCCCACCCGACCCAACCAAGAATCTAACCTGGGTCTACCGCAATCCGGGCGGCTGCACTGAACTCTATGCTATCGGGAAGGCTGACGTAAATACTGAATTTTGTCACTGCTTTTTAATTTTTTGAGTGCTAACTTTTTGGGCGTTTAATTTTTTCACTGCATTTTATAAATATTTGGTTTATTTTTTAATATCTAATGGGTTAGCACAGTGCCTTTATCTCACCTGATATTAAGTGATGATAAGGCGCACTTCACCCGGGATCCTCAACTACTAAGGCATTGCCTATCTAATAGCTAGCTGCAGGAACTCAAGAATGCTACATACGTTGATGTTATGGTGACTTAGATAAGATGGTGGTAGCTAGCCAGGCGTTCAAACAAGTTCTACCACTAATTAAACCGAGTACACAAACATGTACCCCCCACTGGGAATCGAAACCGGAACCTCTGGGTTTGAGACCGGTGACATAGCCACTAGACCACAGAAGTGTATGGACCAACTGCCATTATAATTAACATAGTATTATTATCTTGAAGTTTCGATGTCTTAAATAGGTCCGTAGTCGCAGGCAAACTATTATTGGTCGTCTCCAAAATAAACAATACGGACTGTTGTTATAAAATCGAAAATGTTTGTTTGTTTGTTTTTCGTTCACGTCAAAACAGAGCTACAGTGTGTTTACGATATGATATAATTACGAAACCACCTGTTGTTTGCACTGAAACAAATATTTCCTCATCTTCCTCATTTGGGTGTAAAGCTCGTATCTAATCAGACACTAAGCCATTTTAAACATGACCTCTCAAAGTATTTGGTATAAGTAAAACTCAAAACATTTATTCGAGGTAGCACAGTTAGGCCTGAACACTGAATCCAATCCTTAATACTATTGCTACGACGAACAAGACCTCACTCAGCGAAATGCAGCTTCAAATAACTGCAGCGCTGATTTTCAGAGGAGACTGTAACGTATGTGTTGTGACTTGCAGGGTCAGTAGTAGCGAGTAATACGGGAAAAGTATAAAATTATGCTTTAACATAATTGTAAATTATATTAATTTAATTTATATGTTGCAATTTCTAGTTTCAATTTGTTGTTTTTTCACTTACAAAACTACTACTGTTACTTTGTACTCACTCGCTTGTTGTGCCAAGACTCACTTTGAATCAACTTAGATAAGATAGTTTTAAGTAGGTACTTATAATACACGCGTAAATAATTGGCAGATAAAGCTCATGAAAATGTATACAAATAGTTGAATTAACTTGAGAGCTGTAGATTTTTAACTTAATAAAATAAAACAAACATGGACAGAAAGACATAATGACGTAACATGACAAAACTATAAAGGTTCCTGCGGAAAAATTAATGTCAATACGAACGGGCGGCAGGTGTAACGAGAAATTACGAGAACTGGTATACCTTCCGGCTGGTGATTCGGGCCGGAAGCGAGCGAGAGCGGCGCAGGCACTCATTTCCGGTTTTGTTTATCATGTGCGCCGGCAGGGGCGTTAAGGGGAAATAAAATGGGAGGAAACTCAAACAAATTATGAAAGGAATAATGAGGCCACAACGTCACGAGGCTTTTTGCCCTTTATAGCAGATCCTTTAATTATGCTGCATTATTTTTCGTTTTATTTTGCCATCATTTGCATAAGTACCTAATCATCAAACACTTTATAGGGGAACTCCTAGTCATACTTTTTTTTATCATAAGAACATTATTTCTAAAAATATTAATTTCTTATTAAAATTGCAAACTTGAGGAATTGCGATTTTGCTAGTTAAGTTACTACGCTTTTTTATCAGACGAGTGACCAAATTAAAACTATATTAAGCTACACTGTAGTGAAACACAAAGACAAAGAATAATAATGAGTAGTCAGCAGCAATTAATCAGCAATGGCTAATTTTCACCGATTTAACTTACTGTAAGATAGATTTGTGACACAGAACTTTATCACTTTACTGTTTGAAAAACATAATTATTATTGTGCTCGATTTTTGGCGACAGAGCTTGCTTGGTCTGGCTAGCTAGCTAAAACCAATTTATCTAAGTCAGTGTTTTTTTTTATATACTTAGCACGTCAAATGACTTCACACCACCTGATGTTAAGTGGAAATGGAGTCCAGACGCGAAGACAACTGGTGCAGCGTGAAAACAACGCAGCATCAGTCAACTTCACTCTCCCGGCCCACAAGGTGATTCTTTACGCCTCGTTTGAAGGACTCCATATCATAGGAAAGAGGAAAAACGTGTGCTAGTAGACTATTCCATCTTTTGGAGGTGCGACAAAGAAACGAGTCACCAAATTTCTTTGTGCGCGATGGGATATGTGTGACAGTGAAGCGATGACTCCGGAGAGCAGCAAGTGTACTCCTATGGAGGAAGGGAGAAGGTGGGATAAGGTATTGACCTTATCCCACCTTGAAGAACTTTTGAAGAACTCATTGGAGTTCTTCAGAGCACTCGCCGTGATATAAGCGATAGAAGACGCTGAGTGACGCTATATCTCTACGCAATTGCAGGGGTTCGAGAGTATTAGTGACCTCTGCATTGCCGATAATGCGTACAGCGCGACGCTGCAATCTGTCTAAGGCATCGAGAAGGTACTTTGCGGAACCGTCCCAGATGTGCGAGCAATACTCCACGCAAGACCGTACCTGTGTCTTGTACAAAAGACACAACTGGTCAGGCGTAAAGAATCGCCGCACTCTGTTCAGGAACCGAGTTTTCGTGAGTGTTTTTATGTTCCGTCAATTGAAGGAAGGTTGATAACCAAAATTCTCAGTTAATAAAAATCTTATTCGTCAAAGTGGCCTTGTATCAAAGTCTTCTAAAGCATCAGAGCTTAAACCAGCAAGTGGTATACGAAGGCCAAAAGCTTTCCCGTCTAACGAAATAAATCATTACTTCTAAGAATCCATTTACATCAAAACTACGACATTGCGAAGAGGGAAACAGATTAACATTGGTTATTCATGTAGTTATTCTTCATAATTGGACTAATTAGAGTTATTATTGTTGGTTTATTGTTGTGAGCACGACATTCAGCGATTAAGATTACTTTTGTAATTATTCGTGTGGCCGGTAGCAAATTGTTTAAATATGTTTAACTGCCGGTCTTAACCACCATCAATGACGTGCTCGATAAAGTCTTAACCGATCGTTAAACACATATCAGATGTTTGATTGATATCATTAATTCAAGTAACAAGGCGTTTGCACTGCAGCGTGGTTTTATATGCTCCGAATAATAATTCTGACTAATAATATGTATGTAGTGTCGGTAGCTGAACGGATAGATGCCAGGGTTATTGAATCTAATCTGGCTATCTATTTCAAAATGATTAACATTGAGTAATTATAAATAATATATCAGTCAAACTCTATTCTTTGTTATCAAAATTAAATTCAACATTCTACCAAGAACAAGAACATGCTAATTGTACTTTATCTATACCTTCACAAGCTGTATTTTCATAAACATTTTGATAAAGGAATTAAATTTTAGCATAAAATATAATAGAGACAGGCCAGACAGTATTGAATGCGATTCTCTTTTCTTAAGTCTAGGCATTGAATAGAGGAGAAGCTCGATGGCGCACTGGTTAACGCGCCTGCTCTGTGAGTGCTGAGATTAAGTAACTTTCGCAAAGGCCGGTCATCAGATGGGTGACCAAAAATGTATATGCACCCAGCTGCATTAGCAATCGTTAACAACCATTTACCCGCACTGGGCCCACGTAGTGGTTTATAGCCCGTTCTCCTTAGCCATCCATAGGGAAGGTTCATGCCCCAGCAGTGGGGACATGAAAGAGCTGATGATGAGGCATACCACCCATTTGCGTATATTTGGGTCCCACTCATTTTAGTTGTATCCAAACGTGAGGACTTAAAATCATCAAGTCATGTTGACAAGTTCATATTAAACATTAGTTTGGTAAAATAATCCTTTTTTAGATACAATTTTTTTTTTTTTGAGAGGTTGCTGATTGCCTCTACGGCATTTTCAGCTTCACCGGGCTTTTTTGGGGGCGGCGAGGAACGTAAAGGGTCCCTCAAGCCGTGTGAAACGAATCACCTTCGGAGGTTATCTAGAGGGAACGGCATCGCGCACTAGTGCAAGTCCCCGTGCCCTACTAGATTCTCCGAAGGGTTCGGATCGGATCGGGGAGTGGAGCAACCCGAGGGCGCCTCTAAAGGCGGAGGAGAGAAGCGCCCAGGTACATGTCTGGACCTGGTGTAGAGCGAGTGTGAACCGGTTCTTCGTACCCTTGTTCTACGAGTACTGTGTCTTGGGCCTAAACTGGTGTGCATGTTTAGTGTATTCTGTAAATGTGTGCTGTCATTTAGAGGATCGGGCGGGGTAGATACAATTATGTGTAGCAAAGAGACTTATGAATTGATTCTGAATGATCAGTAAAATTATTTTGCCCGCGTGTCGCAGCAACATCGATGTGTCGCCATGCTTCCCCGTATGTGAAAAGTTGAAGTTTTTTAATAGAAAAAGTTGGAGCACACGTCGCGCGCGAAGTTGCCCGTCGATCGGCAACATCGATTCGGTGTTTCAGTTTTTAATTTCATAAACTTTTGTCGCCCTCAGAATACGTAACGTGATTTCTGGCGGACGCGCTGCACCAACTTTGTTGCGGTTCTGCTCGCTATTATTATCGTTTTTGAATTTCAGGAATGACTTAATTTTTGACTTTTGCTGTATTTTAGCAGCATAAAACCGGTCGTTCTGGAGATCCTTGGAGGCCTTTGTCCAGCAGTGGACGTTCTTTGGCTGAGAAGATGATGATGATGATTGAGTCGAAACGTCGGTAAATATTATAACTAGATAGGTGCAGTGTAAGAAAAATTTGTTTGTTTGAATTTAGATTCAAAGGTTTTTAGTAAACCCAAACGAACGACGGCTTAGTCCCCACTCTACCCGATCCCATCTCTACCCGATTTAAAATTACCTAACGAAAATCCCAACTCTACCCGATATGATAAAAAGTACAGCCAGAATTAAAAAACATTTGAACGATATAAAACTGCTTTAATCACCAACATTTTTATTACCAATTACAACAATCGACATTTAAAATTTAAAAAAAAAATCTTTTTTATCAAAACCCGTTATTTTAATAAAGTAATTACCACACTATATCACAAAAAAAAAGAAATTGTAAAAATTTACTTATCATGCAAAATCACAGATTGTGTTAGGAACATATTATGTAATTTTATGAAATTTATCGTTTTAACTGTACACTTACTTTTTTCTTTAATCAAGAATGAATTCGGGTATAATTGTGATTTTTTGTTAGGTAATTTTAAATCGGGTAGAGATGGGATCGGGTAAAGTGGGGACGATTACTTACTCCGCTGGCTCAGTGACACGTGGTGGATCTTGGGTTCAGACGTCAATCTTCCTTACTTTCTACCCTCTCAGACCACTGGTCGATCTGGAGCCCTTGTAGGTCTTTTATTGCTTCATCCTTCCAGCGGTATGTACCTACCTGGCCAACGCCCGCTTGGCCGATCTATGCATGTTCTCTTCACTGCCAGATCTTCTCCCAAACCTAAATAAAAAATCAAATATAAAATAAAATACAATTTAATGAAGTATACAATATAATAAAATCTATTATCAAAATGTATGTATGGTTCGATTCTCATCTGACATACACTAAAATCGACTCAAATATTAAGGATTAAGGAAAAGAAAAAGTACAGACTCGTATCTTTCGTTACTTATTCACACGTGTCAATGATGCTGTAAACGGCACAATTTCCATACCATTGTTTGCTATTTCCACTGCCGAGTTGTGTTTGTTCGGGCTATCGGACCAAACGGCTTTGGGTACGAACGACACTATGTTAGGCCTAACACAACTTATTATGACATTTTTTTTTGGGAACTTTGTTGTTGGCCCTTTTAGCTTATCGTGTAACCAAATATTATGGACGCTGGACCGCGAGAAATCACTTATACGTTGACTGCCACAAAGCCCAGACGCAATAGAAAACCTATACTCAGTATTCAATACTTGGTTGCATTCCTTAATGTTTACACAATAAGGTAGGTTATTTATTACAATGGGATAAATTATGGACCCTGTCGGGCACAGCACAGCTTACTAGGAGCGACAAAGAGAGACCATTATCATTCTAATTATAAATTCATCATGATCATCTCAGCCAAAAGACGTCCTCTATTGGACAAAGGCCTCCCCTAAAGATCACCACAAAGACTGGTTTTGTTCTACTTGGATCCAGGGAGGATGAGAGTAGCACATAGACCAAGGATCCAACTTGAGGGGATTTTGCCATAATCGCTACGCTTGGCAGGCCGGTTAGCGATCACAGTAAGGTAAGAGTAATCTCAGAGAGACGCTGCTGCCCATCCTCTGGAATGAACCCTTAGTCGGCTTAGCGACACCTACGGGAAGAGATGAAGTGGTGCATTTTTAAACCCCGGCACCACACGGGGTATCATATTTATTAATATTATATTATATTTTACTAGCGGCCCGCTCGCGACTTCGTCCGCTTGATTTTCTTTTTTTTTTTTTTGAGAGAGATTGCTGATTGCCGCTGCGGTATTTACAGCTTCACCGGGCTTTTTTGGGGGCGGCAAGGAACGTAAAGGGTCCCTCAAGCCGTGTGAAACGAATCACCTTCAGAGGTTATCTAGAGGGAACGGCATCGCGCACAAGTGCGCGTCCCCGTGCCCTACTAGATTCTCCGAAGGGTTCGGGTCGGATCGGGGAGCGGAGCAACCCGAGGGCGCCTCTAAAGGCACGGACCTCGGCTCGGGTTGACCGGGCCGTGGAGGAGGAGAGAACCGCCCAGGTACATGTCTGTACCTGGTGTAGAGCGAGTGTGAACCGGTTCTTCGTACCCTTGTTCTACGAGTACGGTGTCTTGGGCCTAAACTGGTGTGCATGTTTAGTGTATTCTGTAAATGTGTGCTGTCATTTAGAGGATCGAGCGGGGGGGCGTTCGCAACCGTTATGGGATCGTCGGGGTCATCTAGGACGTGCTTAGGACGCCTAGACATGAACCGTTTTGTTGGTGGAAGGCTTCCAACATTATAGTTGGCGGCCGCCACAACAAGCGGGTTAGGATGGTGGGGGGCGTTATCAAAGTAACGTATGGAAACGTCCTTGATAAAATCTTTGATAGTGGGAAGATCAAGATCGCGGTGGAGATCTACGTTGCGATAGTACCACGGGCAACCCGTGGCACCACGCATGAAGCGGTTTTGGAGGGTTTGTAATCGATACAAATAGGAGGGCGCAGCGTGCGCGAAAACTACGCTAGCGTAAGTCATTACGGGGCGGATGCAGGCTTTGTAAATTGTCGTCTTATGTCTAAGAGACATTTTACTCCGCCTGCCTATAAGGTGGAATAACCGACCTAATATAAACGCGTCCCTGTTACGGACGATTTTAAGGTGAGGCGCAAACGTTATCCTTCTATCGAGGGTGACACCGAGATATTTCACCTGCTTTACCCAAGGGATAGCGCGGTCAAATAAACGTATAGGAGGGCGACGACCGTCGTTACCTCGAGAAAAGAACACTGCGGCACTTTTCTCGGGGTTAACTTCGATCCGCCATTTACGAAACCAAACGCCGAGGTTGTTGGCGGCCGTTTGGAGTCGGTTGGAAACCGCGACTTTATCTCTACCAGAGGAATATAGCGCGGTGTCATCCGCGAATAGAGCTAGCTCTACGCGTGGGGTCTTCGGAATATCGTTTGCGTAAAGCGCAAACAGGATTGGGGAGAGCACGGATCCCTGCGGAACGCCGGCTCGAATGGGACGAGGGGCGGAGAGCGTTCCTTCGACGCGGAAGCGAAAGGAGCGATCCGACAAATAGTCTCGTAAGATGTGCACGAGTCTGTCTGGCACGCCAAATTGGTAAAGCTTATAAATTAAGCCGTTGTGTCAAACTTTGTCGAACGCTTTCGCAACGTTGAAGAAAAGAGCTTCGGAGAAAAGAGCTATTCGTTCGCTTGAGTGAATACCCGTATCCTATAGAACCCTATAGCAGCGCCACCTACCGGGTCCAATTGTATGCATGTATTAAACATATATTATACATAACGGCTGAGCGGTTAGAGGTAGGTAGCTAAAAGCTATAACCAAGACAGTTTTTCTGTTATTCCTAATGGCGTAGCAATTGGCATTCAATTCCACCTGATGGTAAGTGACGTTATGGCCGAAGGTGAAAGCGCATTTCACTCAAAATCTTAAACTACTGAGGCACTGGCTATCTTATCTCAATCTGCCAGAACACTGCCATATTTAAAAATATAAATATATTAGACAACATCAAACACATTGCTCTGACTCCAAAGACAGTACCTTATCCACTTGCGTTATGGAAATCAGGAACATAGACGGTACCACAACCACAACCAGAAAATATTTAGAAAAAGTTCGTTTTTCTACATTAACGTATGGAGATGGCAACACCAGAAACCGGCATGCGAGCCACTTGACTAAGGAGGTCGTCATAGCTACAAACATAAATGTTACAGAGACATAAATTTAAATAATAATTATGGTAGTAGCTAGCCAGGCGGACAAAAAAGCAGTACACAAACATATACACCCCGCTAGGGATAGAACCCGGGACGTCCTGGTCTGAGATCGGTGTTGTTAACTACTAGACCATTGATGATGTTGACCGTGTCATGAGGAATATTACGACAATGTTGTTCTATATTGGAATGCTACTATTTTCAGTGTTGCTAAAGGTGTGTTGCTATCAGTACCGCCGTACTCTGTGTGCAATCTTAAGTCAATTTGCCTTTATGATCTTGCGTGCTCTAACGGTCCTGTAGCATGTTAAATCTATAGTCTTATAAACATCTGGTACGTTGGGATAATGTTTGTACAACGTTAAGTGTTAGTGCAATATTCGATTCGTGATTATTAATTTTAGTTTTCAGTTACCCAATATTTAATTTACATAGTGCATCACTTAGTCAACTAATTAACGAAAATTATTGTTTAGTAGCACCCAACTATTTAATTCCAAAAAGGTGATGATAACGCCTCAGAGACTATTTGCAAAGAAAATTCATACGCTATACTTAATGTTATATTTATTTATTTATTTTGGGATTGCCAACAAGATTTAAATATCACATACAAATTAAAATATAAGCGTGCACTGAAAGGTAAACATAAATTTAATTGAAACCCCAATTATAAATACTAGTGGTCGCCCAGTGGTCGAAATTCGACCGTAATTTTTTTATAAAGGTTGTACGGATTGTATCCTAAACAATGAAAAATTTAAAAAGATAGAATGTGAGTTTTTATTGGCATTGACAGATTCCGGCCGATCCTCTTCGATTTTTGAAATTTTTGAAAAATGTATGAAACAATGTTTATTTAATTTAATGTATTTTTTATACATGATTATAAAAAAAATAGCATTCTGCATTTCTTCTCTATATAAACTATAAGTGTGCGAAATTTCATACTCCTCCGTCCGCGCAATTTTCTTAAAAGAGGTACAAAGTTTTTGCTTCACGTATTAATATATAGATATCACACGCCTGCGCATCATACTACCACAAACAGTCAAATTTCCATAATAGACTTTGAACTTTACGTATATAGCTTATTATTGAACATTTATTAAAGAAATTTGTTAGTTTTGGATACGCTGATGTGCAAGCGTCTGTACTGTATTAATAGTACCAATAAAAATAACAGTCGGTGAACGGATCACACGACTCAAGAGATGCTTGTCGATCGGTAGGCAGACCTCCAGTTCAATGGTCGGACGACCTAGTCCGGGTAGCGAGGAGGGGAATGATGAGGATGGCGCAGGACCGTAAAGAGTGGCGTGCGAGGGAAGAAGCCTATGCCCTGCAGTGGGCGGAAGTAAGCTTATGATGATGGTGATGATAAAAAAAAAACGCAGAACGACAAGGTAAAACTGTACAATCGTTTTAAACGTAAGAATAATACTCATATTAATTTAACAAAAAATTAAAGGAACAAACTGTTTACCTTATAAATCTCAGATTTACTCCAATATTAATTCGCAACTAAAAATACAAACTGCGAAACCTCACCACACGCGTTAGTGTACCAGCATTATTTAGCAATTAACTTACGGCTCGGCGAGTCGTTGCTCAAAAGGAGTGTTGTCGCGGCCATGTCGCTGCAAGCCTGCTGATGACGCTGCAGACAAAATAGAATTTCCAACTTTGAGTTGGTAGTTAGTTACCTATCTAAAGGTTTGTACATACAACTTTGTTTTCTTTTATAAAGTCAACGCGAACGCAAAGAATTTAAAGAATAAACGAAAAAAAAAGAGTGTTGACGCAGCTATGTCATGCTGCAAGTCTGCTACTGACGCTGCAGACAAAATAGAATTTCTAACTTTGAGTTGGTAGTTAGTTACCTATCTAAAGGTTTGTACATACAACTTTGTTTCATTTTATAAAGTCAACGCGAACGCAATGAATTTAAAGACTAAACGAAAAAAAAAGAGTGTTGACGCAGCCATGTCATGCTGCAAGTCTGCTACTGATGCTGCAGACCAAATAGAATTTCTAACTTTGAGTAAGTTGGTATCTAGGTACCTATGTAAAGGTTGTTATACACTAAATTATGTTTTGTTTTCTAAAGTCGACGTGAACATATACCAACATTAAAATGAAATATTAAACGGATCTAGTCGGCGATCTTACAACCACCGGAACCAATGGCTTATGGTGCCTGCAGAAACGCGAATGGAAGGAATTTTATCCTAACATTTTAAAGTCTTAGCAAAAATCATAGGAGGGATGATTCAAGGGAGAATAAGACCAGACACTATGCAAAATTAAGTACTTTTTTACAAAGAGCAGAAGTTTCAATTTCCCCCAATATTAGCAGGAAATTCATCGTATTTCTACATTCAATATTTGTTTTAAAGCAGAAATAACGATGTTCCGGTGACGCTCAAACGACAAAGTTACAATAATGTTACGTTAACATTCAGGGAATAATACTTTGTCACCCCACCGTATGTATCATATCTGATTTCACAAAAGATGTTGTCATAATATTTTTATGTTATTTATTTGTGACATAGCTATTTACACTCCGTGACCATGAGAGGATGTAAACAGTTTTGACGAATGATACTCGAACACGCAAACTTTTGACTATTTGGGCCAGGTGCTTTACCATTTGGTTATCGTGGCCATATCTAAATCTTAGAAATCTAGCCAACACTAACAACTTCTCATCATCACTTCTAAAGTAGAACAAACCAGAATATATACAGAAATTTTTCAGTATTAAAAAAATGTTTGCAATAAATCCTTTATATCTATAAAAACGTGTAAAGTGCTATTCAATTTACAAATTGAAGTCGTATTAAAGTCGTTTGTAAAGCACTCAGGTCAAAGATTTAACTGGCCAGAGTACGGACTCTAAGGTAATCCCCATGCGCCATGGATCCCCGCAAGCCTCTTGTATCCCTGCCCGATCACTACTAACCTTAAACACAAACTATGGACACATTTAGCTCAACCGACTATCAACCTTACCGCTTACATCACAAGAGTCTTAAGACCGCAATACGTAGGTTTTCTGATCACGTTTAGCTTTAACGCCAGCGTTATAAGCCGTTTAGTTCGATCTATTAACAACTTTATTGCTTTCATGTTAAGACCTGTAGGAGCTGCTCAAAATTTAAGCTAGTCATCGTCTAAATAAGCGATAGTCTTGGAAGTAAAGGAAAATTGGTATACAACTTGAAGTTTAATCTGTTTGAGTCGTCTAATCTTCGGATTCAGTAGGGGTTTGTGATTAGCTTCAACTTCGGGAACGATTGTTTAGACATGGAGACAAGGTCTATCTTGAAGTTTTAGGGTATAGTCCTATATGTTGGGTTGGGTGTAGAGATGAATCTGATTGCATAATTACAAAGTTATTACAGAGAATACCCATATTGATTTCTAGGACAATATTATCTATGACTATTACTCGTATACGCAAGTCCTTTAAAGTTTCTATGGAATACCACTTAAGTCGCCATTCAAAAGAGTATTGTCAAAATGTCATACATAACCCTGTATAGAACGTAAAAGACGCTTACGCTAAACTGATTTCGGCCATTTAATAAAACAGGTCCATATATCTGAAGTATGCGTCAAATTATGTAAAACAAAATTTTTGTGCGCCTATACTTATCATCGTAAGCCTATACTAGTCCACTGCTGGACCATACTTATAAGTACCTAAAAATTGAGAAATCAATAGCTACAACTTTCTCCAAACAAACAAAATTACATTTCCAAATCACCATAGGGAACGACGCCGTTAAAAATTAATGCGAAAATTTCAGCTTACGGAGTGAAAATATCCAAATGAGGTAAGGTCAACAGACCCCTATAATAGAAACAAATTAATTACAACATAATGTTGAGAATAACACAGCTCTTATAAAGTCGTGTCACCATCTCTTCTGAAACATCTCACTAATTTAGTCCCAGAACGTCTACGATTTAAGTCTCGCCCAATTTGATTAGGTAGAGTTAATATTACCCTGTTTAAGTATAACCAAGGAACCCTTTTATAGAGAAGTGTAGTGTTGTGTTTATGCAAGGTTGAGTGATATCGATGTACCTATTTTAGTTTGGAAACTCAATAATACCAAAAAGAAGAAGCGCTTCATGTTATTTCTGACTAAGATTTACATGAAATTCTTCATCTTAACACTATCTATGCATACGGGATACTTTAAAATTAACAGGTTTTTTTGTGTTTATTACTTCATATTGCTATTTTTATTGTAAATACAACTTAAAAACCAACCACATGCGTTTAGCTTTACGGTATTCTTTTATACTATGTTTTTGACTCATAAGATTATTGATTACCTACATGATTACAAAAAGTATAGTTTTTATTTTACGTTGATATAATATCATAAACTTATTACAAAAACACAAATGTTGAAAAAATTTTCACGAGCAGGATTTGAACCTGAACCCTTCTGACATACCGGGTCAAGTGCTCTTCCAATTGAGCTATCGTGGTTCTAACCAGTCCGCCGAAATTATTCAACACTATTTACTTTTTACTTTGAAAGCCTAAGGCACCCATTCAATGTCAACAACTACCGTCATTAACACCCGGTCATAATATTTTTACAAATACTAAAGATCAGTTAAGAAGTAGAAGAAGAAGAAGTAAGAAGTAGTAGAATTTTTTCAACATTTGTGTTTTTGTAATTTGTTTCGCAACAAAATTTGCGTTAAAATTATATAAACAAAACAAAAACATTTTATGATATAGCTTGCCTACTTCTTAACTGATCTTTAGCATTTGTAAAAATATTATGATCGGGTGTAAATGACGGTAGTTGTTGACATTGAATGGGTGCTTTTGGCTTTCAATGTAAAAAGTAAATAATGTTGAATCATTTCGGCGGACTGGTTAGAACGACAATAGCTCAATTGGAAGAGCACCTGACCTGGTATGTCAGAAGGGTGCAGGTTCAAATCCTGCTCGTGGAAATTTTTTCAACATTTGTGTTTTTGTAATTTGTTTCGCAACAAAATTTGCGTTAAAATTATATAAACAAAACAAAAACATTTTATCATAAATTTAATTCTTATTTTTATGTAACCTATTCTTTTAAAATAATTGCCCTTTTACAAATCCATATATCAAACTGGTGCGAGTATAACAGAAAACGTCTTAACCATTATCTTAAATTAATGATCAAGATAGATCTATTCCACGTTTTGTATCAATGAAATATCTACCGTAATAAATCACTCGATTGCCAATAACGAACGATAAGTTCGTCACAGAAAATTAAAAAAACGTTTTAGTCGACAGAGTTTTTTTAAACTATCGATAATTATAGTCTTTAAAACATCACTATCTCACCTTTATTTAATTCAAGTGTTGGTGATTTAGTGAATCACCCACCAGGCTCCGAGATAACTTAGCACTTAACTCGGGTAAGTATTATTGCCAGTGTGGGGGCATGTAAGATTTGGATGATAAAATTTCAGTATACGTGTAAGTGGTTCGCTTGGTGAGAGCTACTCGTCTCTCCTCGAGACGCTCTTGTATTTTAGGAGAAATCATAACCTCCTTTTCAGAGAACAGGATCGTCAGCTGTTTTGTTTGCAAATTGAGACGTCTGAAGTATTTTATTGTTGGTCGAAAAAGTCAAATTGATGTTTGAATAGAACTTGAGTTTTTAAAAGAATTGATGATATTTAAAGATGTGGATATAAAAAATACTAAAATGTTGTTGTTATTGATGACAAAAATTAAGTTATTATACGAGGCTGTGAGTTGTTACAGCTGCGAATGTTTATGTCGACTAAGGATGAAAAGGTCACTGGAATTAATTTGATGTGAGGTAGAGTGTAGGAAGTTAAGACATTATTATTTTTTTATTCTACATTGGGAAAGCGTTTCGCCTACATCTCACCTCATGGTAAGAAAATAAGGTTTATACCTTAACTTATGTTATGATATAAGCGCATTTCAATCTGAAACCTCAACTATTGAGGAACTGGGTATCTTATCTTTATTTGTCACAACATATTACAAACATTATTGTATAGCAACAGACTCGATGTTGCTAGCTAGCCAGGTGAGTTACGAACAAACTGAGACGGATGGTGTAGCTACTAGACATATACTAATACCTTATACAGCATCAAAAATAATAACCTCCTACATATAATTTTTTTTAAAGGACGAATGATCTTTAGCTGAGGGTAGGGATCCTGAACAGAACCTGTCAAAAAGCTTCATGTAGATAGGTTAGGTATAAATTCTGCCGCCAAGCCGCAGTTTCCTGCTATGGTGTGTTGTAGTTTGAAAGGTCTCAGATCCCGTAAAATAAATGTGCGTTGAGGTCTCGTAACCAAAGGGGTTAAAACCCAAAAGGGGTTAACAACGTGGGACTTATACCCATCGTTTTGGCAGCATCTGTTGACCTCTCGTTTTTAAGATTTTAAAAGCTGCGACGACTTATGTTTAATAAATGGATCATTGTTTGAATCTTAGAGAAGGTTTTGATCAATAATGTATCTCATAGGTAAGAGGCTGTGTCAAGAGTAATGGGAAGCTTTGATCTCTTACGAATTGTGTACTAGTAAAGCCTGAAGGTGAGAAAACGCATCGTATCAATTTAGATAGTAGCCACATCCTATCTTCCAGCTTCACGAGCCCATTCGTTCAAGTCTTTCGTTCCGCTCGTTTGCCACCACTATTTCACCTGTTTTGGCATTTACAAGGATACACGAAAAAAACAGTTAAAAATAGCAGTGCCGAATGGTAACCGGCATCGAGCGATATATCATAAGTTCAGACAGTGGAACGTCGGCGAGCCAAAGGTTTTATTTTACTTCGCAACGAATTTATCGTTCCCAACTTCCTGCGTGTCCGTGGTACACCGGGATATATCTCTGCGCCCCAGAATTATAGTAGGTACCGGTTCGCGTATATCCACCGGTATTTGCCGATGCTTATCGAATAGTTATAAAGTGTTGTCCGGCATATTGTAATTGCGGTCCATTAGCGGTGCCACCTGTTTAGTAACGGTTAGAAGTAGAAATATTACTCCTATAACTTCACCTAACGCTTTACTTGCTAAAATTTCTGCCAAACACCCGAAGGTCCTGAGTTCAGTTCCCATGACGGGCAAAACGTGTTTCGGATTTTTCGATGCATAGCCTGGGTTTTTGATCACCAACTCGCATGGCAAGCGTGGTTATTAAGCCAATACCCATCAATTGTAGCGATGACTTGATTTTAGTTATGAATGCCTTTGCCCTGCCGTAGGATAGTATATAGGCTATTTACTACTTTACCTAACAATAAAGATGTACTAAAAACGTCCTGGGGGATAACCACGAGCTCTTATAGCAGTATTATTACAGTTGTGGAAAAGAGACGCGAGTATATTCGCCGCTACACGCTTCTCTGTAGCTTTTAATAAAGACTTGAACCTTATTATTAAATTTCAACATTCGTTGTTACATATACCAACTTTAATTTGTATAAAAAGTGAAAAAAATAGAATCATTTAATCGCCTATTAGGTTGAAAAGTTTCGCCAATGCATCATTTTTAATATTCCCGTCTTCATGTCTGCTATGAAGCGTTCGTAGCAAAATATCTGCATTAACAGTTTGTCGTTTTAAATTTATAGTACGAAAAAGAAAAACCATACTAACTTTAATTTTGGCTTTTAATTTGCTTGTCATTTGACTTATGAGGAAAATATATATGAAAATATATCCCAATCTTTGGACAACAACTCGCTTTTCGTAATTGAAGTGAAAGCCTATTAACATTTTACTGCGCGACAAATCTTGCAGCACATTTTACGATAGACGTTAAGTTTGTGAGTACCTCAATATGTTTTGTTGGGCCTGTTGTTTAATACCGTATATTAAGTTGACGACGACATTTTAATTAGGAATATATCAAATGTGGTTAATATCAAAGTTAATTTGAAAGCTATGGATATGGATTACCAAATCATAGCATATGTAACCTATATTAGTAGGTATTTAAAAAAATCTATGGACCTAGGTTTATGGATAATTTAGTTTAATGTTGAAATCCTTCCCTCTCTTGCCTGCAGAGCAGTATTAACATGCTCGGTCTAGAGATTTGCTGCGATCTGAACCAGAGGGACTATATCGAAGCCGTGATAAAAACAGCGTCACATAAACTCGGTGTCCTGAACAGGGTGCGGCGATTCTTCTTGCCGAATCAGTTGTACCTTTTGTACAAGACACAGTTGCGGTGTTGAGTATTGCTCGCACCTCTGGGACGGTACCGCAAAGTACCATCTCGATGCCTTGGACAGATTGGGGCGGCGCGCTATACGCATTATCGGCAATGCAGAGGTCACTAATGCTCTCGTGCCCCTGCAATTGTTTAGAGATAAAGCGTTACTCAGCATCTTCTATCGCTTATACCACGGCGAGTGCTCTGAAGAACTCTTTGACCTTATCCCACCTTCTCCCTTCCTCCATAAGAGTACGCGTGCTGCTCTCCGGAGTCACCGCGCTGTGCTGTCTCGAACATTCCATCACGCACAAAGAAATTTGGTGACTCGTTTCTTTCTCGCACTTCTAAAAGATGGAATAGTCTAGCAGCACACGTTTTCCCTTCTTCATATAACATAGGGTCCGTCAAACGAGGCGTGAAGAGGCACATTGTGGGCCGGCAGGGTGAGGGTGACTGATGCTGCGTTGTTTTCATGCTGCACTAGTTGTCCTTGCGTCTGGACTCCGTTTCCACTTAACATCAGGTGGACTAGAGTCATTTGCCGAGCTATGTAAAAAAAAAAAATTTACATGTTAGAGATATGGATAAATTAAGCATAGCATCATAACCTAGATTAGTAGGTCCATAGATCTAGGTTTCTATATTTTCTATAGGTATCTTAGTTCTGAAGATCTGTATACAAAAAGTTATTTTGTTATATTGTCCAAATGGGAAGTCTTAATCCCAGTGAACATTTTCTTTGCTTATAACAATGATGTGAATAAATCAAACTTAACAACTTTACTAATGGGTCTGTAGTAAAACCGTCATACCGTCATTTTTATGAAAAAGTGTGACACTTAATGTTAAAAATACTTTTTCACTTAGGTAAAAATATTGCTGTTTAAATATAAGATTTAAGATTTTCATTAAAAATTACTGAGCCAGACAAGTGCAAAGATAACATTAAAAAAAAAACAAAATTCTAAATCATTTATTCAGTTTAGGCTACAAGTAGCTCTTGTGAATGTCACAATGCCATCGGTTCGTAAGTCTACTCTGGGGGCCGACCGCCTAACTCAATCGAAAGCAATATGTAAGCAATATCGAAAACTATAGGCTATAGCTTTCGATATTGCTTTCATATTACTTTCGAAATGACAAGATGACGCTTCCTCCTCGCCTCGCCTTCAAAGCGATCGAAAGCGATCGAGTTAGGTGGTCGGGGGGCTGGGCGGGTGATCTTGTACTGAGAAGAACCGGCAAGAAACTCAGCAAGTGTCCAGCTCTTTTCTCCCTTACAGCGTCAAAAAATTGGAAATTATCCTATCATAGCAGGATACTTTCCATTACAAATAAACACAAAAATAAACACTCCACAACATGTAAAAAAACACAAAATTAAAAAAAAACTAAGTTAATAAATTTACATCAGGTAAAAGTTTCAATTTCCACAATGTCATACAGTATCACTACAGTACTCTAGTAAAAGTCAAAAATTGTTTAAGAATAACAAAGTCAAACTACAGTGAATAATACTAAAAATTAGATAAGTATGCAAGAGCAGACCAGCCTCCACAGGCGGCACCCGTTCACGAGTATGACATATGAATCAGCCATCGCTTCAATATTTATTACTACTGGTGGTGAATTTCAACGTATAGCGGTCCGTATGACACCATTTTGACCTTTTGAGCCCACACTGTGGATTTCATAACTAGAGCAACAATTTTGTTTTATCAAGAATAACTACAAAATTTAAACTAATACAATTTATAGTTATGAACTTGGATTTGCCTTATGCGCGAGAAGTGAAAGACGTTATTACTAGCAATTCAAACATAGACATAAAATTTAAATCTTGAAAGCGAAACACTGCTGTCAATCCATCTACAAAATAAATTAAATTTCAAAATTCCCGGCGTTTAGTAGCAAAGTATCATTGAAGTCTCTATCGAGGTTCGACTCGCACTTAACATAGACATAAAATTTAAATCTTGAAAGCGAAACACTGCTGTCAATCCATCTACAAAATAAATCAAATTTCGAAATTCCCGGCGTTTAGTAGCAAAGTATCATTGAAGTTTCTGTCGAGGTTCGACTCGCACTTAAACAAATTGCTGGGCTATTTAGCAGCCAATTCAATTAAGATGGGCTAGATACAACTAATGACGAAATACTATTCAGGATGGCAGGCGGCCTCGTGTGACCCCTAACCTAAATCAATCAAATTAATCTAGACATGATAAAGTGTAGACGTTCTTTTGTTCGCTTGTTATTTAATAAAATGTTTTTGTTTTATTTATATAATTTTAACGCAAATTTTGTTGCGAAACAAATTACAAAAATACAAATGTTGAAAAAATTTCCACGAGCAGAACCTGCACTCTTCTGACATACCGGGGGTCAGGTGCTCTTACAATTGAGCTATCGTGGTTCTAACTAGCCCGCCGAAATTATTCAACAATATTTACTTTTTACTTTGAAAGCCAAAGGCACCCATTCAATGTCAACAACTACCGTCATCCGATCATAATATTTTTACAAATACTAAAGATCAGTTAAGAAGTAGGCAAGCTATTTATAAATGTTTTTGTTTTGTTTATATAATTTTAACGCAAATTTTGTTGCGAAACAAATTACAAAAACACAAATGTTGAAAAAATTCCACGAGCAGGATGTCAGAAGGGTGCAGGTTCAAATCCTGCTTGTGGAAACTTTTTCAACATTTGTGTTTTAGTAATTTGTTATTTGATGTTATGCAGTCGCGTGTCCTATCATATTTGTATTAAAAACTACAGTTTTAGCGAGTTTCTCAAGCAAACAAAAGCACTGCCGCGTTTTGAGGCGGCTTCCGATATACGTACGGTTACACAATGTGGGATTTTTTTTAAATTTATTCTTTATAGGCAAGTATTTGACCGCGATCTCGCCTGACGGTGAGCGATGATGCGGCCTAGGATGTAGCATACTTACTTAGATAATACCTGTTCACCCTTGCCCTGAAAATGTCCAGGTTGTACGTGTCAGGAAACAGATCCGCAGGAAGGGAGTTCTACTCCTTAGCTGTCCTCATCAAAAATGATGCAGAAAGCGCTTGGCGCGTATATATAGTGCGTATATATATCACCTCCCCTAAGAAATTCTCGCAACTTTAGAAAGTTTTGATATAAATTTATAATACATCTTCGCAAACCCGCATTTGGCAAACGTGATGATCAGTAATAGCGATGATGACGACTTGATTTCAACAATAGAACTTTTTCTTTGCTTATATAGAAATGGGATATGGGCTAATTAATTTATGATAAAAAAATTTTTTATATAAGACATACACATTACACACATGGTTCTTATCCCAAGGTAAGTAGCACTCGTTTCATGGAAATCAGAATCAACGACGGTACCACAACCACCCAGACCCGACACAATATCGAAAAGTTTGTTTTCGACATTGACCCGACCGGGAATCGAACCCGGGACCTCAGAGTTAGCGCCGCCAAAAATCTGGCGTGCAAGCCACTCGGCTACGGAGGTCGTTGTGGAGATTTGAATAGGATAGAAAAACATTTATGTATTGTCACAAAATAACACATTAAAATAAATAAAACATTTATAATAAATAGTATAAGATACTCAAAGGGCATCTTCTCAGCATAATGTCATAGCACTTTAGTAATACCATGACACTGGTCTTCCGAAGATGCTCAGATTAAAACGAAACTGAACTAAAACTAAAAATAGAAATAAAACACTGCTACACACACTATCAAAATGATAGCTCATACATATTGTGTTAATAAATAATTTTATTGTTACAGTCATGCAAATAGATGCCATGCCATAATACATGCCATATAGAGTCCTTTTGCAAATTTAGTTTTCTTTACTTTATATAATTAAATTACAAAAACACAATGTTGAATAAATTTCCACGAGCAGGATTTGAACCTGCACCCTTCTGACATACCGGGTCAGGTCAATTCAATGTCAACTCTGATCATAATATTTTTACAAATACTAAAGATCAGTTAAGAAGTAGACAAGCTATTTATAAAATGTTTTTGTTTGGTTTATATAATTTTAACGCAAATTTTGTTGCGATACAAATTCCAAAAACACAATGTTGAAAAAATTTCCACGAGCAGGATTTGAACCTGCACTCTTCTGACATACCGGGTCAGGTGCTCTTCCAATTGAGCTATCGTGGTTCTAACCAGCCCGCCGAAATTATTCAACACTATTTAATTTTTTACTTTGAAAGCCAAGGGCGCCAATTCAATGTCAACAACTACTGTCATTAACAAAATTTGCGTTAAAATTATATAAACCAAACAAAAAAATTTTATAATTAAATTAATTTATATGTTCACTTTTTGAATTTATGAGACCATAAAGAGAACATCTTGACTTTATTATATACTCTTTATTCATTATTTAGTAACTTTAACTCTAGGAACGCGTAAGAACGGGAGAATTTTTAAAATTCCTTTCTTAACAAGTGTCTACGCCCTATAAGAAACATACCAGCCTAATTTCAAGTTTGCAAGCTAATGTATTTCTTAAGATTTAGTATTTAATCAGTCGGGTACATGAGCGGAATTTCGCTTTTAGACAATTTGTGATCACCATGTTAAATTACAGCATGCAAACTATTTATGTGCTTAGCGAAATATTTTACTCGGCCCAACGATATTTCAAATATTTCGTGCGTTCAATTAAACACATACTGTGTCATTATTAAATTTTGAAATGTTAATAACATCTCTTACTTGTATTACTAGACTTTCGCAAACAGATTTCGAAGAATTGTTATTAGTTGTAAATATTTTATCTTTCGAATAATAACACCATATTAATTTAAGAATTCACGTCGATATTTTAAGACTAAAATCCAACTTGAAATCATGGTCGAATAGATAAATAAATAAATAAATATGAGACAACATCACACACATTGTTCTGATCCCAAGGTAAGTAGCTAAAGCACTCGTTACATGGAAATCAGAAACAACGACGGTACCACAACCACCCAGATCCGACACAATATCGAAAAGTTCGTTTTCAACATTGACGCACATTGAAGTACAAAATTCTAATTCATCAAAGAATTGTTATATACTTTACCCTGAACCATTTACCATAGATAAATGAAACGATAATGTAAAATTAATAAGTGAAAACTTTATTGACAAATGTAATATTTTGTAATATTTTTATATTGTTAACATTTTGCTGAGTCGGAACCGTTTTGGGACTCCTATGTTTTTTTTAATTTCCCTTTTTATCTGTATGTTTGAACTGTTCTGTCCCAAATAAATTTATTTTCATTTCATTTAATATTGATATGTTTCTGTCTGTTTATAGTATTGTCAAAAGCTCCTTGTTCACTCATAAATAAAAAATACAACCGAACCACGTTCCATCTGATACATGACGGATATCACTTACTATAAATAGCGATCGGAAAGAAAACAATCAGCGAGCAATGCGTTGCGTACGGAAACCAAAATAACGAAAGAGGGCCGACAAGAATAGGGTAACTGTAGCAGAGAGCAACAAAACAAACAATACCGCAGCTGATTACGGCATAATTGCCGGTTCGAACCGGTTCGATCCGGGAACGGTGCATTGGAGCCAATCGCGAGCGTTCTCCGCCGAGCCAGTCGGGTGAATAGACCTGGAGTACTGTGCAGTATCGAGGTTGATACGATGGTGCATACTCTTTTGTCCGACTAGCTCGTTCACGTGTTGTAGTGTAACTCGTAGGTACACGCACACGCGATATACGCAACTGCATAATCCAACAATTTAACAAACAATTTAATGATTTTTTAAGAATTGAAACATTACTTTTACCTTGCCAACTGTAAAATATACATGTAATTTATGGCAATAAATAAATAAATAAACAAGCGCATTGTAAGGCACGCATAGACTTCATCGTTCAAAGATTTGGTTGATTGAGGTTATGTTATTGTAAAGCATATAGGTTTGAAACCCTCTCGTGGATTTTTTTTTAAATATAGAACGAGCACGAGTTATTTGGACAAAAAAGTACATAGGTATGCACTTATGCACTATCAGAGCAGAGCGAGGAAAAGTTGCAAGGCCGATTGACATTGTCGTCTGTTTTTATCACGGTCAAGTAGGTGTAGTTAATATAATCGGCATTATAATTGACAGGGCTAAGAAAGAACCAATATGAATTGATCTCGCAACTTTTTTATTACTTATAGTTTAGAACCATTGCTATGTTTTGACGCGATGGACAAGTAAATAAACAAACAAGCACACTATCGAAGTTTTAATGATTGTTAGGAGATCATTAAAGTGTTGAGGCATGCGATAAAATCACGTGTGTTACTGAAACTATGGACTGTTTGTATACAATAGTTCATTATTATAACAAACAAAAATTTACACAGGGCAAAGTCAGTTCATACTAAAACATGAAAACCAGTATTAAATATTGGTTCAGTATTCAAGTCTTTAAATAAAATGATAAGATGTGTTCGCAAAATATTCCTTGTTGCCCATCTCAAAGGGAAATTAATCAATACTCATGGTAAAGGTGACAAAGCGTGGCTGAATAAAAGGCTGTGGAACACGAATATTTTAATTTCCGATATCTTGGCCCGGCGAACTGAAAGGTGAATTTCCGCACTTGTAAACAGGGAATTTAGTTTCCTTACTTATATAAACAATATGTTTTTAACAAATAACAAAGAATCTGATGGGGTTTAATAAAAAATACTTACAAAAACACAAAGATTGAAAAAATTCCCACGAGCAGGATTTGAACCTGCACCCTTCTGACACACCGGGTCAGGTGCTCGTCCAATTGAGCTATCGTGGTTCTAACCAGCCCGCCAAATTTATTCAACACTATTTACTTTTTTACTTTGAAAGCCAAAGGCACCCATTCAATGTCAACAACTACCGTCATTAACACCCGATCATAATATTTTTACAAATACTAAATATCAGTTAAGAAGTAGGCAAGCTATTTATAAAATGTTTTT
The DNA here is from genome assembly GCA_949315975.1 of Eudonia truncicolella. Lineage (NCBI taxonomy): Eukaryota > Metazoa > Arthropoda > Insecta > Lepidoptera > Crambidae > Eudonia > Eudonia truncicolella. The sequence goes on along the minus strand of OX438827.1, from coordinate 20,337,902 downwards.
GTTTTTTTATATAATTTTAACGCAAATTTTGTTGCAAACAAATTACAAACACACAAATGCTGGAAAAAAAAATGTCAGAAGGGTGCAGGTTCAAATCCTGCTCGTGGAAATTTTTTCATAATTTGCGTCAAAATTATATAAACTAAACAAAAACATTTTAAAAACTGCTTACCTAGGTAAAAACGGCGGCAGATCAACCAACCCAAACCTGTCAAATTTCTCCAATGAAAATTGATCCTTATAACAAAAGGATAAAGTTCAAAATTGTTTGTAGAAATTTGACAGTGTGTTATAGGCATACCTTACCTTGCCTCACCACGGGCTGACCTAGTCGAAAGTCTGCGGTAAGCCACGTCAAAACTCTTTTCTTATAAATGGAACACGAAAATTAAAAAGGGTTTTGTGTATTCATTATTATCGCTGCTACGACGATATGCTACGAAAGAGCTACGATGCAAGATGCAAACAACTTAAAGTACAGAACAACAGCTGGTTTGCTATGTGGTAGTGTTCTTTCTAGAATCCGACTGAATAACGATCACTTTATATCAATTATTTCTATATGACTTAAATTTATAACTAAGTATAGATTAAGCACCAACTAGAGAGTCACAATCTCACCATTTATAATGCTCATTCATGGTTAATGGAAATCAAAGCGTGTGCGTGCGAAGCGAGGCTGACAGTTCAACCCGCGCCACAGTCCTGTGTTTCTTTCCATAAATACCAACGCCAAGCTTTCATTACTTCTAATAAATAACACAGAGAAAATTGCAATTGCTTGCAAGGCACAAGCACAAATAAAAATGGTAAACGTATTATTTGATTAGGTCACGTCAGGTAAGGAGTTGTGCCCTTTGTTTTTTTCAATTTTTATTGCAGTGAAAAAACACTGCAATAAGAGTTGAACACAGCTTATGTGCAAGTATGAGTCTTTTGAAGTGGATAATTGGGTGGATGTTGTATAATTGACAAATTGCTTATAGTTTTTATTTGCTTTTTTTTAAGTAGGCATATAACTCCGCTCCAATATAATGCAGAAGCGGAGTCCAGATGCAAAAACAACTAGTGACGCAGGATTATGCCTCAGAAACCCTTGAGTTAGCGGAATTAACACTACATATTATCTAAATTACATATTTTTGTGTACCTGCTGACCTGCAAATTGCTTCTTTATACCTTTCTATGACCACACCAGGACTCCATGTATTGTGTACAAAACAGAAGGAGGGAATACAGCATTCATTGATGCGGTTAAATACTTTTGATGTTAACTCGTTTTTAGGTTATGTTCGAAATACAAAAGCAGCTGTGTCATAATTTATTTTCTATTAAAGTATCTTAAGAAGTCAGTTAAAAGTAACAAGATCTGTGCAGGAGCGGTCAATTAGAGGCTAATGACGAAGGGTCGCTGAAGAAAAAAGTAGGTTAAAGTAATTAGCATAAAGTTTGCTTTCAATTATTTAAAAGTGAAGACTTATTGACAATATAATTATGGTCGTCTATTATTTGTAGTTAAAATTTTAATAACTTTTTTAACTGTCTAGTAATTGACATTAAAGTTATTGTTAACGGGAATTATCGCGTAGTATGGTATTTTCATGTTCTTTTCTTGCCTTTGAGTATCCGATATAGCAGGATATAGCATGCGCTATGTCCTGGCACAATAGCATGCGCTATGGAAGTAAATCAGTTACCTAATAAATATTTTTTGTTTTTATTAAACTTTATTCAAAATCTTCTTTAGCAGCTTTTAAACGACCCACTTTTGGAGCATGACACACCTTCTTTAATAGACTGTAACAAATGGCATGAGTACCATCTTATAACAACCCTTCTCTGAACCTCCCCCCGAGAATTTTTTATAGTATCCGATAACGGTTGGGCGATGTTGACCCCTAGAAAACAAGCAGAGTTTCATCGGTCGCAACAGCTTTAGACACTACCAACTTACTCTCCGCCCATATAACCGACTGACGAGGCTGTAAGTGGCCAAGCAAATTCATCTCATAAAAAATTATAGCAACCGAGGTGATCGCTTCAACGTGTCTTTCCGAGCAAAAAAGAGCTAAATTATTAAAGTCGAGTAGCTGCGCCACTGAGAATTATGTGCAATCCTCATTATGTGCTTAAAGCTGATTACTAAATTCAAACCTAAAATGACAAAGATAACGTTTTTACTTTGACAATAACACACCTATGTCAGTTCTGTTTTTACTCGTACCTAATGATTAACAGCCTCCAAACGTTAGGTAAAAGAATTTATTGTTAGTTACCGCCTGCGACCATTTTGTTTAGGCAGGTATTGTAAGAACTACAAGAGCATTGGATATTTTGTACAAAAATATTTTACGCTAATTTTGTTACGATCAATTTATTACAATTCAGAAAAGCGTTGAAAAATTTCATCGCAAAAATGCCGCTCGTGTAAAAAAAAACGCAAACACTTTTCCGAGTAAATATTGTGTTTAGCCAAGTGCCACCTCACGAAATCTTATTAATTAACGTAGCGGGTGAACCATCAACCCCTATTCCTGATGCATGTCACCCAACCGCACCCGCCGCGCACACAGCATCGATTGCTATTAACGAATCCCTAATGAATATGATCAAGGACTGAAACCTTCCCCTTCCAAAGTGTCGTCTACATAAATCTTACATTTCAGACGCACGCGATAGCAGCATAACTTACTAGTTATGGGACGTATCTGACAAGTGTGACTTGATTTATTTTTGGCATAGCACCGATTATAGGCTGGCTTAATGGAGTTACGCTGTTATGTAATTAGGATGCATGACGTGGCGCCATCTAGTTTAAATAAATAAAAACATGGGTAGTGTAATTTTTAAATTTTGAATAGAAAATTTGAATTTAATTCCAAGAGTAGTTTTAACTTATAGCTAGGACGCCTTTTTTCAATAGAGAAATTTATTTAAAGTTTAAACTATTATAAGAATAAATAGAGATTACAAATAATTAATTATGTTTTACGTAGTAAGTAATCCTGAGTGCTAAACCGAAAGTTGCAGGTTTATAATCAGTAAAAGCACTTCGTGTTTAGCCGCAAAAATATTATACCTTTATCTAAAATTCTTAATCACTTAGCTTTCAATAATTATGGTGTCTCGAACAAATTAATTACAATTAAGAAAAAATGCGGATTTGAATTCCACTCGTGGAATTTGTTTCAACACTTATCGCTTAATTTTAAACTAAAAAGATTTTGTAATTGTAGTGAACATTTAAAGATCTAAACAAAATATCAATTCTCCCAGTGGTGATTTTACTCATACGAAGTCTACCCCAGCAGTCGGGTCATTCAATGAGCTGGAGATGATGGTGATGGTGATGATTAACATAATATTATAACAGTAACTAACCGCATCATAGAGAAACCAACAAAAGTTTGACTTCATATTAAGAAAAAGGTTTTACTTAATAGTTTTTTTTTTCGAAAGTATAAAAGTCGTATTCTCTTTTTTGCAGTAGACACTTCAAATGGAGAATGCTGTCTCTGTATATTTATTCAGACAACGTCTATAAATAGGCTACAAAATCGAAGCCTTGTGGCGTCGTTGACCTCGCGCTTAATTGATTCGGTAATAGATTCAGGATTAATTGTTAACGTATGTGGTGTAATTGGTGTGGCACATGGTATAATTGTCTCTTTGTAGGGATGAAGCAAGGTGCATTACATAATATACATTGAAGGAAATATAGTAAATTGACACTTATACGAGTGTTTATGTCGTGGCCGGATCTTAGAATTGATCACTTTACGTAATCGACCATTTCATGAAATGGTTGTATTTCATGATATGCCCAGCTTAAGCTGATCATATCGTTAAAGCGTCAACGTTTGATGATATGCCCTTCCACGTTTAGGCATATCATTAATGTAGGAAAGGAAATCCTTACTGTTGGTTAGGTTAAGTTAATTTTTTTTTCAGTCAGACACGGAAGGGGGGAGTGCCATAAGATTGTACAAATCGATTGTATCGACACAAAAAGTAAACGATATCGGTGCCTCTAACGGTGGGTAATGTAAATATTTAACGATATGATGTCTAAAGTTTGACCATTTCATGAAGTAGCCGCGCGTTTAGTTGCCCATATCGAGAAACGATTTCTTATCATTGATCTGCCCAAACAACATCATGATGTGGCCAATAGGCAGCGAAACATTTCATGAAATGTTTCTCGAGCATTTCGTGAAGTGAGCAGTTCTACGATATACACTAACATCAAGTGAGTTATAATTATTGCAACTATTATGATTTAGGATTTAAGAGTATGCACGTAAAAAGTATTATATCAAAGTTTTCTAAATAAAACTCTTTTGTGACTGAAAACAGTAATTCATAATAAATTGGCAGCAAACATTCAATTGTTTTTATTATTTTCATAACAACCCTTTTGTTGCGGAGCAATAACTTTGTTATATACTATTTCGTTTATTGTTTTTTGATTGTACGTTTAACTTTGCTTCACTTTTTCCTTTTATAAAGTTCACATTGCATTTATCTTACGCCTCCAACTATGTAATTTAACATGTCCTTATAAGAAACTTTAATAATGTCAAACTATAAGTAAATTACAACAATTTAAATTTTCCAATAGACTAAAATGTAACTGTTCTTTAGATATATAACAAACGTCTATGCAGAAGACAAGCAAACGACACTACAATTGATGTGTCTCTCAAAAACTAGGTTAGTATCCAAAAATCGTACCATCCCCCTCACAAATGGCCGTGATGTTATTAATACAAACGTTCGTGAGCGCATTCCAAAAAAGGGGTTCGCATGTTTGCCTGCAAAAGGCGCCGGCGCTCGCTCTATTTGTATATGAAAATTGTGCCTAATCCGTATTTGTTCAGCCCGCACTCGCAAACACTGTGGAAACGGAATAGTAGAACTTTAGTGAAGTACCAACGAGTTTTTGGTAAAGTGACTTGCCCAAATCCTCGGGAGAATCAAGAATGTGAACCCGATGCGATAACCCTTACCGAGATTATTGCGACAAGGCTGTAGCTGGCTATATAAAGCTATAGCTTTTTTACGGATGACTGAATATTTCGATACAGAAAAGTTGGTGGTTTAAATTGTAACTTTCAGTATTAACCACTAAAATTGCATGCTCGTCTAGGGTAAATTGTTTGTTTCCTTAAAAGCATAAATATATGCAAAAATTATATATTCATCTTATCTTGTATTTTGTTCTTAGTACAAAATTTCCTGATTTTAAACTTCAGTATTTGTAAATAGTTTTATTGAAATGAAACAGCTTTTACGGATCTACTCGTTTTTATTTTACACATTAGTTTTAATTAGTGTTTATCATGACGTTTCGAACCCTTTGCAGGGTCCGTGGTCACAGGGAGACTGAGGCGTTGGTCGCCTCATAATCAGTTAGTAGCTTGTATACCCTCATTCAAATGTAATCAGGTGCGTTACGTTTTACGCAGAAAGAGCTTACAGTATTTAATCTGGCAGTATGGTGTTGGGGCTAAGATTTAAAATTTTGTATGATAGGATCCCAGCCTGGTGGTAAATTCCAACCATCTTCTCTATTGAAATTAGGATGTTTTTTAATTTCAATAGCTTTGTGACGATGAATCGTTGTTCTCTAGCGAGTATTTGTGGTTTATCAAATCTGATGTAATGGTTGGGCCCCTCCAGAGTTTCTAAACGCGAGTAGATCCGTAAAAATTCTTTCATTTCAATGTGCAGTGTTCGTATAAAATTTATAAAACACGAAAAAGTTTTAGTTAATTACTATTATTGATCGTATTTGATTATTTTTAAAGAGGGATTACATCTGACTGTCTAACTTCTTACCAGGCGTAAAGCAAGCAAACAAACTATTATTTATAGAATTTATTAGTTAGATAGATACATCAACATTAGAACAATCAAAATTTATTAAAGAAATCTATTAGCTTCTCTTATCTTTATTCCTTTTAGCTGAAAAATAAAGTCAATAACCCTCACTGCACTATACCGCAAACATCTATCGCGAAGCGAAATGAATATGTAACGGAACTCCGACGCATAGTTTAACGTGTTTTTTGTCAGTAGTGCTCTTTTTTAATCCTGGCTATGGCTATTGAATACTTTTCGAAATATCAGTAAGTACAGCAGAAAAATATCTGTGAAAAGTATCATTTTTACCAATCAATTTTCTAAACCCTTCGAACAACGAGTTATACCTATTTACAAATATTTTGCATCTACTAGAACATACATCATATCGAACTATAAATCTACGCATCTTTTCAGTCAGATGGCGTTAAAAATAAAACTTAAATCAATTTTATAATTCAATGCCGCGATTATCATACCAATCGCATCCTCGCTTCGAAAAAGCCCAACCCTTCGGAATTGCAGCGATATGGCTCCTCGTATCATAGCCTATACTAAAATACAACGTTCACTTCATCTCTGGCTCAGCTCCAAAACCATTATAAAACTTTCTGCGCAGCTAAGTAGGGCGGTAATAAAATATTAAAGTGGGCAGAATGAAAACTGCGTAGCTTTTCGTGGGTCGATGCCCCTGGATTTTTTGATTTACTCAGTGCTGGTGGCCAACTGTCTGTCCTTAACGGCTCGATTGAGAATTGAAAAAAAATTTACTTACGCGAATTTTTGTACTGTTCCCAATGTCAACATTGTAAGTCGCAGTAGCATAAAGTTGTAATAAACATTACATTAATCCCAACAGAAAAACAAAATGTTGATTAGATAATTGTAACAAAATTGTTGTAGGTGATTTGATTATACATATAGATCACTTAAAAATACCCTTTTTCCTCAATTTCGTAAAAAAATAAATGTCACTAACGTCAATATACTTTTTTTACAAAGACGTCATTCCATCACACAAATAGAGCACAAATCTTTTACTTATCGAGAAGAAGATGAACGTTAAACACCACAAACAGTCGTAAAAATCTATCGGAAAATATAAATTGCAGAGGAGCGGGCACATTGTTCTTGACAGAAATAGCATGCGAAATTCTTGCAGATGGCAATTTAGCTATTTGTTCAAACGTACGTGACGAGCTCGGCCCGTATCGTATGAACGGCGAGATCTAGTCTATTGGGCGCCAAGTAGTGAAACCAATATTTGGATCATCCGGCTTGCAGGACCATCGACCTTCGGCTATGGGAATAAGTGTTATTGTATTCGGAAAAGTACTTTGGTACCGTTCATTGACTCAATCTCTAAAGCAAACGTATTGGTTGAGATATCGTGAACCTACGACATGTGATGTCAAGGTTTATCAAGGGCGAATCGGATTTGTTTATGTAATTCAGCTTCGGGAAAGGAAATTAAACATCGATTTATTCATTCTGAAGTTGGACTACAGGAAAAAATTTGCGTCAAATCGACATGTTATGAATATAACGTATTCGCACGTAACAGTAATTGAGATTTGATACATTCTTTTCATAATTTTTGTATAATAATGGATTTTTTTAGTATTTTTCAAATGTCTAAATAAGTTGAAAGTAATTGTACGCTTCACATTTTCGAATGTAAAAATGTTGATTTTCTTTGAATATAATTTCCAATAATCCGACTTCTTTCACAAGCAAGATTCGATCTTCCAATACCTACACCTGCCCCTATCAATCATGTCCTTTATTCAAACCTCTTTAACTATCCTTCAGTTGGAGATTGAAAGGTACGCAAAAGAAACACGAATTAGTCCGTTTCCATATATGTTAACAACTTGTGTCTTGTCGTCTGGAAAACTGATCAGAGTTTTATTACTTTTCAGAAACTTTCTAGACATTTGTTGGTAAGTGTTTTAAGTTTCAATTTAAGATAAAATAAAGCAAATGTAGGTATCTGTTAGTGATTGTTTAGTGATTTTTAAGAATAAAATAATGGATAAAATAGGATAGGTATTTATTAAATTTTTTTATTACAAAGTTATTATATTAAGTGTTTAACGAAAAAATTCACATGCGTCATGAGCTTTGAGTACCTTTTGGATATTGTTGTGTGGGACTCTGGGACTGCGATTTACATAATATTCTTTATGATGGGATCACATGTCGGGCCTGAAATGTTTATATTCTGCAATTAAACAACTGACTTATCTACTCGCGTTTATTTTACACATTGAATTAGTTTAATTTCATCCTGACATTCAGTCAATCTTTAATCAATTTGTAGTTGTTTCACAGCAATGTGTAGTGTTCGCGTTATGAAAAGAACTTATGAAAAGAATATGTGATTTTTATGATTTTTTTTATTGCTAGACATTGGTCTCGCTTCTCATTCTAGCAATGAATAATTAGATATTTAAAAAAAATTATAAAATATAGTGACATTAAACGCCTACCCGACCTAGCCAGGAATGAATAGTTGTTCTTTAGCACGCATTTGAGGATTGCCAAATCTGACGTAGGTAATGATTTCGTCCATCATTTGTCAACTGTGCTTGGTTTCTTACGCTGTCTGTGACAAACTTGTGATTGTGTCTGTGACAAACAAACAAGATTGTAATTTTGCAGTACATGCTCAGCATGCTGACGTTCAGCGGTAAGCACAAAATGTTACGTGCCCACTGAAATAAAGATTTCCCTATGGTAGCGGACTGTCTAGGATACTATGATACTATGATAGTGATAATAATGACGGTAGCATGTTGCAATAACTTTCTGGGACGACCGACCCCCAATCAAAAGTTTTGAAATGTAAACAATAAATAAAATATTATTAAAAAAATTAGAAGCAAAATGCTGCATAATATATTTTCATATAATATATTTTAGTAAGTTTTCCGGTCCCGTTTTGTGCCTACGCCTGCACTATTGTTGGCGGCTTTGTGCGCCACCGTTGAGGCCTCTGGAGCACCTTTTAAACATCAAGACGTAAAAAGACAGTGACATCGGCTACAAACATCACGCTGCTCTTTGTTGGTCGCCTTGACAACGCCCAATAAGCGTTGTGATCGCTTGCTCCAGCCAATTAGCGACGTGAAATTCCGTGCTGCTGCCATATCACGCCTGCGCCGATTGCAGCTGTCAACGTCTTCTTATTGTTTATTTTTCTATTTTCATTTTTAATTAATTGTTTTTGTTGTATTTTGAATAATTTTTAATGAATTTCATAGTGAGATGTCCCAGCTTTCCACGCATTCAGCCTTAGTTACCGACAATGGGCAATTTGTGAGGTGCGAACTCTGTACTCAACCAAAGTTTTTTAGAGGAACAAGAGGTTTAAATATTCATATTGGTAAAATTCACAGGCCAACACAAACCTCCCAAGCCACACAGCCCATACCTCACTCACCCTCACATTCTATCGACTCTCAATCTCCCCAAAACATCGAATTTTGGAATTTACTTGGAAAACTAAAGAGTGGTACACCAATTATCAAACGCATTCCGAGAGGAGCTCGCACCTCAGTAGCACATTCTTTAGCACAAACCATCGATAAGGTCATTCATGAAAACTCATCATATAATTGGGAACTTCTATTTACCTTTGCTTATCGCGTCCTGCATGTTCGCAGAGATGAAAATTCTAGTGTAACTCTAACACAAAAAATTAAAAATAATTGCACCAACCCATTACCTCATTTACAAAGTTCAGTCTTTAGATCCATAAAAACACCAACCACTTCATTTAATGCAGGCAAGGTTGAAGAAAAAATCAACGAAGTTGATTTAAAAGGTGCCACCCAGTTGATTTTTTCTAGTGATATCATTGCTCCTGACTGTCAAGAGACAGTGGCCTCTCTAGTCTCTAAACCCCACCACCTGCAGCAACACTTCGCCTCCCCGATCCGCCCGAGCCTACAGATGCTTCGCCTTCGACCAACGAAGACGAAGTATACAGTTCTATTATTTCTTTCAAAAATGGCTCTGCCGGTGGCCTTGATGGTTTGTCGCCACAACATTTAAAAGATTTGGTATCTGGTACCTCTGGAGACGCCGGCAGAGTTCTTCTCACCAAAATTACCAACCTTTGTAATTTTATGCTTGCCGGAAATGTACCTCAGAACATCACTGGTATACTCTACGGCGCTAATCTTTGTGCTTTAAAAAAGAAAGATGGCGGCATAAGGCCAATCGCCGTAGGGTGTACCATCCGGCGCATTGTTTCCAAAATTTGTGTAAAGTACATCCTTTCTGACCTTTCTTCAAAATTTCAGCCAGTGCAGCTCGGGTTTGGTTCGAAGGGTGGCTGCGAGGCCGCGGTTCACTCAGCTCGCACCTTCTTAATGAATGATGGTGGCGAAGTGTTACTGAAGGTGGATGTAAAGAACGCATTTAACTCCGTAGACAGGGGTGCTCTGCTGGCAAAAGTAAAAGAGCATATACCTCAATTGTATAAATTTTTGTGGCAATGTTACAGTGAACCAACAAAATTGGTTCATCGAAACAATCTTATTCAGTCTGCCGTTGGTTGCCAGCAGGGTGACCCTTTGGGTCCAGCTATTTTCTCTTTGGCAATTCACCAAATAATTTCGAATCTGAATTCTAAATTCAATGTTTGGTATCTCGATGACGGTACTTTAGGGGGAAACTCTGGTTTAGTACTCGAGGACCTACAAACTTTGATAAACCAGTTTGGCACTATAGGTTTGGAGCTAAATTTTTCCAAATGTGAATTGTACATTTCGAATTCCGTGGCCTCGGACCGTAGAGCTCAAATAGTTACTGACTTCAGTCGCCTGGCCCCTAATATCAAAATTCTCAACGATGACTCGTTATTTTTATTAGGCGCACCGCTTCTCGACGCTGCCATTCCCGCTTTTGTAAACGATGCGATCACTAAATTCAATTCAACTGCAGACCGGTTATTCCAAATTAATCCACACATGGCCTTATTTATCATTCGTTTTTGTCTTTTTGTGCCTAAATTTACATATGTTCTACGTTGCTCCCAACTTTGGCTTTTTCCAGCAATGTTATCCAATTTAGATAATTTGTTAAGAGAAACTCTTATTAAAATTTTAAATTGCTCAATAAACGACCGCGTTTGGTTACAGGCTTCGCTTCCTGTACGCTTCGGAGGCCTAGGAATAAGAAATTTATCCAGTGTGGCCCTGCCAGCGTTTTTGTCTTCTGCTCATAGCACGTACAATCTCTACAGGAAAATTATCAACCCATCTTTGGGTTCCGTAGAGTTGTCGTGCAAAGCTGATGCGAGTAACGCCTGGTTATCCGCCTGTCAAAATTCTACCTTACCTTTATTAAAACAATCTCAGAGGCAATGGGACGAGCCACTGTGCAAGCAAGTTCTGGAGGGGCTTTTATCCACTTCGGGTGATATGTCAGAACTCGCTCGTCTTACTGCCGTCTCCCAGAGAGAGTCAGGCCACTGGCTCCAGGCATTACCATCTGCCAATGTCGGTACCTTGTTGGACGGGCCATCTCTCACTCTAGCGGTCTGTCTTCGTCTAGGCGCCAGGGTAGTCCACCCTCACCGCTGCGTGTGTGGCGAAGCTGTTGACGAGCTTGGCCACCACGGCCTGTCATGCGCTCGCAGTGCTGGGCGTATGCTGCGTCACTCCACTATAAACAGCATCATCCGCAGTGCTTTTGCCACCGTTGGTATACCGGCTGTCTTAGAACCAGCTGGTATATCTCGCAGCGATGGCAAGAGACCTGACGGGATGACCATTGGGCCCTGGAAGCTTGGCAGGCCGTTGGTGTGGGATGCAACCTGTGCTGACACCGTGGCTCCCTCACATGTACGCGCCACCTCTCTTCATGTGGGGGCTGCTGCGGTAAGTGCTGAAAATCGCAAACGGCACAAATACTCAAACCTGGGTCCAAATTATTTGTTTGTTCCGTTTGCGGTGGAGACATTGGGTCCATGGGGGCCGGAGGCCAAGCAGCTTGTTAAAGAGTTGAGTGCTCGCCTTATTGAAGCCTCCGGTGACAAGAAGGCTGGCAGCTACCTCTGCCAACGTATTAGCTTGGCAATCCAAAGAGGTAATGTTGCCAGCATTCTTGGGACCGTTCCCATGAGCCCACAGCTGGAGGACATTTTTTATTTATAGGTTTTATTTTGTCTTTAGTGATGTAGGTAACTTATATTATAATTAATTGGAAAATTATGTATAGTTGTTAATAAATATAAATGTTTATTTTCATATAATATTATAAATTTGTACAAAACCAAAATCTTAATTACTGAAGGTTAACTAAGTTTTGAGTTAAATTGTTAGCCAAAGTTTCTGTGGGCCCTTCAATTTGTCTATGTCGTTTGTGGAAACTTCCATTCAACATTTCCAATTTGAGACCCTCAAATGTAAGACTAAATTTGAATATCTCCATTAATATTCAAACTAGGCGTTGATTAAATGGCCCCAAGAGTAGGAAAATATAACTATATTTACCTAATTAGACTGTTCCGCCAACTCACCGTTTTGTCATACCTAGTGGCCTTAACAGAATGTTCTCGCTTTGATATTGTTTTTAAAAGTTTAAAAAAAGCATAATTTAAAAAAAAAAACTTTTTATGTACCTACTCGCGTTTAATTTATCGTTAAGTTTTAAAGTCTTTACAATTTACTTCATAGTAAAATTATAATTTATTAAATGTAGTTTACAAAATAAAAAATAAAATCTCACAATAATCATTATTATGGTTTATTGTTTTCTAAAGTTTACGCGAACACTACACATTGAAATGAAACAACTTTTACGGATCTACTCGCGTTTATTTTACACTTTAGTTTTAATTAATATTTATCCTGACGTTTCGAACCCTTTGCAGGGTCCGTGGTCACAGGGAGACTGAGGTGTTGGTTGTCTAATAATTAGTTAGTAGCTTGTATACCCTCATTTAAATTAATCAGGTGCATTCCGTTTTACGCAGAAAGAGCTTACAGTATCTTTTGGTCTGGCAGTATGGTGTTGGGGCTGGGATTCAATATTCTGTATGATGGGATCCCAGGCTGGTGGTAGATTCCAACCATCTTCTCTATTAAAATTAGGATGTTTTTTAATTTCAATAGCCTCGCGTATCATCCTAGGGATGAATCGTTGTTCTCTGGCGAGTATTTGTGGTTTATCAAATCTGATGTAATGATTGGGCCATTGTACATCGGGCAAACAAAGAGAAGTGTAGGAACCCGGGTTAAAGAACTCAGATTTGATAAACCACAAATACTCGCCAGAGAACGATTCATTTCGGATGATACGCGAGGCTATTGAAATTAAAAAACATCCTAATTTTAATAGAGAAGATGGTTGGAATCTACCACCAGCCTGGGATCCCATCATACAGAATATTAAATCCCAGCCCCAACACTATACTGCCAGACCAAAAGATACTGTAAGCTCTTTCTGCGTAAAACGGAATGCACCTGATTAATTTAAATGAGGGTATACAAGCTACTAACTAATTATGAGACAACCAACACCTCAGTCTCCATGTGACCACGGCCCTGCAAAGGGTTCGAAACGTCAGGATAAACATTAATTAAAACTAATGTGTAAAATAAACGCGAGTAGATCCGTAAAAGTTGTTTCAGTTCAATTATTATGGTTATTAAAATTTAGTTGCGAAGAAAATTACAATTTGAATAATTGTTGAAAAAAAAATTCGGGTGTAGTAGTGTACCCGACACTACTAACTATGGTATCGTTTTACTATGCCCAGCCCGCCGAAATCAAATCCCGTTCGTAAATTTTTTTTAATTCTTTATAAAATAAAATAATATTCATTTTAAAATTGTATAATGCAAAATATTCTTTTCATAATAATATTTGTAAGTAACTACTACATGCAAAATAACAAAAATGTAATGTATTCCAACAACTGTTGTTGTGAAAGTTATAAAAGCTAATTAAAACTACATTGTTATACTTTATACAAAAACTCCGAATATTTATACTAATAGGTACTTAACTAACTTGATGTTTGACTTTGCCAAATCATTAAAAAAACTTTTAATACAGGCAAAATAAAAATAAAAACTTGTTTCTTTACATAAAAGCTACGATAACAACGGTAAATATTCATCGTCTAAATAGTTGTGAGTTTTTTTGGAGGTAACGTCGTTACTTTCATGTCAAGATAAAAATTTGTAGCTATGATAGAAAATACTCGTGCTTTGACAAGACCTGTTTTTCTTTACTTGCATTTAATGTAAACGACATACATTTTTCCTAAAAATATTCAGTGTCAACCATCCGCGTGACTAAGTTATATTTAGTTTTTTAATTTTGTTTTTTTACATGTGGTTGTCTGCTATATTTTTTTTATTTTTTTTGTGCTTATTTGTGATGGGAAATGTCCTGCTAAAATAGGGCATTTTCCAATATTTTAACGCTGTAAGGAAGAAAAGAGCTGGACACTTGCTGAGTTTCTTGCCGGTTCTTCTCAGTACAAGATCTCTCGCCCAGAGTAGACTTACGAACCGATGGCATAGTGACATTCACAGGACAAACACTATTATAGACAATGTTTTTTCCAACTTTGATATACAATGCGACACTATTCATTCTTTTTTCAGTCACTACTTACGGAACTGGATTAAAATTGATATTTAAGTACAGCTTTGATTAAGTTACCTAACTAATTTAGGTATGAACTGTTACTATAATCACAATTTCACTTATAAAACACAACAATATAAATACTTGTAGGTTTTGGAAACTGAATTTTGGGAAAAGTTCGAGACTTGATTCCTGAACTATACAATTATGTACCCATAAATTTGTACGGAACCCTCGGTGGGCGAGTGCGACTCGCACTTGTCCGGTTTTTTTATAGTTAGCACGGCAAATGATTCCACTCCACTTGATGTTAAATATAAATGGAGTCCAGAGGCGAAGAGAACTGGTGTAGTGTCAAAACATCGTAGCATCAGTTAACCTCACACTGCCGGCCCACAAGGTGCTTCTTCACGCCTCGTTTCAAGGACCCTATACCAAGGAGAAAAAACGTGAGACCATTTATATTATAATTCTAATTTTCAGTAAAATATATTTAAAATAATCTTGAACTAGCCTGGAGATAGGGCTCTGTCCAGAATCCGACTGGAAAGACACTACTAGCAGTAATACTTTTCATTGCTGGTTATCTGTTTGAACAGTTTTAGTAACAGTGAAATTACTAAGCATAGTGAAAATAAGAATAAAGCTTTCATAAAAAATTCTTAAAAAAATCATTGAATAATTCCGACCTCAGTCTTAGAGATCTGATACATTGATGATGTTAGTACCGGCATGCATGTGCTAATGGCCCAACAGCTAACGCTAGAAATAACGGTCATGACCTCTAGGCTATAACCATTGAATAACATATAATGAATATTATAATATAATCAAATCTTATTTAGTTGTATATACTTTAATGACACTTTTCGTATTCTTAAAGCTTCTAACAGTTTTCTGCCCATGATTTAGGTATCTAAAGCTAATACTCGAGTGCACAAAGTACTCTCATCACTGAATGCCGCCCGGACAAATGTCGCGGGTGCTCGAGGCCGCTTTTTGCTGCTGACCGAGATACCACTGTTGGGCGGTTAAAAATCACTGGCTATTAACTAGCCCTTAAGTCGAGAAAAACATTTAGATACAATGAAGAAGTTGTTGACCTTATTACAGATTAACAATCTCTATAACTTAAGAATAGTAATCAACAGCCACATCAGCGACATCAGAGATATTGCATTTGTGTTGCTGACCTCTGAATTACCTTTTTACACCCCTTTTGAAAGAGTCCATGTCGTATCTCAATGGGAAAACCTCGGATCGCAACCATATACACTTTAAACTTTCGCGTTTTTTGAAAGACATTGAAAATAAGGTTTAACGCTAACTACTTAGTTATTGTAACTACTACGTAGTTATGCACCAGGTATACAAATCGTCTGTCGCTAAAAACATGTTTGTCTGTAATTATCAATGTTAAGTAGAGTAGTTACGATAAGCCCTATTGATTTCTTTATAACTTGCTGATTTTTTATATTTACTCCAATCACTTACACCCGCTGACATACCAGGCCAGATGCAATAAACAAGCTATCGTGGCTCTGCCCCTTTGTCAAACTTTCAAATTTTTATTTATTCGCAACACAACTTGCGTAACTGTGTTTTTAATTTAAAACACAAATTTTATTTTTATTTCTAAAATGGACTTCTTTTTATGAATTTACGCGATAATTGAGACGTTACAAGATTTATGGACCACAGAGTGTCCCTTTTTTACGATTAGCTCCTCTTCTACCCAACAAAGTTGGCACTGGGCATTTTAAAACGGCCCATTGTGCCCAGTACCGGACAAATTAAAAATGTCTTGAGCACCAAAGTGCACTATAACTCAACATCTTTGAGGGTCCTTCACGGCATTATCTGACTTTTCCATTTCGTTTTTTCGGGGTTCCACCGACTTGTACAGTGCACGTCTTGTACTGTAAAGATAGTTTGTATTAGATTTTTTTAAATAATAGATTTTACTAAGAATACTTTTTGTTACTTCGCGTCTCTGTTATATAACAAAAACATTTTATAAAATAGCTTACCTACTTCTTAACTGATCTTTAGTATTTGTAAAAATATTATGATCAGATGTTAATGACGGTAGTTGTTGACATTAAATTGGCGCCTTTGACTTTCAAAGTAAAAAAGTAATAGTGTTGAATAATTTCGGCGGGCTGGTTAAAACCACGATAGCTCAATTGGAAGAGCACCTGACCCGGTAGAAGGGTGCAGGTTCAAATCCTGCTCGTGGAAAATTTTCAACAATTGTGTTTTTGTACTATGTGGTTTTATAAAGGCTATACGACTATACTTAATTATTCGTCTGATTGACATGAAAACATTTTGCTTTGAATGCGACCTGTTTTTTCAGGTTTCTCGATAGCGAAATTTTCAGTACAACCTTCACAAGAAGAGACCTTCGCATCTACAAGATTCTACTTTTAAAGATATTTTTCAAGGGGTCAATAATTATAGACTTTTCATTTCAAAAACAATTTAACATACTAATGTGGGTAATCTGCACATGTCCACAATCTGATCTCCAAAGTAAAATGCTCCAATTCAGAACAGTGGATGTTATTAAACTTAATCGACGGGCCCTTTTATCCAGCCGCCGTTCATTCTTGTCCTGTTTTTTTGTACGGCTGGCTTCACTCCAGATGCCATTATAAGTTCCCGCTTTTTTGCCTAGAGCGCCGTTGCTAGGTTACCAGCGTTCCTGCACGTTATTATTATAGTGCTGAGATATTGTTTTTACTTCCTCAACGTGATATTATAAGGTGCTTAAGCAAATTTTAATCGTGACCTATAACATAAACCTGTTTTCGGAATTCGTCTCTCGAATATTTTTGTAACAAATTTTCGACGAAAAGCGGAGAAAAGAATGCGGAGTATTTTTATGATAGTAATAAATATAAAATGAAATAGCACCCTTACTGACGACAATATTCTAAATTGACCAGTAGGTAAGTACCGGGAACTTAATTACTTTCACAATTTTGAGCTCGTCAGATTAATAAATAAATTCTGTTCTCCATTGAGTTTTTTCGATTTTATAGTTTTCTACATTTATAGTACCTACCTAGCCGTGATCAACGGTTACATATTATAACAACTAAACCTATTCTAACTATTCTTCTATTTTCGAATTAACTACGGTCAAAAGATCTACTGTTTGAGATACCTAAAAATCGTTTCAAAGATTTTTATAATAGCTAATAAACGAAATCCATAAAGGAGAATTCACCTACGGTTTATTCAACTACAATTACTTAACCTAAGAACGATTGAAGTAACGGGCGTTTCACCTACTGTTGATTTATGTATGGCCAATATTTGTAGACATCAAATGAAGAAATTTTTAAGTGGAGCGAAACGAAAAACAACACGCTATAAGTAAAGAATAACGTGAAATGAAACGTATCCTGACAAAAATGACGTGTAATGTCATCAGAGAAACTTCTTTTACGTAGTAATTAAACTTTTACCTAATCTGTGGTCATACAGAACCGAAGTAGTGTAGTATTAAATTAATAATATAGTAATGGCTTATTATATTATTAATTTAATATTAGCCACAACTCTCCCACTCCTAGGTAAATGCTTAATATATTTAAAACAAATATTTGCATTATTCAGCGCTGTTATTACAAATATTTTCAGTTTGTTATTTATATACCTACTAAGATTACCTATAACATTGCCAGCCGATATTAGTCTATATTGGTGCAAATAAATTACATAGAAAATGATACGCCTAGTTTCACAGACCGTTTGATCTGATTTATTGGAAGATCCATTGGAGCCATTCGTCCGTGACTGGAGGTAGACATTAGTAGTCGTTATTTTGAAAACTGGATTTTATTTTATGACCGACATTAAAACAAAACCTAAAAGTATTATTTGAAATTCGCTATTTTTAAATAAAATATTCTTATTCATCGCTAATTGAGTTCAAGACTTAAATAAATATTATGTTTTGCTTAGCTATGAAGGGTGAATTTAAAAGCTTAATTTAGGCTTCCTAGAATTTCCCGATGTAATTTGTAATTGAAAAGGTATTTTCTCCTTAAATATTACAATATTCCAGTATAGTTTTTAGTCTTATGCCGTCAATAGAATTAAACTGTAAAAATATTTGATCATTATGTTTCGAACCGATTCAGATTCAAAAATATTTTTTAGTTCTAATGTATTATGCCTTTAGTAAAAATATATTGATACAATATTTGTTTGTATAGTAAAAAGTGTAAATAACCCCAGTGGACTAAAATCAAACAATACTTACTATTACGACATACAAGCGACACTCTGCTTCCCCTAATTGAACATCATCTTCTGTGAAGCTTATTTAGGCTGTAACCGTGCCAGCGTTACATTACAATCACTACACGGTTACAATCATCATTCTCAAGTAAGAAATGTCCCACTGCTGGGCTCAGGCCTTCTCACATGAACAATAGTATTATGACGACGTGAACCGGGACCAATGGCTTAACTTAACTTTCGATGCACAGAGGAGTTCAGTTCCATCCGGTGACTTGGCATAGCAAAATTTGCTTCACTTGCAAGATCGCAACCAGAACGCCACGTTATTAAGCTTCTTAAACATTATATCACATAAAACGCTAACATGAATACATAAATAATGAAGCTATGCGGACTATTAAAGTCCATTGCAATAGTTTCTCGTCTTGGCACTCGCCCAACCACCAGAACTATGCAGGTGCAATGTGACGACCTGTGGGAGGGAAAAATGTCAGCAAATGAACATGAATTAATGAGTATTGCCAATCTCTACTTTTCGTCCTTTCCTCTTCCCCACTGACACTCTTTATAAATCCAGTAAGGTATTAACGGTTAGACAGTTATTTATTCTAAGCACAGTTATCAAACTTTCGATCGACTGCACAAAATTGGATAATTCTTTTTTTTTTGTGTTTGTTATTGTCAAGACAATATTTCAGAAAAAAAGAAAAAAATATATTTGTACTAAAATATGACTCTTCTAAATATCACGATATGAAAAGTGAGTTAGTGAATGAGACAGAATGACGGACAGTTCTTCAGCCTGCATTTGACAACTTCAAACGGACAATACATCGTATGACATGGTACGTCAATACGATCTTAATATCAATCTAATAAAATTACCGCTTCTTTTACCAAAGTAATATCGATGTTTCGTGTGTTTGAAGGTTTATCGTAGTGTTCCCTCTACTGTCGAACGACCGGCCACCGGTCGCTAACAATTGATTTAACCATTGTTATACGTTATTGACAGTGGAGTGCATATTGTTATTGATTTTAAGAAAATGCCACATGTGAGGCGTCAAAATCCATTCATTTAAGTCAATCGATTACATTAATGATCCAGGTGAAGTAATCAATTATCCAATTGAATTCTTAAATTCATTAGATTTGCCAGGATTACCGCCACATAATTTACAGCTCAAGGTTGGATCTGTGATAATTATGTTACGCAATCTGAATCAACCAAAATGCTAACTGACTTTCTTTTTCAATACAGGATAATTAATTAAAACTAATATGTAAAATAAACGCGAGTAGATCCGTAAAA
Source organism: Eudonia truncicolella (assembly GCA_949315975.1). Taxonomy (NCBI): domain Eukaryota; kingdom Metazoa; phylum Arthropoda; class Insecta; order Lepidoptera; family Crambidae; genus Eudonia; species Eudonia truncicolella. The sequence continues at coordinate 20,317,855 of OX438827.1, read as the reverse complement.
GTTGTTTCATTACAATGGATTAGTACTTGTTAGTATCGATGGCAGTGAAAACGAAGAATCGATACTGACAGTAGTAATCCTCATCATAGAGGACGAGACAACGAGGTGCGTAATGGAGTATGGTAATCAATTTCCATTAATAAAATTAAAACGGTCAACGCAATAATACAAACATGGCGACTCGACACTGTTAATTACACCAAACGCAAAATATAGCCGCAAAGTTTAGCCCGTTTAATATTAAATTAAGTATCCCTCATTGTACAAAACTGTACGGTTCATTAATTATTTCACCAATGACTTCATTATTATACTGAATCAAAACAGTTTGATTTAAATAGTAATATTTTAATTTATCATTTTCATACAATCAACATCGAACGAGCTGCATTGTTTCATGTCGTTGGGTGATAAGCCACGCTGTCCGGTGACGCCGCCGATAAAGTTATGGCGCTAACAAATTACGAAGAGTTGAAATGGTGCACCACAATTTTAACAAAAGTATTTGGTGCGATATCGTGACATTTACACTCTATGTTGTTGTTTTCTCTATATTTATTTTTGTTTAATTTGTAATTTCGTTGTTGTTTTATTTTTGTCTGTTGTAGTCAAAAAAACTTTCATTGATTAATTCATTTATTTATTCATTCATTCATTCTATGTAAGTATCACGTTTGCACCGATAAAGATTTTAAAGTGATTACTTCTCTTGTATCTAATAAATTTCAAACGAAAAGCTTTATGTCGAAATCTTATAGGATTTTTATAAATATTGAAGTTGTACCGGGACTGTGTCGACGTGTACAGTACGTACTTCAACAAAGCGCGGCATCTCTTCAGTCTCAGGTCCATTAGACGAGCATTCAAACGATGTCCTGTTTTTCTTCGATATGCTCGAAACCCTAAGTCTTCATTTAACACCCTTTTCACCGTGGTTCTGCTTAAACCCATCTGAAGGGCCAACAGTTTCTGCTTACGTTTGGGATTTCTTTGAATTCATGCCTTCACAGCTTTTATCACAGCTTGAGTCCTAACAGATCGAGGGCGACCACTTCTTGACCTGTCATCTACACTAGAGTCTTCATTGTATCGTTTGATAGTACGATAAACGAATCTTTTGGTTAAATTCAAATTTTTCAGTATGTCAAAAATTTGAATTGGCGCGTAACCGCATCGATGCAACGCAATAACTGCAACACGGTCTTCTTTAAGCGTCCACTCCATATTTAAAAATGAGTTAAATTCTAAAAGTTATACATTTTTATTTTTTAATGAACAATTCGAAATTCGAATTCAATAAACTTTTTTGTGGTTAGCATTCTAAAAGAAAAGTTTTTACTGTGTGACAATACTTATGACCTGACTGTGTATATCCCACAGCCCATTGCCAAAAAATAAGGAGACTCAGAAGGCAATCTTAACATACCGCGCTCGAGCAACGCACACAATAGACCCCTTGCAGGGATCTCGGAATAACTCGGAACAGTCAGAGCGCATTTGTTGCAAGATTCCGCAAGAGGTGTCTATCCGTGAGAGGTTGTCTACGCAACGCACACAGCTCCCCGATCCGATCCGAACCCCTCGGAGAATCTTGTAGGGCACGGGGACACGTGCGGTACTAGATTCGTAGTGCGTGCGTGTTCCATCTAGAAAACCTCTGACGGTGCGTTGCCTCACACGGCTTGGAACCCTTTAAGTTTCTCGCCGCCCCCAAAAAGCCCGGTGAAGCTGGAAATGCCCAAAGGCTATTAGTAAACTCTCTCAAAAAAAATGCACACAGCATTGCTCGAGCGCGTTTATATAAAGTTTTCCTTCTGCACTCTACTTGTTTGTGCCGTTGGCTTAATAATGGGAAGCGACTGCACATCAAACGATTAAGCATCATACGTTAATACGCGGACAGCATACCTTACTTTATCATTTGGCCAAACAGACTGGAGTCAGCTTTTTTCCTGTCACATTACTGACGGTAGGCACATTGTTTTCGGAGCGAGCGGTGCAAACAACAAAAATAAATTATGCCCACAAACAATGCGGGATCGCTTTGCGAACGGCGAATTTGTAACGATATTTTAATTTAATTTGTGGGTTGCTGCACTGGTTTTAAAGTTCGTTGTTGATAGAGTATGACGCAGTCGATATAAGTTATATTTGTACTACCTTATAATTATATTACACTATAAAAGGGGGAATATGTATATATGTGTTATGGTGTAAACTATCAGGCGAATTTAAACAGTCACCGCCGCCAGGTTAAGTCTCGTAACTCCATGGGTATAACCTGTAAGTTGCTAATTGACAAAAGTCTTTTTAGTTATTTTATAAACATTAACAGTGTGTTTTTCAATATTTCAGATGCTGTAAGAGGGAGAAAAAATGCTTTTTCTGAGATTTTTTGCTGGATTTCTCAGCACCAGGTCTCCCGCTCTGTAGACTTTCGTATCGATGACGTAGTAACATACATAGGAGCTTCATTATTATAGTATCATTTTAATAAACCGTTTTGTGTTTTAGTTTTTTTTAAGCTAACTGCATGTTTGCTTACCGGTGTCATCATACGGAAAACAAAACACATACCACACGTAATACGCAATAAGTATAGCAAACTCTCCTTAGACAGTTTTCTTTGCAGAAAGAATTTCCGAAGTGCAATACGACAAACAAGTTTTTAACTGAGTAAAACAGCTTGAGCTCTCAAAACTGTAGCACAAATAATCCCGTATCTGGTGGCGGAAGAAACGCGATGCATGCTGCATCGCCAACGCCATCTGCGATAGGACTCTCAGCCGGTGCCAAAGTATCACTATACGGACATTTGAAATATCTATTGCGCTCAAATAAAATTTGTTCTCACATGAAGTAAAATGTTAGTAGGCATACGGTATAATATTACTTGCAGATAGAAATTGCTTTTACACGGTGCTCTGTGTTATATGTAAGGCTGGGGTTTTGGTGATGGAGTCACATGATGATGAGGATGGAGTATGACACACAAGAGTGTGTCATATTTATGTGACGTAACGCCTTAGACGATGATATATCCACGAAGATAAAAAATCTTGTGGAACTTTCTAGAAGATGTTTTAGTAATCGCAAATAATATTTTGCAATTTCATTTTGATAAAATAAGTAACGTCAAAGTGAGTAAAAGGTATTTCGTATTTTTTTTATTTGGTTCATTTTGTAGATCTATTACAGTGATTATTCCCAATGGCTTATTCTTTCTTAAGGTCTTTATTCAGGGCTCCGAGCAGGTTTACAATTTAGAAAATAAAACCATACCTATTTAATGGTTTTTAAGAACAAAGAATAACCGCCTGCTTTATAATGGACTTAAACTCAGGACCTTTTTCAACCTGAGCGACTGCTCTTTCAACTCAGACATAATATATGGGACTTTTACGAGACATTGGAGTCTTGGGTTCGAGCCTTACTGTCAATGCATACATGGGACCTAAATGTTATTAGAGTCATGCTTCCGCAGCTTTCAATATTGCATGTGGATCATCACTAATGGTATTAACATGTAAACAATGCACACACATCATTAAGCGACAGCTCTAAAGGGAAACTGTTGGTGTTGCCAAAATAAAAAAGGTTTTAGTGTGGCCAAAATAGGAATGATAACCACATGCAACAATATCCTATGTTGGTCCTATTTTGTATACATTGACGGTATCTGAAGTGTTATCTTTTAAGCATCACATCCTTTTCAAGAAATAAGGATAAGGCAATCGACCACTGACCACTAGCAATGTTTTAATCACTAAGACCACCGGCTTGGACCCAGAGGTCCCGGGTTTGATTCCCAGCGAGGGGTACATGTTTACTACTAATACTGCTACCACTTACTGTACTCGGATAGGTTGGTGGTGGGGCTTGTTTGTCCGTCGGCTAGCTACCACAATCTTATATGTCGCCATAACATCAATGTTTGTAGCATTGTTATGTTCCGGCAGCTAGAGATAAGATAGCCAGTGCTTCAGTAATTAATGATTCCGGGTGAAGTGCGCTTCCATCCTTATCTTATCTTATCCTTGCCTTATCTTCACTTAACACCAGTGCTTACCCGAAGCTCGTTACCGCTAACGCGTCCGCTACTCTACAACCGCTGTACAACGTGCCTAAAACTAGATTCCCCAGTAGACACGTGCATTATAAATGCTTTGCGGGCATCACAATCCGCAAAAGCAAACGAATTCGACGGAATTTTATTTCCCAATACACGAATACGTTATTGAGTAGGTAGTTCTTTCTTCTCTTGTTCTATTGCACTATGGCTGTTGTATTTTGTCAGTTCTGTCAGTGTGCTGTGAGACACGTTTACGTGATTTAGTATCTTCTGTACTTTCATTGGTTTACCGTGGTTTCAGTGGTCAGCGTTTGTTATTATATTAAGGGTTATTTAAATAAACTTAAGAAAAGTGAAAAAAAAACACAAATGTTGAAAAATTTCCACGAGCAGGATTTGAACCTGCACCCTTCTGACATACCGGGTCAGGTGCTCTTCCAATGGAGCTATCGTGGTTCTAACCAGCCCGCCGAAATTATTCAACACACAACACACATTAGTTTATTACTAAAGTAAATAGTGTTGAATAATTTCGGCGGGCTGGTTAGAACCACGATAGCTCAATTGGAAGAGCACCTGACCCGGTATGTCAGAAGGGTGCAGGTTCAAATCCTGCTCGTGGAAATTTTTCAACATTTGTGTTTTTGTAATTTGTTTCGCAACAAAAATTTGCGTTAAAATTATATAAACAAAACAAACATTTTAAGAAAAGGGCTTTTGAATCATCCATAAATGTTTTACCTACTAGCCATTCAGGACGTCTATTTAGTACTAATAATAACAATAATATTAATTTGTTTCGGACAGAGCCCATAAAAGTATTAATATCAATGATCTTGAGCTAGTATTAGTAAAATTAACAATATGAATTTTGTAATTACGTAATATAAGTTGAAATATAATTATGTGGACATAGCCAACCTGTCCTTACATAATAACAATCAGTTCAACTATAGCACTAAACATAGTATGAACTTGGAATACATTTACCGAGCTTTGTTCGTGTGTTAAGGAGACAAAACAAGGAGTAACTATTCGAAGCTCGATTCTATTTATCAGTACCGGGTTAGGTGTTTTGTATTCACTTTAGAACCCCGCCCGATCCTCTAAATGCCACTACACATTTACAGAATACACTAAACATGCACACCAGTGTAGGCCCAAGACACAGTACTCGTAGAACAAGGATACGACGAACCAGTTCACACGCGCTCTACACCAGGTACAGGTGTACCTGGGCGCTTCTCTCCTCCACCACGGCCCGGTCAACCCGAGCCGAGGTCCGAGCCTTTAGAGGCGCCCTCAGGTTGTTCCGCTCCCCGATCCGATCCGAACCCTTCGGAGAATCTAGTAGGGCACGGGGACGCGCACTAGTGCGCGATGCCGTTCCCTCTAGATAACCTCCGAAGGTGATTCGTTTCACACGGCTTGACGTTTTTCGTTCTTCGCCGCTCCTAAACAAGCCAGGGGAAGCTGAAAATGTCGTCTGAGGCAATTAGCAATCTCTCTCAAAAAATAAAAATCACTAGAAAGTTTTCAAAAAATTTATGACTCAATTTCAGTTTTAATAAAAACAAACAAAAAAAGAACCTCGATCGTGTCGTATCTTCTTTTCTTGTAAGGTGGTGTAAGTGTGCGCATTTTAACTTAGAGGCCCATAAAAAATAAAATATCTTATTTAGAAAAATCAACATTATTTATTTATAGTCTCTATATATTTGTTAGCAAATTAAAGAACAACGAATTACACTAAATGTCATTAATTAAAGTAGGAACTGAAGAAATACAGAAGACTAAAATTGCGCGCTCTTATACGACCGGGTGTACAAGTGTGCGCGGCGAGTTGTACAAGAGTGCGCGCATTAATTCTCAGTGCACAAGTCGCACTTATATAGTCCTTGACCTAAATAGGCAGTTTTCATGCCACTATTGTTGGCACACCGAACATTCGATCCAGTCTTTAGTAAAAGGATCTTTGTATACTTCTTGACACCCACCACACCTCCATATCCTCTTTTTTGGGGTAGTTTTAGGGATTTTAAACGGCAAAGACTGAGTTTTCTTTGTATCTAGTTTTAGCTTCGGTTTTTTTTGAAGTGCCATTTGTTTTTCAATTTCTATTTTATATGGTGAGCTACTTATAATGTCTGATTTCTTACGTTTTCTGTTAACAGTAGTCTTTCTATCGGAAGCTTTGGGAATTGGACTAATATTTGACACTGCTTTTAAAATATTCGGTTTCTCAATAGCATATGTAGGTCTGTCTATCAATACATGGCGAGTATACTTCAACTGAGCCACTCGTTGATGGTTGTGGCTCTGGCTCTGAAACCACATCTGCAGAAGTCACTAGTTCTCTGTCCGTTACTGAACTTGCTAAGATATCGGCTTCGGTAAAAACATCGGGATCGTAAGGCTCAATGCCAGTAACTTTAAAACTTTGTGCTGCACATGATAAGGTTGCAGCTTTCAAGTACGCTGGTATAAGAATTCCCACCATTTGGAACACAGTGATTGCTCTGCCAGGATGGTTACGCAACCATTTTTTGCATTTATTGTCATAATATTTTTTTAGGACAGTGTGAAAGCCACAGTCAAGAGGCTGCATTTTATGACTGGCATGTGGCGGCAATGATAGTGCAATGATATGATTTTTACGGTAAAAATTTATAGCGCCAATAGTACAATGAGACACATGATTATCCAGTATAAGAAGAACTGGATCTTCCTTAGTTGGTTTGGTGTAATCCTTAAAATTTGTCAACCAATTTAGAAAAAGATCTGCATTAATGAAACTCGAGTCTGACACCATTCCAATTGACCCCATAGGTGCATGGGGACAGATGGCGCTAGCTATCACGTAAACATCGAGTGCGCGTATAAATAAATTTTAAAAATAGTAATTTTATAATAACAAACCCAATTGGCAATTAAATATGCATAAAAAAACTCAATAGTACAGTGATATTGTTATCTACAAAAATTAATAACGTTAAGTGGACATAAACAGCTGATAAGTGACTAAAAGTGAAAAAGTTATTTACAAGTGCTAAATTGTGACTGTTCAAATCAAAAGCCATTTACCTCCATGCTACTGACTCAAATAGTGAATATTGTCAACAAATCATACAGCAAAATTTGTTAAATTTTAAATTATCAAAAAACATTTTCGGTTGCATTCATCAGCTGCGAGTGTGACTCATACTTATCGTGACATTCAAAATATTGTAAGGAAACTAGTGACATCTGTCGGGCTACGAGATATTTAATAATATGCACATCAACGCCATCTATTAAAATATCTGACCACTGAGCTCACTACGAAATCAGACTCTTTTATTTGTCAGTAAAATTATTGAGCCCGTGGTGCATTGGCTTGACGCCTACATACATACCAGAGAACCGGAGATCGATTCCGTGGAGAAGTTTATCTTTTTGTGTAATTACAAAGTTTTCTAGGTATATTCAAATTAAAATGAAGCAAATTAAGAACAAATGTCTGTCCATAACTTGTTCATCATGCAAAAAAAACTTCAAACTGCAAGACACAGAAGTGTCTGAGAAAAGATATTTCTTAATGACAAGCGACAACAAAAAAACATGGAAGTGTAAAAACTGTACAAATTTTCTACCGATACCTTCTACGAGTAACGAGAACATCACGAAACGAAAACCGCGCTCCAAATCCATAAGTCCTCTTCGATATACATCAGTTCTCGAAAAAAGCAGTTATAGCTCCTTAATTTTAGATTGTTCTATGAAAAGCGCGCCAAATAAATCTTTGGATGATAGTCAAATATTAGAAATGAAAGAACAAATTCGTTTATTGCAAGAAGAGCTCGCTGCAGCGCATAATGAAATTGAAACTTTGCTACTGGAAAATTCGAAATTAAAAAAACAAACAGTAATTAACAATACTACTATGAAAGCCTTTAAAGAAATCAATAGTCCAATAAGGAAACTAACTAGGAAAGCAAAATCGAATAGCAAAAACAATCTATCGCCGATTCCACCTTCAATTGCGGCTATAGATACGAAGGAAAGACCACAAAGCACACCAAAACGTAGTAAAGCCATTGTGAAGAATCAAATTTCAACGAAGATAGCTGAGCCGGAAGACCTAGGTTTAAGTACTAGATTAAGTAAAATAGTTGTTTCTGATTCTGATTTACGGAGCGAGTCATTAAGTGAAAATTGTATTAAAAAGAAAGGAGATCAAAAAGTTATAATTTTTGGAGATGATGAAGGAAAGGGCACTTGTAAGCTTTTACAATCTCTTTTAGGAAGTCAGTTTAAGGTGTTCTCGTTATTGATGCCAGGTGCTAAAATCAATCAAATACTGTGCTCCTCCTTATCTTACTGTAGAAACTTAACCAAATCGGACTACGTGGTTATAATTGGAGGTTGTAACGATGTAAACCCTATGGAATTGCAGAGCCATTTGTATTATTATATGAATAAACTAGATAATACTAATGTTATTCTATCTCAAATATTTAGAAATGTGAACATGAATAGACATATACTATGTACTTCATACCGATACATATGTAATCAATTTGAGTGGGCTACTTTTGTTGGATATACGTATGGCCGACATTATAACGTTTACTCTAGACTCATGGACTTGTGTAGAAACATATTGAAAACTATTTTGAATAGAGAATATGCCCGCAAATACAATGAATATCGTGAAGCAATAAGAGGAAATAATATCATTAAAATAGCAAAGAAAACTCGCTACGAAAAACTATCAGTAGGTACTCAAACTGAAAATGATGAGTTTTTTCTTGACTACGAATAACAACTTTAAAATTTTCCATCAAAATATAATGAGTTTAAAAAATAAATATAATGACTTAGAAATATATATTAGCACTAGGGTTCCACAATTTGACATCTTATGTTTTACAGAAACTTTTATAAAGACATCCGACTTAAATTGTATCGAAATAAATAATTATCGTTTAGCATGTCACTATTCTAGAGGGCAAACTAGCAGAGGCGGTGCCTGTATTTTTGTTAAAAGCACACTGGAGTGTATTCTTTTTCTATCAAAATTTAAAGTGGGTGGTACAAAAATTCCCGTCGGACTCATAGCGTTAACAGCAGCCATATTAACACCCCTTTCTGCACTAGATATTTTACTTACTGAACGTTTGCCTTTGGTGCTCCAAACTTTTGGGGGTTTATTGGGCACTGTGGTAATGCCTGTTTCATCCATATTAAAAATTCGGTGTGGTGGGAAGTTCTCCACTTGTGCCTGATTGAACCCCATAGCTCTAGCGACACTCGTCGCCGTTGGTTGCCTTAATGATATATCGGGATATCTCTGCATGTCCCTGAATTCTTGTATAACTTCACGGCAAAATGTAGTTTCGGTACGGCCTAATTTAGTAGCAGGGGTAGAATTTTTCAATCGCTTCCTCAAAATAGACTCCGCCATGCCAAAAGATTCAGCTACTGAACGCTTCGACTGTCCTTTTTCGATTAGCTTTCGAGCTTCATCAAGAACCTCTAGCGAACAATTTTGTCGTTGAGTAGTTCTTTTTCTTCGAGACATGCTGTAAGTGCACAAAAAAAATACTTAGTTTGTAAAATTAGACTTTATCTTACACACTACATTAGGGAAAAATAAATGTCGTAAAGTAAAGAGTGCGCGCGCAATCTTATACGCTCATACCGTTTTTTTTTTTTTGGAGAGAGATTGCTGATTGCCGCTGCGGCATTTTCAGCTTCACCGGGCTTTTTGGGGGCGGCGAGGAACGTAAAGGGTCCCTCAAGCCGTGTGAAACGAATTACCTTCAGAGGTTATCTAGAGGGAACGGCATCGCGCACAAGTGCGCGTCCCCGTGCCCTACTAGATTCTCCGAAGGGTTCGGATCGGATCGGGGAGCGAAGCAACCCGAGGGCGCCTCTAAAGGCACGGACCTCGGCTCGGGTTGACCGGGCCGTGGAGGAGGAGAGAACCGACCAGGTACATGTCTGTACCTGGTGTAGAGCGAGTGTGAACCGGTTCTTCGTACCCTTGTTCTACGAGTACGGTGTCTTGGGCCTAAACTGGTGTGCATGTTTAGTGTATTCTGTAAATGTGTGCTGTCATTTAGAGGATCGGGCCGCTCATACCGTGCGCACTCTTGTACACCTCACCCTGCACTAACATATTGAACCACTAGCGCCATCTATTGAAAGATGAGCAAAGTTTTTCAAATCGATTAGCCAAGTAAATACGTTATTTGGATAGTCAATTAATATTCTTGTAAAAGTAACAGTTTCGGAACAGATATCTTTACAAAACTCAAGAAAATTAGATCAAAATGAGTAAAAATCTATTGACTTACGTAGTATCTCCGTTTTTTAACCAATTTAAATTTTTTTTTGGCTGCGCTACCCTTATCACTAATAAACCAAAACACAACTGAAGTAAGCCGCAGACCTCGCACAGAGCCGGTGTGACGTTTGATGCGCACTCTTATCGACCGCGCACTCTTACACCACCTTACCTATCGAAGTCGTAGAATTTTTTTCTTTGGTAACTGTATGTACAAAAGACTACAAAAGCATTTGTAGAACTATTTGTAACTAATAGTACTACCCTCGTGGTTCAGTCCTAGAATCCTTCGCTTACTCGGGTTTCAATACAAGAACTCGCGCGAAACAACAACTTTGCAGCCTTTCATAACAAATAACTATTAATCATACTAATCTACACTAATATTATAAAGAGGAAACCTTTGTATTTTTGTATGTATGTATGTATGTATGTATGTATGTATGTTTGTAACGAATAAACAAATGAAGTCGTTTGTAGAGCTTTAGTTTATATAACTATATTACATGTATTCTAAAAAAATATGTAATAATATAAATAAGTTAAAATAAAAAAAAATATAACAATATAGGTATATAAGTCAAAATTAAATTTCCTCTTATTGAAATGCTAAATTAATAAAGTTATTTTGTAGCTAACATTTATGAAATGTTTTGTTTTTGTGTACTGATTCAATTGTATTTTGGCTTATCTTTTATTTTTAAATGTAGAAAATTAAAACTGGTATCGACATACTTGCTGTTGAGTTTCTTGCGGCCATTCTTCACAGCTAAATAATAGACGTCCTGAATGGGTGGTATGTACGTAAAAAAATGTTTAGACGATTCAAAAGCACTTTTCTTAAGTTTATTTGAATTAAAAAAAATTTCTTTGACTTTGACTTTAGCTTCATAAGAGACCAACTGTTTGCCCACGAATTCATCAGCGAGGGATTTTTTTTTTAAATAAAAAAAAATGAAATCTTATTATTAGGTCAGAAAAGGCTTTAAATCTCTAATACATTTGTTGTTATACATGATACATTTTTCTATACATAATAATGTCATTGTTTATCCCTCTAAAAAAAACACAAACATATTCTTTAGATTATCTAAATTTTTTGTTTTTATTTTTTATGTTTTTATTTCCATGATATACTTTATCGCATAAGAGATATTAAATTTGCTATGACGATATATAGCCCATTAACTTTCCCACTGTTGGGCAAAGGCCTCCATTATCAAGTCATCACTTCAATTAATGGGTAATGGTTTAATCACCACGCCTGCCATACTGGTTGGTTATCACAAACCCGGGCTATCGGCATCGAGAAATCCGAAACACACTTTGCCTGACCTGGGAGTTGAACCTGAGATCTTTGAGTATGGGGGCCCCCAGCTTTGCCACTCAGCTACCAAAACATTTGGGAATAAGGACCCGTTAAGGAGGATAGGAATAAGTATTTAATATCATTAATTAAGATTTAGTCTAATTTTAACTAGGACGTAAATCTGCCACTAATCCGATTTTTGGGAGAGCCTTTAGCCGAGAGGAGCTAGCAAGAAACTCAGAAATCATTTTCTTCTCCGTCTTTTTAATTAGATAACAATGACTTGTCATTTACGTCCTTATACATAAACAAAGAAAGAAATTGAAATAAGCTAACAGCATATTAAGTATCATGACGTGTTTGATCTTTAGAAAGTAGCATAGATCACCTTTGAAAGAGTATTTATAAACAAAAACCTAAATAATTGAACAATTAAGTATGACGAAACATTCTGAATTTGGAGTTACATAAAATAAATTTTGCCAATTACATACCATCCTTTCTCTGTTACCAGGAGGAGGAAATAAAATTACATACAATCAAATACAAGCTACTAACTAATTATGAGACGACGGACCGTGCAAAGGGTTCGAAACGTCAGGATAAACATTAATTAAAACTAATGTGTAAAATAAATGCGAGTAGATCCGTAAAAGTTTTTTCATTTCAATGTGTAGTGTTCGCGTAAACTTTAGAAATCAATATAAAATTACATAATTTAATAGAGCACGTGTATATTAATATACTTACCTTATAAGCATAAGTTAATGAAGTATTGTAACTGTTGATTGATAAGGGTTTCAGTTACTATCCATGAATGAACTATCAAAACTTGTCCTAACTTTTAAACATGGGCTAAATTAGCATGAAGCCCTTAACATCAAACAAATTTAAGCCTTACATTTTCACAATGCTATATTTAGAACAGATAACGTGTGTACAGAAATTTATCCAGAAACCCTTGGATTAAGAATGGATAATTATTCAATAAGAACAAGCTTTATAATAATTTTATTTTAAATGTTTTTCGGCGACCGCTCTTGCCTGGAAAGACAGGCGAGTAAACTGTTTTCAGATCCAAATATTCACTTCTACTTGAAATATCAATAACGTATTTACACTATTTTTTAAAAATATTTTATACATAGGCAAATTAATCCATTCCACCTGATGTTACGTAGTAACGGAGTCCAGATGCGAAGTATGTATGTATTTTCATTAAGTAAATCGCCGTTTGTGTTTTAAAGTGATCTTCCTTAACCGTTATCAGCATTACAACGACGCGCTCGAAGTTCAGTAGAATGTCAACTGAGTTTACCACGGGATATCGAAATTCATTTCGCCGTTTGACATAAGGTCGACAAAACATTTGGCCTTTCTGTTACTGATCGAATTAACAACTGACCAAAATATATTTTATCGATATAACTATTGACATTGTTATCATAGATCGAATGGACGTTTGGTAGGACGATTTGTCATAGTACATATTTGGTAAATGGAGTTCATAAAAATTTGGTTGGTTGTTAATAATGTATCATTAGCAGTACTACAGCTAGATATTTACAATGAACTCTAGTATTTTCTTATCTTTCTCTTAAAGAGGAGTTTACAGATCTTCCTGCCAAACGTCCATTCGACTAAAATTCGATCTATGATAACAATGCCAATGGTTATATCCACAAAATACACTTTGGTCAGTTGTTAATTCGATCAGTATCAGAAAGACCAAATGTTTAGTCGACCTTAAAAAAATAAATTTCGATATCCCGTGGTAAACTCAGTTGACATTCTACTGAACTTCGAAATATCGAAATATTAAAGGAGCCAAATTTTACTCAGTTTACATTCCGATACCCTAACAAAGGCACAAAGAAGGCGCGGCCCGCATAAATCAAAACATGTCATCTAGGCTTTTGTGTTATGAGACTTCATTTTGTGCATGAAACCAGCCTTACTAAACCTCCGGTCAAACGACATGGAAAGGTTAAAGGAGTTCATATAGAAATGGTGTTCCATGCAAAGAAATCCGCTGCGATTAGGACGCTTTTGGATTTGATTTTTACTTTTAAAATATGGTAGGAACGTTTGGTATAGTTGATGCTTCAAGCTGTTAACCCGCCATTGGTGACCTATATGTCTGTGAGACCGGGTAGTTAAAATAAATCAAATATTTTTGTCACCGTTTATCGAATTACACTGTGGTTTCGAGTAGCTGCCTAATTCCACGCCACCTACCGCCAGTCTACCCCGCGACAGCGACGCGGGCGCACGTCACACAGTTTTGACGCCAACCCGGTGCGTGAGACCTGCGTCACCAACTAAGTAAGTCAAATAGTTATTGTGTATTTATTTATATTATATACTCAATATATAACCATTTATGTTATTTTATGTTACCAATGTCATAAGACTGAATAAGCCTTTTATAATTTATTGTAAATAATTAAGAGTATTGCTATTTTTTTAATTTAATAAAACTTTGTTAAAATACCTTATAATTTTAGTGCATGCAAAGATATTGTCTAATGCATGAAATACCTATGTTTTATTGACAATTAATGATGAAATTTTATATCCTTTCCAATGAAAAGTAGCATAAACCGTAAATTTCAGAAAAAATCGTAGTCAAAAACCCCGGTGCGTGAGACCGGGGTCACCAACGATGTAAGTCAAATTCACGTCACCAATGGCGGGTTGATATAAATTTACATTAAAGGCAGACATGGGTGACAAAAACGTATCATCTCGAGTTCTCCGTGCTTTAGATGGCACGTAATGCCGCTGGTCCCAGCATCAGTCGTTAACATACACCAATCCACACGGGGCTCGCGTGGTGGTTTATGACCCGTTCTCCCTGAGCTAATTTCATGGAGACACTATTTACCCACTCAGACTATAGTTTGATGATGATAACTCTTTGTCTTTATGAAAACACGTTTAGCTATATTCTGAAGTTCAACGAAAACAGTACAGCAGATAAACTATCTTACAATGGCCACTGAATTAGTTCAAAACTTAGTTGAAACTTTGATTGTAAAACCAATTCTCGGTTAAGACTTTATTAACGAAATGTAAACTAGAAATGAATTGGAATAAATTGCTCCAACTTCACCCTTTTGACGGAACTGCCAACCCTTCCACTTTAAAGGTTGTTACGAACATTGCTTTTGTTTTTCTTACTGACAGTTCTTTGGATAATTGAAAAAGTTACGTTTTCGATCTTCGACCTCTGAGCTCTCCCTCGTAAACATTGAAATCGAATTAGGCCAATAAAGTATTCGATAAGATGTATTTGCCTATATTCATCAAATTATTAGTTTTAAACCAATTTGGACGTAAGAAAAAATATTTTGGCTCATATTTTAACATAGACTCATTATAAGTAAAATAAGAATGTTGATTTAGTGTTAGCAAAATTTTTCAAGTTTGTTTTATTTAGGACCTTAAAACATAACGATTTTTTGTTTTCTTTTTGTTAGGGCTACAAACTAAAATAAGTTATAAGTAGAGTAGTAATAAGTCGAAAATAATACACCAACTGCATAGGCTAGCTAGCGATGGCTAAATCTCACCAAATTCAAATATTGAGGGAGTATAGGGAATCAGCCTAGCACGGTTAAAGGCTGATGATGATGGTGATGATGTAGAAAAACATAAGTGCTACTCATGGTCAAGCTACAAAGATGGTAAAAAAAATTGGAAACCAAACCGTTGAAGCATTTTGAATATTTAAACAGTCAACACCACTAACTAGTAAGAGGCTTTGAACGCCAAATTTTAATACTGATCTCATATTTTGAGTCAAACGTACCGCCCGCCGCGATTAGCCACAGCAGCCAATATTTATAGGTAAAATTACCGTTTTAATAGACACCAACTAGCCACGGAAAATTGAATGTTTCAGCCCCTACCAAGGTTCTATTTCAGACATTTTTATCAGTTTTGAGCTGATATCAATACTTTTTTGTTACTGCAATCAGATGATAACTAGAATACAACTTTAAAAAAGGTTAGTTTGTTTTATTGATTTAAGAGTCGCTTTTTTTATTACTTACGTGTAAGCATAGTTCCTTCATCTAATAAGGCCCATGGTTGAAGCCCACTTCACCCGTAATCATCAACTATTGAGGCACTCGCTAGCTGCCGAAACACAACAATGCTATAAACTTTGATGATAAGGCGACATATTTAGATAAGATGGTGGTAGCTGGCCAGACGGACAAACAAGCCCTACCACGAAAGTTTTTATTAACCACTAGACCACAGAGGCGGTATGAAAAAACTTAATAGGTATCAAAATAATTATGTAAAGACTTAAATAATTGTTTTATGCTGTATTTATAAAAAATATATTTAATAACAGAACTTCTCTCCTCTGTACTATAAATTGCTGTTTGTTTCCCAATAAATAAATAAATAAATAAATAAATAAATAAATAAATAAATAAATAAATAAATAAATAAATAAATAAATAAATAAATAAATAAATAAATAAATAAATAAATAAACTTTTGAGGCATACTGAGGGAAAAATGAGAGGTAGTGCACCAGCAACAAGCATAATTATAAATTTCTGCTCGAGTTCATCTGTTTTAGTAATCGCTAAGTTTGAAAATTATAACATAGTGAATACAGTATGCTGCAATTAACGGAATGCAATTTAAGTTTGAAAATATAATATTTAAGAGCCAAAATGTTTTGAATTGTAATCTGCAGCCGTACCTTTATAAATAATTAAGAGAGAAGATGGTCGGAATTTACCACCAGCCTGGGATCCCATCATACAAAATATTAAATCCTAGCCCCAACACCATACTGCCAGACCAAAAGATACTGTAAGCTCTTTCTGTGTAAAACGGAACGCACGCAATTAAATTAAAATGGGGGTATATAAGCTACAAACTAATTATGAGACGACCAACACCTCAATCTCCCTGTAATCACGGATCCTGCAAAGGGATTCGAAACGTAAGAATAAACTTTACCTTTTTATTTTTAAGTGCTAATTGCTGCACTGAAGCTAAATTAAATATTGAATTGAATTGAATGTTTATTCTTACAATTCAATATTGAAATATTGAATTGTAAGAATAAACATTATTTAAAATTAATGTATATGATTAAGGAGCTCGATGGCGCGGTAGTTAACGCGACCGGTCTGCGAGTGCTGAGGTTAAGCAACTTTCGCAAAGGCCGGTCATCGGATGGGTAACCAAAAATGTATCATCCCGTATTCTCCCTTTCCATCCATAGGGAAGGCTCGTGCTCCAGCAGTGGATATAAATGGGCTGCTGATGATGATGATGAATGTATAAAATAAATGCGAGTCTCTGACAGCCATGAATTAAGCGGTAACAGTTCTAGACCTTATAGTGTTTACATTTTTTTATTTCGTTACTATCTACGCTTATCCATACTTACATAACACAAAATGACAGTTGCTTGATAAAATCATAATAATTTATTGAAATAATATTTGTGTAAAGTTAAAAGTATTGCATGACTGTAGCTAATCCCGTAACTTTTGGTCGGTAGAGAACCCAAAGTACCGCCTCGAAATTCATTTCTATCAGAGCTGGTAAAACTTGAATTTATAGCGAGGCTCGAAGCAGCTTAAAATCTGCTGCAGTATTTGGCTAATTTGGCCTGACTTATGGTATGCGCACAAAATCATATTTGTGTAATATATTGGCGGTGTTACTTTGAATCGCATCCAAATATTTGCTTTGCTCATTTTTGTTTATATAAACAGGCAGACGACACCATTGGGTTTAGGTGTAAAAAAATAATATAATTAAGTCAAGTTGAGCGCAGACTGCTCAGTATAATGTATTTATTTATTTAATTTTATTTCAGGAACACCAACAGCTACATAAACACTTAAATAGCTACGGACAGCCATTAACAGGTCCTCCCAAATAAAGTATACAAGCGTACCTTTTTAAAAGCTCTATGAGTAAGCCCGTGACAAATAAATAATTATGACTATGACTATGACTATGACCGCGGCCGGTGCTACTCAGCCAAAACTTCAACTAGTTTAATTGTATTCAATATTAATTTCTAAACATTTCTAAGCTGTTTGTAATAATTTTTTTTTTTTTAAATACTGTATTTTATCTGCTCCATCTTATTTATGCTGCCATTTTTTATTAGAAGTAAATAATTATATTCTTTTCTAGGTATAGTTTATAGATAAAATCTAGAATAGCTGTACTGAGCAGTTGCGTTACACCTTAAGCTATTTTATTTTACAGATAATTCAGGTATCATCATGATTCCTTGAAAGAGCTCAACAGCTTTTTTTTCCATTTGCCACGCAAACGACATGAAACCTTACACTGAAAGGGTATTTTCATATTTTCTATTGCATGCCACAAAATGTGTTAAACTATATTAGCGTAACTTATTAACTTGTGAGAATCTTATGCTTTTTCCAACTCACCACTAACGAGCTCGCTATTAAAAACTTTTTACAGCTCTCCCCACATTTCCATCGCAGATTTTGTTAATCCACCACGCTTGTTGAAGACTGAAGTGTCCTAGTAAAATTTGACTCAAGACAACGAACAAAGCTTGGTTTAATTTTGATAGACGCCTTCCCGTTTTTTCGGGACATTCCACTAATTCAGCCACGACTACCTTTCGCCGTGACAAATCCGAGAAGACAGTTGCACCATAAATCACGTTTACCGAGCTCCCTACGAAGAGCTGAGTGCTGGCGCAGGTACGGACTTAGGGTGACGGATGCGAGCCCCGAGCAAACATGACACTGGCACGCCGTACAACACCATCATCACCAGTCTATTAACGTCTACCACTTTAATAAACAATGACACAATAAATCAGGACAACCTCGCTGCGGGTGCCAATGCGGGTGGGTGGGTTATAGCGACTACTGTCTTACGAAAACAACAGAGACCAACGGCGTTATGCCTTTAAAAGTACGGGCAGTTCTGTATCCTCACTTTAGAAAAAGTAATGTGGAGACAAATATTATCTTAAGTTATGGGTATGTTTATTACCTGTGTTGTGTCTTCCGTGAAAATACGAGCCATTGTTTGGTGTATTTAATATTTATAAATGAGAACGATACAATTATAATATTGCTATTTAAATCGAATTGTTTAAAGTATAAACCTAATATTATAATAATCCTGGTTTTTAAGTGCCGAATACAGTCTTTACAAGAACATTTTTAACAAAAACTCCAGTAAAAAATGTACACCCCACTCGTAATAACTGGCGCACTGTTTGAATCATTCCGCATTTTGAGTACAGCCCTGTCTGCTCCTTTGAAAAACTCTAAGAGCTTCCGCTGTCGGCCGCATGTGGAATGAGCTCTTTTGTACCTTGATGTCATTTGAGCAGGCCAGCGGGGTTGTTTGAATACGAACCAATATTCACCTCTAGCGTTCCTAGTAAATTGCTTTTATAGACACCTAAAGGAACGTTTTGTAAGAATATGAACGATCGGCTATTATTGGGTGAGGTTCGCTTGTTTGCGGAGTTATGGTGAAGGGAGCGATTGGTCATCGGTTCCCATTCCATTCATGTTAGTAACTTTCATCAAGTTATTCTGTATATTAAGGTATGTACAGTCACTAGCATTAACATGTATACACTTTTGACTCTTGTTCCTTTATAGTAAGAGTAATTATGTTTACATGTTATTGCTCATGACTGTACGAGTGGTTGTTGCCCGTGTATCCATAGTTAACGTTAGTGAACAAGGTGTAAGTAATTTACAAATAAAAATTGCAACTTGTCTTCATGTAAAAAAATTACTACCTTATCTTATCTTACCTTGGTAGGGCCTGCTGAGTTTATCCTCTCCCAGTATTGGCATTTTCCGCTACAGTTTTCTTGTGTACAACTCGTAGACTTACTTTTGGTTCTGCCACGATAGCCATTGTCTATACTTGTTCATTACTTTGAATGGCCTGTCTGTACTGTCCATGTAATTGATATGTAAATCGTGTGTAAATCAGTAAACACAATCATCCCATTATGTCTGTCATTATCCCATTATTTCTTGTAAAATGGCTCTCGCTACGATTTACTCAGTGTGCTTGACGTAATTGCCGTTTCTTTCTGTGCTGTCATGTCAAGTGTCATTATTGGCATCCTTAGTTTGTTCCAACCATTCATAGTGCAAACTTTTTTATTTTTTTTTGTGCTTCTATGTGGTTTGTGGACACGTCACCGCGATTTAGGCCCCTCCAGAATACCAGCGTTGCAGCGGCTCTACATCGCTGTAGCACGTGCTGAGGCTGGGGCCTAGTTGGTCATACTTTTATCTTTTAAGTGTTTTTTATATATTTTTAGCGTTTTATTAACGCTTAAATATACTTAAGTAAAATTTTAAACACTGAAAAAAGACGACAACCTCAGGCGGGAATCGAACCACGCACCTTCCGCATTCCGGGCGGCTGCCTTAACCACTTGGCTACCGAGGTCTAAGATTAACTTCTAAGATTGATGAAGCAATGTTGACTAAAAAACATAAGCATCAAGCACTGAAAAATTTCGACGGGTGAAAGCCAGACCTCGGTAGCCAAGTGGTTAAGGCAGCCGCCCGGAATGCGGAAGGTGCGTGGTTCGATTCCCGCCTGAGGTTGTCGTCTTTTTTCAGTGTTTAAAATTTTACTTTTATCTTTTGTTTTTGTTTTGTATTGTTATTGTGAATATCGTGATATTTTGTAGTGTGTGCCATTAAATGTATTTAATTTCATTTCATTTTCAGTAGCACTTCGACCCATCGTGACCTTGATCGTGATCGTGACCGTGGTCCTTTTATTTTTCTTCCTCTGTAAAGATAGATGCCATAAGTTTGGCAACGTCTGTAAGAAAAAAAATAAGGAAGTAAATAAGACAAAACAAATAGATACAAAATAATAATAAATATTATTTTGTATCTATTTGTGTATTGTATTTCTTATATTATTTTTAATATATTATATTATATTAAAAACATACTTACCTGTTTACTTTACATATAATAGATTGGTGTTTCTTTTTCTTTTGCTTACTTTACAGTCGCAAATAATATCGTTTCTTTAAAAAAATAATAACTAACAATTCCTTTTCGTAATGAATGAAACAACAAGTTTAATAGATTCCCCGACAATATTATGACTATGCTGGACTCACACCGTGTAGAGCTCGACACAGTCTAACAGATATTTTATCCGGAATATGATAAAAACATCTACGCAGTAGACATGTAAATACACTCATGAATAGCAAAAATACCCCTTTCTGGAAGGTCTCTGAAGTATCTTAAGAGGTTGACAATTTGTAACTAAATTTAGACTAAAGCTCTCAATGGAAATTATATAACAATGCTGAATACCTGGGATGCATGAAACACGGTTTTTTTTTTCTGTGTGTGCGTAGAAAAGAGTGCGTCATAATCCTGCGTCATCTTCGTCTTTATTTCCGGATAGATTCCGCCTAACATCAGGTGGAGTGAAGTAGTTGACGTCTTTATCGATATAAAATAGCTGGGCTGAGGCTTCCCACATGGGCATGTAACATACGAATAGATTAAAAAATATATATTAAAAATTATTTATTTACTGTCACACTCACGAAGATCTCTCTCTAGAAGATTCTCACTTTTGAGAATATTGTACATACTGCATGATTAGCATGTCACTGAAAAGGCCTTTTTACTCAGCATGTATCTGGGCATTTGGCCATACAGCGTCCACCCACTACTGGTATCTTACGACAAGCCAGCCAAAATCACCGGATTGACCTGCCTTCCAAAGCTTGTGATCGTCGTATCTTGACAATATTCGTAGCACGTAGCACGGTGATCCGTCACAACGGAAGCTGCTTAGCGTCCACGATTGTAGTCCGAACGCACTAGCTGATAACCTTCACCATAACATGTTGGTAAAAATAACCAAATTCCTTTATGTACTTAACTATCTACCTGGTTTTATTTATACCATCTTTCTACAACACCCGGAACCGACGGCTTAACATGCTTTTCGAGAAACGGATAAACGTCAAATATGTAAATGTGGTCACCCATCCGATGACATTGCGAACATTGCGCAAGCCGCTGTTCTATAAAGCTTGTCCTAATTTACCTTATATCTATTTCTCTGATTAAAAATATAAAAAAATATCTTTCAAGAAATAACTCACAAGTTTTGGTGAAATAGTGTTATTTATCAGAGAAACTAATAACTAGGAAACAGACTGAATGTGAGTTGCAGCTCTCAATAGAAATAAAATTCTCGACACGACTGCGCTGTACAGCACAAGACACATCCTAATTACTCTTTACACATATGCACCTTAGGGCGCTTTCACATGTTGTACGTTTTGTGGAAGTCATATATTTCCATGAAACGGAGTATTAACTATGTTTTTCTTTTCTTTCTTTCTTTTAGTTGATAGCTTCGTGCGATTAGCACATTTAGCCAGTGTCAAAGTAATTTTTCTTACAAGTAATACATAAATATACAATATTTCCTTCCAGTCAGTATGATGATGATGAATGATAAAAAAAATGAGAAGTGAGAAATGATATACCCCCAACCCCTCGCTATCTCAGTAAAGATGTGGGGCTTTACTAAGCCCTCACGCAGACTTCTTGAGAGAATTTGAAAAGTGACGTTGCGCAGTTTTGTTTCATTTGCCAACACTCATGCACACTCACGAACACTTAACGGTTAATAATCCACCATTATTTCACATTAATATTCGACATAACACAAATTTTAGAAAATAAAACAAAACCGCAGACATGACTATTAACTTTCCTGCCAAGAAGTCTATTAACGATGTTGTTATTAGAGCAATAGCATATTTTTTTAAATTAATACACTTGATAGGTACATATGGCATGATCCATAGAGATTATAAAGAAGAACAAAAAAACTTGTACTTGTACTGTAAAATAATTAGTTTTTTTTTAATCAATCTTTTAGAGTGATGTTTAGGTTTATAGATTCAATAAATAAATAAAAAATAAATAAAAAATAATAATATTTTTTTTACACTTTGCTTCAATAAAATACTTGTCTCAAAATTTAAAGATATAAAATACTTGTCTCAAATTTTAAATATGACCTACACATTTTGTGTATAAACGCATTGTAATCATATTCCTAAGCAATATTAATAAAAAACTCACCTGATCCGGGGAAAAATAATTTGTGATGATTTTTTACATATTTAACGCTCTTGTATTTTAAATGGCGGATCGTATTGGAGTGTTCCATTAGTAAAAAAGGTTGGCAATTTAACACAGACTTATGTAAAAAATTAAAGCAACGAATTGAATCTTTATTAGAAAGACAAAAAGTATTTCACGAACGCAAAATCGCTTGAGAGCGTTAGGTTACTTGGGTACCCAGTGGCCGTGTTACGGCTTTTTACTTTTGGGTACCTGGGTACCCATGGCCGTTTAAGCGGCCCACCTATGTAAACTACCAGACTTGCAACACCCTTTAAATAGGTTCCATGTACCTATTACTAAGATTTTAGCCGTAAGTCTAATGTCTTATGTTTGTAGCCACATGTGCAATAAACAAATAAAGAAATAAAAAAATCTTAAATATTCTTTCATATAAATTATTATGACCAGATCTACCTGACCATTGAATTTAAACACACAGAAATTTTACTTTGACGCTTTTATTTTTAATTTGACGCGTAGAACCTTTGACAGACAACCCGTATGTTCATATGGAGACTAAGGTATTGTTTGTCGTAACTTTCTAATTGGATGATGAATAGATGTTCTTTATCGAGTATCTTGGGTTTGTCGAGTTTTTTAATGGTTGGGTTCCTCAAGCACTGCACACTTATATCGCGCCTATACTTGACGTTGGCTTCAGTTCTTTACCGGCAGCGTAAGAACATGTGGCCACAACATCAATAGATTAAAGTGCACGATTCCTCCAAACAAATCGGCCTGATAGATTGCAGCACTCGCCTCCTAGATTTACCAGGTGCGGGCACAAAACGCTGAAACCCTCACGTCCGGTTAACCCCATCCAGATTTATATCGGGGGTCACCCCGGCCCGTCGCGTCGTCCCAGCAAATGGGCACAATGATATGTGGCGATACGAATGAACCATCTCTTTGATGTAGCGATACAGCACCTATATTTATAAGAACAGAACTCTTGGGCGCGTAATGACAAAGTGATGATGGCTGTAGGCATAGTTCCCAAGTTATATATAAGTTATGTAACATTTCCAAAATATTTTTTTATAATGAATTATAGAACGTTTTGCAAATAAAATAAAATAATAAATATCCATTGATCTAAGTCAAGAAAATACACAAACCTCGTTATTAGCCTCAAAACCTAGCATTTAAGAAAGAGATAAAAATATTAGTATTGTGTGCTTTAGGACTGAATATAGCCGGTTTTTTTTTATCAAAATTAAATAAAAACCAAAATTCAAAATCATTTATTCAGTTTAAGCTACAAATAGCTCTTATGAATGTCATTATGGCGGGAGATCTTACGGGCAAGCACTTGGCCTTCATCTCAGCTAAAGATAAGTGATGACAAGACCGAAGGTGGAAGCGCACTCCACCCGGAATCCTCAACTATTTATTTTATATGGACTATCAACAAAACATACACTATTAAAATTTGAAAATACAAGTTCATTTTAAAGCTAAGTGCTGTCTTAATTATAGGCAGACACGACATGCAATATAATTATTATCAACAAACGGAACAAAATAAACCGGTGGTCTTAACCACTAGACCACGGAGGCGATAAAAAACCCAACTCTACTCTTACCTCTAATTTCTACCCATGTGTCTGCATTTGATTGACATTAAGTTATTTACTGATTAAAAGAATACAATTTATACTGCAAACAATACGCCAGTATAACATACGCCTTACACTTTGGCAGCCCGGTGCATCCAGCGTTAAATTTGGCGTTACGGGCGTCGGTGTCGGGTGCCGCGTCTTCAGGACAATTCGGGTTAATTGCACCGAAACACATCAAGTTTCAACCCGTAAAAGCAAGCGCAGACGCTGTCACATTTGATGCGTTTGGTCTCAGTTTTGAGTGTAGCGTGAGGATCCTAAGAAGGATATAAAATTAGACGCAGGTTTATTTTCATTTTGGGTTACAGCCAGGCCACGAGTTTTGGCTCAGCGTTTAGCGGCGGCGGATTCGCTTCAGCTGCCGCTGAGAGCTGCACGTCGTCGGCGCGTGCTTCATAAATTTTTGTTCATTTGTTTATACCGCTCGCCGCTCCCGTACTTAAACGTGGCCGGTCGTGGCCGTTCGCACTTAGGGCTAGGCTAGGCTAGCCACGGGACGTCTCATGTCCCGAGACTTGGACAGTCCTTTGTCCAGCAGTGGACAGATAACTCTCCTCTGACTCTGATATAAGGCGATGCTGATGATGATGATGATATTTTTAATCATAACAATTATCTTAGCAAAGAAGACTTTGTACCATGGTGACAATAGACTTACATCATCATCAGCCCATAAACCCTCAGTTGGGCTCAACTTTTCCCACACGAACAATAGAACAAATGGTGATTGGGCCCTAACCCTAATAAATAAAATAAATAAACTTTCCTACACTCACACCAATTGTCTAGCCCAAGAGAAGCTTCGTTATGAAACTCGTTAAATGGTTACTAGACAACGGATAAACATACTTAAAATACTTAAATACATACTTATTATACATAGAAAACACCCAGACCCGAGACAATTTACAAAAACAATAATTTCTAAATTGACCCGACCGGGGATTGAACCGGGATGGCGCCACCATGAAAACCGGTGTACAAACCACTTGACCAAGGAGGTCGTCAAAAGAAGATAGGTTTTTTCTTACTACGTGAGACCATGAATATAGGTATGTATGTATGTTTTCAAGTAGCTACAGAACCGCAAAAGATTTCTTAATACATAAAGATGCCAAACCCGCTCCGTACCATTCATATCTGTACCTTGTTTAACCTAGTAGCCTTTAATCCACCATGTTTAATCATCGCAATAAAAGAAGATTACTCGAAGCGAGTCGCGTTAAACCTTAAAGTCTCAAAGAGTGGCGAAAGAAGCTCTGCGGGCGGGGAAAATCTCCACTGGATTGAATTAATGCCCCGCCACCTTTGGAATAAGAGCGATGCACAATAGTTTTTCTTATTTACTTCGGAACGGTTGTGTGCCACATTTAGACTGTCGTTGCTTTGTTTTTTTACTAAGGTATAATTCCACCAAAATAGTGTGCAGGACATTTTGTTTACAAACATTTTGTGCAAAACTACAGCACAACACGTGCTAAGCTGGTATCGCGTTTAGCCTCTGTCTCCACCGGCAATGCTGTGTGTAACTTTTGTAACACAGCACAGCACGCGCACGCGCACACGCGCACAGTGCTGCACACTTGTTCGCGAACATGTTCATTGAGCAAGATTTTCTGCCCACAGTTGCTAATATGAACGGGCAGGAAAAAAAAACTTGACAAAGTGCGCACAAAAAAATGTTTTCGCTTTGGTAGCGGAAGCAAGACTGAGTTCGCGAACAACGAGCGTGTGCACGTCAACACGAGTCCGATACTTGTACTGTGTGCGCGCACACAAGTGCACAGTTGTGCGCGAACATTGCCAATGTTCACGCACAATTTGTTATTGTTCGCTTGAGTGAGTCGACCAAAACAAACATTTGTGCCGTACGCTGTGCAGCACTGTATCGCACAGACCCCAACAAATATTGGAAATAGGGCACGCAAATGATGATGAATTTAACATTTTGTAAGCTAAGTCAGCAAAACATCATTCAAAGAAAGAAAGAAAAAATATTTATTGACTAAGCATTTTGAAACTATAATAAGTTACTTTAATTAAATTAAATCACCATGATATGAACATTTAACATTTTTATTGTTTTAAATTTTGCAAAAAAATTATATATCGTCAGTAGGTAAGTACCTATAATGGTTATTTTTATCTTCACAATTTGTCGCGTCTCCGAATGAATGGCGTTAGATTGACGCGGAATTCTTGATTTATAATTTATTTAAATTTGCTGGCAAGGGGTA
Source organism: Eudonia truncicolella (assembly GCA_949315975.1). Classification (NCBI taxonomy): domain Eukaryota; kingdom Metazoa; phylum Arthropoda; class Insecta; order Lepidoptera; family Crambidae; genus Eudonia; species Eudonia truncicolella. The sequence goes on along the minus strand of OX438827.1, from coordinate 20,291,080 downwards.
AATTCATCATTATAAATTCATAAAATAACATCGATAAGAGTAGAGGACTTTTACATAAGTCGAGGAAATTTTTACGGTTTAAAATTGTTAAAGACTCAAAGTTCTACGTATATACATATAATGACTTGTTCTGACTGACTGATTCATCATCGCCGAGCCGAAACCGCTGAAGCTAATTAGGTGATATTTGGACTGTAGGTTAATTGAGTGACGTAACCAGCCACTAAGAAAGGATTTTACGGAAATCTTAACCTAAGGGGGCCAAAAAGGGGGTGACAGTTGTTATGAAAGTCCGTCAGATTTGAAGTTATGAATGAAAATTTAGAAAATTTGGAACATTATCTAATATTTTCAGGAATTTTGTATATTTTCCATTAAATGAGTAAAAAAGAGAAGAAGGTATTTTTTTGGGAAAATCGTTATTTTTTAAGTATAATTACTAAATGAATAATTAATTTTAAAAAAAAGAGTAGCGTGTTTTAGCATTTTTCGAAAAACATTCCCTAGAGAGGGGAGTAATAGGGGAGGGAAGGAAAGGAAAACTGTAATTTTTAAAGAAATTATGAAGTGTTCCAGGATTATCCCCGTAGATTTTGATGAGTTTGACTTTTATTACAAACAATCAATATTCAACGTGAGCAAAGTCGAGAGCAATATAGCTAGTCTTTCATATACCTATAGTTATTGTTATCTAAAGTTAATGCAAACACAAAAGATTGAAATAAAACACACAAAAACACAGATACGGATCTTCTGATCTTTTTTCACGAATCGTGCAAAAAGATCAAAATATTAAACCAAACAAAAATATATGAAATAAACGCGAGTAGAACTTTACTGTTCCGAAAATAGCTGTTATTTTTTTAACTGTATGATACAGTTAAATATTTTTAAATGCTGTACCGGGCACGAGAATTATCTGCATGTATGAGTTAGTGGCTTAGCCCTTATCGCAATATAAGCATTAAATTATCGAATAAACGACGATCAAAGTGCGAAAACAGTAAACGATCGCACGCATCCAACCGATGAATTCAAAACATCTTTAATGCCATTTGTAATAACACACAAACTGTTCGCAAAAAGGCCATTATCCATTTCGCACACGTAACCAACGGATATTTGTGGATATGCGAGATGACGATATTTAGTGGCTGTATGCGAACGGAACGTAGATCGGCCGTAAAATCGACGGTACGATCTCGCGGATATGATAATGGGTGAATTGCGCCTATTTTGTGAAGTTTGGGAAGCAGTGGTGGTGCTCTAACTGCTTCATATAGGGTTTCAAAGCGGTTAACATGAACGGTGCCTTCCTCAATTATGTAAGTCAACATTTTATGTAGAATTTAGATGTATAAACAATGCATTATGGCTAGTTTAGTAGTAAATTTGGTGGTGGTAACAAAACAATGCGTGAATACTTACTGCATGTTTGCTTGCACTCTTATTTGCGTGCTTGCTTGGCGAGCTTATTTTTGTCAAGCTATTTTGGTATCCAAAAAACATTTAGTAGGCGCAATACTTTTAGGCGAAACGTAATTTAGTATAATGTAAGTATTAGGGATAGTGAAATGTGGCGCCTTGGTAAGTATTAGGGATAGTGAAATTTTTTGGAAGTTAAAATTCGGCGGCAAAGCATTTTAGGATTGTGCGTTAAAAATTTGGCGTATAGTTTGTATGTTGCCTGTATGCTAGTGACCATTAGGGCTTCAGAACATTAGGCGTTTCAATATTGTCGTACGTCCGCTCGTACGCTGGGTTAGTAGTAGAAAAAAATATTGAAACTTCAGTTTTAATTTAATTTGGCTTCTAGCGTGGTAGATGAATCAGACAGTCGGATCAGTTACGAGTACAGCTGAGAGCCAATATAGTTTACTAACGTAAACATCTTAAACACTAATAATTAGTAATAGATACATGTGCGTCAGCTGGAATCAGCTAGATACAAAATCCGAAACTACACCATCCAAACTGTGTTTTCAAATACACATAACTAACAAGCTCTTAAGCTGGTAACGATAACCAGTCGACTTCGTACACCGTAGTAACCTCAAAACCGAGTACGCAACAGTATTCGTGTCTCACTCCACGCTCTTCAGCCTTCAACGTGATCCATTAAAAACACCAACAAAGGAGACCCTAGATACATGCAGCCACGGGCCACATCCACCCGCCGTTATTCACGGCCAACTAGCCGTGAAGCGGTCACGGGACGCGGTTTGATCGAAACGGTAAAAGCCGCGCTACCTCCGCTTTGCCCACTTTTGTTTGGGACAAAACGGTGGGGACATGCCCCACTATATGTGCTGTGTAGATGTGCCTATCGATAGTTTAACAGAATACGTCGTACAGATATATTTGGCCACGGTTCTTCAGTCTCATTTAAGAAACAACTCGGTAAGCTTCAGTTTTAGTATTAATACTTGACTAATTTGTTCAACTACATAATTAGTATATTTATTTGCTAAGAATTGGGTTTTCTTGCTTTATTTAAATTTGTTATATTTCTTTTATAAGGTGAAATAATAATTTATCACGTTGTGTTCACATCACGTAGGATACAAACTACTGCGTGTTTTAATTTAACTAAGCTTAATTATTAAGTTTGTAATAAATTTAAAAAAAAAATGTGCGTTACGATCACGTTTGGGCTCGCGAGAATCCACACGCTTCACGGCAGGGCAGATTCCAACACCAATGGCGGCTGAATGTGTGGGCTGGCATTTATGACGGGCATGTCATTGGTACCGTCATTTTGCCATCACGTCTGAACGGTGGCAACTACCTAACGTTTTTACAAACGGAATTTGAAGAAGCGATTGACGACTTTCCTGTGCCCGATAGGGATTACTTTGACAACCAAAGGGACATGGTGTTTCAGCACGATGGAGCCCCGGCTCATTTTGCTCGTGACGTGCGAGAGTATCTCAACGATCGCTTTCCGCGAAGATGGATCGGCCGTAGGGGACCGGTGCTATGGCCCGCTCGTACTCCGGACCTCACACCCTTGGACTTCTTCTTATGGGGTTATGTTAAGGACAGAGTCTATTTCTCCGATTACCCAAAGGTTTTCATGATGGAGCAGCGTGTAAGATCGGTGTTCGCGTCAATAACACCCACGATGGTGCAAAATGCCACACAAGTCACATCCCGACGAGCGAGGTTGTGTATTGAGCAAGGCGGAGCTCACTTTGAGCCGTTCCTGTAAATTTGACGTTTATTACGAAAAAGTGAGTGTTGTTAGTTTAGGTTTCTTCGTTAGGTAAGGTCTTACAAAATCTTCCAAAACTCGACTTGTAATATCTATCTAATCGAAATCTGTACATTTTGTTAGTATGTCTCTTTATAGTTTCACGGATTAGGTAAAAATGTACATAAACATTCTACGTAGTTTACTCTTTAATATTACTGAAATAGGGCTTGCACATCAATGAAAAAAATAATGGTTCTTTTTTTTATTTATTTCAAAATCCACAGCTCTTAATCTAATTTAACAAACTTATATTCAGAAATATACAGCAAATAACGGATTCTACATATATATAAACAAAAAATTAAGTATCAAGTAAGAGGAGACATACATTTTTCAACCTTATAAACTTTTCCACTATAATATAAAGTACATAAATATGGATACAATATCAAGATGTATATTATATTTACATAAATATATAATAAAATGTTTTTATTATTGGCGGTAAGTCATACAGTGATAGTACGGTTCTCAAATATTGTAATTGGAATTGTTATAAGGCATGATTTAACCCTCTTTCGACTTTACGGGTATTTTTGTAACATCCTGTATACTGTAACTTTGCGAATTTTGCAATACTGAAAAAAAACTTATGTACCTATAAAGTTATAAGGTACACGTGAATCTTCGCTGGTGTTTTATTAGCTTATTTTGTTTAAAATTTTTAATGAAGATAATTGATAAAGAGACCCAGAATATGCATGTAATGTATTCTTAGAAAAATTTGCATCACCGGTACTACAGTGAAAGCTCTAAGTAACGTATTCTTCTCTGAGAATAAGATTCCTATTTAAAATACACATATATCTTTATATTATAGGCTTTCAGCAAGACTGATGACCAACAAAAGGAAATACACTTAATTACAAAAACACAATGTTGAAAAAATTTCCACGAGCAGGGTTTGAACCTGCACCCTTCTGACATACCGGGTCAGGTGCTCCTCCAATTGAGCTAGCCCGCCGAAATTATTCAACACTATTTACTTTTTTACTTTGAAAGCCAAAGGCGACTATTCAACGTCAACAACTACCGTCATTAACATCATACACTTAAACTTTCTATTACGAATGCATGCAATTACAACGAGTCATATAAAATTTAATATTCATAGCGCAAACCATCCTGCAATTGTAAACGAAACTGGATATTTTTATTGCAACTCCTTATCTGCAACACAAAAGCCATAATTTCAAAAGCATTTTTTATAATAATAGCTACCGTGTTTATCTGGGGCGGTTGCTCGTTGTATTTTGGACCCAATTTACATAATCGCTCTGTTAGTTTTCGCGTAGCCCCATTTCTGTTATACATTTATCCTGGTAACTGTTAGCTTATGTACTTTAAAAGTAAGAAATGTATCTTTTCGTTTGTAATTGAGGTAAAGCTGACGTAAAATAATTTATATGTGATCAAAGGTAGTTCGTTAATACTTAATCAAAGAAAGTATAATTATAGTGTATGGCAAATACATTAGCTTGAGCAGTTGTAGTGAAGCTGCCATTTCACCGAGATGCTGACCGCCCGGAGCAGTCGCAACTACTTGAGCGGTTCATAGCGGTAAATAGAAGACTGTTCACTATACATTTTACGTAAATCTTAAAGTGCAAATGTTAAAATTTTCCTTAACATTTGCCCGTGTCTGTCATGTTAAACCATCATAGTTTTATTTGCGCCATAGTTATAAATCAATAATTTCAATAATGTCGAAATAGACAAAATACGGTGAAAGTTGTTTTATTTAAATGTGAAGTGTTCGCATAAAAAGTAAATAATATAATAAATGTTAAATTACAGGTTTTATGTTAAGTTTAAGATTCCTGCTTAAGTTATTTGCGTAGATTGTACTCTTGTAGCCATAAAGAGACTAGCGGAACACGAAGAGCGGTTTCACTGTCGCAAAGTCTACCATGCAACAAATGTTCAATTGGTAAAATTAAGCAAAGTTGTGCAAAAAATACTTACTATGAACAAGCTTTATACTTCTTCGTTTTATTTTTTAGATTACTGATGCGGATTATAACATATGTAAGTGCAACTCATGACAGTTTAATCTTCAATTACCTACAGTGTTATAACTTAGAGGCAATGACTAATGCTGGTAAAGAAGTGGCTCTGCTTTGTAAGTATTGTGTTCAAAATGCCTATGTAACTGGTATCCAAATATTTAATCATCTGCCCACTGGCCAAAAAGCCTCAGTAAATTTAAGCTGTTTTAAAATTAAATTAAAGAGCAGCATAAGAAAACAGCATAGTGGCTGTTTCTATGTAACATGTACCTACCCACTAAAAATTGCATGCCCAACTAGGGTCAATTGTTTGTTCCCAATTATGCTTAACACCAGCAAATTTTTATTGCCATAAAATTGTGTAAATACATTGCTATGTATTTACACAATTTTATGGAAATAAAAATTTATCTTATCTTATCTTATCTAAGTCCTGTTAAAATTGTTAATGTTACTATAACAGCTTCAAAAGGACGATGCGTCAAAACGTCCCTCTAAACCAACAGATTTGAAATTTATATCTGAGTCACAACATCTCAGTGAGTTTATGAAAATGTACTATGGCGACTTCTCCTAAAAGTGCAGAGTTCTCTGGGAAATACCGATTTTAATCCACTGACAGAGCTGCTTAATAGTATTATAATTTATGAAATTAGTTAACTAAATGAAATATCATTTTAGAAGTGAAATAGACAAAAAAGGATTTATGACAAAATTTTCACTTTTAAACATTTAAAAGCCGTGGATTTTGAAGTTAAAACTAGTCGCTACACTTTATATATGTCCTTGATAATACTTACATAAATAAAATATCTATTGAAGGAGGGGACGGATCCCATGCAAAATTAGCGCCGGTGGAATCTGGATCCCGGTGTCGCCGGATCCGCCGCTGTTCTGCCCCGTAATGTAGACGGAAGGGAGTGTGCGCTGGTGTGCTGCCGTCTGGCCACAGAAAACGGTGGAGGTGTGCAGGGGTAGCCGCTGCCCTGTAGATGAACCCTGTAATTACACAATTAAGGTATGAGCAATTATTGTGCACTAAATACCGCCGCCACGCGGTCACTCGGCATGCCGCGTCACGTTGAAGTATGTATTTATGTCTTATTTATATTTCAATATGTTTGAATGTTCATTGGTAACAATTTAAATCCTTTGCCATGCCGTCCGGGTCTGCGTAGGCCTTAACTCATGTTTTGACGTATTCAAGTTTCATATTGATAATTTTGTATTAAACTAAATAATGTTATCAAGAAAAATCGTACATAAATGTGTAGTGTGTGGTTGTGGAAGTACATGGTACCCAGGATGTGATATAAAAAGTCACTTTGTACCTTCTTATGACCTTGAATGGGTGCCTTTGGCTTTCAAAGTAAAAAGTAAATAGTGTCGAATAATTTCGGCGGGCTGGTTAGAACCACGATAGCTAAATTGGAAGAGCACCTGACCCGGTATGTCAGAAGAGTGCAGGTTGAAATCCTGCTCGTGGAAAAAAGTTTTTTCAACATTTGTGTTTTTGTAATTTGTTTCGCAACACAATTTGCGTTAAAATTATATAAACAAAACAAAAACATTTTTTAAATTGCTTGCCTACTTCTTAACTGATCTTTAGTATTTGTAAAAATATTATAATCGGGTGTTAATGACGGTAGTTGTTGACATTGAATGGGTGGCCTTGGCTTTCAAAGTAAAAAGTAAATAGTGTTGAATAATTTCGGCGGGCTGGTTAGAACCACGTAAGCACAATTGGAAGAGCACCTGACCTGGTATGTCAGAAGGGTTCAGGTTCAAATCCTGCTCTTGGAAATTTTTTCAACATTTGTGTTTTTGTAATTAGTTTTGCAACAAAATTTGCGTTAAAATTATATAAACAAAACAAAAACATTTTAGAATGATGTTTAATTGACTATTTTATATTATGTCTCAATGTCAAACCTCTGTTTAACATAGTTTCTTGTTAAAAGCCAAAACAAAGTATAATCGATGTTATCGATTCGTACAGGCCCCACAAAAACATCCCTAACTCAAACCAATCGAGTAAGTTGACAGTACCATGTTAAGAATCGACATGCTGACACTTGCGATTAGTTATTCTGTGCTTGCGCCCCGTGACGTTTCTCTGCATTGACAGGTATTGTCACTTGACTTTCATCTGAATAGAATATAACGTAGTGATTACTTGCTCAGAGGAATAATAGACCGTAGCCCACCGTAGACCGTAGCCCACCGTAGACCGTAGCCCACCGTAGACCGTAGCCCACCGTAGACCGTAGCCCACCGTAGACCGAAGCTGTTATATATCTACAGCTTCATGTCGTAGCCCAATTCAAGAATTTGCAACTCCAGTATTCTTAATACAATATTGTCGTCCCAGCGGATCGTTTCAAAGTAGCTGTCTAAAGACCAAATCTTGCAAGTGTCGTTAACATAATCGCTTCCATTACCTTAATGATGAAGTAAACGGTACTGTAACGAAGCAACTTGGACAGTATACTGATATACTGTCCCGGGACGGTACCTATCTATTAAACTGCGATTGCATGAGCTGTTCGTACACCTTAATGTCTTGGTGCTTGAGCTTAGGGCTCTTGATTGAATGCTTAGAACTGCAAAAGTGGCTGAGAAACATAAATCCAACCAACTATTTTATTTCAAGTGGTTAATTTATTTATTTATCACTAGACTTGGAATTCAAATATTAATGTTTGATGCATGAAGTTTGTAAAGCAAGTTTGATAGAGAATTATTTACTAGAAAATGTAGAAATATTTTAATTTGTATAATGGTAATGGATTTCCTTTTTAATGGTCCTTTTGTGTGTACCAAAATTTGAATGCAAATTCTTACAGCGCTTGAGATAGAAGAGTAGCATTAAAAAAAACAAAATCAATGGTGCGCCTCAATTATTTGATAGAGCAATGGTGACATTTTGAGTATCTCGTAGTAGGTATTAGTCAGGCGAATTTAGCAAAAGCTCAACTACCAACCAAACTAAACACATGAATTTCACTTCCAGTGAGACTCGAACCCAGGAATTCTACTGTCACTAGTTGTCTTATCGCTACACCAACAGCAATGGTGAAGAAGACACAATTAAAACAAGATACGTACGTACATAAATCAGAAAAAAGTAAAGCAAAATAACCGCTAAGCCAGCGATAATAAAGCACAAGGGAATAAAAGACAAAGATTTCGTCCGCAGTTTCTTACGAAAATTTCCAAATGTCTGGATTTTGAGATGTCAGTAGCAGATCTTCAGTCTACAGTTCCATTGGAATAAATCTCTTGGATTCCATTCATGGCAGCGTTTTCATTTCAGTGACATTTGTTTTAGCCAAGTAAGTTTATTGTCAGATTTCTGGAATTTAGTGGCAAATCGCTGTTTGGAACATTCGATTTATTGGTCGTGTAACACGTTTCGGAATGGATTTTTAATTCAGGTTCATTTTAAACAAAAATCATTACCAAAACAGTTGCATTTTGGCGTTATTTTTGCTATATGCCAGTTTAAAATTCAACTCCTTATTTAAACAATAAAACAATTTAATAATTATCTTATATAATATTTTTAAATTCAAACCGATCTTCCTCTTGTTCTAAATTTCAAAAGCTTTATGAAAAATTCAAAGAATATTCACAGAAAAATTAGCATGTCATGTCAGTTTGTGTATATTCCAAACTCTCTCGCGAAATATATTTTTAACACTTCAATTTATATGGTTTTCTGTGCACTAATATTGTGCTTGAAATTAAAATAATAATTATTATTTGATCGTTGTTGTTGTAATTTCAAAACATTATATTAATATTTTTTGTAGAGCATAAAATTAAACGGTGTCATGGTGTCACGCGTCACGGTTTTGCTGGCAGTGCACTCAACAATAAAGCACTCGGCATTTCAATTGAAGATATTCATGAAATATGGAGTGACATAATTAATTCACAACATTGAGAGCCGGACACAGCTGGAAGTATCATCAGTATTTATCTAGCCAACAAAGTTAATGTTTATTTTGCTTTTTTGCGTTTAGAATCAAAAATGTAATTAGAAAGGGTAAAAAGCATGTTTGCTGATTGCTTTATTGGTCTTGTCACCGTCACCAGGTTTTTTTGAGGACAACGAGGTTTCATCAAGCCAAGAGTGATCGAGACAACGTCAGAGGTTTTCAAAAGGAAATGATGAAGCCGTCCACAGCTTTGACGTAATGACGAGTTTTGTAAAATCTTATAATAATTTTACTTTTTATTTTAAGTGCTTGCTGCACTGAAGGCGGCTCCGGGCGGCTGCGGTCAGTGCAGCCGCCCGGATTGCGGAAGACCCAGGTTCGTTTCCTGGCTGGGTCGGGTGGGCGTTTAATTTTTTCACTGTATTTTATATATATTTAATTTAGCTTTAGTGCAGCAAGCACTTAAAATAAAAAGTAAAATTTACTATAGCGTTGTGTTATCAAATTTGTGGTATTTCATCTGCAAAGATGAATCTGTATGGCCATCGGCTGCAATAACCGTTGGATAGATGGCGCACTGTGATGATATTAGCATTCAAAAAAATAAAAAAGCATTGACAAAATTCAGCGCTTACATCAGTCTTCCCGATAGCATAGCGGTCAGTGCAGCCGCCCGGATTGCGGAAGACCCATGTTCGTTTCCTAGCTGGTCGAGTGGGCGTTTAATTTTTCACTGTATTTTATAAATTTTATAAATATTTAAATCTTGTAATCTTTTAAAAATTACGTCTGAGACGTATTTACACCTACATAAAAGTTTACAACGATCAAATTAAAGTTCATTACAATTAACATCTTAATGAAATTTCTCAATCTACAGTTACTCTTAATTCAGTTAGGCTTTTGCAAATAATAAGGCGTACTTTAATGAAATTATGTTCAGTCGAATATGAATTGTAGATTTGGAGAGCTGGATCGACCGCTTCATTACGAATCCCTACGTCTCAAGTGGAACGACCTGATTACGTAATGGTGCGTTAACAGTTTTCACTAATAAGACCCTGATCAATTAACAAACCTATGTACCCGAATATAGGAGACCTAAATTATACACAGTCGACTACATAAACATATATATTTATTTATTTTAAATTTTTGCAGCAAAATATTACATGGCAGACGTGATGCCTGAGGCATTTTCTACCAGTCAACCATAGAGTGGTGCAAAAACAACATGGGAGGTGCAAATTTTGAGAGACAACAAACAGATTCAAACTTGTATATAATACATACATTAATATTCTATAAATTACAAATAAATAAAATACTTTCAAAAAAATATAAATATACCTACATAAAAAAATAATTTATAAATAATTTCAAAATCGGTCGTTACTGAAATAATTCTGCCAATATTATTAATAATAATATTACCTTTCTGCTGCAGATTACTTCATAGATCTGGAACATCTGAAACTTATTCTTGTAGTCTTTTGGGTCGGAACTCACAATTTAAGTAATTGTAGGCACACATTGCCTTATACTAGCGTGAGTGCGTACAGGCGTGCCATAGCGTCATCGTATTTCATTGTATGGTGTAAAGGATGAAACACAACTCAGTTCTCATTGCGCGCCGGTTTTGGCCGCTCATCAATCATCTTGTTTAATTTACTACCTATCCTTCTGAACAATATAGTTAAATGGGCACTAACACTTAAACGCCTAAAGTGGTGACCTAAATTGAACACAATTTTTTAGTGGAAAAATCACAAAATTATATTAAGTGAACAATACAAATGAATTGGAATAGTATTTCAGTGCCGACGCGTAACTCACCTTTAGCCTCGGAGCCCGTACGGTAAAGGTTTACATCAAGGGGCAATCGATGAAAAGTATAGCTACATCTGGAGCACTTCCACAACCTGGGCACCACCGCAACCGGGAGCATCACAACAAACTGTAACACCACGACACGATGCGGCTTAGGAGCTAATTATTATAGCGTCACGCATCTGGAATTTTGGTCGGATCAACCAAGTGTCTGGTTTGTGTGTTTATGAAGTTGGAAGCCACTGTCAACCAGCAAGGTCTGTCGGATTTAGCCAAGTACGACTTAGTGATAACCAAGCTAAGCAAGGAAATTATTAGTCAGGTTACAGACATTCTGACTAGACCGCCCGAAGCTAACAAATATGAAACGCTCAAGGAGCGACTCCTGACGGTGTTCGAAGAGCTGACAAGTCCAGAAACTCTTACCAGAAATGGAGCTTGGCGACCAGCGTCCATCACAGTTGCTGCGGAGAATGCGTAATTTAGCACAAGATAAGTTGCCTAACGATACTCTGCAAGTTACGTGGCAGTCACACTTACCAACTTCTATTAAGGCCGTTTTAGCAGTAACGGCCTCAAAAGACCGTGAGGTAAATGGAAAACACTGGCATGGGTGTAAATCAAATATCGCAAGAAGCAGAATCACCCGGAAAAGCTACTTTTCGTTTCGTTTAACCGTGTAAACCGTGTAGGGCAGATTCCAACACCAGTGGCGGCTGAATGTGTGGGTTGGCATTTATGACGGGCATGTCATTGGTCCCGTCATTTTGCCATCACGTCTGAACGGTGGCAACTACCTAACGTTTTTACAAACGGAATTTGAAGAAGCGATTGACGACTTTCCTGTGCCCGATAGGGATTACTTTGACAACCAAAGGGACATGGTGTTTCAGCACGATGGAGCTCCGGCTCATTTTGCTTGCGACGTGCGCGAGTATCTTAACGTTCACTTTTCGCGAAGATGTATCGGCCTTGGGGGACCGGTGCTATGGCCCGCTCGTACTCCGGATCTCACACCCTTGGCCTTCTTCTTATGGGGTTATGTTAAGGACAGAGTCTATTTCTCCGATTGCACGGTTTTCGAGATAGAGCAGCATGTAAGATCGGTGTTCGCGTCAATAACACCGACGACGATGCAAAATGCCACACAAGCCATATCCCGACGAGCGAGGTTGTGCATTGAACCAGGCGGAGCTCACTTTGAGCCGTTCCTGTAAATTTGACGTTCATTACGAAAAAGTGAGTGTTGTTAGTTTAGGTTTCTTCGTTAGGTAAGGTCTTTTAAAATCTTCCAAAACTTGACTTGTAATATCTATCTAATCGAAATCTGTACATTTTGTTAGTATGTCTCTTTATGGTTTCACGTATTAGGTAAAAATGTACATAAACATTCTGCGTAGTTTACTCTTTAGTTTTACTGAAATAGGGCTTGCACATCAATGAAAAATATAATGGTTTTATTTTTGTGGCAGTAAGTCATACAGTGATAGTACGGTTCTCAAATATTGTAAACGGACTTGTTATTAGGCACTATTTAACCCTCTTTTGGCTTTATGGGTATTTTTGTAACACCTGTATAAGGAGTTAGCTAAAGCATTAAGGGTAGCAACGTGCAAGTTTTATCAACGAATAACGTTTTTCATAATCTAGCACCTGAATCTAAAAACCCATGACATACTTACTATTTATAATTTATTAATTAATAGGTTACACTTAATTAGTAGGTTTAATTAAAAATAATTGAACCTACATAAATTAAGTATTAACTTTAAACGAATTATTGTTTAATTAAAATTTACAGTTTAATCGGCCCTCAACGTGTTCAAAATCAATAGTTCAGCGCTGAAGTACCTAACACATTCATACTATCAAAATCTAATTATTATGTTCCAAGTACGAAACAATTCACTAAACTATAATTACTAAGTACAAATTGACATTAATTTCTTGGAATATATAATTTGCAAGTGGCGACATTCCCAAACGGAAAGTTACTCAAACAGTATTAGTGTGGAATTTAAATCTAACGTTAAATAATTAACAGAATTTCAAACAATGGCCTTCAAAAACACGCTGCCGGAGACGAGTGGGATAAGTAAGAACAATTTTCACTTCCCGAGATACTCCAAACAATTCGGTGGTCTGTGTGAATGGAGACTTGTAATGGATATCTCATTCTTAGCGCCGTAAGTAATATCTACAAAAGAAACAGTAAGAGTATAATAATAGAGAATTCACTTACATGAGATTTTTCATTATAAAACGTAATTAAATAGGCTAGTTGACTAAATTTCAATAACTGCTTAATACTAGCTTATTATGAATTTTATCGAAAAAAAACCGGCCAAGTGCGTGTCGGGCCACGCGCAGTGTAGAGTTCCGTAGCCAATCTCAATAATGCGGACTCTGGCTCAGGGGGCTACAAAACGCACAAGACTATCATGGCGTCTTGAATGACGTCACGCCGTGCGAAACAAACCAAAGAGCGATCGTGTCTTTGTACGTAATAGTTAGTTTTTATCCTATAATAATGAATTTCTTATATTTTAAGTGCTGTTTTGTGCCTCAGTGTTATAGCACAACTATAAAGGGGAAAGTGCACAACGCGAGGTTCCTTCAGCATATTCGGTTCAGCGTGCCAGACCGGTACACGGAGCGGCGGCGCGCGCCGCGGCTGTTAGCGCTGCCGCGCGCACGTACCAACCTGCTGGCTGAGGCGCCGCTCACGCGCGCCATGCGCACTATTAACGAAATAGCGGAGCGAGTGGACATTATTATCATGTTCTCTGAGTGAGTTCACAAAGACGGCTTTGTATACAATAAGTTATAATAAGTAAGTAGGTTATATAATAGGTTGTTAAATGTATAATATAGTAGTTGTAGTAGTAGGTATTAGGTTTAGTTTTGCCTGTAAAGATAGTGTAAGTTTTTGATAAATAAATAAATAAATAAATAAATAAAATAAAAACAAGTTATTTATACAGGGTACTTTTTATACCCAAAAAAAAGTGTCAAGCGGAAGTCTAGAAACAGAACACCCCTAGGGGTATCAGAAACACCCCGCATGTATGTTTCACGATATTTTGTTGTTTCCGAGTTAAGATTATTTTTCGCATTTTTTGTCATATTTTGATAAGTCTTGTAGGCAAGACATTATTGGTCGCAGTGACATTACTTATTGAGATACATGCTTGATTTTTTTTACGAAAAAGGTGAATAATATGTCTTGCAGACTCAAAATCAATTCTGGCCCGATCTGACACCATTGCGCCATAAAAAAATATTGAATCTCAATATTAATTATAATTTATGAAATGTTAAAATGTCTCAAGACGATTAAATATAAAGTTACCTAAAAAATTTCGCTCAAACCTATAAAAAAATTTCTTCAACTATTTATCGTGCAAATTTCATGAAGCTATCTTAACGGCGTCATACTTTAAAACTGTTCCAAAACATAGTATGTCTAAAAAACCTCTTTAGAAGGGTGAGCTAAATAAAATTAAAAATAATTGTCATTAATTGTTTATTTTAATTTTCATTTATTTGATTACAAAAAGTTTTCAAAATGTCTACCTTCCTGCTCGATACAAATCCTACATCTTCTTAAAAAAAAGTTTTGTTTTAATCGTGTGAACGCTACCCTGTGGTGTTTTATTGTTTCTTCTGCCTGTCTTAATTTCGTGCGTAATTCCAATACGTTTCTAATTTCTTCTAAACTAATTTTTTGTAATAACCACAGACAACAAAAAATCAATGGGGTTTAAATCGGGGGACCGTTGCGTTGCGTGGCGCGAGGATTGTCAGACAACATTTAACCGAAAGGTTTGGTGACAAGTGGATCAGCCGTGGAGGGCCCACATTACACATAACATGTTTACTATTAAAATCATTTGAGCACACTCTAAACCTCTAAATCTCTATTTTCCAAATAATATATACATGAGTTTGGGTTAAGTTGTTTCATTTTAGGAGTTAACGTTTTATTTAAGTTTTCTAATTAATGTTACAAACATACCTACTCTTTTTATTATTGTAGTTGATTAATTATATGGAGTATCGAAGTGCACCATGGTTTCTGCGATTAACCCACGAAATGCTATTGCGTGTTACATCCCCCATGTGAAATGAGATAATAACATCATCTTCTTCATCAACAACCAGTGTGCATCTATATAATTTTGCATGAACTTTGTGTTCAGGACATATTTTGCACTTTACAGTACAAAATTTACCGTCACGCTTATGCTGGACATAACTTATGGCGTCATCTCCAAATGAAGCTCGCGATGACTTGGAATTATACAAGTTTGTTACTGTTTTGCATTTTTTCATACATGAAAAATGTACGTCAAAACATTATGTTATTGTGTACCGAACTGAAATATTACATAGTATTTAATTAAACTTATAATGAATATTTTATACATATGTTTAATTACAAGGAAGTTTTAACATTGCGAAATTCAGGTGAGCAGAAGTCACTGTTCGACGTGAAAAAAATTCCAAGCATAACGGCATCGACTCTGGGCAAATTATTACTGTCTGCTTTGCTGAATCCAGATTCTATGGTGAATTCTTTAAAATTATAACTAAAAACAGCAAAAATTTAATCAACTTGATATTATTTGTTAAAAACCATCTATCAAGAACCTGTAGCGATACTCATACTCGAAACGTCAATGACAAGATTGGTGTTTTGCACGGCGTGACGTAACGCTTTCTGATTGGTGTCCACTGTCACGTGACTAAAAGCTTCATTTTACAATATATTTTTTTTAAAATATTATTAATCTTAAGGGGCCTATTTTGACATTTTGACCGTGATTTTTGCATAAAATGCCCAACTTCGGCGTTCTTGTTAAGAGAAACTGAAATCCTATTCCATTATTTGGTGGCAACAAAACTTAAAATGCATCATAATGGGTACAACAGGTAGAAAGAATTGGTGGGTTGGCAAATTGGTCAGAAAACTTTATGTTGGAATACTGCAATGAGACTGAAGGGTCCGGCTAATGATTCGAACAGAGCTGTAGGTAAAAATATTGCAAATTGGTATGATTGGAAAGGTAAACTATGTGAGCGTTTTTCAGTAAAGATGTAATTTGCAAAATCCATAAAGAATCATATCATATCAGGCAAAAAGAATGCTGAGGAACACGGAAACCATCACTGAGTACATAATATAACGCTTACATTTAAATTATTTTGTATAATTATTTTTTATTACTTTACATATTCATAAAGAGCGTCATAAGCTAAATTCTTTACAATATAAAATATTTTAGCAGTCTTTAATTAGAAGTAGCAAAATTAACATAAACCATTATGTACACAGGCCTCATTAAAACTTGCGAGACATACAAACAAACTAGTAATAATATAAAACTTATTATTAACCACTTATTAATATTCACAAAAGTTTAATCTACACTCCAAGTGAAATAGAAAATAGCTTACAACATTGAACAACACTTTAATCAAATAGTCTAAAAGGCGTTTAATAATTCAGTTCACGTAACTTGGCATCAGATTCTAAGGGCATTAGTATCTCTTTGGCAATGAAGTACTTTTGAATTAGGCTTTTGATAAATCAATTCAAACTTTTGTTTTACACACTGTCAAGATGAAGAGAATAGTGAATGTTAGTTCTAGCCCGTGGAACATGAGCACCACTTTAATGCACACCAAATGTGTTCCAAGAGTAGAGTATAGTAATTTATGGTAAATAAGAAAATACCACACTCCCAGCTCCCACCGCTGAGGGTATGGTAAGAATAATGGAGAAGAAAAAGGGAATTCGACCTTGCGAATCAAAACAAAAACAATTCTTTAAAATCTTAATCCAATTCACCCAAAAAAACTCCAAGCCAAAAAGCCAAACGTCAAAATCATCATCTGACAAATTCAGAAAAAAGAACTCCTTATGTGGAAATAAAAAATGTCGAATGTGGCGAACGCTACAATATACAGTACAAACGCCATATTTACAAAATTACCAAGTTTCGTTCCAGAAGCTGACAAGGTTTCAGCACTCCGGAGTTTTACTCTTAAAATTATTTGTTGTACTCGTTATCAAAATAAAAACCCGACGTCCGAAAAATAGCTTCTTTAAAACACTGTGCGTTCGACCCCTAGAGCGGCGGCGGCGGGCGCAGCGTTGAATTTCACTCACTTGCTCTTCCACTTCGTAGAGTAACAAAGTCGGGACACATACAGCAGCCTCCTCGGTCTTTATATTAATCCAATGCTGGACATATGCCTCTCTAGGTAATTTAAATTTTAAACATTTGAAAAAAGTTCAGAATTAAAAAATTCTAAATTCTAAAAGATAAAAAGTTATTTTTTAAATTGCAGAATTTTGATTGAGAATTAAGAACTTTTTTATTTTATTTTACAACAAAATAAGCCCTTGGTCTTCATCTCATCACCTGATCAGTCATGGCAAGCAACGATAAGGCCGATGATATATACACATATATACTACTCAAAACAAAATAAGGGCCACGAGGTATTTTTTCATTTTGGTGTAAATTATTAAACATTTACATATTGAAAGTAGTAAAATATTGAGTATACAAACTCTTTGATACCTAAACTTTTTAATATTGTAGTATTCATCTAATGCTGGCAACAATTTTAAATAAAATTTGATTTAAAATTATTTTTGAAAATTTTGATTCCATTTTCTTTGACGTTTTGCTTTCCTTAGCTTCTTGGTTTATTAGAAATTATCAGAGTTCATTGATATCTCGAGTCAGAAACATCTTTTGCAATATGCCACAAGCACGCAGGCGTCATATGGACTCGCTGACAGCAACCAAAGCCGTTACAATGATTGAAGAAGGTCATTCGCAGCGATCTGTGGGTTTGCAATTGGGATTTTCTCGAAGAGCTATTCAAAATCTATGGAATCGTTTCCAAGAGACCGGCAGTATTAGAAGAAGACCTGGTTCGGGCAGAGTTCGCATTACAACAGCTCAAGAGGATCGTTACATTCGATTAAGTGCGCGCCGAGATCGCACAACGACGGCCCGCAAGCTGCAAAATCGTTTACGGCTCACAACGGGTACTCGTGTCAGTGACCAAACTATTCGTAATCGATTGCATGAAGACCAGCAGGCATCAAGAAGGCGAATTGTCCGTATTCCATTAACCAAAAATCATCGTGCAAATCGTTTAAGATTTTCCCGTCAACATTTGGACTGGGACATAAACCAATGGGGCATGGTGCTCTTCACAGACGAATGCAAAGTTAAATTTTTTAACGACGATCGGCGTATTAGAGTATGGAGAAGACGCGGCGAGAGATTTTCAGAAGCCTGCATCCATGAAGTCGATCGTTTTGGTGGTCCAAATGTAATGATTTGGGGCGGGATAAGCTTACACGGCAAAACTGAGCTCGCTATTTTAAATGAGGGTACTGTTACTGCTCAGCGGTATATTGAGGAAGTCGTCAGACCACATGTGATCCCATTTGCCCAGCGAGCGGGTCCTGGATTCATCTTGATGCAAGACAATGCTCGTGCACACACGGCTCAAGCGACTCGGTTTGTACTGGAAGCGTCTCAAATTCAAGTCTTGCCGTGGCCGGCGAACAGTCCGGACTTAAATCCAATAGAGCACATGTGGGATCAGTTGAAACGAAGAGTTAGAGACGGTGATCAGGAAATCCACAACCAACAGCAACTCATCAACGCTGTTAAAAGGGCCTGGGAAGAGATTCCAATGGAAAATGTCAGGCATTTGATTGAGAGCATGCACTCCAGGCTTCAGGAGTGCGTAACGAAACGAGGGGGGCATACCTGTTACTAAAAGATGAGCATGGAGTATTTTCTTTTGTTTTCAGTAACTTTACATTGTTTTTATTTTTAACCTTAAATGTGTTTTTTCTTTGAAAAGCAAATAAACTTTTTAATCATTATTATTGGAATAAATTTATTGGTCTACACGGTAAAAACGACATTAGTTTTCGTTATGGAGACAAAAAAATTAATATTGGTTTTATTATTTTCATGGTACAGACAAAATACCTCGTGGCCCTTATTTTGTTTTGAGTAGTATATATAATCACACTTTACTCACATTTATTAAGTTACTTGTTAAAAAGAAACAATCACATTTACAAAAAAGGAACAGACCTTATAATAACCAAAGAGGTTCGTCGACAATGTCAACAAACAATTTTTTTTTCTTTTAAACTTAAATTCTAATCACAACAACGATTTCATAAAATCCTTGGCCGTGTCCCACCTCACCCTCGCCCTAACAAGTGACATTACAGCATATAGGTATGACGCATTGCACCCATGGGAAATTTATGCCCCAAAACCTGAAAATTGAATTCTAAAGTAAGCAGTTATCATTTCCACGATAAATTATTAAATTCCGTGTATAACGTGAAAATTGTGTTGTTTGTCACGCTCGCTCCATATTTTGTTGGTTGCTTCCGCGTTCATTTCTCTCTGTCCAGGTTGCAGAATTACTTCATAGAAAGTTTTCAAATGCATCATAAAGCACCCCCTCTACTAAGTTATTCTAAAAAAAGGTTTGGTATTTTAAGTACATTTTACATAAACTAAAATTAAACCTAGGGTCACTGGGTCTAAATAGTCTGACCACTGAAACATAGAGTTTAAAAAACATAAACTCATTTAGTATGATAATAATATTATTTTGGATTCGAATGACAATATGGTTTTAAATATAAGCCATCAGTACAAAGTTGTGTAGAGTCACCCCATAACAATAACATTCAGAAAGTAAATAAGACCAGAATATTTTAGGTTAACTTACAAATACTTTTTCTTTTTTCTCATGAAATTATCGAGTGTAAATATAATTCTTTTTTATGAGGTGGATACCTCAGGTGTATTTTATTAGAGTAAAACAAGAAAAGTGAACTGCGAGAACGGCGTTTAAAACTGCTATCTGGTATAACTAAATATGTACTTATAAAAGAGTAGCTATCTTTCTAATATTCTTTTAACTGTGACTTGTTGTTATTGAAAAAAAAACCCAATTTTACAGACTATCATTTATTTTAATTGAAAATCGTATGAACGTTTTACGAGGCTTCAAGACTTTAAGACAAAGCAAACATTATGTGTTCAAACTCGTTAGACATTACGCAGTTGAGTAAACAGCGTTTGCAGATAAATGTTGTTTTTGCAACGGATCAATGCGCTGTCATGCAAATGTTTGCAACTTGTTAGCTAGCGGTGCGGGGATGGAGCGCAAAATTGTGGTTGGAATATAGATATGTAAGATCTTATGATTTTTATGTTTATTGTTTTTATTTTATTTTTTTGCAATCACAATGCTATTATACACACACAATACTATACACAAGCTGAGGCGGGGTCCTAATTGACCTATTGTTGCTGTTTGTATTTATTTTTATGTATATTAGTGTGTGTAGTAAATCTTTCTCTCTCTCTCTCTCTCTCTCTCTCTCTCTCTCTCTCTATCTCTCTCTCTCTCTCTCTATTATAGTTACTAGATTAAATTTTACTAGAAAAAAATCAACCAGCCTCTGGAAGCTCGAGTAGGAATCGAACCCGATTGTTAAATACTTGCATAAGTGTTCTTTCGACTGTGAGGGTAGTAACTGCATAGTGACGTAATACCGCTTGCTGACAGTTGAAATCACAAACTACTAGAAAAATTCAACGAGTCTTCTTGAGCCTCGCTAGCTGCTGAGCTACCGAGGCCGAGGTCAGAGTGTCTTGTATGAGTTTTGTTTACTATCCTTATTCGGAAAATTCGGAAAATTAGTATGGCATTAAAGCAGCGCCTCCTGGCGACATGTGTTGTGTTTTTGTAATTTGTTTCGCAACAAAATTTGCGTAAAATTATATAAACAAAACAAAAACATTTTATAAATAGCTTGCCTACTTCTTAACTGATCTTTAGTATTTGTAAAAATATTATGATCATATGTTAATGACGGTAGTTGTTGACATTGAATTGGCGCCTTTGGCTTTCAAAGTAAAAGAAGTAATAGTGTTGAATAATTTCGGCGGGCTGGTTAGAACCACGATAGCTCAATTGGAAGAGCACCTGACCCGGTATGTCAGAAGGGTGCAGGTTCAGATCTCCTGCTCGTGGATTTTTTTTTCAACATTTGTGTTTTTGTAATTTGTTTCGCAACAAAATTTGCGTTAAAATTATATAAACAAAACAAAAACATTTTATATTATTAAATAACGCAAATATACTAAAACAACTTTATGGATCTACTCGCATTTATTTTATATTTTATTTTTTTATTTGATTATTTTATCCTGATGTTTTGGACTTGCAGGGTCTGTGGTCATAGGAGGACTGAGGTGTTAGTAGTCTCATTAATTATGATGTTTAAAAGTTGTTTTATTTAAATGTTAATGTTTAGTGTTTGCGTAAACTATAGCCCCCTTATTCATAAAAACTATTTAAATTTAGTAAATCATTGTTTTATCTCAAATTCAAAATGACGTTTGTGTGACGTTGACAAAACAATATTTTACTAAATAATGTTCATTATAGTTTTTATGAATAAGGGGGTAGAATAATGTATACATTTATCTGAAGTTTAAAATCTCTCTTTTTAAGTACAGTTCAGTTACTTTATCTATATAGCGTTTGTTCCCTCCACACGATTAAAAAAGATATCTTGATGTTAAAGTGTATAATCATCACAGATAATAAATTGTACCAAACCAAATTAATATTCATTTCTAGAATTAGTTTACATTAATTCTATCAGTGCAAGCTTTTCAACCTTTTTTCATAACTATGTTTTTAACCATTTTGTCAATCTACTCAACAGTCTAATAAATAAACAATAAGTGCCAATAACGACGCATTTAACGTACACCTTGTTACATCGATGGAATAGCACAAACATTGGGCGTTTTATTCGTGTTAATAAACCCGCCGTTACACAGGGCATTGATAATAAAATACGCTCTCACGCTCCGCTTATTAAAACGGAATCGCGATACGTAACGATAACTGTAACGTTTAATTAAACTAATAAATTGTACGCGTGTAGTTCGTATGTTACGGGAGCTGGGTAATATTTTGGTACAACGAAAACTTTAAAGAAATTACCAACATAGAGTATTTTGGGTAAAGAGTTATTATACAAGTGATGTAGAGATTTTTTTTTTATATTAACGGATAAGCACAGTGCCTTGATCTCACCTGATGTTAAGTGATGATAAGGCCAATAATGGAAGCGCACTTCACCCGGGATCCTCAACTAGTGAGGTACTGGCATCTATCTCTAGCTGCCGGAACACAACAATGCTACAAACATTAATGTTATGGCGACATATTTAGATAAGATGGTGGTAGCTAGCCAGGCGGACAAACAAGCCCTACCACCAACCAAACCGAGTACACAAACATGTACTCCCCGCTGGGAATCAAACCTGGTACCTCTAGGTCTAAACCGGTGGTCTTAGCCACTAGACTACAGAGGCGGTTAGAATATTATGTATTACAAATACGTAATATCATTCGGCTAATATACCTGCCCATATCTACAAAAAAGTTATCCGTAAATTTCCCTTAAAGAATCTATCCCTATACAAAAATGTAAAATAAAAAACGGGCTACTGGGCCTTAATTACCTTGAGACAGAACAAATTCTTCCATAACCCTGACATGCTGTATATTCGCATAACATATCCACTAACAACACACACATACATATACTCACACACCCTTCCACACACCCTTACACACAAACACCCACATTTTCATTAATTTTAATTAAATTACATATACCCCCATTCCTCTCACAAGTTATCTTTTTTAGCTATATTAATTTTATACTTTACTTAGTTATAGTAAAAGGACCCGGAGCTGTCGTTACATACATAATTGGTCTATGCTTACTCATCTCAACTACTGCGATTCAGGTCTGCGAGCCTTGTGCAATAGTTGCTGTACTAACATTATTGTAAATTTTTAAGTGCCAATAAAAAAATATTTTTATTATTATTATTCACTTTGTTAAATATATTTTTTAAGAATAATTTTTCACAATATATTTATATAAAAACATATTTACAATATAAAATATAATTAAAAACTTAACCTAGGTTGTCTATTATTATTATTATTATTGTAGTAAATAGTTGAACTTTGAGTTAGATTAATTTCAGACCGCGACTTTTCATAGTGAAATTGGGTTTGTCAAAAAAGTGTGTTTTCTTTACTATATCCTGCTATACCTATGTGGCTGTCTATTTTATAGATTATCTAATTACAAAATTGTAATACGTTATTTTCCATACTACGAGTATTACCACTTATATAGAGTAAATTCAAATATGTACCACCTATATAGGTCAGCGGTCATATCTTCTATATATTACGTGAAGCAAATACTTTGTACCCCTTTTTACAAAAATTGCGCGGATGGAGGAGTATGAAATTTCGGACACTTATAGTTTATATAGCGAAGGAGTGCAGAATGCTAATATTTTTTTAAATTATGCATAAAAAATACATTAAATTAAATAAACATTGTTTCATACAGTTTTAAAATTTTTCCAAAAATGGAAGAGTAGCGGCCGAAATCTGTCAATGCCAATCCAAACTCACATTCTATCTTTTTTAATTTTTCATTGTTTTGTATTTCAATAGGATTGCTCTAAAACAGAGAACAGGTGGTAAAGATATGTTGTTGAGTTTGTAGACTTTACACATACATAATTTGAAATTAAGTAACGGGTGTTTTTTTAAGAGCTTGAGAACTTTAAATAATATTACAAGACAGAAATATTATTAGATTTTTTTTATTTTTATTAACGGGTAAGCACAGTGCCTTGATCTCACCTGATGTTAAGTGATGATAAGGCCAATGATGGAAGCGCACTTCACTTCTGGAAATAAAGTTGTCACCAAATTGAATTTGCGATAAATTTATGGTTAAGCGCGCTGTATGGCAAGTTGCGCCGTCATGTTGGAGTCAAATGTCTTCGATGTTTAGCTGATTAATTTCTGGAAACAAAAAATCAGTCAGCATGGCTCGATAGCGCTCGCCATTTACCGTAACGGCAGCTCCTTCCTCATTTCGAAAGAAATAAGGACCGATGATGCCGCCAGCGTGTTAACCGCACTTTGGTGCGGTTTATCATAATTAGTCAATTTTAATGGATGTAATGGTGATTCTATGGTTTTGAATCGAGAAGAGTAAAATTAGTGCAAAAACGATCAATTACTGCACCAATTGCTTGCTCACTAGGCCGATTATGTTGACCGTAAAATGGACGAAGTGCTCTATGAACTTCGCGAACAGATTTATTTTTTCAAAGTAAATTTCTTATTATTTAAATCACTTCTAATTATTTAGAAGCGTTGTTCTGGCGTTAAACGATTCATGATGAATTGCTAAACCTTACTGCACAGAAATGTCAACAAAGTTTGACATACTCAACTGTCAAACGATGGACAATAACCATCGAAACTTTTCATGCAGCTCAAAAACATGTATATATTTATTTATTTTTATATTTATTTATTTATTTTTAACCAAAATATTCAAAATTATTACCTTAATTAAATTATTCCATCATTATAATCAGACATTTTTAGATAATAAGTTTGACCGGCCGTCGGCGCCGGGCCCAGACACAATAGAAATTGAATTGTTTGTCGTTCACATAGTGCTTACAGTGTTAATATCATTTAGTTTTAAACCTTTAACGCACTAATAAAAATAGAGACAGAGAGAATTAAACATATTTTTATTCGTACTAAGGCTATTAATTAATGGTATCAGGCGTTATTTGCAGAAATCCATAGAACAAAAAAATATAATAGTTTAAATAACTTATCGAAAATAATTCATAAATCTTTTAGGTGCGACCTTTGTTACCCACCCACCCTCACAAACCATTTTTTTTGGCGACATACTGTAAAACCGCTCCTAGATAAATTTTATACCCTTCATAACCCCACGCGCCGAAGGCTGTATCAAGGAAAATTTAGTAACCAGAGGAGAAAATTCTATCAAGATGAAATAACGAAATCACCTATCACAATTTATATGGAAAAATAAATTGCAATTTAGGAACGGTAGAGGAC
This sequence comes from Eudonia truncicolella, assembly GCA_949315975.1. NCBI lineage: Eukaryota > Metazoa > Arthropoda > Insecta > Lepidoptera > Crambidae > Eudonia > Eudonia truncicolella. The sequence continues at coordinate 20,265,959 of OX438827.1, read as the reverse complement.
AGGTTGGAATGGGGAAGAGCGTTCAGTTGATGAATTACATTCTAAACATCTTATGTCATACGGTTTTCAGGAATTAGAATAGCGATAATATATTTAACCATCTAATTAATTAAATCTTTCCGTAATTACTTTTAATTTTTAATAACAGATAATTAGAGTATACAGGTTGACATTTTATCACCGCCTAAACCCTCTGAGATGACTCCCGTGATGCAAAGGAACAACTCTCACTAACTGTTCCATACATTTTGGTCGAATGAATATTAGCTGAATTTTATTTTCAATTTACGGAGTCGGTCCAATAGTAAGAGTTGTTCGTTTGTATCACGGGAGTCATCTCAGAAGGTTTGGACGGTGATAAAAAAGTCAATCTGTTTATACAACTGTAGTATATTTCGCCTTACCCGGTATGTTAGAAGGTGCGGGTGCAAACTCCAATCGTTAATTCCATAGAATATCTAATATATGTATAGACGTCTGCACATCAACCTATCCAAAACTGTCAAATTTATTCAATAAACGTTCAACCATATGCAATACATATAAAGCTCAAGGTCTATTGAGGAAATTTGACAGTTTTTAGTCTGATGTGCAATGTGTTAATGCTCCTGTGTATCTATACCCATATTTATATTGCAATCAGTCTTCCACGCCCTGCAGGACCAAAATATCAACCGTTGTTGGAATGAAAATTCTTAGATCACCTAATTGGTTCGATTATAAGTTCAACAAAGACAACATACCTTTACGAACAACATACAGCCTGAGACTGTATATCAAACCTATAATAAACAAAATCAGACAGACAAATGTGACGTAATATTAATTTCTTCCAACATCCATTCCAGTCCGGGATTTGCGGTTTTTCGAGGTATTTGATGTTCCATTACACGCCCCTGTGCCCACTGTACCGACATTTATTCGGTTACATTTTAATTTTGGGGAAATTTCTCATCACCAACCTTCTGCTAGCGACCAGGGGGTACTCTACAAAAATCGAAATGACGACGCAATCGCACTATTACCATACATCGCTGCTCAAGTTCGTCACATACCTTTAACATTTGCATTTCCACAGTGCTGTGTATAACGAATTAAGCGCACATTCGTATTAATTTAAGTATCAGCCTACACACTTTGATTTATAGCTCTCAACCACGAGCGTTAGACGAAACTCAAATAATATTGCTCGACCATACAAAGCGACGTTTTCAACTGAAATTATGAACGTTAATAAGAATGTGGCGGACTAAATGGTTATGATTTTAGTTGATGGATATGAATGAAGTAATTAGTTTACATACCATATGTAATAAGTTATAATAAGTATATGTAATAAGTGTAATAAGAGTTGAATAAAAAGATTCCTTAAACGGTTTGACATGGAAGTATATTTTTGATAATTAATGGAATCAGGCAAATACGACTGATTAATTTGGTATGTTGTTGGTATCGCATGCCTCCCTAGACTGCAGTGGTCATTTACCATCAAGTTTCTCCTTTGCCGGTTCAGTAACGTAAAATGTTATTGGTAACAAATAATATTATTGTTATACAGACTAAACATCAGACTATCCAAAACTGTAAAATTTCTTCACTATTAATGTTCAACCAAGCCATAGACATAAAGTTAAAGTCTATATATTTTTTTAAAATATATTTTACGGGTAAGCGCAGTGCCTTGAACTCACCTGATGTTAGGTGATGATTTTTTATTTTTATTTGTTATAGGCAGGCATTTCACCACACCTCACCTGATGTTAAGTGCCGGTGCGATAATAAGGCCGATGATAAGGCCAATGATGGTAGCGCACTTCACCCAGGATCCTTAACTAGTGAGGCAGTGCACTATCTTATCTCTAGCTGTCGGAACACAACAATGCTACAAACATTGATGTTATGGCGACATATTAAGATAAGATGGTGGTAGCTAGCCAGGCGGACAAATAAGCCCTACCACCAACCAAACCGAGTACACAAACATGTACCCCCCCGCTGGAATCAAACCCGGGACCTCTGAGTCTAAGCCGGTGGTCTTAACCACTAGACCACAGAGGCGATAATATTATTGAAGAGGCTATTGAAGAGGTGTAACAGTTTGTGGTAGTCCGATGTGCAGGCGTGTAGATTGTATAAAAAAGTAAAAAAGAGGTGGTTTATTGCTTACAGCTCGTTTACACATGGTCTCCGTTTTACTGGTCCGTTTTATCGGATACGTTTTTTTTATTGATGGCGTATGGAGTAGTATGAGCGGCTTCATACATGACACAGTATTCTGTATACAGTAAAATATATCAGAAAGTCATTGATCAGTGTGTGTTGCCAGTGATGACATACGGGACTGAGACGTGGTCGCTCACTATGGGCCTCATAAAAAATCTCAAAGTCACTCAAAGAACAATGGAGAGGGCTATGCTTGGCTCGCTATTTACTATAGCGTTGTGTTATCAAATTTGTGGTATTTCATCTGCAAAGGTGAATCTGCATGGCCATCGGTTGCAATGACCGTTGGGTAGATGGCACTGTGCCGCTATTAGTACTCAAAAAATTAAAAAAAGCAGTGATACAATTCAGCGCTTACGTCAGCCTTTCCGGTAGCATAGCGGTCAGTGCAGCCGCCCGGATAGCGGAAGACCCAGGTTCGATTCCTGGCTGGGTCGGGTGGGCGTTTAATTTTTTTTCACTGTATTTTATAAATTTTATAAATACATAATTTAGCTTCAGTACAGCAATAAGCACTTGAAAATAAAAATTCCTTATAACAAATAGAGCTTACATAGGGGTCAGCCATCTCAAGATAATCCAGTTCATCGAAGCTGGTCTAAGTTGGAGTCATCCCGAATTGCGTCAATTACAAATAGCAGCAGTTCACAAATTTATCCGATAATGAATTAATTGCTATGCAACACATACATCATCACCCGGTCATTTTTTGTTCCCACTGCCGGGGCACGAACCTTTCCTATGGATTGAAATACCACAAGGAAAACGGACCATAAACCACGCAGGCCCAATGCGGATTAATGGTTATTAACGACTGCTAATGCAGACAGACGTTACCAACGGCGTTACGTGCCTCCTAAAGCACGGGGGAGCTCCAAATGAAACATTTTTGGTCACCTATCCTATCCGGTCTTTGTAAAAGTCGCTTACAGCAATCGCGGAACAAATACGTTAACGACTTCGCTATCGAACTCCAAAATAAATAATAAATGCTTAAGTGTGTTAAATCGAACTCGTCGTATCTTACAATCGACTTTATCAAAAGAAAGTTCGACAGATACTATAACAATAAACAGTCCCGCTACAGTACGTATAGGAAGCGTGTCGAACTAATAAAAGTTGTGTATCGAACGATCGCGGCTCCCTTCCTGTTTGTTTCATATCACAAATGGGTTTTATTCGATATAATTTGTTGACTGACTTCGTTTGTAAACTTATGGGCACGAGAATTACAATTCGACTAAACGAAGTGTAATTGTTGTTGTAGATTTTCTTTTTTTTTTATGTTTTGGTGGAAATAAGTCCTGGAAATGATTTAGAAAGAGGATTTTCAAATACAACTACTTCGACTTTTTAAATAAAATACTTTAAATTAAAGGCTTAGGCGCGATAGTATAACTTTTGAAACTTATCAATGATGGGAAAAGTAGCTGGAAAGTGGAGACCTGGTCGCAGAAGTCGTGGTTGCGGAACATTCGGTGGAGGACGGGAATAGCAAGTGAGAAATATGTGAGACTCACGAACCTATGTATAACACCACAATGTATGTACCACACTTTGAACAAAAAATAATTTATGAATATGAACTCTTTTGCCTTGCCAAGGAGAGCACCAAATATGCAGAGCTGACTGCCAACCTTCACTAGTTAACCCTAAGAAGAAGAAGGTAAAAGTCGGTAAAGGTAAAGGACGACCACCTTGGTCGAGTGGTTTGTACACCGGTTTTCATGGTGTCGCCATCTCTGAGGTCCCGGGTTCGATCCCCGGTCGAGTCAATTTAGAAATTATTGTTTTTCTAAATTGACTCGGGTCTGGGTGTTTTCTATGTATAATAAGTATGTATTTAAGTATTTTAAGTATGTTTATCCGTTGTCTAGTACCCATTTAACGAATTTCATAACGAAGCTTCTCTTGGGCTAGACAATTGGTGAGACTGTAGGAAAGTTTATTTATTAAAAAAAAAAAAGGTTGGTTAGTAATGCGCCGCAATTATGTTCGTAAAATGGAAAAGCGTGAGTTCTGAGGTAAATTATTTTTTATTCTTCTAGATGAGTTTACTTTGTTTTCGATTTTGACATTTTGTTATAATGATTTATTAACATGACGTTAACAAAATAAATCATTCATTAAAAAGAAATAAATGGCAAAACACAAACTTAACATTGTCAACAGTTTTTTTTTTTTGGCGCAGGAAAATATCTGCACGCAGATTCCGTAGATCCGGGGATTGCCTTGTCCTTTTTCTAAAAAAGGATTAAGACAGACCCGGTGAAAAAACCTGGGGTTCGCCTTTAGCCTTAAGGGCTGCGAAGGCTACCGGAACGCACGCCCCCCGAAGGTCGAGAGGCGCGGTTGATTGTCAACAGTAATACCCAACATCTTTAAATAAGTACATTTTACATAAAAGTAAGCAAAAGAAAATGTAGTTGAACCTTGGACGAATTAACCACTGGACGCGACACGCTTGAACAATTATATGAAATCTGATTCAACCAATATTATGTCAGACTAGTGCGTGCTAGTGCTGTTCCGTAAATAGATGTCGATGAACGATTGAATAAATGAACAACGAGAATCACTACCATATATCGAACAACTAGATTTTGTATTATAGAAAAAAATGTTTTCTTGGGCAAGATAAAATAAATAATATTTTAGTTGTTTCAGTGTAAAAATATTGAAAGTACGAGTATATTAATAATGTCGTAAAACGATGCAAACGTATAGATAAAGGAGGTAGTAAAGGCATTACAAAAATCAAATGTAAATGATATTATAACAAATTATTGGTTTTTATTATGCATAAGTTTTTTAAAAATGTGTTTTTTTTTAATCTTTTTTACCGTATTCTTTCTAATAAATGCAATTCGTAAATTTAAATATGCTTGAGCAACAAACAGCCTTGCTTAGTTCTTCCAGATGATTGACACAGTCATTCAAAAAGCAGTTCACTTCACAGTCACAATTCACAATTCACAGTCAAAAAGCTGATGCTGATGCATTATCGCGCAAACTTGGGGAAGTAACAAGTCTGTTGTATACTCTTTTTTGAGTTTGTTGTCCACGATGCCCTTTCTGAGCTCAAGTTCACAACAATTGCAAATGGTAATTGTGTCTTCAGATGGATAAACCAATTTACCTTTATCTTTTTGACTGATAAGACTGGATTGATCACTGTTTACATTGATCATATTGCGACAAGAGTGCGGATATGCATGTCACACTTTACTTTTTTAATAAGTTTATGCGCGACAAATCCAGCTATATAATATAATAAATAATATAACTTTTGTACCAAATGGTGAAGGATAGGTCATAGGGGCATCATCAAGAGATATTTCATTGTCTCTGTTGCTGGGCAACTGGACAATTTGAATTAGTGCGGATTCGACGCGAGTAATGTTTATACTGGAATAAATGGCCGCAGTAACTGTCAAATTCATACAACAACTGTCGAAGATCTTTCAACTGACGGCATTTATTCCAAGTATAAAATTTACTTTTCGCGTTTGGTCGAATCCACCCTTAATCATACAACATTACTTACAAATTGAGGTAAATGCAATGTAGGAAGGCATCTTTACACAGTTTTTTCTGCTTTTTAGCATTTTCGTTGTAACTCTCTGGTTTACTGCATATTCTATGGTTTTTAGTTGGTATCCATGTCTCCTGTCTGCAAACTGCTTCTACCCACTTTATTTATCGTGACGGGTCTGTTGGGAATCTAAAAATGCGCCAAATAATGAGAGATAATGAAATGGCGTATTAATAAATAAAAACTTGAATTATAAAATAGATTACATTTTCTAATATCATTTTGAAAATTAAATAAGTCCACAATTAATTAATTCATTCATATCGATATATTTCTATCGATAATGGTAATCTCTAATTGATGTCAAATGTGGTGAACGAATGAATTATTGGCAGATATAATCCGACTAGTTACAAAAGAACATTTTTTTCGTTTCGTCGCATTCTATAGAGAGTATTTTTAAATTATGCGTATTATTAGGACATTTTCATTTCAAGTTTAATTGATTTTTAAAAAAATAACGACTAAAATAAGTCAAAACTGTACTTACGGGTGAAAAAAAACATTAGGTGTTCGATCACTATAGTTTTTACAGAATAAAACAGCACATTTCGTCATTTTTGGTCGTTTTTTGGTAGATGATTTTCTGACCGACGTTCAAATGATACTGACAGTGCGATGTCATTAACCGAGGCTAAAGTGCTCGGTTCGTGGCAAAATGTTTGTAGGCGAGAATCACAGAGTGTCGCGTCCCGTGGTTAATTCGTCCAAGAGTTGAACAGATCTGGAGATGTAGGTAGATACTTACTATATCCTATAAAACTATATACCTAGGATATAAACTTCTTATTCCAAACAGTTTCTTAATCATATTGCAACCTTAATATTGTCCAATATTCAACATCATGACAGAGCCGGTATGCTAAGCGTTCAAAGTTAACTTTGGGGCACGTCCGCATACACAGGATATTCAAAATCTTCGAATTCTTATTCGAAAAGTGAGAAATTTATTTTCTTTATTGTGTAGCACCGTTGAATTTCATAACGTCCAACTCAGCATTCGTATTGGCCTTTGAATTTTTATTGTGCGCCCACTATCCATACCATTTGGATTTTATACCCACACTTGAATTTTATGGGGCAAAATTGTGCAGACGTACTCGCAAGTAAAAGAGGTAATCGCTTTGCAGTAATTTTCTTGATCTAAAAAATACACTTCAAACGGTTGAAGAGCGTTCTATCTAAGTTTGATGTTATATAGAGCCAGTGGTTTGAAATACTCGTGGAACTGTAGAAACTGTTTGCTGTGCAATATTGACCGTTATTTTTTCATCGTTACGGTATTTTTTAATGGATATCTCGCTGAATTCCACCGCTCCGTCTGTTAATGGCAATGGAGTCTGGACGTGAAGACAACAGGAGCAGCGTAGAAACAACGCAGCATCAGTCACCCTCAATTTGCGGCCAACAAGATGTTTCTTCGCACCTCGCTTAAAGGACCATATCCATATCAACCCATATCATCGGAAGAGGAGAATCAAGCTGAAAATGAATAAGAATATGCAAATTATATCGTACCTACTTGTAAAGTTTTTTTTTTCAATTATACCTATTATCTGAATCAAGAAAATTATTCAAATTACAAAAACACAAATGTTGAAAAAAATTCCTTGAGCAGGATTTGAACCTGCACCCTTCTGACATACTTGGTCAGGTGCTCTCCCAATTGAGCTATCGTGGTTCTAATCAGCCCGCCGAAATTAATCAACATTATTTATTTTTTACATTGAAAGCAAAACACAACATTTTCAACATTTTGTGTTTTTGTAATTTGTTTCGCAACAAAATTTGCGTAAAAAAATATACAAACAAAACAAAAACATTTTATAAAATTATTCAAATCAATATTTTCAAATGACAAAAAGATATATTATGTACGTAAACATTGGCAAAGACATTTTTCCCTTTTGCTCAAGAACTTATATTGAGCAGCTCCCGAAGTTTAACTTGGCCTGCAAAAGTTCAGTTTTATCTGTAGCTTAAACATTCATAAATTCCGAGTTCGACAACTTATAATCTAACTTAAAGCTGAATAAATAATATACTTTGAAATATTTTCTGATCGAGAAATCTTGTTTTCAACTACACCTCCTGGGGTGAGACTACGGCTAAAGAATAAAGCTTGTTGCACACCTACCACAACCACAAACAAACCACAACTACAACATGTGGGCGGGCGCTGAAATTGAATATGAAAATTAATAGTTGAATTCAAACATTTTGTAGGTAACACACCGCAACCGCGAGAAGCCGCAGCGACACTATTCACACGTAACCACAGCTTGACCACTTTTTGTCGCGACGGTGTGGTGTGGTTGTGGTACCTACGTGTTTTATGGAGGTCGTAATGTTAATTCATATTAACTAACATTACGACCTCCATAAAACACGTAGGTAGCTAAGACCTGCCATTTCAAATTTTGTCAGTCAACAGCTCCAGAGGATGCCCCGTGGAAAGGCGAAACACGTGTCGGGCCCTATCGGTGTGTTGGTGTGCATTGTCGCTTGCATCCATTGATTCTTCGGCATGTGCATATTTTTGCGTGCGGGAGGGCAGTGCATGCGTACTGCAAGTCTGCAACCAAGCTTGATAAACGAATTATTAAGCGGAATTAACATTACTTATTATTTTAATTGCAATTTTGTATGCCATTGATTTCCGCAAAGTAAAACCTGATTCCATTGATTATTTCAAATACAAATTAATTAAACTAACAGATTAGTACACTTTTATAATATTTAATTGTTTAACCTTTTTATATTTTAAATTTTGTATACAATTTTTTAGAGTTGTACCGTCAAATTATAACAATCTTGTGGACCCGGGGTGACCCTAGATGAAAATAATCTGGACCCACGAGTATCAGTAATAGTATCAAAGGCAAATCTTTTTTATCACCATCAAACCACTTTCTCAAAACACACTCTTTCAATGCGTCAGAAAGTAAACGTCTAGCGGCGAAATTTTAAACAGTACACACATGACTCACGTATATGCTAGTAGATTAATTAGCTTAATTACCCTGGTGGTAGACCACCTTCCTAATTTATGCATTTTACCGGAGATCCCGTTACGTCAGACCGGAATAATTTAGGACCCAGTACTTGCGGACTGGCGGTACATGCAAATTAAAATTTAATATTTAAGCGACTCGGATCAGAGTGTGAGATGGCTAAGTAAAGGTCAAGGTTCATAAAGTTTCTCATTTTTTTTACGCAGTTTTCAAAATTATATTTACTGATAAAGTTATGGACGTGAAATTAAAACCTGAGTTCTTTTAGGTAGAATCCGTTTGCTGATGTGGAATACCGCATCAGCAAAACGGAGACGGTCTGTGGTAGCTGTCAAGGCGTGTGATCTTAGTTACATTAGCTGAAGATGTCACTACTCCCTAACAGTGTGAACTTTAGTAACATATTTTTTTATCTTCGCCATAAAACCTTCAAAACCCTGACCTATTTAGAAGGCATGTCCAAATGATAGGCTCTGAAATCAACAAATAGGCGCTCACAGCCACTTTGTCACTCGTTCGTCGTAAAGTAGGCTTTATTTTGTCTATAAAATGCGTACAAAATGAAATTGTCAGACATGTACCTCTAAGCGGGAGATGAGACGCTAAATAGACATCGTAAAGCTAATTATGTAGCTGATTGATTAATCTAATGGAAATTGTTTAGCGGTCGCTTGGTTAGCAACCGTCTTTGTTAAAAACTGTCACCGTAACAATTAAATAAGGTAAGATTTTGACCGCCTCTATGGTCTAGTCTAGACCACCGGCTTTATACCCAGAGGTCTCGGGTTCGGTTCCTAGCGTACATGTTTGTGTGCTCGGTTTGGTTGGTGGTAGGGTTTGTGATCACGCTCTATCTATTAATATATGTGAAATAAACAATAAACATAAAATCTTAAAAAAAGAGGAAACATTGTTAATAGGAGCATAAAAGTAACGTAATAGTATTTTTATACAATTTATAGTTCCGATGTAAAATCATAGATGGCGTGATCAACAATTCTGAACCGCGCTATCAAGTTGTTTATAAATTTGCATATACTACTCTGTCAAGAAAGTACCGCGAAAAGATCAATAATACACAAAATGTATGTTATTCATTCAAATTTATTTTAACTCCTTCAAAGTATGCTCTTTTAGAAACGATAGACTTACGCCAACGAATAATCCAATCATCTAAACATTTTTTAAACGCTGTTTTCGGAATTGAGTTCAGTTCTCGCCGCGAATTCTCCTTTATGTCTTCTACCGATTGAAAGCGGGTGCCACGAAGCGGTAATTTGAGTTTAGGAAAAAGAAAGAAGTCGGTTGGAGCCATATCTAGTGAATATGGTGGTTGCTCGATGGTATTTGTTGAGTGTTTGGACAAAAATTCGTTCACAATGATAATAGGCGAATTTGAATTTGGAACCATAAACAAATCATCCATTCCCAATACTTTCTTGACTGAATGTATACTCAAAATGTTGTGTCAGTTGTTGCTATTTCCTTAATACACTTTTTTAAGAAACATCAGACTTTTATTAAACTCTCGCTTTTGTCTAGCTAGAGCTAGGGATGATCCGATACCCAATTTGTATCGATACCTACCTACTCATATAAGTAGTACTCAAATAAGTTTTCGATTCTACTCATATGAGTACCACTAAAGTATTAAGTAAGTAATTTTATTAGTATTAGTTTTATTATAAATTAGTATTAATTTTCCTGTTATCTGATTGTTATAACAGTAAAATAGGTTTGATAGTGGTTGTTATTCTGTATATTTTTAACGTAATTATAATAACAAACACACATTTAATAATCAGAAGTAAGTAGGTTGACCTTGTTAAGTGCTAAGTTATTATATATTATTAATTAAACAAAGAATTCTGTTGCATCCAGATTGCCCAAAGACAGTAATTGCTCCAGGTATTTTCAATAATGACAATAAATTAAATATCTCGACAACAGTTAACTTATCAGTGTTCAAATGCTGACATCACAATAATGACACATGAGAATGACAATATGGCGGCTGGCTAGACTTTCGTTCACGCGACCCTGCGTGCGAGCGAGAGAACGTAATATAACTTTAGTACAGTACCGAGCGAGAGAGGGCTTTCACTCAGATTTGTTCAATGATACATTCGTTCATTCAGTCTGATTCGATTCGATACCAAGTACTTTCGTTTCGATACCGAGTAAGTATCGCAAGATTGATTCGATGCTAAAAGTACTTGGTATCGAAACAAAAGTATCGAGTAGTTACTCGTATTTACTTGTATCGGAATATCCCTAGCTAGGCCTGCGGTTTAAACAGCTTGTTTGCTAGCTACCACCATCTTATCTCATCTGAATTGAAGTTAAGTGATGTTAAACCCGATGGTGGTGGAAGCGGTCTTACCTAGATGTTATGGCGACGCATTTAGATAAGATGGTAGTAGCTAGCTAAGCGGACAAACAAGCCCTACCACCAACCAATTTGAGCACATAAACATGAACGCTGGTAATCTAATATGGGACCTTTGGGTCTAAGACCGGTGGTCTAGACCACCGACCTACCGAGGCGGTCCTTATCTTACATGGTTGTTACGGTAGATGGTGGCGGTATCTTGCCAAGCTGACTTAATAAAAGCCGTACCATAGCCAAACTAACTACAGAATTCACTCCCTGGGTCTTGCCGCAACTAGACTGCAGAAACGGTGAAAATGCGACATTGCTTGCTACATAGATTTCGTCTCCTACCAAATAAGTGATTTACATATTTTTTGAAAACATTTATTTCGCTCATGCTCGCTCAGCTCTTTTCCATTTTCATGCCACATTTTTCTTTAAATGACCGCTTTACGAACGAGATAGCTTTAAGAGTGCACAAAAATGTGCTGAGTAACATGAAAACTGCTGAATATAAAAGAAAATAATATACTTGAGATAAAGTTTGGAAGCATTATGCGATTTCCATGGTAAGCACAATTCCCAATGTTGTGTTCTTTAGGATCCAGTATGTATTAACACGTTGACTGCCTCAAAACCAGACACAATAGAAATTTAATTGTCATCACTCACCCACACGACACTCACATTAACAACTAACGAGTAACAACAAAATTTTCGGCCATACAGCGTCAGTGTTAAAATCAAATGGCTTAACAGTAAAACTCATTTCACATTAAGCTAGAGTCGCACTCTTCCCAGACTCCCCCCTTTTCCTTCCCGTAATTCACAGAATGCGTTGCATTAAAAAGTCCCGTCGCACACTGCCAGATGATCTCGAACAAAACCGGTTTCATATTTCAGGAAATCCATTTACTGCGCATGCAGCCACGGCTTTTGTTGTAAAATTTCTCCCTTAGCTTTTTAAGGCGGTGCCACACAGCTCGTTTTATAAAAAAAAATAGTGGAATACTTCCTATTTACGACTGCTTATCCAGTGGAGTGCGCGGAACGTGCTTGTATATCTCTGCAGTTCGTTTTGTGTCCAAATGCAGTTTTAATGTGGTTATTTTAATGAAAACATAATTTTAGTTATCATTGTAAATCATCAGAGGTATCTAACTCTGTAGACTAGTGGTTAAGACCTAGAAGTCTCGTGTTAGATTCATAAATTCCAAAATTAAAAAATCATTTATTCAGTTTAGGCTACAAATAGGTCTTATGAACGTCATTGTGCCATCGGTTCGTAAGTCTACTCTGGGCGGGAGACCTTGTACTGAGAAGAACCGGCAAGAAACTCAGCAAGTATCAAGGTCTTTTCCTCCTACAGCGTCAAAAATATTGGAAAATGCCCCATAAAAGGGCACTTTCCACCACATACAAAAATACAATATATTAAGGATAATCACAACAGGTTAAAAAAAAGCAAAAGAGAAAAAATAATAATATCTAAGTCTAAGAAAAAAACAAAGTTAAACTATAATTAATAGTAATAAAAATAATTGTATGCCAGAGCAGACCAGCCTCTACAGGCGGCATACATTACGGTATAGTCACGAGTATTCATATATACACTTTTGACTAGTTTTGACCCTTATTCCATTGTTATGCTCGTGACTGTAGGTACTCGGTTTGGTTAGTGGTGGAATTGGTTTTCAGCCCTCCATAACAACAAAATATTGTAGAAGCATTATTGTGTCCCAACAGATGAAGATACGCTAATCGTTTCCTGAGTTCAAGATTCATGGTGAAGTGCGCCGTTCTACTATCACCCTTATTATCACTTAATATTAGGTGAGATGAGTAAAGGGGAAAGGTCCTTTTGTACCTTATCACTGGCACTCCCCCATAAACAGTTTTAAACACTTTCAAACATTCCCGTTCCATTTAAATTAAAGGTTTGTATGGTCAGGCTGCGATCACGGCCGGTACAAATCGATCGAAACGTCGTCGGGTATAAAATTAAATGTATGTCTATAATACCTATATAAAGCAGTTAGCATTAATCCTCCTTATAAGCCTTTGGTTGAACACAAACCTTTGGTTGAACACTTTTTTTATTTTAAATAGTACAGTCATCTGGTGCTTAAAATGGGGGTAACCTGGAAAGTTTTCCGGAAGTTTTGAAAATTGGTGATTTTATAGATTTTAACGTTATTCCATTATACGGAACATCTGCCGACAAAGCTGTAACATTCAAATAAAATCAATCAATCAAATCAATCAATCATCAGTACAAGTTTATCGTTCTATAGTGTTGTGCGCATTTTCAGAGCCACGGCTTCGAAGGAAGTGAACTGATTAGGCCTACCAGTAGGCCGCGTTTTTTTTTTAGTTAGTTATTTGGCCAAAACGCGTGTTGGAGTGGACTTTGTGGCAGTCGTACGCTAAAACTATTGATTCTTTAAAAAAAAGTAAGTACATAAATTGTTGGAAATTTTCTCTAATTTTATTTATCACAACTATTTTCATCGTAAAATGAGTTGAAAAGGAGTAATTGTCAATAAAACTGTTTTTGGGCGCCATTTTTCCAATATGGTGGCGCGAGCGGCAAAGATACGAGGTGCACGATAAAAGAGCACGTCGAAACCTATAAAATCACCAATTTTCAATACTTCCGGAAAAGTTTCCAGGTTGAACTACCAAATGACTGGACTATAAACATCAAACAAATTTTAAGATGACATAAATATTATTTGAGACTGTAATCCGAACACATCCCTTTCAACAGATTGAGACTGAAATCTGCTCTAAAATAAGACATTTACCTTTCCTAGAATGCTGAAGAAAATGTTAAGGAGATTACCGAGTATTTAACGCTCCGAGTGAAAGTAGCCGGTTGCACTGAACCAGTATAAGATATTAACCGGATAAAACCGGGATAACCGGGCCCGAGGACTCCTGCATACTTTGAAACTCGGATGCCGAGTGAATAAATCATTGGACGGGGAGCGCTGAGGCTTCTTCGTGTTTTAGTGAACACATATATTGAGCATATGTTATGATCGCTGTAAACTATGGAATTCGTAGTTTTATAAGCTTGCTAACTAAAATAATTCTCTTTTTCTCGAAGATGCCTGATTATGATTGGATCATTATTTTGACAACCTTTTTCGAGATAAATCGAAATTGAGGTACTGATCAAATACATGCGAGCAGCGGCCGGCAAAACTGATAGCCGGCCGCCGCGGAAATGTATTAGTTAAAAACAATAAAGGTAACCGCCTCTGTGGTCCAGTGGTTAAGACCACCGGCTTAGACCCAGAGGTCTCGGGTTCGATTCCCAGCGGGGGGTATATATTTGTATACTCGATTTGATTGGTGGTAGGGCTTCTTTGTCCGCCTGGCTAGCTACTACCATCTTATCTAAATATGTCGCCACATCATCAATCATCAAATGCTTGTAGCATTGTTGTGTTCCGGCAGCTAGTGATAAGATAGCCAGTGCCTCACTAGTTGAGAATCCCGGGTAAAGTGCGCTTCCATCATTGGCCTTATCATCACTTAGCATCAGGTGAGATCAAGGCACTGTGCTGGTCAATTAAAGATGCTCGCAGTAACGCCTCGGTGGCCGAGTGGCAAATCGCTAGGCCCGATACCCAAAAGTCCCGGGTTTAATTCCTAAGTCGGGAAAAGTGTGTTTCGTATTTTTGATGCATAGCCCGGGTTTGTGAGCGTTGGCAAGTGTGGTGATTAAGTCATTACCATCAATTGTAGTGATGACATGATTCCAATGATGAAGGCCTTTGTCCAGCAGTGGGACAGTCATAGGTTACTTACTTACTTACTTTTACATTATATGCATTTCTTATATTTTTTATAATATATAAACGACCAAAGATAGTCTATTTTTTTAATGAACCAATTTGGTACTTCCAATCAGGGCTTGGACCTTGATATAGTACCGATATTCGAGTTGGTTTGGTATCGATTATACCGATTATACAGGTGACCATTTGATATCGGTATAATGTGGGTGTTCTAATACCGAGAGCAAATAGACGTTAACATAAGTGCGAGCGAAAGAGCAAAGTAATCGAGTTTGGGGTGGCGCCAGGGCTGACCTTTAAATAACGGTATCAATATACCGCTATTTAAAGGTAAAATACCGGTATTCGTTAAGGTACCGATACCGAGGTATCGTAATGAAAAATACTGGTATTTACCGTTATTTACCGATATTTTTGGTACCGGTATCAAGCCCTGCTTCCAATGCCGTTAAGAGGTGACCGCAGCAAGGCGGTTTCATTGGTGCGAGTCGAAGCGTTCATTATTAATGAATTGAACAAATATAACTTTATCGTTCTAATAAAATATTACTCGAGTCACTCTGACCATTCTTTTTATTTCTTTTGGGAGCTTACATCATTATTTACAATCTAGTCTAGTCTAAGCCTAGACCTTGAGTACAACTTGTAAGCTAATAACAGCTTTCGCAACTGCTGTCCCACTGCTGGGCAAAGACCTCCATCATTGAAATCAAGTCATCACACAATTGAGGGGAACGTGATCACAAACCCCGGGCTATGGATCGAAAATACGAAACATACTTTGCCTGACCTGGAATCGAGCCCGGGTCTTTCGGGTTACGAGCCGAGTGCTTTGCCATTTGGCCACCAAGGCGTTTCAAGTCTTACGATGTGAGATTGATTATAAGTTTACTAACAAAAGTCTAAAATATATATTTAAATTTTAAGAAAATAACAATACTTTGTTTTAACATTTTTTTATATTCATTTAGCAATTTCACTGTAGATCAATTCATTAACCTATGAGCAGGCGAACCAATAAAGTGCATCGCGTTGTTGCGGTTGCAATCCCCCTTTTTTTTTTTTTTTTTTCTTTTTTGTTTTCCCAGGGTAACTCGTTACGAGTACCGGCACCTTGAAGAGGCACTGATTATGTGGGACTCGCCCGTCCGCCTTTCCACACCCACTGCCAGGGAGAGAGGCTCCAAGGCAGCTGCCAGGACTAAGTCCCGGCTGAGAGGGCGAGACGGAGGGGAATACCCACTAAACCCCTGGGGGCCGACAATCCGAAGCTTAAAGCTGAGGTGGCTGCAACGGTACAGTCCACTGGGAATTAACCACGCGGCGGCCACCCCGTCGCCCGTGTGCCAACCTATGACCGCAACCGGTCATGCGCCGACACACGGGCGACTACGCGCACGGCACAACACAAACAGCATGCCCACCCTCTAATAAGCACGCAACCCCACAAAAGTACATATACAAACAAAACATGACAACACACGACAAAGACACAATGGTCCTCCGACCCTTGGGCTTTTGGGGAGGTATGGCCAGATACCCACACAAAAGCCCATCTGCACATGCACTTGCACCAGCAAGCGCCCCTTTGCGGTCCAGCAAGAGACAAGTCTCCGCACTCCCTACAAAGGACATAAAACAAAACGCGCGGCCTTCCACCAGCCCGCCTTACCTTCTTTGGCGACCCGGACCCCGACTCAGACTCCGACTCCGACCACGAATCTGACTCCGACTCGGACTCCGACCCCCACAAACACTACCCTACAACCCTCGACACTCGGTGATCGATTGCCAACACTCGCAACTCGGAGGCGGAATACCCCGACAATCCGCGGAAATGGCCCGGCAGCTTTCCCGGCGGTTTTCCCGTGCCCAGCGGTAATAACTCGCCGGTAATCGTCCACGCGGTCACCACACCGGGACTCGGGGTCGGCCGGCCCTCCTCGAGCCCGACACTTGACGCTCGACACCCGAGGTCGTACCCACAACTAAAAAAACTACAAACTCCCCTCAAAGCTGCTCAGAAGGAGCAGCGAGTTGTGCGGCCCAGAGTAGGCACGCACATAGGAGAGGCAGGGCCCCAAAGGGAGCTCCTGTCTTGCCAGGTGTTACCGACTGGGTCCAACTTTCTATAACGGAGACCGTTGGAACCATTCGAACCCAGCGCTCAACCCTCGGCACTCGGTACACGACACTCGAAACTCGGAGGCGGAATTCCCCGACAATCCACGGTAGGTGCCGGCAGCTTTCGCGGCGGTGTTCCCGTGGCTTTCACGGACCTCATAGAAATGTCCAAGCTCCGTTCGCCTCGCTAATCACCTACGGTAATAGCTCGCCGTTACTCGTCCACACGGTCACCACACCGGGACTCGGAGTCGGCCGGCCCTCCTCGAGCCCGACACTCGACTTTCGACACCCGGGGTCGAGATCCCACAAAGGACGACGCTCAGAAGGAGCGCCGCCAAGACTCCTCTCAAAGCTGCTCAGAAGGAGCAGCGAGTTATGCGGCCCAGAGTAGGCACGCACAGGAGAGGCAGGGCCCCAAAGGGGGCTCCTGCCTTGCCAGGTGTTAGCCGACTGGGTCCAACTTTCTCTAACAGAGACCGTTGGAATCATTCGTTGCCCAGGGTGCACCAACTTGGAGGTCACCTGACTCGCACCCCGCGGTTGCAATCCGTGCAACCGCGGGTTCGAAAGGCCTCTTTGTGTATACAAGCCAAATGATCTATGGGCTTCTCTGCAAATAGGTCAATCGTCGTTGTTCAATCATCATGGCTGGGATTAAAACTCAGTCGGTAATAGATAACTAAAACAAAAATAAATTCTGACTCTGAGTAGTTATTAAATATAAGAGTTTATAATGTTTTTTTTTCAATGAAATTTTATTGGTCATAGATCCCGATCCGATCCGAACTCTTCGGAGAATCTAGTAGGGCACGGGGGTTTAAGTTTCACCCTTTTCGTATCACGTATCGAAGGACGTAACCATTAAATGTAGACCAATCGAATTAAATAAAGATTTGTCAAATGTAGGCAGTCATTAATGCAACTTGATTATTAATTCAATACACTTACAAAGTAGAAATATAAACAAAAGCTCCCCAACTTCAAAAGCATTTTAGTTAGTCGCAGCATGGTCGGCCATCTTGCAATCTGGGCCACGCACGACCAGAAAATACGCGATAACTTAATGAAACCTCTTTATTCCCGTTTATGCGACGCTCAGTCTTTATCTGAAATTAAAATCGTTGTGTTTACGTCGATACGACCGTACGAGATATAGTTTACGGAAATAACAGCATAATAGAGCTGGGCCTTTTTTATTGCAGCCATTGAGTGTTTATAGTGATATTGTTTTAATAATATGCCTGGACTCTGACCAAGACTGCCGCCGGTGACCTCTACCATACTAATGTTTAGCATTGCTATGTTTCATATAGAAGGGTACTGGACAAGTACGCCGGCGTCTCGGCCTCCACGTACATGCCAGTGATATACAACACTGAGAATAAGTCCGGGAATTTGGCAACGCAAATCGGCTCAGAGCAGACGGCTTCACCTTGCAGCATCTCGTCGAAGCGGTAAAGTCGCTCTAACTCCTGATTTGTAATAACATATAATATTATTACTTTGTGAATAACGTCGTTGGTTACAATATTAGTAAGGTTCTATATTTTAAGCTGTAGTAGAAGACACGTTTTGTAATTGTTTGATATTCCAAATAAATAAAAATAAATAAATATTTATTAGTTTTGTTTTTGGCATAGTGACCATTTATCATCATCATCATCATCAGCTCATTTTATGTCCCCACTGCTGGGGCACTAGCCATCCCTATGGATGGAAAGGGAGAACGGGCCTTAAACCACCACGCGGGCCCGGTGCGGATTGGTGGTTGTTAACAACTGCTAATGCAGCCGGGACCAACGGCTTTACGTGCCTTCCGAAGCACGGAGGAGCTCGAGATGATACATTTTTGGTCACTCATCCTATGACCGGCCTTTGCGAAAGTTGCTTAACCTCAGCACTCGCAGACCGGGCGCGTTAACCACTGCGCCATCGAGCTCCTCAGTGAACATTATCGTGGGTCATTGGGACAGCTCCTCCGTGCTTCGGAAGGCACGTAATGTCGTTGGTCCGGGCTGCATTAGCAGTCATTAACAACCATCAATCCGCACTGGGCCCGCGTGGTGGTTTATGGTCCGTTTTCTCTAACCATCCATAGGGAAGGATCGTGTGCCAGCAGTGGGGACATAAAAATGAGCTGATGATGATGAGGTGGGTCGTATAATATGCATGTTAGGCGTTTAGAAAAATAAGGAATAAAGTTTTTTCTCTCTGTCTTTTTCTATGTCGCTTCAATTGTTTCCTCATGCTGAGCATTGATTGAATGATTGATTGATTCACTCCTTTTATCAGTCGAGCATGTTACTACCTATATACTATTAATAACGAGGTAAAGTTTCTGACTTTGTTTGTTTGTTTGTTTGCTTGCGGGGGGTAATCTCTGGAACTACTGGACCATGATGCAATGATTAGAAATGAAATTTTTAGAATACTACATTCCCTGCGGGTAACATAGGCTATTTATATTTTTAAATCTCAAATCCACGCGGACGAAGACGACTTTTTACCCGCGAGAGTAAAATGCTAGTATGCAAGTTTCTAAGATTGTTTATGCACAAACACTTATTAAATTCGAAGTTTCCAAAGAGCGCTGTTTAACTTAATATTTTTATATCAAAATAAGATGTTATTTAGTGAATAATAACTTTAAAGCAAAATAAAACAAAAATCAAACATTATTAGTCTATTTGTTGATATGCGCTTGGTTTGTTTATAAATGTGGCATAATAATGAAAAAAACTTTTATTTCAGACAATATTAGTAATTTTTTGTACAATTAGCAGTGGATTTTTTCATACAATGATTATAATTTAGAGAATAACATGGTTATGGGTAACCTGGCATTGGAGTTATTCATCAACTCCTCCTACATGCCTACCTACGGCCTATTTAGGATGAGTTGCAGAAAATCAAAATTTGTTATTGCATTAAAACGAATTTTGATGTCGCATGACAAGGGCTTTCTTTTATTATTTTGAATGCAAAAATACTAAATAATTGGATAGATTTTAAATTATATCAAACCATTATGTAAATTTCCATTTTCAAACTAGGTTTTTAGATAACTTTAAAGGAAATGTATGATGCTTTACACAGAATATTTGAAGATCTCTTTGAATATACCTACCTGTTCCGACACTAACATTTGTGCGCAGTCAGCGTTGTGAAAAATAGAAAACTTAGCCACTTCACTCGGTGGAAACAACAGGGAAATATAGTTTCCACGCTCAGAAAACGTGAACATTTTCCATGTTTTGTCGCAAGCTACTGTTTTGACGCTATTGCTTTAGTCATCCTAGCATAATAATGTGTTTGGTCCAAACTAGATAATATTAAATGATATGAATGTACACAAAGATACACAAACTATGCAACAACCGCATTTTGGTAAGCGTGGGGAAAAGCCCATCAAATATAGTGATGACTTTATTTTAATAATGAAGGCGCTCCATGGAGTATCGGAGGGTTTCGCCCAGCATTAAGATAATAGCAGCGAAAGTGTAATAAGACTTGTGTTTAACCCTTTGACGCTTAAAACCAATTGGAAAGATTTTTCAAATGTTTAGGTGGTATTTCATGATGCTTTTGATGTATTTTAAGGGTAAATAACAACAAAAACAGCATACATTTGTTATTTTTTGTATAAGGGAAGGGGACAAATGTGCCCAATATGCGCTAAGGGTCCCAGATGATAGTGGTTGCTCGATTTTCGTAATTTTAAGAGAATTAGAAATAAAATGTCTCACAATCTTTGAAATATATATTTACAATAATATTATTGTATTGCCGCAAAATGTTTCTAGTAGGTATTAAAGTACTTCGCAAGTAATGAGTTATCGTATTCTGCCCAGTCCTCTAACCGATTGGTCAAGCGAGTCCAGTCCGGGTGTGCCTCCCGTTCCTTTCGTCATGTCCCCTTCAAGACTGGAAGAAACTTGCAGATATCAGATACACCCTTGCAACAACCAAACAGCCATTACCATCGTCCCCTGACTCTGATAGAGCCAAGGGGCAATATTCAATATTAGCCGGGCAATCAATGACTTCAACAGGGTTTTCAGACTTTCAGGCTACCACGCACAACACTGCTATACAGTCAATTGATGAATACATGGTGAAGCTCAAGGGTCACAATATCCAGAAACAGTATATACAAACCGGCAAAGAGAGGGCCTAAATCACGGTGTCGCGCCGATGCTGCAACAGGATATTTTAATTTTAATATACAGGGTTATTGCAAATACGTAGCGATCCCTTTAAGGGATCACCCCTTCAGTAAAGATCATTAGCTATCAAATTGCTTTCGGGTAGATGGGGCAAAAATTTGAACTGAACCAACTTGAAATGTATCCACTTGGTTTATGACGCATGTGTGTGAGAAGGCGTGTGGCCAGTGAGCGACTTACCTTATCAGCATTTTAGCATTTGGAGGCTGCTCAACGACATTGTCTTGTTCTAGTCTATGCCAATTATAATTATATTATAATATAATTAAAATAATAAGCATATTAATGACATATAAATGAGTAAAGTAATTGGCATAGACTAGAACAAGACAATATTATAATATAATTATAACTATATTATAATTACTTATAATTATAAAGTTATAATCATCATTTATATTGTTGTATCAGGTGAAATCAGCTGAAGTCAAGGCCAAGTGCTTACCAGCAATTGAAGCAATACAAAAATCTGCAAAAAAAAAACTCTTTTGTATTATTTTTTATGATTGGAGTAAATGCACGCACATCATATAACTATACATATCACAGATGACTTGTGGAAAGGGAAAAAGGGAATGTGAAAGCCTTCACTTCGAACCCTTAGCAAACATTGGCGAGACTTTAGTATACTACACAAACACGTTAAGGATACCGTACTTGTAAAAAAATAGGTTAAACTTCATAAATAATCTGAAAGTACCAATTAGTTTGCAAATAAACGTCTGAGTTTAATTTTACTTAAAAGCGTTTTTGACATTTTTATATTTTTTACCATAAGCCTGTAAACATCCTAACATGATGGAATAACATCCATAAAGGATATTTTTTTGAACAGTGCGCAAATTTTCTGGAGCGACTCAGAATCGGTAAGTAAACAACTTTCTCTTACCCAAGTTGGGTAAAAATATATCAAAAATTTTTGGACTTCCCATACTTTAGCGAACACTTGATTAGCCTGATTTGTACGAAGAGTCTCAAAATTTTATTTATTATATTATTTTGTATACTAACCGATTCAGAGTCGCTCCAGAAAATTTTCGCACTGGTAAAAAAACATCCTGTATATCGACATATCGAGATCCTTGGGGGAGGCATTTGTCCAGCAGTGGACGTCTTTTAGCTGAGCTGTTGATGATGATGATATCGATAGAAAGATGAAACTGATGAGGAATGGATAAAATAATAGTTTAGATTGTATGAAATTGGAGGTGGGGATAATTCTAGGGTTTAAGAACAAAAACAAAGACATTAAATAATTAAACATAAAAAATAAAATACATTTTTGTATGTACACACGCCTGCACATCAACCTACCATACCGTAACATAGACTTTGAACCTTATTACTAAGTTATATGGTTGAAAATTTATTGAAGAAATTTGACAGTTTTGGATAGGTCGATGTGCCGGCGCTGTACATAAAATAAGCATCGAAGTCGCTGTCCAGACAAGCGCTGTTAAATTATTTAGCAGGCTTTACAAAATGTCGAAGTATTCAGCGACTTTTATGTTATCTACTTAATAAAAAAACAATTTCAGTAATTGTCTCATTAAATTCATGAATAAAAATCAAATATAACTGTCTAATCATTTATTTGCTATAATTTTAATAAAAGTGTAGCAAAGACACACTGGTTGGAATGCTTCAGTTTAATATGAAATAAATAATGTCAGAAACAAGTGATAATTATGACAATCATCATTAGCTCATTTAATGTCCCCACTGCTGGGGCACGAGCCTACCATAGGGTAGGCCCTATCCATCCCTATCCATCCATAGGGATGGATAGGGAGAACGGGCCATAAACCATCACGCGGATCCAGTGCGGATTGGTGGTTGTTAACAACTGCTAATGCAGCGACCAACGTCTTTACGTGTCTTCCGCAGCACGGAGGAGCTCGAGATGATAGGTAAACTTTTTTTTGGTCACCCATCTGATGACCGGGTTTTGCGAAAGTTGCTTAACCTCAGCATTCTTAGACAGGGCGCGTTAACCAGTGCGTCATTGAGCTCCTCACACAATTATAACAATGTTTGACTTATTATTACAACTTTTTATTCTATAATCTGAGTTCAAATATTACTTATTGTTATGTAAATACTGCAAGGTTTTCGAGCCAGTGTGTCCCAAGGCGCATGTAGCAAAACTCGATCGTTCTCTTTGAAACTTTTTAGTTACCGGGAGATTGCATTTTCGATCGTACATCTTAAAGCCCTGGATTTTACGTCTCAAGTGTCGTGGATGACGCTCAGTCTGGGCCCTATGTGTGTTCGGCACAGTATTATAGCAACGAATATATATTTAATACGGCTTTATATGTGAGAAATGAAATCGGATCTGTTAATGGTAACACAGTGTATGATTTATACAAGTTACTCTTTACTCTTAGAGATGTTATGGACACACACCGTTTGGTTGTGTTTCACCTGTTAAGCTCAATGGCGCTCCATTAAAACAAATAAAATACCTGGGACATTAGGTCACTAAAAAAATTTTTTTTTTTTAAATATTTTAAATATTTAGAAAACATCACATACATTGTTCTGATCCCATGGTAAGTAGCTAAAGCACTCGTTTCATGGAAATCAGAAACAACTATGGTACCACAACCACCCAGACCCGACACATTATCGAAAAGTTCGTTTTCGACATTGACCCGACCGGGAATCGAACCCGGGACCTCAGAGTTCGCGCCGCCCAAAGTCCGGCGTGCAAGCCACTCGGCTACGGAGGTCGTCGATCGACTTAGTCACTTAATGATGACCACGATATAGAAAGGGAGCGAAGGGCTTTGTGCGTAAGGGCTAATATATGGTCTCCCGCAGGTTTGCACGTTGCACAAAAAATTTAAAAATTACACTTTTCAAAGCTTATTGTCACTCACTATACACGTGCAGCCTGAGGATGAACTATACCCAAGCAGCGTACGGGGCCCTGCGCACTCAATATAACAATGCATTCAGGGGGCTGATGGGGCTGCCCCGACATTGCAATGTATCAGGGATGCTAGCAGCACCCGAAGTTGACAGCCTCTCAGCTATCATTAGAAAGCGCATCGCGTCGCTGATGCATCGGGTGCGGGGCAGCACCAAGAGCATCCTGAGGACAGTCGCGAGAAGACTGGACGTAGACAGTACTGTCTACGTCCAGTCATCGGTACGTCCATTATGCGGCTCTGGACCTGTATCCACCTCGTCAAAGACACCAAAATTAAATATAATTACTTTATGGCTATACAATAAATAATATGCACTACCATAGGTTTTTAAGTTACAAACACAATTTATTTACTTATTATTTATTGTGATAAAAACAACATAAATTATATATGTATAACACACAGAATGGGCAAAAATGTATGAAGTGTGGTCTAGATCGCGACCACTTCAGAGACCATTTCCTCTTCATTCTTCACCACTAACCAAACAATATTTATTATGAAAACAGACCCGTATTGTTTTTAAATAAAAAGTTATACCATTTTTTACCTGCTATTTTCTTTGTGTCAATCAATCTATTGTTGTTTAAGGGGTACGGGAGCAGGTAGTTAATATGATATTGTCTACCTGCTCACGTACCCCGCGCTCAGACCCCCCGCATGCCTCACCCACAACCCCCGCACCCTTACGATGCGCTCGTGCACGTAGTCAGTTGACTGTCGACTTTCTTCAGTGCAACTACCTATTTCTAGCTAACGTTCTCGCTGTTTGATTTATTCTTTTCTAACCGTTTACGACTCGGCTTGCTCGCCGGATTTAGAAAAGTGTTTTGTGAATTGGACCGTGATTGTTTATTGGATCGACGACTAGGCTTGTTTTACGGAGTTTTCCTTTGCGAAAACATGGATCCTCGTGTGACGTGTCGTATTTCGACTCGCAGTAGGAGGAAGTAAGAGATTCGGTAGAATTAGATTTTAGTCCACTAAATGTACCTGCCAGTTGTTATCTCTTAAGAGGCCGCATTCAGTCAAGACACAACAGAGCACGCATATACTTCGTATACCTAATAGTAGATAGAAATGGCGTTGGAAGACTTAGCACTCCAGAATATTATTGCCTATTATTATATTGCGTGCCTTACGGGAAAACGTACATACGCCTGCACGTCAACCTACCCAAAACTGTCAATTTTCTTCAATACATTGTCAACTTTATAACTTAAAAATAAAGTTCAAAGTCTATTGAGGAAATTTGACAGTTTGTGGTAGGTTGATGTGCAGGCGTCTGTATATTAGGTTGCTGTGCCCACATAATGTTAATTGTGTGGTATTTGGGATGAGCACGCACCTGATAAAGTAAATGAATGAATGAATGATGAATGAATGAATAAACAATAAACAATGTACTTAACCTAAACAATGTACTTAACCTATAAGAACAGTTTAATATTTGTGGGAGACTGGAGTCTAAACTAGGCAGTGGCCTGCCGGTTTTATAGAGCTCCAGGCCTCCGACCCTCGTAATACATGGATTTAACTTATAGGTACATCATAGCATCTAAATGATACATTTGGAAGAGAACTATTTACTGTAAAAATAAACGAAATATAACAAATTATATAAGTGTTTGTGTGTGAGAGGGTGTGTGTGAGGGTGTGTGTGTGTGTGTGTGTGTGTGTGTGTGTGTGTGTGTGTGTGTGTGTGTGTGTATGTGTGTGTGTGCGTGCGTGTGCGTGTGTGTGTGTGAGAGGAGGTGTGTGGGGTTGTGTGTGTGCGTGTATGCGTGTTTTTGTAATTTAACTGACATTAAAATTTTACTTAATTAGTGCTTCTGTCTGGTCGTATGTTTGCTTCAATAGCCATAGAGTAACTATCTCTTTACATTCTAATTTAGATTTAGAGTAGATGTTAAGTATCTTATTAAGGTGATTATATATTTTTTTTACCTAGTGTGTAAAAGAACTTTTTGGCGAAGGATGTGCGAACTGACTCAATGGTACACACTGTATATTGTCTTCTTGATAGTGTACATTTAGATGAATAATCTACCAATGAGTGTTGTTTGAGAGTGCTCAACAGTATGAACATTTGCCTCACGGTTAGTACCTCAGCCTCACGATATAGAGCTGTAGTTGCAAATAGCCTGGGTTTAAAAAGGCAAACTTTCAGAATTAGTCTCTGGGCTCTTTCCAGTTCAATCAGCCTAGTTTTGTCCGCACCACCCCAAGAGGTTAAGCAATATGATAAAACTGATTGAGCTAAGGCCGTGTACACAGATTTCATAGTTTTACCATCCGCAACATGTCTCAGTTGTTTAAATACGAATACTAACTTCCTGAGTCTCTGCGAGATGTTATGGATGTGCTCAGTAAATGTTAGATTTCGGTCAATAGTTATACCAAGATATTTGTAACTATTTGTTATGTTAATAGTCGGACAAGAGCATGTTGTTGATGGAGAAACCAAGCATTGGTGAGCGTATATTTTGAAGTTCTCAGATAAATTCATATTGCGGATGGAAAAACAAACATAAACCGTTTTTTCAGTATTCAATGTGAGACTGTTAGCGACAAGCCATTGAGACACAGTGTTAAAGCCATTTTGTGCCAATGCGAAAACTTCTTCCCAGGTGGCTCCAGAGAAAGTAAGTGCGGTGTCATCTGCATAAGATGTTATTTTACAATTCTTGATATTTAATTGACACAGATCGTTAATGTAACATAAAAATAGAGTCGGCCCAGTAATACTTCCTTGCGGAATGCCGTAGTTAATTGGTTGTTCACTACTAACACTATCACCAATCCTCACATGTTGAGTACGGTTGGATAAATAGTCTTCAAAGAGCCTCAGCTGGGTATCGCGTATACCAAGTTTTTCTAGTTTACTTAGAAGGACCGATGATGAAACTGTATCGAACGCCTTTCTAAGGTCTATGAATATGGTCAGGCACTTTTTATTGCTATCTAACTCCTTCGCTAAGTGCTGTACGAAATTATGAACAGCCTCATCCGTCGATCTGCCCTTCCGGAAGCCAAATTGAGTGTCGGCAAGAAGGTTTTTCGATTCGAGGTAGTTTACAAGCCGCGTATTTATGACACGTTCAAAGATCTTAGAAAACGACGTTAGGATGGATATAGGACGGTAGTTATTGATAGAATCCTTCTTGCCAGTCTTATGAATTGGTAGTACGGTAGATCTCTTAAGTGCATTTGGGAAGAGTCCAGCATTCAAACATCGGTTAATCAGGTCCAAGAGCGGAGGAGCAATTATTTTTATGTTGTCTCTTAGAACTTTCACAGGAATGGAGTCATAACCAGGAGCACAATCAATTTTTAAATTCAAAATTATTGTTTCTAATTCTTCTATTGTAACATCTACTAAAACAAAAGAGTTCAATACTGTTATGCTATGTCTCCTGTCAAACTGTTCCAATAACAATCCGTTATTTGAAATATCATCCGCAAGACTCTTACCTACATTGGCAAAAAAGTGATTTACGCTATCTATTGAATCCTGAATATTATTTTTAATACTTAATAATTCACGTGGACTGGTGTTTTGATTAGCTAGATTTGTAATAGACTTTATAGTTTTCCATAATTTTTTATTGTTATTTTTCGCTTTAAGAAGCTCTTCCTTGTCATATTGTCTTTTGATTTTTCTAATTAAATTATTGCAAAAATTTCTGTACCTTTTGTATGTTAACCTCAATATGTCATCATTGGGATGTTTCCTTAGTTTATAATGCATCTTATCCCTTGTTTTTATACATCGCAGTAGGCCAGTAGTCATCCAAGGTTTAATTTTTGATTTATTTCTGCTAGGCTTAAAAGTGATTGTGTTATGTAATACTGCATCAGAGATAAAGTTGATAAACAGATTCATGGCTACATTCAGATCATTTTCAGCATACACAGCATCAAAATTAATTTTAGAGCAATCATGTCTTATGGCTTCATAGTTGTATCGTTGTGATAAAGTTTGGGTTTGATTATGGTTTACACATTTATATTGAAGGCAAGATAAAACCGCCTCGTGGTCTGTCAAGGTAGTGCCTAAAACAAACGTGTAGCTTAGTAGTTTTGTTTTAATAATCACATGATCCAAACAACTATTTGCTCTGGTAGGGCTATTCAAAGCGGGTAATAATCCGTGAAAGGATGGGATGTCAAGATATGAAGAACTATCTGTATTCGTGTTTAGAATATTGATATTTATGTCACCAACAAGGATTATGTTTCTATAACCAGTCACGGACTCTAATACATTGTGTAATGATTGTAGAAAAGGCTCCAAATTTCTAAAACACGGCGGTCTATACACAGCGATAATCACTGTATCCAAACCGACCTTTAACACTAAACAATTTGCCTCAGAAAAAACAGGCTCCATAACAACACAATTGAGTTGTAGCTTTGTGTAAATAACCACCCCGTCATTTTTATTATAATTTTTGGAAGTTTTGAAATAAGTGTAACCATCCAAACCCGGCACAGCGGCACCAGCCGATAACCAGCACTCGGACAACACAATTATATCACAATCCATGGTAATGCGGGCAAGCAACACTTGTAAGCCACTAAAGTTACGGTTAATGCTTCTAATATTTTGTTGAAGTATTTTTAAATACAATTTTGGTTTTAATATATACGTTTTACATTCCTCAGGATCACAGTTTATCGGTACAGATACATTAAACTTGTCTAAATTGTTCATTAAGTCATTTATGTTCGCCATTCTTGAATCGTTTTATATTCGGCACAATTAAAAGGTTCGTAGGTTGGGTTTGGTACGCAAAAAGATGTCTGTATTTTTACCGTAACTGTAATACTGTGTGGAATAGCTAAGATGCCAGTCTCAATAAATTTTAATGTTTGAGTTTTAAAATGCATTTGTGTGCGTGTGTGTTGATGTGTAGTTGTGTTAGAATCAATTTGTTGTATTTTGTGTAAGAATGTAATGTATTGTATAACTTTAGTATTTATATAATATGCCATTTTAAAATAATATGCCAACTTAAAATATAATATAACATGCAAAATTAAAGCGAGCTTGTAAAACTCACTGAGAAATATCAAAGTACTATAAAACTTATAAAGGAAACGAACCATATTCGATAGTCATTTCGATTGAATTCTTGCTAGATCTTCTTCTGAATCCACTCGGATGGGAGAACCGCCTTCAGCCTTGCGGATGTAGATTTTTCCATGGGCAGTCCAGCAGAAACGGTAGTTGTTTGCCTTTGCGAATTTCCTGGCTTCTGCGTATATTCTTTTTGCACGATATGTTAACCTCTCGGAGACATACACAGGATTAGAAGGGCAATCAATCTCCAAATGAGTTGTGTTTAATTTACTCTTGTTTTCTTTATTAAAGGATCTATTAGCTTTCAATAAATCTTCTTTCTTCAATACACTATTAAAATTAATAATTATAGATTTGTTCTTTTCTGAGTTTATTCTATAAATATCATGAATATCTGAAGTATCTATTGGTAAACTAAGTGCTTTCCCGAGTTTTTGTGCTAAGGATGTTAGTTCTCGCTTTGTCTCTGAGCTTTTGACTGGTACATTACGAAGTTCAATGCTGCTAGCGCAATTACTTCTTTCCATTAACTCAATTTTAGTTTCTAGTGTTTGTATGTATTTGCGGTTATTTATATGTTCCATTTCCAACATTTCTAATCTTTTAATCATTTCCTCATATTTATTAGACATGAAATCAATAGCCTGGCCAATTTCTTTGTTTTGATCTTTAATTTGGTTTATTGTGCCGAGAATAGTAGAAAAGTTTTTATCTTGTTCAATTTTCAAATTTGCAAACATAGCCATCATTTCCTTCTTAAATTCTCTAATATCTTCCTCGGTACGTTTGCGTTTACGCACAGCGACTGTTTCCGTAGCGGATGAGTCATATTCACTCGTACTAGCTGCGGTTGCGATCTTGTTGGTATTCGGCTCACCGTCGGATGCAGTCGCACCCGTAGCTGCGGGCGTGCGGGGAGGGGAATGGCGTAACGGCATCTTCT